>OV816026.1:25005497-27505497 GCA_929113105.1 Agrypnus murinus
CTTAAGTTAAATGAAAAATAAGATAACGATAACAGGTAATGCTTCACTGTCAATAAAAATTTATGAAATATTTTACAATGTCTAGTAACTACACTAGAATTTCTTAAAATTAATTCTTGTAAAATATGTTTTAGACAACGTGCAGTATATCCGACATCACAATAATTTAACTAGACAAAAGGTAATAAAAAATATTTATCGTATATATACTAGGTGTAAGCTAGGTGTAAGAAAAAACTTCACTTGGACAAATTACTTAACATATACATAAAAAACATAAAAAAACTCATGAATTAGTGAACAAAGATTTGTACAGTAAATTAAATCCATATTTGTATCCCAACACCGAACTTTTAGTCCTGGATCGAGTAGTTAATACACTATATTTAATAAAATATTTAATTAGTAATAATTTGTTACTCATTCCAGGATAATCTGTATCAAAAACATGTACTACGACACCCACTGGTGTGAAGCCACACCCACCAGTAAGTACAAGTAAGTCTATGTATTCACGTTCATCAGCGCACCCATTGCACCACTCTGATCCATGCAGCGTCCAACCATGTAGTTGGTTTGGGTCTTATTATTTTATAAAATGACAAACATACTAAAAAACTAATTTTGGGTTTAATCCTAAAAGTAATTCCTTTTCCGTTAATATTTTCTGGAAAAGCTGAGACAGATCAATGTTATTTTTTGAAAAGACACTTTACGAGTCTTTTTAATAACTTAATTTTTCTTTTATGAAGTAAAATATGGTTATTTATGATTAACATGCACACTTGTACACTAGAGTCGGATAAAGAATATCTTTGAAACTGATTTTTCCATGAAGTTTAGTTAATTTTCCTTGTTCATTAACCACGTGGGAGACGATTATCCAATTTTTCAATTTAATATAGTTTCCCCAGTAGCACATATATATTATATAAATAATCGTTTCGACATCCGCCTAAATATTTAGCTAATAGTATATTATTTAAAATATTTCATTATAATTGTTTTAATAATATTTATACATATAATATTTATATTTATCTAAGGTATAATAATAATAACATATTTGTTTGATATTCGTTTCCAAATATTAAATGTTACACACAACTAACATTTATTTAATATGTATATCAGTATATTTCATTTCTAATCTTTTAAATATTTAAAAATCATATAATATTATATTTGTATTTTTTAAGTATCAACAAAATATTGTGTGCTACTAGGTTAGGTCACATTTAATGTAAGATTTAACCTAAAACAAACAATGTGTACCGTAATAGGGAGGTAATACAAGTATTTATTATCATATCGTCAACTAATAGTTAAAAAATGTGTTTTCATATTAACCAAGAAAACCAATTTTTTGGTATCTATTCTCAATTTTCATTTTGTTTTGTTGGTTGTTATTTGGTATATGTTAATTAAACATAAAGTTGTGTTGTTACTATTTTATTATAAGGATATTGATAAACCATTAAAGCGACCCGCCTGAGAGAGTCTCTGTGGAAAGGAAGGCTTTTCACAACTACAATATATTTAATCAGAGCATTTATTTGAATTAAAGGTAAGCAAGTAGTACGTTGTGTATTTAATCTAAGAACCTTAAAGAAGATAATTGAGACTAATATCTTACACATCGTTTGATCAAATATTGTCTGATTTTCCTTTTTGCATGCACAACAATACATTTTTACAGGTTTTTTATTATTATTTCAGTATTACTCTTCTCATTATTTTGTACGATTTTTCTTAAATAAAAATTTGCGCAATGTTTACTTTTTATGTTAGTCAATTCTCTAGTTTGGTAAATAAGTATTCTATTTCTCAGGTCCCCTTAAGCAATGCATTCCGCAAATAAAAACTTAATAATGTTTAAATTAGTCAAGTTTGGTGAAATTTATTACATAAATTTTCCGTACTTTCGTTTACAGAAACAATAATAAAAAACCTAATCCCCCAAATGTTTTTGAAAATATATTCCATTACTGTCGTCATAAAAAGATATATTAGATAAACAAGAATGTCACCTGTCTTTTAAGAAAATGTAAAGACTTTATCTCGTGAGAAATAATTTTAACGATCGGGTAGTACTTTTTGGTATGCAATATTAAAAGGTACTACCCGCAAGTTGCTTTTTTAAGTTCACATCAGAGATTATCTGCTTGCTACTACACGAAGAGTGCTGTAATTTTGATGAAAGATAATTTACAACATTTTGATTACCAACTGCTTTAACTGGAAGTACCTACTTATGCATTTTAAATTTCTTGGAAGACATAAGTTATGACAAACTCTGCCAAGATTGGTGCTCACCAATTATTCCCAGCAGCAGCTTGGCATTAATTTGTCTAAATGGGGAAAGAAGAAAACATGAACAATAATCTAGACATCTGAAAAGTACTCACCAATTAATTAAATTATTTATGAGTTCTGGTTCTGATGTTTAGTGATTCTAATTGTCTTGTATTTTAACGCCTTTTTAACTCTTTAACGCCACTATATCAACGTAGTTTATTCTTTTAAGCTTTACGCAGGTCCGACAACATTAATTATTATGTTATCTATGTATATCTTCACGATATATTTTGCCTTTTATGTCTGCTTTAGCTGGATTTATTCCCAGTACTTTTCTGAACACATTCTGATTACATTTTCTTTCAACCTGCGGCTTTATTAAAAAAAAAGAATATTATATTAGTTCTATAAATGAGATGCATGGAGATAAATGAGGTTGTGAAGTAGGGGTATACGCTTGAAGGAATGCGTGAATTTCCGCTAGATATGCTATAATAACGACCCCCGCTAGCGAGAGTGACTATGATTCTTTCATTACTGAACTGATTATGAGCCCCCACCACTTTGTGGATGAGTGGTCGCAGATTAAGTATGGATCTATAGTACGGAGAGACTAGCCAGGTCTATCCGACCTATGGGTGATTGTGTTATCAAGTATAGTTCGTCAGTATAGGAAAAACGGTGGGTCTGAACTTTACTGATTATCTGGAGCCTCTCGATGCGAGCGGTCACGCAGCGAGCAATTATACGGAGTTCGCCAACCTTAAATGTGTTTGGGGTTTTTCAGAGCACATACCAGTACGACAGATCCGAGTAACTCCATCTCGGCGGACAGTACTTTAAGATATGCGACATATAGCATCTCACATCCAAGACAACTTCACCTCCACGCGGTAACAGCAGGGTCTCTACTTTAGGTAGAAGTCACAGCAGGCCCTTAATTGGTACATTGAGGTGGACAAATTGTCCGAGTTCAGTTCATGCTTGGGTTAGATTCGATGAGACAGTGCAAACCTCGCGCCTTGAACTAGGGGTACAGGGACTCTCTAGGAGCGGTGGATCACGACGGGTGAGCACAGCAAATATCTCCTGCACTATCTTGGAGAGCTATTAACTAGAGGGTGGATCGCAATCCCGTCCTTATCAATGAGAACTGGCAATACTCACATAAGTAAGTGACCGACTAATTGAGCGCATCTCAATTGCTTTCGGATAAGAAGGTCGTACTAATCAGCCATAAGGCAAGTACGTCAAGTAAATCCGCCGCAATGCACAGATATTTGAATAAATAGCTTTATTATCTCATCTTTAGACAGTTAAATAGCCAGACTACTCTTATTTATACATGCTACGAACGGTAGTACCCTGATCAATATCTGAGGACGAAAAAGCATTCCGGATACCGGTCCCCTTCTCAATATTAACGGGCATACCACACTACGAAGCTACCGTCGGTCTATCATTTCTACCACCCAACTACTATCTTTTCCAAATACGGTCAAATCAATACCCAAGGTCATTTTTCTATTGCCAACTTGCCACCGACCAACAGTAGTCATTAAAACTACTAGTTAAAGAACTTAAGTTGGTCTGTTTAAGTAGCCATAAGATAAACGAACCAAGATAACAACTTAGCGCATTGCAGTACACATACTAATGTCTTTCTTAGTATTCAAAACTAATTTCGTTTTATTTCATTGAGATATCTCCTTATAATTATTATTACCCCCGCCCCCATCTGATATTCTATGGGAAACGCATGTTCTTCTTAGAAGACACCAGAAAAGTAAGACAACTCGGTAACAATAAACGAAATACCAAGAAAACCAATTTATTGGCATAATATGTCGGACGTGGATATACTTCTCAGTATTTTACCATTCTGTATCGTAAAATCTGAACAGACGTTTTTAGATGTTTGGCAACTTGAAGTGGGGAAACGTACTTGACTACTTCAGCAATTTCTAGAAAACTTACCATTGCTATTAAGCAATACTTCCACCAATCTCTATCGTCTCTCCTATATCGGAAATTACAAGACGAATCTAGTAAATAGAATTGTATTCAAATCGATCCATACATACTAAAGATAGCTACAAAGAAAATAAAGACTGCAAAACGAGAATCTTCTCCACTAGCCACCCTATAGTCGATGCCTTCACAGCAAATCAAGGCTGACATCAAATAAATAAAGAACATCCAGGATGTTTTCCGTGAACTTTTGTATGATCCATTCGTACTTTTGGCATTTAAACAAAACTAAGCTTTCTTGTTTTGCTTCTCTACTCGGAGTTGACGAGTCGAGTCAAAGTCAAAACCTTTACCGGAAGTATCTAGACGATCTAGAGATAACAGCACGACCTCCTCGATTTGAGACACGAACGTTTCTTACATGGTTCAATGCATTATTTGTTTTGAAGGGGGAGACCGGCTAAAGGAATTATTTTTCATATCAAAACACTGTGGCTCTAAAGAGGCTTTTCCTTGTAGATCTGGATGGAGTTTGGACAATAGAGCTTGAATGTATTTATAACATTAATTAGAAATTATAAAAATAAAATTAAACAGTGCCAAACGAAATTTCTAAATTTATTAAACTTATTATTTATTGAAATAACTATTACAGTAATCGACAGATAGCGCCACAATACGAGAAATGTCAAAAACAAAAATGTATCCAGCGCGACAGGTCGCGTAAGAGACGTGTGAATAGATGGCGTACACCATAAAAGATACTCTAAAGATACTTAGAGACCCTTCAATTAGAGTCTGGCCAATGCGTAGCCACAGTGTCCCCCATTTTATATCACAATATTTTTCATATAATAATTTTGATTTTGACATCCTAATCGTCATGTAATTTTACTGCTAAATAATGTTTTATACACAACCCACTATTTCGTGTTTTTTTAATTGAGTCAAATACCTTTTACATGCGTGCAAATATTTTGCCGTGTAACTATTTCTGTACTTTTCAAATTTAGCGCCACATGTTGTCATATAAAATGGCTGCCTTGGTCAGACTCTAATTGAAGGTTCTCTATAGATACCTAGAGTCACTACATCTAGTCGCCGAGGCCGCGCTGGCCGAGCAGAGTACCGCAACATTTGAACTACCAAAAAGGTCAAACTCTTTTTTAATTTTTTTATCTAGAAGCTACCAGTAGAACAGAACCCAAGAATAAAGTTTTGTTGGTAGATTGGGGGCAATAAACGTTATAAAATAATAAATCGTTTGGAATTGGGATTCAGAGCAGTATGTCTGCTTTGCATATTCTCTATTTAATATGCAACATCCCTAACATCTGTGTCGATGTCCTGCCATACCCATTAACGCTTTTCCTTTTCCTTATCATTTTATTCGTAGTAGGGAGCGAGGACTGTCTCCAACTAAAGTTCTAGTTCCAAGATGTAAAAAAATAAATAAAGAAGATGCCAAAAATAAACTTCGTCATCTGTGACCTCCTTCCTTCACTTTATTGGGGCACTCCAGAGACACTTTCGGATCTGGCGATGTCACCAAGGTAGCATTAAGATCCGTCGACCTTCAGAGCAAGGAAAACAACTTTTCATTTGCTATAAACGATATTCTTTTGCGGTTTGATAACTAATTATAAAAGATTTCGAATCCTCGATCGAAGTTTCCCAGAATATCCAACAAGAGCACGAAAGGTGAAAGGAGCAAAGCTTTAATACATACTTCGACTGTTTACGATCATGTTATCTTTTGTCGTAGTAGTTAGATGGTCAATCATAGATATCTCCTCTGAAAATCTCACCTTATAAAGGGAGGAAGGCGAAAGCAAAACACCACAATTGCAGTGAGAAAATTGGCCCTGAGCAAAAATCCCATCTGACTGCATCTAATACTTCACTGATTCTATAATTCAATCAAATGATACAAGTCTTACATCATGTTTCTGGTCCGCTATTCACAAATTCGTTAGAAAAATTCCGATCAACAATTGCGATACAGAGAGAATATATTGCAATAAAAATTTATTATTATTTACAGTAGCAATAAACAGTCAAGAAAAAAACTTGGGAAGTCCATATGCACTAAACTTGTATATACAGGATGTATTTGCAATAATGGGTTCTCTTTCAGAAAATAATACCTATGAGACCTGAATGCCTGACTGGGCCAAAATTAAACAACAAAAATCATAACATATTTCCAATTTCCACAGAGCGTCATCTATACAACAGTCTGGGCATATCAAGGTATTTCCAAACAAAACAGTTTTAATGCAATACATATTATCTATTTTTTACAGATATTTTTGTAGCAAAATTGAGTTGTAAAACTTATAATTTATTGATTGATGCATTAGCCCATCATTCTAATTAACATATTAAAAAAAGTGGTATGGATGATTTTATTCTTTAATTTAAGGAAGTGAATATCGTAACCATCCAACAAAAACAAGTTTAGATATTTTTGCAGACGTAAATAAATAAAAACCATAAAACCAAAGATGTTTTGCGCTATAATTAGAATTAATAGTAACACAAAAGGTACAAAATTAGAATGTGAGAAAATAAATTATTTAAAATTATTTGATGATAGAATGAATAAAAACAGGTGCTTACCAAACAAACGAGTATCCAATTACATAATCATATGTTTCTATAAGACTAATAATAAAAAGTCTCATTAATATAATTATTAATTCAAAACAATAATGTTTTTAGTTTTTTTATTAGTTATTACTAATTTCAATTTATTTAGGTTTTTATATTCGAGTTTAAAATCGTTAAATAATAATAAACATTAGGTACATTGATTTATGCAAGTGACGATGCTCGGCATAGCATCATTTAAAATGTTAAGTAATTTAATTAATGATTATTATTTATAGATTATGAAAAATCAGCATCTAATGTCATCAATTTATTGATCGTTGTGATACAAAGAAGCTCTATAAACGTGGTTAACTTTTCAAATGGCTAATTTTCAGGGGCAGCAAAATTTTGAAACTTAAATTTTTTTATTAATTTATTTTTATTTATTTCTCTAATTAAATTAAAAATATATAATCGATTCCAAAGTTAACATTTATAAATTAATATAGAATAATTTAAACAATTTATTATAAAATTTAAGCTAGTTTTGGAAACAAATATTACACTATCAATTTATAATGAAGTATGCATGTTATATTTCCATATTTATAGCCCCTCTATTTCCAATAGTAGCGACATCGTGGAGCAAACTTGACACGTACTTTAATAAAGAAAAAATTACTGCGTGCAAGTTGTAGAAAATTTAATAAAAAGTTGTTTAAAATTCAGAATTACATATTAATATGATCATTTTTACAGAACATGAATGTCCATTATCAAATTAATGCTAAATTGTGAATATTTTTGTGATGATTATGATTAAACATAAGATTTATTGCAAGACGTAATGTCAAATCTAATAATATTCAATGTCGCCAACATCGTTCTGGTGCTTTTGCTCCAGCGGCGAGATCAATCTTTGTCGCTACTATTTGAAATAAAGGTGCTATATCCATAATGACTTTCCAGCGCGATCTGTGGCTCCACTAAATTACAATGCTCAGACCGTCACATAGCTTTAAACCAATCCGTAAATGTCTAAGCAAACCTAGAAATGTAGGTCGTCTCATACATTTCCACTATAGAATGGGCATGAAAATGGCCATAAATGTGCGAAATTTAAAATTGTTCGCTAGTAATAAATAATAATAAGAAGATTTGGGACATGTCCGATGCCGGAATTTAATTGGCTGAATCCAGTGAGAAGTACACGATCTAAAGTTTTGACACTTTGCTTTTTGAATTCTATAACAAAATTTAAATTATATTACTTACATCCTGATACACATTTTTTATTAATAAGTAAATGTTCTTAGTATTATAATAATGTCGAATCAAATGATTTATGGGCATCTATGTACATATTTTGTCTAAAAAGAATTTGTCAAATCAAACTACTGCAAGTTGGTAGGTGAAAATATTTTATATAAATTAAGTCTTTCTTAACACTGAATCTACATGTCCTAACGATCATCTTAGATAACCTATTATTATATAGGAACTCTACTTTAAACGTGACTGTTGCGCCATCTGTAAGCAGAACTATTGGATTGATACTAAATTAAATAATTTTTTATAAATCTTAGAATGTTATAAAATTGCCAATTCTCAATATAGGAAGCGTAGTTTTTGAGTAAACAGATCTTTTACAACACGATTGACGAATTCACCCGACAAAAAGCACGAAATAATATATTACATGTTGAGGACACCTTTACAAGCCCAGCGACATTGTTTGACCGATACTATTTTATTCACAATAATTAGACTTGAATAATCAAAATAAAAAGCAGTTTTAAATTTTAAAATAAATTTTCTATAAACTGTCATAATTTCAATCAGCGCTATTTATCCACCAAAAGAAATTTTAAGGCTTCATTGTTCACCGCTAGATGGCAATGTATGCGCTCAGTATTTAAAAATTAGAAATTAATCAATTGCATCGTAATTATTAAATATAAAATAATAATAATCGGATAAAACGTATTGTTTTAAATTATTCCCAAATAAAAGCTGGTTAAGACTTTACATGTATGTTTTTGAGAATTGTAGTTCTGATGAAATTGGTCGGTTCAATACAAACAACACAGTGGAATGAGGGACCATAGTATCAATTGGACGATCATCCCAGTAAGGTTTATGGGCCTGTATTCTTGAACTCATACGAACAAGTTTCGCATACGAGATGACGTAATTTTTACGTCATAAGATGCAACTTAGCCAATCAAATGTTAGAAGGTAGTAGAGAATTACGTCCTCTCGTATGCGAAACTCAAGAATACCGACCCTGGCCTGCGATATGGGGTATTAGTTATGATTATGACATATACAAAAAAATGATGCTTATGCACTAAGAATCAAGTAATCTGTCGCGTTTTAAATGAGCTTGTTGGCTACGTGATTATTCGTGCATCTTCCTTCCTTTTATTAGTCCTTACAAGGCGATGAATGTTTCTAATTGTGAGTATCTGTCTAGGGGCCCAAAAGGTCTCTTACTCTGTACCGCTATACTCCTCCATCCTCTAGGATTGCGACCTTGTTCCATGGAACTATATACTAAGGCAATCTCAAATGCCAGAATTCTGGATATCACTGTTTATGTTTATTAAAATATGCTATGAGGATAATCCTGTTTCCTATACGCAAAAGTCACCATGTTTTGTATACAGTAGTGCCTAAGGCGATGGATTGCCCATCCTGAGGATAGGACTATACAGTTCCAAAAAGAGTTGTTTTGTACCATCAACTGAATGAACCTAAAACTGTGTCTTTAGTTCAGTTATTCTAGTTCAAATCTTGGTGTTCAACTTCCACGCCGGTCAACCAGCTTTCGATATAACGTCACTATCAAGTCTAGTCTGTTACGCATTGTTTTGTACTGATCATGCTTTCATTTCTCCACAAACATCACCCAACATCCGTCGACGAACTAGTCCAAGCTATCTGACGAGGACATGAAGTAGGTCATCGACTTGTATGGAGATTAGCTTTAGAAACTGCCCAAGATTAGCAGCGATTAGGGACTGTTTAATATCAAGGAAAAATACAAGCAGTTTGAAGATGGCGGAACCACGCTGGAAAATGCCAGGGCGGTAGCTAGTGAAGTATGAAGGGCCGGAGCCAGTGTAAGTCAGTGCGTAACATTGTCTGATAATTGGAGGACCTTAAGGCTATTTTGGTGGAGTTGGCAATTCAAGCCCACTAACAGACGATGATGCCATAAGACGGAAGACAATGCACTTCGTCGAAAAGGTAAAGCCTCTTATAGCTCTCTATACAGATGGACAATTGGCTCTGAACGTAAGTTGTGCCCTGAGCGAGGTCTGAACCTGATACCACGCAGGCTGCAGCAACGGATCTTTAAAGAGTACAGTAGTGCACTTGGTCTTTAACAGTTTCGGTAATAAAGAGGATGGTATATATGTCATTTCGAGTCGAGTAAGATGAGGTACACCGACATCTTGTCAACTACAAGGAGTAATCTCTGTTGTATGTAGACTCCTGAAAAAACTCTTGAAGCTATAAAGCTATGAACTTTGATTGGGGGTCTACAGCTTTGATAAAACAAAAGTTCTAAATATTCCTGAAAATTCAGGGGTATTTATGGATAAATATCCAGGTTTGTTTCAATTTGTTTCAGCAATGTTGTATTTATTGGTATGGTCAAAAACCGCCCTAACATATTTTATTTCATCGATTCATTTTTCTGTGCAAAAACTTTTCGTTAGTTTAGGCAACACAATTTTTAACATACTTAAAAGACAGCCATGACTCTTCACTATAAACAAGCTATGACATAATATCGTTTTACTTTTTATTCTGAGCGACTTGTGCATTTACTTTAATTTAATTAATTATATCGTCAAATATGCCAGATTTTATTTACTCTATCATATAATTAATAAGAGGTTATTTGTATGTTATAGAGCTTCTTCAGCCATTTTTGCGTCCCAGACTATGGTAGTGAATTTGATTATTTGGAATTTCGTATAAAACTAGTAATTTCGTAGACGCCGATAAATTAAAAAAGCGCTAATAAATTATTATTAATTATTAAATTACATCAGCTAAATTCATATCTAAAGGTTTGCTGCAAATATCCATTTGTTATATGTCCACGATCAAACTATGGATGCGAAACATGAAGAAATAATGCAATATTATTTTATTAAGGTATCTTAATTAAATTAACCAAAAAAATTATATATGTAGTAACAGATTTTGGCTAAAATGATAGATTGATGATGTATAGCACAAGAAAAACGATGATTTAATCAAAGTAAGTTTGAGTCATTGTCAAAATCCATTTATTTTTTGCCAACTTCCTCTCAGATTTATTTTGCGCTTATAATTGTTCCTGGTTTAAAGATTACTAACAGAAAAACTATTTTAATTTAAAAATGTACCTAACCTTTAAACCTTTCATAAAAATTAATAACTTAATTTTAAAGTTCTGTTTATATATACATACGTACATTTGAAGTGTGCTTGCTTGAGGGTAAAACATCTGAAAGTCTTTACTCATACACCATTTTACTATTCAGAACCATGGACATTTCAGATAAATTATAATTGGGCATCTAAAAATTATGTATACAACACGCTTTTGTAGCCGTCCCCAACAGCAAAACACATTTATTAATGAAAGTCATTAATTTATTCGTACCGTTGGTTGTTGTGTTGTTTCACAATTCCCTTAAATAATAATTAATAGGTGATTTAACGTCTCACATGTTGAAATATTCGAAATTAATTAGTTCTGCCGTATGAACGTGAAAAAAGGGGTCTCCTCGCAACGGGGTGCGGGTAATTGGGCTGCTCCGTGCTAGAAACCCCGCGGACCTCATATGGCCCGAGGCTTGCGGAAACCAATCGAGGGGTCCTCTACAACATAGTAGTCTTTTCACACCTTTGACATATGTCAATTCTTTATGATTTTACAAACATATTATATGAAGTGTAAATATGTACCTACTACGTATGCTTGTGTGTTTCCACTCGTAGTATAGTATGGGATATTGTGTTTTTGTTAAAAATAAAAAAAATGTTAATAAATAAAATGGAAAAAGGGTACTATACACCGAGTTAAAACTTAATTATATACCATATATGACCTCCTGGATGGTGTTATTTGAAGAATAGAAAGAAATGCGGTATTTTGAGGCGTTAAAAATGTGATTGAGTTATTTATAAGGACTTTTGTTTGGGTAAGGGTTTGTTTCGCGTTCTGTTGTGCGATTGAAATAATTAAACTTTTATAAATCTTTAGATTTTATGTTCCTATTGTTTATAAAATGGATGAGCTTGCTGACGTAGTTACTTGGTTGCTGTTGTCTCGTTGGATCACGCTACGTTCGACCTGATTGGTGAGGTTCCTCTTCAGTTAGAAGAACACGCACTTGTATCTTGAGTCAGTTATATTGTAGCAAATATTTACAACAACAATAACGTTTGACAACCCTTTATTGTATATATAAACATTTCTGTATATTTGTATATTATAAATTTATGTGTTACATGGTTTCTCCCCAGTGTGCGCGTAGCACTTATATCTACATAGGTATCGATTTCATATATATAATCTTGTCACATATTATTTATTCTATTGCATTGTTAGGAACATTTGCCAGTGAATACGTATGACTTTGCTCCGTAATGAATTGGTTAAACAATTAAAATCTGAGGTTAACGATTGCGCAATCTATATCACAGGTATTCGCGCATTATTGATGCATAGAAATCAATAAAATCAAAACTCTGAACTATCAACAACGTACCTACTCTAGAAAATTGAGATTTAGTACCTTTTAAAGTATTTTGCCAAATGTTATAACTGATGATAATCATAATATATTTGAATGAAGTACATACGAGAAAGCTAAAATAGGAGAATCCATCGGAACTAATGGTAGAAAATCAAAATATATTGCACATGGCAAGTTCTTTAGGCCAACTTTTGGTTGTGAAGTTCTGAGTTTACCGAGAAAGAAATTATTGGTACTGAAATTAACTCAGGCTCCGACAAACTCAATCCTGCCTTCGAATCTAGTGCATCCAAAATTATGAGTTGTTCTAGTGAGAATCATTTAATTTCTTGTAGATAGTACGAATGCATCGCCCGTAAGTTCGATTGATTTAATTTTATTTATCGGTAAAGTAAGAAGGTCTGGTAGCATAATAGTTATTTACGCGGCAAGCTTTGTAAATGAATTTTTACAGGCGAGCTGAAAAGATTGAGGCGAGCGACGAAGGACCGAGCCGCCATAATCCAGTAAGCCCAGTAACGATCTATTTATATTTTCATTAACGGCTTTTATTAATTTATTATATATTTTGTATAAAAAACGGTTTATAATCAAAGGCGATAGGACAATGTATAGCTAGACATTGTCATGGAGCTGTGATAATCAACAAATTAGTTTACACTAGCTTTTTGTTGATGAGTATTGTAGAACTTTACAAGACTCTTTTAAGAGCCCGTAAAATTTTACAGGACTGTAACTTAACTATTCGTTTACTTAGTAACCATAAATGCCTATAAAGTGTCATTTAGATATAAAGTGGCAATAAAACAAATTACATAGCGTTGTTAGATCTATTAAAAATGAAAGTGGCCAAATGAACAAAAACCCTGGAAAAAGAAACACATGCTGGCGAAAATAACATTAAAGAATGGTTAAACGTTGAGGTCTGAATCTAGCATAGATGTTTCACTACCACAGTCAACTTCCAAAGTTAAGACAAATGCAGCAAAAAAAACTTCAATGAATGTTCAGAAAATAATCCCAATCTCCAAGTCTAGCGCTATCTATTTTAAACTTAGCCAACTATCTAACTTAAGTCAAAATCTAGTACAGTCTCTGTCTTATTTTTTTATAAATATAAAGTGCTTTGTAGTAGTAAGACCCGTCGTCAAGCATTTCTTCATAAATTTGCTCATAAGCTTCTCATCGCTGAAATTTACAAGATTAGGACAGCCTAATGAAACCATCGTTCATTTACGAAACGTGCAGAATAGTAAAATAAGGATGTTGGTTATACTGAGAGTTACCGTTCTCCGATGACCGATAACGATATTCTACAATTTGCGATATCGGTCGGCACATACCGATATGCATTAGTCTAAAAAACGAAACCTCTCCAAAGCTCTAATTTTTTACAAAATTCTGTATTATATATTATGTATAGTATGCGTCCAAAAATTGATGCTTGCAAAAATTAAATAACAGAAGTTGAACTGTTTAGCAAAACTGCTTAACTAGCTGGTTTGTTAACTGGAGAATTACATATACAAATACCTGTTAGTCAAAATGGATTCTTTTCAGTAGGTTAACTATTATCTCTTTAAATAACCGAGTAGAATTTTTATTATTTTTTTTTTAATCTTTATACCTAAATACAATTTTCATGTGTTTTAATATGTTAAAATGGATTTGGGTGTTACGTGCATCACGGAGTTCATTATGTTTTAAAATTTGTAATTAAGATTAAAAGTACATACTACTTTTGTCTAAATGATGTTTTTTATGTAATTTTAGCACGTGTTAAGAAATAATCACGAATGTAGAAAGTAAAAGGAATCAAGGTGTGAACTTAGTATACGTAGAGGGTAAAATGCGTTTACCAATGAGAAGAGATCTGAAGATAACAAGAGGAGGAGAGCAGTCGAAAGTCCCTCGTTTTCGTGAAAAATAAAAAACAATGAGTCATTCGTCGTCATTCAAAGATAAATGAGAAGATAAGTAACAAATGGCTAATATAATACATATGATGGAGACGATGATGAATGATTCTCAATATTTAAAAAAGTGAACAAAAAAACTTCCTAAAGCAAGTACAGGAACTGAAACACGACTATAAGGAGATAAACACAACGAGTGAAAGCATTTAATATTGTGTCTAGACTTGTTGATGTTACAAGAAGGATGCCGCAAGGATCCATATTAGCTCTCTTGCTGTTTACCTTGTATACCAGAGAGCTTTGTGATTGTGTGGGGGCCTGTAATATTTACATGTACGCAGATGACATACAAATCTACAACATGCTACTACCCATTCAGTCCAAATCATATCGAAGGTGCCGTTGATATACTAAATAAAGACTTACAAGCTATAAATGAATTTTCCGCTAAGCATGCATTAATCTTAAATCCATTTAAGCCTCATATTTTACTTTTAGGCAAACCGATCGATAATTATCAATTATCACCCATAAAAATTGAACATATGAATATTTCTATAGTTAAAAGTCTAGGATCAGTTTTTAACAAAACATTTAGATTCAAAAAACAAATTAATAAATATGTAAAAAAACTTATTACAATTTAAAACTTATTTACCTGCCTAAAGCTAAAGACTAAAAGGCTAAAAACGCAAAGATCTTATTGTGTATCATCTTGTATTATTTTAATTTAATTATTGTATTCCTGTCTATAGCCGTTGCATTGATTTCGAAACATCACAGCGTATACATCGTGTCCAAAACTCTTGTTTACGTTTTATTTACGGAATACCTCAGTTTGCGCATATATTCTCAAAATTAGTAGAAGCGGACTGGCTTGATATGAAACAACGGCGTTACGCACAGACAGCAGCATTCTACCAAAAAATAATAAACAAAAAACAGCCACCCTATTTATGCAATAAGATAAGGTATAGAACAGATGTACACAATATAAATGTGCAACATACAGGTCTGTTGATACCTAAGTATAACACTACATCATACGAACGCTCATTTAGCTATAATGTCGCAAAATTCTATAATGATGTACCCTCATCATTCAAGACATTATCGGCTATACAATTCAAACTTTATCGCAGATCGTCACTGATGTACCAAATCGTAAACAGTCTGTACTAATTACATTAGTTTAAGTTAAGTTGTTACATATGTAGTTATCTACGTCCAATAGTACGGCTATGACTTTATGTAAAGTGTATACAAGGGGGAAATGGAAGAACAACTTTGTTGATTTTCCTCCTTGAGATTCTACATTAGGGGATAAATATATTATTATTACCTGATCTAAAGAAAAAGATTGAAGAAATAAATAAAGAAAACAGAAAATCCAATTTGTGATGCACGGGCATAGCATATAAATAGGTACAGCAGATAATAAATTATTAAAAGAAGCAATGGGAAACTTTTTGTTTTTTTGAAAAGTTTTTTGGGAAATTCTGTATGGTATGGATCAAACGACGATGATCCAGCTGAAAAGGATATCTTTTGGAGCATGTCACATATAGAATTGGACAATGGCACATACAGAACGATTGTAATTGGAGATTTTGACGTTAGAATGGATAAGGAAAGTGCAATACAGGATTACAATAGAGAATTACGTAGTATTGGAAAAATATTACCTAATCGTACCTAGGGAAATAATGAAGAACACAAAAGTCTTCGAAAACGTCATGTTTAACTCTACCTAAAGTAGAGACTCGGCACATACCGCGTGGAGGTGGAGTTGGATAGCCTTACTGGGCTCAGCCGTATAGAATTTCTTGGGATCCATGTACCACACCCCATTTAAGGGCTAAGAAGACCCTGTCTGCTCTGCGATCTCTCAAACCTTGGGGAGCCGGAGTCAACCGAGATTGTCCAGAGTAGCTGATCCACAGTTTTGACTACACAAGAAAACTAGTTGGCGACACTGGTGAAATAAATTTAGTCTCTCCGTACTAGAGTCTAAGAAATAGTCTGAACGAGAGTCATAGTGGCACTGCTATATGTTGAATAAATCACAAGAAAAATTATATATGAAACGGATGGTATTTCAAGCAAAACACTAATGCTGAGTTAAGCCTAACCAGACTCTACAGGGCAATACAGGTGATATTAAATTATAAAATAAATAAAGATTATTAAAAAAGTTTCACAGTATTTATTAAATTATAACCTGACAATATTGTTTCAACAGCTAATCTGTCATTATCCAAGGTAATATAAATAACATAATTAGAGACCCTTCAATTAGAGTCTGGCCAAGGCAGCCATTTTATATCACAACACGTGGCGCCAAATTTAAAATTACAGGACATTGCCAAATATTGACACATATGTGAACGGTATTTGACTCAATTAAAAAACACGAAATAGTGGGTTGCGCATATAAAACCTTATTTAGCAGTAAAATTAGGATGTCAAAATCAAAATATTATATCAAAAATATTGTTATATAAAATGGCGGGCACCATGGCAACGCATTGACCAGACTCTAATTGAAGGGTCTCTAACCATAATTAGAGTCACTGCATCTAGTTACCTAGGTCAGCTGCTCGATCAGAGTAAGGCAAACCGCCGCCATATTGGGGCAAACGAAGCACGAAATTGTTCATTATTTGTTCTGTATTGAATCTAATCAAATCCACGTTTACTTTAAAAGGTTTTTATCATTCTGAAAGATCAAACCTCTAATATGTCAAACACGTAAAACGTGGTTTTAATTATCCATTATTAAAAATCACCCTTCTCTGCCCCAATATGGCGGCGGTTTGCGGTACTCTAATCGACCAGCTGGCCTAGGTGACTAGATGCAGTGACTCTAAACATAATACATACACATGAATGGACCTTGAACATAATGAGCCAGCTGCGCCATCTTGGGTAAATGGCGTACACAATTGCTTTTTCTCTAATATTTCAGAAAGTATTACTTTTACGGGTATCAAGATCAGAATGAGAATGTAGCTGATAAAATTCCCCACAATTTCAATTTTTATTGAACCTCGTACGTGCAATAGTTTCTGAAATATTTCTGAAATAGCAATTGTCAGCGCGATTTTTTCAAGATGGCGCAGCTGGATCATCATCCACACATGGGTAGTTTTGATATGTTTCCAGCACCACTTTTTACGCCTATTTACTAATTTTCAGCTTTTCTCCAATTTTCTCCTTTATATTGCTGAGAATGATTTAATTTACCTGGGCTATTGAACGTCTTCTTAAGAGTCACATCTTGGTTGATTTTGACCCGCAGCCAAAAAAGGTTGGCGACTCCTGCGATATGCTTGGATGATGTAGTTTTATTTTTGAAACACTTGTATACCACTTTGATATAGTTACGGTTAATTTTATTAACAATCTTATTGTGTGGTTAGGGAAATGTTTTTAAAGATAACTTGTCTAAGGAATAATAATTATATATTTAGGGTAAAGCTTATTTTATAATTCTGAAGTGAAAGATAGTTACTTATAGGGAACCTTAATCGATCATATCAATTTTCTCAACGAAGTATAATTAAATACTAACTGTACAATTTATTTTGAAAATAAAAGGACAATATCAAATTAAAATCGCAGGAAAATACGAATTAATTTATTTCTAAAGGGTAATTTATAAAGTTTTTGTTTTGGTATGTGACGCTAAAGCGGCGAAGTCTTTAAAATACAACTAATTTTATGCTTTTAAGCTGTTTTATGCTGATTAAATCTGAAGTGTAACACTGTGGAACAGTTTGAGCGATATAATACAAACTGATATTTGCAGAAATTTTATGACTATTGATTTGTTAATTGAGTTAATGTTTATTATAAAGGGTAAAATTAAAAAGTTGCATATGAGGTATATATATATATATATATATTTATTATTAATGGATTTTATGCAGGAATCAGTTATACAGAACACCACCAACATACGCTTTTAGTAAAAATCTCAACTTACTACACACAAAGGAAGGCCGAAAGTATTTGAGGAAATTGGAATATCCATAAGGCAAAGCAAGATAAGTTGCTGAATAGGACGATATGTGGGGGTGCTATCAAACGAGTATTCAAAGATAGATGATGTATATTTACTATACACACAAAAACCTACCATCTTACTAGGTGTTTATATATTTTTACTTCAGAAAAAGGAATACTAGGAGTAGTCTACTAAATATTTTATGCTAGAACGTAGGTGGTGCTTTAAAGATACCTTCTGGTTGATATAAGCAGTACTCATACATAATGAAGGTAAAGTATTACAGGTAAGTTAATTGGATTATGTTCTTCCAACGTTGTATGTTAAGACAGAAAATTTAAATTAATTTTCATGTTCACGATGATGCGAGTTAGTTCCCTTTTAGTGGTAGCACCTGTTAAAATATTAAATAAAACTACATCTATTATAAATTAAATTAAATTAAACCATATCAAAAATCAACATCTCAAAATTTAAATATTTGAATCGTATTAAATTTTTTGAAATAAAATAATGAGAAATGCTTTTCTATGTAATGCGGGTACTATTTACACTTTAGTTAAGTTTATATTAAACCCTATCAAAATTCACTATTTTATTATAATGGATTATATTTTTAATAACAATCTCTGAAAAATTAATTAATGATGAAATTAAAAAAAATGCAGATATGTAAAAAATAATAAAAGTTTTATTATAGAATAGGTACCCTTTTATCGGTTTTTAATAGGTATCTAAATCTTGATCTTTTTTAATTCTTAAATTCCGTAATTTACAGCTACTGAATGCTTGTATCAAATACGTTAGGAATTTTAATGTAGCTCCAGTTTGTTGACGGTAATGATTTTACGACGCAGGCATTAGAGAGCGGAAATTAATATTTTATGCGGTTTATGAGGTTGAAATGAAAACTAATACGTTTTAACTATTAGAAAATTCCATTTTTAAGATTCCAAAATTGAATTTTCAAAAGATTATTCGGGGAGATGCTTAGAAATGTAACTAATATAAGTCGATATTTCTAAAGACTATTTTTTAGGGGGAATCTTCTAAAATTATAAAAATACGCAGTTGATTAATCGAATATATTATTTATTGAAAAAGATGTCAATAAATTTAAAATTTGAACTGAAAAATAAATACCGCTCGTTAATACAGCCCCATCTGTGAGATATGCCAGGAAGTAAGAAGTGAGATAAATTGGTCCATACAGCTTCCAGAGATCGGGAACTACAGACATCTAGTGTTAAGTAGCAAAACTATAAACTGCTACTCGCGATGATGCAGTATGGATCTTGTACCGGATAAACAATTATTAAGAATGTAAAAGTAGGTTTGAATTATCTTATAATTAATAATTTGCTTTAAACAGCAGTTCCCTATATGATATTTTTTTAAATCTTAATCGAACTATAGGTTTTTCCATAAATTTCTGTTGAAAGCTAGAAATTTCAACGTGAAATAATTCATTTGAGATTTGGCACTCGGTTTGAAAATTATGAAATACCTAATTGAAGACGATAATTATTGAAATAAATCAGTGGGTACAAATTAGTATTATCGACCTAACTCCTAAGAATTATTTTTCTATCATAGAATATTTATCTTCGGTAATTGTTAATGATTTTAGTGATTTAAGTGATAAGTGAAGAATTATTTGATGTATCCGCTAAATTCTATAAACTTGTTCGTTTTTGTAAAACTCTAAAACACTGCAGAATTTGAGATATATTTAAAAATCCCCTTATGAATCTTTTGATTTTATCGTCAATGATGGACGGATTGGTTGAACTTAAGAGACATTAAATTGCAAGAAGAACATTTAAAGTTAATGATAAGAACGAATAAAGTGGATAATTAAAGAAGAATGATCCGGAATGAACGGAATAATTAATTTATATATCTGTGTCGAATACAGAATTTACTTCTTATAGGGCTAAGAGGTGAGAGCCTTTATGTTTTATTTAACTACAATTGCGATGCAATGATGGTCAATGAAGGGAGAGGGGGGATATTCATCCCGGCGCGTCTGCTGGATTTAATTTCTTCTTTGGGTGGCATTGGCTATCATTACGGCCCACGTTATTTTATCATATGGAGTACGAAATTGACCTGTTGAAGTGGTGCTGCTTGTGGTTTTTGAGCCACAATATTCTTTTCCTTCCAGGACCTCTCTTTCCTGCTGCGTTTTCTTGGAGAATCTTTAAAAGAAATTAGTATGTATTATACGAATCGAGTCTAAATTTTTTTAGTCTTCTTTCTTTTATGATTTCTTTGTATTAATTTCTGTATTTTTCTAAATGAGCTGTAGAACGTCTTCACTTGTAACATGATAAGTCCGGGAAATTCTCAGCATTCTATGTATTACCGCAGTTTGAATGAGTTTAATCGTTTCTCTGTGAGTGTCCAAGCTGATTCTAGCCTTTTCTATTCGTGCTTTTATCGTCGCTAAATGATTCCAATTTTCAATCATATTACATATTACACCCAGATAGTTAATTCTTTCTACTTGCTCTAGTGTGCCTTCTTCCTCTTCTTTAGGCCAAATCTACCACTTGTTTCAACTATTGTATGTGATATTCTTAGCAGTTCTTCTGTGGTGTTGGCCAATATTATGTCACCAGCATACCTTTAGTTCTTGATTTCCTTCTTGTCCCAGTACTATACAGCATTTACGTGATGGGTCTCCCCACGACACCGGGCACCAAGCTTGTACTGTACGCCGATGGTACGGTAACGTGATCGATCCATTTCGCTATCTGCAGCACTGATCGAACGGAGACTGTAAACTGCGACGGATGAGCTTGAGGAATGCTTTCAGACTTGGTGCATTAAAGTCAATTCTAAAAAGAGGCCAGTGATATTTATGACAAAACGGGGAATCCGCCCCAAGAGTAACATTTCAATGTTTGATCGGAAGACATATATCGGAGTATCTTGATAGATGAGTGGTTTATATTATAGCATAGTCACATTAACGAAACTCTTGTGACTTCTTCCTTACTAATCTTCATTATTTCACATTATTTTTTCATTTTTATAAAAATAGTTTACTTCGTGTTTAGAAAAATCTTCAAATTGAAATCGAGGTACAGATCTTGCAATCATAAAGGGTGTTTCACTTAAGATTCGTATCCTCTGGACAGGTGATAGTACTCGTCAATAGGAACAAAAAATCCTCATGCAATTTTTGATTTTACGTACATCGAAAATACATTTGCTAAAAAGGTCAACTTTTGGGAACTGCTGGAGATAATAGTCAAAACAAACTGTGACATCAATTAGCATCAGCTGCATAAATGTATCAGATATCACGTTGGAAATGAAGTTAAGTTCATCCAGGTCCAACTGTTATTCCTAAATCAGTGACCATCAACCCATTTTTAAAAACAATTTTTTTTACTTATTATGAAAAATATTCACTAATGATATTAAACTTTTTTGTTGTATCTTAAGAGGGGGAGGGGGAATGCGCGAAACACCAGCTACGAAACTTATCGGAATGACTCAAGGCAAATACTAACTTTTTCTGCATCAAAAGGTCGCCCGACAGTTTTTTGAAAGCTGTGGTTGTCTCAAACTAGAAAAACGATTCATCAGCTGGCAGATCAAGAGGTGGATTTGCGGTTCGTAAATCTTTTATGCAATGTTGAATCTAATTAACGTCTCTGATCCAGCAGCATTTGAGACCTTACTTGAGACCGTTCTCAAACGAGAGCGGCTCGAATTAAATCAACCATTTTTAAAAGAATAAGATAAGTAAGTTTCTCTTCTACTTCCATATGGTATACCTCAAGGATCTAGACCTAGTCCTTTTTTCTTTGCCAAATATTGGTCTAGTGGTAATAAGTCATAAATTAAAACAGTTCTGTTTTATGTATGCCTGCCAGCTGATACTTTTATTTACCTCTTGTAGTTCACTACCTTTTATAAATTTTAGAATTATTGTACTGAATACGTTTCTTTTCAGCTTTTTATACATTTACTTAAGATGGTCTTAAAATTTGATTGTTTATTTTTATTTGGCCAAAATCGGACTATTTTAAATTTTTAAATCGATTTCAGATATTAAAATTCCGATGTAACACGCGATTTGATCTATATAGACGTTTGTATCTGTGAGAACTGCAGTCTTGATACGGTGAGAACCGTTTTGCTGAAAAAGAATCATCAAAAATCATACAAAGAAAAAGAACAGGTAGGTATCTTAAGTATGTTTTAATGTGAGGTTTACCTGCTTTTTATTTAAGGAAAAAATGATGCACTTTACTAAACTAAATATTAACTTCTAGTTCAACACAACACCTCATTATGAGATCCTTGCCATTTATTAAGAAATTTCTAATACGTTATTATTAAATAACTTTAGTTTTATTAGATGGAAGAATCATCTCAGGATTTTAAATTATAGGCAATTTTATCAATTATCTGATAATTCTTTTGAATTGCTATTAATAGTTGTTAAGAGAATGTTCTTTATGATTTCAAAAGTTAATAATGGTGTAGGTAGAATCGAAAATAGCAAAAAATATATGCTGGGGCGCGTGAAAGATTGATGTGCGCTCTAGAGGAATTTTATTAAAGTGATCATATTCTATTTTTAAAAATTATTTTCTCAATTGAAGTGTCGTTTATCGATGTCATTTTAATATTGGGCAATGCATCTATATATTTATAAACACACCCTAATAGGTGAAAAACATTTCTCGGGGGGTTAATTCACAAGAGGTTACCTCTTTGTGAGATTTACTTGTTTTGTCACTGAGATTTCTCGAAAATGCGACAACGAAGGTGGAGTGAATTTGTCTAACTCCTCTAATTTGAAAGGGCTTTCCAAGTGGAAATCGCTGTAAAGCTTACGTTAATAAGCTTATCTTAGGGAATTAATAAACCACTCAGACTCACAGGAACACAAACATTTAGTCGGACATTTTTGCTGAGAAAATCACCTTAGCCCCGTTTCACATGGACGCTGACCGTTAAGGCGCTGATGATCAACGCCATGTAAGGACTGCAGTTTTAAATTGTACGCGTGGCCCGTGAGCCTCGCGTACGGTCAGCGCGCTGACGGGAAATTGAAAAAATGCACCTTTTCACCCGTTTGCCGAATCAGCGGGTTGACCGAAATTATTTAAAAAAACAATGTTGCCAGTTTGCAGATATACACCATCCGGTGTATAGAAAGGAATAATGATTACCTCTTTAAACCCAATGACGTCTGTATTAGGGGTTGCACCAGGCGCGTGCTGGGTTAATTCTAGGGCTCGGGAGAATATTACCTTAGAGGGTCCCATCACCCCACTAATATTACCTTAGAAGGCCCCACCACCCCACTTCGGTTAATTGTTTAAGAATAATTTATATATTTAGATTAATTACACTGTACAACACAAAAAAAGTTTTACAGGTATTCATATGGTTTTTCTACAGCTTTTTGGTATGAAGATCACGAATCTGCTATTGTTTTTTTTGGGTCAGGTCAAATACTGTTGTTTCGATGTCCTTCGGGTCATTCCATGCCAAATCATCACAAGAAAAATGAATTTTTCAACCCAATCATCTCAGATTTTCGTGAAATTTAGTAGGATGGCAGAGGACATCAAGTAACTTACGTATGTAAAATTATAGCCCTCAGTGACACAAGGTATTCTTACAGGAGGGTTTAAGCAGGGTTTAAAAAATTTGTTTTATAAAAACATATTAAATTCTTCATTTCAAGGTCACATGATGTGACCTTTGACCTTGAATATCTAAGTAAGTGTACTTTCAATTTCTTTAGAAATACAGTATGTTATACAGCTAGGTGTAGACAATTTTTTGGTGTAAGTTTCATTTTGGGTAGCCTTTGGGAACAGGAGTAAAAAATTGTTAAATATGGTAGTTACACACTTTTAACACAAAACATGAGTCTGGAAGTTTAGACATGAGTATTGTATCAGGTATATAGTATATATTTGTACATAAACCTTCAAATCGCATCTACTAAGACATGTATGATATGTTGTACTACCCTTCTCGTGCATTTAAAAACGAGTTTTATTTGAAAACAAATTGGAATATAACTAAAACTTGACCTGACCCTAGAAAACCCATATCAGATTCATGATCTGCATCTTAAAAACCTTTAGAAAAAGTATATTAGAACCTGGAAACTTTTTTAATAGTCCAGTTTTGTTGTACAGTGTTATTAGATCATCTATTATATCGCAACCCAATTTTGGGTTGCAACAGTTTAAAAATGGGTCTCATAAATATTTAGTTTTACTATATCATTTAGGTTCACGTTAAGAATATATGCTATAAGGTCCTGTAATTTTAAGTAACCCCCCCTTACCCACTCGTATGGGTCGCCTTATTATTTTATAGATATGCTTGGGTCGCTAGATAAAAAAGGTTGCGAACGGAATTTCAGACGCATGAGACGCATTTCAGACACATGTCCGAGAATCATGAAGTTCTTTTCTGATCGCCGAGGCAAATTAGTATTGGTACTCAATCGACGCAGAATTTTGTGTTTGTTTTTTAACATCACGGTTGAAGCTCCACTCGGAAATCGGGGCAAGGTCAGATTATTCATATCAGAGACCTGCTTGAATGATTAAAACAGTTTCCAGAACTCCATCCGTTTTTGGAAGGCAGCCCCTTTTTTGGACCAAATTTTACTGGTATATAATACATCTAGACAATTTTAAATTTGAAAGTTTAAGAAGTTCCAATTTGAACAAATTCCAGTTATTGATCACTGCCTCGGGAACAGGGTAGTCTCAATCTATTTTCGGCATCCATAATTACTCAACCTTTATCAACCTTTTTGCACAGAGAACCACTGGTTTCAGTTCAAAATCTTAAAAGATCGTAAATTCGTGCTACTTCCGATAAGATATTTCTTTTTGTGCAAGGACGATCTATAGGGTGATACAAGTGGAAAAATCATTAGCCATCGGGTCCCAATGAAGACCTTAAATCTTAATAAAGATAGGTTCTTCTCTGCCGAATTGAAGCCGCAAGAAGTTCCGGATAGTTACTTGTCCATTTTCACAACTCCATCCATCCACCAGATCGCAGAACCTGTATTAAGTCCAATTGGGGTTTTTGAGCAGAACCTACAAAGTCATATCCCCAAATTACGTTATCAATATAAATATGGTTACGCAACGTATCCGCAACATTAGGATACGTCGATTCTTCTAAATTAGCAAGTTCTTGAATGGTTCGCTAGGCTAAAAACTGAAAAGTTATATTAAATCGTCGCTATTCGTCAGGTGTAGTCGAATTGAACAGCGGCGAGGTATATTGTTTCTACTTAAATATAATTTAATTGTTGATAACCTAAATTCAGCCGTGTCGTAAATTGCCTTCAAGGCAACTTATAAAGGCCCACTGGGAAACTTCCGGTATCCCGGTGGGCCAGCACGCGCCTGCGTTGCACTCGAAACAACATTCTTAAAGTACATATAGAAAACACTTGAATTATTTCTTTAAAATTAATTTAAAGATTTTTTATACGTAGTGACAACATAAATCAATGGTGGGATTTGGGTTTTCTGGAATTATGATTTAGTACCTACTTTTTCAAACGGACAAATATCAGAAAAGAAGGAAAAGGGTAACAACATTTACAAACTGCTATATGAAAGTAGCAGATATGACCACAGTAGTTGATGCATTTGCTTTGATATCAATTTTCATCCTGACCATGTGAAAACAAAACGCCAGGCGTACCAGGCTGATGGTCAGCGCGTTGACGGTCAGCGTCCATGTGAAACGGGATTTATTAGGCGACATGGTGACGCCTAGAAAATTCAGCATTTTTATTGAGGAATTATAGGAGGCGAAAAAAATAATAAACAAATAACTTCTATCTAAATTTTATGCGTTCTCTTATAACACAAAAATAAATTAATTATTAACTTCAAGTAAAACCACCTACTACTACGAAGTGTATGTCTTTAATTGCACTTATTACCTTTCCTTTCTTGAATTCATACATAATTGTTTGGTTTTTAAGATAAAGTCAAATGAATTAAAAAATCTAATTTGTACCTTCTAGAAATTTGATTACAGTTTACAGATAATTTATTAATTTACTTTTGACCTGCTTACTTTAATTATATGGAATTGTGCTTTTAAAATTTCGCATTACTACAGGAAACTGTAATTTATTTTGTAATTAAATGGCGATTTAATTACACAGGTGTCAAAAATATCAAAGAGTAAACCATGACAGAAGGATTGAGAAAGCAAATAAGTAGCTGTATTGCTACTAACATTTTTCTTTAGACAAATAGACGTTTAATTGTTTTTTTTTTCTTACTAGTAAACGTGTCAATTACAGTGAGAGACTTTTACAGCGAAAACCCTTTACTAGGTATGACACTTACAGTGAAAACCTTAACTGCGAAAGTGAATTACAGCAAAAACCCTTTGTGCGAATGACAATAACTGCGAAAGCCTCTACTACGAATACGCATTCCTACAAATTGTGGTTTGGTTAGGTTAGGTTAATAAAATAATAATTCTCTTCGTAGTAAGACTGGGTAATTATGCCCTATATGAAAAATTTGTCGGATCAATTTTGTTTACACAGTCAAGCCTTTCGGCGTAATTGATGTCATTCGCAGTATAAGATTTTTGCTGTAATTGTCGTTCGCTGTGATGACTTTTCCAATACTGACATGTACTAAGTGACCTATGGTATTTTCGTAGCCAACGGGGGCTAGTGATGGACTCAAGCCCGAGCCAAGCTCGACTCGACTCGAAACTCGACTCGATTTCGAGCCGAGTTTCGAGTCGAGTTCGACAGTTCTTTATTCGAGTCGAGTCGAGCTTCACGTACGTCGAGCCCGAGTCGAGTCGAGTTTTTGAAGTCGAGATTTTCGAGCTTTTCGAGCCGGCTCGAGAAAATTGTACAGTTTACAGTATTTCCCCTATTTTGTACTTTAACGGATTATAACTAAGAATTTGCGCAATTACTTTTCTTTGAATGGCTTCATTACACTATAACACTTAAAACATAATGAAATTTTTAATTATTATATAATTATTTTATCCCGTTATTAGGGTGTACTGTATTCATCAATGACAAACAAAATGTTAAAAAGTAAAATTTCTGCAAGCCACTTTATAAATTTTTAACAGCTGAAGTAACAAGAGTTGCTGCTTGCAATCTGATCTTATCTTTTATGTTCAAAACGTGTTGATAACGTCGTGGCAATCTCATGAACAGAGATTACCAATACTAGTTGAAATGGCGAAAGACGTTTTTAGTGTTCTTGCAACAACAGTCCCTGCTGAAAGACTATTCTCGAAAGCAGGCTTAACAATAAGGAAACATAGGAACAGATTATAAAATTAGTTTATGACTGTATTGTTTAATTATTAATATTTTTGGGTACTGTCAACCAATTAAAAACTTGATAGTTTTTTTAAGTATATACCTATATTTCGATTATTTTTACAATCTTCGTCAGGGTATAACTAATTAAAGTACACATATGTGTTCAATGAACTAGAAAGGTCAAACAGGATTTGACATCTGTAAGAAACTTTTTGTTCTATGATAGTCAATAAAATGTCAATTTTAAAGTGTCAATACCATCACTACTTCCCGGAAAACATCACATTCTTAAATAACAACACATCATTGATCATTGATACGTATTGTAGTATATTCCTAGTAATAATAATGTAAGTATAGAAACTTTTTGTTATACTGTGTTTCAGGTAGAAAGATTAAAACTAACGAGTTTTTGTGATAAAATCTTAGCGTGTTTTTCAAATATTTTATACTTTTTCTTAGAATGTACCGATCTGTACTAGATGAGAACGCGAGGTGAAATGAGCTATCCCTGGCCTAATGCCGCAAATATTATGCGCATCCAAACTTCGCCGGCCAAGCTGAATTTGACAAGTTGTATATTAACATACGGGTAATAATTTTTTCCAGCAGCTTATCAGCAGCTGAATCTTGACAAAATATAAGAGCATATGGAAACACATGTGATTTGTAAAATAAACAAAAAAAAAACTTGTATCATCTTCACTCGACAATTCTGGTTTCAATTTCGGTCAATCTACATATTGTTAAATCTACTTTTCTTCAAGAGAATTCTATGTACTGTTATCATTTCCGCTCTCTGTCTTTTGCCTGCCGTCCCCTTTATTTTGCTACTAGTCACAAGCACGTAATTACTACGGTTTTATTACGTGCCTGGAACCAAAATGGGGAACAATTTTTGGGTAGCAGATCGTTGCAGTAACCTCTCTGAAACTTGTCCAGTTACGTTTCGGTTACGTTACGGTTTCGCGGGAACGTGTCGGCGTAGTAATAGATACTTTCGTGGAACTTCTTTTCTCTTTGACACATCGTGTCAGGTGGTTGCTCTCTCTCTTACTCTTGCAACTTAACAAATATTCTATCATTTTCTATACTAACGCTGTGATCGTGTCACAAAATGGATTACTATTTTATTTGTAATACGTACTTACTAGTGCAAAGAGCGATGAAACGTTTGATTATTTTGTCATTCCAGTATACCAAAATTATAAACCATTGCAACTTTTCTGTTAAATGTGATGATGATAGATCGAAAAATAGAACTTAAATATATTTATATTCTTTAAATAAATTTTTTAATAAAAAATGTCTTGAATAAAATATGTCAATAATAATGATAAGTTGATACACATGATAGAAACCATTTTTATATTATTCCTAAGGCACAATTTGGCACCGATTTGTTATTTTTATTGAAGGTTATAGTAAAACATCTATTAACAATCATAACAAATTGCAAATTGATTAATAGCCTTCAACATTTTGCAAGTAAATATGGCGTAATTTGCGAAAAATCACTTTAAAGTGATTCTCCTGGGTAGCAAAAACGTAAGTTTTACTTTCAATACTACTGTAAGGTTCCGTTACTTTAAAGGGTTAGATAATGGTTTCAGACAGCTGGAAGGAATTTCAGTACTACTTTAAAGTTTTAAAAACTTTAAAATAGCTTCGGGCCAGTTACTGCTACAATCATAATACCACTTTAAAGTGGAGCGATTTTAAAGTAATTATACTAAGTGGCAATACTGTTCCCACATACTTTAAAAGTTACTCAGAAGTAATAGAACTACATAGTTCCAATAAATACTAGAAACAACTACATAATTACTAAAATATTCCGAACTGAAGTAATTTAACTTATAAAGTCATAAATTTAGTTGTAGTTACGTAACAACTACTCAATCAAAATCCCGATCTCAGTCACTGTTACTTAAATCTTGCTTTGGTTGTTTGCTGCCTTCTATTCTCTGTCATCTGTGCTCTGTATTTTTTCTGCATGCTCTTTATCTTATTCTACGTACTGTAATGATATCCATTCATAAAATCAATCATTACATACATATACCCTCAAGAAGGCATTGAATGCTAAGGATTGCCATGACAACAAGAATAAACAAGAGTATAAATAAATATCTCATAGAAGTTACATGTGTTTTATTATCTTCTAGAAGAGATAACTTATAAGTAGTGTACAAGACCAATATAAACAACCCTTGTATTACTACATTGGTGACCTTTCGACGCTGAGAAAGAAGAACTTAGATAATCAACACAATATATTCAATATTCCATTGCTATGGTTTTCGGTCTCTGCCGACAAACGCAACCTGCAACCTGGAGTTCCTTGAAATGGTTATTTGATTATCTCCCGCAACCAGTCGACTTTCAGAAGTTTAATTATATCCTTTTTTAATCATTTAAATAAGATAAGTAAACTATATTATATTGGTTACGTTTCAATATGGCGCAGTTAAAAGCAAATTTAGTTAAATTTCCTATTTTTGACATTTCACATGTAGAAATGTCAATAGTCTTAATCGATAGATACTTTAAATTTCTACATATTGACAACGAAATTCAGAAATATAATGTTCTAATTTCAAACTTGCCATATAACATTTTGCAACTCCATTCGAATCTTATCAAGTTTATTGATAACAATAAACTTTCATTCGAACCATACACCACGTTCATCAACGAACTATTAAACTATTACTTGGGTACTTTTTTGGATAAACTTCCATACAACCCAAAATCAAATACTATCTCTTTTCTCCCAAAGAGATTACAGATTTCTGGTTACAGCAAGACGATTCACCTGAATCTTTTGGACTAGTTAACCTATTCAAAGACGAAATCATTTCTCATCATAATTTCATAACTACAAAATGTAATCAAATATCGCAAGATCCGCCACGAATTCAGGATCCTAACCGGCAATTAAGTGACGATACTCAAAACGTCATTTATCAATGCAATGCCATTTCAGATGGACATGCATTCACTGATACTTTCTGTATTAATAATCCTGAACATTCAAATTTTGAAAAGCATGTTTCACAGGATAATACTTTCATTACTGAAAATATTACAAATGATTTGATTTCAAAAGTGCATTTATTCCACAACCAAACAGAATCAAAACATTCCAAAAATATCACAGTCAATTAGGATACAGCTGGAATTGAATCCTAACCATGTGTTTTAAATGAGAAATTACAAGAGCTTCCGAAGGCCGACGGTTTGGGGATATCAACCGCCGTATCTTCTACGAAGACTTCCTTGGATCCAGAAAATAATTCCTGGAATCTACAAGCTACAACGCCTCCAGTTCCTGATGGAAATCACATCAATAACGTTCCTCAAGAACCAAAAGCTACGACACCCGTAGTAACAGCTCCTGAAAAATGTTTTCAGCAATTCTCGGACACAACGATGTCGACATCTCTCATTTCGCCATTGGAACGATGCCATAAGAAGAGATCGTTCTTGGATATAACAGGATTAATATCTTTTTTCTTTATTTAATTTTGATGTTTAGTTTGTTTTCTCGGATAACCATCAACGAACTTCGCAACAACATTAACTAACCAGTTTTTGTTATGTCAAAACGCGAACTTTTATGAAAAGTCACGCGATTAAACGGCCTTATTACCTCGTAATTAGAACAATGCGAACATTCGACTTTTTGCTAACCGAGAAAATTACAACTGTGCAACTGCTATTGACCAAGCTCAAATTATCTTATCATAATAGCAAATTCCATTTCGCTAATAAACTTTGGCATTATGTGCAGTGTACCAACTTTCTAGTTATACACCATAAACACAAGTGCAAGAATAACAGTAGTGACTTATAATTTTCCACGTAAACCTTGTCAACTCGACATTACAAGATATCATACATTGATAACATTCAACTAATCAATCCTGAATAGCATTTGGACCTCCCAAATATATGTGCTACCGGATTAAGCTTCAAGTATTCATTCTCCTCAAATATCATAGGATTCAAGAAGATTTAATCATACTCTCCAACGGGCAATTCACCTAGTACTTCCTACAACCGTAGGATAATGCTTTGAATGCTGCCTCCGTTTATGAGTACAACCCCACTTCTTCCATTCCTACGGACAAAATGAATATAACTACGTTTATCAATGTTGACCACAAAATTACTACTTAGGCTAACGCTTTTAGATTCAATTAGCATAGTTATTTTTAATTTTAAAAGTTACAACAAATAAATCGTAACGCAAGCATCACTTGTTCACGAAGCACTTATTATGTTGTTCCTTGGTTTTGTTCACGTTCCTAAATTTTATTTCTTTCTTTCTAGTAAGAATTACAGAACGTCCTAACAAGTGATTCCTGTACATGAAGTTTATTTTAATTAGGTTAAGTTTGCGGCAACACCTTGCAATAAGCAACTCATGTTTTTGTCTTAAGCAATTGATGCCCCTTAGCCATCAGCAGCAAACGCCTTTCAATTCTTTGATTATTAGCACCTAATTATTAGCATAAGTTTTATTGTCATAGCATGTAAGGAACCATTGAAAAGATGCAAACCACTCAATTTTTTTGTAGCTAGTATACGTTAAACATGCCGATACATACAAGTACGACATTAATGTATGCTATTTTGTTTTGTTGAGGAATGCATTAAATGCCCTTTTGACTCATGGCTCATTTCTTTTGGTACATGTTCAGCCTTTTTTTTACCCGGGGTGTCATGTAATGATATCCATTCATAAAATCAATCATTACATACATACACCCTCAAGAAGGCATTGAATGCTAAGGATTGCCATGACAACAAGAATAAACAAGAGTATAAATAAATATCTCATAGAAGTTACATGTATTTTATTATCTTCTAGAAGAGATAACTTATAAGTAGTGTACAAGACCCACATAAACAATCCTGTATTACTACAGTACCGAGTCACTTAACCTATGTTCTTCATACTCTATTACATATTTTCGTCTCTTGCTCCCACGTTGTCTTCTCTTTGACATTTACCTTTGACTCTCTTATGTTTTCTGTACTCTAGTTGTTGTTTTTGTCCCGTGTATTCAGTGTCTGCTTTCTGTCTCCTATTTTCCGCCTCTTGTTATCCATCTGCTATCTTTTTTTTCTCAGTTCCTGCTTCTACATCCGCTTTTCACTGTCTGTTGTTCTGTGCCCCCTAACGCCTTCTTTTCCTGCCCTTTGGTGTTTGTGTTTTGTCGTTCAGTTCGCGTTTTCTGTTCTCGGGACTGGCTTCCTGTCATATTTCCCCTATCCACTTCACCCTATCACTTGTTCGATGCTAATTGTCTACTTTTTTGTGCTTTCTCTGTTTTCTGTCTTATATCTTCGGTACTCGACGTTTATCTGTCTACCTATTTTCCTTTCTCGTTATTGATCTCTTATGTCTATGTTCCTCTTTCTTATAAAATATTAATTTCTGTACATTCATATTTTCTGGTCTCAAGCTTTTGTACTATGTTTGTTATCTATTTTATCTTGCCTTATTTCTACCGTACTTTTTTCTTCCTCTGTCGTTTGTTATAGTATGTCCTGCCCACCGTCCATCTATTCTTCTGCTTTTCGTTCTTCTCTGATTTATTACTTTTCGTTTATCCTTTGCCATTTGTCTTCCTGTCCTCTCGTTCTCTGCCCTGTCTCTTAATTACCGATCTATTAAAATGTATGTACGTTTTTGACATATGTTTTATCGTCGTCTTCTACCTCCTTGCTAATTTTCTCTGCCCCCGGACGTCTTTCTACTTTTTGTCCTCTAGCTTTTGTATTTATGTTCGTTGCACTTTTTTTCTCATCTTTTTTTCCTGGTTACATGTTTCTATTCGTTGTCATTTTCACTCTCTCGTCTACCTTACTGTCATTATTTTCGATCTTTTGTGTTGTTCACCATTTTTCTTGTCTTCTATCATATTCAGGGTTCCTTCTCTCTATTCACGGTTTCCTAAGGATAGAAGAAATGCCTTCCCTCATCTCCAATCGACTGTCCGCTTTTCTCTACTCCTCTTTACTTTCTAACCTGCTAGAACAAGCAGAAAAGATCTTTCTTCATTTCAAAAAATAATTCACTTCGGTACATCTGGGAATTTTAGAATATAGTAACAGGTTGCTAAGTTATTTTGAATGTTAGGAAGTAGATTACATTGCTGCACCCGGCAAAAAAAACTAACTCATTTATACTGTAACCTCTAGCCAAACCAAACCAAACTAAAACCGTAGAAAAGTATACGATACCTGAACCTGGTGGGCCATAAATAAACTAGTGTGTCAAATGTTACTTTTTCTATTTTGCGTCTATAATAAAGCTGTTAAAGCACCCAAAACAGTGCTTTAATAGCTCATTTGAGTGCTTTAATAGCCCAACTTTTTCAAAGTTGGTAGCATTGAAAAAACAGCAAATTGACAAAAACTTCACTCAATCTTCTGTGACAATCAATGAATTTTCAAATATCACATCAGTGTTGTCAACTACCACAAAAATCCCTAAATTTTGAAATTGCGATTTTTTTATTTAAAAAGTGATAAAAGACGGAAAATAGAAAAAATAGCATTAAAAAACTCGTTTCATAAGTCATTATTGCACTCGTACTTTAGAAAACTTGCCGCAAGCGGCTCGTTTTCTAAATTTGGACTCGTGCAAATAAATCTTGCCTTATGAAACTCGTTCTTTAATATACTATTGTGATCTCTGTCTGATCTTCTGCTCTTAATCTGTCATATTATGTGTATGTCATAATTTCCTTCTTTCATGTCCCTCTCTGTCATTTTCCATTGTAATTAAATTCCTATTAGTAAGTGATACACATTTTAGTAATTTCAGTTAGATTTATAATTGGAAATTCATATTTCTTGAGTTTCTTTTTAACATACCTTTTGCGTAGGATTGGAAATTTAATTACTTTCTAATAATAATAATGCTCATTGCGAGTCACTTTATGCACTCGTGTGATAATGATATCCACACAGGCGAAGCCGCTAGTCTTTGATGTATCTAGTTTCAAGCTGTCAGTTGTTGCTTTCAAAAAAAAATAAAATAGTGAGTGATTGGTTATTACAATAAATGTTTATTTACTGTTTTAAGGTCGTATACTCTTGTAAACATCCATATTTCTGTTTTTAATATGGTAATGATATTAAAACACAAATATCCACCTACTGTTTTTTTTTTGTTGTGATTTGTTTCCACTAAATGAAATTCATTCCGTTTCTTTTCATTTCTATATTTTCTGCATTCCACCCTGGGGCGATTAGATATTTCTGTTTTGCTTTTCTCCTCTTTTTTGCGATCCCACACAAATTATAAATTCAAATTTAAAATTACTCTGTATACAGCAGGCAAAACGTCTTGTGATGTTTGCGCACCTCTCTATAACATTAATCTTTGTTTTTAATGTCAAAATTTTATACGTAGCCTTTAATTATGCATTGGGAAAAAATTCAGAGCACACTCTTTTTTTATTAATCATTCCAGAATATTCTGAGCAATCTATTATTGGATATAATGGCATTTTTTAAAGTTAACTGGTTTGGTAAGACTTAAACGATTTATGTAAATAACCTTGGGCATTCAACAATTACCTTAATTGTAAATTACTGTAATAATTTAAAACTCGGCATTTAAGTGCAAACAAAATTAATTAAACTCTTGTTCATTAGGTGTTACTATCAGTTTCGATCAACCATAAAGATAAAATTCTTTACTGAGATATTCGTTTATCGTAAAATTTGATACAATTCTTCAGAAAATTCGTAATTGGAATAATTAAGCAACGAATTTTAACGATTTCAGGTGAAATTAATAGATGTCGCACTATGTCACCCTTATTATTAAGATGGCTTACTAGATATTAAGACCATAGTGAATTATTGTTTCCAACAGTGCAGGAATTTTCTTTGTTTCGAATCGAGTTTCTCAAAGTGGAAAGTCGAGTTAATTAATTAAAAATAACAATATGTACCTAATGATGAAACAATTATTTATTATGATTCTAAAAGGTGTCACCAGATATGTAGAAGCAATTCGTTAACATGATCTTTTTGATACAGACGATGTTAGGTAGCCCGTAAAGAATGTGTTCTGGCTTATATTTAATTGATGAGGGCTGCAGGAATGCAGATAATTACTGAGTGTAGTCGGTCGACGTGTATGGTGGAACAGGTGTTCAATGGTTGGTATAACGTGTGTGCACTTGGAAATTCATCATTTTTATTCTTTATTCATAGATTCGAATCTTGACAAAAAAAAGCGGTTGTAAGAAAATTTATCACGATATAGTCACTTTTTCTTTAAATTCTGAACGATACCTGGTTGTTGCTAGATGAACATAACCTGTATGAGATGGAAACAAATTAACATTTTTATAGAGGGTCGTCGTTAACCTACAGACATCCTTGTTCGGAAACTGTCTTCGCTTTTGACTCATTAATACTTCAATATCTCAATGGTTTCAGACATCGCAACTCTTGGTGACAAATATAATTTGTATTTCTGGTATCTATTCTATTCATGTACTATTCAAATATTCTTTTCGCTGCGGCAGTAACATTTTAGATAATAAATTGCAAAAAGGGGAAAGATGATCACAAACTGTTTGAGGGTGAGAATGAGCATGGATGAAATGGGGAAGCTATGAACTGGAATCTATAGTACTCACGAAGACAAAACAAACAAGATAACATATTGAAAAACGCAATGATTTACCTGAATGTTTCTTGAAAGACCCCTCTTGTACTCTTATCTCCCTTGGTTACTCTTTTCGGAAAGAAAATTTGGTCTTCTAGCTAGCAGGAAATAATCAATTCTTCTTTATATATTAGATTGGGTTACAGTTTCAGGGTAAATTTCTATTTCAGTACTTTAATGACCGGAAGCTTCCACTTCAATCGACTAAATTGCAAAGGTCCATAACTCTTGTTTTTGGTCAATTTGTTCTTAAGAAAATTCAAGAAAAGAAAGAGTGAAGTAGCTCGGGGGAAGGGGGAGATTATGACTCTTGTTATCACCGGGGTTGTGTTCGTACGTCACGCTGCCGCATGTCGTCAGTCTCTTGCTAATTATATGAGTCGGCTACTACGTTTATCAAATTCAGTGCTCCCCGCTCCATCAACCCTATGGAAAATCGTGTCACCAAGTAGAGGAGCATGTACTTACATATGGTTCCTCTAGTATTACTGATATTGCTTGGGCCCCCATCTGGGGAACATGGAGCCGCGAGTGGTTTACCCGGACAGGCCTGACCTCCAAGATGGATCTCTTTGTATCAGGAGAGGAGGGGAGTGTTCTTGGATTCAGGTTTGATACTAACCTGGCGTTCACCGTCTAAACCAATATTGGGATCCTAGCAAGTCTACATAGACTGCTACCTTAAAATAGCCGGTTGATGGATTCCAAAAGTCTTTCATTCCGAGACAACCTCAACTCTATTAGGACTCTGAAGAGACTCTGAAGAAAAGTCATCGGGTGGGCAATTGCTCAAGCACAGACCCCATACTCGGATTGTCTTCGATGTGAGAACAACGCATGCTGGACAATGGGTACGAGAACATCTCTAGGATAGCTTGATCTCGAAAAAGGACGTAAATAGCTCCGGTATAGCCTGGGGCGCTAGTAGAGGCGGGAGGAACGTGGCAATTAAGATTAAAGGGCAGTATGTTACGTAAATCCAGAATACGTACAACCCAATAACTCTTAAATTAATCATCACTCTCTTTTTCTATTGACGGATTGATTCGTATACGCCAGATTGATGCAGAACCATAAAGATAAAAGTTTTTTCGTCAAGATACCGGACATGAACATGAACCTCGCAACTTTGAAGTTTTACAGTTTTAAATCCAAGGGAACCACTGTAGAATTTAGAAGCATTGAAGAAATTCATGCGGGATTGCAGGAATTATAGGGGATCTTCACAGGTATTGCGAGACTTGTTGCATTTTAAATGAAAGAACACTCTGCAATTCTTCCCTTTTCAAATAATCTTCCTGGTCCACCAGGTGGCTGTTTCTAGTGATGTAATGTCTCCTGCACGTACTCTCTGCCAAGTTTTATTAAATTGTATTGGTGGGTTTCTCTCACACCGCTTCTTTTCGCGGATTAACAGAGAACCCAAAAACTTCGATGAGGTGATGCAAAGTCACTCCCTAATAGAATTGTTGAAAGTTGGCATGGAGCACGCTCAGGGGCAGTACTTCACTCTAGCAACAAGATATAGCATTATCGTGGTACACAAACAAAACTTCGTGGTAAATGTTCCTAGAGATCCTGGCCGAACTCTTATAATGTCCGAACTATTGTGGGCCTGGGCTCGTATCTTTATTCGGCCGAACGCTTTATATGTAGATTATATCATACAAAATGTCATGAAATAAGGAACTTACATCTTAGTTGATTTAATTAGAAATGAATGAATTTAAAATACAATTTGTTTTTTTTGGCAAACAAGTGAAACTACGACAAAACAAAACTGGTTGCACCCCGCATGCCAACTCAAAAACAGAGAGAAAGAACCATCTTGAATATAAGTTTCGATCCCATCGCCCAGAATCAGCCGTCGCAAGCTGATTCAAAGAGCTCAAGCTGATCCCTAAATGATTCTCATTTCTGATCCACAGTCAAATAAATCTTTAAAAGTATTTCCCCCAGAAGCAAGATATACAGTTACTGGCCTTTCCTGCAGAAGCTACATTGGATAACATTACAAAGGCAGAACAAGACACCTTGCAAACCATTGCATGGAAGTAAAACAAAAATGCCAACGGAAGACACTCCCATGAGCTCTAAGACTATCGATTGAGAAGCGTCAAACTATTGGCTGACTCATGGAGACTTATTCCCCGAGATCAAAGGTTTCATCATGGTTGTATAGGATCAGGCGATGTGAAGAACGCAAGTGTAGCGGATGGGAGATATAGAAAATGTCTTTGATTCCGATCTTTCTATGCATATCTCTCTCGTATACTAAATATATGCATTTGCACGACCACATTAATTGTGCATGTACAGTTATGCACATGGAACTTAGTCACATACAACAAACAATAACTTGTTTTCATTTTGCTTTGATTGATGAATGCTATACTAATACTGCGCCAGCTTTATCATTAGCAAATCATTAAATGAAGATCGTTCACTGTTATACGTATCTTTCACTGTTGTCCGTGAGCATGTATATTGTGGTTAGTTACACTAGATGTAGGCTGAGTTAAAATAAATAATCAATAGTAAATAAATAGTAATACTTAATAATATTTTACCTTACAGAATTAAAGCTTTACGCTGTACAGAAAAAATACAAATTAAAACGAAGCTATATAGACTTCATAAAAAGACGTATTATCTAGAAACCTCAATGCATTGAGAGCTACATGAGCACTTGTAAATTAACAAAGAAGACTTTCCTAGTAAATGTGTCAAGTGTCGGCATTTGATTTCTGAACACGAAATTTCTTTGGGGGAGGAGAACTAGCATGTTTCCATTATTTTGAATGCTCTTTTGATTCTGGATCGTAATGCCCCAACCACATGTTCCGTTTATACAATACGCTCCAAAAAGTTAGAAGAATTTTCTTCAAAACGGCGCCAAACCTATTTGGAAGTTGTCACTCTGAATCATTTTTGATTTGCGTTCGGGCATTTAGGGATCCATTTAGTCGACAATTTCCTCATACCCAAATCATGATATAGGATGCGAAAGCCACATTATTAGAAAGTGTAGTAATTAACTGATAATGCCTGAGTTTCAGCTCAATTCGTCGATCCCTCTGAATGATGTCATGCACGGCATCGATATACTTGGAATGGACACATTCCAGAACCCATGGTAGCATAGAAAAGAATTTTCATTGTATTCACCATATCCGCATGAATTTCCTTGACGGACAACCGTTCCAAAACTGGGTGCTTATCAGTGTGTGATAACTGATATTCACTTTTATCAAATTTGAAATTTTTATCATACGTATTTTCTTTAAAAATACATAGTTAAGTGGCGTTTATTGTATCGGCCCACCGCAAATCTCCTGGTATCAAGCGGGCCCTATCATCTCCTGTGTGGGCCCTGACAGGGAAGCTTGTAAATAGCTCCGGCACTAGCCTGGAGAGCTAGTAGAGGATGGATAGCAACCTCCCTCCCACCGGTGAGAACGATAGCCTCACATATAAGTACTCTTACTTATGTGAGTGTCACTACGCGCTAACTGAGCGTATCTCAATTCCTCCATAAGATACATTCAGAAAATGATTTGTCTGGCGTTTACCATTCCAAATGTTTACTAGGTTATTATTAGTTTAACTAGTTTAAAGGTTTTTCACCACTTATTAATTTAATGTCCTAATAAAATTCCTAAACAGTTGTGAGTATGACAATTACGAATGATTCAGAAGAGGTAGGGCATTGGTGAACTTAAATATGACAACATGTATTTAGTTAATATTAGCTTCCTAGCAAAAATAAGTACAGGTTTAGTTACTGTACCTGCATCATACATGAATAAAACATAATGTATGAACACTTACCTAAAGGTAGCTGGTGTTAAATATATTATTACTTGAATATTCTAGAAAATACACGATATGCATAGTGTAATAGTTTATTTTTGTCCTTATAAAACCTTTTAATTCAAAGTACTAGTTGCTAACGTAGTAAATAGTAAAATGCCAACGAGTCTATTCTTAAGGTAAATCATAAACTGCTAAACTAATAAACCTTACAGTCTTTCACGTTTTAATATCTCTAAGATTTAATAGATTAGGTAAGTTGAATTTATTTGAATTAAATTGTTGTTATTATTTTATTATTAGAGATTAAGCACTGCAGATATTTGAATGAGAAATGAAAATATAGAATATGTATACATACAGTAAAGAACAAAGTTCAAACACAATGCAATAAATATTTCTACCAGATGCTGCAATTGCAGAAGAATTAGAAAGAATTAAAAAGATTCATAATATCTCAAAAAGTTCAAAAAGAACAACGCAGGTAATATAAAGAGTTAATTCATAAAAAAGCAATAACGCGATTTACTCATTAAAGGTACCCCGAGTTTGTGTTTGTATATTTCAAAAGCTTCTAAAATGTATAATTTGCGTTTGTTATTACAAAAATGTAGGAATTTAATATTATTTTGAGGAGTCATTGTATGATTTTGTTCTAAAAGGTGTTTGGAATAATTAGATTTTCCAGGATTTTATTTCTGTAACAACGAACGTGTTCTTTATATCTTATGTAAAAAATTCGAAGCATTTGCCCAATATATACCGAACTATAAAAAGAACAATTTAAACGGTAAATGCCCGATTTCATGATATGATGTATTCTGTCTTAAACGCTATTTTATAATTATTTGTTTTTCTTAGTATATGTGCAGCTTTTTCTGATATTTTGCCAAAATATGGTATAGATATTGTCATAATATTTGACAAAAGATACGAAGTATGCACCACTATTTAAAAAGATGTTAGTTGGGTTGCATAACCTCTATGAGAAAAATTATTTTTAGAATTTTTTAATAAAGCCAAGAAAAAGTTTTAGTTGAATAAATATGCACTCTAGAACACACTATGGAGTAAAAGGATAAACTTTAAATGATTTTTCTTACAATCTTGGTAAGTTTTCATTGCCAGCTAACGCTGTGGTGTCGTTACTTATATATGCACATAAAAAAGAAGGCATTTCAATGTATGTTTGGACCTAAAATAGACAAGGTGCATGGTAGTGATGATGTATGCAGATATTTGCTACTTTACCTAAATTATTAATGTGAAGAAATTATGTTTCAATTTAACGAGATAGTGTAATCGTTAAAATCTTCTTCTTTAGTTGTATTAAATAGCTTGTGGCTAAAATATTTCATTGCTGTTTTGTCAAACAGTTCCTTGGGCACAATTTTGAAATACGTAAATGTAAATAAAATGTAAAATTCTGCGTTTTGACATGGCAATCTGATATAAGGTAATTTAGCTATTATTTCAAATTTTGGACATCTAAAAATATGCGAATAATGTTCAATAGGATGTAAGGTCGGATTTTGTTAACATAGGAAGAAGTAACTAGGTAGTTTTGAGCAATTAATTTAATTTTAGTTATTTGATAGTTGCATAGGAAAGATGATTTCGTTGACATGGTCTAGTGAACTTGTTATTTTATAATAGTACAAGTGTAATATATCATTAAAAAGGAGATTTCTTGGCTATCTATTTATTGAATTTGTTTTTAACAATAATTAATAGTTATAAACAATTATGTGGTTATTGTAGTATTTAGTTTTAAATTGTGTTTTGTTTATAACCAAAAATCTCACTAAAATATTCGTTTGTTTTTTAAAAGATAAAAAAGAGCGACCGATTTGATGAAAAACTGTCTGTTATTTTAGATCCCTTGCCGCAGTATAGTGCACTTACGCTGAGATCAAAATTTAAAAAATTCAAGGTTATTTAGTGAGTTTAGTGATAATTTTTGTAAACGTCAAGATATAGGTTATATATTTTTTTAAATGTCAAAGTAATAATAATCATTATAAATATTTGAACTTAACTTCTACTTTTAATAATAATTACATTTAATCGATTTAATATTCAGTGCTATACATTTATTTGTGGAATAATATTTTTAATTACCAGAAGAAAAATCTGTTTTTATGAACAATGAAATTTTCTATATTTGGTACAATATGGATGCAAGAAAGGAATTATTATTAAATGGACCTACCGTATTTCAAGTAACCAGCTGGATTTCAATTTTAATTATTAATCCCATTTATTTGGGGTTTAATGAATACGAGAGATATTGTCATTCCACCATTTTAATTTCAAATCATATGAAAAGCAGAAAATTGTTGTGTAGTTACAATTTCAGTTTGCAACTGTTGGCGCCAAGTCTTGATTTGAACTTTATTAATATTTTAAGATATTTATTTAGTTTTAAATAATTTTATATGACGATAAATATTAATATGAGCATGCCAGAAATATTACTCCTCGGATAAAAGCCATTAGCTATCTTAGGATTGATTTTTCTTTTTTTTATGATATCAAAATTTTAGTTTCTTTTAATAAGTATGTAATTTTTTTAGTGTCTTATATTAAAAGCGACCCGCCTGAGTCTCAGTTATGAAAAGGTTCAAGTTTCACAACAGTTAATTAGCCGAAGCATTTTTTTATGGTAAAGGTAAGTGGTTTATATTTTGTATGTATCATCACTGTGCGTTTACCGAAGTCTATTGCTATATGTTATGTTTGTATTTTCAATTTAAATCAATTTATCAATAATCATAAATTATATACTGGAGGTTTTTCACCCCAACAACAAAAACAGCGGATTATTACTATGGAGTTTCATCATATAAGGCTAGAAACAATAAAAAAGATTCTAAGGATTACCTTTAACCCTATTACGTACCGCCTGTAGTTTGACTGTAACATGTTTAACTCATGTACGTTGGTGGTCAAGTTAGGTTAGGTTAGTTGGCTAAAAGTTACTGATTTAAGCAACAAAATAAATTACATATTTCAAACAAAAAAACTTCTGTTCTATTCTGAGATGAAGTACTGCTATAATAGCCAGATGATAAATAAAAACCCAAGACCTAAAATTCCTTTAAGTGAAAAGAACACGAAACGAAAGCAACTTACAAATCTGCCGAGGGTCGGAGTATGACTTTGATGTGAGCACGCTATTAGGTAGTTTTTTATAATTTTCAATAAAATTGATGTATTAATACCATATAGGGCAAATACATGATATACTAGTCGAACTATTAAAAGCTCGATAGTAGTTTTCTCTCCATTGGACTGGACTTTTTGAGAATATCTTACTAAATCTATTGTAGCTTCATAAACGCTATCAATCACTAAAAATTTAGTTAAACAATAAATTAGTTTTAGCAGTTAATTTTAAACAAAAATAAATAAATAAATAAATCAACAATAATAATCAATCATTACTGACAATACCTCCAAAATTATGAACTAAGTAAACAAACGGTACTCTAGTATAGCACTGTAAACAGCTAGGCGCTGTTCAGCCTACCACTGTTAATCTCCTTAAATGACTTAGAACCTGTATGTATAATTTTTTTATCAATAAGTCATCCTATGGCCGTAAGTTTTCAAAGTCAATAATTTTCGCAAACATCTTAAGAATGAATAATGGTCTGCAGTCAAAATAGGAAACAGAACTTTTTAGTTTTACTGCGGCACAGAGGGGAAATTACATAAAAAATTTGAACAAAAGTTAGTTTTGTCAGCGTTATCCCTAGTGCTAGCGTATCCTAGTCCTTCCTGCTTGAGTAATAGAAAGTTGATACATCGGAAAGGTGAACCAACATTTTGTTTCGCCTGCGACGCTGATGTGGTTGAAACAAACACTCGTAACGTACGTTTATGAGCGATTTTTGATTCAAAGAAACATTAAGTTATAAAAATTCTTGAGGCAGGTTGTACTACATTTTCACAGATTTTTAGCTTATCTTCTCTTTGTCTTAGTATTTATGTAGTTATTGCACTTTGAAAATAGTCAATAACTTAATGATGTTTTTAGGAACGCAACATTTCATAAGTAATTTTCTAGTATATTGTCGCAGACGGTATTATCATTATTCCTTAAGTTGAATTCCAACTAGCATAAATACTCTCCAAGGTTATACAAATCTTCGCAACGTTATACAGAACTGGTTGGTATTAATATCACAAGAACGCCACCTGCTTCCGGCGAACTCGAGATAAGCACACATGCGATCGACACCTAGCGACACCTACGTCCTATCTTCAAACAAATGCTAGACAAAGTTACAACACGTGTAAACCTTGCCACGAGCAACACCTACGAGTCAACATTAATATGATAATGTATTCAGTCCTAAACGTAATACATTTATGTATACGGTCATAAAAGTTATTATAGTCATTTATACATCAACGACTTCCTCGATATTCATGAGGATACCGTATATAAACAGGCTTGCTAGGAGACATAAGGCAGTCGAGTTCTTGACTCCATCCGCCCATGTTCTCGTGGCCAGCCTGATGAGTAATTCTTAAATTATTTAATGGTAGGGTTCAGGAAGCTAGCGTCCATGGGCGCCGCTTACCTGATTACTCTACTGCTTAGTTGTTAGAAGCGCAGAAGCTAGCTTATGGGACGCCGTCTACCTGGCTTTCCTAAGCTTAGTTGTAGTATGTAGTTATTAGGGCGGTTTGGACCACCCTAGCGTTAGTGTTATTATGAAAGTCTAGTTTGTAGTAATCTTGTTACCTATTATATTGTTAAATTGAACATTGCGTTTTATTCGATCGCTACCCTTAGCTACGACCCTGGCCACGACAACCGCTACGTGACAATACTAATATTTTTGTTGGTTATACTACAATGGGTAAAGCTTTGTGTCTAGAATGCCAAAAAGGAATTAGGCGCGGAATCACAATATTTTTCTAAGCGTTTCTAATCCACCATACTTCAAGTATGGCACTAATTACGACTGGTATTAAAGACTTTGCTGACGAGCGCATCTTTATGTGCTGAAAATATAGTACTAAAATCAGCTCCCATGTATAGAATGGAAGAAAGTTGAATCTCGTCTCCTCGTCACATACGAACAGCAGCTGTAGAATTGTAGACTCAGCACACTGCAGATACAAGTCAGCAAATCGACAACTTAAGAAGATACAGCTGAGACAGGTTATTTTTATAACACAACATTTTGGTGGAGGTGCTGGACATTTATAAAGGCATGTTTGTTAAAAATACGACAACGTGAGATCTTTAGAACCAGCAGTCAGAAAGCTTTACACGTGTTATATCGTATTACAAAAAGCCAAAAAGGGCTGTTAATTTGTTCTAGAATCTTACCGAGTAGCAGCTGCTTGCGCCGAATTCAATCTACAAGATCTATTAGACTCTATTGGACACTATTGCTGTGCAATTATTGCTATATCTGCATCTATGGATCTATTGAATCGTATTGTTGTGCGGTTATTGCTACATTTGCAAGAAGTAGTGCATATTCTGTGCTAAAGTGACAGTAGTACATTTTAAATAATAACCAAGCGAGGATGCGACCGATTTCAACATGCAGATGTTTGAAAATCGCTTGGAATCAGATGCCAATATACTTCAGAGCTCTCAGGTATCGCTATAACTAACTTCCACAATTCACGAAATTATCATCCAGGGACCAATTCGGCAGCTGACAGAGGAAGCAGTTATAGCCAGAAATAGGCAAAACCACCTATATGACCTAAACTATCCCAGAAAGTTTCTCAGGGAATCATCAACATGGATGTCACTAACAGGCTTCTGATTAACTCAGATCCTTTTTAACAATCATGAGATCAACACCAAAGAAGAAAACCAAAAGAAACCCTATAATTTCTACTTCCTTCTTAACGCATAATTGTTGTGGATAAAAATAAAGATGAAGTGACATCCAGGCGAAGTTGAAAATTTTTCCGATGAAGAAACTTGATTAAAGCTATTGAAATATGTTAGTATGTCCAATGCATGTCCTTTACTCGTAATGTTAAATTTAAATCTATCGTAAAATATTTACATCAAATATATTTTTTATTTTTTTAAAAGTGGCCTGATCAATTAAGTATCTCAATTAAATATATACGACACTGTGCGCAGAAGTAAAAACTGTTCGGTCAGTAATAGAAACAATAAATAAATAGGAAGTGATAAAAAATATACTCAGTTCTTACAGTTTATGCAGTGGCAATTCGTTAATTTATCAACTAAATTTTATTTGATTCCAATTCGTATACTTGACAGATTAATGGTAGTAATCAAGTCGTCAAGCAAGCAAAAAACTTCTACTGAAAAAGTTGTCGATAGGGAATATAAATTAACGAAGAAAAATTATTTTTATTCAAGTTCTTTATTAAATTATAATACAAATTGCAGAATTATGCAGAATAGTTTTCAAAATCATAAAATTACATAAAATCTTTCATATCATGCATGTATAATACAATATAAATTATTTTACGCTTATTTATCACTATTTACTATTAATTCTGCTTGTCTAGCTATTCCGCTCAGCTAGTATATTTACTCAATTTGATTATAAATCTTCCGTTAATCACTGTTGAGCTAACTTCCAGTTGCGTTAACATAAAGGCAAATTTGCTTAATAACCTCAACTAGATATTTACTTTTTAATTAGAATTCGAAATAGACCTACATTTAGTTTTGAACAGCGATTGCTATAATAAATCATGTTTACAAAATCTGTCGAAACGAAGACTCTAAATTATATACGTTGAGTAATTTAATTTCTTGTAAATATAATATCGGTGACACTTAATTCATATATTGAATTGCTAGTTCTAATATAAATCTTAATCGGAGAAAAATAGTAATTCCTTAATTGAAGGTTATTATCTACAATTTTTCTTGAGGAGCCACTGTCTCTAGGTGCAGTGGATTCCAAAGCAGTATAAACAATCAAATGGTAAAAACCCATGTTAACCAAAAAGGCAAATATTGGTTAATTACTTGTTAAACTAATCATTATTAATTTTAATATAATAGTCCTCCCGCGTCTTTTATCCGCCGCTGCACCGTACTTGTGCGTTTATTGTTAAGAAACTGTATCAACCTTCTCATTGCTTTTCTTTGTGTTAGTTATGTTAGCTTATAGAGTTTAATATATCAGATTAGATTTTTTATATCGAAAGTAAAGTTCTTGGAATTAATAAGTAATTTAAATAATTTAATTTTTCGTTAGGGTAATGGTTAACGCTGTTAAAAAGGTTAGGAAGCACTGCTCTAGAAGAATATTACAAAAATCGACTTTTTTCTTATTCCCAGTCTTCTATCCTGTTTCGATATTTTATTTTGTTAATTTTTTTTAAATTTTTTGTTTACATTTTATCATTCATCTCTAAATTATTTTGCAATACACAAACTGTGTATTCATGAGGTTTAAGTCATAAACTTATTTTAAATCATTGTATCAAACCTTGTAAATATTTAACTGCAACAGTCATTCTATTATTATTAATTAATGCACTTGTGACACTACTGCAAGCGTCATACAAAATATAGTCGTTACATTGATTTGACATATTATTGTTGCAGAATTACTATAAATAAAGGACTCGTGTAGAATGTTAATAGCAGAGTCAATAAATATAAATAGTACTTACCATGTTAACTAACGGTTACTTCTCTATTCAGCATCGGTCAACTCTTTTTACATTAAAAGTGATGTGTATATTAATGAAATGTGTTTATGTCTCAGTATATAATTTTAAATTTTAAGAAAATCAATTAATTCAGCATTTACCCTTTTAAATAAATGACTAACAGACATGGGGGAGTTTCTATTTAATCAATGAGATCTTTGAGATCATCCTTCAAATGCAGGATCTATGTAATTAAGACGTGTAATATTCATTAATGTCTCATCCCAAAAATAAATATTTAAAATGTTTAAAAGTGTTATCTTCAAAACTACACTACTCTGTTTTGCAATTAATTGTTTAAAATTCAGAGAAGAATTCCTTAAAAAATTCAGACGTCTGATGATATCGCTTTATTTCAATTATTTCTTAACTTTCTTGCTTTTTGTTGGTATTAAAGATTTAACAGCAGGATTTTACCTAGGAGAAGGACTACATGCACTTTCTTTTGGTGGCTCGATTATGGGTAACTAAGGTAACGGCGTACCGATGACCTATAACTTCCGCCACTTTTCTAACCTAAAAATTCTTCAAAAGATGCTCGATGTCCTAAGAAATTCTTTGGTAAGCGTCACTTGATTCAGTGTTAATAAATAGGTGTACTACAAAGGATCAAAGAATTGAAATTTAACCGAGATCTAACATTTGCAAGAATCGACTGTGGCATTCATCATCAGTTTCAAGCGTATGCCCTCATTTATCGGCATTATGTATTATGATGGTTTTTACAAATGTTCCGGTTTTTCTATTTTTCGATCCTGAAGCTCAATCGAACAGGATGCATATAAGCTTCTTTTATAGAGCAAATAGTGTACTATCAGACGGTATGACATATTTTTATATAGAACTATAAATAACGACGCTATGAACTGATCGCCATATAGACAAGAAAGGTGTTTTTGGGCGTGGGAAGTGAAAAAAGAACAAATCAGTCCAAATGATTTAAAGCCCCAACTATTATGGTGTATTTTTGTAAATGGAAGACTTATACTTTGCGGCGACGACCGTCTTTTGTATGTTCATCATGATATGCTGATGCAGTACATCAATTGCCGCATAGTTTGTATTCGTTGTTTCGGTGGTATGTACTCGTAAATACATTTTAAGGTTCAAATTAGTCCCTAATCTATTTATGCTATTGTAAACTGGAGACTGGGTAAACGGACAAGCAGTCGCTCTAGGTGTCGGACTCCATTAGTATCTGAGACTAGCCCACGAGACAGAGGTCTGGGCAGTCGTTAGAGGTGTGGAGGAGCAAGTAACCGAGACTAGCTTGTGGGCAGACCACACGGCGTTCAGCCTTAGAACTGGCTGTTGTCTATTCATTCCCAGGTTTGTCTGGGTAATAGATGACGCAATAAGAATGTAATGTATGGTAGAGTTACACGCAAGTGTTTCTCAATGATGATTCTAAAACTTTGCGGAGGAAGCTCTGCTAACAAGAGGGTTCGGTGTGGGTGGATTTATTCCTACCTGACGTCAGACTGGCTATGTCAGCTGCCTGACATAGACAAATGGAGGAGAATTAAGTGAAGTATATCTCAGTCAGCTCGCTGACCTGGGAAACTGCACCAGGTAGTCTCGGAGTGATAGTATGGGGATCCGGCTTTGGCTGTGCAATTCCAGTCGTCAGGTTCTCAGAAATCGCTTAAGAAACTTTGACGCGGATATATATAGCCTTTCACGTTCAAGACAACTTCACCCTAATAGGTACATACCGGGATGCTACTTCGATGGGCCCTATGAAGTAGCCTCGAAACGAAGCTCTGTCAGGGGCACACTAAGCCTATAACTGGGAGATCGGGGTGGCAAAACCATTTAAAAACAAAGTCCCACCACATTTGAGGTTGAATTCGATGGGGCAGTGACCCCATACAAAAGGCTGAGGGAAGGAACTCGGCCCCGCATGAAAGAGGGCGAGCTAGTTCCGACAGGTGAGCACGTTTATAGCTCCGGCACTAGCCTGGAGAGTCAGTAGAGGGTGGATAGGCAACCTCGCTCCGACCAGTGAGCAACTGCTAGCATTTGCTAAGCAAATGCGCGCTGATTGAGCGTTACTCTCAATCTCAATTACTTCCTCTCGGAAGAAACGTGTAGATTAAGTCTAATTACAGGCGGTTAATTAATCGGTTTGTTACTGATCTCTTTTTAGCAATCAATAACTAAATAAGTATTAATAAACTCTTTACCTAGCCATCGAGGCTTATTTTCCTACTGTGTTCAAATCCATCTGTTACCTTATACTGTTTACGGTTACTAATAGTATCTAGTCAGAATTTCACATTTCGTTCTTTGATCTCAATTTTGACTCAGATTTTGAATCTTCAAATTAGGACAGAAAAATTATGTACTAATTGTTAAGAATAATGTGTTTAATTCTGGAGTTTAAAGTATATTTAAAATTCAAATCTTTGATTAATAAATACAGTGCAGTATAAACTATAGAGTGTTGAGGGAAACTCTGAAATGTTGAAGTCTAAGTTTGACATATAGCCCATAAAAAAATAAAAATTCGTGAAATAGATTTTGCACTTACATCAACGCTATATTACGAAACAGGTCCAATCATATAGAGGGAAAGAGCCAGTTTTTTTAAACTCCCTCAAGCGTTTATGAATTACAACTTGAAGACAGTGACTTAGAAAGAATGATATTTATTACCTAACCTAACCTTATTACTCGTACAATAAATTATTCAGGAAACCTGCTATACTTGCTTCATTTGAAAATATTTGCTGCTGCACTCAAAGAAATATAGGTAATCTAAAGTCAAGAAACGTGGTGTCTAAATCAAAATGATCCAGATAATTTTTAATTCTAGACATAAAATGATTGAAGAGAGATATTGGATTATCAATTTAAGCATTGTTTTCTGCTATTCAGAGAAGCAAGTTTAAAAGAAGACTTTTAACTTCTTGTATCAAAAAAAGTATGCTTAATGTGAGAACAAATATGTTCTTGAAATCTAGGTATTGTTTTAAGCACTAAACCACTTCAAATAAGAATCTTTGCATTTTAAAAATAAACATGATTTTCTGCAATTTATACAGGTGTGTGCAAAAACAAAATTTTTAACTTTTGGTTTCAAGAAATTTTGTACTTAATGTGAGAACAAATATGTTCTTGAAAACTGTGCATTGATTCAAGCACTACAGTACTTGAGATAAGAATCAATGTAATTTGAAATAAGATATGTTATGCTGAATTAAGTTAGTTAACATTTACATTTCTAAAATTAAAACATTAAATTCTTCATATTACAATAATTCTTCTGGAAATGAGAGTGCAGTGCAGTTAAATCAAGAACGTTAAGTGTTGCTTCTAGCTGCGTCGCTGTTTACACTAGTTCAATATTGCTTAGTTGCACTTTTTGTAGTTGGTTCTTTTACGTTATAATAGAAGCACGTGTGCGCTACATTTCCTGTGTGGTGAAGTATTAACATCCAGTGATAACTTGTCAAAGGCAATGGGTGAACTGATAAATTATATCCAATATTATATATTTCGATATCAGAATGGCGACAAATAGAAAATTTGGGACAAAGAGATTGCCACAGGAAATTATTCGAAGAAATTTTGAGAGAATGGTTCCTTTACAAATATGTCACGTTAAGTGTGCTAACGGTAATCTTTCTATAACTTTAGTCATAATTAATCAATTAAAGTATTAATAATTACCGTTTTAGATTAATTTCGACTTCATTCGGCATAAACTATGCAGAAAAAAATGCTTCTGCTGCCTTTTCTCAACAACTGGGAGGTTTTTAAATCAAGATGTAAAAAATACGCTAGAAATATGCTATACACTGTATAGCAAGTACAAACGTACTTTGCTTAAGCTGGCAGCCTGGACTTATATGGAAATAAACGTTGTCAAGGTACATCTTTGTACTGACCATACAAAAAAAATGTTTTTATTTACTGAAGAATCCTCTTTTGTGGTATGTTTAAGATGTGATTCGAGACTGGCAAGTTTTCTATTTTGTAAAGAAATATGTGTATGTATTTTTCTAAGTAGTTGCATCTAAAATAAATCTTTCATGTGCCATTGTTTTCTTTTATTTTGAATACTAATTCCTAAAAACCAATCACTAAATTCAAGATAATAATGCTTAAAACAACATTTACTAATTTCTTCAAATAAGAAAGAAAATGCTTAAAACATCATTAAGTCATTTCTTAAAGTAAGAAACAATTAAAGTTAAAGTAAAGAAGTTGAATGTTTTAAATTAAGAATTTTCATGTTAAAATTAAAACAAATTCATGTAAAAATAAGAACATAATTTAAATAGATTATTCTACATCCAAGCTCTCATATTCTTGAATTGCAAACAAGAATATTATTCTTATTAATTTCTTAAATTGAAACTAGAAACTTCTTAGGTTCTAAAACAGCATCAAAATTCTTAATTTAATGTACGATTTTCTTATTACAAGTATTATTTTTCTCTGAGTGTGAACGGCATTCTAACATGAAAAGTGAAATGTAGTCTTATTGTAATATTATTTTACTCATAGATACTTTTGATTAACAAGGCAAGCCCCTTTATTTCTTTTTTGTACGACCCTGCTATTTCGGATTGTTTACCAAACTTGGTTTTAGAACAGTAGGTTATGTTTACTGGTTACTAAGCAACAACGCGTCGGTAAGTAATTACTTACCGTTCAGTTCTGTCAAAAACAGAACGGTAAGTAAATTGTATGTAATTTATAGAATAAATGAATCATCTTTAGATGTCTCTTTCGTGAAAAATCATTATTTTCTAAATAATTATTGAACTATTTAAAAAAATTTAGGTTTTTTATTTAAATTTGCTGTGAAAAAATACCCAATAAATAATAATAACAACTATCTATTTATGTTGAAACGACAAAAATATCGTAACATTCAAAAATAAAATTACATACGTATCCATGGTAACGACAAAACCTACTTAATGGTTGGTGGATATACAGGGCAAAAATAAATTATCTTGAATCTATTTTTTTACCATCTTTGAGATATTTCCTTAGTTAATACATTTGTATTCATAATGGTCGTAAAAAAAAATAGTATAAGCATCTCAAACAGTAAGGAGTTTACCGATCTCCTCCAATATTGTCGTCGATCGGTAAACTGTTCTTACTGTTCTCGATACTTAATATACTACTGGGATTTTGAAAATGAAACTAGTTTTCATATTTAACAAACCGATATGATGATTAACAAACTAGATTCTACATCGTAGAAGCTAAAATGCACCAGAATTGAAAACATCGCTCAATTCGATATGTGAACGTCTAAAGAACTCAACAAGAAGTCACCAGGAAGATGAATTTAAAGTACAGATGATTTCAAATAAATCAAGAACCATAGTGTATTCCATAGTGTAAATGATCCTTTTCTTTCTTCCTTCCTTCCTTCTTTCTTTTCCATGATGCTTAATAAATTTTATGCAGTTATCCATAAAAATATAATTTAAAGACTGGTTCACACGTTGCAAAAAACGCAAACATTACTCTCAAGAGTTGTCCTAGATTTATTTGCAATTAGTTGCACTTATCAACTTTGAAATCATATCAGAATACGTCTCATGTTTTCCGCTAAATTTGGTATTACCAAATATATAAACGCAAACGATACTTTAAAATTAAAACAGTCAAAACATACAGATTTACATAGAATAGACTCAACAACAAAAAAATACTTCCAGCAAATCGGATTTTTTATAAAAAATTTACACTTGCTAAATTAGAAACACGAAAAGTACTGAATCACAGAATTTTTGATTGCAAGATGGCGGAAGACAACTAAAAAAATAAAACAATTTATATTTACAGTCCTTATAAAATGCAATAAAGTCACTATAAAACTTATAATACCCTATAACAACTTCAGTTTAAACGACTTAATACATATGTAGCTATACAGTTTTGTTTCAAATTATCCCGGGTATTTTTTCCATAACAGCAGCAATATGCGCATTCCTTATCGTTTTCAGACATAAAATCTTAATAGAGGCATTCTAGTTTATAAACAGATAGTTAAAAAGCAAACAGTTTCACATTTACTAGATTACCATCGTTAAAGAAATTTACAACCGCAAGGTACAAGGAGGTAAAAAGAGTTGACAGAAAGATTTATTATGAAGAATCAAATCGCAAGGATATATAGGATGATAGCGAACAATTTTGAGCCTATCTTTCAATGGACCTATTTAAATCGTAAACAGTGATGAAGTGAGGTGTTACTTCAAAATGTTCCATCGGCCTAGTCACCCTCAAGGTTCCCTTTATTTGTTCTTATGTCGAATCTATTTGAAGGCACGAAACACAATCTAGTTTTTTTAACACTCTAGCCTCTATATTTGGTTCTAGTAATATGTTTTGTCCAAAGATATACTGCTTTTGTAACATACGATAAGAAAAATTATTCTTAGAATACTCATTTCCATATCAAGCGATAACTTGACCCATAAGTAAAATATAATCCATATATTAGTCCTTATATTAGCTCTTAATATTTTTCGTCAATAATATTGCAATAATTGAACACTATTTGAAGCTTGCTATTTGCTGCAACATTGTACGTTGCTAGAAACAGGTACAAGAATCTTAAAACCATGCCTAATACGTAGTAGCTTCATTTCGTATTTTAGACTGCCCAAGGACCGACACATTCGATAACGGTATCAGGCATTAAACTGAACGGATAGGATACTTTTTACAATTAAATAAATATGGTATTGTGTACGCTACTCACATTGTGATTGAACGTGCGACAAGAATATTTGAATGCACTGAATGCCGCAAAAGCTAGCTTTCTGTGCACAAATCAATTATATGTCGTAGGTCGTAGATAAACAGTAAGTAAAAAAAGGTTATATGGTATAATACAATACGAGGCCGGTAACAGATCGAGAGAAAGTCGGAAAAACTCGACCCTTCGGATCTCTGTTTTCGATATCTGTGTATCGTATGATATTTTTTGCGTTAAATGCACTATTTAAACATAAACAAACAACCGCAAAATATACTAACCTTAATTTTGTAATGTGGAATTCTGAAGCTGAAGCTGTCACAAAATTACAAAAGTAAGGTTAGGTATGTCTTTTTGTATGTTCACAATGAATGTTGTTTTAATTATTGTATACTCATTTATTTTCATAACAGCACCCGGACACGTTATGTATTAGAACGTCGTCCTGTGTTGTCATAGCAACCGGCAACGAATCGGTAAGATCAACTTACTGTCAGGGGCGTCCCTACACACTTGGCTGCCCTAGAGTTCCTAAATGAAAACTTCAACTGTGTTATTTTAGAGTTAGGACACGGATGTCAAAATCTATCTCTTTCTAGGTCAAAACTAAGCTGTCTGAAACAGAGATACTTTTTTTTCTTTCTTTTTACTTTAGTGACTGTCAGCACATTCAGCAGCTGTCAGGTATAAATTTTAGGTTATGCTGTCATGTTTATTTTTATGCATGTAAAATTTTTTAATGTGCACATTATCATTTATTTATTGTTTGTAGAGAATTTTTAAAACTACTATACTTATACATCAATTTTACGACAGTTTTTAATAAAGTATTAATTGTATCAAATTTCAGATTTATATAGTTGTTATACTGACAGTTTAATTGTTTAATTTATTAAACCAATTTTCATGATTGCCAACCTTCTGATAAATAGCTTCAAAATATGAAATGTCACTAGGAAAATTTGACATGCGTGACTTAACTCTAAATAACACACAGCTCAGTTCATATTTAGAAACCCTAGGCTGCCCTTGTGCAATAGTATATTAAGTACCAAGAACAGTAAGGACAGTTTACTGATCGACGACAATGTTTGTCGACTGAGCGAAGCGAAGTCGCCAATATTGGAGGAGATCGGTAAACTCCTTACTGTTTGAGATGCTTATACTATTTTTTGTACGACCATTATGAATACAAAGCTATTAACTAAGGAAATATCCCGAAGATGATAAAAAAATAGATTTAAGATAATTTATTTTTGCCCTGTATATCCACCAAACATTAAGTAAGTTTTGTCGTTACCATGGATACGTTTGTAATCTTATTTTTGAATGTCACGATATTTTTGCCGTTACCATGGATACGATTGTAATTACTATCATTTTTGAATGTCACACTCGATATTTGTCAAACTTGTGAGCATGAGTGAATCTGAAAACGAATATAATCCGGATATTGAAGAGGCCTGGAAAATAGGATGCTTTTCAATAGTTCCAGAAAAATCTAAAGAACACTACAAAAAGACGTATAATCTTTTCAAAAAGTGGTTTAAAGAGAATCATGGGAACAGCTTCAATGAAAAAAAAACCTGTTGGCATACTTTGTCCAAAGAAATAGAAAATAAATAGATCATGCATTTATTTTATAAATTACAAATAATTTACTTACCGTTCAGTTCTGTCAAAAACAGAACGGTAAGTAATTACTTACCGACGCGTTTTTGCTTAGCAACCAGTAAATATAACATACTATTCTAAAACCAAGTATGGTAACCAATCCGAAATAGCATGGTCGTCAGTGGCGTAACTACCGCCCCCGGAGACCCTGCGACACAGGGGGGGCGCAACCCTCCGAAGGGCGCTGCTTTTGTGAAATTTTATTTCGTTGGCAATAAAAATTTTAAAAGTTTTTCGTTTATCCAGAAGCATATTGTGACGTTTTTGGTTTGTTCGTATCTTCTTTTGTGTTGCTGTTATAGCAACCAACTTTATTTTTTTAAATGGCATCCGCATGGATTCTTTGCATTTTTGAAAAGTGTTTATTCTTGTCTATTTAGTAATACTATTTTATTATAGAAGCCGAGGTAGCTCAGTGGGCATGGCACTTGACTGCCAATCTTAAGGTCCTGGGTTCGAATCCCAGGGTAATACATTGGCATTTTTAAATTAAGGCTTCCAGGTCGAGTCAGCCTGTGAAAATGAGTACCTGGGAAATCATTTCCTGCGGTAATAATAGGCGGTCGGTGCGTAGAGCTAGCCACTTTGCCACCCTTGAGTGCCGTACGGCTCGAGAGATAGCGGCCTGCCCTGCTATGCACCCCAATGGGCCTTCGTGGCCTGCGAAAGGGGACTATTATTATTATTATTTTATTATAATGAAAAAACGTTAAAATTAGAAATAAATATTTTAGGAAATAGAAAGGTCCCCTGGTACCGATCCATTTGTTAGGAAAAACATTATTCAAATACGCCCTAATGTTTGCTGCAAAATGTGGCGGCGCTCCGTCTTGTTGGAAGATAATCCTGTTGTCAATACCTCCATTTTCACCTGAAATATTGCAGTAATTGTGGGTATGACATGATTTTGAACTCAAGGTACCCATTATTGGTAAGAGTTTCATTCAGAAAAAATGGTGCTATGATATGTCCTTCTATAATGCCTGTCAAGACATTGACTTTTTGCGGATATTTTGTGTGATATCCTTCTTCCGCCCAGTGTGAATTTGCGTACGACAAATACCGTCAATTTCGTCGATTTATCATATCGTTCAGTACATAAATGTCGCTTGAACGATGAACACAATGTAAAAAGTAAAATTGTCAATTATATTACATCTTTCCATCATCTGCTCACAAAATTCCATATTCCTATCGTCTTCATTTAGGTTGCGAATTAACTGGAGTTTGTAGGGGCGAAATTTTGTTTTCTTTAGAATTCTGTTGAACATTTGTAGCGATAATTTATAATTGTTCTGCTTCTTCTTTTGTAGAAACCTTTGGCGCTTCTTTGATTGCTAATAAAACAAGCAACGCATAGCGGGTATTGTATATCTTTATCACTACCAGCCTCACGAAAATTTCCAATTCGTTGAGATATCGCACCTTGAGAAAAGGAGTATCTGAATAGATTCGATTAAATACATTGCATACGTCACTATGAGTTCTCCTATCCTCATACCTATCTCATTGAGTTCTTCTCAATTAAATGAGCCATGTTTTCATAATTTATATGTATATGTTTAATTTATTAATTTATTTATTATGTCAATAATTTATAATATTTTGTAATTAACAGAGTAATAATGATGTACTACTTGTTTGTTTATTTGCGTTTGTTTGCTTCTTACAGTTTTATTTGTCAAATTTCCATAGCATACTTGACCAAAACTTATAATCAAGTCTTACTAGATTAATTTTACTACAAGTCAGTTCTGATTATTAATTGATTCATTCCTGCTTTTCTTTCCTAAAAATAATTTTTTCTGATTTAAATATCCTAATTTTTTATTATGATAATTTAGTATTACTAAATAGAGAAAAACCGACTCTTTTCAGAAATAAAAAAAGATACTGATGGCATTTAAAAAACAAAGTTAGTTGCTATAGCAACATAACAAAATAAGATATGAACAAATCCAGAAGGTCGCAATATCTATCTGCATAAACTAAAAAACTTTGTATTTAACATTTGTTTGTAACTGTTCAAATTAAAAAGTTACAGCCATTATTTTATACTTTTGTTACACCCTGTATATAACGGGCGTAAACTCAAGTTTCGCAGGGGCGCGCAATCTTACGTAGTTACGCCACTGATGGTCGTACACAAAGGTTATTACTGCTGCTCCCGTATATGCTAACTCCCCCTTTGTAGTAATAAAACAGATCAAACATTATTTACTCATCGTTTGCCTGAGGAGAGACAGTTCTAAACAAAATGGTTATCCTTTTCAACGACGAATAATAGCAGCCATTTTGTTAAATAAAATTCCAACACAACTTACTGACACTTAAATGAATTTGCATTTTTAGTAAACATTTTAGAGTAAACAAAATTTTGTTGTCAATTTCCATGGCAATCTTTTAAACAAGAATAGAATTGTTAGTTCAATTCTAATAACGTACCTATTTATTATTCAAAACTTTTTATCCAAAATTTGGTTTTATGATTTTCAGTAACGACTTTTCCAATTAAACGAGGCCTACTATGTTTCTTCAATTATAATTGAAATGCAATTGGAATTGATTCGATTGTGAATAACAAAGATATAAAGGTATCAAACTGTAAAGTAAAACACACTGTGTATATTTCCTATACAGGGTGTCATAAGCCACGCAGAACAGTCAGAAATTAAAATGGGAAAATCTAATAAGATCAGAGTTTGCGGTGGCCTCCTTAACTTGAAATATTGATGTAAATGTTATTCTCAAAAACACCAATTCTCACTGCTCCAATAAATTATTTTATAAATGTCAATTATGTTTTCAGATTGTACCGATATATAAATTAAATAATATCGTACCAGGAAAAGATAAACTAATATGTGTCACTATAATCAATTTTTTAAATTTTAAAATAATTGTTAAATTACTTTACCACTTCAACAGCAAATATAGTAATAATAAAACTTTGACTCTATAGTAATATTTAATTTTAATAATTTACTGTAATAGTTCATTTACTGTAATGGTTTTATTAAAGCCGCAACGCGGCTTTCCCAGCGAGTGTCTCTTTAGGTTTTAGAGTTAAAAAAATAGTACACTACTGTGAGTTTTTAAAATATCTTTGATACAATATAAATTATACAACAGAATTCGACACATAAGAATTCGTGGATTACGCCCCCTTAACTACGTTTCAAATACTCGTTATTTGTTGTGTTGCAACGCACTCGTACGCAAACATATCCTTTTTGGCCTAATGATCGAAATTACTATTGAACGTAACTACGTAACGTCGGCTCCGATTGCAGTAAACGATCAGCAGGCGTTATAGAATGTAACGCCCGATTATAATGCCCTAGTTGTTATGATGTTTATATAATTCGTATCACAGATATAAACAACAAATAATATGCAAGTGAAACATAAAGATATATACGTCTTTAGGCGTCATGATAACTTCATAAAGTCATTCAAAACTTGTAACTAAATACGGCTGTCATAATTTTTAGTAAAATGAATACGTTTTTCAATTCTTTTAAATAAACGACTGTATTGAGAACATCAAAATTTCGTGGAACGAAAATAATAAACACAAATGTTTTAAATTGATGGCTACAGTCTACGCTTATTATTTGACATTTCTAACCTTAAATATCTTAATAACATCATACAGTGTGTCCACGGATTGAGTTCACAAGAGGGAAAAAATTATTTTTAATTTTATCGAAAAATATCATTCTTGATAAGAAGTTTTGCTTGTTGTAAGATTCCAGAAAATTAAAGAAAATTCACGTTTTATTTTACCTGCTTCATTTTATAATCAATTTTCTGTGAAACCATTTGTAATTTTGCAGCACTAAGTTCAAGTCTTAACCTAACAATAACCTAGTGGGTGACGTTTATGTTATTATTAAGCAATAATTCTTTCAAATCAAAGTATTTCGAATTAGAGTGGAGAAATGTTTTGAGGTTGGTGGAGGCTACGTCAAATAGTGTTTATCATTTTTACTTAAAGTTAGTTTTTCTTTATTATCTTTGTTATTGATTAGAAATAAAGGATTACTGTTGCATGGCAATTTGAAAGAATTATTGCTTAATAATCATATAAACGTCACCCACTAGATTATTGTTAAAGTTTTGAACTTAGTGGAAAATTACATATAGTTTCACAAAAAATTGACTATAAAATGAAGCAGGTAAAATAAAACGTAAATTTCTTTTAATTTTCTGGAGTCTTACAACAAGCAGAACTTTTTATCAAGAATGACATTTTTCGATAAAACTAAAAATAAAAAATTTTTCCCTCTTGTGAATTCAACCCGTGAACACACTGTATGTTATTTTTTCGGCAGTTTTAATTTGGAATTTGTTATCGCTGTCCCACGCCATATAATAGTGTATTAATTTTAAATTCATTTGAAATTGCCCTAAAATTTGGCTGTCCGTGTGCCGTGCACTCCTTCGCACATCGCTGGGGACGCCCCTGCTTTCTGTGTCAAAGAACAAATCGGGAAACATTATAAAAACAGGTCGCTAGCACTATGGTACAAGTGAGTTAAGTAAGATATTATCCACGAACGAAAAATTTACCCTCGAGGGCCGACAGTCCCGAGAGGGTTAATTTTTCTGAGTGGATAATATCCTTAACTCACGCGTGCCATACAAAATTTTATCCGACGCCTCTTTATTTAAGTTTAAACATCGAATTTGCAATGTATAGTTAGTCTGTAGTTTTGACGGTAATACTCTAGCACGATGACTGGATTTTAATAATACTAAGTAACGTAAGCTGGTGATTGGTTGTTATCTTTGAAAGCGTGAGTTTTTTGAAAATAACCCACGTTGCTATGGGCAACGTGGGTTATAATGTAACATAAGAGTAAACAATCACTTTCCTTATTTAAAATGACCATAGTAAACATGATATTTAAATACAGGTGTTGGATGAAATTATATTACTGAATAATTTTATTAATGAATACAGTGCTCGTCTAAGCGTTCGCATTCTAATTTCTATGTGCATCGATAAACGACTAGTTTTTGCCGTTGGTGTACATGTAACTATTGAAAAGTACTTAAAATCACTTATTTCATTTCGTATTTCAAACAATTGTTTATATACCACAATTAGTAAAATAAAGTATAACTTGATCTCCGTTGTCAATGACACCGGAGTTCAAGACGTTCTTGATCTCCGTTGTTGTTGGCAACGTAAATCATTTGATATTGCATAACAGCCACCAAGGCAACTTGCTTCTTTATACAATAAATTCGGATGCATTTTAAAAGGGAGAAATTAGGATTGAAATACGAAATAAAATAAAACAACTTATGCAATACGGAGATCAAGCTTCTTTAAATCCTCGAAGATGTTATAACGCCTCGGCGTTATAATACATCTTCTCGGATTTAAAGTATCACTTGATCTCCTAATTGCATAATATATAAATTATTTCCTACACAGGGAAATATTTGTATATAAATCTATTTCGTGGAAGGTGGGAACTCAGAATATAGACATTAGAATAGTAGACAGTTTTGAAAATGAAAATTTTGACCGAAAACTGCAATGCTTTATCAAACTTTACCATACGCATACCAGTTGATTCAAACCCTCTTCCACTTCCTTTGTATTGCAGTCTTGCAATATAAAGCGAAGAAGTGTGCAGACTTACTGATTTACACTTTTTCAAAAATTCTTCAAAGTTATTAAAGGGAAGAGAAATTGGAAATGCTGCATAAAAGTGGTGTAGATATAAATAAAAACAGATATTGTTTTTAACAATCCGTCGAAGCTGTAGCTAATATCATCTTTTTTTAAATGCATTGATCTTAAAATTTACTATTCAAAAGCAAATTACAGTTTCCTTTTCCTTTCAAATCTCGCAATTTACTCTGATCTTGCCTAATATAATATTTTTAACATGATCAAGATGTTGAGATTATCTATAAGCAGCTTTAGTTTGTTCCTTTCTAGCTACATAAGTATAATTTCTGATTACTAACTTCAAGGAGGTAGATTTTCTGAAACAGTAACTATGTGCGAATCAATGTTGTGGGGAACACTGATTGAAAAACATTGAATTAAATTAATAAAAAAACAGCGTTTCTGCGTAATACCAAAAGTGGTACGGTGCGGCCTTCGATATTTATTTAATGAAAATTGTAATCCTTAGGGATTGTACAACATAACAAAGTGGCGGATTCGGGATATACACATTTAAATTCTATAATTATCAAACAACACTCACCGATTCTTGACGCGTTCTTTTTATCTGTCATTTTTTTCTTCTTTTTTCTATGCTATCTTGATTCCTCTCATACGGACGGCATTTTATCAGTAGATGACACATCAAATTAAAAAATGCGCGCGGGTAGCGGTGGTTTGAATTTAGAGGTTAGAAAAATAAATGTGTATAGTATACACGCGCAAACAAACAGTGTCGGCTAATCTTTATGTTAACTCGATAACCTTATTTTTAAGATTATAAATTGCATCTGCTTGTTGATAGCATATACACTTGAACATTTGTAAAATACGCGGATGATGCAATTAATTATTTCTATAAAACAATTCATTGTTAAAGAAAGTTCAAGACCAAGCTCAAGAACAAAACGCTTGGTAAAAAGATAGTAAAACATATTTTAGCTTTTTAAACAATAATTTGAATTTTAATCGTGTGGTGATTTTAAGTCTAAAGCTAATTCCCGCATGGATCACATTATTGATTGGATCGGATAATACTTAAAAAAAATTTATACCTATTTAATCATTAAATACTTAACAGAAATATAATCATCACCTAACAAAATCCAAAATAAACACAAGCATGTTTTATCACTACTATTTATTCTTTCATTGATATTTTCTACATTTGAGACTGTTAAATACTGCAGGGCTTTAGGCCATTGCAACGCTTGCATCTTGATCGCTGCGACCAAGTCGCAGACAAGTCGATATTTCATCCTGGTCATTTTAAGAAGACCTGATATTATGATTTTTGATTAGTTTATTTTATGTAGTTGCGATTGCTTAAAAATAATAACAATACCGAGTTCATCCAATTAAGAAAAAATAGAGAACGTTTATGTCGCGAGTGTATTCAAAATCGGTCGCTGACGTTGACGCGGATAGCAAGTATGGTCACGTTATAACAGATTACTGCGACCTGGTCGTGGCGATCATTTTACTACGTTTATCTACCGACCTGCTTAGAGAGTGCTTTTAAAATCAGTCGTTAGCTGTAGGGGTCGCAAGTAGGCCGTCTGCATTAGAACCATGTTATAACACGTCATTACGACGTAATCGTGGCGATCCTGTCGCATCGACCAAAACGCAAGCGCGGCCGTAGCCTTAAGAAACAAAGATCAAACTGAACAACGAATTATTCTTCAACTAAATCTTATTTCTCATTTAACCAATGTGTGCCAGATAAACCGTTTAAGTTTTTGTTATTATATGTACAATTGACGCGTTCGGACGAGGTCTAGGTTAACATAGAAACGCACGAGTCGCGACCCAAACTCGCCTATTATACGATTCCTATAAAACCCTCATTGTCTGCTTTAGGACGTGTTGAATACAAGGATATTGAATCCAACAAGGATTGTTTGGCGACCAATACAGTGCCGTTCAAAGAGAACATTGTTTCGTCACAGACTGTTTACTTCTTCTTATTCTCTTTATCCTTTTACACCTCTTAGGAGAGTGGGATGTTACTTCGTACATAATCATCTATCCATTTCTTCCACCATTGTCCTCATTTACACCCTTGTTCTTGCCTATTTCATAAATCTCTCTTCCGTCATCCTTATACAACGTGACCATGCCACTTCAGTTGCTTCGTATCTATTGTTTCCTTTATTAGATCTTGATCTATACTACCTCTACTTTCTTTATCTATTATATGACCCCATATTGTTGTCCGCGCTATTTTTCTAAGAAATTTCATCTCCACTGCGCTTATCTTACTTTTATGTTTCTTCTGAAGCACGTAGGATTCATTTGCGTACAATAATAATGTTTGTATCACTATGATGCCTATTCTACACTTTTTTAAATTTATTTTGACCTGTATTTTTGATTTTCTTAACACGGTTTGATTTATATTCTATGTCTTCTATACTCTATTTACGATTTCTCTGTCTATTCTTTCATCGCTTATTAAAATGCATTCAAAATAATTATATTCTTGTGTCGATTGTAATTTAAGCTTTATGTTCTCGGTAGTTCTTCCCTCTTTCTTATTGATTGCCATGAATTTACTTTTACGATCAATACAGTGCCGTTTATAGAGAAAGTTGCTTCGATACAGACCACTGGGATATTTACAAAATTGTTATTATGGTTACAGATGTCTAGCATAATCTCGTAATTTGCTGTCGAAATTATCTTCGGAAAGTTCTTGAATAAGAGAAATTTTGTAAAGGAAATATTTTTCTTTTATCAAAATTCTCTGCACTAAACGACGGTACTAACATTATGCATACGTGTACATTGTACAAGCTCTGTTGTGGGTGTTTAAGTGATTTTCTCTAATGTTATAAAAATTGATTGCTCTATTTTATTTTCGTTTTGCGAATCAAAGGATTCGTCACCATATAAAAATGTATCAAAAAAATAGTACATGTTTAAATGATGCTCTTGCTCATCGTTCTGTACCCTGGTAAAATCTCAATCTCGTTTTCGTTTACAAGAAATTTATTAAATTAACAAATATTCAAATAATTCTTTTAAAGTTATTGTCACACTTTTGCTGTAAATTCTAATTAAATTAGTCTGATAATCAATAAATACTGTTAATAACTCCAATTATACTGATTTTGGATACTATTATCACATTCATTATAAAAATATCAACGTTAAGAAGTCGTTTTGAATGTATTCGGTTTGCATATCTCTCTGACAAAAGTAGACTAAAAAAAATACTATTTATCAGTTTTATATTATTGTTACTGTCGTTGCCTTCTGGCATCTTAAGTGTCTGAAATGAATACGGAATAAAACGAGTAGGTTTGGTTGTAATTTAAATGGCAAAATAAATTGTTTTGGGTACTTTATTCTTATTAAATTTTGAATTATTGAAAAAACTGACCAACAGTTACTAGCCACTAACAAACATTAACAGTACTGGCAAGGAGAAACTTTGTTCAACTCTTGGCTCAATTCTTTATTTTTTTTGTTTGCCTGTTTTTTAAGACTCCAACTTTCCTACCCAGACTGCTGAATTTGTCAAGAATCTAGTCGCCTGTGGGCCCTAGTAACTAAAACTTTATTAATAGTGCATTAACCTATTAAAGTTGTAGTCGTATCTGTTTTGTGGTCGTTTATAGGCAAACTATTATGGCTCAAGATGGACACAGAAGTTTTGAACTCCAAGACTGCATCAGTTGAATCTGGGATAGTTAGTGATTCCTATTGAATTAGATATTACTTCTCATACCATGTCTCCCTCATAAGAGTATTTCCTCTATTTTTCCATAAAAATGTTTCTATGCCCGATTTTACACAAATGGCAGAATAAGGACCAGATGACTGTACTACTGACGACTGTTCGCACAATCAGTAGTAATAGAATGGTGTATATAATTCTATAAATGCGAGCTCGTTGGGAGACGGCACGGATATTTGTTTTCAAATTAGATTAAGATGCCATAATTCGATTTTGGTCATTTGTTTTGTTTTTGAGACACAAAGTTGGCTTCTTATATTTAAAACGCAACTGAAGGTAGTAGGTTGTGATTACTCTATGACATCTGAATTTCTAAAAACTTCTAAAGTAGTCTACAGCTTTAAGCTTTACAAAAAGTTCAGGTTTTAGCTCGTTGAATTAGCAAAATCGGCACGAGCAACACCACCTACATAACAAGGCCTACCAACCACATAGTGACGTCACGACAAAGAGGCAATTGCCGAATCTTTTATTCCTCATTTTGCTTTCAAATTTTAACTAATAGACTGTCTTATTCCACCAAAAATAAAAGATCTCCCATAATATTAATTAAGAATTTGTTTTTATTTGACAGGAACCTATTTTCGTATGAAAATTCTACCGTAAATATAAAATATTAACTTTTTATTATGTACTTGCAATTAAATATCTTTAAAAATAAAATCTTTGTACTAGTTAGGCTAAATCGATGGTAATAGGATGTGCAAAATAACTCAGAGGATAGGAATCTTAAATTAAATGGCGGTGATAACGCGTAAATAATAATGAGAAAATCAACGCTAAAGTTAGCTACTTTGAGGTTAGATTGTTAGGTTACAGTTATACTTGGCAGAAAGATTTTATAGTTCTTATGTGTTTTAAATTTACTAAACCTCCTTTGGTATAATTTCTACTGTTAATATCAAACAATGATTATACTCTTTAACAGAACTTGTTAGCATCTTACGAAACAGGTAAAAAGCAAATCAAATAAAAGCTAATAACTTACTACAGAATAATTCGATGGCATACAATTTTCTCGGTGAATTTTATGAATCCACTTTCTTGTGATTTGTCGTCTTTCGGAAACTTAAACACGTACATTTTGTTTTTCATTGTAATTACCGTTGCACCGGGTACACAATAACACAACATTTGTTTAATTTATTAGTATTACATTATATTAATTATACACGCTAATAATATGCTGTACATATAAAAATTATAATGCACCAGCCAACACAATTGCACATTTGACATAATACTATTATAATTTATTTCTTTTGTTTGTCGTTTGTTTTTGCCTTTTGTATGTGACGTCACTATGACTTTTACAATATGTTGGGAGGCCTTAGTTATACAGGAGGTGTTGGCGCGAGCCGATTTTGTTTTTAATTATACTATTATACTCTTCAGCTACTAACCAAAATGGTGCTTAAAATTACTAATAAGTATAACTCCTAAAGCCTGGAGCTTACGCTGACTTTAAAATTAAAAAAGGATTAGATCTAATAAAAAGTAAGTAATATGTAGTTATAATATTAGTCAATGTGTCTTGATGTAAGTTATTTTTGTTTTAATGGCGTCATAATTGATATTTACATTAATGTGAACGTATTGTATGAAAATAAAAATAAATTACTTATAAAATATACTAGAAATGCCGCGTAAGTGACAACGCTTCGACTAACCTTATGAGCCCGAATCTACTATGCGAATAAACCAGCTAAGACGCAATAGAATCACACATGCCGTTGATCGATGAGGCGATCAAATTTTCCAATTTAGAAAAACCCTGGACCCCCCATGTGGAATTTGTCCCTCGACCTTGGAATACGAGTCGGTCTCTCACACAACTCGACTATCGCTTGGCCCTTGCCAATGTTGCTAACTGAGTACTTATTGACTAAAACGTTTTCACGAAATGTCAAACAATATGTTTGACAAAATTAGTTCCTGTATATTCTATTTTCTACATAGGTTGGCTGAATTAACCTAAGGAGAAGAAAAGCTTGGAACTGAAGATAGAATAAAACAATCACTTTATTGATTAAAAAAAATGTTTTTTAGCTTATATGATATTGGATCAAAAACTAACAAATCAAAGCAATTCGTCAATTCCAAGAATACAAACATGTTTTTTGTCCATCTGAACAGTTACCAAAGTTTCAAAAACGCCATTGCAATTCTTGCAATTCGATAGAAAATATTAGTGCTAGAATAAATAGAAATCCTGCTCCATGAAATTGCTGTGTAAGTACCTTGTCATTGCAGACGCGAAATATGTGGTTTAAAACAGCTGCGATTCGTGCAGCACGTTTAAAACTGAAATGTTTCTCGTCGCAGCCGTTTGTTGCATGTAATTTTTGCGCTACGCGTTTCGCGTGTTATTTTAAATAATATTGAAAATTTTATTGAGTTTTAATAAGGACATATATTTGTGAAACAATTGGATTTGTTATCGAAAGAATGCTTTATCTTGTTTCGGATATGAGTTGTTTTCTGACAACCGTGGCGAGAAAATTTGGTCGAAGACGCTGCTAAGAGATCTGTTGCATTTAAGTGAAACAATAAAAAACACAGAAACACTAAAACGCATACTAGCAATGACAGGAAATTTGCTTTATTTGCCAAAATAAACAGGCAAAACAAAACAAACACAAACATTTTGAAGGATGCAACACACCCAAATATATTTGGCACGGACCGTCACTGTTGGCAAGAACAACATTTTACTAGTAACATACTGAAATGCCTGTATGTTAAATCCCAGTGGAAAGAGAATTGTATACTTTGAAGAGATATGAATGTTCAAAATAAATGATTTTTTAAGGAGCATTGGTTCCCTAATCTTCACCCAAGCTTACACCGACGTTCAAATACCACTTCTCGGCTCTCTAATTCTCACACAGATATAAAAGAACTTTATGAGACTCTCGGTTGCTTAGCCGTAACACAAGACTCAGCAACATCCCGGTATCAATTCTCGGTTCTCTTATCTTTGCCCAAGTCAGAGCTACCCTTCAGCGGCTGAGTTTCGTTTCTTCACATATGCTGTCAAATACAGCTTGCACAGAGTTTAGTTTATCTGTTTAATTCAATATCTTTCATCAATGAATTCTAACCTATAGACAATATTTATGTAAGCAGGAGAAGAATGTGCGACAATATTTATGCCAGATAAACGTCAATAAATGTTAAAAAAAATTATTAATTTTATTTTTCATTCTTCCGAATGACTCACAATGAGTTTTACTTCAATATTTGGAATTCATTCATTATTTGTTACTGCTGTTTTTTGAGAACTAATCGCTTGTGTTCCGCTGGTAATTATTTTCGTCACAGCAGCAACTCGTATTCAGTATGTCAAAGATTGTCGGAGAAACTGGGAGCACTTGTATTTTATATCTGGCAATACAATAGTTTGTGAAAAAAAAGCAAATCGAATAGGGTACGTATTGTTAGCCTTGATAGCATATTAACATTCAAGATTGCTCCAAGGGATATTCAGTTTTGTTGAGATAATGGTGCCATTTATTGGAGCATGGCTCGTGTCGCAGTTCAGAAACAGTTCTGCATTAATATTGAGTTACTTATCTTGCGCCAAGATTCGATATTAGCCTCGATACCCTATTGGTCCTCATTTTGGTTCAACGTTTAGCACTAATGTATGGGCCATAAGCTTAACACGAAGTTATCAGTTATCATCCCGAATTTAGCTCAGGAGTGTGCTATTTTCGGATTTCACACTGCATAAGCATTATTATACCAACCCTGAGCAAATTATTTTCTCGACTGTTACAAAACTTTGAAGTATCTATTTCAAATTTGTTTATTATAACATATTTTAATTACAATACTTAAATATCGCGTGAACAAATGCTATCAGCAAAAATTAAGATTTTTTAAATAATTTAGAACATTAAAAGATTAGAAAGTGCTGCATGTTGCTAAACATTTTTAATGTTTATTTATATTCTCGTTTGTATTTTAAAAATCATTAAAAATTTCTAGAGTCACTTTTACTATAATAAATTTTGTAAGTATAAATTCAAGCATATTTTGCAATTCAAACTGCAAAAATTCTAATTAATTGATGGTGTAGGGGTGATTATATTTTGCCCGTGTTTTAATCTTGATGTTTTGGCAACATTACGTCTGCTATTTTTAATCGTAGAAGCTTGATGCATTTTGTTTTTTGAACTTTTTTTCTACTAATTTAGTTTTTAATCATTAATAAACACAAATATTTTTAAAATTTTTAAAAATATTTATTATAAAAAATATAATAAAGCTTTATCATTATTATGTTTTATGACTTAATATTAGTATTATATTATTCTATTATTTGAATATTATAAATGTTTATCATAACCTTTCTTTCCTTAGTTCGAAAAATAAAATATTCAGTACGGCATAGTTGCGCCCCGATATTTTTTTACTGTGAAGAATCATGACATAGTTGAGCCCCGAAGTCCTAAAAGAATATAGCCTACTTGCCCCAATTAATAAATAATATAATATCTGCATTAACTGTTTACTCTATAGTCATATCAGTAAAATTTGTTGAGACTCTAAAACGATTGATACAACACGAAGAAAAAAGTATATATTAATGTAGTTCAAATTTCAGATTTTATAGTTGCATTATATAGTTTGAAGTTGTACTAACTGTGTATTTAAATTAAAAAACAAAAAGTAATCAATGTAGAAAAGGGCATATTAATCCTATAAATAGTACATTTTTGCATATTCGCGCGATTTTGATTATTTAAATCCGTGTACGTGCTTACGTGTATAGTTTTTAATACTTTTGAAATCTTGTAGATATTTGAATGCAATTTATAATTAAAAATAATTTATTGCATCAAAAATGAAAAGATCGGCCCCTATTTATTCTTAAGTGGTTTGAAGTTGAATTAGTCACCCAGTTTTTCCGGAATTCGGAAATAGGTATTAAACAGTTTCGCAGTTGAATATTTATTAGATACCTGACAATTGTTTGGATTTAAGATGTATTATCATCAGAGGTAAAAAAAATAAACAATAAACATGTCGCTATGGTATGTAAATTGCAATATAGTATGGATAAATAGATAAAACTAAAAGAAATCTAGGTTGCAGAAGCTAAATTGGCTGTAAGATGCGATTTTGACTTCAAACATGCAAATATTTACACGTTTGTAATTAATAGGTATTTAACAATATAATTAAAATAAAATACAGAATGGAATATTACCAACAAACTTTGGTAATGAATTTGAATATGAACATAGATTTTTAGAAGCTAAATTGACTGCAAGATACAATTTTATTATGGAACATGCAAATATCTACACGCATTTATCTTGTTGCACGCATAAAGACCTAGCCCTTATTTTGGGCCCCTTCATCTTCCTCTAACTTTTTATCAAAAATTTTATTTTTATCTGCCTATCATTATTAACTTATTTTTGAACTTGAAAGGGATGATCTTTCCTATCGTCACCCTATACCTTATACTTAAGTGATTTAATAGGATATTTGATATTAGTAAGTAATTTATAGGAGATGGAAAGATCTATCCTAAAAACTCTAATATCGTTTTTTCCATATTTTAAACGTACGTTACGCTTTTAATATTTTTGGAAACTCTACAGACAAGTTTTCTGTGTAACACAGCATTGGAATCGCCACTCGAGTAAATTGGCGGGAAACGAACTAATTTAATATAATTGGTTTAATTTAAGTTTTCATCAATATTACTGATTGGTTGATATGCAGATTCATGCAAATATTAATTTTATAATTATAACCGTTCATGAAATTAGTAATAATAGCAATAAATTACTAGATACAAAAAGCCGAACTTAATTTTGTGCAGTTCTTTTAAGCTTTCAAGAATTTTTAAATTACATCAGTAAGAGCTTCAATTTTATTTTTTAATATTATTGTTATTATATATGGAGATGAATGTGTTGTGTTATTAAAAAATAAAAGCTTTGACAGGTGTAGCATATCAAATTTATGCGTGGACGGACGAGGGTACTACCTACATAGAGGTTGTACGGTTTCTAGTCACGGTCTGTCTGCACTCTATCCTTCCATTCTATGCGGTCTTTTACAAGAACCATTTATTTTACTTATTATTATTCCTTAACTAATTACTGTTGAAAAAGTGTGATTAATGAAGTAACTTTACTTACTTCGTATTGCTGGTAATTTGCCAAGGTCGCATTTGAATTCAAATAGAATCGTGACATCATTCCATCGTGCTTCAATAAATCTGTGGTAATAAAAGCAGATTTCAGAAATAACAAAAAATCACCAACTAACAGGTACAACTATGCATATTATTGTTAAACAGATATAAACTTCGATATTATCACTTGCGGTAACAGAACTAATGATATTAAACCACGTGCGCGACGGCGGCGGGCGGGATCGTTAAAATTCGGTTTTATTATAATAAACAATAATAATAAATTTAAAGAAGATTTTATCACAGTCATACTGTTTGCCCACAGCGCATAGTTAACACGAGAGTTTAGAAAACAACAAGGGGTTATCAAAATACGTTTGTATACGCGATATGTTTGTTGGTTTTAGGCAGGTTTACAGGCACTGTGTGATTGTAAAGGTGCAAGAGTCCTTTGGCTAGGGATCCTTGCGAGCCGGGGGTAACACTAGCGGCCATTGGCCAGAGTAACCGAGCCGAGTCGCGCGATTGGTGCACCGAGTTACGTGCCAGAGGCAACCACGATCACAAACCTGCAATTTCATCTTTTGATTTACTTCTTGGTACTGCTGTGGGTGTATGCCGTGCTATGCAAGTGGTAATAAGTTATAGAGAACGAATAGTTCGCTGCAGGGCCGGATCTAGGGGGAGGATTATCGTTTATCATCCTATTACGTTACGAATTGCATGCTTTCACGGTTTATCCGTAGATACTTGTTTATATTTAATTCTTCGCGTTTTCCGGGTTATTGTTTAACCAATAGTTTGTACAACAGCGCTCGGTGATGCACCTGCCGCATCAGTACGTACTTTTGTATTATTATTATTGCGTGATGCCCCGTTCTTATTATTATTTTTAAATTTATTGCCGATGAAATGCTGCTTAATTTAAAAAAGACTTGCTGGGTGCAAGCAGCTTTGCATTTTACTGTAGAAAAGATAATTATCTTTATATAAAAAATAAATTGCATTTAATTGGTACAATGCCAACAAACGTGGTCGATAACATAATTTGCTACGACAAATTTGCAATTAGTATTCATTTAATATGTACATATGAGCGGGGGGCAATAATAGAATAGTTTTTGTTAATAACAATACTAGTGTTTCTATTGTCTTATTTTCAGGGCCGCATTAAGGATGTTAAGCGCCTTAAGCTATATTAACCATTTGCTTCCTTTCCTACCCACATAGATGTGTATTTGGCAAAAATGCGCCAGATATTTATAACTTAAAAACTTCAGTACAAGCATGACCAACAATAGACGCAATTAATTTCAAAACAGTACAATTTGACTTTTTAATTTTTTGATATTTAAAACAACACAAAAATCAAAATCCTAAAGGTGTTTTTCTACAGTGCCGTAACTAGGGCGTGGCGAAGACGGCGTCTGCTATACGGGCGCAACTGCGTTTGGGACGAGAAATTTTCGATTGACGTCTATTTGTCCTTTATATTTTAATATCGCGACATAACCTAATTTCTATTTTGTCATTTAACTTTATTTAAGATACAGAAGACTGTTGTAACCCATCTAGATACAAATATATAAACATAGTATCTAAATACGTTTATGGTGTTCAAATCTTGTAACTGCGTATTTAGATCTGTAGGTATTTTCTACAGTACTTATCTGTGTAACTATATTGTGCAGATATTTTTCATAGTTTTGTAATGTTATAATGCAAGAACGGGTGGATTGATAAATTACAAATGAACCACAGAACATATAGAACTAATTTCTTATAAATCTACTAGATGGCAGTCACCTCGTAAAGCAATTAGAGTTACTACATCTAGTTACCTAGGCCGCGCTGGCCGATCAGAGTACCGCAAAACGCCGCCATATTGGGGCAAAAGAAGCACAAATCTACGTTTACTTTAAAGGTTTTTCTTATTCTGAAAGATCAAACCTCGAATATGTCAAATACGTAAAACGTGATTTTAATCTGTCCATTATTAAAAATCACCTTTTTCTGTCCCAATATGGCGGCGTTTTGCTGTACTCTGATCGACCAGCGCAGCCTTGGTGACTAGATGCAGTGGCTCTAAAAGTAATTATTAAAGTCACTACATCTAATCAGCCAGGCCGCCGTTTCGGGACAGAGTAGCTCAAATGATGCTATGTTTGGTCGCAGAAAGTGTGTAATTTAATAATGAACAAATTGAAATTGAATTTTACAAATTTGGCTTGGAGTTTTCAGAATAGAATTGATGTAGAAAAACCTTTTTTCTATTTTGCCTCTATAATAAAGGTGTTAAAGCACCCAAAACAGTGCGTTAATAGCTCATTTGAGTGCTTTAATAGCTCAACTTTTTTAAAGTAGGTAGCATTGAAAAATAATTGAAAAACTCAATTTTCTGTGTCAATCAATGCATTTTCAAATGTCACCTCAGTGTTGTCAACTACCACAAAAATCCCTAAATTTTGAAATTGCGAGTTTTTCATTTAAAACGAGAACAAGAGACGCAAAATTGAAAAAACAGCACAAAAGACTCGTTTCATAAGTCATTGTAGCACTCGTCCTTTAGAAAACTCCCCGCAAGCGGCTCGTTTTCTAAATTTGGACTCGTGCAATAAATCTTGCCTTATGAAACTCGTTCTTTATTATACTATTAAAATAAACATAGACTTAATTCAATTTAATACAGAGAACAATCATGGACAGTTTCACGATTTATTCGCCCCAATATGATGATATTTCCGGTACTCTGTTCCGCAATCACGCCCTGGCTGACTAGATGTACTGACTCTAAAAGCAATAAAGGAGTCAAAGTAAACTCTGGTTTACAAAGTAGCGATATGGGAACCATATTGATATTGTTTCAGAAAATAAGCGTTCCGTTGTTCAATTCAAGGTTAAAAATCTAAATCAATTTCAACAGATTACAATTTCTGAAACAATATAGCACCTGTTTCATTATTTTGTAAAGCAAAGCCTACTTCGACAGCTTTAAAAGCAAGAAATAATAGCTTTGTTCCAACAGTAACCATGGACTAGTTTGAAACCGTAAAAACGGGGGATCAGCTAAGTTTTCATTTTGTCATACTACAATATAAAATGAAACGTAAATTGGCCAACTCGTTTTTGCGGTTTCAAACTAGTCCGTGATTGCTTTTGGAACAAACCTAAAATTATTACAAAATGGTGATATTAAACCTTAAATGAACTCACGTTTGGCCGTTACAGGTCAGCTTACAAAGCTAGTCATATGGTTTTTAAATTTTAAACAACACATAGTCAATGAATCAATAACCACTTCAATAAACTCTCAAAAAGTATTCGATGACTAGTTTTAAATGCTTAAGAACACTATAAATCAGAAAACCCTTATAGTTACTCTTACTCTTTCCGTGAGCAAATGAACTATAGACTAGAAAGTTTTTACAGTGACTATAAAAAACAGCTTTTTTCCTATTTGAGGGCAGTCATTGCTCCTTTTCTGTCTTTCTATGTAGAATACATAACCTACATGCACTACTACATTACTAGATATATAGATAAAATCAATTATTACAATAAATAAAAGTTTATTCATTATTATTAACAGGGTTTGTCAAATCTCCAGAAAGAATTTTCGTACTTAAATATTTTGGAAAAATTTCGGTATTTTAGAAATTGTTGTGAAGCATGTCATGTATTTTAAAATTCCCGCGCTAACTATCTTCTAACCTTAATCAGTTTTACTATTCCTATATGTTTTGTGGCTTTACGTTACTGTAGAAATACAATAACAATAGGAAAAAACGGAATTATTTGACAATATGCCTCCTCAAAACTTTTACATGTGCTTATTTTAATTTATTTTAATAAATTGCGTTGCTGTTCAAAATATAAAGTTCCTTTTTTAAGTAACTATATAATAGGTAGGGAGCAAACTTCTATATGTCGGTCAGAAAAGCATTTTCAGCTTTTAGTTAACTACAGCCCTTGCTTCGCTCGGGCATTAAACAGCTGTGTATTAAGAGCAGAAACATTCCAGACTGAGAGAGAAAGTAGACGCACGACGCGACATGGAGCGCGACTATCTCCCAAGAACGGCAATGACGCTTTCTGCTAGCAAAACAGACAAGATTTCTACTACGACAGCAAAAATATTAAAGAAATATCAATTTTATAGCTATCTGAAAGTAGGATACTAAAGCAAATCAATAGTAATATAAACCCACGTCGTCTTGCCGAAACGATACAAATTATCATTGCTGTTTATTTTGAACAAGCTGCAAAGACTTTTCCGCGAGTTGTCATTTGCGATAAGAGGAAAAATGACAATTATGCTTGTCATCAGAAAACGTCAACTTTCAATTGTCAAATGTTAACCGAAGATTTTCACCTGTTTCGGGTTATTCAATTTTACAAGATAAAATATGCTTCTGCATGTCTTTTATTAGCATTCTCTGCGGACGTTTTCAAAACAAACTTTTAGAATTAATTATAAAATACTAAAATCAACTAAAATCAAATTGATCAATTAAAATCAATGCAGTCAAGACTACATATAGGCAGTCGCAATCATTTCCCTCGGTTTTTAATTATTATACGTTGTTTTAATTTGTCCATTATTAAAAATCACCCTTCTCTGCCCCAATATGGCGGCGGTTTGCGTTACTCTGATCGACCAGCTGGCCTAGGTGACTAGATGCAGTGACTCTATATACAAAGTAGTGACTGCTACGATCATATGCACTCTTGAATACAGTAATTTTCGTTGGTGATGTTATAAAATAAGGCCTTCTGAATTGAACACCCACAAGGGGTTAATATGGCCGTTCCAAATCTCAATTTGGTAAATAAATGAATAGACGAATGCCTTCTTTAATAACCCTCTATGGGTTATATAATTAAGAAGGCCGTGTTAGAAAATTGATTGTGCTGACATCTATGGAGTTATAATAGAACCACTAAAAACGCGCAATTTTTGTTCGCAGTTTAGAGATTGTGAGCAATTAAATCATCTAGTCTAGTGACAACGTCCACTTTTTCATGCGACTAAAAATATGTAACTCAAGCCGTGAATAAATCCCATAAGCCGCGATACATTTGTCACTTTGACATCGGATAAAGTTAGCCCTAACTTTGCATCTGGATAAAATGTGTTTAAACTTCCATGGCTAACTTTCTCGAACCTGATTATTGTTTTTAATAATTGTCATTTTCAAGTTAATAAATGTGTTCTTGACTTCTTCATAATTACCTAGTTATTCCTTTTTATTATTCATTAAATTATCTCATCGAATTACGCTCGAGGTTTTTTTCTCCGGGATAAAATTGATTTTTTAAACTCTAATTTGGTTTCTTTTTGGTAAAAAAAAACTCGTCCTTCGGACTCGTTTTTTTATCGTAGGTGGTTTGTATCGTCAATTTACCAAGCAACCAAATTATCGTTAAAAAAATCAATTTTATCCGGACAAAAAAAGACCTCTCGTGTAATTACAGTCGATAATAAAAGCGTCGTGCACGTGCGCATACGCACGGCGCATTTTGCGATGTGTTGAAGCAAACACAGTACCTGCTAAAATGGTTTGATCGGATTAGACTTTGTTTACTTAGTATTGATCAATTAATCATGTTCTCCTCCATGGCACTCCTCATATTTCCCACCACATGTTTTATCCAGCTTTTCCGGGCCAAATTTCTGCTGGCTAGTACTTTCTTAAACTAAAACATACAGGATGATCCAAAATGACTGAAGACAGTTTGAATTTACCGCCACGTTAAATTATTGTCGCGTTGGCAACATGAATACTTTTTAGACGTTTTTATCTTGCTTTTATTTTACAGTGGCGTCTCAAAAATAATATAGCTTATAAACTTCATTAATTTTAAGTAATAAACTTACTTTATAATAAAATCGTCTAACAAACCGTAGTTCTAAAAAGAACTGTTTTGTAAAATAAGAACACCAGCAAAATAAAGCTAAAATTCAAAGAAACACCAGCATGACGTGGCAAAGCACAACGATGTAAACGAGAAAGTGACGAGTTGGCGCTGTAACTTGACGCAACACATTTCAATAATGCTCGAAGGTAGTCAAATTCTGTAATCGATTTGTCATTTTAGTATTACATTGATCTTTCACACTTTGCACTGGGCTTCGTTATTCTTTAGCTGGCTCTGATACTGCTTACCTTGAAATTGGTAAACTAATAAACTTGCATAACTTGAGGTAATATTAGAAAGAATGGAGTTTTCCTTCAAAAGAAATTGTTTCCATTAGTAGAAAGGAGATTCCATTCTATCAATGGAAGATGACATTCATGAACCTATTCTTCAAAGCAATTCTAGTTTTGGTAGCATAGCATATTATCGTCTTGGTGCTTATGTAGATGAGGAAAGTACTACAGCCTTTGAGCCAGAATTCCTCATACACGCTTTTATACAGAAAATCTACTGGCTCATAGATAATTATAACAGGCCATGTATTCAGTTGCCTTAGTTTGAAAGATAATCCACCTGGACTGTCATAACATACTTAATAATAGACTTAAGTATTTTTTTAACTCAAGAGGACACCAACCTATGAAGACAAGCACAACACAACGCTGTAACACGAAAGGAAGTGAAAAATTGTTAATACTGCCCGACATTTTAGAACTATCATGATAAAATGCAAACCAAATTGATTCCATATAATTGTAATAATATACAGTCTATTGAACTGAATGAAGAAGAATAATATATAGTTATCTCGCAATTGAAGATTTGATAGACATTTTTTTCAGCAACCATAGCTTGAAAAAAGGACGTGTATATGAAAAGTGCATGTTTCACGCAACAGCCCGTGAAATTATCGTTTTACCTAGGACTCATAGTTATCTAAACCCAAATTTATCGGACAATCGTGGTTACTAGTTATAGAGTTTTACTTTTGATAATTTTACGTTATACGTTGAAAGAATTTCTAATTCTATAATGAATGTGACAATTTAGAACCAGAAAACCAGTCTTATGTAATACATAAAGGCAATTAATTAAAAGTTTAAACACGTTTATTATAATATACCTGACAATTGTTTCGACAGCTCTCATTATATCATTTACATCTATATTATAATAAACTTGTGAAACTTTTAAATGATTTTGTTTATTTTATGATAATGGTGTTTCACCAAGATAGACTAGAAACAGTAACCTTTAGAAATATATATTCACTTCTGAAATATTCATCATCGTGTTCTTTTTGTTGGATGGCCCAAACGTGTCTAGAAAACGTCAGAATCCCTTTAATAGCGGTACTTTTAAAATTTAACCTTCAGTTAGACGCCTACAAACATTTCCTGCTGCCAACCCCAATTTGAACATTAGAAAGATATCTAATATGAATGAATATGATAAATGATATCTAATATGAATAATAAGATGAAATTATGTAAATGAAGGAAGAAAATCCACGTTTTATAAAAAGTATTCGACCTGGTCAAAGTTTTTTTTTATTACCAATTGTTTTCAAATTTTGAGAAAATGAAGAATAGATTAAAAAAAGCATGGAAAAGTAGAGATATTGAATTTTAGAGTGAAGTTCAGACAAGTGTCAAAGCACTTCAAAAACGAATCCTACTTTAAGGCTGACAGATTTAAAATTTGACATAAGAGTAGTACAGAGCGGAAATCTCCTTTATGGACCTGTGTATAAAAAATATAATTTAGTACGTCCAATCTCACGGGTAAAAAGTAGGCATTGCAGACAAATACAGTACTTTGTTATGAACAGTTTGTTTTTTCTTACTTTCTTATTGCGTGTAATGTAATAATTGTACACAAATGTTTTATTGTATATTTTTAAAAGAATTCTATTTATAAGTATCTTTTATTAAACAAATATATAATTATTGTTGTATGTCTTTAAATTCAAATTTTGGAGAATGTGCTGTAATTTTTTATTGTATGTACTTATTTTTAAAAATTAATATATACTTTTTTTTTCAAATATAATACAAATATCTTTTATTATTAAGCAAATATAAAATTATTATATTTTTAAATGTTCGTAAATGCAAATATATTTTACAGTTTGAGTACAACAACGAGTGAAATAAGTAAGAAGTGAGATAAATAAAACTGAATTCTATTTTGAACTGATCGAAAACCTTGATTTTTATACTTTTACATTTTTTTAGACATCCTCGGTTACATATTCTAAAGGTTAGTGCACTGATTGAGTATTAAGATCTCCGTCTCAGATACTTATTCTTTAGGGAAACAAAATAATGTACATATACATTTTTTTATTTGTGTATACTAACATCTTTGATTTGAATTTCTAAGATTTACATTAATATCTATTTAATTAGCACAACAAAACAGACGGAATAAAAAAAAACAAAAAGAATTTATTACAAAAGAAAAATGTATTTTATAGAACTTTCTTTCTTGATGTAGCACAAGAATATCTCTTGTACGCCTACATATCTACACCTTATGTATGTTAATAACAACAATCTAAAATTTTCAAATCAGGTACTGAACTGGTCAAGTGGTCGCGATGTATACCGGAATGCGCGGTCTGATCTCTGTGATCAAGTACATGTCGTGGGCGGCCGGCTTGATCTGCCCGAGGACACAACATGGCTTCTTGAGTAGTCAATATGGCCGACTACCCATTGTTACACATCCAAACTTGTAATGCCATCTATATACACTAAATAATTTATGCAATCGAAAAGACCCCTGACATTAATAATTGCTGCAATTCCTTCTAGCGAACAGGCCAGATTAACCTACGTGGGTATCTACTATATAACAAAAGAATATCAATCAGTTTTGCAGTTTTCTGAATAAGCAATCAATCTGTTCTACTTAAGGTATACTATTATGTATAAATGTTTTTATTTCAATAATAATTAATAATTATGAACGTACGTACTTGATTAGCTTCTGTAAACTTCCTATAACTTTACGAAATCTCGTCTGTCGAAGCCTTCTTGATAGATTTGAAATTATTAAAGAATGTGTATGAAAGTGGGGTATTAATGAAATATTTTAATAATGCTAAAGGTGAAATTAATTAAAAAGTCATTTATTAATTACAATCTTTAGCATTAATTATTATTAATTACATATTTGCAATCAAGTGATTGGCATTAAGTAATTTAAGCCAGACTGTAATCAATCTATTATAACGGTTTCTTTATACCTGAAATAGGTAAATTTTTTATTTTTGATGAACTGTTTTATATTAATTAGTGTTTTCACAACAAGTAAATTGTACTACGAAAACTACTGGGATTGGGATACCCTTTAATATCGAAAATAATAAATATGGGAAAGAATCGCCATTTTGAATTTAATATGTGTGGTTATGTGGACGTAGTATTTGTTATTGGAACAAAAATGGAAATCAGACGAATGAAGGGAAGTAAATACGGTAAAACTAACTGTAAAAACGAACTCAAGCTATAGAAAGAAAACTAAAGTGGAGAAAAATCCCAGGATACAGAATTTTGAATATTCTTCATTTTTTCTTAACTTATTGTCTTACTATCACTTATTGTCTTACGCCTTTGGGTCAGCCAGGCTACAATTCAAATAATAGCTAACCTACTTTGTTTTTAGTTAATTACCATTAAACTACGACCCTTCAGGCTAAGAAAAATTGACAATGCAGTTGAAAGCATAGTCAGTCATTGTGTTTAAATACTTAGAAGAGTGAGAACAAACTTAGAACATAGTTTAGAAGAAAAGAGAAACTGAAAGCAATAGTCGGAAGTAATAATATAAATGACATGACAACTCTCAGTTAGAGATGCTTTACGTGCAAAGAGAAGGGCCATAGCAGATGGCATTGTGGGTAGTCAAACCAAGAACGAGCTTACGCTGTGATAACGTATAGTTTTTGTTATTTGTGTTTTATGATAACTTAAACCACAAAATACCGTGACAATGGATGTACAATTGTACAATTGTACAAGCAAACATTATTTCAAAATGATCATGTCAGTACTGTCAGTTGCAAACCTAAGTTTCAGAATGGACTCGCAGCGCTAAAAATAACTTAAGTTAAGCAGCATCGAAATATAGTTCCATAATCGTGTCGACTGTTTTTTGAACGCCAAAAAGATTTATCAGCGTACGTATCGTGAGACACTGCAATGTATTCGAGCTTTATAAAAGTGCCGCAAACCTACATTTGAGTTGGACCGAATGGGGATAGTATCTATAGAAGAGGGGACAGTTGCGGTCATCATGCATAATGAGTCACGGGCATTTTTGACAAGTGATAAGAACCCCCTACAAATTCCAGTATGGTGTAGAAGTATACCAGGTAACAACACCATTGTCTCATTGAATCTTCTCTTAGCTACAGTGAGTCCACAGCTGTAGCCCAAGTCTCAGTTCTACATTAAGCTACACCCGTGATGGACCCAGCTTTAAGATGAGAGCGGTAGCTGGTTCTTAAGTCACGGTGAACGCCCGCACCGTATTTACTGGTTACCATCGTCCGTTGACCGTTATTGACTGCGCTGATTGATCGAAACACAATCAAAGTAGGAAACCCGCAATTTTATGACGTATTCAGTTCTCGTCTCGTTTCGCAAAAAAAGATCTCCAAGTACTTACAAACTTGCTAACTAGTAGTAGTTTCTATTTACTAATTATCGTGGCTTACTATCAACGTTCTTACCTTATGCTATTGTTTTCCCTCTTGGTTGAGATAATGCAAGATTTCTTAGTGACTGGTTTGTCATAGGTAATCGGTCTTTTCTTGAAGACGTTCCTTTGAAATGAGAAAAGAAAAGAACAAATGTGGAACAAAAACTCTCTCGTAACTAACAAAATAGTTACGATTTTGGAAGTGCGTAACAATGAAAAGAGCATGTACTATATTAATCATACCTAGAACAATCTGGAACTTTTGAACACTTTCTCTGGTATAAATACTCTTTTCCCAAATCTTAGTCCTTTCTGAAACCCATTTCCACTGGTATTATCTACAACCACTGCTTTCTTATAGTAACATCTCAACTCTTCCAATTTGTAATAATTTCAATTTTAATCATGGTTCTTCTTGAGCTCAATCTCTCAATGCCCATTGCAAATATAGTAGTTTATGCTTTGTTAATTTTTTTCTCGCCCTACACTACTATCTCTTTCTTCTTAATTGTTTGAGTAATTTTATCAGATGCCATAGATGAAGATTCGATATATTTAATTTATGTTGATATATATCTGACGTCACTGTATCACCTAAATACTTTTGGCAATTTTGTTACTTGGCAAAATAAGCAAAAAATTGCTAGCTTTGGGGATGAGAAAGCGAAACTGTTAAAAATCCTACACGGGTGGGATTTGCCAGAATCGACTAAATTCTAGTATGATCGATCATACGATCGTAGTAATCGATGTTATGAGGTACAAGAGATGTTCCGTTGCCCATATTCCTCGTCCAAAAACATGGAAATAAAAAACAGATTGAAGATAGAGTTATAGAAGCTTTAAAATAACTAATGAGTTTATAATGATATACAACAATAATATTAACACTGCAAACAAAGAAACTTAGAAAAAGTATAAAAACTAAAGCTTCAAGGCAAGAGAAGATGTAAAGGAAAATAACAATTCGTTGGTGCCAAAAATTCTGTTCGGCGTAAAAGAAGAGACATTCAAAAACGTGCTACTCAAAACTATTGATCGCAGGTAGTACCTTGTGCAACGCACAATCTGCACATACTTCTGCAGTTGACCTCGAATTACGTGTAAACTTATATAAATATATTTATATAACAATTTTAGATTTTTATTGCATGTATCAACACAAATCTTTCCAAACTATCCGAATTCAAAAGTTTATAAACGGCGTCTTTTAAATCTCTTGGGGTAGCTTAACCAATTTTTTTTAATTAGTAATTAAAGTTTTATCTACATCATTTCCAACTGTTCATCGAGGTTAAGAAGTTCGGCCACTTTGTCGCGTCTCAGCTCCCTACTAGTATAAGGGGCTCCAAGCTAGCACATGTTTTGGACTACTTTTCGTTGAATTAATGTGACGCTGCGAAATGAATTTTCTTGACAACTCCCTTAATGTTTAAATAGGGAATGTTTAAGAACTTTATTTTTTTGCTTTCCAAAAGACCTCTAAATTAACATAGATTTGGGTTTGCTGATGTCTGTAATTGGATAGTAGATGTCCAAGTAGTCTTGGGAACACCCTTTATATGGAGGTTTCACAAATTTCGGTGTTGGAAGCAGCCAGCAGCTGCCGTCGACACTATTTAGCCATAAGTGTGACATCAGATGAACAGTTATCCAAGCCCAACTCTCAGGTGGGTTGGTGGCTTCAATGTGGCAGTGAAAATCCACATATTGCATTAGGAAGACGAAGAACTTCCTGAGAAGTGTGGACCCTGATGGGTGAGCTACGCGTATAGGTTCGACACTAACCTGAAGAACTAGTAGAAGGTGGATACCAACCTCGTCTTTACTACCACACCAACTTAAGCAACAGTTAGTGATGCCTCAATTGAGCATACCTTAATTCTAGTCCATAGAGGCATGGAATAAACTGCAAGACAAGTACGGCACTTACATTCGCAAAGGCAATTCAACACAATTCAATATCTGCACCGGTAGGAAAAGCAGTGTCTAACCGTTCGCACTGCTGAATGATAGAGTATTCGGTATGCATGTCGTCAAGGTACTTTCTTGTTTAATTGACTTTTGTTATTGGTATGTATTTTTATTTAATAATTTTGACGATGACATCGTTAGAGGTACATCTTTAATCTTACGAAATTAGTGCTGACAATATTTCACCCGCAACTTGAGACTGATCTTGAGACGCTGCACATCGTCTTGTGAACATATCACAAAGAAAACATTGACGTAAACCTGAAAGCAGTGACATTCTTATACGAAGCCATGCTTAGATAATATAGTCTAGCCCTACGGCCTCCTCGATTTGAGAAACAAACGTCTCTTACACGGCCGATCGCGAGATATTACTGTTTTTGACAATTTTAGTATAGTGGCTATATCTGTCGCGTCCTGCAGTAATTATTCTAACAAAAAATAAGTTGAATAAATTAAAAAATTTCGTTTGGCACTGGTTACGCTCATTTTTATAATTTCTAATTAATGATATAGATATGTACATTCCAGCTCTATTGTCCAAACTTCATAGAGTTTCTTAGGAAAACAAACTGTTTTCAAGGCCTCAATTTTTTATTCTTCTCATGTCTCATTAAATTTAAAATCTTGTTACATTTTATTTGCCAGACAATTAAGCAACTTTTTAAACAAATATTTTAAATTTTATCTTAACTTAAGAGATCTACCTTCTACAGATAGCTTTGATTGTTCTGTTGTGTTGAATTTTCTATCAATATTTTCAATGTTCAATCTAATATTTCTAAAGAGATCGATAATACGCAACCTGAATTGTTTTGTATTGCGCATCCCCCTCAAAACAGAAATAATGTCTGAAACTACAAACGCAAACGGCCGTATAAAGACGTTCCCGTTTGTCTCTCAAATATTGGAGGCCATGAGTATAACCTGGTAGATAGATAAAAGCTTGCCTTAGGATGTCATTCTGTAATAAATTTGACGTTTGGTGACATCATTTGCACCGCGCCCAAAAGCCTAAATTCAAAATTTTATAGTTTATTAAAATTTTGGATATTGTTAAAATCTTTTGTTAGAAGATTGAGATCCAAACAATCTTCTAATAATATATCCTGGCGATTTCGTTCGTTATACTACAGAAAAAATCGGTTTTGAGTGGAAATTAACCTCCAAGTGTTAAAATGTCTCACGACTCCTACAACAGGTGGTGGTTAGTAACAAAGAAGCAATTAGAAGATTTGCGAATTAGAGATCAAGTAACTCAAGAAACTACTAAACCGACCAAAGATAGAGCAATTGCAAATCATATTGTTGGTGGTATTTATGCTCGATATGCTTTAATTGTGCAAGACCTTGCTGCCTGCCTAGACCAATGCTGTTTGGTACTCAAATATGTGATCCAAAAAGGGATTTGTGTTCCAATTTTAGTTTGATTGGTTTGAATGTATACGCATTGTTGAAATACTTAAAACTTGATTTTGAACACGAATCCCTTTTTGGTGAGATCCAGTGGAATCTTGCAATTATTATCTAATAAAATTATTTTGTGAATAGGTTCAAAAAAGGTTCACTATAAAGAAATTAGTAGACGTAGCAACGATTCGTTTAAATGAACTCAAAGAAGAGTTAAGAGATATAAACTTTTCGGAATTTCATTATGTGGATGGAAATCTAATTGAGCTAAGAGTTATGCCTTATGAGATAGAAATTCTAGACCCGGTCCTAGTGTGTGCTAGGGATCTCAATATTGAAGATATGTGGACTAAGATTAAAGTATGAACACTAGTTACTCTAAAAAATCGAACTTCGATCTAATTTCTTGTTCCAGAAAGGTGAAACCATATTCATAAGAAAACCTGTTGTTCGTGAAACCTCAGACATGGAAACCCAAGTTCCCGAAACTCCTAGCACAACTGATCAAACACGCCGAGAAGCATCTAAAGATGTTGTAACAAAACAGAAGCCAGTAAGGTAATGATTTATAAATTTAAATTGTATATGTAAATAATATTATTTCTTTATGGTAGTGTGACTATCCTTCCAACTAAAACTGTTGGTCCGCCTCGAAAAGTATTATCCGAACGAGAACTTGAAGAAGTAAGGCATAAAAACATAATTACTGAAGCAGTCAATCTGATACAAATTCATGAACGAGCTAGACAAGGACGATTATATCACGGTGATATACTTAGGATATATATTATAAGAAAGAAGATGAAGGAACGACAACCAATACCAAAAGATGCTGAGCCTGCGGTACAGCAAGCAGCTGCAATCACTATCGAAAAAACTTGGAGAGGACATGCTACTAGAGAGTATTTAAAAAGACGCGAAAGGGAAAGACGATTGCTTATTGGTAAACTAGTTTTCAACTTTAACTGCACTTGCAAAATGAAATCTGCCTATTGTAGGTATGACTGAACCTAGTTGGAGCTCAACAGAAGAACACGAGAAACTCAAAAAAGCGTTAGAAGAAAGAAGATCTTTACGAGATGAGCACATTAGAGAATACATCGATACAAATTTAAAAGAAAAAGAACGAGTTATGCGAGTCATCGCACCAGGTTTAATGGAGGATATTGGCGATGAGATACGTGAATGGTTTTCTCATTGGTATAAAGAAATCAAGTGTTTCGACAAATACCCTCCTCCAGAAAAAGGTGGAAGCGTACTAATAGTCAGAGGGGAAACAATGACTCCACGAGAGTATTTAGCAGAAATGGAAAGATTGCGAAAACTTAAAGAATTACAGGCTGCTAAAGGAAACAAAGCCAAGGAAGAAGAAAAGAAGAAGAAAGCCGAAGAAGAAAAAAAGAAAAAAGAGGCAGAAAAAGTGAAAAAAGCGCAAGAGCTAGCTAAGAAAAAAGCAGAAGCAAAAGGAGAGTATAAATTTAAATTTAAACCAACAATGGCGGCTAAACAATTTTATGAAGCTTCTAAAGAATATCATGAAATATGGAGTCAGCGACCTTTTGAAGAAAATAAGGAAGAGAAACTTTACATAGATATGATAACTGACCAAAAATGTTATGGGATGCAAATAGAAGTGCGTCCGCAGGTTGATGAGCTAATGAGGTCTTAAGTTCTTTTGCAAATTAGATTAAGTATTATCAATTACTCGCTTTTGCTTTTACAGAATCGAGTTAGATTTGTTAAATGAAGCACTCGAAATTGACAAATGGAGAGCGAAAGGTAAAAAAGGAAAACCTAAACCGAAAAAGCCGAAAAAAGGCAAAAAAGGTAGGAAGGGTAAGAAGAAAGGGAAGAAAGATCCTACAGGAGATCGAACAACAGAGGATCTATTCCAAGAGTTGGTCAACAATGGAATAATCCATCCTTATCCGGAAGTGCATTTAAAAGAGTATTTTGGAGATTTTAGTTATTCCAATTGGAACATGAGAAATTTAGAATTCGACCCCCCTGCAACTTTAGGAGATGTTCGACAAGCGGTTATGTTAAACTGCATTTTACCTTTAGGTGCTGATTCGATGGTTAAGCCTAAGTCAGTGTTGATTGCTGGCCATGCCAAGAGTGGAAAGCACCTATTAGCAAGTGCTATATTTTATGAAACCCGATGTGTATTGTTTGATTGTTCGCCAGCTGTTTTGGCTGGAAAGTATCCAGGAAAAAAAGTAAGTTAGATAGTAAGAAACGAATAGTATACAGAAAAATGAAAGGTGATATTCATAATATTTAACAAGGAAAAAAAGTAAGTTAGATAATAAGAAACGAATAGCCAGCCTTGGTGGATTAGTGGTTTGCGTGTTTACTTCATAATCCAAGGGTCGCAGATTCGATCCCCCGCCGAGCTAGTAATTTTTCATGCGGAGAAAAATTAAAAACATGCCTTCTTCTTGGATTGGAAGTAAAACTGTAGGTCCCGTGTCAATGCGATGTTTGGCACGATAAAAATCCCTACTGGGGATGAATTCCCTCAGATTCGGCTAAATTCTAGTAGGGTCGGCCAAATGATCATAGTAATCGGTGCCAGAAGGTAAGAGGGATGCTCCGCCATCCTGATGCTTCTGCCAAAAATAAATAAATAACAGAAACGAATAGTATACTGTAGAAAGAACGGTGATACTCTTTACTTTACTGATACTATTTACCAAGGGAAAAAGTAATTTGGACGGTAAGAAGAGAACAGGCAGTAGAAACGAAAGACAGTAAGAAACAAAGAATAAAAGGTAATATCATATATCACCTTTTATTATATTTACCAAGCTGCCTAGGATATCCTTGATGAGCTCCGCCCGACTTTACCTGAAAATAGATGCTAATAATTGTATTTGCTCTGTATTCGTATCAACTTATAAAGTGATTCTCCTAGCTAGTCTTCCTGAGATCAATCATACCTGTGATTCTTGAGTAAACTCAAGTCGCCGATCCATAGCCTTCACTGTATCCGATCCACAGTACATACGTGTGACTATACCAAGCGAAGCTATTTCCGCAAGAACAGCGATCAGGGGGATGCAACTGGAATAAACCTTGCTAGTATCTCTTTCGTACTGGAGTTCAGCCTTGTTCTGGGGCCATCCCCAAGCTAAGAGATAGGAACCCTAACACCAATCCAGTCATAGTGCAGAGATACTTAACGCCGGCGCCGATCAGTCATAAACAAATAGAAAATCAAAAATGATATGCCCATTTCAATCTAATTGTACTTCTAAAACATACACAAACATTGCAGATTGCCTCATTACCTCACGCGCTTGGATATTAAATGAAACATTGATAAGACTTGGTAGCAATTTCTCCAAAAAGCTGAGGCACATATACCTTCGAGTTCCTTAAGCTTATAATAAGAAATTTTTGTTCACCACGTCGGCAGCGTCGGATTGTTGAATTGTTACGACAGATCTAGATGAACAGTGGCTCGATACGGTTCTACTCACTTAATAGATCAAAGTCTTTAGGATAGTCTTTTAATTGAGCTCTAGTTTGGAGAGCTCTCGATTGGCTTCTATGATAAGCTACCTGGAGATAATTGTTAAGATTATTCATCATCGTAACACCATCGTCTTCATGATTTCCATACAGAAATTTCTTCTACTCACGTATTCAAGTAACTTTTCATGTGTTTCAGCACTCTTGCCCATAGCAGTATTGAGCAGCCAAAAAAAGAAAGCAATCTGTAGGTAAGTATTCAAGCTGAACTACAGACATTGTCCATGGAGATTGGAAAATTTCTTCTCACGCTAAAGACCATTCTCAATGCAACATCACTAATTAGGAAACCTTACAGAGAGTCACAGTTTTCTACAAAACTCTATTACACCCTCTGGCAAACAGTCTTGAACACCGAACACATTATTATCTTATGGTTGTTGATTATCCTCTTTGTTTCGGGAATTCCTAGTCAAGAGCTTGGTTGCAAAGTAGATTCTCTTTGAATGACATCATATGGAGTCATCTAACTATACAATTGTCAATTATAGCCAATCTCATTAATCATGTAATATAATAATAAACAGAAAATCATACTAGGCTACCGTAATTATCGGCATGATATCACCACTGAATGAGTACAATCTTATTTAGAAAATCATCAGGAACTTTTATTAAAACAATAATGTGTTAGCTGTAAACAGTTATTTAATGTTTTTGTTTTAGGGTACAAAGTTTTTAGTGCACCTCCTCCAAAAAATGTCACGTCTACTCCAACCGTCCATCATATTCATCGATGGTGGTGAAAAACCATTTTACAAAAAAGTTCCAAAACCTGAAAGATCCTTAGATCCGAAAAAACTAGGAAAAGCTTTAGTTAAACAAATCGTCAAACCAATTACACCAGAAGATAAAATTCTTGTACTAGGTATATCTAACCAACCCTTTGCAGGCAAAGGCAAATCTTTGAATAAGGCTTACGAACGGGTATTTATTTTCATAATTAAAAACTGATTGATTTAATAATAGTATAGTAATTTTCTAATATATATGTTTTCCTTGTAGATGATATTGATACCTCGAACGGATTATGGTTCTGTATATTGCTACTGGAGACAATTATTAATGAGCTACCATGGTATTGATAGGGATTTTAATGTTTCGGAAGTAGCAAAAATTTCTGTGACATATCCATTACCCATAATCAAAGAAATCGCGGAAAAAGTTTTGGTTCCTGCAAGAATCATTCAACTAAAATACAATCCTTTAAGTGCACACGAAATTGTCGACGCCTTTTTAGATGGCCCCGAACCGATAACAGATAAAATATGGAAAAAATTTCAAGGTTGGTTTAACAAGACACCTCTTCAAAAGAAAAGAAATGCGCTTATGAAAATCGCTGCGGAAAAAAGGGCAGCCTTAGAAGCGGCAGCGGAAAAAGCTAAAGCTAAAAAATAATTTGTTTAACAATAAATGTATTAGAATAAATCACGCGTTGTCTGTTAAACCGACTAATAACGTATATTAAGTAGCAGTAAACTTCTAGCAACATCGCAAGGATTGATCAGAACTTTGAACTGACGGAGGACAACAAGGGAGCTTAGTCCGGGGTTGTTATTGGGGCCTCAGGATATTTACAGACTGACTGCAGCCGCCGTTTCGCATCACATGTGCCGTGACAACACTGCAATGCACTCAGATTTGATTGATTCCCTTTGTAATACCTTAGAAACCTTAAACAAAATGCTAACAAACGGTATTTTTGTACATTTTGAACTAAAATACTCCGGATTTTGCACTAGCTATACAAAATAAGTCTTCATGGAACACATGGAATACATAATCTAAACCTAGCTATATTTAACTATTATTATGTCTTCCTCAAAAAAAGATCTTAACCGGGGTTAGCTATGGATATACAAAGATCGCATGTCGTAGACTAATTCTTACAACGAGCAATTCTTACAACAGATAGCGTTTCTGACAAATTGCAAATAATAACATTAAAAATATGAAAGCTTATACCAATAGGTTATGTTTGTACGTAGCAATCAAAGACAAACTGATCTATTTGAATAGATTACTTATTTAATCGCACTATACAATAAATTAAAAATCTATCTGCTTAGATCGAAACTAAATTTGATAGCTGAAAAACGTTGCTTTCTAAAGGATTAGTTTTTTTTTATTTTGTACATAAGGCAAAAAAGAGAGAAAATGAGATAAACATAAGAATCTAATAATTGTAAGTAGTAAGTTCTTCACATACATTTGTAACTTAAGGAAACGCCAAGTATTTTTGAATATACCTCTAATTTTCTAATTTTCAGCCCTATTAAAATCAAGGGTTGGGCGATTTAGTATCTAAATAATTTAATCAAAAAGACTCTTTAGTAGTAAAAGAATGATGTGCTAAAATTCACAGTTTAGAGAATATGAAATTTCTAAGTTAGAAGTAAGCTTAAAGATTAGGTTAGACATCGTAGGGTGAGGCTAGAAAAGGTCCCCTTCATTATAAAATGACACTCATTAAAATATACTGCCTAAAGCTTATTGATGTAATTAGAAACTATAAAGAATGAAGTGCTGAAATTCATATTTTAGAGAATATGAAATTCATAGGTTAGAGGTAAGATTAAAGATTAGGTTAGACGTCGTTGGATTAGGTTAGAAATGATTCTCTTCATTATGAAGTGATGCCTAAAGTGACATGATTGGAAACTATAAAGAATGAAGTGTTGAAATTCATATTTCAGAGGATATAAAATTCATAGGTTAGAGGTAAGATTAAAGATTCGGTTAGACATCGTTGGGTTAGACTAAAAAAGATTCTCTTCATTTCATAATGACGAGAACCTTTTCTAGCCTAACCCAACGATTCTCTTCATTTCATAATAAAGAGACCCATTTCTAGCCTATTCCAACGATGTCTAACCTAATCTTTAAGTATATTTCAGAGGATATGAAATTCATAGGTTAGAGGTAAGCTTAAAGATTAGGTTAGACATCGTTGGGTTAGACTAAAAGAGGTTCTCTTCATATCATAATGACGAGAACCTTTTCTAGCCTAACCCAACGATTCTCTTCATTTCATAATAAAGAGAACCCTTTCTAGCCTATTCCAACGATTTCGAACCTAATCTTTAAGTATATTTCAGAGGATATGAAATTCATAGGTTAGAGGTAAGCTTAAAGATTAGGTTAGACATCGTTGGGTTAGACTAAAAAAGGTTCTCTTCATCTTTCATAATGACGAGAACCTTTTCTAGCCTAATCCAACGATCTCTAACCTAATCTTTAAACTTACCTCTACCCTATGAATTTCATATTCTCTGAAATATGAATTTCAGCACTTCAGTCTTCATAGTTTCCTATCATATTAATAAGCTTTAGACACTATACAGGGTGTTCCAGATGAATATGCAATGCTTTATGGGGGTGAAAGGTGACCATATAGAGACCCCAAAACTCATAAAATAAAAATTTTTAAAAAACTCGGATTTTTCCGTATTTTTTGCAAGTCACGAGTCGACTATGGATTGTTTGTAAGACTCTGACCCTGAATTACTGATAAAGCAAACAATGATCTCACATCTGCACTACTAAATTAAAAACTGACCTCCGCTACGTACGTATCAATTACAGAAACAACAGAATTGAATTTCAGCAGCGGTTGCCGAGTGACTCACTACTTTGATGACTTGATCATTTATTAAGGTCGGTAAATAAAATGTAACATAGTTCGTTGACCTACTTGTGATGGAAACATTGCTCTTTTTTATTTTACAAATGTCATTTTAACAAAATGAGTAAAACTTACCGTTTAGATGCAAGCAATCTTTATAACATGTGTTCAAAAACTCCCGTACCTGTCGAGCAAAGTGTAGTGGTGCTCAATAGTGGGAGTCCGTCGAACACTTCATTGACCAGAAAGTGTAGGCGCGCCAATCACCCGGTTAATTGTTGGAGCAGAATAAAAGGTCTTATGTGGCTGCTGTGTGAATTAAAAACACCCGCCCGAGTAAAACATTTTGTGCAAACTGGGGATTTTCCTGTTTGCGTTCCAATAGCCATTGGCAAAATTGCACTCGCGGTATATGGAGTGTACTTTTTGAAAATGGTTGATTTGAAAAGTTCCGTTCATTCAGCAGGCGTGTTTGGTTCTGCCATAATTTAAACAGTAACTAACTATAATTAATTAAACTACTTAACACTACCTCACTCAAGTTATTACGTAATTCTAAAACGTGTATTAATACGTAATCGAAACTCAAGTTTACGGCCATCTTAACACAAAGAAAGTTGACAACAAACTGCATACTGCAAATTACAAGCTTTAAAGATCTGAGTCATTAACAGTTATTTACAGATGGTCAAAATTTATTCAGGTTTATTATTTAGCTAAAACGTTTTAAAAGCACGTCCTAATGTTTTATTTTGCTTGCAATTTCGAAGAATTCATTTATCCGGCTTGGGTTTATTATGATTAATTTTTTGATGACCTTTAAAAGTATGTACTATGTAATAGGCATAATTTTATCTACTACTTTGCAGTGGCGTGCCTATTATTTTTGTAAGGGGGGTTGTCATTTCAAAGAGACATTTCAGTAAATTGTTAGTAAGATGTTACTGTACACGTGTTCCCATATTGCCCTTTAACGGGACGGGCACAAGTGCTTCACTGAGATATCATCTATGCGAATTTTACGCAAAAGATCTAATATAGAAATGTTCATATATTGTGTTCTTCTTATCTATTACATAGCTAATCTGACCACCTGCTCTTTGATAATTGCACATTTTATCTGTAACAATTCTTGTTCTGAAGGTGAGAGAGGTTAGGCTTTACTCAGGTTGTGACTGGTTGTAAACGGTAACTAAAAACATGTTAACGTATGTTGAAATGTATCCCAGTATTCCTTACCTCTTGGATAGAGAATTTTGCCCCATAATGATTATAAACTGACTCATCTGAAATAGTACGTACAGAGCCAATTATTGCTTAAATCACTTTCACGAAGTCAGTATCTGTCATAGCAGCAAAAACTCTTCACGAGTCTTCACGAAATGCTTAACACTATATTAATTTGGTATTAATAACTAAGTACCGAATAACTGAAAAGGTAACAGTTAAATACAATTGTAAGTCGATTTGTATTTTTTTTTACATTTCAGTGCGAATCTTTAACAAAATTTAGCTACATTGTGCAGAGTGAGGTTATGTGGTTTAATGGGTAACTTTTTAGACCAAATCACGCGTACGCGTACGCACATTACACTCACATAGTTCACGTTCATATCTACTAATGGGTAAGTTTTCTCAGTGACTCACACATGAAGCACTAATCTTAATACAGTACATTATTTGCAGAAGTCACGTGCGAATCACGATATTTGCACTTGGCTTCTGAAAAGTGTCAATTTGAATTTTGGTTTTGACACCGTAGATCAATTGTCTCAAGCGTAAATCGTATAATTTAAGTAAAGTTTATTTCGTGGTCTGCTGAGCCTGATTACTAGTAAGTAACAAGTTAACTCAAAAGTTAGGTTATACGTTGAATTGGATTAGGTTAAAATTGATTAAATTCAAGAACAGACACCCATTTTATTAAACATGAAGACTTTTCCGGTCTGAGTAAATGACAAATAACAACTTCCGGATTTGGATCGTTTAGCATTGAGAACAACGAAGGAACTCAGTTGTTCTTCATATGACAGCTCCAAAGCCGAAAGTCATTCTCCTTGTATTGTCACAGATGGAGCAATTAAAATTAAATTATTCAACTATTTCTTAAGATGAACTTTCAACTAGTGTAACTAACTATTGGTCAAGGTAGCACATGTACAATATGAAATTTCAAATCGTTTGCAAGCCTGCTACTAAAAATAGCTGCATCTGCTACGAACACTTGCATAGCTCATGACCACTGCCCACGCGTTACCGGATGCATTTGCATTTGCAAGAGAGAAGTCTAGTCTTGACTGCCAAGCCGAATTTAGTTTCCTTAAAAAATTCATTCGACAACCATTTCGGACCGGCCTTGGTATAATAAAGGGGAGTTTCATCTCTGTCATGGTTGGCATTTAGAGTTACAATATATAATATTTTCGAATTAGTTAGTTAACTTATTATTTTATTAAACTAAAAAGACTGAATTTAAACTTTGAGTTCTAGTGCAACCTCAGGTACGTTCGCCAATCACTTCAACTCTTAACGTTTCACGTGACGTGAGTTATTGAATTATTAATTAAAATAGCGATTTTCACTGGTTGTTAAAACTTATTAAAAGAGAAGTTTGCAAATAGAAGTTTATTGGCTGAAACCATCGCAGGCTTTCGACTATCTTTTTGTATTAATTTCCAATAGCAACTGATGTCTTAAAGTAATTTAATTTAAATTAATTTATTTTTAGCATAGGCTTAGAAACCTATTTTTATCCGAAAAAACAACATAGGCTAAGGTAAGATTCGAACTTGAAAAGTAAAATTTACCACCTGGATATTTAAAAAAGAGAATGGTGTTGTCGGTATATATGAAAAGCCGTTGCTCTCAGGTATCCTAGAGTAAAGCAGTTATGGCAAGTTCTTTCAGAGCTTGGTACGTATCTACTCATACGATGAATTTCTTTCATTCCAAACCTGGGCATGATCGTTTTAATTATTTTCCAATTAATTATGCTCCATTCCACGAGGTTTGTTTTGACATTAACCATATATTTTAGCATATTGTAAGAATACACTTGAGCACGTAGACATTTGAGTGCAGAGAAGAGATTTTGATGCATCAATCGAAACAAGCCGCATCGATTGCGAAATATTGAGATTTGTCTTTTGAATTTCGTATGATTTGTCGCATTCAAGTTCTAGTAGCTTTTTGAGCATTTTGACCATTTGAATACTGCTTGAAGTTCTAGCATTAACAGCTTCGCGTGCAAGTAAATTCATAAAAAACAACTTAATTGATTAAATAATTCCTTTAATTCAACAGTATTCAGAAGCCAGCGAACCTGAGAAATATTACAATGGCATCGAAAATAGTATTAAATTTGTAGTAAACATCTCAATTCAGTAGAGGATTTAGGGATTCCTTGATTCTAAATACAAGATGCGTTAGGCAGTGAACAAAGCAACATCTATCAATTAAATCCTCCCGAAGCCCGAGTATTACATTGTTTTTGCAATTGCAATTACACATCTATTTCACTTTTAACACTCTCAATTACCACAAATCTATACAAATTTGGTATCAATAGACTCCTCTATACACATACATTATTCTAGATTTCAAAAATCTTGCACGAGTGGACAATTAACTGTAGTTAAAATAGCCAAAATCTCATATACTGAATATCGACAATTTTCGGCGTCAAATTGGAAAATTGAATTATGGAAAACATTTAGTGTGTAGAATGTTTAAATAGAAAAATGTTTTATCGGTCGGTTTTAAGTTTTGTTTGATTTTTAATTACTCTGCAGATTAATGGTAGCAATCGATAGCACTTACTAAAAATATATGTTCGTAATGTAGGGATTACAGAGTTTCTTCAGTATGAATATTTCAAGGTAGAAACGAGAGCACATGCAATCAGAACGTCTGAAAGTCTGAAATTCTGTAAGACTGGGGAGTTTATAGGCAGATAATTACGTAACAGGCTTTCAATTTAAGGTTAAACATTTTATATTCTACTCTAGGGGCTTGAAGGCTCGTTTATTGCAAGAATTTTATTATTTTGATTCAGAACGCGGGCTGGTAAAAATAAACATTTATACAAACTTAAAATGGCGGAAACATCTGTTTTACGTTATTTTCGCATAGTATTTACGCAGTTGCTGTTATTACACGACTAATATACATACATACGGATCTCATGTAGTATATCGTTGTGGTCTTTGTATCGAATACACGTATTATAGTATGGGTGTGTAGGGAATATTCAAACTACAACACAACCCGAGGCAGTCAGCTAAAACCCTACATTAACCCTTTATCCGGACATTTATCAATTTCAACCCCTGCACTCTCGCACGGTTTCATCCCTAAACGTCCTCCTTTAAACTAATGCTTTCAAAAGCACACACCAACATCGTACAACATCCCGACCAACGAACGATACTCTATTTCTGCATCAGGTATGTATGTATATGCAGGAACCCCTAGCGACCGGCGTAATTTGCATAAAGACAACCCTGTAGTACCTTAACTGAGACATAGGGAGAAATCGAGCGATCAGAGAGTCGTGAGCCATGGGCGGTTCCCGTAGATCCGCCTCGCGTACGGCCCCCCCAAGCACGTAGCGAAGTTCAGATATCAACGCACCCTGTGATTAGGTTAATAAATAGACACTTAGCTGAACCGGCGCCGACTGTCCTGACCGCCTAATCACAGGTCAAACGTTCGAAATTATACACACTTCATCTGACCTAGCGCCAAAGTGAGGGTGGTCAGACAAACTTAACCTTTGCTTTCAGCAGGTTAAACAACGCGAAGTGTTTTTGTCCTGCTTTAAACTGCTTCCCGATGCACCTAACCTCGCGTCGATGCTTTTTCGAACGTACCTAAAGGGATCTCGTAAATGTTAAATATCAGTTTGTTTGGATCATACAAGCCGCTAACGTGTTATTATTAGACCAAGTTATGAGTGTATGTTTTAAGATTTCCCAGTTTTAGTGGGAGTTTAACGTTGTTTGAGAATATAAATAATTCTAAACGTTTTATTAAGGATTGGCTGGCTGACCGCTGTGATTACCCGTTTCGTAGAGTTATTGCGGTTTTTGTTCTATATAACTTTATATGGGTGGTTAAAAATGACATCTCTGTTTCATGATTTATTATTCGGTAACCTTAAAAAAATCACAAAACAGAGCAACGCTATTACTCTGTTACATTATCATTCTTTAGACGTTATACATAACCTCAGTTTTTAGTAAATTATCGACTTACACAGATTAAAACTTCAGTAATTAATTAGTAAGAGTTTTAATAATTTATTAGTTAATAATTAGCTTTTACTTGTGTTTACGCAAAATTGGATTGGAAGTTCATTCGAAGGTAGCTATCTGAATAGTAGAAATTTCTTCAAATAAAAACGGGGTCTCGGACTAAAAAAACTTGCTTGAGGTGTAATATTACACTTAAGCACTACAAACCTAAAATCGCACGCCGAAATCTGAGCGATATCATAATGTTTAATGTCATAGACATTGCGATATTCTTTAAAGTTGCGGAGTCGACATCACAAAATATCGCTTATTATCGTATTAAATTTGTGATGCTCAATTATTAAATCGTCACATGCACATATTTAGCAGTAAGGGCAGTGCTTTGTAATAGGTCTAGGTATAGTTGTGAAAGTTGACAGCCGCGATTGTAGAATGATTAATGAACATTGAAATTCGCCGTAAATATTTTGTGATGCGATATGATATTTTGCGATGTTAGCTCGGGCGAAGGATAGTGACATTTTGCGAAACATAAAGACTATCCTACATTGAACTATCGCATCGCACTAAATATTGCATGGGTACCAGCAAAAAAACATCACATCGCAACCTCCGTAATTTCGCTAATTTCCGAAAAATATCGCTTAACTGATAACATTAGTTAAACATCACACTGCGATTTCAGGCGCTTAATTAATTTCGAATTTTGTCTGATCTTCGTTTTTCGAGTTTTCTTCATGTAGTATGCTAATCCGTCGGATTAACATAACCCTATTTCTGTAATTAGAAGTAATGATCTGGACATGTTTCCGTGTTACAGATTTAGTTAATGCAGTGTTATTTAGTAGAGGTGCGATTTGAGGAAAGGATTTTATCCCAATCCGATCTGAGATCCGACAAAGTCGTATCCGGTCCGATCCCGTATCCAAAATCCAATAGAAATATCTGAATCCTTCAGATTTTGAACATTCAAACGCAAAACAATATTTCCAAATTATAATTTTTCGGGTGATCCGAATATTTCGAAATAATACGAATAACTTTCAGATAATCGGATACTTCTAGCTATTCGGATATTCGAATATATCCGATCCGACCCAACCTATTATTTAGTGTTCTTCTCGACTTTCCATTGCTTTTGTTTTATTGCTAAAACGTTCTTCTTTGCAAGTTACCAGTAAATAAAAACATACAAAGTCTTTCAGGTTTTTAAATTAAAAGCATGCTTAAAAGGTTACGATTTATGTGCATATGTAAACGCAATTATTAAATGTAGAAATTCAACTTGAAATCTTGCATATTCAAATTCAAACTATACTTGCGAATATTTTTTAAATATTCGGATCAGTCTCGCATATTCTTTGAATAATCTGATAACTTTTTGAATATTCCGATAGTTTTCGGGTAATCGGATAACTTTTGGATGATTTTCAATAATCATGTAATTTTTAGATAAACGGATATATCAGGTTGAATCCGCGTCGATGTAGTCTGTATCCCGTTTGCGTCGAATGGAATTTTTGTTCCCAAATCGCACCTCTAGTAGCTAGGATATCTGTTATTTCTTAGCATTCATTTTTTTTTTCTGTTGAAGAATGCTCCGTTCCGCAATAAAAGTGATTTAAGATTCTGGAACAATCTATTAGAAGAATTTTCAACGAATTCAATTTTGTTTTAAATTGAAATAAACAATTCTTTTAAAGGTAGCTAAAATCAGAAAGAAGGGTCTCCTAAAGCAAGTTTCTTCTTTACCATCGTTTTTTAGGGGAAGTAAGTTGGACGTTTTTTCTATTTTTACTGTACAACTTTTAGAGAATCTTTAAGAGAATTTTAGAGAAACAATAAGCTGAATCAGTAAAAAATCCTGAGAGCATCACTTTAGTAGTAACCTTAAAAATAGTATAGTTATTTCTTTCCTGACCTTTTTAGAACAGATGATGTAAAAGGAAAGTGCCTTACGCGTCGCTATGCAATGTAGTAAATATGCCAAGACAGAAATATATTCAGGCCAAAATAAAAAAAAAACACTAAATAAAATGTTTGCATCAATTATTATTATGATCTTAGAAACGGTAAACGATTTCTGCTTTTTAACAGTTTTGAATATACTGTGATATAATTTTTTAAACATAAAATGTTAGCAAAATAGGTTGCAGTAAACTCAAATGCAGATATGCAGAACATACGGGCACTTTGGCGTACAAGTGATGCATTTGGTTAGTATTCTTATATGTAGGTCAAGAAACTGAGTGACAAACTCAAATTCAAATACAAATCGTTCGAAAGTTGTTATGGAGATAAATGTAAATGATTACAGTAGTTGTACTATTGACGAAATGACGATCCTCGAATCTGTCCCACTTTGTAGTATTTTAGAGGTACGGCTTGAATACCCGAATCGGTTCGGATATATTCGAATATCCGATCCGAATTTACATTTGTACATTGTACATATGTCAAAAGTTCTCCGAGTACTATAGTACTACTTCTGATTGATTTCCACGAACTCTGTAGATTGTAAGTTTTCGTTTTCTTAGCCGCTTCTTTTTTCGATACTGCTGCAGATCAACACCCATCAGCAGCATCAGTATCCACAGACACGACCAACAGAGCTACCACGCAATAACTAAGAGACTAGCAAAGACCAGTGCCCTGTTTCACAGGGCACAAAGCAACGTTAGGAATATATTAGCAAAGAGATGTGGACAGACCGAAGAAGAGATGGAGAATGCCTAATCCATTATTTGTTAAAATGATAATGATAAGCAATTTTAATTCTATTTTTGGTTTTGGATTGCAATCATGTTTCGTTATTTTGAGAGAATGAACACTTTTGATTTTTGTTACAAAGGTCAGTAAAAGGACACCAACGGTCCCCATCGGGTCTAATTTTACTGGCCTATGATCAAACAACTAATTCTTACTATAACCATGCAAAAGAAAAATAGCGAATACTAATTCATCTGAGAAAGATAGATATCATTGCATACTTGCCAAACTTTACGATTACAGTAACTGTTTGTAAGGTTGGTGCTATAGATAAGAACTTTTTTTTAATATAAATGACGTTTGTCATTTTGACACAATAACCTAAATTGTGTTTGAAACATTTTAAGTCAACAATACTTGTACGTTTAGTAACTAAACATAACAACTGATAATTCCGCTAAACTCGCAGAAGAATAGTTAGTACCATAATTTTCGTATTTTTTCGGTTATATCAAAATTACGAACTAAGTAAATCTCAATTATTTTTATTTTTTTTACCAAGCTCCAACTTTACGAAAAAGTTACTATATTTTAAGGCAAGCATGCCATATTATTTATCTTTCTCAGATGCATTAGTATTCGCAATTTTTCCTTTGCTCACACATAAAAACCCAATCCCTAAGCGAAGTTTTACCAATGCTGTATTCCAAGAGACTAAAGTGCATCTCTTAACGCAGTCTGAAGATTATTTAAATAATAAATATACACTCGAGGAGCTAAACAAGTATATATACCAAAGGTAAGGTACCTATATTTTGCACGATCTAAAGCCCTAAATCTAGATCTAAATGCATCTAAAGTTTGTGTCATTTAATTATCAGTAACGGGAACTAAACAAATTCTACTTCAAGGTTGTTGTTACCACAAAGTGTAAAATAAGTTAAAAGAATTTTGGAACTTTCAAGTGAGCCTTACTATAAAACGACGTCAACGTTTCCGTAGCCACTCTCTAGTTCCTAATGTGCCCACTGTGTCACCGCAAAGTTCCCATTGAAACTTTACAAACGTTTAAGTTTAATCTCACATTTAACCATGGACTGGACATTATATTTTTTATACTGCTACATAATGTACTATTGGTTTTATAATAATCTAGGACAGCAAGGCTAATATGATGCTATTTTTTACTATTTATTCCTATGCATCTACACTGAAAAAAATGAATAAAATAGCATCAGATTAACCTTGCTGTCCTAGATCATTATGAAATCAATCGTACATGTGACAACCAAAGAAAAAAGGGAATATAGGAAACCCTTGTTCTCTACAAATGGAAGCAAAATAATATTTTCTATTGGTCCCAACGTTTAAGATGTTCTGACAATCAGACCGAGAAATGTTGAGGTAAGATACAAATAGCTGTCCTGATGTACAAATATGGAAAAAAATTAGCATAGAAGTTACTGTCACTTCATTGCAATTTCCTAATAGTAACTGAAAGTTTCATTTGTTCAAGTGATTCTCCTGTGTAGCAAAAAAGTAAGTTTTACTTTCAATACTACTGTTATGTTCCGTTACTTTAAAGGTTAAGCCTTGGTAGAAAAAAGACTATCGTGCTCTTCTCTCACGCAAGCGGTTTGGGTTCGGCAGCGAGTACCGGCATATCTGGTTAAGGTTTTCTGCAGTTTTCCTTAGCTGTAACACAAATGTGGGATTTGTTCTAAGCCATCTGTTAAGTCGACTCCAGACGAACGTTCGGCCTGCGTAATAGTAATAATCGTCCCTCCTTCCCGCACAAGCTTCATACTTTCTGGGCCCTGGTTTGCCAAGTAATAGGTAGTAGCAATTATTATAATTATAATTATTATTAAGGTTAACCAATGGTTTCAGAGAGGTGGCAAGAACTTTCAGTTCTACTTTAAAGTTTTAAAAACTTTAACCTAGCTTTGGTCAAGCTACTGCTGCAATTATAACACCACTTTGAAGTTGCAACAACTTTAAAGTAATTATACTAAGTAGCAATACCGTTCCACCTATTTTACAAGCTGCTTAGAAATAATGGAACTACATAGTTCCCATAAATAGTAGAAAGAACTACATAATTACTAAAATATCTCAAACTGGAGTAATTAAAAGTCATAAATTGAGTTGTAGTTACGTAACAACTACTCAGCAAAATTCCCGATCTCAGTTACTGCTACTTTAATGCTGCTTGGGATATGTTTATCAAGGTAGCAAATATAGGAAAAAAATGTCGACTTGAAAGAAAATGTGTGTTTTATTCAAAATTTAACCAATATTATCCCTACTGACTGCCGCACCGCATCGTGCAGTGATGCTTCTCACAATTATTGTGACTCAGAAAAAAAATAAAAATAGGGTCTGGTGTGTCTATATCTACCTTATCTCTAAACTTAAATAATTATTTGAAAAATTACAAAATCGAATTTTATCATATATTTTTAAAAAAGTAGTTTTCGTTGGGGCAGAAAATCAAGTAAAACATAAACAATATAGGTGAATATGAATAAATTATTATAGAGAAGGCGAGGAGTAACCCTAGCCCACCTAGCGCCGTCCCTGTCTATTATTACTAAATTTAAAACAATTTTAAGAGAAACGCTACTTATGTGGATAATTGCTTAGTAGTGGTCATAACTGTAACATAACATTATCAAACTTGAAGGTTGTTGTATGATCGATCAATAACTGAATAATGTAGAACTTTATTGGACGAGCGCAGTTTATGGCCGAGCGAGCTTGCGAGCGAGGTTTATAAAAAGGAAGAGTTTTATTATGTACGAGTTACGTATAAATTTTTATGTTTTACGACGTTATTTCGTTATTTAAGTTAAGATTAATAAAAAACAGTATATCTGAAAGTGTATTTTTGTTGTTGCTATTGGTTTCTCAAGTTATTTAAGTTATTTATCATTATGGACTAGTCCGATAAAGTAGCAGTTGATGAACTCTAAACAAAATCGTATCCAGGCTTTAATCATACAATCGAGTATAAAAGAATTTAAGTCGTATCGTATCTATATAAGAATTATCAAAATCAGAATGTTTCTAAATTGCATGGTTTTTTAAGTTATGAAAAGTCGTACTTATTCGTATCTTTGGTTAAGGTTATCCTGTTAAGCTTGCTTATGGACACCTGATAGTGGATATCGACATACTTGAAGGAGATCTCTAAAGGACTGCAGCTTTCCACAAAATCCAAATGACTAATCGCGAGACAAAAATAGAAACTTTATAATAACAACGTTTAACTCGTTCGTTTTGATGTTAAAGATTAATGAACCAAACTTTTTGTTCAAACGGTTTATATAATTCAATGTCCAGGAAAGATTGGAATTATTATATAACTAATGCAAAAATAAGGCTTATTATTATCATTATTACCATAATAGTTATAAACTATCCCGCTACGTACACACACAACATATTTGTATCCTCGACACATCATATTTCCATGGGTGCATGATAACCATAGAGCTGTAGAAGATCGCGTGTGTACACGTTGGCCCGAGGCTCTGGCCCGGGCCCCCTTCATTAGGCCTTCGCCCTCGCCGCCCGCCGAGCATTACCATACCTAATTATACACGTGGACGAAAACGAGCGCGCGTTAACGATACTTGGATCTACTCTCGGAACAATTTTTTAAGATGTACGATCTTTTCTGATATTACACCCATAAATTAGAACGCATGTTTTTGACATTGTATATCAAAAAATCAGGCTCCAAATTATGGTTTTGCCTTTATGTGGCAGTCGACGTTGAAGAATTATGTAATAGATAACGTTCTAAAAAATAAAGAATAAAGAAGTTACGCCCCTTAGTGTCTAAAAACTGTTAACAAAGAGTATATGAATGAATATTATTAGAGTTTCATTTTTTACGAGAAAAGTTCATAGAAGCAGATTTATTTCTAAAGTGTTTTTCCTTTAAGAAACCACCACCATCCCAGAATAAGATATTTAATAAATTGCAAACCACCCTAGAATTCAGCATAAAGTAAGTCTAAAAAGCCCAAAGAATATTCTTTTAATAATAATATTACAATAGCCAGAATCTGAAACCTTGACTACTATCACTTTTCTTTCCCTATCCTCTAAGGGCCAGTATATCAGATTGAAGTTATCACATACACACAGAAAACCGTTTCGATAAAAAAGAACCCATAAAAAGAGATGACAGGCAATGTTACAGCTCGCAATATGATAACTAAAATACGACGACATAAAACGAAATGGTAGAGAGATGATATATAAAAAAGGGAAATAAAGGACAAAATGCGAATCGGAGATATTGTGAATGTGTCGACCATTTTGTGGCAGGAAGGGTGTGTAATGGCCGCAGGGATAAATCGATATGGTGTCGCAACAGCAGGGGTCGCCACCGTCGCAGCAGGTCCTCTCCACAGGATTCAGGACTCCCACTGGGTTCAGCTACTGAATAAACCACAAGAATCTGCGTGACCAGTCAATCAAGGAAATAAATGTACTGAACTACTGGAGATGAGATTATGAATGAGTTTCTAAATTGGGAGCATTCATTCTTATTAGTATTTAAGTGATGTAAAAGTTTTAACGAGGAGCGATTATCTTTAAGATCTCATTGTGCTAATAATCCTGATTTAATAATTTAACATATGTTTAATTAATTAGTATGTAGAAAAGATTATGCCTTTTATAAAAATACTTCTATATACTTTTTGCCAACTGATAAAAATGAAATAATAAGTATCATATCTGCATTGAAAAATAATTGTTCTTCTGGTTTTGATAATATTTCAGTTAAGGTATTAAAAGCTGTTGCTGAAGACATAGCACTTCCAATAACACATTTAATAAACAAAATTATTGAATCGGGCAATGTTCCTTCAATATTTAAGACCGCAATTGTGAAACCGTTACACAAACAAGGTGATAAAGCTGTTATATCCAATTATAGACCTATTTCAATGATTACTAACTTGGCAAAAATATTTGAAAAAATCATCAAGAAAAGAATAAATCTATATTTAAAAAAGTTTAATCTTATATCAGATAAACAATTTGGATTTCAGGAAAATAAAAGTACACAAGATGCTATAGCATATTTAACATCTATGAGAAATGATTCAATAGATAAAAGTGAACCCTCTCTGTGTGTGTTCTTAGATCTCGCTAAGGCATTTGATGCTGTTAGTCATGTATTACTGATAAATGCATTGGAAGATATTGGTTTTAGAGGCATAGAATTAGCATTAATGAAAAGTTATCTATCGGAGCGAACACAGTTTGTACAGATTATGGACGTTAAGGGCAGGAATCGTGTAATTGAATACGGTGTGCCGCAAGGTACAGTATTGGGACCTCTCCTTTTCTGTATTTACGTTAATGATTTGTATACACTGAGCACTAGAGGGACGATTGTTAGTTATGCTGACGATACTGCCATTTTTACCAAGGCCATTCTTGGGGAGATGTGATAGCAACTGCTGAGAGCGACTTAAGGCTTATAAAAGACTGGTTTCACTTTAAAATATTAACGATAAATTTTAATGAAACTAAATATTTGCCATTCACTTCTTATAAACATAAACTGTCCACTTTTAACAAACTTAATATAGATTTAGAAACATCAATTGACGAAACAAATACAATTAAATATTTAGGTATAACTATAGATAAACATTTACGTTGGGATCTTCATATTAATAATTTGTTGAAAACATTACGATTTACTCTTTGTCGTTTTAAACTGCTAAAGAATAACTTAAGTTATACAGAGTTAAGGAAAGTCTACCTTGCCCTTATTGAATCACGACTATCATATGGTATTTTAGGTTGGGGTAGTGCTGTAGATGAGTATTTAAAAAAAATTGAAACTATTCAGAAAATATTTTTAAGGATCATTCTTAACAAAGACCTGACTTATTTATCTATTAATCTTTATAAAGAATCCAAATTGTTCCACCCGCGTCAATTATATTTCTTGGTACTAGTTCTACATACATATAAAAATAAAACTTTGACTCAAATTGACCATAGTTATAACACACGATTTAAACAACAATCTGTTAAAACTTCTTTTTCTACCAAATCTATTGGACAGAGATCACACAATTACCTAGCACCTAGATTTTATAACCATTTGCCCTTTGAAGTTGAATCCTGCCGATCATTATATTCTTTTAAAAACTGTGTCCGCAGTTACCTGTTGGGAATTGGTTTGCAAGGAATTTCTAATTTCTTCTAAATAAATTTATTAAATTAAATTAAAAAAAATAAATAAAATTTTAGAATTTATATACCTATAATATAGCTATCATCTTATTAAAGCAGCATTAGATTGGTTATTATAGTTTCGAATGCATTTCCAGTATTTATTGTATTTATTATATATGTATTTATTTTGCATTGTGAAAGTGCTTATTCTAATTTGCGTAATGTCAACTATTTAATTAATTATTCATAAGTAGTCCCATTTCACTCTTTTTCTATTATATGAATTATAATCTTAAAATGTTGTTCATTAAATAAAATATTGTTTTAAATCCCATAGACAGTCACTGATTTTATGGGCGATTTTGTTTATTTATTTGTTATAATTACAATCAAAATTTATTATACTTTTGTTTAATTAATTTAACCTGGGCTTTGTAACTTTGCCATATTAAATAAAATTGTATTTAACTTTGCCACATTAGAAACTATTCTTGTAATGTTGTATTAATGTAATGTAGTTAACAAACAAATAAACTTTACTTTACTTTACTCAGATTGGTTATGTGAATGGTTTCTGAACTTGTTCTGAACTCAAGTGTCTTACAGTGAAAATTTAGACTCTATGAAATTAGAATCTATTCCCTAAGAAAAATCCTTAAAAGTAATTACAAGTTTCAATTCAAAAATGTGTATAATTTATTTGTGTACCCGTACAATGACGTTGAGGAAGCTGCAAACGAGGCACAAACATAATCTGCACGAACAAAATCATAAATAGCATTGTTTTGCTCAATCTCAAAGAAACAATCATTAACCTATGTTCCTAGGCAAATTCTGGATCCGGTACAGCAAACTGTACCACACGGATTCGAACACCAATGACTGAAATGGTTAATTTACATCTATAGTAGAAGCTATTTCTTCAAAGAAGTTGCGGATTATTCACAAACTTTTGAGAAATTTACACTCAAAGTTTTGACACACATTTTTTGAGGTTATCATAATTGGTACGGAAAACTGTACCACTCGGGTTCGAACCATAATTACTGCAATGGTTTTTTTACTATTTATCTAGCAAAAGCTATTTTTGTTAGAACTTTTGCAATTTATCCTTAAAATTTTAAAAAACTTAGGTTTAAAGTTACATGTTTGCAGAATATGTTAATCGCTTTTCCACTAATTAGGCTTTTAAGAACAAATGATTTTAGGGGGTTGCTGGAGGACAAACAAACTGTTTGAGACAATAGCTTCAAAATTATTGGACTTTTTCAAAATCTATTCGTGCACCAATAATTTATACATCCATTTTTACTTTAGCATATATTTCATGTAACATTATAATAATACGATGCATGGTAGCAGTAGAGGTTATGTTTGTCCTCCATGCATTACCTATACTTTGTCTCGGCATTAGAAGGAGTGATTCGAATAAATTCTTTCGCAAAAGAGCGCTGCTGTGATTGGTTCTCACAAAGTCAAGTTGAAACCCAGCAAATATACTAATTTTTCCTTGTCCCTCGTACGTAAGTAAAGTCTACTATTTGAACAAGAAAACTGAAACACGTAAGGTTCTTGTTGCTAGGTACGAAAGTAGAACTTACGTGGCCTGGACAAAAAAGTTAATTATATATAATTTTTATGCAGAGAAATCTGTTGTTTGGGCGGTTTTTGACGAGTCGCTAGGTGGTTACTAAAGTTCTGATAACCAACCACCTCATAATTTCCAGCTGAGATTTTAGTATCAATTCCTTTCATTATTATCAATTAAATATTGGGGGAGGAGAAATATAATACAGCGCACGATGCGTCAGCTCTGTTCTTCGCCTCGGAGACCTTTACAAACCCCGGCTGTTCGCCTCGGTCCTTAAAGTGTCTCCTTGAAAGGAAACTTTTACTTACACATCTCGCAATGTAAATAACTATTGTTTATATGAACAATGTAACTGACCAAAAATCAAGTCCCACGTTGGACCGTCAATTGTAACCCTCAAAGTTTCTCTGAACTAAATAAACAATAAAAATGAAATAATAATTAAAAATTATCATACTCACATTAACAAAGATGCTCTAGATTACCACGGCTTGAGATTTAGCTCTGTCTTACAAATTTTTTTTAATTTCAGGTTGCAGGTATTGGTTCTGCAGTTATCTTAGTTATGAAAAAGAGTAGATAAGGGTTTCAGAACTCAAATAAATACTCTAAAAGGCCGCCATCTGATTATGAAATTTAATGACATTAATTAAGCCAGAAAAATATTGAATTCACTAATCAGAAAATGAATTCAATATACCAGGTTTTGAACAAAAATTTTGTTTATATTTATAAATTTTTAAAATAAAAATGAATAAAACATTCATAATTATATGGTTCCATTTTGCTCACTTGGTATAAACTGAAAAACATATTTATTGAATGGTAAAAAATCCAAAAACATATAGAATAAAAAAAAATTGACAACATAAATTTATTAAACATAAATTAGTCATTCAGTAATTAATTTTCAAGTTACTCAGGAATTATTGAAATGAATTTAATTAGATATTACTGAAGTTAGAATATTTGAATTGCACTAAAAGTAACAGACTAAAATTGAATCCTATTAGAGAGCTCTCTTTTTATAGAAAACTATAAAAATTCAATTATCCAAATAATCCGTAAACACAAAAAATTACAAAAATAGATATTTCTTAAAGTACCATACCTTAAATCTTATAAATCGAATTCCAATTAAATCATTGTTTACTTGCATCGCAAAAAAACATAACTCTTGACTGCTAGAAACTGGAAACGCCTCTCCTTGAAAGACCGTTGTTGATCCTTAATGGTTATGAATTGTTATTTGAATGTAGCAGGTCCAAAGAAATAATTTTTATTTCAGATTCAGTTCAATCACACAAAACGTTGAAATAATCCATATGATTTAACCAACAATCTTTATTAAACACAGTTTAAACAATCCTGTTTCTGTTATTGTTTTTTATTTATAATTTGCACACGAGAAATAACGGTAATGTCTTTAAAAGCTTAAACGGATTTAAACACAGATAGCACTTGCTACTTTAAATTCTTCCAATAAAACGGATAATTGTTTATCTTTATCTACATGTAGAACGGGAATTTATTATTTAAATTATAAGTCCGTCTGCGAGATTTTTAATAACAAAACTGCACTAATTTTAAAGCGCGAATGGTAAAAATGATTGTTTTAATGGCCCATTACAATAAAACAAGCCACAAATAATTATTAGCGATACTGTATATTCAAGTCTTTCAAACTGAATTATTCAAAACTAAACTGTACGAGAACTAGATCTAGAATTTTCTTTAATTCTAATTAACTAAAGTAAAACGGTAATTCTATAATATCGACCGAAGTCAACTGTCTTCTCTGAAATTTCGATCGGAAGTTCACTTTAAAAAACTCAAGGTTCTATTTTCGCGTAGAAATACATTACCAGATACAAATCGAAATTAGCCAATAGCGAAGTCTCACTTCAAGAACAAGTATTGATTATTCTTAGTACCCAATCAACGAATCTCGTGTTTTGGCTTAACCAATCAGAGCACAGCAACTCAACAGCAAGTATTGATTTTTGATATAAAACTGCAAAGGCTTATATGAGTAACCACAGAGATTTCTTATAATTCTAAGATTTGAAACCAACCTTTTTTTTTAAATAATTTTATAGGGATGTTTATATCGAATGCTAACGCAAGTTTACATTATGAAAAGAATTCAAATTTTCAGAACCGGACTTAAGATGTTTGTAAATATGTGGACGAAACCACAATTATTCAGAGCTTGTAAAAAATATACCGTTACAACAATTAGAAATGTAGTCTAACAACGCGTACATTGGCAGCAGATGTTTTTGAAATGCCTATATTAAAGAGTTCGAATAGTTTTATATTGGTTACACTGAATAAACTAGTCGCTTATTTTGACATCCTGTGACGTTTTTGAGGTTATACTTCTTTATTTTGTGTTTTCAAATAATTAATCTAATAATTAATTTAATGTTTGCATTGAAAACAAGGGATTACACTTTGAGCATTTGTTGCAGTTGCAGTTGTTTTATTTTAATTTCATGTTTTGTATCCCAAAATTTATCCTTTACTGGCGCCAATGAATTTTTATTGGAAACTTTTTTGAAGGGTTGCCTTTTCTATTAAGCTATGTAAACCTGTCTGTCTCAGGTCTCAGCTACTTCTCCTAATTTTGAGACAAGGTATAGTTTGACAGCATTCTTAAACGCCTTGTACATTTTTCCTAATGAAAGATCAAATAATGACCATCGGAAAAACTAAAGTTTCGTTATTTATCTAAGCTTGCTAGATAATTCTGTTTCATTAGTTGGAGAACCAGAATACAAAGCTAGTCGTAAATCATTTTTCACGTTTTTGTTGGATATCTTCTTATGTAAGAGTATGAATATTCATTATGGCTAAAAAAAGAACGTGTAATTTAAAAAAATCCTTGGCGTCATCACTCTCAATGAAATACAAAATAAACTTTCTGAATCAGAACATAGAGAATTTTATGCTGGTTAATAACATATATGGTTTGAGCGGTCCGCAGACGTGACGATACATTGTAGTACAGTTGCGGTCGAAAAATTTTCAACGGTAATTTATCAAGTTAGCACATTTTTTATAGGTTAGGTTAAGTCAGAGGATCAACAGGTTGGTTAGTAGTCTTGCATAAAGTAAACGGCTAATTTAATAGGTATTTGTGTATCTAGTGCGCGAAATACTACTTTGGTGGTCAAGAGTGTAAATCTTTTGACGAGGCGTAGCCGAGCCGAAAACTGATTTGAGACCATCAAAGTAATTTCGAGCACGAATTGCACACAACGTATTTTCTACAGCGCTATTGAACTAATCGAAAAAATAGAAAACAAATCATAAAAATAACAACAATAACAAGGAAGTTTTTATTTTAGCGCAATGTGGACAGTTTCCTTGTTGCTACGGAAACGAAAATGCTTAAATATGCATAAATCGCATATAATGATTTTTTTGCTTTAGAGTGAAAAATATTTCGTGCACGTTTTCAAGTAAACAAAACCAATGTGGCATTTTGCATACGGAAATTAATGAAATAATCATTTTTTGACAGCTGTAGAAAAAAAAGTTTTTAGGATAGCGGTAAGATGAAGTAAGTTTAGAAGTGAGGTTAGGTCAGGAGAAAAACAAGACAGTTTAGGCTATAAGGTAGAATTTAGGCTAGATTATATATAGGTTAAACATAGTTAGGATATAGGTTAGGTTATAGGCTAGGTTAGACTAGTAGAGGATTTAGCTTAGTTTAGAGCAGCAGCGTGCAATGCATACGAAACAATTAAAGCAGCGATACGACGTAAGCGCTATCACGCTCGTACGCAATGTGCATGGATTGATATATAGAATGGATTGATCCTAGGATCCATGGATTTCTTCCATGAAAGAATAGCGGATGGATTGAATCTCACTTGACGTCAGGGTCTTTTATGGAGCCAAGCATCTCGCTGTCTGACCTAGACGAATGGAGGAGAATCAAGTGAGGTTTATCTCCGTCAGGGAGTTCGCACGCTGACATATTAGAGACTGCATGCCACCAGGTAGTGTTTTGAAGGTAATAGTATAGGGGTCCGGCTTTGGCTGTGCAGTTCCAGTCGTTGGATTCTCAGAAATCGTCTAGATACCTACACTTAAGGGACGTTGATGCGAAGATACACAACCTCTCACGTCCAAGACAATTTGACCTTAACGGGGACACACCGGGATGCTACTTTGATGGGCCCTTTAAAGTAGCCTCGCAACGAAGCTCTGTCAGGGGCACACCAGGCCTATAACTGGAAGATTGGGGTGGCAAAACCGTTTATAAACCAAGTCCCGCCACATCTGAGGTTGGATTCGATCGGGCAGTGGCCCCAACCCTGGCTCGGTGAAGAAACTTATGAAGGTATGAAATATGACTGGAGGGTTCCGATGTACTGACCTAGGTTGGGGGAATAGACCTAATGCTGGACGAGGCACTTGACCCCGTATGAAAGAGTACGGGGGGTGCCGGCGGGTGAGCACGCATTAAGTTAATCGCTCCGGTAATAGCCTGGATATTTAGTAGAGGGTGGATAGGCAATTTCGCTCCAACCACTGAGTTACTGGGAGCAATTGCTACGCAATTGCGCGCTGGCTGAGTGTATCTTAATTACTTTCTCCTAAGTGAAGGAACGTGAGGGTATGTTAACACGGGTTCCCCACGTAAAACACTCATGAAATCATACGTTGTATCGCGGCAGCTTCCACTGTTTCGAATGCTCCGCATGCTGCTGGCTTAAAGACTACGTTACGTTAAAAGGTTAGGTTAAATACGAGATTGAATTGGATTACGTTTAGAGATTTGATTTGGTTAGGTAAAGTTCGAGTTTAGGTGAGAGTATTGACGTTACAGGTTAAGTTCTAGGTTAGGTTATTAGGTTAAAGGTAACATTATAGGTTAGATTATAGGTTTAGGTTAACTTAGAGGTTACGTTATGTTAAGAATAGTTATTAAGAATGATTATGTTATGAATAGCTAGGCAAGGTAAGAGATTAGGTGGGATTATTTTATAGGTTTGGTTAGTTTAGAGATTTGATGTAGTTAGGTAAAGTTATAGTTTAGATGATAGATTAGGTTATAGGCTAGGCTATAGGTTAAGTTATAGAAACCTATATAGCCAAACGCTATGTAGGAGACATTAGACTAGAATTAGGTAATCCAACAACCCGTCAAATGTTATTGTGGCGCTGACAGGAATGTTTGCCCACAGCTATCATTTTGTTTTGGATCGATTAAACCAATTAAGTAATTCAATAGTCTTTCAAATAGTGATTTTATGACGCCGACGGGAATGTAATCCTGTATTTTTGCACAGCGACTATATTGATTTGGATTACCTAATAAGGTTAGCTTAGAGGTTAGGTTAGGCAAGAGTTTCAGTTGATTAAGTTATCGATTTGGTTAAGTTAGAGATTTGATTCGGTTAGGCAAGGTTACAGTTTTGGCAGTATAAATTAAGCTAAGTTGGGTTGTAGATTACGTCAGAGGCCATATTAAATAATAGATTAGGTTAGAAGTTAGGTAGGGTTAGGTTAGGTTGTTTAGGTTAAATGTTGGGTTAGTATGTTTGGTTTGGCTTGCTTTGGTTTGTTTTCTTTTATATGTCATAACTTTTCACAAAAAGTTGAGTTTCTTCTCCCTGCAAACCGTGAACATATAAAGCACCCTTAATTCTACATACGTAGGGAAGTAGCTTAATTCCATCGAGATCGGTTGAAGGATTCATTAACACACAAATCTAGGAAATAAAACTAATTAATTAGGTGAAACTCGAGGTATGCAACTTTAAGATATCCCACAGGAATTTCACAAAAAAAGTTTGACAAAATGGCCCAAGAATTGATGGAGATAATGGCTATAGATTTTTGTGTAACAATACGATCCTACAACATTATATTACAGGAATCAATCGTAACACCGATTAAGAAGTCATCTCAACCAATCTAATCAATGAGATTGCAATTAATTATGCAAAGAACAAGAATGGGGGATAATGCCAAAGTCTCCCCTACCGAGCCCCTACTAACCTGATGAGTCCAAGAAATGAACGAAACTAAAACTAAAATCTTGTACCTCTCATAATATTACAGTGACATTAATTAAAGAAGTTGTAAATATCCACAAACTCTTCAACTAAAACACGTTTATGACATTAGATATACGATTTTTTTCTACATATGGAGACTAAGTACAAACCCTTCATTACTGTTACCTCTTGGTACTAATATTAATTCGCGGCTTGCTCATGTAGAAATCTGCAAGATGAGAGGTGTAGGATTTCAAATAAAGCCTCCCCGACTGATGAGTCTCAGGAAAGGACAAACAAATTCAAGAAGGCTTAATAGGTTAAGGCTAATGAAGTGTTAAAAATACACCAATCTTTCCACTACAGCAGTGTCTACAGCTTTATCACACCGTTTCAAGAAGAGTCTATAGGTGGCATTAGTCTCCGAGACGGCAGTAAAATCCAGTAGCCGAAACATTATGAATTACTACGTGTGAGCCAGGATAAAGTTTTGCCAGAGAAGGTATCGAGAAGCTATGAAAAGCAGACCAACAAAGGCCTGGCGCACTAGTAACAATTAAACATAACATTATGTGATTTAGTCCCTAATAGACAAACGATACCTACAAATTCAATACTTATGGTTCAATGGTTAATTAGTAGCCAGTTTTCTGTTAAATTAATAGTGACATTTTTTAAGCAAAAACTATGATTTATGATCGTTCGTTAAAACTAAATCTACGAACTCCTGCGTTAAATCTGAGTCAAGAATTACCCAAACAGTTCCCCTTCGGTTGTTAAACCGATCATAACAAGTCTCGGATCAAACCTGTCGATGAATCTCAAAATGCAAATATTTCAAGATTATTCGACTATTGACTTATTTGAATAATCATAGCTTTTTGTGAATATATTAATATAGGTTTTAGTTTCTTAATATTAAATTATTAAAGTATTAAAAGACTACGTATTATTTCTAAAGATTTAGACAATGTTTTTATCTTTTTTTTTAATTTTAAATTAATTGCTATAATATGGCATGTACAATTAAAAAAATGTTGAGTAAGAAATTAAATATTCTTAAAGTAGCAATCCCTATTTAATTACTAGGTATTCCACTGCTACCAACTGTATTGCAGAAACAAAAAACCCTCCACCTTAATCATCTTCACAAAATGCCAATTGCCAGATGCCAGGAACAATTCATTTCGTGTTAAAGCGGTAGAATTATTCAAATTAGTCTGCTGATGAGAATCAAATGAAGCGTTGCATAGTCTGCCATTACTAAGGAATGCTCAAATACATGCAACATTCCAAACTTTTGGTGGTTCCTTTTCGGTAATCATAAATGCATTCCTACTACATACCTAATTTCGCGTGATTTGAAACATTTATTATTAGTTACTTTACGAATTTTCAGATCTTTGATCTCCTGAAAACCTCCCCTTTTTCTGTGTGTTTTTTTTGTGTGTGTTGCATCTAGTAACCGGCTTAAAATTTAGCGGCTATAAACTCGACGAGGAACACTCGAAATTAGAAACTTGAATTTAAAATCGTTCAACGGAAAGAGAATTTAAAACTGTTTGGTTTGGTCCCTCGTTTTTCATGAATGACAATTCAATATGCGATTATAGAAGGGTTCGTATACGGTGATTACAGTGGGGTTGTTTTTTAAAACACACCGTACCGCCTGGCTGAATGGAGCGAGTATAATAGCGGAGACACAAAGAGCTGTTTCAATTACAAATTACTGTATTAACGATACATCACCTCTCCCGCAGTAAATTGGCCGCGTTCCTGATCTGTCATTTTCTAATTTGCATTTGCATTAAAACAGAAATTGGATGTCAAATATTGATTTTTCTATTCATGAAAGATATAATGAACTTTCGCCGATTAAAGGGTACTTCACTTATTGTATTTTGTTAAAATCGAATATTCAAATAGTATGAAAACTTGTAATTGATATTTTACCTTTAAAATTCTAGATATTTACAGCTTTTATTTTTCATTGTAAAAGATGCCGATAGATTTGAAAGTTTTTCAATCTCATTAAACTTCTAGCCTCATAATTCCAGAAGTCTAGAATTTTCCATGAGGTAAAGTTTTAGATATTGTGCCACGACCTAATTCCTTACCTAAAACCTGACCTAATCTATAATCTTATTTCTAATTAACCTAACCTCCAACTTAACCTGGCCTACGAGAAGACGAGAGTCATCGATAGAGTTAACATTGAAAACGGAAAGCTTTCTTGCTCCCTTCCCGTCATGGAGTGCTCAGATATTACTTCAAGTCAATTATTTAATGTTAATTAGTTAATTCCACAGGAGCTGAGACGTGACACGATATATAAACTTTCAAAGCTCACACATATAGTTATCGAAACGAAAAACGTTAGAGAAGTGGTGCCTTTGTCCCTGCTCCGCTCTGAAGTGTTTTTATATTACGTACTTCAGCATCATTAATTAGTGAGTACCACAATAGCTGGGACGTAATACTATATCTGAACTCTAGCCTCCATATAGTTATGAAATATAATATAAATACAAAGATTAGTTAAAGTTTCACAAGTTTTATTAATATCTTAACCTGACATATATTGTCATATTGACAATATATTGACATATATTGTCAGGTTAAGATATTAATAAAACTTGTGAAACTTTAACTAATCTTTGTATTTATATTATATTTCATGATTATGGAGTTCCACAAAGTAAGGCTGGAGACAGTAAACGCTTCATATAGTTACTCCAAAATGAAAACATTATTGAATATATGGGAGGAAGAAATAAATAAAATAAAAATGGAAATCCTTATTGAAAACTTTAAGGGTCAAAAGTTTGGTCCGTTATAATTTAAAATGCTTATAAAAGATTTTAAAGTTACCTAGATTCAAAAACTTAAAAAGCCTCGAAGTCTGAGCGACTCAGGTTATTATATTTTAAGCACTAGAAGTTTGAAACGTTTCTGAATAAGCTTCCCATAACAGTCATCATTCGGTTATATATACAGGGTGACTCACGAAGAGGATCTTATCTTTGAAACTATACGGGTTACAAAAAAAAGTTGAATACCAAAGTTGGTTGGTATAAAACAAATTTTAATTTCATACAATTTTTGTATATTTAGGGTGAGTCGTTTCACTACGGTTTGTGTTAGCTTTCTTATTTTAAATGGAACACCCTGTATACGTATCATAAAAGTATGATTTTCAATTCTACACATCATGATAAGTATGCTTGGTTGTACATATATCTGAAATCCCGCAGTTTTTGAATAAATTCAACTTCTTTAATTTTACTTTTGAGAATGCGACATTTGTTAAAAAAATTAAATTTACCTACTGCCATATAATAATGCTTATAAATAACTAAGTCAACATCTTTTCATAAATTTGTTGTTGAATACTATATATAAGGTATTCAATCTAGTAGACTAAAGATAAAATGATACAAATCTGCGAATGCAAGAATCTTATTTTTTCCAAACAAAATAACCCTGTATATTTATATTGTTAAGTTTCTACCAATATTTTATTTTATTTTTATTATATTTATAGATATTTCTATTTAGATAAATTTATATATCAGAAGTGAACCTTTTCAAAGCTATCGGCGTTTTTATACTTTTTTGCTATTTCTCTAAAATTAATTTATCAGTCTAATCATAAATGCCTCAATAACATAACTCCGACTCATCTACTACAACTTACACCTTACATAATCGAATAATAATAAAAAAAGATATTAACAATAATTATAGGTATAACATGCGAGACAGCATAGACACGCTGATAACTTTCAAACTGTTAATTTTTGAAACATAAAATACATTTATATACATTGGAAGAGACTCAAAATCCGAATCATATAAAATATAGATATACAGAGTGTCCTATTTGAAAAAATGAGATTTTTCTGTTCAAAGATTTCTTCATGTTTGGTTTAGTCGATTGGATACTCTGTACAAGAGTACATTATTCAACAATAAATTTATAAAAACAATGTTAGTTTAAATATTTATAAGCGTCACGTTTTATTATAATTAAATGTAACTTGCAGTGTGTAAATTTATTTTTTAAGAAAAGTTACATTTTCAAAAGAAAATCTGGGAAACTGAATTTATTTATAACCTAATAAAAATAACCTAATAATAATAACCTAAACTACTTAAAATAATGTATAGAATCGAAAAACGTAAAGATATACAGGGTGTTCCATTTAAAATAAATAGTTGATAGTAGCCGTAGCAATATGACTCACTATGTATACACATAAATATTAAAAAAAAATTTATCTTATACCAACCAACTTTAGTGGATAACTTTTCCTCTTAACTCTCACAGTTTCCAAAATCAAGTACAGGGTTATCTTATTGGAGAAATTTGAGTTTACGGCCAATCGAGATCTCACTATTGCTAAGATCAACGAAGAGGAAGGAAATGGGAAAATAATCGATATCGACGCAACAACCGCAGAATGGATTAATCCACAGTTAAAAGAAAGTAGCTGCAGATGAAAGTAACGAAAGTAGCAACACCATCAATAAACCAAGACTGCTTCGACGTGTAATTGTTAAAAATTGTTAAAAAAGAACTACCAATATTTGTAGGAGAATTTGAAAAGTGGCGTCATTTATAGCTCAGTACAAGGAATTGACAAGAGTACGAGGCTATTCGTCTGTGGAAAATTAGTACCGAGCAGCAAGGCACTGCATGGCCAAGTGAGAGAGCTGAACATAGCCTTCTTGTTAGTCCAAACAACCGGGAGGAGATAATCTTTTGAAAATAATTGATAAGTTCTTGAAAAATAATGTGGTCGTCCTAAATTCATCATACAAGCAATTTTAAAGAAAGCAATAGAGCGTTCCACAGGGATGGAAGAATCGCCAGCTTGGTATCATTTTCAATGCAGTGAAAAATCCCTTCACCACTGTGTCCAGCCTACAAGAGTACTTTAAGAACCCTCAGTTCTTGTCTGAGTTCATGTTGAAGACAAGAATAATCATACAGTATAGATGGGGTCGGTACACCGTTGTTAAAAACCTGGAAGTCTATACTTTCTTATACCTGCTGCTGATGAAGTACTTTGATGATGATTTGCAAACTGACAGCCAAATTAGAAGCCATTTTGGTTCCAACTGCTGGAAGCAAAGAGAAGAATAAAATCTAGTTATAAACTTAATGACTGCAATATGTGTGACCATGAACAAAAGATGAAAATAGGTTCGAGACGTTGGGCGTTATTTAGATAAAATCATGGTTTTATCAAATGCAAGCAAAAGTAAAAGGTCCAAGTTTGCTCTAAACAGCATAATTCTTCTCTATACAGACCTTTGTTTTCCGAGAAACCTAAAAAAAGAAAACCTGACAAGTTGGTGCCCATCTTAGAGCTAAAATGACCATGCACAGATGGAAATTGTGCACTTTTCTGTTCTAGAATAATTTCGGTCGCCCTTGTTCGTATCAGTATGCTACTGCCTGAATGTTTCGTGATAGAGATTCCCATTGAATTTTACCATTTATTTAGTAACACAATTCAAGCTTAAAGTTGGCAATACAGCGATGACCAGCTTCGACGGATTAGTGGTTTGTATGTTTTTGGGATACATGTACTTAAGTGCTAATTTGTATAAGCAGCAACCATTCCGCTAAATAACCGTTTATATGATTGTACATAGCAACGGCCGCTAAAGATCAAAAGCTAAAAATTTGTACCTATGATCATACAACTTTTTAAACTGATTTTCGTGTAAAAAGTTAACATTTCTTGAGCTGGTGTTATAAAAGAGTGTATGATAAATGATTTATGAATATTTTACAAGCTGGTTGCTAAATAACTCAACGCGTAAAAATCAAAGTCACAAATTAAAAAAAATATCAAATAAAATGAATATTAAGCGTTAAGCGTTATGATCGTAGATAAAAAGTTGTAAGATACACGTGTAAAAAGTCTCTTCATTGCACTCACGTCTTTTAAAACACTCGCTCGTGTTTTAAACCGTTCGCGCAATAAAGAATGGCTTTTTACGCTTGTATCTTAAATATCTACTATGGAAACCCCGTCAAGACATGATGGTCAAAAGGATTGAAGTGATTGAAGGATTTCCTTAACATTCGTTACGTGTGATTACAGTCCTTCGAATTTTCATGAGTGATTATTTAAATAAACGCAACCAAACATAACCAGTTGAAAATTCTAAGCCTAGCATTCCCTTTTCCCAACTTATCCTCCTCTCTTCCGACATATCTCCTGCTGTGGCTTACCCCTCCCCATCGGTTTGTTCTACATACATACATACGGAACATCTACATTGAATCCAGATATCATATGCTTAATATACCAGCTTTCTAGTTCATTCTGGTTCTTCAGATTCCTATTCTACTTTTTCATCAAATATTCGAATCTAATGAGAATTAAGAAATTTCGAAAAAAACTGATAGACAGAGACAGAAACTCGTATTGAATTTCGTAAAAATGCTCCACATTAAATAATTTAACACTCGCCTAAGAATTGTTTGTGATATGCTTTGTACACAAGCGATCGGTGACGTAGTAAGCAAGTAGAGGGAGGATGTTTAGTTCCGACACGTGACGAAGTGATGTAAGTAAACATTCGGCCTCGAGCGTATAGAAATGCATCGATTAATAACTCTTTTAACAATGTAAATAAATTATTTAAGAAATCGCAAAACTAAGGAGAGCTGGCAAATCTCTAGCGTAAAACTTAGCATTGCGTAGATCGGCCCAGTAGAACTAGTAACTGGAAAGGAAGCGCACAAAAATAATTCTTGTGTTTTAAATAGTAACAAAGTATTTTAAATTTATGGTTTTAAAAATTTAAAGACTAAAGAAAATATAATGTCAAAGCTTATAAAAAGAATTAACAGATCGGTCTTGTAGCACTCATAAATGAGAACTATGGGGGCATGCAAGGGTTTGTCTATACATCAGATGATTGAAGGCTAGACTGTAGGAGCTGCAGCAGCCAAAGCCGCATGCGTTATTTCTAGCACTTGGAATTAATTTATTCTAGTAGTGTTAAATACTGCACGGGTAGAAATCACAAATGGTAAGAATAAAATCTAAAATCGATCTTGTTTAAAAAATTCTTGTACACGTCTATTAGTGCATATTTCAAAAACATGACAAAAATAGTGTTGGCAGATTTCTGGAAATTAATTTTTTGGGACCTTTCCATGGAAATATCTCCGGAAACTTTCTCGGTAACTTATTGAAATGGCAAGTGTCATACAAATTTTACGAAATTCACAGTTTAAGAGGTATCTAGGTCAGTGATTCCCAAAGTGTGTTCCGTGGAACTCTGGGGTTTCGTGAAAATATTTTGGGGGTCCGCAGGACCAGTTGAGAGCCCTATAATATAACAAAAAGGATACCAATTGCAAAGCTTTAAACTTACCTACAATAACGGCCTAATGACTATTTTATTTGTTGGTGCCTTACACAATACAAAAACGAAATATCGCAATAAACTGGATGCTGTACCAGATATACGAATTCGCTATAAAATATTAAACCTTAAAATTTTCAGATACGTGCATGTTTGAATAAATTATTTGTAGGTAATTTTTATTTTTTTAATGCCCAGTTAAGATTAGGATGTTTGTAGATATAGTTAGGGTTCCGCGATATGTAAGATATAGTATAATGGTTTCGCGGAAAAATAAGTTTGGGAACCAATTATTAATTAATTAATTAATTAAATTTATTTATTTTATTAATTTTTAATTTTAATATTTTTGATTGAACTAAAAATTAAAACGATGTACAAGGTAAAAATGAGGTCAACGTAAAAAATTGAAACGTGTTCATTAATTCAAGGTTAAGGCGGAAATCTATTGGATCTGAAAATCAATGTTTTCTCTTTGAAATATTTCCAAAGCGAAAATATTTGAAATATTTGCCAACACTACATAAAAATGATAAAAATTCAAACTTTGGTGTCTTAATACAGACATAACTACATATATTTCCTATTTTTAAATTGATTTTTGTCTACTGTTTTAAGATTTTTATGAATTAGTCATTTTATACTTATTTAATTTAAAAATACAAATAAAAATTAAAAAAATATAAAAATGAAGTAGTGTTGGGCGATCTACACAGCGAAAGCTTCAATATAAAAAGAGAATGACGTAAATTTTATTTATCAACAATACTATAGTTTATTTTATAACTAATTAATCACTATGACAATCACAACCTCGATCCCCATGCACATGTTTTTTGCAACAAATTACAATGACTATATTATTCACATTCTAATTTATTTTTTAAATGTTAAATATAGATGGTATACCAAAAAATTTTATGTTATGCGTCCTGTAACAGTCTTTAAGGGCTCCGGTCGCTTTAAATGGTCAGCTAACGCCTCGCATTTAAATATTCCGACCTCGCCCTTAAAGACCTGTTTAGAGGACTTATACCATAAATAACTTATACTTTGCGTCGCAGAAAAATTATAACATGCCTTTTTCGGATAGGACTAAAGCTGTAAGTCCCGTCACAATGCGATGTTTGACACGATACAGATCCCTACTAGGGGCGATATTCCCACAAATTCGGCTAAATTCTAGTAGAGTTAGCTAAACGGTCATAGTAATCGGGGCCATGAGATACGAGGGATGCCATCCAGATTTCTCGCCCAAAAATAAATAAATAAATATTTTCACGGTTTTTAGAAGCTTTTACAAAAGTTACAGTTTCAACATTCTTCGTTTTTTTAATCATTAACACTGCAGAAAAATGTAGACATAAGCAATAGAGGTTGGTGAAGCTGCAAAGATCTAATCATATACGACATGAAGTTGAAGTTGAAATATTCAATCATATAGTAGGAGAATTCGTATGATATCTGGTAAAAGACGCTTAATATGCATAATTATATTATATCCAAAAGTTTGATAGATGCCCTTTGTTAAATTAAACGGACCACCAAGAACTAACTATACTTTTAGATTAATCAAATTCAATTTTTAGAAATGTACTATGTATCTCATGTTAATTCTAAAAATTCACTTTCTAGTAACCTTTTCATATATGGGCTTGTCATGTATTACTCAAGTTAAACGATTAAGATTTAAAATAGCATTGAACAGTCAAAAATTTAATATACATTAGTAGTTGCATTCATAATATTAAAATAAACAAGAATTAGGCATAACATTTTCAACAGGTGATTACGAGAATATGAATAATTTGAATATGCTTGATCTCAGTTTAACGTAAGCATATTTAAGTTTCATTTTTAATTTGAAATTATTTAGTTTTCGGTTTTCTTTAAGAACCTTGCCTTACTCTTTTTTTCTATTCTCCTCTCTCCTAACATTACTGACAACTGAGTATATCGTGATAGTTTTCGAATTAATTAATTTTAATTGGTTTGTGTCCGCACGCTTCTATTTAAAACTGGTTGAAGACGATTTTTTTGCGCTCGCTCATATTTTAATAATAAGAATAATAATAACAATCAGAAAATATCAGGAATTAATTATTTGAAGGTATTTTAAATTAAAACGCGTAGAAAGCCATTAAAATATTTCATAAAAGCTAATTTAGCGCCGTTAATGGTAAACCCTAGCAACCAATCTTCATGAAAAGTCAATCTAATTCTCCACCAACGCCGCGTCATATAACGAACGACCCAATCTACCTGGCCGCTCATATGTAACCGCTTGGCATTTCATTTGCTGTATGACAGATTCCTGTTACTAATTCATTTTTTAATTAACGGAGCCATTCCCGGGTGCCTGTTGTTGTTGATCGTCGGTGTTGTTAGTTCGACTCATCATAATGAACTCCTCGCCTAGTGGTTTCTCAATGACCGATGAAAGTGTTTTTGTTTTGACTGCTTTTATGGGTTTTGGAGAAATATGAGCTCTTGGGGATTATGGGAATGAAAGCCCTTTAAATTTGATTACTAATAACACTTCCTATATATAGCGAATTTAAGCCTCGCCTAGGACAAATTAAGAATACCTATATAATTTAATAAGCTATAAATTAAAATGATCGATTAATTGCTGGATAATAATTCTAGAAGAAAACCATTTAAAAACATTCAGGAATTGGTAATATTAATTCGAATTCGACATAAACGTATGTTTGAAAGATTAGAAGCATAAATATGTAATTTAACAGGAGATGAAATATAACATATAGTAAATACCTACAGGTAAAAAGAAAGGTTAAGATGCTTAGGTACAGTTAATGAATGAGTTCTTATATAGACTGGTCTCGCTGTATGTGTTGAACAGCTAGCACAGGGTTTGTTAATTATTTTGGTGCTAATTACAAAAAATTATATCGTTAGTACTTCAAACTAACATTAGACTCTGCTGAAGTGATTTATTACTCTAAGGAAGCATTCTTAATCTTGAGCTTAACATAATCTACAAATACTTGATTTAAATATAAATTTCAAAAGTAATTCATCCATTTCCTGTGATAGAAATTAGATGATAAACTGTGAATTGAGTGAATAGAGAGATAGATACACGTGCATTGGAATCACCACTGTCCACTTTAGGCATACTTGCATCAAGTTTAACTCTACACTCTATTAAACTAAAAATTACCTCAATTTCTCGATGGTGCGGTGGTACTTTCTCATAGTACTGCTACCCTTTCAAGATTGTAATTCTAGCAATGATGCAACTAAAAAATCATCATAGATTACAACACAAAGTCCATCCAACCCAAAGCCGACACCAACCCAACCTGGGGATGGCCCATCTATATTCAGGGAGATGGTATCCGGCATAAACACCTTCGATTATTCAATAACTTTGTTGGCCAATTAATCTGGAACCATTAACCAACTGCTGATCGTTCTACCGTTGGGGATAGGTCGTAAAGAACTAATAGATCGGTCAGAAAAAAATGTCCAAAGTGTTAAAAGTGTCTTTAAATGTGCAATACTATATAAAGCACAGCAGATACATGAAAATGTTAGCATATCTATCGCCACTAAACACGTCAAGAAAGGAAAAAGATGTGATGACCTTTGAACAAACAAATTTGAATGTTCATTCAAATTCTCTAATACAATAAATATTTGAGTACGACATAAACAATGAAGATCCGGCGACTCGATTTAATTTTCATATATGTATTATAATGCCACTAGTGGCCCCAATCTCGCCGGTAATTATGAATATTAGGTAATTGTGTCCATACCACAAGTAGTTAATTGAGACGAGTGCGAAGAACGTCGCAAGTCGCAATTTTCGTCTCAATTAATTGTAAGTGTAATATGTTGGGCAAAACTACCAAGAAATTTCAACCAAGAGTATTCGTATGACAATTTAACTAATTTTATCAATCCTTGCACTGAAAACATTAAATTGTCATGCATCTAGTCCTTTGAATTCTAAAATATCAAGAACATGACTTTAAAGGTTTTTAGCATTGGGAATCAACATTGGGTCATTGATTATCGCTGTAATCACGCACGGGTTGGTTGCTATTGGTTGCCCGTTTGACTAAAACTGTGGCATTTGATTGGTTGTTAAATAATGCGTCTCATTGTCAACTAACCCATAAAATATATATATTTTGACAGTGAGTGCGTCTAACACTAATAAAGCGATTAAACCACTGGCAAAGATAACATGATTAAACATGTATGATTTACTTGGGGCTCCAGTAATAACTATATCCCCACGTTCCTTCCAAGAGGAAGTAATTGCAATACGCTCAATCAGCGCGTAATTGCATGGCAATTGCTTCCAGTTGCTCATTAGCCGGAGCGAGGTTGCTATCCACCCTCTACTAGCTCACCAAGCTAGTGCCAGAGCGATTACAGGGGATGTACGTGCTCACTCGCCGGAACCCTCCCGTCCTCTTTCATGCGGGGGTAAGTTCCTCTTTCAGCATTAGGACTATTCCCTAACCTAGGTTAGGTACATCGGAACCCTCCAACCCTCTTTCATGCCTTCATAAGTTTCTTCACCAAGCGTTAGTTGGGGCCAGTGCCCGAACGAATCCAACCTCACATGTGGCAGGACTTGTTTTTGAATGTTTTTGTCGCACCAATCTCCCAGTTATAGGCTTGGCGTGCCTTGACAGAGCTTCGTTTCGAGGCTACTACATAGGGCCCATCGAAGTAGCATCCCGGTGTGTACCCGTTAGGGTGAAGTTGTCTTGAACGTAAGAGGCTATGTATCCTCGCATCAACGCTCCTTAAGCGTAGGTCTCTAGACGATTTCTGGGGATAAGACAACTGGAACTGCACAGCCAAAGCCGGACCCCTATATTGTCATCTCTCAAACGCTGCCTGACTATTCCCTAACCTAGGTTCAGTACATCGGAACCCTCGAGAGGGTTCTTTCACCAAGCCTTAGTTGGGGGCCACTGCCCGATCGAATCCAACCTGAGATGCCGGACCTCCGTACCTGGTGACACTTGATTCTCCTCCATTCATCTAGATCAGATAGCGGGAGCCAAAGATAACAGTGACAACAAGAAGATGTCAGCCGATTACTATTATTTTTTTAGAGCCTTTAAATACCTTTATCGGTGTGGCACATAATTGAGCACCCTGTGCAGATATCTAGAAATAAAAATAAAAAAGCAACAATATAACCCGATTGCAAAATATATGGAAGTGCAGTGACCAACAATTCTGTTGTCTTCTCCAATCATCTCTAGACTAGAGAGATTGGGCAGGTAGCTTGAATTGTTCGATCAAGCAGATTTGGTTCGATTTCCGCCCATAAATAGAATATTAATTCAGTCTTTGTAGCTAAGCAAAATATTAATTAATAGTTTAATGTTTACTTTCATCGGTATGATCTCTTACTGCGTCACATTTTCGCATATTCTTGGAATTCAAGCCTAATTTGTCAATGGTTTCGAGATTTAAACTTATCCAGGTAATTTACAGATTGCAAGCTGAAACCATCCTACGCAAAACTATGTTAAACCTAGTACATCAGGCAGTAAAAACCTTTTGAGTTTGCGACTAAGAAGGTTACTTATAAACAAAAATTGCTTAAGATGAAGTCAAACTCATTCACAGAAAATTATTAGATAGAACTTGAAATAAGTATAATACAAACACCATTATTAATAGTTACATATTATTAATAAGCAATCTACAAAACTAGTTGAGGTATTGACTTTGGTCAAAAACTTTTGTACGCTAGTGTACATGCATAGCAAACGTTTTCTGAGCGTAAATTGCGACCATTCGCTAAGGATCGACGATCGTGGTAGCCAGTTTTTCATTTTTTGTATAATGGATTAAAAGACCTTTACATATTGTCATGTATTGTACATGCATAGGAAAGTTTATGCTTTCAGTATCCTGAAATACATATAGGTTGATTTGGTTGCCTAATCTCCCCCGCGACAGATTTGGGGCATCATTAAAGTTAGATAAAATGATATTAGGTCAGTAAAATAGAATCCGTTGGTGGAAATTCTGCGTCAGATGAGTATCCCACACTTTAAATTCGGTCCAGTGGTATGGTCGAAATCGACGGCCGAGAAACGACAATTTTACAGATTTTTGATTTTCCGTCAGACCGGACGCCCAAAGGCTTTCCATATAAAAAAAGCCGTTGGACTCATTCTTATTGTTAATATAAGTCGAGAAATACCTAAGCTTTGATATTATAGAGATTGCCGGATTAACTTAATGGCCATTCTTTGTCATTCCCCATCATAGCAATTAGGATCAATCCATATACGATCAATTCGAAAAAAAAATAATTTTTTGTGTGTTATCACCCCTAAGTATTGGTAGATCAATGCCACTGTCATTTTATTTTTATTCCAGTTGACTGAAATATGGCAGCCATATTTGTTTCGTGGTGCACGACGTTGCTTGCAGTTTTTTGATGTGAACATAACTCTTGATATCTCAAGAACGGTTGATCCTAGAGACCTGCGGTAAAAATGATTGTATTGCTCACATGTCGGAATACATTTTTAAATCTAAACATAATTTTTGTAGGACGCTTGCTTATGGGTGTGATTTAATCCCGAACATTAAAGTTTTTATAAAAACTTCCGCTTTTATGGGGGCATATTTCATATATCCAGATAAAAATGAAGTCTTAGGGCGGATTTTCTAATTAAACGTACTCGGTTAGAGGTAGTTTATGTATAAAATATTTTAAATTTGAAATTTTACTATTTTGGTATTTATGGGCTTTGAAGTTCTCGTTATGATATGTCATATCAATATTATGTTTATGATTAAAAAATGTAGTCCGACATGTGAGCAATACAATCATTTTTACCGCAGGTCTCTAGGATCAACCGTTCTTGAGATATCAAGAGTTACGTTTACATCAAAAAACTGTAAGCAACGTCGTGCACCACGAAACAAATATGGCTGCCATATTTCAATCAAATGGAATAAAAATAAAATGACAGTGGTTTTGATCTACCAATACCTAGGGGTGATAACAAACACAAAATTATCTTTTTTCGAAATGATCGAGTGACCAGTATTGCACTACTTCATATGAATTGATTCTAATTGCTATGATGGGGGATGACAAAAAAATTGCCATTGTGTTAATCCGGCAACCTCTATAATATCAAAGCTTAGGTATTTCTCGACTTATATTAACGATCAGAATGAGTCCAACCGGTTTTTTTATACGGAAAACCTTTGGGCGTCCGGTCTGACGGTAAATCGAAAATTTGTAAAATTGTCGTTTCTCGGCCGTCGATTTCGACCATACCACTGGACCGAATTTAAAGTGTTGGATACTCATCCGATGCATAATTTAATGCTCTTTAATTCTTGTAATAGTGCAGTTTTTGTTGGAAAGCACCACTTTGGAGTTATAAGCGAAAAACTAAAAAAGGTCCGAAGATTTCGTGGTTCTTTTGATGCCCTCAGGTAAGCTCGAGTCGAGGGACCGTGCAAACCTAGGATACTTATATTTGACCTCAAACGAAGCGATCGAAACGGTCTCCCGCTTTCCAACATTTATTTCCACCAACGGTCCAAAACGGGTCTAATTTTACTGGCCTATATTGAAAACTGTTCATTTTGTACAGGATACACTCTAGAACACATTATATAAAGCAGGAATAAGTTTTAAAGTTGATTTTCCTCTTAAATTTGGTGATTTTACTTTGTAAAACGACGTTGCACTGCCGTTATTTATTGTTTTTTTTTATATAATTAGGTTTCAAAGCTATTTCAAGGCTTGGTTACACCTGAGACAGATACAGGGCATGTTAGTGGACAAGTATGCACAGGTTGATTGCCTTACCTGAAAGCTTAGTCTTCCAAATTTGTGAAGTTGTCTTGTATGTCAACGATTTCAGTAAATTTTTCATTATTTTGTTTTGTACCAAGTTTAATTAATCTGTAAAGGCATATATTTTATTATATTATTGTTAAGTAGGTTCTAGAGCACATTTGAGGAATACATATTAATGTTTGTATCATTTCATAGAGAAGTTATGTGGGATTAAAGATCATTTTTGGCTGTGTACTTATTGACATATTAATCTAAAAGTACGAAATTTAATGTTGTTTGGTAGTTTGGATACCTAAAAAGTTGTAAATACATATTGTGCTATAGGTTTTAATGAAGGATTCTATATGCAAAGATAGATGCAATTAACTATTTTAGATTAATTATTTTATAGTTTAATGTGTAACTGAATGCATTCAAGATGGATGCCATTGTTCAATCTGAACCAATCTTATTTGTCGACCAAATTAACATTGTAATATGTCTTTTTGAAGAGGAAAAATTCCTCTACTAAACTATAATTTAGTTGGGATTTATTAATAGTTATAAATAATGTGGTTAAATAAAGTATTTAGTTAGAAAGAATGCATTTGTTTCTGGTGGAATACACCAAATAGGTGCCAGTTTATTCTTTTGTTTCTGAAAAAGGTATAAAAGAAGATCAAAATCTGGTAACTTTCTCTGTAATTTTGTTCATCGAGTATGTACGTTGACGGAGCAAATTTTAAAAAATTTGAAGGTTAAGCTCGGAAATTTAATCGCTGTCATGTGTCAAATTTTTAGGTTATAATTTTGTTATGTAAAATGGTTGTCAATTATAAAAGCTTTTTTAAAAGTTAGTGAGCGAGAATAATAATAATAAACAACTTGAATTTAATTATTTAAACAATGTGGTGAATTTTATCTCGGACTTAAACAATTTATTTTGAAAAATAAATATTACCTACAGTTATAAATGTTTTAAAATTGGTGTTTGGAACTTAGTGGGAAATTAATTTGCTTCTCACTGCTTTCTTATTAATGAATTTACCAAATGGAAAAGAAACATCTGCTGTTGTTAATTATGGATTGGTCCAGCATCACAAATAATTTTTCTTTCAAATGAAAACACATTTTTGAACTTCGCGACCATCTTGTAAACAAGCTAATGACAGCTACCATTTTTACAGAGATCTACTAATACAGGTCGGTAATTTATTTAAGGCGCCAAAATTAGGTAGCTTGATTTTTAAGTAAGGTAATTGTTTGTTGTTTTTAGTTATAAAAATCTTTAGCTAATGAAGGAAAGAGAAATCGACAAGACAAAGAGAATTAAACTGTCTTTCAATTCATTTTCTTTTAGATTAGTTAATTGTAGTAGGTATCCAGAATTTATTTGTTTGATGTTTAAAAAGTTAATTATGAGAATTTTGTTAAAAATATTATTTGGTTGTGCGATGATAAATAAATTAATTCATTTGAATTTTCTTTGTGAACTTTAATTTTTTATTTATTTGTTTGTATGTGGTCAGTTAATAATATTTTGCAGATGTAATTTAAGTAGTGCCTCATTTATAGCGACCCGCCTGAAAGAGTCTCAAGTTAATTTTGGAACTTGCTTTCCAATTTTATAAAAAGAATTTAGAATAGCGGGTGAATTTTTTCTTCAATGATAAAGGTAAGTAATTTTGCTTTGTATATGTATATATCCACTGTGTGTTTATTTTGTCGGATGTCTGTTCCATGTGTTAATGAGCATCAATAATTAAAAAACAAATTTAAAATTTTAATATGTTACCTTTCATTATCATTTATTTGGGGCGTTCCCAATTTATTTAAATAACTTTCAACCATATATAATTATCTTCACAATATTTTTGGTTATGTATTAAAACAAACAAATAACAATAAAACAATATTGAGATTTTCGTAATGTTGTTAATGTTATTTCATATTTAATTGCAGCGTCGCACAGTGGTAGAAATCGCCGATCTAGTCGTTCAAAATTAAGTGTCCGGGTATTTTCACAATAAAACGTTTTTGGGTCTCAGCATCATGAGACATGATGTCGAAAAATAAATAATATCTACCTTTGATTGTCATCTCTAATGTATTAGTAGGTTATTTAGTAACTAGCAATATTATTTCGTGTAAAACAGTTCACAAATACTTGTAAAGCAATCTGTCACTTTTACGTATTGCTCTGACACGTGTCTTGAATTTTGAAAACGCTGTAATTCTACCAGCTTTATGGACTGGGCAATTGACTTGTTTAAAAATGAAATGATCACCATACAATAATATTACAGATGGTTAACATCACATTTTCTAAAATTTCGCCATAAGCTTGACCCGTAATACGTTCTCCAATTTCTCCAAACACACTCCAGCACCTCTAGCAACACACGCCCATACCATTTATCGAAAATCTGCCATTTCCGCGATTTGGTTGAACATATTGCTCAACAAATCGGCTATTGTTTGGCCGGTATACGTTAACTTTTCCATTTTTATAAGATTAAAACACCTTTTCATCGGAAAATATTACATTCGCCCAGAAATCATCTTCATACCCTATGAACTGGTTAGCAAATTTTAGTCGGCGAGATTTATGATCGCCACTGAGCTCACATTTTGCAGCAGCTGTTATGTATTTCAAAATGCTATCCGGAAAATTTGTTTCTGCTACAAACTTTACTGCTGAATCAAAGGGATTTTGTTGAACATAATTTAAATTGTTAGTAGCTTCTTCACCTCCAACTCTTCTTCCAAAGTGGATTGTTCTAAGTAGGTGTCTTTCTTCTCTCCCATTTTTTATAGTTATTAAAAACTGAAGACCATCCCTTCTCCAGCAATGTTATTGCAGAGATTTTTTCAAAATTATTTAAGTGTCTTCGCATTGTGACAGATTTAAAAATGTCATCTATAAAAATATTAAGTTGACACTGATGTCAAGGAAAAAGACAGATTTCCAGCATGTTATATTCATCGTCCCTTAGCGAATGATCGCAACTGTACGTATGTTTTATACAAAATATATGTCGGTATCTAGTCCGGAGGAATGAGGGTGATGATCACGTCCATTTAGTTTCTGTACGCTATTTTCTCGCTATTTCTATATTCTAAATAACTTCGAAAGACTGTTTGAATCTGAAATACTCATTGTACTGTAACGTTCTTTTTAAAATAATAACAAAAATGCTGTTTAAATCGTCTATTAATAAAGAAAAGATTATTTACAATGCACTTAATTAAAAACATTATAACTATAAACTATTTAACAAACTAAAGCATTTAAATAAATGCTAGGTATTTACAAATTTATATGAGGACTATTTATATAAAACTATTTATGTATTACAATAATTAATAACTAATTATTCAGAGTACATTTCACTATGCCGGTCAAACATTAACTGAACTCCTTCTACCCGCGACTCAATTTATATCTTTCAGACGATGACTCATACATCTAGAATGTTCGATGACGTGTTGATGAGTTATACATGCAGCTGTTTATAAGTGACGTCAATGAGGCGTGTTGATGAGTCATACTCGCAGGTGTTGATTGATGAGTCATACAGTTGATGACTTATACACCTAGAATGTTTGATGACGTCATATGTGGGTTTACTATTCGTTACAGTACTAAAGCTTCGGAAGTGTCAAGCAAACCTAAAATCCCACTTTTATTTAAGAAATGAGTAAGAGTAAGTGTTTTAATTATAGTGTCAGGTGTTTACATTAAGTGCTCAAATGATAAGTAAATAATCTTATTATCTTGTACAATAATAAATTAACTGAACTTACCGTCTCAGTATATTGGTTTATATACAGAAAATGTGCCCAGTTAACGTAATTGATATCCTTGTCTTCTCGTATGTGTGCACTTGTGCAGTTCCCGGATAAGTGATTATTTATAAGTTATCTTTGAAATAACACTGCATTTCATTTACATGGCCTTGAATGAATGTTTCCAGTTGAAATTATAGTATTTCAACAGAAAAGTGCCTAAGATATTTAAATAATGACAAAAAAAGTGTTTGAAAGATTATGTTATACTTCGAGAAATGATAGCATGGAAGGGAGAAATTTCGTATGTGATGTGAACTTTACAAGAGCTTTTCCAACTCCGATTGTTATTTTCAATGTCTTTATTGCCATGTATGTTAATAAGGCTATAATCGACTTTAAATTAACCTATAAATAAAAAATGCATACTAAAAGAGTAAAGAATAATTACTTCAGTGTGCTAAACTTTTTTGTAACAAATCATTTTTATAATCGAGACCACCCTGCTTTCCAACCAAGACTAACTAATTGGCTCAGTGCGAAACAATTTAATTGTTACCGTTAAAATACCTCAGCCCCTATTTACAGAATCTCTACTATAAAAACCTGTCTTGTTTCCTGTTAAACGAACCTTTCCTGTATTCACGCATATACTTAAAAAGGCTTGCATGTGATTGGCCGTAATAAGAGAGATGAAGCAATTATGATTTCTGCAAGTATAAGACAGACTCTACAAAAAACATTACTTATAGACAACGTAAAAAGCTTATACTTGCTGAAATTTAAGGCTGATATGAAAATAGTGCATTTCGAATGCAAGAAGCAAATGTTATGGGTGTGTAATCGCTCCCCCTTCTAAAAGTTTGATACATATCTAAATTGCGAAGTAATTGTCGAGCGGTGGTTAAAAGAGCTTGAAATTGTCCCTGGGTGATATTTACATAGAACCCCCTGTCGTCCACATTGCCTAATTAACCATGAGATGATCTGTATTACGCCACCCGTCTCTAGAGAGTTGCTGTTTAAAGATGCTTATTGCATAAAAATGTTATGTTCCTTCCCTATGACGAATAATTACTACTTTTAGGGGGGACTAGGGTGATTCGACATACTTTTTTGGTTTTTTAATTATCGATTTACTATACTACCATTTGGTTTTTATCAAATTTATGAGTTTATGATGTTAACATTAGATTCTTAAATGAAACAACCAATTTCATGGGTTTGCAACAGTTGGCAAATGAATAATTTTGAAAAGATAATTATTTTAAGTAGCATACTGATGGTGGTGGAGTAACAGCATACCTTGCTAGTAGGGAGATTCCGAAGATTTATAACTTAACAGATAATTTGTGGTCGTAAAATATATTTAAGCCTGTATGTTTGTGTATCACCTACAGCCAAAAACGATAGAATATGTAGATTGACAGTTCCCGCCTTCAATGAGTTTAGTAAGTGACGGAATTATAGATAGTAATCAACTCTTTTACGGTCGCCATGACAGATAATTGAGACATAAAATTGTGTATTAATTTGGCAGGCGTGGAGCGTGAACAGGTAGCAATCAGGTTGTGATTAGAGGTAACTAACTAGCTACCGGTTAATTGGGGGTTAGTGGAGGGCGTAACTACATCAAACAATCACTCCACTATACCTACTTCACACCGCGATGCCACTATAATGCATTTACCGTACCTCAGGTGGGTTGGAAATGTCTTAAATGAATTTTGTGGTAGCGCCCCCGAGGGCTGTTTGGTTGATGTGGAAGTGTGTGTGCAATTTTTTTTCTTGTCTCAGATACACTTAATGCGGAAATTTACACGTGGGTTAACTTAAGGGTAGTTTGACTAGTATAACTGCTCAAGCTTGCAATTTCAAACTTTATGCGTCCCTTCCTTTAATTATAAGAACGAATCAATTTTCCACCCGTGGGCAGCTTTTGTGAAAACTACAAGAGTAAAAATTATTTACATTCTTACTACTATTAATTTAAAACCAAAAATAACACTAATCTGTCTATACTTTTACCCTAACCAAGGAACATCTTTCTAAATAGTGACCGGTAGAAGAAGTGTCAGGACAGAAATGGAATTTTAAGTGAAAGTACGTACTTAATACTCATTCTCGATAATACTCATTTCGACTCTTTGTTCTACGATAAGCCTTTGTTGTTTTGATTGTTCTTGGTCGAGAAATCTGTGGAACATTCCTCGTCCACCGGTAGTTATGATTATACAGTCGAGCCTACTACAATTTAGCCGAATCTTCTCCCAGTCTCCATCCCTTCATTCCTTATCCGAGAAGAAGACATTTTTTAATTTTTCTCCGTTATCAAGAATTATCAGCTCATCTGCAGATGGAACCTGTCCCTATAACCCCGCAGTTCAGCTTCGATTTTTAGACGGTAATGATCCCACTCTACGTGTATTGAAATCTATCGACATAAAAAGTTCCAGCCTTGGACCGCCGCCGCTACCAGAAATCGATTCGCGTTTTCACGCATAAGCCTCGATAACCTTTTTTATAGGTTGAGTCGGAGTTTCTATCGGAAATGGGACTGCGTCGCTTCCGTCATAATCCGGAACTGGATCAGAAATGTATTAGAAGTATAGGGCTACACAGCGACAAAACCTCGAACAAGATATATATCAACCGGGATCGAAGGTATGTCCGAAACCTAGTGTCAAGGACGGTTAGACTCAGGAAGCTCGTACATAAAACCTTCCCAAGACACTCGACGCTAATACATAATTAAGTGTCCCCGGAGATTTTATATTTCAGGTTAAAAAGCAGCAAATCTTTTGTAACATATTTGTTTACGATTTGCAGGACTCATCATCCAAAAAATGTTTGCAGGTATTGTAATTTTACGTCTTTTGATACCCTCATTGTCGTTTTGTCTAGATCCAAAATTTTCGATGGGAGCACGGCAACACACTGAATTTGGTTATGATCATACCACTTTTACCGTTCTTCGTCGTAGTGTGTCCGATAGACGCACTATGCCCGTCTATTATTATTTGAGCTTGCCCGAAGAAGAACTTGCTCTGCATCCAGTTTCAAATAATATAAAGGGGAAAAGGATGCCAGGTCCAAAAGAGTAAGGGGCGCAGTATCCTCTCTGTTCCCCGCGTATGATTCTCAAAACGCGCATTATGACTAACATTAAACGTCAAAGAGACATTAGACTTTTTTTTTTCAAATAGTCCTTAAACAAAACACAAGTTGGATGGACGGAAAAAAAGAAAGAGAAACAAAAGATCGGCACAATCAATTAGAATTTAATCGAATACATGAAGTAAAATCGAATAAGGTGACTGAAGTGTTTAAATTTAGGGCGCTGCGCTGACTCGTCTCGCAGGGTAGTCGAGATTAGTGTGGGAATTTTGACAAATCTGAAGAAGTGTCATATTTATTGATTTCGAGCATTCTTTACTTCAAGATTTGAACGTTCAACTTAAGCTCAGTTTTCAACAGAAGCAACAAATGTTCGATGATGCCGCGCACTTATGTTCCTGGGTGGAGGTGGATGTGAAGTGCCTAATACCCATCTCAGAGAATCAAACAGCTGTGGCAGAGGTTAAGAAGGGTTCCCTAACAATGCGCATAGTATCTGTGGAGAGCCTGTGTCAACCATTTGTGAATAGGTTAAAGGAAATCATCCAAGGAAATGCGGAAACCAGCTCGTCCTGTTTGTCGAGGAGGAGAAAAACTGGTTCAAGTTCTTATCATGTGTGGCACTTGGAGGCAACCACTGAAAGCTCCTGATGTCAGGAATGGCTAACAGTTAAGATATATACAGTCACGTCACAATTCCTATGGAACTTACTAATTAACCCAAGGGGTTTGACAAAAAAGGGCCAATGAAGGCCTAGACTTCGGTCTCCCCATAATTACTGCTACTACTACTAATTACCACTAATCAATTATGCTGAAGTAAGTAATACTCGGGATAGTCCTGGCAGGTGGAAGGGCAAGAAACACCACTAACCTAGCCTAACCTCTAACTTAATTTAACCTAACAATTAATTTAACCTCTAACCTAACCTTTAACCTAACTTCTAACCTAATCTTTAACGTAACCTCCAACCTAACCTATAAACTAATTTCTATCCTAACCTCTTACATCATTCATAACTACTCTAACTCAACCTAGCCTACAATAAGGCAGAACTCACTCATAGAGTTAGCATTAAAAAGAGAAAATTAGACAAGCGACATTTTTGTTCTTTATCTGTCCCAAAGTGAGTCTATATTACTTGAGCATAATTAATTAGTGCAAATTGATAAATCCTACAGGAATTTGGACATTGGAAAGTTACCAATCGCAAAATCAAAGAAGTGTTACCATGTTTAGTTTTAAGATTGACGTCTGTTAATTTGACACATAATTGCTTCCACAATAAAAAAATCATTTTTAATTTTACTTTATTCCTGATTTCCAGGCTCATGTTAACCAGGCTCGAATTACATGTGTTCGACTTCGCTTTACAGAAAAATTCTCAATTCATCTTAACACATTAAACTCTTGCCATTGCATAGTTGCACAGCCAGAGGATGAAGAAACTTTCTCAAAGTATTTTATGAATTTATATGAATATTTTAATAGTTCGAACAATACTTGATAACTTTCGCGTGTAGTAGTAAATGTATAACACCGTGTTTTGTTTCAGAAACTACTTTTGTCCTTTGTCCTGAGGTATTTTTGTTATTGACTAAGCCTTGGGTTCCTCTATTTAAGATTGAAGCCCATTTACCATTGAAATGAAAAAGAAAAGATGCATGTACACGAAAGATTGAGATCATCGCATTTCCTAAGATCATGGTTATCATAAATATATCTAGTGCGATCACTTTTCAGGGTTTTCTTTTGCAAACGACCGTTTAGTTTCCTTTGATTACGATCGAGGTCAAGGTACAGAGCTATAATGTGATTTCTTGTTAGATTGTACATATTGATCTCACTACAGAAAAGTTACAAGTATGCGACCAATGTTGTTGGCATACATTTCAATATTTAAGTGAGTATTTTAGATTTGTTTTCTTTAGACGAAGATAAAATCCTCTGCTCGTCATTGTTAAAGAATTAATTCCTTTAATGATCTATGTATGTTAGTATGTTAATTGTCTATGTTAGGGTTCGTGAGATGCGGCTTAGGAGTTTTCACCTCCAAAATTCATACATTTTCAACTGCAATGGCAAAGCATAAATTTATATTATCGGGTTAATGAGAGAACTGTGCAAACGTGACTTAAAATACAAAATCAGTTTGCAGACATACCACATTCTGGGTGTACGATCTTTGGATCAGATCAACCTTTGTGGAATGGGGCCTACGTACGAAAAGTCAGTCTTGCCGAACGAGTCCCAATACATAGTTTCGCATAGGACCCTGATTAACTCTGTGGTTTCTTTAATGCTGAAGACTAGGGAGTGATCATGTCCAAAGAGAACCTTGCGAAATTCACTAAATTCATTCTACTGTGCGGGGAACAAGTGAACAAGATCAGCGGGGCAAAAAGGGAGTTACAGCTCAAGCATTAAATATGCGAAAAAAAATGCCAGTAGTCCATTTAACTACAATGTAACTTATGATGCAAAACGCTGTGTAGCAGATGCTTGATGCAATTTTTGTCAAGATTGCACCAATCACGCAGATGTGCATACCAGCGTTTTATTCCTGGATTTTACATACTTCCGTTAGTTACTTGATTGATAACTTCTAATCGTATTTAAGTCATGTAGCACATTTAAATCTGGTCAATTAAGTTATAGTTTTTACCCATCCCTGTTATTTTTAAGAAAAATAATTCATAGATTAATACTCGCTTAATTAGTTTTTAGTTTAATTATGTTAAGGAAAGTCAGAAAAAGAACAAACAAAATTAGTTTGTTATTTCTGTCGAAATGATTAATTCAATTTTAATTTTAAGTTATAGATTTGAGAGTTTATATTGTGATAAGGATTTGAGAATTTTTTCAACTTCGGACCGATAATTTCCCTGAACGTAACGTAAATGTCATATTTCAAGAGCTTTTAAATAAATTCCCCTAAATCATAAAGCTATCTAAATATCAGCATTAGTAATAAATTTAGTTGAAAATAAAACTGGGGTCGAGAAATCATCATCAGACAGGGCCGAAGTCATCACGCAATCACAGTCCGTAAAACAAGGGCTTTCGGTATCTTCAAAAGAGCTCCCTCGACCTCTATAAATTTGGTTCTCTCCCCCACTTAACTATGGCTAATTTAGACCGATTTTTTATAAATACATACGACCTGAACCATACCAAGGAAAGGTTACAGCGACCACGTTTTTATTCGAGGGTGCAGACCCTGTTCAGCGATGTAATTTCGCCGAGGTATACTACAAGAGTTTATGGTTTTTAAAGATAATTTTCATGACAAAATGTGATAGATTGATTAGTAGATTAAGCGAGTTTTATAATTTATGTTTGTGGTCGTGTTTGTACTGTTATGATGGATAGCACAGTTATCACGCAATTATTGTGCATTTTAGACTCACTTTTTTCTTCAGTTTTACGTTTTGAAGATGCGTTGGTTGCGAGAGCAGGTACAACGTCCAGACGATGATCGTTTTAATTGTCCGGTTTTTCGTTCTGCTGGTCCGCAGTTTGAACTTTACTGCCCCTAATCTATTTTCAACTGCCGAGAGTATTATAGTTTCGCTAAGTTTCTTTTTTTTGTTTATTTTTCTCATTATAGTTTGTCTTCAACGTCAATTTACCGTAAAACGTTATTACGTTTTCTAATTTGTCTTCTAGTTCAACTAATAGTTTCGAGAATTTAAACTGGTTCATATATGTAAAAGGTAAAACAGATAAATTACCTGACGATTGTTAACTGTAGTTTTTTGATTTAATGCTTTTGGCAATTTGCTTTTGCTATACCGTGGTATTAATTTATGTTGATCAGGTTAAATATGTAATGACGATTCTTAAAACCGCAATAACGTTATTGTGATGACAAATAGTACCTACCACACCTAAACATAATTAGTTAATGGTTCAAATTTAGCGGTACAATTTTAACCATAAAGAGAGAAAAACAATCATTACTATTTCTAGGTGAGCCAGTGGCGTAAGTAGAAATTTTAGTTCATTTCGCTAAAGGGTTCCCTAAAAATTTTTATAGACATAAGTAGAAGAAAATCCAAGTTTTTTAATTATGTCATAAGCAAAAATTTCAATAAGAAAAGAACAAATATTCCAGAAGTGATCAACAAAATATTTCAAACAGTATAGACATTGTTAGTTATTAGAAGATAATTAATTAAATAGGTAAAAAATTACAGCAAACATAAAATTATTTATACAGTGCGTTTCAATAAAAAGCATCCACCCTAAATATTTTTCTACTTGTTAAGTTTTCAGGAAAATCTTAAAGCTTTACTCAACCTTCCCTTTTGTGGCAGCCACCCCCTAATTTCAGATTTCATACAATATTTTTCTGTTTTACTCTACCTACTACACTTTCCGAGACAGCAAAATAAAAATCTGGTAAATATTTCAAGAATTAATTGTTAACGAAATTTTAGCAGAACAAAACAGTTTATAAGATATTCAATCTGACTTGCATTGACCTGCATACAATGATACAGCCTAACAACATACAGTTGTGGTTTCTGGGTCTCGACAATTTTACTATTCCCGGAACTCGAGACTGTTTTTTTTGGAAATCCCGGGAATCCCGAATAGTAATTTTACATAGGCACCTAACACAAAAATCCAAATATTTGTTTTTAAAATTGCTTTAATTAATCCCCCAATCGCTTTCTCCCAGAAGTTCCCATTAGAAAATAACTGCAATTATTTAATGAAAAGCACAGCAGTACATAAATAAATTCTCCGATCATAAAATTATTTTTCTCTCTTTTATGACAAAACCTTTCCTGTTTAGTGTTACATTGCTGGCCCATAAGTTTTAAGTTACTCAGAGCTTTAATAAAACATTTTTCCTGAATATGAACATGATAAATATTATTAGCAATAGTTCGAATTAATATTCGAACCTTACACGAAATTTGTTTGGGGTAATAATTACATTGGGCCATTGGTATACAAAAGTCTTGAGTTATTTTTCCCGGGACTCAAAACAACAAAAGGTAGAGTAATTCCCGGGACTTGGGTCAGAAACCCTACATACAGTCAAGCAACTGCCTGACGTTATGAAACACTTGTGGAGTTGATTGTTGAAGTTAACATTATTGACTAATTCTTTGCCGCATATCATTTATTGAATTTGGTTGAGTTGTATAGACTTCTGTTTTCAAAAGCTACCACAAATCTACCCTGGAGCTGCCGACGAAGTGCATCAAAGTGCGGAAGCGCTCCATCTTGTTGAAACATAAGTTTTTTTTTCTATCACAAGATTTTTAATGATTAGCATAATCAGAAAAAGTAAACAATAAAAAACTGCATGTTATTGAAAATGAATCTTCACAGTCAGAGCATATATAAAGAAACTATTTTACATACTTTATTATGTATTTGAAAAATGCATTCATCTCATACTGAGCCCCCCCCCTTGCGCCTATAGTCGTCAGCCGGTCTAACCACCAGGGCAAATGAGGTCTTGCTCTGATCTTTATCTTGCGCCTGATGAGGCACCGCACTTTGAAAGCTGACGAATTCTTTTTATTCTTACTAGATACTGCGTGTCCATAAGTTATTGACCACATTATATCAACAAAGAGTTTTTATTATTAGATAATTTAAAAAAATTTATAACATTTCAATGTGAGCGTCATTCATTACATGTAGCAATTCCAAAGGATTTGTAATTTCGCGGCATATATTTTTTAGCATCTAAGGCATCACAACAACATTTGCAACCCTAATCCTTTCGAGAAGTTCAACGAAGTTTGCTCCCGAACAGGTGATAGTACACATAAAACGCAATAAAAACGCTTAGTGCCTATTTTTCATAATAGCCGAGAAAAAGAATGTTTTTGAAAAGTGGGTTAGTGGTCACAGGTTTAAAAATCACAGTTGGAGTTGAATGTACCTAACTGCATTTTCAACGTGATATCTGATATATTGATGCAGCTGATGCTAAGAAAAAAATTACATATAAGGGTTGTTTGTTCTTATTGACGAGTATTATCATTACCTGTTCAGAGGATACGAATCTTAAGTGAAACACCCTGTATAGTAAAAAAATCCAATAGGGTTAAATCTGGAGTACGTAGAGACCAGGGAACTGGCACTCCACATCCAATCTATCATTCTGTAAAATTCTGTCACACCTGAAAGCCAATGAGGTGGAGCACCATCTTAATTAAAAAGTGACGTTTGGTTGATGTTCTTCCATCTGTAGAATTGTGAGAAGTTCCAACATGTCCAACAAGTAATTGGTCATATTGATATTCTTCTCCAGCGAAGAAAAATGGACTGATCGCCGGGTTTCTTCCAAGGGGGCACCAACTTGGGCACAATAAAGACATGGGGATTTACGCTTCTCTACATCATACAATTGTGGTGCTTTAATGCTTGAACCATCAAAATCCATGAATTTTGTACGTATGGAGGTACAGGCGGCGGCTGCGTAAAATTTTATGTACTATCGGTATGTTTTTAACCAGCTGCCCTGGACCCCTTTTTGAGTCTTATGCTCTTAAGCGTTGGTTAACACTATTTAGGTGAGCAAATTATTCATTTCAGGATAATGTTTAAAATTACATCTAAAAGTTCCCCAAAGGTAGAGGGTAAACTGCAGCTCGAGGGCCGTATGTGACCCCTGGAATCTGGGGTGTGCCAAGGGAATTTGTAGCCTGGGTGCAAGTTTTTGTTGTTTTATAATAACAAGAAGATATTTTAAACAAATTGTCCCACATCACCAAACACATTTAAAAAATGATTTTTTTAGTAATAATGAGATAAAAAACACTTACAGGGTGTTAAGAAATGACGCAAACTCTCTCCAGTACAATGGACAATGCACCTCCAGTACAGTAGGCACCCAAAAGCAAATGAAAAATTCGAAAAAAGTTAGAAATTTTACCTCAGGTACAAAGTTACGGAGCTGCAAAATTGGTTGCAGAGGCTGTATTTTCTTCAGAAGGAAAAGGTAAATTCAATAAATAGTCTTAATCTTTTCTTTAATACTCGTAATTGTAAAAATAACTTAAATTGTTATAAGCCATACACATTATTCTTTTTGCATTATAGGAGAAATTATTGATTAACTTACAATGTTGGCAGCGAGGGAATAAATACGGCAGGTCAAAATCTCTATGAAAATGAGTAAAAGTTTCAAGTTGCACTTCAAGGAAATGTTAATGCATAGATAACATCAACATTTGCATTTTCTTGAAATAAGTCTTTGGCACTTTTACTCGTTTTGATGAGAGTTTAAGCTGCCGCATTATTCACTAGATTTTAACATACTAAATATGTAAGACAAACAATATTGCGTCCTATACTACAAAGAAAATTAAGCCTCTGGACTAAATTAGTTAGTCAGTATCTTTGTCTCTTGCACCCATTGGGCGGGCCTGGTAGGCGTGGCTTCATGTCAGTGGGCGTGACAATCTTTTTTTAATATGTTAGTCCCTTTAACTGGTAGTAGCCCTTGAAAGCATACACTTCAACAATTAACAATGCAAATTAATTAATTAAGAAATTAATAATGCAAATACATAAATGGAAAGAAAAGCGTACAATTTCAAGAGATACTCACGACACCTGTAAGTCCACACCCAACCTCCCAAGTCGTAAGATCTCTCATGTTTGAAATTCAACAACCTCATCAAACAATCCAACAGTATATGTCCTGATAAATTACCTAGAGAGTCAGACTGAAATCTGCTGCAAAGACATGATTGAACTGATGACTGGAACACCCCCTCCCCCAAAAATGTGATTTATCTCCAACATGCGAATCGGCGCATTCCTCGAATTTCCAATTTTTCATAAATTCTTTGCAGCTCACAGAACAAAATTCTATATTATCATTTTGTCGAACGACGCTTCTCTACTCCAGAGAAAAATCGGGAAGACTCCCGAGTTATCAAGTTAACGTCCCTTATCTCGACATCTGGGAGAATCTTTTTGTTTCTTTGTTTTTGAACCAGGAATTCAGATGGGAGAAGATACACGGAGTGTATATTTTATTAAACATTTCGGAAAATCTTCTGTATACTAACCTCAAAATTTATTTGTCAGTATATTCGTGCTTGTCCCACATCCAGGCCATCTTGTACATGACTCGACTATATGAACCAGAGGATTGTAATGGGTTGGTATGGGTATGGTTGAACTAAGCACACAACAGATGGGTGCAAACGTTTGTCTGTTATCATTTAGTAGCATAATTGTGCTCCCAAAGTCACAAATTCGGTTACATCGAATAAAGATCGAGAAAAGCTAAGAAAATAGAAATATTCTCTTCTGGATTTATTAAATTTGTGTGCAGGGTTTTTGCTCCTCTGCGTTTATTACCTTAAAATAATTCACCGATAGTGATATCTTCATACTTGAATTAACAACCATGGTAGCTACCAGTAATAAAAATTTAAAAAGAAATTTCAGATAAACATTGGAGAAGAGCACACATATAAAGGTTTAATATAGCTATACCTTGTTTCAGAATTATGAGGAGTAGCTGAGACAGACAGGATTACATAGTTTATTAGAAAACATTTTAGCGGAAGATTTGATCATATTACAATACACGTAACATACAGTGAGATCAGAGTAAAAAATTATTGGCAATCCTTCAAAACAGTGACCAATAAAAATTCATTGGGGTCACTTAAGATAAATTTAGAATACAAAAACACGAAAGGTCGCACGGTCTCAAAATACGCAATGTGCGGCACCGGTATATTTAGTGCAGTCAACATAAAATTATTTGAATTATTTAATATAGGGATTTCAAAAACATCTGCTGCCAAGGTACGCGTTGTTAGGCTACATTTCTAATTTTTCATGTAAACAAATTTAGTAAATTTACTGGGTTTCAACTTAGCTTAGTCAGAACCAATCACAACAGCGCTTCTTTGCGGGAATAATTCGAATCACTCCTCAATTTGAGACAAAGTATAGGTAAGTTTGAAAATTCATGACTTTCTTATTCTCCCTGGAAGTGAGATTTGGCAAACTTGAAATGTCCGTAATATCACAGAATCTTACACCCAAGATAACAGTCTGATTAGTACTCGATCCAGTGGCGTACAAAAGGGGATAGGAAATCGGCCATTCTGGATTGCCCTGTATAAACCAATAGTGATAGAAAAGAACAAACATATTTTGGCAGTTTTAGGTTCCCCGGTTGAAATCTGGTCTGTCACTCATCTCTCTCACCACTATTTCTAACCTAGCAATTCTTTGAAACATTTTATATGCATGAGTTTTGAAATATTTAAAATGTAGATTATCTTCAGACTTTTGGCACATCGCAGTTGTAGACTGCAAATTTACAATAAAATCCGAAATCGAGTTGTTGCTTCTTCCGCAATGTAGGTGTAAGATTAAGAAAAACTTAATAAACCTTGTAAGATCTGTTTATATGTGTTTTGTTAACAAGAAAAAGAGCTTTTAATAATAAATAAACTGAAAGCAAGTATCCGAGTCTCCAGAGGCAAAAATATGAGCCCGGGTATATGTAGGTATATGTTAAATGGATAGATAAATTAATTATTGACCTAGCCATCCCGGATGTAGCAAAGACTTGCGGCACGGGGTGTCACCTACGAGCCCTCGTTTAGATCTGTGATTTTTTATAGTGGAGAAAAATCTTAAGAAAATCCCAGTGTTCGGATAAGGAAGTAAAACCGCAGATCCTGTATCAATGGGATGCTTACCTGTTACCCTAAAACCTTTACCGAGAAAGAAATTCCTCCAGGCTTGCTTAAATTCTAGGTTTTTGTTTATAAAGGTTAAGTTCTGGGTATAAGAAACTTTAAAAACAAAGTGAATTAATAGAATAAAAACTCTTCCAATGTTGACGATGCATTAATGTAAAGAACTATTTTACAAATCTATCAAAAGATGTAAAGTGATTTTTAAAAATTAGGCTAACAAAGAAGCTCTTGCAATTGTGAATAAAAATCGAGTCAATTTTCAGCCATCGGCCACAAAAGAATTAATTTAAATTAATCACTTCTAAGTGATAATCGAATCTGTTATTAAATAACTTCGCACTAGAAAACTAACAGGGAAACATGAAATTATTCTGTAAGAAAATTCCAGAAAGTGTTGAATAATATATTTTAAACCAACTTGCATGAAAAAGATGAAGTAAACAGAACATATTCCAAAATACAGTCGAAGAGTATTTAGCCCTTAGGTAATAATAAAAGAAAATTTAACAAGAAGTAAACTTTAGCATCTGTAATAATATAACCATAAAATGAATTAAGAATATATGAATTATTCATAATATAATTAGCGTAGCATATAGCGTATTAAAATCGTAAAACAAACCTTTCTCTGATGCGTATATTCGGGAATCAAGGTATATTACAATCTTTGTATGATCCTTCACCCTAAGCTATAAGCTATAAGCTATGTTGTAACAAAGTCAACTTTAAGTAATGTTGCAACACATTAATGTTATTAAATTTAGTAAAAAAGCAACATTTTCTAATTTCTCAACAATCTCTCTTTAAAATATTGATTTCTAAATAATATTGCACATGAATCATAAGTAACACAAAAACTTTGATATTCGAGTCGAAGGACCATCTCATTTTTTTTAAAGATATTAAAAGCTTTGTTTTTGAAGTTTATAATTTCACACAGTGCACATATTTTTTACGCATGACATACTTTTATTTTTATTGCGAGGGTGCGTAATAAATAAACAACATTTTTCCTGTGCACCAAAATTTCAAGAGTACTTTAAATCAAAAAGCTCACCGGAGTATTATGGGCGCATTTATAAGAGAGAACAAAACCTTTTACAAGGCACGTGCACTTCATTAACTAGCTACGCTAATCCGTAAAAAGCTCTTGTATCGTGTTTATGTTTTATAAAGTAAGGCACACTCCGGTGAATAATGTAATTCAATAGCAAGATTTTTTGATGAAATTACTTGATAGACATTGTAATTATCTAGCTGGAGTTTGTATCGCTTTCCTAATGGTTTTATTTTTTATATGGTTACCATCCGTATTAGCAAAAAGATCCGAATGTTGAAACAGAAATAATAATAGTAAAATACCATAGTAATAGTAAAGAGTTATACAAAATAATAGAAGCACGAGCTTTGATGTTGGCTATGTTTTGATTAATATCTCGCGTGTTTTGAAATTAAGCAACTTTTTCTTGGTTTTTGTTTTTTAGAGTGCGAATGCAATTATATTTTATGAGAGTTTTTCAAGTGTATACTAGAATTGCGATAATGATCGTCGAAATAACGTTAAATTATCTTTTATGGGATTTAAAGTGACATTCAGTCGTTTAGTTCACATATATATTTTTCTGTCGGAAATCACGATTTTGGTAACATTTTTAGAATTATCTTAGATGATAAAAAAGTACACGCCCAACACATGAAGACGTATACTGTTTTAGTTTAAAGCTATCCAAAGGTACAGATATGGGAACACAGTCATTCCCATACCGTTGTTTAGGTAGCGTCTACTACTTTTACACTTAAAAACAATTTAACGTAACCTCAAATTTTTCTGAGAGTTTAGAAAGTACATATGTAATATCTTTTTATAATTAACACATGCCCATAATCTCAAATGTGATTTTGCAAATTGCCATAATGTACTTAAGAAGAGCCACAACTCCTTTTGTGGCACTTTCACAAAAGGGGCCGAATGGAAGAATTTATGCTTAAGATCAACCAAACAGGCTACAAATCTTTACGGATTCTGAGGTTCTTCTTTTGAATTGAGTTAAGACGTTCGTTTAAGATCGTGTAGAGATTGATTTAAAAATAAATATAAAATGACGAATGCCTCCAGCCACCCAGTGTGTGCAGAGGTTTAATTTTCGAATAATACATAACTACCAGAGAAAATTGTCAAAAATGTTTTTCGGGTTGATTTACCTCTCCTCTACCTCTATCCCCCTTAGATGAGGATTTCAATATAATACTTATGAGAGAGGGTGATCCCCGTCATTCAACAAATCTTCTTAAACTTCAATTATTTTCGCAATTGACTATGCACTAGTGTATTCAGTTTGCCAACGATAACTTGCTAACGTTGTTATATTAGTCCAGTCAGTAGCGACAAAAAATGGCATTTGCCTTACAAAAGTTGGGGTAGAAACTATTTGAATAAATGTTGTTTAGGTCTGAACCCTGATGAAAAATTCAAGTTTTCGATTTTGAGGAGGGAAGTGTGAGCAACCATCTTGGATGAATAGTTTGAAAATAGATTTTCTTTCAAAATAGTTACTCACCAGTTGATTCTACGAAAAAATGTCTGTAACAAACTTCTGTAACAAGAAAATAAAATTTGCTGTATAAACTTTAGATTAAAATTTTTGAAAAAAAAATCGTAAAAGAAACGTTAAATGGTCGCGGTTATTTAAATCTTCCCGGGTCGGTTGATGTTGACCTCTTCATTATAGTGTACTCATGTCCTAAATGTCATTTTTCCTCTAACTCATTGTCTATGCTCATGAGAATCTGGTCTACCATTGATAAAATTTTCTCATCTTCGTCCTCGCTCTCGATGTAAATTTCTGGAGCATTGTCGCATTTTTAAGCACAACAGAATCTACACACAATAGAACACTTCAAGCCAGCTTTCCTGCAGTCACATGTTTCGCTACATCCTTTTTTGCAATTGCCTAAAATGAAATCCAGTAAAGTCTCGGGTGCTGGTTTCTGTCATTGTTACTAAAGTGAGTTCATTGGCCCAAAGTTTCCAGTCCCAATCTTCTGGATTCTTTTGAATTCCATACTGTTTTTGGACTTGGTGATGACACCGTGCAAGATCCGTCGTTGGTGTCAAGCAAGATTGAATTTCCTTTTTATTGTTGATTTTGCGAAACGTTGGTATCGGACTTCTTCCGAGGTTTTCTTTTCCATGCCGCCGTCATACATAGCAACGAGAAAGCGTGCTCCAACGTCTGCAATGTCTTCTGGTTTGTGAGTCTTGTGTTTGTCCGGACAAGCAAACAAAATTTTGTTTTCCTTTGATGAAGAGGCACGATGTCGTGTCGCAACCACTAAACGCATGAAGAAACATAGTGTTCTTAGCTGCTTTTTCATTTTTCAAACTATTCACGGAATACAGTCCTTCAGCAGTTTTGCCTCTCCCAGGTTTGCAGAAGTAGATGTTTTGGAATGGTGCTAATGCTTCGCCAACGACAAAACAGTATAAAATGTTGAGCACAAGGAAATTTCCTGTGCTGACAATCAACACGTCAGGATCTTTTTCAGCCTGCCTAACTGTAAATAGCAGCCACTTCAAGTTTTTTTTGTCGGGATCGAGATCGGACGGATTTTATTGGATTTTTTTATAACTTTAAAGCAGTTTATAGTAAAATCTGATTATTCTCATTCGTTCCCTTCTATGTGTATCTATTTTTACATAAATTACATTCGTGTGGTGTATGAAAATTAATTTAAGTGCAATATGAATCACAGAGTTTTTTATATCATGATTAGGCCACTCTCTTTTATAAGTGCCCATTGAAAGTGTGGAAAATAGAGGGGCAGAATATTTAACGTTGTTATTGGCTGGTTTATTGGCAAATATATACAGGGTGTTGAAGAAAAATGGCACCAGAATTTAGGGGTAAGTAGACCTGATCAAAAGAAACAAAAAAGTCCTGATAAACATATACATATTCGATTCTCAACTGTTTCGTAGATATAGCTCAATTTGTATATTAGGCAATAAATTACAAATTATAAGTCAAAAAACAAAATAACAAAGATTAGATTGTCATGTAGTGAATCAGTTTAAACGGATTTTGTATCGGTTATTTAAAAAATGGCAGCTGATTTTTATACAAATCCTGAATTAACAACATGAATTTTAAGAACGGCAAAGCGAATGGGAATGCTACTAAAGCAGCACGCTTATATTAAGAAGCGTATCCCAATTGTAGACACCATTTTGCATCAGCAACTTTTGCATGTTTTTCATGTTTGAATAGTCCAGGCGCTTATGCCGATTTTCAAGTCAGAATTATGTTTTTGTCAGTTAATCAATGCACCCAGGGCCTACAACTTTTACGTAATATTCTTTTACTGATGAGAGATTTACTTCATCCGAGATGGAATAATTTATATTCATAATTGCTCGGATGAAAATTCTCACGCCCCTTTGGCATCGCGACATCAACGTCGTTTTTCCGTGTATGTTTGGGTACGGATATTCGGAGATTACTTGATCAGGCCTTACATTTTGCCTATTAGATTGATAATGTAGCATATCATATCTTCATTTTCTTACAAATAATTTAGAACTTATAGATGATGTTCCTCTACTACATAGACAACACATATAGTTCATGCACGATGGTGCTCTTGCCTTATAATTGATGCCTTATGATTTTTAGACAAGATTTAGATAATTGCTTTTAAGAAAAGTGGATAGGACGTTCACCGGATTTAGATCCGTTAGACTTTTACTTGTGGGGTACATTTGAAGAATATGATGTACGCTAGACCAGTTGATAATGTAGGTAAAATAGTACAGAAAATGGAAAACTGTTGTCAGCAAATACGAGATACACCAGGAATTTCTGAACGTGTTCTGCCTTCGTTGTGAAAGTGTGCTAGATTGTGTATCGAATCAAATGGCGGACACATTGAACATCTTTTGTATTTATCGACAGGATTCTGAAGGCGAAAACTAAGATTAATGTCCAATACTATCAACGTGCTCTAATGCCATTGTCTAGAAGTTAAAGAAAAGATGTACAGATGTGCAGTTCGATAAAGATGACTACTTGAGAGACGTCGGTGTTACTGGAAACTCTCAAACCGCAGAATCAGTAGCCGATGTGGTCATGTTGCAAAGAGTCACGAGGAGAAGGCTACGGATATCCGGATACCAGTATCCGCGGATAATCTACAAAAAAATCAGTATCCAACGTTTTTGTTCCAGATTTTAATTATCAAGTGGATAAAAGATAAAGGTATCATTTCAATCAAGTATCATCAGGCGGTATTGCCTGTTTTATCGACCGAACGATGTTGCGCGATGTGCGCGCTTTTCGTAAAGATATTGAATATCCGTATCTGCATACCCCAATATTCTTAAAAATCATCTAGATATCTCCATATTTGCATCCATGAACGTGATGCTTTATCGGTGAATATTTTCGTGACTGGTTGGAGAGCACAAATGCTCGCAACGCCATATCGTCGCACAAGTAGTTTTGAATCCCCATGACCAAGCATCTGCATATTAATAATACATACTGTCATGTTTTTAACATACCATCATAAAATTTAAGCAACTACATTTACTTCTGCTTTTGGGTTGCCTAACTTGTAAGGGGATTTTAGAATTATTTTTTTTATAAGAAAATAAATAAATATGTTTCAATTGTGTTTAAGAAACACTTTAGGACACACTAAGTAGAAAAAGGATAAATTTTAAATTGATTTTTCTTTTAATTGTAGTAATTTTTCTTGTTCAGTTGACGGCTTACTATCGTTACTTAAGATTTGCACATATTTAGGTATTAAAGCCATTTCAAGGCTTGTTTTCACCTAGAACAGATAAAGGGCATTGTTGTGGAAATGTACACAAATAGTTATTACTTTGCCTGCTATTTTTATTATGGAAAAATTAAAAATTTTCTTTAGATCCAACGACTTGGGATAGTTTCATGTTAATTCTGTGGTTTTCAATGTTGAGAAGTCTTTGAACTTAAATATTTTATTGTAATTTTGTCAAGCAAATTCTTACGCACAATTGAGACATACATGCCAATATAGGGATCATTATTGTAGAAGATCTGGGCATTTAAAAAACAAATATTGATGCGCTTAATCATTGTATTCTGAAAGTATGAAAATTAGCTATTAATTAAGAGCAGGGTACCAAAAATTTATGTAATAATTGTTCTATAGGATTTAAGGATAAAGTTTGTAACAGAAAAAGCAACAAAATGTTTTTAAACATTTATTTCAAATTTGAATAATGTTTCTGTGTAGGGGCAAATTAAGTTGGCTGCCATTTAATCCTAAGCTTGTGTTTACATTTTAATATAAGTGTTTTATATCATTAAAGAGAGGAAATCATCCTCTAGTCATTTATAATATTTGTTTAAACAATTAGTTTAATTTTTAATAACAATATGGTTATGCAATTTTAGTAACAAAACTAGTCAATCGCTTCACACTAAAGATTTTTAGTTGGAACTAGAAAAATAACCAAGTTATTCAATTGTTTTTCAAAAAAGGTATTAACTGAGATCAAAATCTGGTGACACTCTCTCGATAAAATTCAGTTGTACATAACACGCGTTTATATGGAAAGCAAAAATTAAAACTCAAATCAACCTCCTGTCAAAAATTGAAGGTTATGTTTAATGTTGCATCAAAATGTTAAGAGTTATAAAGTTACAAAATGTTATAGTTAAAGTTAGTTAGTTTTTTAAATTTAAGTAGTGCACTTAATAATAAACCAGTTTAAATTAAATAAATAAACAGTGCCGTTAATTAGTGATTGAATTTTCTTTTGTGGAAAATTTTTTTTTTTATGATAAAGATTAATTTTTGTCATTGGAATTGGAATGGAATTTGAAAAATTATTTAGAAATAAATTTAAATTGATTTACCTTATGTCTGAAATACAGATGCTATTAATAATCTCAACTTTATTTAATAACACAAAATCTTTTTAATGAAGAGAGGTGGAATTTTGTGGCATTTCGGCCATTTTTATTCTGAATCATATGGAAACAGGAAATTTTGCAGATTACTTCTAATTAGAATCGGTAATGTTCTAAGGCGCCAATATTTTGAATTTTGAATTTAATGTAAGGTGATTATTTAGTTTTAAAGTAATTCTAGTAGTGATAGAAATATTAAGTAATTGTAATTCATTTTTCATTCATTCTTTATATGGTATCCAATTTTCGTTTGCGTTTATTTAATTTTAAGTGTCTCATTTGAATATTTTTAAAAGTAACCTTGGGTTTATTGATTTTGTTTATGTGTGGTCAGCTAACAATCTTTTATAGATCTAATCTAGTTAGTGCCCTATTGAAGCGATCCGTCTGTGAAGCCTATTTATGTAAGGAACTTACTTTCCAAATTTACTTATAGTCGGAGCATTTTTCTTTGATAAGGTAGGTGGTTTATATTTTGTGTATGTTTTCACTGTACTTTTGCTAGAGTCTTTTTTATGTGGTATTGATTCATCATCGAGTTATTTGGGACTTTCCCAATTATTTATTTATTATCCCCGAAAAACATCATATTAATATGTTCGTGTGCTGATAACCCGATCCAATTTATTGCATTTCACAGTATTGTTAGACTACCAGAAATGTACTATAAAATGAGTAAGTTTCAAACTTAGCTAGGGAGGGTCATTGTAAAATCCACGCGGAAATATCAGAAACCATACCTTCCTGGACAAGAATGTAAAAGCTTCATGTCAATGCGAGGGGGTTCAATAAGATTTCTAATAGCGTTGCTAGGATAAACTCTGTAACCATAGAATTCGGAATAATTTTTTTATAAACCACAATTGTTTGAAGCTTTCATATTCATTACAATATTTGTATAATATCTTCATAATAGTATCTCACTTTCGTATACTATTAAAAATTGTGGTATGACCTTTTATAAACAAAAATGAAATATAAATCAAGTAAATGACCATAAATATTCCTCTAACTATTGAGGTGTTGTCTGTACAAAGCACTTAATAACATTCATTTTACATTTAAAAAGGAAAAAAGAACAAAGCAAACTTGAAATGTCTATGCAATGAGGCGTATAATGACTAAAGAAACGATAATAATTGAAGAGCGATTACTGTAATGAATTGTATGCAAGAAGAATAAACTCTACATTACATTTAGTAAATATTTTACTAGGTATACACAAGTGTAATTGATGGTGTTTATTTCGTTAGTGCCTGAAAGTTTACCATTGGCAGTTTTTAAGATGTAATTGAGGTGTACTCGCGTGACTTGGCGAGTGCTGGAATTTTGTTCGCGTGTAGAACGTGCGCGCAACTCGACTCTACACCAATCTTCGCTTCGCTTTGCAGCTTTAAGGCCCCTATAGATACTATATACTTAACATAAAGCAGTTCTTTTGTTTTTTTTGTCCGTGTAAGTAACGCTAATGAATACTGTAAGGTGACACTTAATATATCTAAATTCCATTTTGATATAATAAGAGAAAGCCCAGCCAATTCTTTAGTTAATATGTTTGGCACGTGGACACTTTTTCTTAAGTTTCCTTGTTTAGTAATAATTTTTTCAGATCAAATGTCTTGGTAAAGAATTTAATGCACCTACATGGTTGAAAGATTCTTGAAATTTAATAATAACGACCGTAAGTTATTCGCTGTTGGCTGTTTGATTTTTTTTTGTTTCCAAAAGTGCAGTATTAATTATTTTAAATTCATTCTAGTGAAAGTATTCCTTCGAAATGATTTCCTTGTTGAAATCTTAATGAACGCTATACTTTTTTTGTTAAGCCCCAATAACAGCCTTGAAATTATTGCTAACATAAGAAAGGGTCTGTTCTTTAATTGGAACAAAATATAATTAGCAAAAAAAACTGTATTTCCGTTTCATTTCTAATGATGGAATCTAGGAACTGTTAATTCAAAAGGAAATAGTTTTTAGTAAACATGTGAGGATGCGAGTAATTTTTGATATAAACAAAGAAAGAACAGTGAATTTTTTAATTAATAATAGAGAGCATAATGTGCATCCTCGTTAATCTAGCTAAACATTCGCACTCGATCGATAGTATTTTTGCTTGATTTCTTATTTATTATCAAGTAAATGTGCTTTCATGAATGATCGATCCTAAGGGTCTCCGTATACTTCAATAATAAATATCACTTGCTTATACACATAATAAAAATATTTTTATTATATTTTAAGTATTACTAAACAATGTAGAATCAGATGAAACGTTAACAGTCACTAAAAGGTGTAAATTAAAGCTTATATTACATTAAAACCATATGACCCGCTTTGCTATCGTGCAACGTAAATTAAAGCTTCATAAAGAAAAATATATCGCATTAGCAACAGCTTGGATAATGAATCTAAGTAATCGCTTATTGCTGTCTAGAAGTTTTTAGATTTACATTTGATCGTTCTGCAGAAGTTTTTACATTTCGAGCAAGTATCGATAGAAGTAGGTTGAAACTCTTTTTAGAGAACCTACGGAGCTTGACGTAAAATAGTCGCTGTGACGTCAAATTAATAGACCAAATTGTTTTGCTCTTTGTCTTTGTCGAAAGGAAAGCCACATACCAATTTGAAAGAAAAACTGTGTGTTTCTTTTGTCCTGTCAATAAGACAATGTCCATCGTCAAATTCATGCCTTTTGTTTTTGACCAATGAAAGCTCTTGTTACGTTCACACAAATCTCGATGAATTTCTTGCTTAGAATTTTCTTTCGTAATTCTTTGAATTATTACCGAATGTCTCGTTTGAAAATCGAATACAAGCACATATATGCTTTTAAAAACCATTTGTAAAATCTATACAAGCAAATAAAGTTATTATCTTTTTTTATCGTTTGGTCTAAACAGTTTAAACAGTATGTACTCACATTCTGACAATGGCGAAAAAAATGCATTTAGTGATTTAGTCTCTTTAAAAAATCACTTAAATTAGTACAAACTCCTTTTAAAATAAGTGTGGTATGATTGAATGCCGACATGATTCCATAGCTCAGTTAGTCGTAGCGAAGTGATAATAACCCCAAGTCGCTGCTAACCCAGGTTTGATTTCTAGCTGACGGAAACAAGTTTTAATTTTTTTACTACATTTAAAATGACATTTCCTCTTCGAAAATGTTTTTTGATATTTTAACTTTATGTTTAGTAAAAAAAAAATTAAAAACGAATTAAAAACGAGACGGCAACGACTTGTGGTTATTAATGCTCCGCTCCGATTAACTGAGTTATAAAATCATGTCGTGCTTGTGCATACCACAATCATTTTAAAAGCAGGTTATACTAATTTAAATGATTTTTTTAAGAAAGAAAATGCTATTTCTTTTCGCCATCTTCAGGATATAAGCGCTATTTACACTAATGAACCAAATGATAAAAAGTAACAATAACTTTTTTCGCAAACGGTTTTTTAAAAGCACGGGCTAATCCTCTAATCCTCTAATCGATTTCCAAATGAGACATACTGTATAAGGATTATTTTCTGTGTATTTTACGACATTATAAAACCACTTCTAATTAAGATCACTGAGCAACAGAAAAAAGGGTATCAATCATCTAAGTGTGTATAGATCAATTACAAAACTAAACTAATTCAAACTAACTGTGACTGAAGTACTGCCATAATATAAGGAAATCTAGTTAGTTAGTTACTATGTTATAAAATATTATGAATATTTAAAATAAGCCCATAAGATTTTTACGGGATTATTTTAAATATCCATAATATTTCATAACATAGTAACTAGACTTACTAGATTTTCCTATATTACGGCAGAGTAATATACATACTGTTATGATATAGGCATCCTGAATTACATGTATGCACGATGTGTTGCCTATCTTCCAGGCGAAAGAAGGATTTCACAATTTTTATTTTAAAACAATAAAATTTTGCATTAAATATGTTGAGGATACACACTACAACACTATGAAATGATAAGGGATAAATTTTAAATAGATTCTTCACTTAAATTTCACAATTTTAACTCAATTTTAAGATAAACTATTTTCTGTCGTTGGTTGATATTTTGAAATTTAGATATTTTGAAACCATTTTATGACAGGTTTTCACCTGAAAATTATTAAAGGCATAATTAAGAAGGTATTCACAAGTATTTATTAATTTACTTACAGTTTTTATTATTGAATTTCAAGAAAATGTTCTATTTCTTTGACGATTCATAATTTTCCATAGTAAATGGATATTTCTCAATGTTATTTGAATTTCTAAGTAAAATATTTTACTGCAATATTGTTAACCAAGTTCTAGGGTGCATTTGACACTAGAATGTTAAAGTGGGCAATTTTTCTAGAGAAGGTTTAGGTCTTTGAAATCTCAAGATTGTAACGTTTTAGCATGGTCTGCTAGAATGTTAAAATTTAGTTTATATTTATAATTTTGGTGTGAAAATTTATGTAATTTTTGTTTGATAGGATCTTATAATTAATTTTATGTTAAGAAAAGGCTCTAGCAAGATGTTAAACTTTTTTTATTTGAATTTTTGTAAAGTAATGATTGAGAGAAAATTCAAGGTGGTTATCAATGAATCCTAACTCTAAATTTGCATTTTGATAGCCATGTTAGGTATCAAAAGAAAGGAAAAATTCTCATCTTTCATTTTATTACATTTGTTTAAACAATTAGTTTAATTTATTATTAAGAATGTGGTTATGAACATTTTAGTGTAAAAGACACTCTTTTGTTTTTAGTAACTTAGTAAATTAATCTAGTTCCGAACTAGGAAAATCACTAGCGATTCGTAACTGTTTTCCAATTATTATAAAAACAGCACGAAAATTTGGTTACTCTCTCTTGAATTTCCATACAGCAGAAGTCATGTCAGTTTGTATGTTATTTTGTTAAAATTTGGAAGTTATGTTGGTGAATTTTACGTCACTTTACCTGTCAGCAAAGTGAGGTTATGACAAATGTCATCTGGTTCTTATTTTTTTATAAGTTCTTAATAATTTAATTAATAATAATTATAATAAACAACGTGAACTAAAAGTGAAATAAAACAAAAGTGAAGTGTTGATTTGGTACACAAACTGATCTCATAAATTGAAGGAACTTTTTGAAATTTTATTTTGAATGGAACAAATTAAAAACAGGTAATGGAATCTTTTTGCAAATAATCGAATTATTTTATGTACTCACGTCATGGAAGATGACAACAATGAAGCAATGGAACATGTTGCACCTTAATAATTATAATTATCTTCATAAATCACAAATAAAACCAATTTGAAGTGTGATCTGGAATATGCTCATCTTGTCAACAAATAAGTAGGTAATTTTACCAACTACAACAGGAATCTGCTAATCTTCAAGTTAGGGTGATTAATTTTTATTGTGTGGCGCCAAATAATTTTAAAATTTAAAATAACTTTCAATTTTTTTATGGTAATTTAGATTGCTTAATCAGATTTCTTTTGTGGGTTTATAAATAGAATTTATACATTTAAATGTTTAAAATGAAATTTATTTGTGTACTTATTTGTGTCTTGTCCATTAACAATATTTTACAGATTTAATTTATATAACTTCCTAATTAATTAGCGACCCGCCTGATTTCGTCCCATGCATTTATGGAAATTGTTTTCCAGTTTATAAATTATAGCCGGAGAATTTTTTTTAAATGATAAAGGTAAGTGAGATTTAGTTGTGTATATTTTCAGACTGTTTTACCATGATTTTGAGTTTGTGAATCTTGACAATAATAATTTTTTTTTTTAATTTATAACCTTTCATCTTTCATCAAGTGTTGGAGGGCTTGTTATTCCCAACAATAAATATTAATCAAGCACCATCATCTCAATATATTATATCATATGGCGCCCGAACGCGGTGCTTTCTTTTTTTCTTATTGACATTATATAACAGCACCATCCATCAAGATATCATATCAATACATTACGAGGTCTGTCATTCGAGATCTATACGTATAACCTTAAATATTATTTTAAATCGCTTAGATTTCTTAATTCCTCTTCTTAAATGAAAGATGTAGACAAAAAGAATAATCCCATATACTCGTAAAACTCTCATATTGCATACCACACGCTGATGCCTTATGTCTTATTTTATTAAATCTTATTTTCTGCAACAAACATTAATATGTAAAAAATTGTAATTGCGATATGAATCATTTTTTGCTGCAAAAGAAGGGTTTTCTCAGGTTTTGTTCATATTGGTTCGATAGGTTGGTTTTATGTTAATAGACTGTAAAAAGTAGCAAGCGAAATTGTAAAGAACAACTAAAGTAATCGTGTAGATTGCTTATAATAGTGTTTAGTATATCAAAAAGTTAATAAAGTAGCTATGCACGGTATCAAGAGGTGTATTCCTCAACAAGCTACAATACCCAAACAAAAACAAATATGTTATAGAGAAAGAAACCGTTGTGATCGGAAATCAAACTGTTATGCATTGGTTTTAAAAAATGCATTTCTCAGATTAGATTTTGAAAATTAAAATATTTTTTAAAACAAAAACCAGGCAGGTCTTTCTTTTGCTAAAGGAGAAATTAATAAACTTAAAGACTCAGGTTTCCCAACATAGGTAGTGACAGTAGCATAAAGAGTGGTATCTCTGCATGATTTACCAGTATATTTATAAAAATATTTCTGTATTGTATTTCTTGCCCAAAAAGATATAAACAAAGAGAAAACGGCAAAAAAGACAGACTGGCGTAGGGTTCTTTATAAAGATCACAGCTACGTTGTACACTGTACGGTAAAGAAATGTTAAAAAAATAATTTTGACTTAATAGATTTGACTTTTCAAATTCCGGTTTTCGAAACTTTAGATTTTAAATATCTGACACTGAAAGACGAAATTGAATGAAATTTTGGAACTTTGTTGTTTGCATGCCTCAATATTCGATACATGGAAATTTCGAACAGTTAAACGAAATAATTAGAATTTCTGACTTCTAAAATCCGAAGTAGACAAAACTTTGATACACTATTTCACTCGAGATATGATACCACGAAATGTATAAGTTGGAAATCCTTTATTTTGTCAGCATGAAACCCTATGTAACACCGAAACGTAGTGAACGCTGAAGCCTGGAAATCTCGCAGTACAGAAACTTTGAAACATAAAGTCGTCAAGCTGTGTTTCCATATATAAATCATTGCTGAACGGTATGTTCTAAGGCTTTCAGTATATTTTAGTGATAAATATCACTTATTTATATACATAATATAAATATGTTTGAATCATTCCTTTAAGTATTACTAAAGATGAAAACTAATCAAAGTAATATGATAGACATGCTGAGTTTTCGTTTCCAGTGAGTTTCGAATATTACTTCGAATTCCGATAGACTTTCTTAAGTTCTAAACAAATTTATGCTTTTTAAAATTTTTACTTGTTTTGTTATCCGCAATTAGACAAATTAAGTCATTATCGTGAAAAGGATAGGGAAAGTGCCGTCTACATGCGTGACTTCAAAAGCACTTAAAGTGTGGAAATTTATCAAAACATGAAAATATAGATTCGAATGTGCACTTGACGTTTAAAAAGAAACCATGATTAACTGCTGCACATTATTATAATCGTAACGTGTAAAAATATTATCCGCACTTTAGAATAATTAATACGGGCTGAAAAGGAAATGCCTTGTCTAAAATATAAATTAAAGAGAGTTTGGTTGTTGGGCATATGTGTATAATTGCAATATACTTCATTTAAATATAATAATTCCCTTTTTCATCATGTAGATGCGCCTCTATGTAATTATATTTTTTGTAAATTATCTTCGGGCGAAAAAAACTTTTCAGTTTATTAAATTATCCACTTCTCTCGGATTAATTGTCTATTGTTAAATGTTTATTAAGCGCGATTTGAAAGAAAATAACAGGCAATTTTCTTATAATTATCACATATCTATCGTATATAATTCTTACCTCACTATTATAAAGTTCAAGCTTGTGATATATTGCATCAGAGAACATTAAACAATTAACAAGCAATTTCGATGCCATGATGAGTTGATGACGGTGCAGGGGTTCTGATTTCAGGTAATTCCTGTAATTAACTTCAAATTCGTGTTATTTCGGGCATCTAACGTTACAATTACTGTTCAATTATTAGATCTTAATAACTCAACAATCAATATTATAAACGTATATCACTTGAAAAGAATCAGATGAGGAACGAAAAAAGCCTAATTACTGCTCCTTTGAATAATATGCAAAAGTAGTGTTATTGCAATATGCTTCAAAATAAACAAATATAAAATAAATAATTGTACACAAATAAGAACAAATTAATAAATATAGTAGAGAAGAGTACTTTATTATTACCACTCTCTCGCAGATTCAAAGCTTCGTATAAGTAAGTACATATCCATCATATGGCATATACACTATACAAGTATACCTTTTTTTCGATAATTATGAAAATTTCAATACAAATTAATTAATTCACCTGATGTCATCTTCCTTATTGAAAACTATGTACCTTCCAAAATCTGCATTAAGATTCCACTCTTGCCTTGGTGCATTGTAATAACGCGACTTTTCGTTTAATACGGATACCTTCAAATAGATGGTTGAAATATTATTATTAGAACTTTTTGTGTTTTAGAACCGCTTTTAATCACCTTCTCTTCATCTCTGTTATACCTGTTGACAAGAACAAACCCATCCATCGGATAGAATTATACATTTTAAATAAGTGAATTCGGATAAGATGAAGAGATGGTAAAATATTTTATATATTTATAGATATTTTATGATTTTGGGATTTGTTACATACCTAATAGTTATTGACCAAGATATTTTGTTAGCTATTAAGCCGGGTGAAGTTTGTAATAAGCCGGGGTCCCTACCCACTAGACGATCACGGCCCATATTACTCTACCCGCGTAAAATTCAAATATTTAACAAAACGGAAGTTGACAGAGCACTACCAACCTTACCAATGACAAACTTTATAATAATAAATATAACAAAAAGAACAAACTGGATCCTACGTTGTAATTATTTTTTATAACATGTGACTAAGGTTGATAACGATTGACTTACTTCATAAAGACGGAAAAAAAGAGAGAAACACAAATAAAAGAACAGTTAAATATGATTGTATTTTTTATTAATTTATTTTTAATCTTGAGCGAGGGGGGGACGGATTTAAACTGAGACAAGTTAAAAGGATAGTTCTGTAAAAACCCCCTTGAAATTTATGCTAGCCCAGCTAAATACGTACACACTTCAAGTTCATTAGGTGATCAAATGATTATTTAGTTTGGTTACAATAAACAATACCGATCAATAAAACAATTTATCAAGTTGATACAGTTGTGTGTCTATACCAGGTATTTGTAAATAGTCAAAACGAAAATCTCTCAACATAATACATCAAAAATAAGTGAAATAGGGTCAATCAAAAAGATTTACAGATAAACTAAAAAAGGTAAATATGCCAGATTAAAATGAACACACAAGAACTACTGAACAAAAATCATATCATATTGACATAACAAGAGATACGTTGTGACCATACATTTATATATACATAAAAGACACATACGAAATAAGAAATATCAGTAAATAAAATAATGGTTTGAGGGTTCTCTTACACGGCCTGTCATGGGCTCTTTACCATCGTGTAGATTAATACTCGCTCAAATAAATAAATAAAGGTCTAAGGGTTTTCTCACACGGCCTATCATGGGTTTTCATATCACCGTAGAGATTAATATCTAAGGGGAATACCCTCTTAGTCACAAAGTATAACATTTAATAAGGTTACAAACATTAACATAAAAATCAATAAGTACTGTCAATAAAACATATAACAGTAGTAGTCGTATTTACATAAATATACAAATGACATTTCTATTTAGCAATATTAGCTGTAATGATACTGCCAACGTTAATAAAACATTAATTTCTAGTAATATTTTTATATCAAAAGGCCGAATATATAAATAAATTATTAAAAAGTATCAAACAAATCTTTTAGATTTAGTTACCGTACAGATTTTGATTTAGCTATAAATTCAAATGAGAGATTGATGTTTTAGATTAAAAAAATAATATCAAAATCATATCACACAACTAGAATCAACATAAATTAAATAAATAAAATGGACTTACATGAAGAAAATTACTATACAAGCAAAGATCAAAAATGGCTACCTCATCTTGTTTACATTTCATAATCATCCTATATCAAAACAAAAACAAAAAGGTATCGTCCCCTAACTACAAAAAAAATCAAAACTACCAACATTAAATAATCTGTAATAAACATCCCTAAACATAAAATCAAGTTACCAATCCCAAAGAAACTGTAATAAACATCCCCAACATTTTATATTGAACCAAATAGTTGTTATTTTTAAAATCAATTACATATTTTGCCTGAACCTATGTAATAACAGAACTAGTTAAATTGATTATTATGAAAATTGTTTTGTGACTAAATTACTGCTACAGCTACTTTGCTTATTTTGGTTGACTGTAGGTCTGACCACTACAAGTTAGAAACTCAGTTATTTAAGCTACTTTAGAATAACTGGCGCTTTGTATATGTGTAATATTTGTCTTTACATTCCCATGAAATTTTCTATAATGCCTCTAATTAGCATATCATAAGAAGCTATTAGGTGAGTACAAGGACATATCCAGGATCTGAACTATATGGGGGTAACTCATATTAGTTTCGAGGAAGGGGAGTAAACTGAAACACGGCGATTAAAATTATGGCAAAACTGTTTTTATTAGTCACTAAAAAGTGCATACTGATTCGCATCTCGCCCCGTCACGCATACGCATCAATTTGAAGAGGGCTTTATTCTCTTTTATTTTTCTTCTAGGGGGGCAGTCGCTCCTCCTGCCCCCCCCCGCTGGGTACGACGCTCTTGGTACTTCCATAAAATAAAACCTTTTAATAGCAAAAAAATTTTACAAAAATTTTTTCACCCTTTTTAAATATCCACAAATTAATTTTAATATTCCAGGATAATGTAGGTTAAATTCTTTCAATAGAGTTAACTATTATAAAATAGTTAAACTATTTAACATAAAAAGAAATTGTCCCCAAGATTTATTTCCTCCTTTTAAAATTTCCACGAATTCATTTTAATATTCGAAGACAATGAATGAAGGTGAGTGAGAAAAAATGTGGGTTAAATTCTTTCAACAGAAAACTACTATAAAATAGTTCCAAGAATTATTTAATTCTTTTTGAATTTCCACGAATTGATTTTAATATTCGAGGATAATGAATTAATTATTAATAAATTTATTTTTGTAAATAAGAATGCAGGTATAAATTATTTCAATACAATACTAATACGCAAGAGCGTACCCAGAATTTCAACTAGATGGGGGGAAGTGAAACACGAGGATTTCTTACAAAATAAAACTCAAAACTATTGCAAAACTGTTTTTATTAGTCACTAAAAAATGCTGCCACACAGACACATCAATTTGAAGAGGGCTGTAATTTTTTTCTTCTAGGGAGGTAGCTGCCCCACATTGCTTCTCGCTGGGTAAGCCCTTGGGTGAGTAAATAAATGTCACATATACTTTATAGTGAGTATTTCGAATATAATAAACAGTTTCGGGAAATTATAATTCTTTAACTTAAAACTTTAAAATTTAAAAAGGAAAAGATTCAAATTTTCAAACCGTCAAACTTTGTGAAATTCATAGACTCCAGACGTCAGCACCTACTTGATAATTTCCGTTTGAAAACACTCGTTTCAGACTATATTACATTAAGATCTCACTCAAGCGTACATACCAAACTTTGATCCTATAGTGCTAAGTTAGTTAATTGGAATAAAGCGAGGTTGTTGTAAAAACCCTGCATATGTCTGCTTCGCCAAATACAGACATTCAATCATGATTTCCACCGTTTGTCGTACAATTTCTATTTAAAATATTTTCTTTTAAATCTCCAAATCATACGTTTATTATTCTCTTATAACTACCTTAAAATTAGGTCCGTAAGTTTTCTTACATGCACTATTTGTTGATAAGAGTCTACAGAAAGAACTTCACAGCCCTAGGTTAAGTTTTAGCAGAAATATGGGGCACATTAAGGTTAAAGGTCACTTCATGTGAACACGTACCCAATTTTGCCACAACTTAACTAAAAAAGGAAACTGTAGCTAAAAGGTTAGCTACATAACATAGCATTGCATAAATATGAGCTCAGTTATCTCAACGAGCAAATTTAACGACTTTTGATTTTTACTTGTGTATTTTAACAAACTGAACTTGATTGATTGATTATGGTGTTCGTAACAATTACTTTTTATTGTATTCCAATTTTTGAAAATAACGAGCAAGTGTTCGACTTAAGTGATTTTTTACCTTTTCCGCAAATCTGAGAAAATGTCACCCTAGGGATTCTTTTTGCTCTAATTTAAGCCTATAAAGCTATTAAAATCAGTTACTGGTTTTTGAATATATTTCAATCTCCATTCATGACCTCCTGCTGCTAAGACAACCTAAGGTTTTGATTTTTTTTCTGTAGCAATGAATAAAAAAATTAATTGTAATTATTTCTATTTGGGAAAATATCTTATAACATATAGCTAGCTAGTAGTACTTATGTTATCTTCTGAATGCCTTAATTCACTTTTATTTTGTATAAAACTGTACATTAAGTACATTTTAGTGTTCAAGTATTTTTGCTAAAATATACCGGGTGACAGTATTTTGTGGCAGTACTGGCATACTAGATAACAGGGCACATACCAGTTCGCCATTTTCTATTATTATTATTGAAAATATCATTTAAAAAGTGGAACATGTACGTTGAAGATTTTTTGACAACAATAACACAATGACGGGCTCTTACATCTCACCCTGTATATTTACGTATTATGGGCTGTTATTATCTCTTTTTTACCTAGGCGAGTTCCTTTAACGTTTTTAATGACACTTTTTGACAAGTAAATTTTTTTGAAAACTTATTATTCGAGATTTTCCTTTGAACTTCACCTTTCACCTTTCTTTACGTTTCAGTATTCATCAGTAGTCTGATGTCATGATATCGTCTCTCCGTCTTGTTGATATCTTCGTGGAACTATTCACCTCGTTGTTCACTGACTGTTCCGGGGTTTCTCAGAAACTGGCCCAAATGTGATAGTCGGAGCTATACTTTCTATCTCATTTTATACCTTTTAAAGCTTTTAATTGATCTACAATGTTGCTCAAATATTTAATATTTGCCAAAAACGTATAGACCGTTCGAACATCTTGTTTGTGATTAGTTCTCTGATCTGTGGTCCTATTTTGCTATCCTGTGGTTTTTCAGTATGTTCTTGGAAGCTGGTCAAGTGTATTTCTTCTGTATCCAAAGTATATGTTTATCTGCAATGTTGCGAGATTTATAACTAATTATTTGGGAGTAGTTAACTAGTTATTGTTGGAAACGTTGTTTTTAACATTTTTATAGAAATACTAAAAAGCTAAACATAATAGGTGATGGGAAAAAATAATTACACTTCTCGAAGCAGGAGATAAGATTTGATATAAATAAGTGTCAAAATCAATACAGTGAAATCATGTCGACCAGTGTTAGCTTGTATTTTTTTAATATAAGTTTATCAGATTTAAATTGGTCTGTTTTTCGGGTAGTTCTTTTAAATGGTTTTCTTTTTAGTTACTACATGTTATTTTATTCATAATTATAGATACAAGATTACATTTGTTAACGAAGAAGTTCCACAATTTTCATCCGAGACTTTCTTTATCAGTCATACGTCTCAGCGCTTGGAATTTTGAGGAGACCAGCCTTAGGATAATTCATTTAACTACAATAATATAAATGCACAATAGCAAATTCACAGCAAGCCTGATTTATCTGATTTGTTGCTTCTGCAGCTTTCAGTATTAAGACGTGTGACTTTTGAACCTACAATATGAAAATATTTTCCCGCGTTTCTTGTATTTAAATTCATTATAGGAGATTTGTGATCTCCGATACACTTTGAACTTTCTACATTTAAATTTTTTAAGCTCATTTTTTTCGAAGATAATTTTCTACAGTGACCGGCAAAAAGTATGCACCATATGAGTAACTTGTATGTTTTCGATTTCTGAAATATATATTTCTTGATAAAAGTATCTGCTAATAATATTTTATCCTAAACTTATAATTATCAAGGTTCGACTTTGAGAAAGCCTTCTCGATATTCATTTTTTTTAACTTTGACTTAACTGCTTTACAGCAGTTAAATTAAAAGAAATTAAAATAAAAAATTCCTTTTCATGGTTGACCCTATACAGGGTGTTTCACTCAAGAGTCGTATCCTCTGGACATGTGATAGTACATATTTATATGTACTATCACATTTTAATGCAATTAAAAAGCTTTATTATCATTAATGACTATTTTTCGTAATAACCAGAAAAAAAATTGTTTTTGTAAAGTGGGTTGAAGGTCACTGGATTAAGAATAGCAGTTGGAATTGGATGTACCTAACTGCATTTTTAACGTAATATCTGATACATTGCAGATACTTCCATGCAGTTGATGCTAGGTGATGTTACAGTGTGTTTTGACTTCAACAGTTCCCAAAAGTTGACCTTTTTAGCAAATGTTTTTCGATGTGCGTAAAATGAAAAATGGCATAAGAATTTCTTGTTCCTATTGACGAGTACTATCTCTAATCTTAAGTGAAACATCCTCTATAATTGCAATTTGAGGATGTAGTATCATTATAAATAAATCTCCCATATGGTGCATGCGTTTTACCGGCCACTGTATGTCTGTTGCCTTTCCGATTTCTTTATTCCGATATCTTTGGGAAATTGTTTATATATATTTTTTTTCTAATAGATATATGTGTGGCATTAATAGTTTTTATGCATTTAAGAAATATTTGTATTGTGAGATTAGAACTGTGTTTTATTTAGCTATTGTGGCATTAAATATATATTGATAGTGATCCTTCTGGAATTCCTTCACCGTATATAATTAACGCAATGAGATTCTTGGCGCTTATTTATCTACTCAAGTTAGTCCTTTAATCCTTCTTGTTATTTATTTTTAGAATTAAATCCTTTTTCCTTTAAAGTTTTACTTATAAATAAATATTGATTAATATCAATTGATCATATTTAATTACAACAATAATTATATATACCTCTTGTAAAACTTAAATATTCTTTAAAGTTTTAAACTAAAATCAGAAAATCACCTAAGATGCAAAACTCATTTGAAATTAAAAGGGTCCTCTTGTTTTAAAAACAAGAAAATTATTAAAATAAGCCGCGTAAAGAAGCTTTATTCAAATATTGCTCTGTGGAACGTCAAAGTAGCTCAACGAAGTAAATAAAAAATATTTAATATTGTCTTTGAGCGGAATAACTGCGGCTTCGTTAAGGGATAACTTAATTCTCTTCTCTTCCTTCTGCTTATTCTATTTTACTTTGTTGAGTTGTTTCGCAAATTTGTTTACGGGGACGTCTCTTTACTGCGATGAGCTTTCCTTTAAAAGAACGTCGTCTCCGGGCTGCCGTTTCCTTCATTGCAGATGATGGAACAAGTTTGCTGAATTTGACAGGTTAATAAGTTTTTTGATTAAACTGTGTAATGTCATATGTAAATATACCTACAACATATTTTTGAAAATGTTTCGTAGAGCCTCCGGCATACTGTATTACTAACTTATAATATTGTACGGTCATTTCAATATTTCATTTTATACAATGTTACCGTCATTGTTCATTATCTTTAATGTATTCCTTTCTGTTTCGAACGGGAACTCAGATCTCGCGTATGTATAGATGTATCCTTTTTCTTTGCTAAAATGACACATCTTATTTATATACCGTAATTTTGTAGAAAGCATTCCTTATAAATAAATCGTAGGTAGAACCATTAGATAATAATAGTAAGTAGTGATTCTACTAGAAAACGTATAATAAGGATTCAGTAAAAGATTATGTCGACGTACAGCCTGGGGTGTGCATATACATTTCTTCTCTGCTTGATGGAGTAGAGGTACGCCTACGTTTACAGTACTGCACCTGCCGAGGTATAAAGCTGAAGAACGTACCGGTACTGCCAACAGCTACAGCACAATTAGAGTTTATACCCTTATTAAATGCATGCTTTCGCCGAGACAGTTCATTTTATGTAGATATACATGGCCATAATAAGTATACAAGTACTTACGAAAGTATAATAGGTGGATTCAGTGTAGAAAATTATATCATACCCACCAAGTGTAGCACCGTGCCGCGATGTGATGGAATACCTTAACTACCTAACCACATGCCAATGAGTTAAAGCTTGGAACGTTCAATTTTATTTAGGAATGAGATTATATTTCTTGGTGGTAATGTTAAGCTAGCACATCATTTTCTTAATAACTACAATGGTACCTACTATAGCATGCGTTCCGTTGATTTGACTACTATATATGTATAGTATGTCAGATCCAATGACGAAAAAGTGATCAAAACTAATAATGAACAAATTAAAGTCTCAAAATTGAATTATACTAAGCAGTAAAAATGCAAATTCTTGTTTTTAGAAAAATGACTATATTACTTTTGTAATCAGAAATTATCAAAAAGGCATTAAACCTGGTCCTATAGTCCGTGTTTGGCATTGCTCAATAGATATACTTCGAGTTGCAGTCCGGAGTTTCTAAATTCTAAAGTTCAAAAATCTAAATCATCGAATCTTAAAGTTTCACAATTCATACGTTCAGAGTTTTAATATTACACAGATTCCCAGTAAAAGAAGCTTAGGCAATTAAAAAATTCAAACAAAAAAGTGAGTACACTAAATTGTTCGTTTTTAAATTGTCTACAAGAAAGGTAAGAACAATTTTTCTCGTACGACCAAAAATGAAATAGTTACTTCACCACAAAGATTTTCAACCCCTAAATTTTTACGGTTATTTGTTTATAACTTTTTTACTACAAACATTTCTCAAAGAAGTGTATTGAGGAAGTTGTAGAGAATCGTATTTCCGACAAAAATGGAGGTAACAAATCTTTTACTCAGACGTATGGTTAAGGAGATAATAACTTACCAGTAGGAAGAACGTTATAGGCGCTTACTGCTTCGTTTTCGACTTACCTCCATTCGACCGCTGCCTTCCACTATACCAAAGAACGGAACCAAAAAAGTGAGTGCACTAAATTGTTCGTTTTTGCGAACAATTTTGCTTGTACGACCAAAAATGAAATGGTTATTTCACCCCAAAGATTTGCAACCCCTAAATTTTTACGGTTATGTGTTTATAACTTTTTTATTACAAACATTTCTCAAAGAAGTGTATCTCGAGGAAGTTGTAGAGAATCGAATTTCCGACAAAAACGTTATGAATTACTTCTTTCCTCAGACCTACGGTTAACGAGATAAATTGAAAAAACACTTCAACCTCTTTTTCCCAGATGGCGGACACTTCGCAGCCTCCGATTAATACGAAAATTTGAATGTATACTTAACACACACCCCCCTACATACTAAACAAAAAAAATGCTGTTATCAAGTCTTGTGGCTTTTTTTACCCTGTCGCCTGGACTAATTAGAAAAAAGATTATTTTACACAATTCCAATAAACTTTTTACCCTATTCGGCGATACAATACTCACTACAAGCTGATAAGGACTTTATTGTGTATTTCGTATTGCATTTGGTATGTGTCATAGGCCGGAAAGCCGATTGCCCATGCATTTGCAAACCTGCTATTTTTATTTCCTGTTTATGCACTATTTACCTGCAAACTGTCGCGACGGCACTTTTTTTATTACAGCGTTTTCTCTAGATATATCTATTTTTCTATAAAAATTTCAATTTGAGGTTCGACTTTCTATACCCTCCAGGAATTCAAATTTTTAGAGTTTTTCAACAATTTCACTTGCAGTATTAGCCCTCAACTGTATACAACTAAGAATAAACAAATGAATTTTAAAAGGATTTAATACTGCTGCTGCTGTTTCTTGATTTACGTCTTGCCACCTAATGCACATTTAACTATTCCTGTTCTACGTCCATATCACAATTGTCTTAGTAAAATACTATTATTAATAGCATGATATAAATCCACATATTTTATGAAATAATGATTGCCCTCCCTGGTTGAAATTGCGTACCATTCATCATATTTATTGAAATTACGCTTTTACAACATTAGCACATTCTTGTACTGAAAAGAAAATTATTCTTTGATGTTATTCATTAGTCATTACGTGCATGTTATGTAATACGCATTAATTGCAGACCGGTCGTGAAACACGAGGCTTCACATTTGGCTCAACCATTTTTTTTATTTGCATGGATCATAGGATTTGATACCAGAGACATTTAAAAACTAAAAGTTTCTGAAAACTAACTTGGCATTTTTAATACGTACATATTAGCAGTAATTTGTTGTATTTTTATAATTTTACTGGAATAATTAAAATTGTCCCCTTATGCTAGTCATTAATTGAAGGTTTTTGTAGCTGTTGTATGGTTCAAAACCATGACAATTAACAGAAACGGACAAGCAACAAATAAACGCCCTAGAGATGGACACGCTGAATAGGTTAGCAAGAATATCAAGCACTAAGTGTCAGAAATGAAGGCATACGAGTGATAATGGGAAAAGAACTATTATAGGTAAAATGTAAGAACAAATAGTTAACATGCCATGAGTATGTTAGAAGGCTGAGATAATACCAAGAAAAACATTGGAACTGGTGCTAAAAGAACGACAAAAGAGGTAAGCCCAGGGTGAAATAGAATGGAGGATATATAGTCCAGTCAATATAGATGTGAAGAGTGTATTTTCGTGTTAACAGCTATTTTATTGCACAAACCTATTCAGAATAGTGTGTAGAATAATATATGTAGTTGCGTACTAAATCGTAGTGACAGCAGAAAAGTTATTAACAACTTAAGACGCCATCAACCGTTTTTGAGGTGTTTTTCTTCCGTAGCTCATCAGGATGACTTTCTACGAAAAAATGATCAGTATATGATTTGTTTATAATAAAAATAGCTACCAAATGGCACCGGTTCGATTGTTATAACTAAAATAATTAAGTTGCAAAATCGAAGAAACTGCCAAAATCGCGTATGTTTTTTAAGTTGCCATACAAATTTAGATAGTCAACCAATATTGATGAAACTTACGTTAAGTATAGTTTAAATTATGTACAATAAGCACTCAAAACCCGTATGCTAGGTATACAAAACGTTTTGTTTAACAAGGTGTTATAAATTTACTGCATCTAAAACTTTGGAAGTTTGCAAAAGCTGTTTCAAGCTTTGCATACTATTGCAAATGTGCGTATATATAGCTTAAATCATTAGCAATCGAACGCAATTTGTAAAATTCGATTACGTTTATTTTTGCAATTTTGGTGACGTTTTACATCTCTTCATAGTTTTGTTACGTTTATAAATAATTCTTCAAACAGCTTTTGCAAACTTCCAAAGTTTTAGGCGCAGTAGATTTGTAAAACCTTGTTGAACAAAAAGTTTTGCATACCTGGCATACGGGTTTTGAGTGCTTATTGTACATAATTTAAACTATGCTCAACGTAAGTTTCATTAATATTGGTTGACGATTTAAATTTTTATGGCAACTTAAAAAAACATATGCGATTTTGCAGCTTAATTATTTCAGTTATAACAATCGAACTGGTGCCATTTTGTAGCTATTTTTATTATAAACCAATCATATACTGAACATTTTTTCGTAGTAAGCCCTCCTGATGATCTACGGAAGAAAGACACCTCAAAAACGGTTGATGGCGTCTTAAGTTGTTAATAACCTTTCTGCTGTCACTACGATTTAGTACGCAACTACATATATTGCTCTACCCACTATTCTGAATAGGTTTGTGCAATAAAATATCTGTTAACACAAAAGAACCAAAAACAGATACTTTTGGTTCCCTGCCGACTGGACTAATAACTGACGAGTCGAAGACGAGTAAGTTACCTCCTTGAGCCAGTAAAACTCGTTACCTTGCGTATCAAACTACATAATTGTATTAAAAATTCTATAAATTTCGATATTAAAAAAAATAGTATATAAAATAGTAGAACTATTGCTTTGGAAACGCTCGTTACTTGTTTTGTTGTTTACTATGTCATTTAGAATTACCGTTTGTGGTGCATTTTTGGAATTAGATTTTGCTAATCAGATTTATTGAAATGAGTGTGCCGTAAACTATAATCGATGAAGCAGCAAGTGTGGCTGCAAGTTTGTTACCTGAAAAATCTTCAGCTAGATACGAGCACGAGTACGCTGAATTCAAAAAGTGGCAACAGGAAAACAACGTGATTGGTGTGACGGAAGACGTTGTATTAGCGGATATCAATAATTTGTCTAAGAAATTCAGTCCGGATTCGTTATGGTCGAAGTGGTCAATGGTTAAAAGTTATTTGTCAGTTAGAGAAGACATTGATATTGGCAGGTTTGTTTTCTTTTATAATTAGTTTAAAAGGCAAAAAAGTTTATATTTGTCAATTCTAGATAGCATAAAGTGATTGCGCTTTTGAAAAGACGGAATGAGCGCTATGTTCCCAAGAAAGCTAAGGTACTGACGAAAGAGCAAGTGGAAAAATTTATACTTGAAGCTCCTGACTAGAAGTAGTTGCTTGCCAAAGTCGTTACCATTTTTGGTATATTTGGTTGTTGTCGGTGCGATGAACTTCTATACCTCACTTTAAATGAAGTGGAGGATTTGGACAAATATATTGTTCTCACCTTACGCGATACCAAAAATTTAACAACCAGGAGGTTTACAATAACGGACGATGGGTGTATTTTTAAACCTTGTGCTATTTATCGGAAATATGCGACTCCGACCTCAAAAAGTAAGGACTTGCGGTTGTTCTTGACGTACCGTAATGGAAAATGTGTCGCCCTAAATGCAGGTCAACATACTGTTGGTACAATACCTAAAAAAAATGCTGAATATTTAGGATTACAAGAACCTGCATTGTATACAGGTCACTCGTATAGACGGACTGGAGCAACGATGGTTGTTGATGTAGGTGGTGATACTTTAACTTTGAAACGTGCAGGTGGATGGAAATCAACAAAAATTGCAGAGAGCTACGTGGATGACTCAATCAATAACAAGATCGAATTGTCAAAAAGATTGTTTCCAGTTAAAATATCTGCGCCATCTACTTCTACAGAGCATATATATAGTGCAAATACAAGTAGTAATGACTTAAAATCGTTCGGAAATTTCAGCATTAGCGGAAATAACGGCTGTACTATGATATTTAATGTATACGATAGTAATAAGATGCAATAATTCTCATATGTTAGTAACAATTAAATTACTGCTAAAGAGTTTGGATTTCATTTCAAATTATATAATAATAGAAAATATGTGGACGCGTGTAAAAATTGTTACATGCTAGCCAGTTATTTTTTTACACCCGTGCTCCACTTATTAGACATTTTCAAGGGGAATACAGTGACTTGATAAATTGATGTTTACAAGTTAGGAACAAATCAAGTGTATTTTGTAGGTCATCGATTATAATTAGTAGCTTGGGAAAAATTAACAATTCGTCTATTTTTTAGGCTTTCTGTTCTAGAAGAGAAAGCATCTTGACGAAGGTCTTCGTTCATCTGTCATACTTACTCAGCTAAAAAAATGCGACATATGGATGTATACCTGTGGCTTAGTGCAAGAAGGGCCAATGTCAACTATTTTTGATATTACCATAGCCTTTCTTGCACCAAGCCACAAACATTACCGACGTAACGTTACCGACCCCAGAGAGTTCGAACTCGTTGTCAGCTTTGACCTCGTCATTGTTAAAATTAGACTTATTTCAAGTATGACTATTCATATAGGCGGTATTTGAGGTGACAAGATTGACTACAGTATCTGTTTGACTATATGGCCTGTCACGAAATTGTGATCAAAGGTTCCGCCCTCACATTTGACAAGGAACGTGCCCTATTACCTGGAAGTGTTGCATATACACGTCTAGATGTACATAGCACATTTTGAAGTAAGGAACGTCTATTCCTATTCACAATATTGACTGCTTCTCTTACTGTTTTTGGAATTGCTAAGACTTCATCATTGTACACATCAATTAAAGTTTTACATTAATATATTGACAGACGAACGCTCGGGCGATTTCAATAGGGCTCCTGGTCGTAGACCTACGAAAACTTAGAAAGAGTGGTACAAAAGTTCTGCAAATCAATCTGTCGCCTTGGCAAATTTTAAAACAAGTATTACTAGCGGCGATCCAACTCATTACGAGTCGCGCTTGCGTTCGAAGTTCTATTATTTAGAACAATCACTGATGGTAATTGTATATGTTGGACATTTTTTGTAAGTTTGGGTAAGGGTCATGACTATCACCATCCGCGCTTGGTTTTGGCCTCAGGATTCAAACATACATATCTCGAAAAAATGATGCTTTTTTCTTCTTAATAATGTATACTTAGGGCGGATTGTATAAACACATGGTAACTTTAAGCTTAGATCGATATCCTAGGCAACGATTGTTCTAACAATCGTTATTATGACAGCTGAATCAAGTTTAAAGTTAAACCACATTTATACAACCCACCCTTAATGTACTATTTTCACAGAGAGCAACTAAATTCATTCTACCCATTATCTGTACGTAACTTTTTCTCGTCCTTAAATAACTAACAATCATAACTCGTCAAAAGACTTCAGTGGGCCAAGAATCAACGACATCGTAACGTCCAGAAAATGACGTTAAGGTGACGTGCCACATATGTCATATTTGATATGATAGGTTTATTTTTATTTTACCGAAACTAAATGTTACGAAACATAGTTTTGTTATCATAAGTGACATTGGGAATTATTTCAAGGCTTATTCTTTTCAGTTTTTTGTTACAATTGTTATAAAAGTACCTATGTGGTTGAATAAATGTACTGCAAAGATTCATTGTGTTTGTTGTTGCAACAAAAGAAACGGTTACTGATATTATTATTTTAATGTGCTTATTATTTTTGTTTTATTATTTTTAGTACATTTTTAATATTTTACATGTGATATCAATTAATAATTTCTTAAATTTCGCGCCGAATCGTTGCCCTTATGAAGACGCCACCTATTGCAAAGTATCAACCAATCGGTGTAGCTATGCGCGAGCAGTCCACCTTGGTTACTAGTCACTTTTAGTGTTGCCAAATTGTTACAATTGTGACTCACTCTCACTCTTGTTTTGCTCTACTCGCAGTGGCGGCGAACCTATGACCCGCGGGTAAGACACTGACCCACGAAGGCTTTTTAAATGACCTATCCGTTCATTTTTATAAACTTATTTTTTAAATCATAAAAGAGAGAACACACAATTGAAAATTAAATTAAAAAATTAAAGTATAAATATCTAATGACGAATTTATTAAAAAAATATTTCCAAGTGGACGTTGGCTAACTGATTTTCTATCGTATCACTGCACCTGTGTATGACTCATGACAGTCGTAGTGCAGATAATGATTCCACACTAAAAATTGAAATTATACTAAACGTATAAGATTATTTACCAAACAATTTTATATCAATGAAGAAACTTGCTAATGCTCTTTTAACAATGTTTGGGTCCACATATTCGTGTGAAAAATTGTTTTCCTCAATGAATTTTGTAAAATCTATCAACAGAAATACACTTGGAAATAAATTGACTTCGAAATAATAATAATATTTGCTACTACCTGGCGAACCAGGCCCCAAAAGCTATGAAGTATGTTCGGGAGGGAGGGGCGATTATTACTATTAGGCAGGCCCAACGTGCAGCTGCAGCCGACTTAACAGACGGTATAATCACAAATCCCACATTTGTGTTACAGCTAAGGGAAACTGCAGAAAATCTTAACCACATCTGCCGGTACTGGGAATCGAAACCGGCCCGCTTGGGTAAAGTACGTGCACGCAATTCCCTACACCCAAGGCTTATGCGTTAAACTAATGAATATGGAATATGAACCTAATAATAAGAGACTATCTGAAAATAAGTAACAACAGATTTCACATTAAATATACTTTTATTAACTATGTTTATTAATAAAAAATATTTCATAATATCTAAGTGCCTTTCTTTATCCCTTGTCCTTCCAAATACTAGTGCAGAGGCGCCACTGGGCATGGTGTTAACTGGTTCGATAATTCACTTGCAAAAAGTTGTAAAACAAAAAGGAAACGTAAACGTTTTTAGAGAATTTTAAAAGTGAGAACCAAAAAAGAGTCAACTGTCAAGTTTTTCTGTTAACAAATTTTCGGTTTTCCAAATTATTGATACTCTTTTTACCCCTCCCCCTTCCAAGTGACGCCCCTGACTTAGTGACTTACAGGCTAGTATTAAAAAAAATAATTTCGAATTCGAAATTCAGACGAATCATACTAATCCAAGAAATATATACGTTGATTCTCTATATTCTTTCTTTCTTGGCGTGACTATATTGGGGTTTCGAACCCTGGGGGTTCGAACCCTGGCTGGGACGTTATTTTTTGCTTTTTTTATTTACGTTTTTAATGGTTTCTAAAATATTCTAAAGTCATTTTTAGATGTTTCCTAAAGTTTTTTGGTACTGTATAAACAAAACTTTATACCCGCGTAGCAGGTATTACAACCTAGTACAAGCTCTATAAGTGCACAATTACTTTTTTAGTGATTATTATTATTATTTCTTCGTAATTCAAATTCCAATTTGAATATGAGTTATTTTGAATTTAAAGAAGTTTAGTTGCAATGCATGTTATTCATAGTTTAATTTGATTTAATTTATTATAATTTGTAATACTATATTTTCTTTAGTAGTAGTGGTTTCATATGTATTCCTGAAATACTTAAATCAAAGTAGTACAAATAATATAAAAACACAGTAAATATGAGCAGTACGTATTAATTGATGAAAATAAGTCTTTCATAAACTCCTGAAATTCTGATAATGGTGCATTATCCTTAGTGTATCATTTGGTATATGTATATATTTTGGAATACATGAATTTGATATAGAGTTTAGTGAAATTAAAGTACGGCTTCCTGACATGGTTTTGCAGTCCTGTGGACTGCATAATTCAGACCATATTGTAAATTTTTCATGGATCTGTATATTTTCGTTTATTACTTTGTTTTAATTCACTGAAATCATAGCTTAATTAGGGCTTACGTAATTCTTTGTTAACAAGTCCAGTTATTTCATAGCTGCGAAGATAATAAGTAGAAGGTACAACAATAGCATAAGTGGGTATTGTCACGTGCGGGGTGTTTGTTCTGCTAACGAGGCAGCGAGAGCTTTTCAAAACTGTAAGTAACGTTGAATTCGAGTGCCATTGTCCATGACATGATCCCCCTGTATCCGTCACGCTGCACCGGACTGAAGGGTTTTCGTTTTAAATATATTTGCGTTTATTTTCAGAAAAAAAACAACATTCATGTAAAAAGTGGGGTTTTCAGATTTCTTTAGAACAGTTGAAAGCTCACATTGTTGATATAAATAAACAAACAGAGTTTCATGTTTAAAGCAAAAATATGTTCTTGCGTAATAGACGTATACAAACAATTTTCAGATGACTTCAAAATAATGGTTATTTTTAAAAAAATTTTGCAAGCATTTTTATTTTAGTTCTTTTGAGACACATTAATAAAAGATTTCGGTTACAGAGCGCGCGTGTAGAGGTGAAACAAAATAAAGAAAGCGCTTCGTAGAAAAGTTAATATAGACAGGTCGTGTGTCTATGAGATAGAATCGGTGGCCTTTGAAGTGTTTCATATAAGCCGTGTTGACAGAGGCCGCGTGCACTCTGAGTCAAAAACCACAAAGGGCGGTGTTAGTGTCACATATACAATATACACACGCCACCCACAATTCAACTCAATACTTTTAATTAATCTCTGTTTGTTTTTTATATATGTTCACCTTAAAAGTTGATGAAATTTTAATATGCTGAATACAGAGACAGAAAAAGAAAGAAGAATGAGAAGTGAACAAATGTAGTGACAGTTTAATTAACCTTTGGCTGAAAGAAACAAAATCACTCATTTAAATTTACGGCATTTTCTAACTGAGCAATTCTACACAATTAAGGTATTATCTACAATTTGTTAAGATATGAAGAATTCATGTATACAAACTTAGTTCTGATCAGAAAACCAATTCAACTTCTGATATACAATCGAAACATTTTTTACACCTATTTATCAGGATTTCTCTGTATAACGTCTTTATACCGGCTTAAATCTGTGACAGTATCAAGTTTGGTTTACGTATATGGGTGATTTCACAATTATCTAGCAAATTCGTCATAGAAAAAAGTTGTTTTAATGACCTAAAACTAGTGTAATATATGTACTTTAAAAACATCATTAATTATGCAATTTTAAACTAAGCAAATAATGTTAAAATAACAATGGCTTTTATATTATGGCGCCACGGTGTTGAAACAGACGACTTTTTTGAAGTAAGATTAAAAGGTTCCAGTACTTTTAGTAGCACGGTGTTTACATGAGATATGTACAACTTTTATTTATTAATATTCTTTCATTAAAAATCTAAGTTCAGAACTTAGATGAAAAATTACAGGGTGTAACCAAAATGCTTGCCCAAGCTTTGGGAGCCAGTTCTCCACACCAAAACAAGAAAAAAGTTCCTATGAACATGTGTTCGAAATTGCTTCGTTACCAAGTTACAGTCTTTTAAGGTGAAACGTTTTCAATTATGTTTAGCATAATAATTATGTTATATTGGACCCATGCTTTAATATTCTATGTTGATAGGTTACTCATCACGGTTGCAGATTATAGCCTAAGTGCACCAGATGCATGCCAAGTAGGGGGTCGGATATTGTTTTCTGCAATATCTAAAAAAGATTCAGAATTATTAGCAAATTTATTTATACCAAACATGATCGGACACGTTTCACTTAGGAAGGCCGTAACTTGACCACGAAGCAATTTCGGACCCATATTTACCGGAACTTTGTCTGTTGTTTTGGGGTGGAGAACTCGCTCCCAAAGTTTGGGCAAGCATTTTTTGTTACTCCCTGTATATATAGATGTAAAATATTCTATCAAGTGACAAGCTTTGACCTTATCACTGCTCAAGTTGTATAGAATAACTTTTATAAAAATGTATACTCATGATTAACACCACACTGCAATTGGGTTATTCTTCAGCATAGTAGAGAGTATCACCAGCATCACCAATTCATAAACCAGACAAACCTGACACATATATTGCATCCTACAGGTCAATAGACTTACTGCATTTGGACAAATGCTCGCTAAACGGCTAATGGAAACAAGTAACAGAAACATAAAGGTTTACTCTATAAATTGAAGCAAGTTCTTCCTCACATGCTCAGTACCATATTAAAATCGTAGTTGGGAGAAAGTTACTTCCAGGTATTCTCGATCAGGATATTGCTCTATAAATCTCACAGTTCCACAAAAGCATTTTGGATCCAACCTTCCAATCTATTATTTACCACCTGCAGATTTAGCCAACGATGGTCATATCAAGGTTGTCCTGTATAACAGTTTACATTCAATCATTCGGGTAAGTTTCTGATTATAGCAATGGAATTAAAACTTTTTTAAATAGAACTATTAATTTTCAAGTACGTAAACCGATAGCAATTATGATTCTAAATAGAAAAGTATTAAGGCTCTACAGGTCAAAATGCATGATAATGGAGCTAGAACCGATTGACGAGTTCTGTCCCGTTTAACAGTCTAAAAATCGAGATACGTATTACGTTTTGGGTATGAAAATCGATAGAAAGTTTGATTAACCCTGTGTTAGGCGTTAAAAAATCCCGATGACGTCATGTGCGGTACCAGCACATGTTCTAAAATGGGTTCTAATATTGATTTCGTAAACTGGAGGTTGAAATATAACAGTTTCTTTTTAATTTCAACGACAAAAAACGACTCTTTGCATTTTCCGCCGTCTATGGCATATTTACAGGTGCAAATAACAGTTTTTCATATTTTTTACTAAATAGTGATGAAAAAACTTTGCTAATGTGTACTTTCATGAGAAAAGATTTTACGTTACACGTTACAATGAAAAACGCAAATTCCCTACCTGGTGTTTTCGACAAACGGATTTTTTTTCTAATGTTGTACGTGATAACAATATTTTTTTGCCTTAAATGCTGTTAGAATTTGTGTTCCATTCTAACAACACTTTCCAAGATTCTACTGGGGACGATGGTTTTACTTTAAAACATGTCAAGTCACGGTGCATTACAAAAATCTGCCGAGCGTATAGCAATGAATGATGAAATATGGATATCTCATCCACTCAGGCCATAAAGTAAGAATAATTTAAACGAATAAAATTTTAAATTTTGAAATAAAAATTATTTATTTGATTAGTTGATTTTCAGCAATTACATACTATTTAAATAGAATTGCGAAGTAAAGAAATGTAGCAAGTTATTTTCTGTTAAAATTAAATATTAAATTAGTACGATTTAAATATTATTTTGCCATATGCAGAGCAGATTACAATTTAGAATGTTTTATAGACAATTTTTTTTAATTACATATGCTTAAAATAAATATTCAGATAAAGATTAAAAAGATTAAGCAATATCTAAATAAGTAGACGTTAAGGTTAAAAAACGATCCAAAAATTTCAGAAAAAAATTGTCACGTACCACGCAAGAAAAAAAATCTGTTTGTTGAAAACACCTTAGGGAGAGAATTTCCGTTTTTCATCGTAGCGTAAAATTCTTTCTCATGAAAGTACACATTAGCAAAGCTTTTTCATCAATATTTAGTAACAAATATGAAAAACTGTTATTTACACCTGTAAATATGCCAGAGACGGCGGAAAAAGCAAAATGTCGTTTTTTTGCGATTACCTGTTGCCAAGATAAAAAAATGTTTTAAATAAATTATTCATATTTTGATGAGTAGAATCTAAATATGCAATAAAATCTAGGGATTCCTATTTGAGTTTTTAAAGTTGCCCCCCTTATCCCCTACAAGGGGGGGTCAGGGGGGTTTCTTTTTAGAGTCATTCGATAGAGCACATCGACATTAGTAAGATCTCCCATCGTCTTGTTAAAGGTTTTTAATCCCCCGAATTTTAAAAGGGGTGCACGGGTGGTCTGGGCCACCCTGTATATATATATATATATATATATATATATATATATATATATATATATATATATATATATATATTTTTAGATGAAGTTAATTTTTATTAAGTTGCATAATGATTTAAATACAAAGAACTAGATATTTTTTGAATACTATTAATTTTCGGAATGATTCATTATAATCTAGATGCTTTGAATATTGATGTTGTTGTCATGCGAATTGCTGATCTTCATTAATAGTATTCAAAAAATATCTAGTTACTTTGTATGTTTGCCTACTATCTAATTCATATGGAAGATTTCTCGCTTTGCTGATAGTCGTGCTCTGTAGCTCAGTTGGTAGAGATACCACCTAGACAGTGGAGGGTCCTGGGTTCGAGTCCCAGCAGAGTCGATAAATTTTTCTCTATGAATTTGCATTCAAAATATTATTTAATGTAAAATCATTATGCAACTTAATAAAAATTAACTTCATCTAAAAATTTAAATAAATTAATTTCCTTTCGGAATGATTAATTATAATCTAGATGCTTTGAATATTGATGTTGTTGTCATGCGAATTGCTGATCTTCATTAATAGTATTCAAAAAATATCTAGTTACTTTGTATGTTTGCCTACTATCTAATTCATATGGAAGATTTCTCGCTTTGCTGATAGTCGTGCTCTGTAGCTCAGTTGGTAGAGATACCACCTAGACAGTGGAGGGTCCTGGGTTCGAGTCCCAGCAGAGTCAATAAATTTTTCTCTATGAATTTGCATTCAAAATATTATTTAATGTAAAATCATTATGCAACTTAATAAAAATTAACTTCATCTAAAAATTTAAATAAATTAATTTCCTTTCGGAATGATTCATTATAATCTAGATGCTTTGAATATTGATGTTGTTGTCATGCGAATTGCTGATCTTCATTAATAGTATTCAAAAAATATCTAGTTACTTTGTATGTTTGCCTACTATCTAATTCATATGGAAGATTTCTCGCTATGCTGGTAGTCGTGCTCTGTAGCTCAGTTGGTAGAGATACCACCTAGACAGTGGAGGGTCCTGGGTTCGAGTCCCAGCAGAGTCGATAAATTTTTCTCTATGAATTTGCATTCAAAATATTATTTAATGTAAAATCATTATGCAACTTAATAAAAATTAACTTCATCTAAAAATTTAAATAAATTAATTTCCTTTCGGAATGATTCATTATAATCTAGATGCTTTGAATATTGATGTTGTTGTCATGCGAATTGCTGATCTTCATTAATAGTATTCAAAAAATATCTAGTTACTTTGTATGTTTGCCTACTATCTAATTCATATGGAAGATTTCTCGCTTTGCTGATAGTCGTGCTCTGTAGCTCAGTTGGTAGAGATACCACCTAGACAGTGGAGGGTCCTGGGTTCGAGTCCCAGCAGAGTCAATAAATTTTTCTCTATGAATTTGCATTCAAAATATTATTTAATGTAAAATCATTATGCAACTTAATAAAAATTAACTTCATCTAAAAATTTAAATAAATTAATTTTCTTTCGGAATGATTCATTATAATCTAGATGCTTTGAATATTGATGTTGTTGTCATGCGAATTGCTGATCTTCATTAATAGTATTCAAAAAATATCTAGTTACTTTGTATGTTTGCCTACTATCTAATTCATATGGAAGATTTCTCGCTATGCTGGTAGTCGTACTCTGTAGCTCAGTTGGTAGAGATACCACCTAGACAGTGGAGGGTCCTGGGTTCGAGTCCCAGCAGAGTCGATAAATTTTTCTCTATGAATTTGCATTCAAAATATTATTTAATATATATATATATATATATATATATATATATATATATATATATATATATATATATATATATATATATATATATATATATATATATATATATATATATATATATATATATATATATATATATATATATATATATATATATATAATGATTTTACATTAAATAATATTTTGAATGCAAATTCATATAGAAAAATTTATCGACTCTGCTGGGATTCGAACCCAGGACCCTCCACTGTCTAGGTGGTATCTCTACCAACTGAGCTACAGAGTACGACTACCAGCATAGCGAGAAATTTTCCATATGAATTAGATATCAAGCAAACATGCAAGTAACTAGATAATTTTTTGAATACTATTAATGAAGATCAGCAATTCGCATGACAACAACATCAATATTCAAAGTATCTAGATTATAATGAATCATTCCGAAAGGAAATTAATTTTTATAATGTTTGTTTTGCATGTTTGCTTGATATCTAATTCATATGGAAAATTTCTCGCTATGCTGGTAGTCGTACTCTGTAGCTCAGTTGGTAGAGATACCACCTAGACAGTGGAGGGTCCTGGGTTCGAATCCCAGCAGAGTCGATAAATTTTTCTATATGAATTTGCATTCAAAATATTATTTAATGTAAAATCATTATCCAACTTGATAAAAATTAACTCTATCTAAAAATTTATAAAAATTAATTTCCTTTCGGAATGATTCATTATAATCTAGTAACTTTGAATATTGATGTTGTTGTCATGCGAATTGCTGATCTTCATTAATAGTATTCAAAAAATTATCTAGTTACTTGCATGTTTGCTTGATATCTAATTCATATGGAAAATTTCTCGCTATGCTGGTAGTCGTACTCTGTAGCTCAGTTGGTAGAGATACCACCTAGACAGTGGAGGGTCCTGGGTTCGAATCCCAGCAGAGTCGATAAATTTTTCTATATGAATTTGCATTCAAAATATTATTTAATGTAAAATCATTATCCAACTTGATAAAAATTAACTCTATCTAAAAATTTATAAAAATTAATTTCCTTTCGGAATGATTCATTATAATCTAGATACTTTGAATATTGATGTTGTTGTCATGCGAATTGCTGATCTTCATTAATAGTATTCAAAAAATTATCTAGTTACTTGCATGTTTGCTTGATATCTAATTCATATGGAAAATTTCTCGCTATGCTGGTAGTCGTACTCTGTAGCTCAGTTGGTAGAGATACCACCTAGACAGTGGAGGGTCCTGGGTTCGAATCCCAGCAGTCGATAAATTTTTCTATATGAATTTGCATTCAAAATATTATTTAATGTAAAATCATTATCCAACTTGATAAAAATTAACTCTATCTAAAAATTTATAAAAATTAATTTCCTTTCGGAATGATTCATTATAATCTAGATACTTTGAATATTGATGTTGTTGTCATGCGAATTGCTGATCTTCATTAATAGTATTCAAAAAATTATCTAGTTACTTGCATGTTTGCTTGATATCTAATTCATATGGAAAATTTCTCGCTATGCTGGTAGTCGTACTCTGTAGCTCAGTTGGTAGAGATACCACCTAGACAGTGGAGGGTCCTGGGTTCGAATCCCAGCAGAGTCGATAAATTTTTCTATATGAATTTGCATTCAAAATATTATTTAATGTAAAATCATTATCCAACTTGATAAAAATTAACTCTATCTAAAAATTTATAAAAATTAATTTCCTTTCGGAATGATTCATTATAATCTAGATACTTTGAATATTGATGTTGTTGTCATGCGAATTGCTGATCTTCATTAATAGTATTCAAAAAATTATCTAGTTACTTGCATGTTTGCTTGATATCTAATTCATATGGAAAATTTCTCGCTATGCTGGTAGTCGTACTCTGTAGCTCAGTTGGTAGAGATACCACCTAGACAGTGGAGGGTCCTGGGTTCGAATCCCAGCAGAGTCGATAAATTTTTCTATATGAATTTGCATTCAAAATATTATTTAATGTAAAATCATTATCCAACTTGATAAAAATTAACTCTATCTAAAAATTTATAAAAATTAATTTCCTTTCGGAATGATTCATTATAATCTAGATACTTTGAATATTGATGTTGTTGTCATGCGAATTGCTGATCTTCATTAATAGTATTCAAAAAATTATCTAGTTACTTGCATGTTTGCTTGATATCTAATTCATATGGAAAATTTCTCGCTATGCTGGTAGTCGTACTCTGTAGCTCAGTTGGTAGAGATACCACCTAGACAGTGGAGGGTCCTGGGTTCGAATCCCAGCAGAGTCGATAAATTTTTCTATATGAATTTGCATTCAAAATATTATTTAATGTAAAATCATTATCCAACTTGATAAAAATTAACTCTATCTAAAAAAAAATATATATATATATATATATATATATATATATATATATATATATATATATATATATATGTATCTTCTATTTCAAAAATGAACAGTTTCAACTTTAGCGTCGTTCCTATGCTGTCTTGCTATTTTATTATTATTTTGCAGGAGAGCACAGGACGAATAGGTGATGGGTTTTGTAAATGTTGGAGTTTTTCGGAGTTGTCAACGCAAGAACACACTTGTTTTGATTATTATTATGCGACTTTTTAAGGTGTAAGGTGTAGATGAATCGGAATTATGTTGTTGAGGCATTTATGATTAGACTGATAAATTAATTTTAGAGATTTTAGCTTAATTTTTTAGCTTTAAAAGTGCAACAGAAACGTTGCATTCTTAACAAAAATAAAGGAATTGAATCTATTCAGAAACTGTGCAGAATTTCTAAATACGATGTACTAACCAAACAAACTTATAATAAAGTGTAGAAAAGAAAATTGTAAGAATATACAGAATGATCCATTTAAAATAAAAATGTTGATAGTAGCCGTAGCGAAATGACTCGCCCTGTATATACAAAAATATTATAAAATTAAAATTTGTTTTATACCAACCAAGTTTGATATTAAACTTTTCCTTGTAACCCTTAAAGTCTCCAAGATAGCCTTCTGATATGAGCCACCCTGTACATATTATAGTATCTACTTATAGCACAGCTTATAGTAAATGCCTAGGTTCAACAACTCAGAAAAATAACTACATAAACCAAAATTACAAAAGCGGAGGCGGACCGATCCACTACCAGTATCGCGTCATCCAAATCACACCCGCTGAGCTTCTTATCCGACTATGCTAATTCGATTACTCTTTTGTGTCATTTTTAATTTTTACACTAAAATATGTGTTTTTGATGGTTATGTTTTCAGTTTATTTGTTAATTAACAAAATGTCAAATAAAATTTGAAAATTATTTTGATTTGGGGATGCCAATTTTTATTTCGGGGGTGCCTAGCACCCTCCCCAATAGCGCCTATGGATTTCACTTGAAAAAGTAACGATAACGTCATGTGTGGTACTAGCTCGCATGCTCTAAACTTGATTTCGTAAACTAGAAGTGAGATATACAAGGTTCTATTAATTCCAGTGCTAAGGCCATTCCTAATATTGTCTGAATGATTGAGTGTAGACCAGTCGCGGTCGTGTATACGAAAACACGGGGCTGCGACAATACGGCATATATCGCTATTATGCTCGTACGCGTATACGTTGGAGCAACACATATATGTGTTGCTTTGTGGCAGTTCCGCGTTTTTGTATGCACCGACCACGACTGGTATAGACTGTTAAACGAGATAGAACCCGTTAATTGGTTCTATCTACACTATCATGCATTGTAAACCTGTAGGGCCTTAATACTCATCCATTCAGAATTACACATTCTATCGGTTTTCCTAATTAAAACCTAATGCTTACATTTAAAAAACTCCGATGACGTCATGATCGGTACCAGCGAGTTCTAAAATGGGTTCTAATGCTGATTTCGTAAACTAGAGGTCGAAATATACAAAGTTATTTTTTAATTCCATTACTATAACCAGAAGCTTGTCCAAATGATTGAGTGTAGGCTAAATAACAGGGCACCCTGTATGTCATCACGACAACACTTGGTTTCAAAGTTGCACATTTCAAGTTCCTTTATATATATCTAAACATTAAATTTTAAAGGTTTGAATAGAAGAAAGATGTTAACTTCAAAGATTCGAAGTGTTTAAGGACTTTGAATATTTAAACAATTAACAATTTAACAGATTATAGATCAATCAGTGATCAAAACACCAATGTTTCAATTTTAACTTCTAAAAATTAAAAACCTAAAAGGCTCCAAAAGTTTCAACAATTCGTAGTTCTCAGGTTCTAAGAAAAAGTTTCAATGATTAGAATCTTCTTGGCTTTCGAGTTCAAGATTATAAAGTTTCAAAGCAGAACTGATGTGACGGTCTTGGGATTACCACGAACACGTTACAATTCTAAGGTTCAATAAACAACATTTATATCTGTTCAAATTCTACAATTTTAAGCTTCCACGATTTCAAACATTCAAACATGTGATCGAATCAATGAATTCTGTCGAATCTGAAGTTCTAAAGTCCAAAATTCTAAATTTCCGAAGCTAAAACAGCGACTTTCAGAAATTTGAAAATTGAGAAATCTTGTTAAGCATTTAACATTTGTGAAAACTCAAATTTATACAAATTTGAATCCTGAAACTTTGAAATTCAAACTTCAATGTTTGAGGTTTTTTAGACTTTCAATAGTTATTTTTCAGTATCCCGAACATTCAATCTTTTTAAAACATAAAAACCTTACATTTTGAAATTTTGGAAACTACATGCTAAATACGATACAAATTAATATACACATATGAAGCTGTAAAATTTAAAATTAAAACTCTTTGTTGTATTGAAACAGTTTAAAATTTGAACTAAAGATGGCTGAAACTCGAAAACTCTGAGATTGTGGAACATTTGAATGTTCATTACTTTATTCTTTTAAATCTCAAAAATTTAATGTTTCAGACTAATCAATTCAGAAATTTTAAAACTTTGTAACCTTAACATAAAGTAGATGTAAATTTGAATTCTATGATTTACTAATGTTCGAAACTTTAATATCTAAAACTTTGTATACCTATCAATTTATCAATTTTAAGTTATGAAACTTTTTATTGAGCTGCTTTGAAATGTTGAAAATTGAATCCGTGAAACCTTAACAAAATTATGACAATTTAAACAAACTGACAAATTTATAACAATTTTTGAGTTCGATACACTATAGTTTGTAACTGAAACGTTTTTAATCCTTTGATATAAAAAAAGTTGATAAGGGAAGCATCAGAAGACCTACTTTCCCTATGGGAGAGGTGATTTTATGATACTCCTTATGATACTACTTATGATTTTAATCAAAACCTAGACGTTAATTATATTGTATAAATTCGTGGCTTGAAATAACTTTGATATCTAAGGTTCAACAAAGGGCCAAGTTCTAAATACTTTATGACTTATTGGGGCTTGCATGCTGCCCACCCAAGAGCCCGTATATATCCTTGATGGCATGTCCCTATTGGGTATTTGCTCAATTATAAATTGCCCTCATTACGCCAACGATTTAAAAATTGAGAAAAGCAATACTCAAGGTTGTATCAATAATTGTTGCGTATAATTAAAAATAAGGGATGTGCAATTTGATATCGTTTTTTTAAATAGATATTAGTTGTAATTTTCTATTTTCTCCTACTATACCCTTCACCATGGATGTTTCTAAAAAAGAAAATTCACTTTTAATAGATTTTTTATACAAGACAATATCTTTATTCACATTTCATGTTAAACATGTAAAGTAAAAATCTAGATAACCATCAGTAAGCTTTATAAAGAACAAAAATTTGGTTAAGAACAACACATCCAAACACATAAGAAAGAGAATCGCAGGAGGCGATGATCGAGCGGTTAAGCGCTTGGCTGAGCGTGACGCGGCGAGTGATGCGCTACGCGAAGCATAACATCGCTACTCACACCCTCGCCACTCTTATCACTGATTTAGATTGAAATCTGTATTACCTAGGGTTGCGCACTAAATGAACATTGATTTACCAGAGTTAAAGAGATGAGAAAGTTAAAACTATCAAAGACATTATGTGTTTTCAAGATGAAATCTTTTGTAAATAATTGAAAGAAGACCACAAAGCCTGAGACTATTTTTTTGTTTTCTGAAAATGAAGTATTCAGAATTGTCTAGCAACTTAAGCTCACATGAAACGGTTATTTCTACATTATAAACACTTCAAGTAGAATTTTTGTTCTTTAAGTGTGCTTTAGTAATAAACTTTTGTATAAAATAAGTGTTGTGTTCGTTAAAGGTACTATTCATAAACTCTTAAAACTATTTTTTTAATTGGAATTAAACCCAATAAAAATTATGTAAAGGTTATAGCAAACATGCCAAATCCACAATCGAAACAAGACATTTTACGTTTTTGAGCATGGTAAAATATCTAGCAAAGTGTATTATAAATTTATCTGATATATCATCAGCACCACTGAGAAATCGAACTCATTCAAATGTAAACTAGCATTGGGCAAATGAACATCAGAATGCAATTAATAAACTGTCTTATGTAGGAAGCATATGCAATAGCCCCAAGCAGCATTTAAGTAGCAGTAACTGAGATCGGAACTTTCATTGAGTAGTTGTTACGTAACTGCAACAAAATTTGTGACTTTATAGGTTTAATTTCTTCAATTCGAATATTTTAGTAATTGTGTAGTTGTCTCTACTATTTATTGGAACTATGTAGTTTCATTACTTCTGAGTAACTATTAAAGTATGTGGAACGGTATTGCCACTTAGTATACTTACTTTAAAGTCGTTGCAACTTCAAAGTGGTATTATGATTGTAGCAGTAACTTGCCCGAAGCTACTTTAAAGTTTTTAAAACCTTACAGTAGTATTGAATGTAACACTTACGTTTTTGCTACCCAGGAGAATCACATTAAAGTAATTTTTCGTAAACTACTTCATCTCCATATTTACTTGTAAAATGTTGGATTAATCAATAATCATTAATCAATTTGCAATTTGTTATGATTGTTAATAGATGTTTTACTATATAACCTTCAATAAAAATAACAAATTGGTGCCAAATTGTGCCTTAAGGATTGTTATGTATGTTATGTAGCTTGAAGTTGGCAACATTTATTTGTAGTGATGTAACTAACCAATCCTGGCATCCTGGCCCGTTCCCTGGGTGAGCGTCGGTAACACTCGAGCCGGCTTGGAGGATACACGTCTTCTACAGTCTATGCATTATGTATGTAATTCGCCCTGCTCACTCAATATTAATAAAGTTAATTAATGACAATAATTGAGTATCTTTTATTTAAACACATAAAAGAACATAACAGGAATAATATAAAAATGGTTTCTATCATGTGTATCAACTTATAAGTATTTCGTGTATATTTATCATGTTTTATTAAAGACATTTTTTTACTAAAAAATATATTTAAAGAAGGCGCGTTGTTATTTTTCGATCTATCATCATCATATTTAAGAGAAAAGTTGCAATGGTTCATAATTTTGGTGTACTGGAATGACAAAATAATCAAACATTTCATCGCTCTTTGTATTAAGTAAGTATTACAAATAAACTGGTAATTCATTTTGTGGCACGATCCAGCATTATATAGTATAGAAAATGATAGAATATTTGTTAAGTTGCAAGAGCAAGAGAGAGAGCAACCACGCGACATGATGTGTCAAAGAGAAAAGAAGTTCCACGAAAGTAGCAATTACTACGCCACCATGTACCTGCTACCCAAAAATTGTTCCCCATTTTGGTTCCAGGCACGTAACAAAACCGTAGCAATTACGTGCTTGTGACTAGTGGCTACGACTTAATAGTTCCACCGGTAGTTGCTGGTACGTAGCGACGACTAAAAATGCTGCTTGGGAGCGTTTGTCTCAAGAAGCTTATCAAAATCTGAGGTTCGATATGCCCAAACTGAAAAAGAAATGTTGGCTATCTTGTTTGCATGTGAAAAATTCCATTTGTTTATATATGGTTTTAAGGTTAAAGTTTATAATAATCACAAACCCTTAGAGACTATTTGTCAAAAGGACCAACAATCACTTTCTCCTAGAATTCAAAGAAAAATACTTAAACTTTTGCATTATAATGTAAATGTTTGCTATAGACCTAGGAAGTATATGTACATTTCCGACACCCAATCCAGAGCTTATTTAAATTTTATCTACCGATTTCTGAAACTTGGAAAAATCAAATTATGTAACTGAAAATGATTTTCAATTGAAGCTGGCCACAAAAATACCTGCTAGTGTTAAAGTATCTGCAAAACTTAAAGACAAACTGTATGTAGTGATGGACTATTCTTTTTATAGGCCAGTAACCGGGTAATTATCTTGGGGGATTTTCTTGTTGGAATATGTTCGGGGGGGTGTCCCCTGAATGTAACGTCGAATTGGCGGGACGGGGGTATTGAGCGTTAGCCGCCATCTTGAAAAACACGTTTTATCAAATATCTTGTGAACCGTGCATCGTACGACAAAAATAGTAGAGATCGTTTTCGTAGATAATAACAGTTTCTACAACTTTTATTTCGAACAGTTTTTTTCTGCATAGGTTTATATTTATAGCGCGCCAAACTTTGTCCAACATGGTTATTGCTAAATATATAGTTAACGGTTGACGATACCAAAGAATATGAAAGACATAGAAGCGACACTAGAAATCAGTATTCAGTGCGCATGTATATTCAGAAAATAGGCGGGATGACGTCTGACGTGAAACGTGATTGGTGTGTTTACATCTGGTTTAATAAACTGTACAATTTCGTTGTAAGAGTGAGTGAGTAAGAATGAATTTTCGTTGTAAGAGTGAGTGAGTAAGAATGAATTTGTAGTCTCAAAATGGCCGAAGGTCATTGAAGCTGGGTATTGCAAAACCTATTTATAAAAAGTGCAGTGTCGCTTCTATATCTTTCATATTCTTTGACGATACATTAAAAATGGTAATAACCAAATTTATAGAACACAAAATTTCCATTAAAGTTTATTTGAAGTTTTCTTTTCTATAAAATTGATACTTTAAAAGCTATAACGCTGTAAATGCTGAGTTGACACACAATAGCCAGGAGATTATAAAGCTATATATTAAATCATGCGCCTATATATTTTAGATCGTATGGAACAGCTGCCTCTTTCAACATTCGAATAGTATTCAGGTATAATACAGTAGAACCTCGCTCCTTGAATAGGTTGGGTTCCAACAAGTTTTCGGGACCCTTGCTCCTTGCATAGCAATTCTATACCGCTCACCATCCCCATCATCGTGCAACTTAGTGTAGGTAGAAATATCAAATGCACAAAAAATTGCGGAGATGCCTTTGGATGCCGAAAAGCTGACTTAAAATGTTCCATTATTTGTTCGAATTGTAATGGGCACATATGCGACAATGTGCCAGATACATTGGATGCCATCGAAGACGAAATCGATGAAGATGATATTTTCCATTCGTCTCCTACGGATATAGCAGAGGCAGAAGACAGGGATGTGGAAGGCGATGAGTATCTTCCTTCATCATCGAAACAGATGAGACTTATGACGTAAAATAACGTGCCACTTTTTGTATAAATAAATGATTCTAATCATCTACAGGCATCATGCATAGCTATGATTTCGCCGGCTGAAAGTTATAAGACTATATATTCGTATGGTTCATGTAATATTACATATAACCTTATATCTCACAGACGCAGATCGTGAGAATTCTAACTTTGTATGTAGAAAATGCCAAATACCTTCTAAAACCTTTTAAGTTTTATTTATCGATTTTATTTAATTTTCAGTACTTTCACCAATACCGATAATCTTATAAAGGTTTTATTAAGAATTCAGATATTAATTACCCCCGTCCCTCCGTAGCACAGGATCGCGGGTGTGGTTTTGAAATCAGTCATTTTATTTGAATGGTCCAAATAAAAATAATTAAAAGAAAACAGAGAGAGAGAGAGAAGCCATACCAAAAACAGCATATCAATATCACATCTACTTCAACAAAGACCACCGGCGACTACCACCAACATCCGTCGTCGAACATCGGCCAACTTGCTTGTCTGGTTACTTTTTTTCCATCATAATTTTGTTATCACTCTAATTATCATCAGTCACCACAAACGACAGACGGTGTGAAATGCAGTGCGAAAGACCTCTTAAATGCTAAATTTACCCTAGAAGGCTGGAGACACGATGAGTCTAAAGCAGACAATACCCTGCTTGTCAACTGTTGTAAACTTTACAAAGTAGTTAAAAGATAAATATATACCTATTGCAATAAATGGTATGTTCTATGACGTAAGTTTGCCATAGCTTTGCACATTAAGAAAACTAGAAATCTTCAAAGCACTTTTTTAAAGAAACTTCACAACGCAGTTAAAAATATGCAGTTTTACCAGTGGCGTAGATATTAATTTTATTTCCTGGGATGGCTAATGCGAGAAAGATTAACTATAATCTTAGTTATTTATTTACTAAATATACAAAAAAGAAAACTATAAATAATTGTTTTAAATCTTTTTCAAATTTCAATGCCTTTTTGGTTTCTGGGAGGGGTAATTACCCCCTCCCCATACCCCCTATCAACGCCAGGGAGTTTTACAATAAGACCTCGCTGTGTTATAGTCGGGCCTGCAGGAATTGGTTTTAATAGCTCTGAGATTCAAGTACCGGCAGTAATACATTTTGTTAAAATATCTTTAGACTCAAGTACCGACAGTAACAACTATTGTAAAATTATCTTAGAAAGAGTATTCAACAACAGTTGTATGCGCTTGCATTCAGGGCAGTCTTCTTTTCATTTTTGTTTTTCTTTTTTGAGGTAATATCATTTAAGTATGACGGAATAAAAACAATTGAAGATAGATAGAAACGATCTATATTTCGACGATTATTTATAACGATTTTTATATTTAATTTTCTTTTTTATGTTAGTTTTTTATGTTTTTTAGTTATACCTTAAAATGTCCTAAATACTTACCTGATAACATTTGACATTTGAGTTCAAAGTATCCTTTTATTTAAGGCTTTCACCTGTAAGCTGAGTAATCCTATAACAGTTCTTTGTTAGAATAATCACTATTGTTGTGAAATACCGGTCATAAAAACCAATTTCTGCGAGCCAAACTATAAATGCCAAACAATGTTCTTGTTCGTCTTTGGAAAATCTTTTTTTTTTATTTATTCAGCTTATTTACAATCTACTCTCTTTACATTTTGGAGCAATAAGTAAATTCTATATATGCGAGTAGAGTTATCAACCACTGTTGATTCTCTTAGTGATCGGTAGATTGGTAGTATCAGCTTCTTAGCGTTATGGTTACTGTGGTAGGTCAGATGGCCATTGTCTTCTCACTCTTCTTCTAACATTGAGAGAGGTACTTATGTTTTCAATTAGTCGGTTTTCGTGTCTTTGGAGTCTTTGGTTATATAGTGTGGCTAGTCGTTTGATTTCCTCAGTAATAAATGGTATTTGCAGGTCATTGTGTAGTGTGAGGTTTGAGACGTACCATGGTGCACTGGTTAGCTAACTCTTAATAACAAACTATTGTTATATAAAACCATTAAAAAATCAATATGGACTTACGGTGTTCAACTATGGGGTTGCACTAAACCACCCAATACGAAGATAATACAACGACTTCAGTCTAAAGTACTTTGGAAAATCTATAAATAATTTGTTTTGTTTTTTGTAAACATATCATAAGATAACTCCATATTGTCAGAAATTGAATTCGTTTCTGGTCTAAATATTTTTGAAGTTTTGTAAATGAAATGTTAGTTGCAGAATTTCAGCGAGAATAATTCATAATATATTGTATACTCGTCATATCATGCGACATTGGCCACATCTCTGCAAATACCTCCGCTTACCTTGTGATTCGCAGTTCGTGCATCATCTACTGTGCACCTCACAAACTTAGTCGCGACCTCGTAACGTGACTAGAATTACTTATTCAGCCTTCTCGTGACTTTGCACGTATCTACAAATTGCTTATGTCAGCGTACTGAAACAATATTTATTAAGTCCAGTTCTTGAGCTCACCAGAGATGGTTCAGTAGCAAGCCTGGTAAGTGCTTAAACAATTTCTTAAGAGGTATGTGTGTCTTGCGAATTTTTGTCAGCCAACTGAAACCACATTTAAATAGGCTTGCCACATCTTGTAGCCGCAGTTCTTGAGCTCGCCAACAATATTTTAGTGGTAAGCCTGGTAAGTGTTTAACACAATTTCTTAACACGTATAGTTTTAGTTTAGGAAGGTTTTTATCTTTTGTTAGTTTTATCTCCTTTTATCTTTGTATTAGTTTGTTTAATTTAACATAAGGCTTAAATCTGATTTTTATTTTATTATTCTTCTTTTACTTCTGAAATTGAGAGTCACTTAAAAGATATAATTTGACTAATTAAGAGAATGATGAGGAAACAATTCTGAAATCCATGAAACCAGAACATGTGAAGTTGGCTAAATAATTGTTAAGAATTAACAGATCGATGTATTGGTTATTAACGGAAAGAAAAGTAAATCTACCATTCGTCTTTTGGATTAATAGACAATTGCATTCGTATCTGAAATACCCTTTTTCGCTAATCTTACCTTAAAACAAGCAAATAATATTTGGAGCATGAACTCTTAAAATCAATAATGTCCGCAGGACAAAATTATAGATCTTCCACATTCAATATAAGTTTCCAAATAAAAGTTTCTAACTCCTACAAGTAGTCTACAAAAGTATCTTTAGGCGTAAGGTGTAATTATTGTTTGTTTCTTTTATTAGATGTTATTAACCTCTCAACGTCAGACATAATTAAGAGGGTATAATATTCAATCCAATATTTATATGTAGTATTTGTCCCATGAAAATGCTTTGAAAATTAGTTCGCAAAAGGTGCAACCCGACGGTAAACAAAATTTTGCCCGAGAAGTTGTGTAGCGTTTAGGAAGTTGGGAAGCGGAATTATTAAATCAGTGCGGCCAGTGTAACAGGATATTTCCGGGTAGTTTCCGCCGGAAGAATAAATTGTACTCGCTTTCCGTTTTTGACAAGTTATTCGATTTTTAGATTCCCTTTTTTTAAAAAACGTTCAAGATTGCAACTTACCTGCCAATTATTATTGTCCAACGTTGCCATGAACGACATAATATTATTAGTTGACGAACTTTACCCCGTATTCTGCAAAAAGAAACATAATGTACTATAAATAATAATGTTTTATTGCTAATTAGACTTTGTTAGTCTTAAAAATAAGCTAAACAATCATTTTTAATCACATAATAATGGCTAAAAGTGGGTTAACTGTTTGTTCGGTTTTGTATCTTCGGGCACAGAATACCAACTCCTACTTTTTTTGACAAAGCAATTATTATATTTGAATTGGAAATTAATTGTATTGCCAGATGTTCTTTCTCACACGATTCTGCTAATTTTTTATTATATAACTGATTTGTTTTTAAAAGAATTTCGTTAATTTTTAAGTAACAGAAACAATTTTGTTGGACGCTCTAGGAAAAACGGTGCTACGATATTCTTTATTGAAATGAGCCCAATGTACCCCCCCAGCGATAGCCTCTTCCTCCTTGTCAATATCTAATAAATATGTTCTTTTTGCCCTTGTTTGACAAATTTAATCCATAACGAACCAGTGTTGCCAGCCGTAGCAACTTATTCAAGTGTGTAGTGGCCATTTTTATATTCATGTGAAAACTTTTCTATGGATATGAATATGTCAAAAAGTCGCTAGTTTGGAGTGAATTGCCTGCAGACACCATTACAGACCTGAAAATACGTTACGGTTGGCAACACTGTAAACCAATGTGGAAGTAGTTTGTAGTAGTAGTATGTGGAAATGGAAGTTTTAGTGCAAGATTATAGACTTAGGTCAAAAAAGGTTAGATAACCTTTATTTATGGTAAAATCTTTTGTTAAAGCGAAAGTTCTCCAAAATACCAAATTTTCAACCATTTGTTTTACCATTAGATTCTAAGCTTCTATATGTTCTACACCAATAGGAAGATATGAATGACAATATTTCCTCAAGAATCATTTGTTTTTTTATCCTTTAAACGTTACATCTTGCAGTTGCAATTGCCTGCAGACACCATTACAGACCTGAAAATACATTACGGTTGGCAACACTGTAAACCAATGTGGAAGTAGTTTGTAGTAGTAGTATGTGGAAATGGAAGTTTTAGTGCAAGATTATAGACTTAGGTCAAAAAAGGTTAGATAACCTTTATTTATGGTAAAATCTTTTGTTAAAGCGAAAGTTCTCCAAAATACCAAATTTTCAACCATTTGTTTTACCATTAGATTCTAAGCTTCTATATGTTCTACACCAATAGGAAGATATGAATGACAATATTTCCTCAAGCATCATTGTTTTTTTTATCCTTTAAACGTTACATCTTGTACTTCATTAAAGAAACTTCAAAAAAGACGTAAAGACCTATGGCCCTTCTGGGCTACTGAGTCTTACGAGTTTCTTGACTACTCCGCAACGTTATTACCTTATTCTACATTCTACTGTATTATAGAAATTCCTATTAATGCTACTGCTATCAGCGCTAGGTCATTTCCAACTGATACAGAGAACGATTGAGCAATCACTTTAATGAGCAGTTCGTTTTTATAATTTCTTTAAATGCTTTGCAAAGAAAAAGAAGAAGACCATCTTTGGTTTTCTCGTACTGTTTGCTTCATCTACATAGGCACTTCAACCGCGTAATTATGTAGGTTATTAGTGTACTTACTGTGCTTCTTATCGGACCTAGACATAGTACCTCTAAAGTACCTTTACATTATAAATGTATCAATAATTTTTGAAATTTCTATTATGTGTCTTATATTTTAAATCGATCGATTCACGGAGTCGAAGTTTCAAAGATTTAGAAAAGAGTTCCATCCAGTGTCAAAATTAAAAAGCTTTAGTTGGAAATTTAGAGTGTTACTATGTTTAAAAGTGCAATTCCAAGAAAATTGAAGATTAAGAAGCTCATGAAATTCAAAAATACTTCAGTATTTCAGTAAACAATATCTTCAAAGTCTTAGCGGTTCAATATTCCAAAATAAGATTTCAAAGATTTATCAACCACAAAATTTTTAATAGATTGGATTTCCAGAGTTGCAGAATTTCAAAAGCTTCATCGTATCCTTAAAAAAGGCATCATTAGAGTTGCAGAGAAAATTTGCACGTTCCAAATTATTATTTCCCTATTTTATACCTGGGGTTGCTTCAAAATAAATATTAACTTGTATAAACACACAAATTCTCAAAGACTTATAGTTTTGACAATTAAGATTTTTGATGTTTCAGATTACAAAACGGGAAATTTAAAAGGACTTAAAATTTACAATCCTTGAAAAATAAGATATTTAAATTTCCAAAGTTTCAACTAATGTCAAAAATTGATAATTGTAAAATTCAACCAATAAAAATGTTGAATTTTGTAGGCTTTATAGTAACGACTCTTCTCAGCAAAAATAGTCTGGGTAAAGGTTTATGTTCCTTTGAATTTGTTATTACTCTCCTTAAAATACACTCAAAATTGGATTTTTTCTTTGGATAATATAGTTGATATTTTTCCAACTCAAGCTTTGTCACCAAATTAGACAAAATTATCTCACCTTCGGTGTCGCGATTTTTCCTTCTATTGATTTTGAGAAATATCCGTGGCAACCAAGCTTTTGTCAAAAGCTTCTTGTGTATTTACTCCCGATTGAAGATTGAGTGTTTAAACTACATTGAACATGGAACTTTTAAAATCTAAGTGCATTAGAACTTGTATATTATAGTAACAACTCTATAACAACTACTAGGCCAAGAAAATATTATAATAGGGTTTCAATTCCGTTTAGAAATATCAAAGACTGAAATATCATGTTAGAAACAGTAAGTAAAAATTGTTTTCATTGTAGCAAAGAAGGGCATTTTAGGAAACACTGCAGAAAATGCCATGTGAAAACGCCTTCAATCTGTAAATGAATTACATATGGATAAGATAATCCATATTACCTAGAGATCTACAACACCGTAAAATCAAGATCCATCCTACAAGTAGTGTTTTAAAAATAACTAGATGAAAATCAAAACTAGAAGAAGAAAATTAAAACTCACAAAAATCATCCATTTGTTCACCAGATGGGTTTCAAGTATACTTTGACTTATTTTAGTCATTAAATACGCTATCGCAAAGTAGCATTATTGTAAAAACTCTTTAATGTCTTAATATATCCATTTTGATACGGAAACTTCAAAAGTGTACTTATAACGTACGAAAACATTTTATATTATTAACAACAATTATATTTTAACAATAATTTTTCTTTAAATGGATTTACAAATTAAGAAACTTTTGAGAAAATTCAGAAGAGTAACATTCTTGATACAGAAACAGTATTGGTTTTCTTTGTTATAGAAGTACTGCCTACCTGTAGTGTTACCTTAAATACATTGCAATTTGGCCCAATTTGCAGTCGAATAATTTGTTTCAGGGCATCTCTTCTTAAACAATTTGAAATTATCTAATACGCGCATGGTCTTCTGTTTGTTATTGATGATTTATAACACAGTTGGATGGGTAGCAATTCTAGCGAGAAATAACTTTGGAACTCAATGTAATAAGCAATCAAGTCATTTTTTATGCGTTTTATCAATGAAAACCCAAGTTCGCAATCTGCTATTTGTGTTGGTAATGGTAATGACTAATCAATTGATAGAGATATATATTTACAATTCTCTAATAGAAGAAAAACAGTAGACCAAATGCAATTTTTTACTTCTTATACAGAGATAGTTTTTGTACACAAACTGCACAAGTATTGAGCGCTCAAGACCACATTGTGAGATACAATTTCCATTGGAGATCATTTCCAAAGTGAGAATCATATGATAGGTCCATAATTTAAAGTGCTTTTAACAATTTGTATTTAACGAATCACAAGTGCATCAAGAATAGGTTTTCGAACACTGTAGAGCTTGATGATTGAAACTCTGGGCATTTTATGGTAAATTTTTTCTTTTAAACTAATTAACACATGTGTTCATACCGGCAAACTCTTGCGATTTCAACTTTCCTCTACTGCTTTGACTTTATCTCGTATGCCAGTTAAATTCAGAGAGATAAAGCTTTGAATGTCTTTTAATGGTTTTTTGAATCTTTTAAACCCTGAATCTCTTAATGGTTGAAACGATGAAAGTCTTGAACTGTAAATCTATGAAACAGTAAGACTTGCATATTAGAATGCATTTTACGCTCTGAAATCTAAAGTGTCTGATATCTGAACTTGGAGATTTGGAATTTCAAAAGCTTCACGTTTAGAACTCTATACATTGAAAATTAGACTGGAAGACTACAACAAAAATTTTGAATCTGGTAAATACTTGAAATCGTGAAAATTGTAAACCTAAAAGACGATTTAATCGAAGTGCGAAATGTCGTCACTTTAAAAGCTCTGGGACTGAAAAAACTCGGACTCCTGGAATTTTAAAAATTTGCAAAGATCTGAAATTTTAATCTTGAAACTAAACAAAAATTTTGAATATATGAAGTTTCAGTATTTGAAATGGTCAAATGTTAGTCCGGGTTCGACTTTAGAAATGTCACTTCAGATAATTGAAAGTATAAAAACTAAAATCCTGAAAATTCAAAACCTTAAAATCCAAAATGACAAATAATTATAGCGCATCGGCTAAGCTTTTGAGTTTCTGGCACTCCAAAAAAATGGTGAATATAATATGAAGAAATATTTATTTATACAGACGGCTTATCAACTATTTAACTTTATTTATATATATCTACCAGGAGTAAGGGATTTTGATTATTTTTTAAATTCCAATTTTTATTTATTTATTTTTAAACCGATTATCTCTTCAGAAAAACATTCAATTAGTAAGAACGAAATATTTTCCCATTTCTTTTTGATATTAAATATTATTAGATTTTGGAAATCTGTTGTTTCTTCTTGTTTGAGATTTTAAGCAACTTTTGCTAATGCTTAATTCTCATTGAATCTAAAGTTATAATAAATTAATAATATGCTGCTAGAGTTATATGTAGTTTGTATCATTTGTTATTTTTTTAAATAATTGATTCAAATGTTATTTGTTAATTTCTTCCTATTCAAATAACCCCAAGATGTTTTTTATTTTGCCGTACTTGTCAACTTATAAGAGTTCTTGATTTTTGTGGATAAAAGTAAATGAAGTTTGTTGTAGATTCGATACATATTTAAATCAGTTAGCATTTTTTATTTTTCTATTTACATTTGTACACATTGAAATTATGTGGAATTGGGGTTAATTCTTCAATAATAAACACAATAATAATAATAATCATCATACTGTATTGTAACTGTGGACTTTTAAAATAAAATCAAACAATACAACCACTTTAAATTTTAAATTAAACCAATACTAATAATAATAATCAATGAGTATTAATTAAGTTATTGAACAACCAACACACAGAAATTTTAACAGAAAACTATTAACAATGCAAATTTATGACAAAATATGATTAATGCACTTTAAATTACGAATAATTGAGTTGTAATATGTACTAATGGTATCCTATTAATATAACAAAGGCCCTAAGGTATATCCTTTCAATCTACATTTATATACCAGATTCATCATCAAGGAATCTATTACTAACAAACTTTACTTCTATATAACTTATCGGGTAATGATAACAGCCGTCGTTTATAAACTCAAACCAAACTAAGCACAACAACAAACAACAATAACAACAACACAATACTCGACTCTTTAACAAAAAGAGGAGGTTATAAACATCAGCTGTTGTAATATTATTGGCAACATTAGTTAGTAGTTGTAGTAGAATCATTTACAAAGTAATGCTTACCCCCTAAAAACTTTGCATAACACATAAAATAAAGGTGATACAAGAAGTAAAGAAATTGGGCGAATCGCGCACTTCGGTGTACCCCAAACAAAGACTGCAGGATAACTGGCCCGCAGCTGGGCCTGGGGCACCCTGCTAGGGCTTCCCACAGCGCCCGGGCATATCTCCGCCCTCGGCAAAGCTCCGGCAGCCAATGGCAGCCTAAGGACACGCCCAGCCTCAGGCTATCTCCTCGTCCTGGTTCAGGATCAGGGAGCTTTCAAGCCTTTTCTTTAAAACACCCCGACTCTATTTAATCATACCTTGTTTATTTGATTCATTCGCGTCTGGTTTTTATTTAATGCCGTGGAAAAATATTTAATTTCTTTTATAGAATACGTTAAGACCATCAAGTTTAAGATAATTACGAAATAAAAGTAACTTTATTAAATAGAAAACAAATAGCTTTGCGGGCATTTAGAAATTGCCGATTTTTTAAATAATTCAGAGTTTGTTATGTCTCGTCGTTCGCTGAAATGTAAACAAAACTGGAAACTTTAAAAAGCGGCCAGTTTTTCATTAATAACTTTAGTTCATTAAAATGTTTACTCATATTTCACTTTTATTAGTAATTGAAATGCAGTTTTACAGTCTGTATCAATTTAATATCTGAAACAAGTCGAGAGATCTGATTTAACTTTTTTGTTGTTAATATTCAAACTCAAAGTAATAAATCACTGTATGTAGTATATGTAAACTGTGGTTTTATCATTAAATGTAATTATATTTATTATATCATATTTATTTAAGCTTTTTGATTATATCACGTGTAATTACATCAATTAAATTACATGTAGATCATGTTTGAGTTTCTATTCAGTTTTGTCAATCTAAATGAAACTTGAAGTTTGACATCATTTCTTATTAAAGCACCATGAGCTTCCAGAGCTCAAAATTATTATTATTATTTTTAAAGTAAAAATTTGATATTAATTTTGTAAAATTACCTTTTCAGTTTGTTCAGGTCATTTTCAGTAAAAAATCTAATATAAATATTTTGCTTATACTGAAATAAATTTTGTTAATAATAACAACTATTGACAAAATAAGTTTTGTCACTTCTTAACAAAAATATTTTGTTGGTAAATTTCTTCTTTCTATTATGCAAATTTGTTGCTTCAACACGAAAGTCCGTATTAAGTAAAACTAAATGCACTACTTTCAATAAGACTTTTGTCAACCAAGAAAATTTAATTATTATAAATAGAATAATTTAAATTTCAACAAAATTTTTCAATTAAATAAAGCGTTTGACATGCTCAATAAAATATCAATCAAACTTTTGCTTTGCCTTTTATGAATAAAATTCTTGTTGGATTTTTAGTAAATGAATTTTTTAACTTTTTCTATATGAAATCATCAAGTTTAAAAAAAATTGGTTACTGCACCATTTTTGAATTTGATAAAAATAGCTTTTTACTCTAGCCTTATAGAAGAAAATATTTTTTTTAATTTTTACTGGCAACTATTTGATAATGGCGTCCATTTTTCATCAGCGGCGCGGCGTCGACAAATTTTACCAACTTCAGAGGTTTATGCATTTGATCACAGCTTGTTGTGCAGTTGACCAATTTGGAATATTAATATGTCATTTTAAAACTTAAGATATGTACATTTTATTTGTATATTTACAATTTGTTAGTAACTTATTTTTTCAAGACGGCATCTGTGCGCTTTTGCTGTTGATATTGCTACTTTTTCCTAATTTGTACCCCATGCTGCAGTCCCCAGGCTAAATTTACAGATCTGGTTTTGTGTGTACATTATATCTACATATAGTATAATAAGTACATACAAAATTATCCTCTTTAAAGCCCTGCTTATTTAAGAAAATAGCCTTTAAAGGCTATAGTATTCTTTGAAAGAATTTAACCAACATTTTTACTTACTAACGTTCATTCATTGTCCTTGAATATTATAATGAATTCGTGGAAATTTAAAAAGGGTGAAATAATTCTTGGAACTATTTTACAGTAGTATTTTTTGAGAGAATTTAACCAACATTTTTACTTACTAACCTGCATTCATTGTCCTCAAATATTAAAATTAGTTCGTGGAAATTTAAAAAGGGCTTAATAATACTTGGGATTTTTTGTAGTAGAATTCTTTCAATAAATTTAACCTACATTTTTATTTACTAACATTCATTCATTGTCTTCGAATATTAAAATGAATTCGTGGAAATTTAAAAAGGGTAAAATAATTCTTGGAATAATTATATAGTAGTATTCTTTGAAACAATTTAACCAACATTTTTACTTACTAACGTTCATTCATTGTCCTTGAATATTATAATGAATTTCCGGAAATTTAAAAAGGGTGAAATAATTCTTGGAATTATTTTACAGTACTATTTTTTTAAGAATTTAACCAACATTTTTACTTACTAACCTGCATTCATTGTCCTCGAATATTAAAATGAGTTTGTGGAAATTTAAAAAGGGCTAAACAATACTTAGAATTTTTTGTAGTAGAATTCTTGCAATGAATTTAACCTACATTTTTATTTACTAACATTTATTCATTGTCTTCGAATATTAAAATGAATTCGTGGAAATTTAAAAAGGGTAAAATAATTCTTGGAATTATTATATAGTAGTATCCTTTGAAAGAATTTAACCAACATTTTTACTTACTAACCTGCGTTAATTGTTCTCGAATATTAAACTGAGTTCGTGAAAACTTAAAAAGGGCGGAATAATACTTAGAATATTTTGTAGTAGTATTCTTTGAAATAATTTGACCCACATTTTTAATTACTAACTTAAATCACTGTCCTCGAATATTAAAATGAATTCGTGGAAATCTAAAAAGGCTGAAATAATTCTTGGAACTATTTTATAGTACTATTGTTTGAAAGAATTTAACCCACATTTTTACTTACTCACCTTCATTCATTTTCCTCGAATATTAAAATGCATTCGTGGAAATTTAAAAAGGGGGAAATAGTTCTTGGAACTACTTGACAGTAGTATTCTTGAAGGAATTGAAGAATTAAAAGGGGCAGCTGCCCCCTAGAAAAAAAATAAAAGAAAATAAAGCCCTCTTCAAATTGATGCGTATGTGTGGCGGGGCGGGATAGTTTATGCAATAGTTTTAAGTTTTATTTTGTAAGAAAACGTCGTGTTTCACTTTGCCCTCCTTCCTCGATATTAATATGAGTTGCCCTCCTCTAATTCAGATGCTGAGTACGCCCTTGGTTTCAGTCCTACGAGTTTGTGCTAACCTAACCTGTTGCAGTGTTAAATGCTTAAACTTAAATTAAATAAATTAAGATAATTCATGTATCACAACAAATGACGAGTAACAACACCTCGACATTGACGCACGTTTCGGTACGTTCACAAAATAACTAATTCATAGTTAACTTGGACGTAAAATTTTAAAAAATACCTTTTATTTACAATATATGCTTCATAATTTATTTAATAAATTAGATGCAATCATAATAATAGCATCTTTTTATTAAGGACGTAAATATAAGTGGCCCTATAGGCGACAAATGACATAATCCGGTCCTGTTTCGTCCTATTAAATATTTTCAATTTTTCGGTTGAAATCGATTTTAACGGAATTTTCCCGAATGTTTTTTAATTCGGTCGGATGACAGTACGAGAGCGAGAATGTCATCCGACCGAATTAAAAAACATTTCCCGCTCTCGGAATGTCATCCGACGCAGATGCCGAAGCAACAACATACAACTCGGTGAACAAACATGAGTTTACATTGAGTAAGTTTACATGAGTTACACTTTCTAAGTGCGCGCTTCCGTCCCTAAGATCGCCGACTTATACTATTTGAACTTTCCTTGATTGGTCCGCCGTGCTGAACATTTTGAGACCAAGTTTGGCTCATTTGATCTCGGTCAAGTTTTATGGTGCCCATTAGCCCTGTTCTGGGGACCGTCAAAAAATGTCTTAATGAATGTGGCCCGCTACATAAAAAAATCTACGGATCCTTGTTTTACGATACTTTTTACTTTGCGATGATTTTTCTGCGATGATCCCAAACTCCTCAAGAACGAGTAAAGGTATCTCAAATCTATTCTGGATACATGAAAAAGAGAATAAATACATAGTTTCGGTTTTATTCTCTTATCAGTTAGCTCACGTGATTGTAATAGCTCGGGCACTATGTAGAGTGTTAAATCATTCACAAGATTGCACCCACCCATGCCCCAGTGTATGAAGATGCAGTTTGCTTCAGTTTCGCTATTCATTGTGTTGTAAGTTCTAGCTTAGTTTTTATATATCTATAAAAAACTGGGTATTATCTTGATATTATTATAAATAAAACAAAGGCTTACATCATCTTACATTGTACTTTACTTATACAGGTAGAGTTAAAATTAAATGTACAAATTGTACATAAGTCTACTGCGGATAAAGAGCACTTTGATAATTCCAAATCATCCATTATTAATAGGTCTATTACTTTTTGTTACCCTTATATAGGGTGTTGATTGATTTTGTACCACCTGGTATAATAGTTCATATTTGGTAGGACCGCTATATAAGAAGACCTAGAGGAAAAGACAATCTGTTCGGCTATGTTTATCAACATTGCTCAAGCCTTCGATAAGGTCTGGCATGAAGGCCTATTCGAATAACTAAAAAAATACCTTCCAAAACAATACATCGAAATAATAAAATCGTACTTGAGTGATGGAACTTTCAGAATTAAACATGAAAATACTCACTTAAAATTGATTCAAGTAAGAGCAGGGACGCCTCAAGGTAGCGTCCTATGACCAGTATTGTACCTATTATATGCATGTAATATACCAAACAATAGAGATATAACGTTAGCTACCTTTGCGGACGGTACAGCAGTTTTAGCAGTCGAAAACACATATGAAGAAACAAAAACAACCTTACAAGAAACAATCAACACAATAGAGGCATGGACAAAAAGATGGCGCATTAAAAAACAACGATACCAAATCCATACATGTTAACGTCACAAACATGAATAGAATATTTACCAATTACAATAACACGACATAGTAATCTCACACAACAAAAAATCAGTTAAATACTTAGGGTTACTCTTAGATCAAAAACTGACATGGAAAGAACATACCAAAAAAAAACAAAAAGCCATAAAACAGAAGAAATAAAACTAAAATACAGAAACAAGCAAACATGGCTGCCAGGAAGAAATTTAAAGCTTTCCATAGATAATAAAGTACCGTGAGATCATTTAAATTTAAAATTAAAGTAGGCGGGAATTTTTTTATACGTTTGGCGATCCTAGGTAGATCCTAATTAGAGGTTATGAAATTTTATGTTCTAGATTAAACATTTTGGAGCGTCACTTTGACAATTCAAATCAAACTGTGAAGTGAACAGTTAGTGTTGCCAATCTAATTTAAAAATCACAGCCAACTTTAATTATAAATTCAAATGATCTCGTGGTACTAATTTATAAGCAAGCAAAAATCATGAGAATCGTGCAGCTATCCAAACGAAAAATCTATGGAACTTCTGGACACCCCAAAATTAGTGCGTAAGCTAAGGACGAAACCCATCGAATTCGTGTAGTGCAGAGCAATTGTGCAAAAGTTAGCTGAGTAAAAGAATCTGTGATCGACCGAGGGAAACATACATAACACGGAGTATTTTAAATTAAAAACAAAATGTTTATTAATATTATGATTATAGGAGCATTGTAATCAATTCAAAATAATAACAAAAAAAATTACTTGGTAGGCATGTTCTACTTATTTAATTTCATAATAATAGCCCATTTAAACTAAAATTAAAATCCGTCCCGAAGTAAATATACCGCTTTTGATTTCTTAAAAAGTAATATCCTGTATAGTATACATCTTAAAGTTTTCATACTTCCGTCGTTGTTTAGGGTAAGTCCGAGGGAGATGGTAGTACGGAGAAATGGCCAATAAAATTATCTCATACTATCACTCCTTAGATGGCGTTGAGTTCTAATCTTGTTTACTTCATTCGAGCAGAGGAACAACACCACGTGCAAAGTTTTGAAAAAAAATAAAAAGGTGACTAAAATCCTTCTCATCGTTTTTGCAAATTGCTAATGTTTTTTGGTGGTTTCATATGTCATACTATCGTGACGCCATTTTTAAAAATAAAGTGACTTTTGACTGTTTATCGTAACATTTGTGGCTAACACTTGGTTCTAACCTCAAAATGGTAAATGAACTGTTTTATTTCATTTAAATAATTTATATGGCTTTCCCTCCCAGATTATTAGGAGAGGGCGTGGAGGCGATATAGCCATACTACTACTAATTTTTTAGAATCTTAGAAAGTAAGAGTACGATGATTTCAAAAAAGAAGACAACTTCGCTTGACGTGATAAAAATAATTACAAAACCCAGTTCGTTGAAGATTGGTAGCATTGCATAATTTGTGCGTTTACTAAGGTACACTAAAGTTTAACAGAATTCGACGACATGCGACATGTGCTCTAAATGTAGACAAAAAAAGAAATAGCTTAAAGAAGCAAAAATTAGGAAAAAACGAAAAGATCAGGGAAAGTACAGGCTGACTATGTTTCACCAACTACTAAGGCCATCACTCCCGGATATATCGGGAGAGTTGACCAATCGTAATTTTAAAAAAGTGATTTTTTCAATGTTCCAATTAGAATATAGTTTTGTTACTTTCGTTATAGACAGATGATTTAAGTTTGTATTAAAATAAAAACATTTGCAGAAATCGTTTTCCAAAAAAACTATGGCCAGCTCCCCCGAACTTACCGTAACTGTTTTTTTGATAAACACTACAAAACTCATTTTGTTAAAATAATTATTTGTTTTTTAAAATCCCCAAATATTCAAGGTTAATGATCTAAAAAAAATCGCAATTGCTCCCTTAAAAACTTCAACACGTAAAACTATGTAATCGTTATTGTAATAAGAGTTATACCTATTAAATTATTTATTACTAATTAAACCCAAAATTTATGTTTAGTAGATAATAAATACGAATATAATTTTATACATAATATACTTCATAAAAATAAAAAAAATCCTCACGGTTTTCAAAGTGCGGGGCCTTATCAGGCGCAATGCGAGTGCCAGAGCCCTGATTGATGGGCCGGCTGACGGTCCTGGAGGCCCAACCTTATTAGATCAGGCCCTAGGCAATGGATCTACAGGTCTGTATAAATATGAAATGAGTATAGGTATTTCAAATACTTAAAGAAAAAATGTGACCGTCCATAGGAAAAGGGGCCTTAATATTCAGCAAGTATTTCGAAACTAATACTTTAATATACTATTTTTAAATTCTAAAATACCATTTTCTCAGCAATATAAGTTCGCTACAAAAAAAACAAGACACAACTTCTCTACAACAACAAAATCTTAATTATGACCTTGGTGTGATTCCTTTTCCTATGGATAGTCACAGATATTAATAACTTTAATGTATTTATTAATTTTCAATAACATGTAATTTTCTGTTGTTTATTTTTCCGATTCTGTTAACCATTTTTAAAAAAGCTTTTCAGCTGAAAAAGTAGAAAGTAGATTTGAAAATTTAGTTTAGTAGACGTACACCGGGTGACAAATGGAACTAGGACCAAGCTCGTATCTCCTATATTAACGAACCGATTTATGTGAAATTTGGTACAGATCTATAAGACACAGTTACGGATTTACCGACCGGTAGAAGCAAAATAGTCAACTCTTCCGGTTACGCTGAAAACGCCAATCACTTGAACTTTTTAAATGCCCTGTATATTTTACATTTTTTGTAATCTAAGTTCAACTAGGTTGCCAGAATTTCATCTTTTTAAATTTCTTTCTATTTTCAGTTTTCATTTTTAACAAAGACGGTTATGATTGGTAAGAACTTTTATAGGTATATAAGGTATATAAGAAAATTAAAAATAAAAATTATTTTTAAAAATGATTTGGCAATATGGTTAGACTCTATATAATTTGACTCAGATTGTAAAAAATATAAAACATACAGAGTATTACATTTACAAAATTCCAAGTTATTGGTATATGGTTCTGAGAAATTGGAATATATCGGTTCTTAATTAAACAAAATACTAGCTTGGTCCTAGTTCCATTGTCAATCGTATCAACAACTACTTATACGTTTGCTGTAAACGTAAACTGTAAAAATTATTTTTTCCTTAACGTGCATATGCAGTGTTGATATTTTCTACCTCTTGTCACTGTTTCGGTTAATGTATCGTGCAAAAATGAGAAAAGGGTGGGGGAAACTTTGAAATCTTAAATAGGAACCCCCATTTTTATTGCAGATTTGGATTCTTCATTAAAAAGTAAGTTAATTAAAAACTTTTTAAAATTTTTAAAAACTCACCATACCCCCCGCATCATAAGAAGAGTTATTCTTTCTCTTTCTGAAAGAGACATAGCGAAAAAATAAGCGATCGACTGATAAAAATAAACCAAAAAAGACCTAACAAATGTAATGAAAGTAAACTCTGAGAACAAAGAAAAATGAACTCGTTATTTTTTATTTTCCACTTCTACATGTCATTTCATCACAAGTACGATAATAGTATATTCTGTAACGAGGTTAGAATGGAACTTCGATGCGAGTGGAACTACGAACATCGAATTTCGATTCTAACCGAGTAACAGACTGTGCTTTCTCCAAGATCAAAAGAAAATTTAAACTTAAGCACCATTTAATTAAACTTAGCAGTATTTACAATTTGAAAACAAGCACAATAACCTTAAAAAGTATGACATTTAATGTAAACAATGAAATCAAGGCTAACCGTTTTTTTTTTATTATACTGTTACAGAATATTCATTACATATCTAGTGATGGAATGAAATACATGCAAAACACATAATTAGGGTAGTGTTTTAGAATATTTATTCTACAACAAGAGTTAGAATATTAAGTTTTTATTATCAAAATTAATTTCAGAATTTACAAATTCCATAGTGGTCGTGGAGAAATCATATTTTTACGATTACAGCACCATCTATCGAAAATCGATAAAAATTTGCCAGATAAAACTAACTTACTTTTTAATGGAGAATCCGAATCTGCAATAAAAAAATGGGGGTTCCTATTTAAGATTTCAAAGTTCAAGTTGGTCGAGTGTTGTATCATTGGATAGCTTTTTGAAAAATACTTAAGATGTGTTTTTTGTTTTTTTAATCTTACGTGCATGTCTCGAGATATTTAACCGTACCGGAACTTTCTTCGCACCCTGTATGTAAGGACCGCCGCACGAGGAAGAGAGGCAATTAGTGTTGAACCGGCGTATTGAAATGTGCTTGGTGTAATTAGTGATATTAGTGAATAAATAAATGTTTAAATAAATAGCGTAATAATAAATAAATAGTTCATATATAATCTACTTTAAGTTTGTAAATATCTAGCATTTAAATTCGTTAAACAGTTTATAATTATAGTGTTAAATAATTAGTTAAGATTAAATTGGTATATGTAAATAATATTTCTCTTGTTAATAGACGATTAAACAGCATTTTTGTTATTTTAAAAAGAACGTTACAATATTATACAACAAGCGGTTGATAATGCTTATTACTCACGAGGACGAATTGCGATGCGAGCCGCAGGTGAGCGTCGTAATGCATCCAAATGAGTTATATCCATTACACGCAAGTAGAATACTATACGTTTTCTATGATTATTCAGTAGTAAGCTACACTTTTCGAATCTTGACCATGTATCCCGTTTTGTTGATTTTTCTTTCTGATTTCTTTCTTGATTTTTTCTGGTATAAGTTTATAGAGGTTACGATTACCAATTTTAAAATGTCCGGCGGCGTACAAGTTTTTACATTTTCACTATAAGGATTCAGTTTTATAGTCTTTTAGTTAAAAATGTACATATTATTATTACTTATGGCGCGTTGGTAATGAGACTTTGATTCCAGAATGTGATAAGTTGTGAAGAGAATCAGAAACTATTTTACGAAAACTTTTTGAAGTAAATGGTCTCGGTTTTCCAGTAGAAGTATCACAGATTATAGGAATGTTAGTGGACTCCGTTTTTAGTTTGCTAAATTGAAGGGTCGTATCACTAGAAGCACTTTCTCTCGTCGATAAAGCCTCAATATACTTCGCCGTGCTGTCAGATGGACACTTTAAGTAGTCGGTCTCGATAATCACATAAACATCTTTCTGTGGTTTTGTTAAAAATAACTCTGTCCTATACCACGCACAAATATATCTTTATTTCAGTGGTTTGGCAATGTCAAGTACAATTAAAATTTATACAAAAAAATGGGGCAAAGGATGCGTGACATAGTGTCAGCAACAATATTTTGTTTGCCAGATATATGTTAAATGTTTTTGTACACTGTGCAATGAAAGCAAGGTATCGCATCTGTCGAGGTGATGCTTTATCTTAAGTTTTGGTTAAAAGCATAAGCGATATACATAATGAATGTATTACTTAATGGGAGTAGAAAATAGTTATTTAAGTATTAAGGGCGGTAGGTACGCTTTACCAGTCGAGGCTAATAGTGTGGAGACCGACGCGTAGCGGAGGTCTCCATATTAGCCGAGACTGGTAAAGCGTACCTAACGCCCGTAATGCTTACACTATTTTTTGCCCGATCGAATCTATGAGTGAATTTTAAATATATAGAGTAAACATTAAACACATCACACTGAAAATGTAAATTTTCATTCGGTTAACGAGCCTGGTTGTTATGGAGTTGAATAAACAAAAACAATTTTTGTATCAATCCGGACTAATTTTAGAACGATAGTAAGTGTTTTTCGACTTAAATGACGAGGTACTTTATTACCGAGCCTTGGGCGGTAAGTTGAACTTACCGCCCTTAGAGCAGAGCTTGTAAATGAACCAAAACGCCCGATCGGACAAAAAATGTATTATACACGGGGAAAATTTCCGATTTTAGCGCTCTGAGTGATTGTCTTCCCCCCCCCGCTGCACCTCCAGAGACAAGCCATAATATTTATATTGTTTAGAATCTTTCTTTACTTAGGTTACTTCTGGACTTTTCTTGAATGCCTATACATAACATTTTCAGGGTTGCAGTCTCAGAAGGAACTAACAAGTAGAATAACCGTTCAATTGCCATCAGTGATAAGTAATACGGAAACCAAAGAATTCAAATTAATTTTCTATTAAAAAAAACTATAATTCGACTAGAATTAACAGTATAGTAAATTATTCCGAAAATAAGCAGGCAGGAGCACTTATGTACTTTCATATAAACACTTTAGTAAGATCGTGTGCATCTAAAGTTCTTAAAGCTCTCTAGGCTCTCTGCAGGATTTGTTTTTCAGCATTTTAAACCTTGCAATAATCTATGCATCGGTGCATTTCAAAGGAAATTGTTGTAAAGAGAAATAATACTCAACGTTTCTCTATATTACTATTTAAAACCGATTATATATTTAAATTAGAAATATGCAAGGGAAGCAGCACTTCTCCAAGTGCAATAAAGAACTCATCCTCCAGCAAACATAACAACCTGTTCCTGATAGTCCAGTAAGAGCTGCTTCAAACAACGTAGCAACCTACAATATTTTATAATAAAGCTACCACCCCCGCGGCAGCCGGTCGCGTGTAGAAACTGTACAAGCTCCACTACAATCTACGGTGTCGGCATGATGGCCCAAGGCCTTCATGGGGCCCTCATGAGCCGCAGAACTCAGGCCTGTTACACTAAGCCAGACCACGACTGTCCCCTGCAGCCAAGTCATTGCGCTCGCATTCCTACTTGCATTGTGTGAAGATCTGCCGAAAATGCTCCCAAAATATATTTAAATGCCGTTTATCGCATGAAGTAATGATTGTTTCCCAACCCTACGCATCAATTGTACGGCAATTTTCCAGAAAACTGCTCGAAAATTTCGTTCGAATACCCTTTTTTTTATTATTATTATACGATTGATATATGCAGTCGTGGAATATCAAAAGTAGAACCCCGCGGCTTCTATTTTAATATTTAGGAAGGAGTCAAGGAGTGGTAGTTTAAAATGGCAAATTCGTGACAGATGGAAGCTGAGGCTGTGGGATGTTTTTTATTTATATGAGTATAATAAAATGTTATGGTAGCTGCTGCCACCAACAAAGACGAATTGTTGTTTATTCCTCTATTAAGACTTATCGAGCAGTATTTATAACGGAAGTAGGTATCCTTATATTTGTGTTGCCTCTAGAGCTTTTCTTTTTCAGAACTAACACTTCTAATTATCAAGCTCTCAGGTTTATTTTCAATCAAATTTGAAAAATCTAGAACTAATCATAAACTACCACGTAAGTAACGCAGCACAACGTATAATTTTCTAATTCGCCTCGCAATTACTAGCTGCATCTTGGCTGCATCCATGGAGGAAAATCGCTTTGGAAAATCAATAATTGCTAAGTTTTATAAATTTTTCTAGAGCTTTATGACTTATAATAGAGTCTTCAGCGTTCCGTTATCAAATTAATAGCTTAACTGTATTTTGAAGTATTTCATCAGTTTTGTACAAGAATTTTTCGAAGAAAATTGTTTTTTAAATGATTCAACAGATTTCTCCAACGCAGGTATGGTAATTGTTACGATTTAGAGCAGTGGTTTCCAACCTTTTTAATAGGGTTACGTTTTGTCCTAACCGAGAAGACTGCAGTTACTTCGCCTCGAAAAAATTTCAACATTTATATCTGATTAAAATAGGTAGCACAGTAACGCAAAAAATAAAGCTTTAAAAATTACGAGTGTTTTATTTTTTCGTCTTATTACTTACCTGGAAAGACAATTTTTGCCCCAAGGGGGTTTCTACTCAGATATTGGGCATCACTGATTTAACAGTGATAAAAATGCACTAAAATGATAAAAGGGGAGTGGATAGGAATGGATCGGTTTTTAGTTTTGGCGCTGTTTTTAAATCAACAACAATTCTAAATATTAACATTATATTTGTTTTAGTAGTTCTTTTGAGCTTATCAATGAATTTTAAATTCTTATTAATAGTCTACACCAAAACATAAATTTTACATTAGAAACAGAACAGAAGACAGAGAAAACAGAGCTATTAACTTTTTAGACTTAACTATTAAGATTAACGCACACAATCTATTGGAATTTTCCATATACAGAAAACCTACACATATATACCCAAATGAATTCTGTCACCACAAAGCACATACACTAGCAACTTACAGATTATTAGAACACAGAGTTTTAACTATTCCACTTAAAGAGCCAGATTTTAAGAAAGAGATTTCAACCATTAAACAACTAGCACATGTAAAGCTGTTCAATCCGAACATGATTGACAATATAGGTTAACTATCAAAAAATATATATCCCATTGACAATCAAACAAAAGACACAAAGTACATACTGTTATGATATAGGCATCCCGCATTACATGTGTGCACGATGTGTTGCTTATCTTCCAGGCGAAAGAAGGATTTCACTATTTTTTTTATTTTAAAACAATAAGATTTTGCATTAAATATGTTGACGATACACACTACAACACTGTGAGATGGAAGGGGATAAAATTTAGACGGATTCTTCACTTGAATTCACGGACTCTATTTCATGATGGACTATCCTATGTCGTTGGTTGATATTTTGACGTTTAGATATTTGAAAGCCATTTTATGGCATGTTTTCACCTGAAAATTATTAAAGGCATAGGTAAGAAGGTATACACAAGTATTTATTACTTTACTTACAGTTTTTATTATTGAATTTCAAGAAAATATTCTATTTCTTTGACGATTAATAATTTTCCATAGTAGATGGATATTTTTCAATGTTATTTGAATTTCTAAGTAAAATACTTTACTGTAATATTGTTAACCAAGTTCTAGGGTGCGTTCGACACTAGAATGATAAAGTGGAGAAGTTTTTAAAGGGAAGGTTTAGGCCTTTGAAATCCCAAAATTTCAGCAGGGTTTGCTAGAATGTTAAAATTTAGTTTATATTTATAATTTTGGTGTCAAAATTTATGTAATTTATGTAATTTATGTTTGAAAGGATCTTAGGATTAATTTTATGATAAAAAAGGGATGTATCAAGATGTTAAAATGTTTTTATTTGAATTTTTGTGAAGTAATGTTTGTGAGAAAGTTCAAGATGGTTGTCAATGAATCCTAACTCTAAATTTCCATTTTTATAGCCATGTTAGGTACCAAGATAAAGGAAAAATTCTCATCTTTCGTTTTTTAACATTTATTTAAACATTTAATTTAATTTTTTATCAACAATTTGGTTAGAAAGGTTTATGGTGTGAAAGATGTTGTTTTGTTTCTAGTAAGAAACCAAATTAATCTAGATTCTAACTAGGAAAACCACTAGCGATTCGCAATTGTTTTCCAATTATTATAAAAGCAGCGCGAAAATTTTGTAACTCTCTCTCTTTAATTTTCATATAGAGCAGAAGTCATGTCAGTTTGTACGTTACTTTGATAAAATTCGAGATTATGTTGGTGAATTTTATGTCACTTGAATGTCAACAAAGTAAAATTATGACAAATGTCATCTTGTTGTTTTTAAAATTTTTCTAATAAGTTCTTAATAATTTAATTAATAATAATTAAAATGAACAATCAAAGTGAAATTAAAGTGATATAAACGAAAGTGCAGTGTTTAAATTAGGTGTTCACACTGTTATTATTTGGATAAATTCTTGGAACTTTATTTTGAATGAAACGAATTAAAGGACAGTAATGGAATCTTGTTGCATTAACTGAATTATTTTATGTGCTCACGTCATGGAAGATACATGTTGCACCTTTAATAATTATCATTATCTTCAAAAATCACAAATAAAATCCATTTGAAGGATGGTATGGAAATGTGCTCATCTTGTCAACAAATAAGCAGGTAATTTTACCAACTATAACAGGAATCTGCTAACCTTCAAGTTAGGGTGATTAACTTTTTTGTGTGGCGCCAAATAATTTTCAATTTTTAATTTGTTTTATTAATAGTAATTTAAGATTGTTGGATTGATCAGATAAGAATTAAAAAGGACAAATAGAATTAGAATGTCTCTTCATTCTTATTTTGTTAAATCTATTTGACACCGAGATTTAATTTGATTTTCTTTCATGTTTGTTTAATTAATTTTAACTTCGAATTTTAATAGTTGTTTTCTTTTCTCTTCATGGAATTTTAAATATTTATTTCTTTTCTGTGTTCATAAATAAAATTATCCATTTAAATGTTTAAAAAAGAAATTTATTTGTGTATTTATTTGTGTCTGGTTCATTAACAATATTTTACAGATTTAATTTATATAACTTCCTAATTAATTAGCGACCCGCCTGATTTCGTCTCATGCATTTATGGAACTTGTTTTCCAGTTTAGAAATTATAGCCGGAGAATTTTTTTTGACGATAAAGGTAAGTAATATTTAGTTGTGTATATTTTCAGATTGTTTTACCATGATTTTGTTGTGTTTGTGAATTTCAACAATAATAAATTTTATTTAGGAATTTATGACCTTTTATCTTTCATCAACTGCTGGAGGGTTTATTATTCACGACAATAAATAGTTTTTTATATAACATTACCATCCCATCCCCATGTATCATAACAATACCTATACCAAATTTTGGCAAAATATCAAGAAAAGCATAATGCAAACCTATAGTAAGTGTGTGATTGGCTGATTGGCGGTGCTCTTCTATCTTTACCTATCTAGCAACTTGAGAGCACGACCTGCTGATTGACGGCTGTAGGTTAGATTGAACCTAACATTGATAATAAATCTTAGGTTAGTGTAAAAATTAGAGATTAGGTTAAATTTTTGGTTAGAGGTGAAGATAGAGTACAAGACAAAGGTCAGGTTAGAACTTAATTAGAGATTAGGTTTGAGGTTAGGTTAGAGGCTAGGTTAGAGTACAGGGCAGAAGTCAAGCTGGAGCTTAGGTTAGAGATTATGTTTGACGTTAGATTTGAGGTTAGGTTAAAGGTTAGGTTAGACGTTAGGTTAGAGGTTAGGTTAGAGGTTAAGTTAGAGGTTAGGTTAGAGGTTAGGTTAGAACTTATGGCAGAGGTTAACTTAAACGAGAGAACGAAATACTGTGAAAGACGGTGAGAAAGGGTCAGAAAGGGTGAGAAAGGATGGAATAGGATGATACAGAGCGAGAGAAGTTGGTAGACGGTGAAGGGAAGTGCGATTGCATATGAGGGCGAAAGAATGCGAGAGAGACAACGGAGAGTGAGAAAAGGTGAGATAGGTATAACATTATAATAACAATTATTATTATGTAGTAAACCGGCTTTTTCTTTCTTGTTGCTCTTGTAAGTAGACTTGTAAAGGCAATTGTTTGAGTTAGTTAACCTGCTTATTGACTGTCAATAATTGCGAATTTATTTTTGTGTCAGTTAAAATTCTTAGAAACTTGTTTAGGGTCAACCCGTACATTCATTATAAAATAATTAAATGCAGTCAAGCATTCTGAAATACAGACTTTACGAAATAGCGACTATTTACTTAAACAAATTTTCAAGACAGCGAAAGTAATGAAATCACATGAATTGTTCTTTTTGTAGTTCGGTATATATTTAACAAACACTTCAAAATTTTAACATAAGATTTAAAGAGCACGTGCGTTGGAACAGAAATAAACATCAGAAAAATCTAACTACAATTAACTTCCTTTTAGAACAGAATCACAGAATGACTCCCCAATCAAATTATCTAATTCTTGTAATAATGAACGCAAATTAGACATTTCGAGATGTACAAGCACAAAGTCAGGGTACAGTACCTTTAATGAATGAACAAATTAGGGTAGCCCCCGGGGGAATTGGACATTTTTAAAAGGTGATAGATATGAAATTATTTTGGTTTCTGCAAATCTGTCTATAAAGAAAGTAACAAAAAAATGAATCTCTTCATTTTTGCTTCTTTGATCTCTATCTTCTTCTTTTGTCCACATTTAGAAAACATATCGGTGAATTCCGCACAATTCGCATGCTTAGCAAAACTAACAAATTATGCATTGCAGCCAATCTTCAACGAATTGGGTTTTGTAATAAGTTCCACCACATCTAGCGCAGTTATCTTCTGATCTGTATTCATCGTGGGTGTCGATGAATTGCATAATATGGTTATTCTTCATCATAACTACTGATAGATATCAAATTATTTTGGTTTCTGCAAATCTGTCTATAAAGAAAGTAACAAAGAAATGAATCTCTTAATTTTTGCTTCTTTGATCTCTATCTTTTTCTTTTGTCTACATTTACAAAACATATCGGTGAATTCCGCACAATTCTCATGCCTAGCAAAGCTCACAAATTATGCATTGGCATTGCAGCCAATGTTCAACAAGTTGGGTTTTGTAATAGGTTCCACCACATCTAGCGCAGTTATCTTCTCATCTGTATTCATCGTGGGTATCGATGAATTGCATAATATGGTTATTCTTCATCATACCTTCTAAGGTATGATGAAAGGGTATACCTTCTAAGGTATTCAACTACTTTCTAAGATCATACGAACAGATTTCTGCTTCTTTAACCTATCTTAGATCTAACAGTCTTGTTTCCTGTGTTTATTATCACATTTGCTTTTCCTTCTTTAGCCTGGTGCTTTTTCTCGTTGGTATTTTTTCTGTTTTTTTTACTTCTTGTTTGTACTATGTGCTCTTCGGAAGTCTGGATACCGCATATTTGCTTAATACGTTTACGAGCTTTTATGATTTTTGTGGAATAGCTTGAGATTGTCTCTGAAGCTTCTAAAGACCGAAGACTGTCTTCACTGTTTTGTGTCGTTGATGTTTTTAAACGTTCAATTGTAGGAGTAGATGTTTTAATAGACTTTTCAACAAAAGCGTATTCTCACTTCGGTGCTGCGTTTAAGGGAACGATTCCAGCAGCCTTAAATCCAGAAATTGCATTTTCTGCTGAAGTTGGTTTTTCCACAGGTTTTACTGAGCAATGTGCCAAAAGATAGTTTTATGATATAACGACCAGGGTTTTGTTTTAGTTGAGACCCGTACGACTTGGCATGTTCAATAGAATAATGTCATTCTGATTTTTAAACACAAAGTGTTCTTTTAACCATTCTAGAAATATTGTTGAAGTTATATAAGCTGATTTCCCGGACATGAAAATTCGGGAACCAGGACGCATTCCATCCTCAAACTAGGCATTTTTGATTTTAGCTTTCTCGGTGCAAGCAGTTGGCAAGAACGTCCTTTCAGCATTGCAACATCCAATAACGTTATAGTTATAGGTTATAGTTTCTTCCTTTTACGGGGAAATCGCAATAGCTTTAGATACTTTTCCATCAAGCACATGTCCAGGGCGGTTAATTAAAATTAAAAATAAATGGGTTTTTTAACAAGCTCATAATGACTGACATTTATTTCGTTTTGTTCAGAATCCATTTTAGTGTATAAAACATAAAAAAGTTTCGTTTTTGAGAGCGACGTGCAGCTATATTACAAGAAATATTTAATAATGCAAACAGTCCTATTCATAGTAAGTTCGTGGTATCTAATTAAAACCAAGTCAATACTTGAGCAAATAAAATCTATTTCTCACGAATTGATATTTTACTTTAGTCAGGTATTCTTTAAAATTCTGCTTAATATCATTTAAAAAGTGAATACAACCGACATCTGGTCTATTTTATGATTTTATTTTGTATAAATCATCCTGTATACTGCATCAGGTTTCTTTAAATTCCAAAAGTTTATAGAAGAACAAAGTTCTTTCAAAGCCATTATTCTTGTTGGGTCAGACAGTTCTATTGCTTCGAATCTTAAGTTAAATGGTTTTGTATACCTTTGAGTAAAATATAGGAGAGTTAATTTAACCAAATTTGTTACTGGTTGAATCTTTTTAGAACAATACACTTCACCAAACACTTGATAGAAAATAGAAGCTATTTCTCTTCTCGGGGATGTTTAGTCCAGTCTACTGTACGGGTTAGTCCAAGTCAAGTGCGAGAGCACGTTCTCGTAGGGGATTTCGTACTCGAGTTAAGAGTCTGGTGAATTTCGGTCCAGTTGAATTTGTACCAATTTGTAACTTCTGGATTTACTTACGAATATCTTCCACAGCTTCCGTAGCAAGCGTTGTTAAAAAAGTTCTATAGTCGAGTTTCTTTTGATGAATCTTTTCCCGAATTGTAGATTCTCGTTTTAAAATTAACCAATAACAACAAACAATTTGGGTGACGCCATTCTATCTTTTTTAACTACTGTTTCCTATCTGAAATTAGTAAGTCTTTCAAATTAACACCCATGCCACCTGGAAGTAATTTGAATCACTAAGACGTCGCGATCCGAAGATATATTAACGTAAGTATAAGTGATTTAAGTGCTTATTTGGTTTTGTAGAATTTTAGTCAGTTACAATTAAAGCCCAAGTGGAGGATTATTTTTATTTAATTGTTGAGATTAATGTTTTTGATTAAGAAAATTTGATTTATATTTACAGTATCTAGCCATATTATTAGAGGCATCCAATAATCTTGATGTTAAAAGTTATGTATTGTTCATACCAAGGAATAAAAGATTTTGAGAAATGTTTCATGTATGTTTATTAACGCTTGTTGTATTAACAAACAATTCAATAAAATAATTATAAATAATAAACTGTTATAAACAGCGAATTTGCTGAACATGCCAATAACAATCAAACAAAGAATCCGACCAACCCATAAGCTCTCGCCGACGCCGTTTTGGGAATCTACTTTCGAAAAGAGGTTAGACATTTCCAAATACGCCTGAAGAAGGAGGAAAAACTACTATCTTCCGAAGCGTTCCGTGAATAAATATGTGAATGCGATATAGGCCAATTAATTCTAGAATTAGCACATATTAATCTAATTAATACTACAAAAATGGCATCGGCGTAAAAAGCTTTTGTTTGGTATAATTTTTGAGCAACCTTGCGTGCCTGAGAACGTCAGTTACTTCTAAACTTAAGTGCACTGGTAAAGAAAGGGCTAGCAATTTTGAAAAATGGCGAAAAGTTGACATTTTAACGCTAAATGTTCATCTACAATATAATACTTTTGTATGTACAGGGCCGGATTAACCACAGGGCTAACTGAGACATGATCTAGGGGCGCAATTGATTTTGTACATTTTCTTTGAATTTACATCTCTGATTAGCAAGTTGTTCTTCTTTCTCGTACGCCTATTGGTGTAGCGGTTAAAGCATCAGATTCGTAATCAGAAACCGCGGGTTCGAACCCCATCCTCGTATACTTTTGACTCGGATGGGTAAACCGCGAGCGCAGTGTACTTGCCTACATGGATCCGCTGCCTCGTCCTAAAACACACACATATCCACTCTGCGGCTCTGTGTGTCCAACACTTCGACACCGAAAGGTATAAGAAGTTAAAGATTATATCTATATCTATATCTTCTTTCTCACAAAGTTCACATATTCTCTTTTCGCTGCATACATCACCTAACACCATGCATAGATCCTCATCGTTTGACTCCTGCTGGTTGCCTTCACCTCTTTTCTCTCTATTGTTCTCGACGTTTAGTTCTTCTTGGTTTCATTCAGCTCTGTTATCCCGGTTCCGTTCGCTGTTAAGTTCTTCTCGATTTCTTTCGACGTATGTATAACAATTTCTGTTGCTGTTTAGCTCCTCCAAGCGATTCTCATCGTTTTCATTCGTCTCGATACTTTCTTAACGCGTTTCTAAGTCATCATCATTTTCAAAACTGTAAGTGGCAAGCACGATGAGGCTACACCTACTCTAAGATAACAACCAAACATAACTTGGTAAGAAGGACGCTTTATTTTATCGTGATACTTTCTTTTTCATAAGCTAAACAAAGCTTAGTCCTTTAGATTACTGATTACAGTTTGTATCAGCCGTCCATATCACGATAAGTATATATTAGGCGTCTTCTCATGGACAATCTTAAGGTCATCCCACAAAGAACATAATTCGTTTACTACATAATTAGAAATCTCCCGGCCATTGTCTGACTGAAGGATTGAATGAGCTCCAAAGATGCAAAAAATATCAATACGATTTTAGCTACCTTTTCCCAGTTTTGATTCTAATGGACATAACTGTACAAACTTGGTTACATGGCCCTCGTATACCATTACAAATTTAGAACGTCTCACAATTGTTTGCATATCAATTAGATTCACTTGCGCGCGACTATTAGAAATCATCAGTTTTACAACTAACCTTTCCCTGTATGTCATAAGTTTCTTCTGACATGATAAAAATATAGTTTGACCATAATAACGACAAAAAAGAAACGGGCTCTGCTTGGTCCCGTGGGCTCCAATGCTGCCAGTCCAACACCGAGAGGGCCCTCTTAACAGCTAGCGCACTAGGCCCTAAAGAGATTTTGAAATTTATCATGGTAAAAGTAAGGTCTCACAATTGGATAAAGAAGACGACAGTGATTTCAAGTACAATTGTACGTATAAAACTTTTGCTTGCTTTCAAAATTTCACAGTCAAATTTTAATGTAGTCTTTTCCAGTTTATAAGAGATTATACTTGCTAATTCCATAGCATCAATTAAAAAATTATTTTGTTTTCTCTAGATTTATTTTTGTTGAGATCTGCGCCCCATTAGAAAACTCCCAAACGGTAAATGGAATGAGCGAATTACGCCTCTATATTATTACCTACAAACAGAGCGTTTATGTGCTATGTTTACAAGTACTTTATTAAATGAGAGCAAATTTCATTAATTAAATCTTTTTTACATTAGCAAAATCCGGGATGAGAACGAGTTTAGAACGGCAAGTCCCTCTTTTACATCTGATTTCATCCCTCTTAGCAGCACAGGATAAGCTGTAGCCCAAGCTGAGTTGGGTGCATTATATTAATCGAATGTTAAGAACACTCCGAGCGATTTACCACAGGCTGATGATCAAAGCGTTAGTGCTGTCTGTTGCATATGTAACCTTTGTTAGCTTGCATTTTAAAACTGATTTTTTTTAGAAGTTATGTTGTATTGTTCTTTTCTCAATAAACTACCCGTTATTTTTTGCTTTATCGTTTGAAAATGAATATTACCTAATTATTATCCTTTGTCTTCATAAAGTAACGTACCGGATGACACCGGGGATAGGGGACCAAGCTTGTTTATTTATAAATGGATTTTTATAAAATTTCGTATGAATATATTAGAGATAAATTCCACTTTTTAGACATACACATCCAAGGTGGCCGATTTGCAATTTCGCAGGTAATGAGGCAAATTACTATTTTTAAACAGAACACCCTATATATATATTTTGTATTTGGATTTTATCGGTCAAAATTACTATAATCACATTGCCAGACCTAAACATAAAGAGAAATTTTTAAAATACAATTTGACTATTAGTTCTCTTTTCTTAATTCCTGATATTTAATTTATTGATGAGGGTTGAAGTAGCGTCGTTGGATTCTTAATTTAATTTCCTATTTAATGGGATAGGTATTATTCCTATTTAAGAAAATAAAGTTATGAGTGTGAAAAACTGTTCTAAAAATATTTCAGTTTCAATAAATTAACATTTTCTAGGTGACATTGAACTATTTCAGACTATTTTTGGCATTCTAAAATTAAAAACAAATTTAAATAAATTTAAATCTGGTATCGTAGTTTGACGTAGAATCCAAATATGCAAAAGTATGCAGGGCGTGCAGGGTGGGTGTTGTTAAATTTTATGTTTTTCATTACTTTTAAAAATTTTTAAATCAAATTAACTCTCAAAACTTCCATTTCTATCTTCGAATTTCTTGAAAAATTCATTTTCCATAATTTTCCATAAACAGAAAAGTTAAAAAAACGGAAAATCTTCTTCGAGCTTGCTCAAATGTGTTAAATATTAGTTACCAGCCTGACATGGGAGTTGTAACTGTTCTCCATTTGAACAAACTGACATCAAATAAGTTTATCAGATAAGAAAAATAGGTATTTACAATTGCTAAATAAATTTATCTAACGAAACATTAATTATTTTTGTGAATAAAAAATTGAAATTGTTTAAATGTTACAACTTTGTTATTGAAAACACTTTCAAATAAGAAAAATAAATTCTGAATTTATTAAAAAAATTGTCTTTATGATTTTGTTGTTCCTAATGTGAACCAAATTCTTTTATTTTCGATTTACCTTTTATATAAACGTCAACGAATCCACTCAAATGTATTTTCTAATGTATTGCGGTGATCTTTGAACATAAAATAAAATACAATATGTCCACCGTTCCAAATATAAACATAAATTATATACAGTGGATTGAAATGAGAATACACCACAGATATTTTTCTTTATTCCTCTCAGCTAGCTCAGGTTTGCTCAGTAAAGCATAAATTATTTGAATTTCGATACTCTTATTTACTTTTATGCCTGGAAAGGAAGAAAAACTTATATTGTAAGCACTAAAGCTCCTGCAGGCTGGACAACTGCTACTAAACTCTGTATTCAAAAGAAAAGAACACTGGATGCTTGTATTAGCATCAATAAAACACATATGTAAAATTGAAAACACATAAACTTCATTTAACGAACAAAATAAAAATTCAAATGGAAAGTCAAAGTAAAAAAAATGTTATTCAAAATGATACAGTTGATAATTGAGAAACACTTCTCAGGTTTACTCAAACGTTAGAAATAATTGTAGTGACCTGACATAGGATCAGTACGGTCATTCGTTTGAACAAACCAACACAAATGAAATTTATTTATAAATAAAAATATTCATCAAATGAAAATAAATTTTTATATACAAGAAATTTAGTTGTTTTATTTACTTCAAATCAAATAAATTCTCAAAAGAACTTAATAAACTAAACCAAATAGTTTTATATTTGAGGATGAACTTTACAAGTTAATTATTATTCATGAAATTAACAAGAATCATTTATTATAACCTTGTATATTACGATATATTTTCCCCTTTTTAAAAGTTAATCCTTTTTATTGGTAACACTGCGATGAAACCAATCAGCTGACTTCTTGTTTATAAATTATCGATACAAAGATCGATGATGAAAATAAATCCACTTGAATTTATTTAAACAATCAGGTTCACTTTATATAATTGTTAAACAACACTAATATCTTCTTTCAATTTTCAAAAATGTTCAGGTAACACTTTTAGTTTAATTTAAACTTTATTTATACAATGACATTTGTGTCAAAAACATATGGTTGAAATATAACCTCAAATTTATTACAGATATTATCCGGAGCCAGGCATAGATTCTGCCTTGAACGTTTTATCGACTGATTTTGTTACAGTTTGCCCCAGCTTATATAGTTTATGCCAGAACAAAAGAAAACTATGACTTCTTTTCAAAACAATGAAACATCGAGTAAGCTCGTGACGTCACTAATCCCGCACAGCTGTTATTTTTTTATCACTAATCCTAATTCTGTTATTATAGAATTGTAGCCCTTGAAACGAAGATCAAAAAAGTATAATACTGTCACGTGGGGTTTTCGTGACTGGAGGACGTAATCAGAGGTAGAGAGAAATTAAACACAAGTTGTAAAAAACAACTATATACTAAAGACAATAAAGAGATTACAAAAGGTTAACATACATGTTGACATATTGATACATATTGTGAGGACGTACATGTCCTCCAAAACTAGTACAATCAAAGGGAGGTCGGAACCAACCCTGTTCTAGCACTAGATCTACTAACTAAGCGTAGGAGTTAGACTCCTAGTGATTACAACTAAGCCGGGTAGCCTGGTCACAACTTCCCATAATTTCGCAGAGAGTGGGCGTTTAAGCGCTACCCACTCAACTAAGCAAACTAAGCCATAATTAATCAAAAGACACTTACCCGCTTGTTTCTTGATGAGGCTTCTGGTGAGTCCTGGCACAGACTGATTTGAAGCCAAAACAAGCGGGTTTATATACTGCTGAAGGCGGAAGCTTTACCGAATAATTGAATAAATTAAGTGGGATGCAAAGAATACATGAATACATAATGAGATGCCAACCGTATAAATTATTCTAATGAAACTGTATAAATTATTCTGAGATACAAACTGTATAAATTATTCTAATGAGATACGAACTGTATAAATTATTCCAATGAAATACAAACTGTATAAATTATTCCAATGAGATACAAACTGTATAAATTATTCTCAAGGCTTTGCAGATTGTGTACCGCGCGTGGCGGCGTGTGGGTGGCTAGCGCACTACTCTTGATACTAAATGAATGCAAGTTGAAATGTTACAAAAAGGATTTCATTTAAAATAATTCCGTTTGTGACAATACATTCATTGTCCCAAAATGTATCGTAACGAAGATATTTAAGAAAAACGATTTACAATGTACACATCTCGTTACGATCTAATTACATATAAAGTTCAACAAATCAAAGTTCACCCTTTACAAACTAGTTACATGAATACATGACACAGGTAATACAAATAATTTCTCCATAGAAACATCTTTACAATTTACTATAAACATAATTTTTTTAGAGTACGAACACCAATTAATGCATATACAAGCGCCAGCTTAAATACCGGGTGATTTTTTAAATTTCTGATCTAGTAAGTCGTGATTTTTACGCCGTATCGAAGGTCACCGAAACGTAGGGCGTAGCGTTGATCACACTGCTATTCGCGAGAAGCGAGAACAACACTGGAGTAGGTTATGTTTATGTCAACATTTTTGAAATCTGACAGTTGTGACAAATCGAACGATTCAAACTACGCCCTACGTTTTCCGCATCTTTTGTTTTAAAATTATGTCATGGCTTTCTAGATCAGAAATTTAAAAAATCACCCAGTATTAAGTCGATGTTTATCAATTTATGCTCAAAATGTCCAGCATACAATGCTCTAAGCACTTACATCAAAGCAATGGTGAGGAAAAATAGGATAACAGTCTATAAGAGTCATATCAACACGAACGACAGGATTTAATACCTTCATTAATTGAAGTGATTAGAAATCTTATAAACAAATTCAAAAATTAATTGTATTGTATAAGTCACAACAAGATTGACCTAATTAATCTATTTTCAGCTAATTAGCAACATAAACTTGAGCTGGCCTCCTGGAAAATAGAAAAATTTATCTAACGCTAAACATCGTAATCTGTAAATTTAAATATGGAAATTACTTCCTCCTAACAAGTGGGAAACCGTCCCAAAGTGTAACTTGGGTTGCATAAACGTATTTATGATCAAGCAATGTAACTAATTGATATCCTTTTTCTAAAATGAAACCTATTTATTTATGCATAAGAAAGCTAGGTTATGTTTGCATGGAATTTTTATTCTTAGTTTTTAATTTAAGTATTAATGAACCTAACTATGGTACTATGTATAGCCTTTATATTAATTATGCCCATGACATAGCATGTCCCTCTTTTGATTTGAATCTGATATATAAAATGTTTGTTTTAACGTTTCCGTTCCGTCGTTAATAAAATTTTCAATACGGTGATTTGACAACACCGCAGTATTATCGGTAATACAGACAGCTTTAATTCAACAGCTGATCTTTACTATCCATACAAGTCGAATTATCTAAATCAATAATTAAATAAACATAATTCTTCTTGATTTAATTTAAATAAATCGTTCACAATTCCTTATAATTGTTGAAGAACGAAAATAAATCTTCTTTGATTTAAATATTCAAGTAACTATTCAATTCCATAAACACTTGTAAAAATTGTCGCTTGTTTACAAAAAACATGTGGTTATTACTTAACCTTACTTTATTTTGCAGATTTCTGGTCTGGAGTCGAGCATCGACACTCCCAATGCGTATTATCGACTGAAATTGTTCTTTTTTACCCAGAGTTTATATAGGTTTTACCAAAACACTCGAAAAACAACACAAATTTTTAAAACAATCGCACATCAAAATTTTATCATGACGTCACTAACGAAAAACGGTAATCTTAAATCTCAAAAGACAGAAATGTAGCTGGCGAAGAGGCAATTAAAACAATATAACACACTTATGATCTAAAATAAACGATAACTGAGAAAATCAACGAAAACGACCAACGGTCAAAAACCTCATTAAAACTTAATTACAATGAAAACTCATTAACTCCAGCTATGCCTATACAAGAAGTCACTACATAGCTGTTCAAGGTAACTCATACATATGCAGTTTACATAGAGAAATATTTACAATAAAAGAAAAACTTAAATAAAAAATCTGTTTACAGGTTTTTAAGGTCAAATGATGCTTTGCAAGTTCCCATGCAAATGACAACATAAATGAAATCAAACTATACTCACTCTTGTCCAGAATACAGTACTCCAAATGCCTGCATTCATACAACGGTGTAAAATATTATAATAAAATCAATATTTGGAAAAATTGAAGCATATCAGTATAGCCAATACCTTCACAAAGATTAACACCAATCTTTCAAATACAGGAATTTGTAAGTTAAATGTACTGTTATAGACATTACAATAAAGACCCGTTTTACATATTTCCAGTGAAATATTTTCCCGAAACTGATTCAGCTTAGTAAGATCAAGAAAATTCTCTTCTACGTTAATTATTATCGTCAAACTCCATATCAAGAAAGAAAGACAAAATGCTCTAAAAAAATGGATAAACTATCCTGAACATGGGTTACATAAACCATGTTCTACTACAAAAACAATCTAACTGATTGATATGCCTTTTTATGTTTATAAACCTTTTATAAAGTGAGGTTAAATGTGTATTAAGACAATCATACTCCTATTTTCCTACTTTAACTTGATAAGATTATCTGTAATCAAGCATGTATCCTTAAGCGTGAATAAAACTAATATCCTAGCATGAGTACCTATTTTTTGTATTGCATGAATATTACGTATAAGTGCTATTTGACTATTTGAAAACTTCCGGAGCCTATCGTAGCCTATTAGATGTTCTTAATGTGTTACAAACTAAACAAATTTTCAATTAGATGATATGATATCATCTCAATATTATCGCTTTAAACTTTATCGTTGACATTTATTAAAACCTCACTTTATTCTATTTTTGAAGCAGTCAGGAACACCTTGTCCCTCTAATAGGACAATGCTACTTAATTTTTTTCTGGGAGCACTGTCTTATACAGTTTTAGCAAAAAAAGAATTTCCCATTAAAACAAAATGAATTTTGATTTTTCAAATTACATAACCAAATTTTTACTTTAAAATTATTATAAAATACAAAACTAAAAAGGCAGAAATGTAGCCTTTAATTGCCTGATTTCAAAAATATATAACACAGCCTATTTTCAATTTTTGTAACGGATATTTCGGTTTCAAGTTGTACATTCAAGTGATATGGCAATAAGCTTTATACATCAGGTAGTTCGTTTAATAGACAGAACGGGTTGTTTTTTTATTAGAAGGGAGGAAAGGAGGAATAAACAAACAAAAGAAAAAATCAAAAATTTTTAAAAGATGATTTGTAATTGTATTTCGAAAAGGACCGCAATTATGGGGTAAGCATATCATACGTTGAAATTATGTTTTCTTTTATTTTGAATTTTGCGGTTTATTAGCAACTTCATGGGGGGTAACTAATACCACCTAACTTCTGGATGGCTTAACTTCCTGAGATGTAACTCATTCCACATAACTTCCTGATGTGTAATTTCCTGACGGCTTAACTTCCTGATGGGCAAATTCCTGAGTGGTAACTAATATCACCTAACTTCCGGGTGGCTTAACTTCCTGATGGCTTAGCTTCCTGATGTGTACTTCCCTGATGGCTTATCTTCTTGATGGGTTGTTAATGCCGGGATCCTGAATATTTATCCTTGAAGGTCGGGAATGGTCTGTCTGGCGGTAACTAGCTATTTTGATCTTTGTGGGTAATCAGTTGGTTAATAACACTTATAAACTTGAATATACAGCAAGAGGATATAAACGTTGCAGCTTAAAGTAAAGAAAAAAACATTAAATACAAACCAAGTACAATTAACTATACGTCAATTTTTCGTAAAAAATTCAACAAAAAAGGGTTTTCCTTTAATTCTTTAATATTTTACCAGGATATGCCGCTTTAAATACATGTATTTAAGAAGGTAAGTGGTTATGTAAGTAATTTGAACTAATTGGAATAAGAAAATCCTTTTTGAGTTAATTTGTCATAGTGACATTTCTGTTGTCAAAAAAATATTTGTCAAATAATACTGAGCCTTCCACTATCTAACTTATCCCTTTGTATCCTAGATAATAAACTTGTATCTTTGTTGTTGGAAATTTGCGTTTTCTGTTATTTGCAGTTTAAGATCAACAACGTTTACTGTCTCCAGCCTTACTTTGTGGAACTCCATAATCATGAAATATAATATAAATACAAAGATTAGTTAAAGTTTCACAAGTTTTATTAATATCTTAACCTGACAATATTGTTTCGACACTGTGTCATTATCAAAGGTAGATAAGATTGATAAACAAACACGTTGCTAAGGATAAATACATACAGAAAATAGGTAACTAGATACAATACATAACAAAAACTAAATATCTAACACTTCTAATAAAGGAGAATTACTAAGCTCAGTTTGTTCATTCATTAAAGGTACTGTGCGTTTATGTATTTCAAAAGCTTCTAAAATGTCTAATTTGTGTTTGTTGTTGCAAAAATGTAAGAATTTAATGTTGTTTTGAGGTGTCATTGGGTGGTTCTGTTTCAAATTAACCACCCAATGACGACGTATGACGGTAGACAAGTGGTGTCAGTGCATCACTCGTGTTCCATGAGTCGTGGGTTCGAATCCCACTTGGGGCGGCTGGATTTTTCTAATTGGAAAATTCCGCCACCTCAACTATGGGTGTGTGTATTCGTATTGCATGTTAGATGGGGGACAGATGATTTTAGCAGTTGGTTCCCCCGTAGTGTAGGCGTGAAATAAAAAAAAATAAATTTTTTCTTATTTTGGAGTTTATAATTTTTCATCTTTCATCAAGTGTTGGAGGGTTTATTATTCCCAACAATAAATATTAATCAAGCCTCATCAATATATCATTTCATTATGGCGACCAACGTGGGGCTCTCGTTTTTTCTTATTGACATTATAACAATACCATCCTTCAATATATCATATCAATATATGCGAGTGCCATTACCGAATGTTACAAAATTAAGTAAGTTTCAGAAAAAATTCGAAACTGACAATTAACCTGCATATTTCCCATCATTAGACATAATATTTCTACAATCCAAAAATTTTCTATAGGTAGTCTGTAAGTAGGGTCTTCAATAAAAGTTGAGTATTCATTCCAATTACGTACCACCTCTTCTGCAATTTGAGATTTTATTTCATTATAGAATGTTTCAGTTTGATATAAAAGAAAAGAAACACTACGAAAGAAATAATTATTAACAATTAAGAAACAACAATAGATTTTATTGCGGAAAAGGCCATATTGAAAATTATTATAAACGGAAAAGTATGTAGTTAGAAATAAATGTGAAAAAAGTAATAACAGCGTAATAAAGAACTGTTTATCTAACTGTTGTTTAAAATTTAATAATGTAACGAACCAAACGAAATGCGGTGGCAATAAGTAATATATTTGATAGCGACAATAATAAACAATATTATTAGACACATAAGGTAGTGTAAAATACATATATGTATTTTCGCTCGTAATCGCAAGAACCTGTTTCTGATCGGGTGGAGTACCAGCGATAGTTCAATAGATCACCAACAGAATAGCAGCACCATTTATTTCGAATTCGCGTGAAAACTTTACGATAAAACTTTTTTTTACATAATTAAATAAAAGGGGTATTAAAAATGATACTTTGACTATTATTTGCAAATCTACAGACGAAAAGGTTTACATTGCTTCTAAAATCGCTCGGTTAGAACTACAGAAATAAGTATTTCAAGAAAACGCTTAGCAATTTAAATATATAGATGCAGTTATGTAAGAATTAAATAGCACTAAATAATTTATTAGCCTCTTTAATAAAACATTAATATAGGTACTCGTATATTTAGAATAAATCAGCGATATATTTTGCGTAGAATCCTCTTACCATTTACAATAAAACATCATTTGTTTAGTAAAAGTAGCCTATAAAAATATTTTTCTCTGCCAATTAAAATTTCATTCGAAATGTTAATGTTATGCACTTTTTGCAGTATAATTTGACAAGAGCTAAACACTAATAAACTTGCCTTTACGGCTACAGTTTTATTATTGCATTATATAAATTTTTTAAAAATGATTTAGCATGTATAACATGAAAACGTGCTATAATTTTTAGTCGGCAAGCTTAACAACGTATTAAAAGGGAAGTCAATGAGTAGTATGAGTTATGTAGTGGATCTATAAACTCATTGACAGCCTCGTAAAATCCGCGACGAGTTCATATATGCGGCTAAACAAACACCCGCAATAAAATAAATTACTATAAGGAATAAAAACTAATTAGGTTGTTGAAATTATTTTCCATTGGTTATTTTTATATGCTTCGTTAATATATCATGCATATAATGGATGGAATAGAGTTTCAAATTATAACAAAACTGTATAACTTGTTTTTGTCGACTAAATTATGTGGCCTACATTAATTTGAATAGATCAGCTTACCTTAGTTAATTAAAGACTATAGTCAAAAATATACCTACCAAAGATCAACGCACTTGAGTTTCTACTAAAAATTTAGGATGCACTATACTTGCAAAAATCTACTAACCAAACGTTTTAACTAATTTTTTTAAACCTTTCACATACAATCGTTTTTCGATATTATTTATTTCTATTTCTTATATGTTTTACTAATTGCGAATGCAACGTTTAGTAAGTGATAAAAATATTTATTTATACTTATTTTAAAAGTATTAATATTACCTTAATTAAATATTATTATTAAATGAGCAATAGAATAGTCGACAGACGCTTGAAATATTTACAAAATTAATAAGTGTGTAAAATTAGTTCAAATATAACCATTATCCTTCAAATATTTATTATCGTGCATCTGTATAAAATCTAGATATGCTTTTATTTATGGTGACATTAACAAAACATTGCCTGAAGTTGCAGAATGAACTTATTTGAAGCATTAGTATATGAAATTAGTTCCAAGTAGGTTTACATTGCCCTTTGAAACTTACATTTTGAAATTGAGAAATATCGGCCATAAATTTCCAAGGGCAAGAAAATCTCTACATAAAAAAAATTGAAAAAGATTGATATCATAGTACTTGCAATATTTGACTAAACTTGATGGTAGCACTTTTTAACCTGTATACTTTTTTATTTAAGAGGTCTAAGTGTAAGGTTTCAAAGGTGCAGACGGTTTTAAATAGCTGTCGCCAGAAAACTGAAATAAGCTTTGAGTGAAAACTTTGTGTTCCCTAATTTACTTTAAAGTTTCAGAGATGGTTCTTTAGCAATAAAGGCCATATTACGCGAAGAAGACTTCACTTGCATTCACCAGCTTGGTACACCAGTGTGGTAGAGTTAACTCACATGCGATAGCTCATTTTGATGGGCCCGGCGAGTAGAGTAACTTTGTCTTTGGTGTATCCGGCATTCTTGTCAAGAAAACTACTAAAAATGGAACTTCCTAGTGGTTTTAGACGTTTTCTCATGGATTCACAAGGTCTCCCACCAATAAGCTGCATATTTTCAGAATCTACGAGAAATTTCCCTCCAAATGCACTTACATGTATGCACTGGGACCGGATTGACTTATCTTATCCTTAAACGTATGGTAGAAAACTACAACAAAATTTTCTTTTTTGTCTATTGTTACCCACAAAATGGGGATCACTAATTGGGAAACGGTAACAACTTTTAACCGCAGTTAAATCTGTCGGCTGCCAGCTAACTAGTGTGAGGTCGTGGGTCTCACAAGAGGTCTTCTGTAATGGGCGTTAGCAATCGTCTAAAATAGCTCTAATATTTACCGACAAAATCTGAAAAGAACAACACATTTGCGACTACTACCAATGTGCTCGATTTTTCCCAATATTGGCTCCTCAGTAGCTGAAAGTATAAACCCCAAATACCAAACATATAAATAATAAGTCGTCAAGTATGGGATGTACAACAACTAAACAAATTATCAGGTAGGTCAATTAAAATAAATCAACAAAGTATGGTTATAGACTTGACAAAAATTAAATGCAAGTTATTGATTTCTATATACAAATTTGAGCGGAATGAGGATTAATGCGAGCGAGACTATTTACTCTAAAATTGACTTAACTTCAAGTTTCAAAAATGTAACTGGCACGGTAAATTAAAGCGAATACCTGTGATGTAGATTGCGCAATCGTTAACCTCAGATTTTAATTGTTTAACTAACTCATTACGGAGCAAAGTCATACGTATTCACTTGCAAATATTCCTAACAATGTAATAAAATAATATGCGACAAAATTATATATATGAAATAGATACCTAGATATAAGTGCTACCGCACACTGGGGAAAAACCATTTAACACATTAAATTATAATATACAAATATACAGTAATGTTTTATATGCAATAAAGATTGCCAAACGTTATTGTTGTTGTAAGTAGTTGTTACAATATAACTGACTCACGATACAGATGTATGTTCTTCGAACTGAAAAGGAACATCACCAGGTCGAACGTAGCGTAACCCAACGAGACAACAGCAACGTACGTCAGCAAGCTCAGCGTAGTGGTGTTTTAACAACCCAAATATACAACTAAGTGTATTGAGGTAAAAATAAAATGAATAATATAAACCGGAAAGAAAGAAGAAAGGTCTGTAATAAACAACCCCAATTACCAGGATGCACCAAGCAAACATTTTATAAATACCTTAGGTAAAAGGTGACCTTCTGAGAGTTATGCTGCTCCCAAATGCGGTTAACGTCGATTATATATCGAATCCTGAAAAAAGAATTATAGTATAAGAGACTGAATGTAAAGAAAAGTTATAAGTTATAATTTATAAACTTAACGAGAACGTGCTCCTAATCTTCAAAAAAGAACTAGTGGAAAATCCCTACGGTTAAAAAAAATTGGAAATCTCCACCAAAAATTAATTATCGATCTGCACAAATGCAATTCCCATATCACAACATAAAGGAAATACTAATTTAACAGTTAGTTGAAAACTTTCAAGATTTTACAGTTTCATGCTTTACTTAAGATTCTCGTAGGTTTTTTAGCCTTTTCTGTGAGATTTCAGTAAAACAAACCACAGCATGTCCTGTAACATGATAGGATAAAGAAGTAACAATGGAATCAAGCGAGATCTGGATGGTCCAATATTCGTTAGAACTATAACATTGACATGACTGGCGGTTGGAGCTCCGTTCAATCCAAGAACTACCTTGCGCTTCCTGGGTGTTATCTTACGTCTTTGCATCATATAAAAAAGCAAATAATCCAACTACAACATGTAGCTTTGTAAAGTAGGGGTGTCTAAGAAATATCAGTGACCAAAAGTTACGTTTGCTTTCATCTTCTACGTGAAAGAAAATTGATTTTTTAATGGCCAAACCATCCTAATGGGAAATCATTTCCATTAGCATAGTTCAGGTAGATTTTCAGTTTATCTGTTCTTAACCTTTTCCTGGTGGATGTATATTCCTCATTTATTTTTTGATAAAGTAGCAATAAATCTATTACCATATTCTACTAGCACCTATCAAGAAATGCTTACTTTTACCTCAAGTTATCAAGATCAAGTTTTAGTAAATCCTAACGAAACAGAAGTTAATCTGCTTATATCCAAACTCCAGGTTACCGAATAAAACCCCCCTAGGTGCGGTAATTTCTTTTATTTCCACTTTCTATGTAAATGACACTTTACAGGCATTTATGGTAACTAAGTAAATTAGTAGTTACAACTACAGCCCTGTAAAATTTTACGGGCTCCTAAAAGAGGCATGTAACATTTTATAATGCTCATCACTAAAAAGCTATGAAAACTACTTTGTTGGTTAACCACAACACCATGACAACGCCTAGCAATAAATTGTGCTACCGTCTTTGATTATAAAATGTCTTTTTTTAAAAATCTACAATTCATAAAAAACGCTGGTGAAGGTGGAAACAAAAGCTTTGTACACGACACGCTTTGCAATTAATCTTTACTGGGCTCACTGGATTATGGAGGCTCGCTCCTTCCCCTCTCACCCCACAAACTTTCCAGCTCACCCGTAAAGATTAATTTACAAAGCTTGGCACGTAAATAACTATTATAGTGTCTAGAGGAGCCGTTAAGTAATCTTTCATTTATGGGATACAGCAACATTGGTTTTCATGTTGGCGGTTTTGATCGTAAGACATAAATAAACAGTATTCCACAGGCAAAGCTATCCCAGAAATTCTATGTGCTGTAAGTTACTGTTCTATGTATTGTGTGTATAATTAAGTACCATCTCGTACCACAAGCTGAAGACGTATAGAATCCGATGTTCTGTTGCAGTCTACGTCGTCTTTTAGCAACTAACCAACTATGTCTTCTGAGAATATCCACAATTCAAAGGTAGTCGTCAGAGAGCCCTCTACGGATTATTTTGTCCACCTTCAAATCGCAGTATGATATTGCCGATTCGAGTATATAGTTTCGAATTGCCGTCACTCAGATATCACGGCCAGTAAACGCCTTCAGTTTCTGCCTCAGATAAGCCACTTCTTGTAATCCAGTATTCAAATCAATCGGCCTTGTAGTATCCGCAGATTAGACAAAAGAGTATTTAGCAAAAGATCAGGATTGCCACAAAAGTATAGGTATGATTATGAAGTTTCACCAAATCAAGCTAAAAATAATAAACTTTACTGTTTGTTTGCTTTTGGACGAGTTATAAGTTAGACGATGTATCGGGGTGGAAGTGGAGAGCAGCCTCGTATCTCCTGGCACCTATTACTGTGATCATTTGGCCTACCCTACTAAGATTTAGCCGAATTTGACGAATTCTATCTACCTTCTGTGTGTATTTTTATCGTGTCAAACATTGCATTGACACGGCGCCTGCGGTTTTATTTTCTTATCCGAGAAAAAGGCGTACGTATGTATAATTTTCTTGTTTGTCCAATTGCATTTAATATTAAAATGAAACATTATAAATTAACCATAACATTTATTGAACCATAACATCATTACCAATTTTAAATTTTAATGAACTGTAGGCTTTAGAGGAAAAACAAATTATTCTGATAAAATCCAATTATTCAATTAATCGGGTTTCGAATGGTGTATTACACAATTTCGTCTAATAATAATAATTAGTTCACTGTATTATTTACAAAGGTTTAGATTGAACATTTCAATGAGCATCGAATAAAATATCAACATACGGTTTTGGGTTGTAACACAAATACTACCAGGTCATTCATCATTAATATCGCAAAGCAAAATGCGGTTATAATTTGGAGACTAAACTTGTAGCGTGGCAAATTTTTACGAGATCCACCAAAGTACAGAGGGGAATTCCGCGTTGGCAGGGCGACACCGCCCTTAGGGCAGCGCTCGATACCCCAGGAGTCTGCGCCCTTGGAGTTGGTGAGCCCCAGGCTTTCCTGTTACACACGGAAAACCTAATCCAAATGTGTTTCAGACCCAGTCAGTTTTCTTTTTGGAAATTGTGTAATACATATATTTTGGTTTTCGATTTTAAATTTTGATCAACTGATATTGGTACAAACAATCTGCAAGTGATTATTTTTTAGTGTTTGTTACAATTCTTTTTCCATGTTCTCTTAATATATATACACTATTTATTTTCTACTGCATCCTTAAAATTCTTTCCTTTTGGGACGCGCATCTATTTTGTAAAAGCTTTTTTTTATCGAAATCACTAAATGTTGATATTTTTTCCTCAAATTTGAAAATACTAGCAGATTCTTAAAGTTCTTTTTATAATGGCCCGATTCTTCAGAAAACATAATGTTATTGAAAATCTATCGCACACATTTGTAAGTAGAAATGAAATAAGTTAAAGGATGGTAGGCTAAAATAAGATATAGGTCGAAATAATTTATATAAGTTTCCATTTTGTAACAACTTCAAAACTTAAATGTTTGATATGACAATTTATTGTTGAATACCTTAACCTACATAGAACTGTACAGGGTATAGGTTTACATCACAAATGTACTATTTGTATTCATAATTTGTTACAAAAGAATAGGAGCCCTTCCTAGTTCATTTCATCTTAAAATTGTTTTTTTTAAATTTTTTAATAAAGTAAATTCTATTGTACTGGGATCTATTTGTACGCCGCAATTTTTAATAATTAGCCACAGTTTAGACAACACTATAGACGAAGCCGGGTACTCACGGATCCCAACTCTTGATAATATTTTCTATTAAGTAAAGCTTTTAACGGCTTTACACATAGGAACCAGACTGTCTGATAAATACCAAGCAATACTTACAAAACCTTGCATGAACCTAATGTGAACCACTGCTTAGCTTCTGCAAAAATCAGGCAATAAATATCTAAACAATATTTATACATACACATTGTGTTTTTAAGCAATCGAATAATAGAATTCCAATACATAACTGGTCAATTGTAACATACGCGTTGCAATAAAAACAATAAAAATAGTGTGCTACTTTCTAGTAATGTAAATATGAAACATGTTCGTATATAATTGCAAGAATACATTAAAATATCAAATAAAATTAATGCTAAGATGCTAACTAGTGAAAAAGAGTAACTATTACTGTGTAGGTTTAATAAAGTTTCCTAAATCTATGATTTATATGCAACATATAATAAAAATACTTCCTACGCAAGATATTTAATAAAACTGGCTAGATAAGTAGATATCCAATAATTGATTCAAACTACAATTTATAGCTAACTGGTACTACCCCTTTTAGAATTTGAATAGCACACACAAAAGGTAAAGCGCTAATTAACGCGTTGACTGCTAAAGATTTTGCTATATACTTAATTCAATATAAAATTTAATCTGATAAAGTAAATACGATTTGTCTTGTTGTACTTAACGCTAATTCACCTCGTTTCCACGAAAATTAAGGCAGTGTTGTTACCGCTACAAGTCCCGGATGATTGACTTGGCTCCGCTAGCTTCAAGCCATGAATAGGTGTTTAATGAATTAATCATAAATCAATCCACAGAAAATAAAGGTCCGCACAAATTGGAGATAGATTGCATTACAAATTGCACACAAATTGACAAATGGCACACAAAATTAACACAAATTGCATACGAAATGTACACAAACTGCACACAAGTTGCACGCAAATTGCACATAAATTTCACACAAATTACACACAAATTGACAAATTGCACACAAAATGAACACAAAACGCACACAAATTGTACACAAGTTGCATACGAAATGTACATAAACTACACACAAGTTGCATACAATTTGAGCATACATTGAACACGAATTGCACACAAATTGAACACAAAGTGACAAATTGCACACAAAATAAACATAAATTGTGCACAAGTTGCATACGAAATGTACATAAACTGAACACAAGTTGCACAAAAATTGCACACGAATTGCACACAAATTACACACAAAACGAACCCAAATTGAACACCAATTATACATAAGTTGCATACGAAATGTACACAAATTGCACATAAATTGCAAACTAAATGCACACAAATTGCACGCGAATTGCACACAAATAACACATGTAATGCACACAAATTGCATATAAATTGCACACAGGTTGCACAGAAATTGAACACAAAATGCACACAAGTTGCGCATAAACTTCACAAAAATTGCACACAAACCACAGCTCAAACGTGCAAATTATTTCCCAACAACCAAGCCTTATCGCTTATCTTATCTACAAAATCCATGAAATTAAGCGGAATTATCATAATGTAATGAACGGGAGAAGACCCTATGCATTGCCGGTGAACATTCTAGATTGGTGGCGGAATGTATGTGTAATGTGTTCCAGCAAATCTTCTGTACGGCATATAAAGCGCCGCCGCGCAGGCAAGGGATTGGTCACCAGTCAACAACAAGTTAATTAAACACGCGCATCGTATAGTAGTAGAATATAAATGTGTGTATATATAAAATAGTGTAATATAAATCTTATTGAAATAAATATTTGTGTAATTTAAATTAGCCTAAATTTATTAATAAATTATAGTTTGTAATTAGCGTTAGTGTAAATATCTTCTCTTGATAATAGACAATTTGATAAAAAGCAACACCTTTAGTATTATTTAAAAAGAACGTTACAATAAAATAAAATAATATAATACGTAATATAAAAATAAAGGACTAAATTTTCTAATAACCACATGTGTACTAGTAATCAGAGAAGAAATTAAAGCTTTTATTGGGTTGCTCTTCATTTTTGGGGATCTCTTTAGTTCTAATGAACCTATCGCATGTTCATCCAGTATTTTCATGTACCATTATATAATTATAAACACATAATGTGGTTTCTCAGATTGAATAATCACGAAACTGGAGAAGAACGAAAAACTACCAATAAATGCAAAAAAGGTTTTTATTCCCGAAGAAAATGTGTTTGTTTATGAACGGTTAGTCGGTTTTCCCAGAAAGGCACCTTTCCAGTATGCATGAAAAGTAAGCCCGATGAATTCGGCCTTTGGTCAAGTGGTACTTAGTTGTTGTCCGCTTTACTCAAGGACGCGGCATAACAACAGAAAATAAATTGGACACCCAATGTTGGGGTAACCATAGCCGAGCCTTTCTATCCTCAAGCATTTTTTACCATCTTTATTACTCTATCTTGTTCCATCAATTTAATTTCTAATAAATAATTTCTAATAGTTCTAAAGCGCTAAGATTTTCAAAAACTTTTTTCTCCACTTAGAAATTTTCCGACAATTATTCCTTAAGCATTTTGAAACTTTCGAAAACTTTTTCCAGTGTTTTGGAATTTTTCAGTAATTCTTCTTTAACATTCTGGAATTTTCTAATAATTCCTCCTTAAGCATTCTGGAATGTTGCAGTAATTCTTCCTTAAGCATTCTGGAATTTCCAAAAACTTCTTCTCCCAGTGCTCCGAAATTTTCCAGTAATTTGCTAATTTCGTAGCACCCGGTATTGCTATGCTTTCGCATCGCAAAATACTATATATCTATAGTATAGTGTTAGGGGATTTTCGTATTCTTTCTCAGTTTAGTTGCCATGTTAATCGGAAGTAATTTTCTGTTGCCGGTTGATAAGTCGACTTACATTTCGTTCGTAAGTGAAGTAACGTCTTAAAAAGAATGTATTAGCGGATTCGCCTTTTAAATTGCTTTTCCCTTGAGCTAATTAATGAGAATCACATTTGTGCGGATTTAGAGTTAATTTTGGGTGATGATTTCCAATTTATATTGGTACCGTCAGAGATTTACCGCTAATTTTTTTAAGGTTAAGAACACGTTCTTAAGGTTCGTATTTGTTTTCTATTGCGTTCCTTTTCTAACAGTGCAATTCTTTTTGGTAGGATTCGTTAACTAATCACCGTTAGCCGTATTTGGAATCGGAATATATATTATATCACTAGGTCGTCTTCCATCAAAGGTACTTATTCGAAATTTGGAATGTGCACATTGGTGATTGATCTATTTATTACAGGCTTTTTACTTTTTCTTTTCGTCTTTATTTTATTTGAGTTGTTAAAAGAACCCTTATTACGCCGAGTTTCTCGCTCAGTCGGTCATTCGGATCAAGCAACGTTCGACTTATTTGGTGTTTTTTTTTGTTTATTGTTTCCAGCCTTACTTTGTGGAACTTCATAATCGTGAAATAAATAAAGATTATTAAAAGTTTCACAGTTTCATTAAAATACAACCTGACAATATTGTTTCGACAGCTATGCTGTCATTATCAAAGGTAATATAATTATAAACAAACACGTCGCTAAGGTAGATACAAAATAGGTAATTAGATAAAATAATAATAATAATCAGAATTAAATATCTAATACTTCTAGTAACGGAGAATTACTGAGCTCAAGTTGTTCATTCATTAAAGGTACCCTGAGTTTGTGTTTGTATATCTCAAAGGCTTCTAAAATGTCTAATTTGCGTTTGTTATTACAAAAATGTAGGAATTTAATATTATTTTGAGGAGTCATTGTGTGATTTTGTTCTAAAAGGTGTTTGGCGTAATTCGATTTTTCAGGATGTTTATTTTTGTAATGACGTACGTGTTCTTTATATCTTATGTCAAAATTTCGAAGTGTTTGTCCAATATATACCGAACTACAAAAAGAACAATTTAAACGGTAAATGCCCGATTTCATGATATCATGTGTTCTGTCTTTAGCATTAAATAAAAATGAAAAAGTGTCTACTCTATTTCAAAGTATCTCGGTTATCTATGATAGTTCTTGCCCGCGCAATACATCTACTCTGATATCTGATTTTGTCAAGGTATTTTCTTGAATTTAATTTTGTGTGGTTTTTAGGAATATATCATGTTTTCTTTTCACTATAAAAGCAGAGTTCGGCCGGCCTTGATGAAGAACTTGAGGTTAAAAAATTTCATGATGATTTGATTGATAAAATAAAAATTTCCTACGAAAAATACGACAAAATTTCCTAAATTTTGAAATAGCGATTTTTTTATTTAAAAAGCGAATAATAGAGGCAAAATAGAAAAAAATACCATAAAAATCTCGTTTCATAAGTCATTATTGCACTCGTGCTTTGGAAAACTCGCCGCAAGCGGCTCGTTTTCTGACTAAGAGGAGAAAAAAGTTTACGCGACTGCTATATGAATTTGGAAAATAACTATGATTCCAAAACGAGCCGACTCGACTCGACTCGAAACTCGACTCGATTTCGAGTCGAGTTGAAACAGATTATTTCAAGTCGAGTTTCGAGTCAAGCTGGAATATTTTTTTCGAGTCGAGTCGAGCTTTCTAGGAAAGCTCGGCTCGACTCGGCTCGAGTCCATCACTAATTGTTTGTTTAGTTCCACGTTCTGCGATTCAGAGAGTTTAAGTAATTTCTTAAAAATACTATTGAAACATTTGTGATGCTTTATGTGATACCTTTACTCTTCTTCGCATGAATCGTAGTGTTAACTAGTTTTGAGTACATTTTTAAAGTTTTAATAATTTAAAGTTACATTTTCCTTTTTTGTAATTTTCGCGCACCACCCACGCAAATAAAAATCATAGTATGTGCACATGGTTTTTGAATACCTATCATAAAGTATACAGCATAAACTATAGAGAGAAAAAAAGTTATTTAATATTATGGTGATAACCCGTTATTATTCCTTCTTCAAGTTTGTGTATACATAATTCCAAAGGATTTAAACTGGAAATTGTTGAATAAAGAACAGCTGTAAATTGAGTACTACACTGGTTGGGTCAAGTTAACTAACCTGCAACATAATTTGGATTGTTTTTCAATTATAAGATTTATAAGGATAATGTTCTAAACTGCAATAGCTATTATAGCAGACTGTATCGTATTTTACCTGTCTAATATGTAGTTAAGGCTGAAGAAGTTAAATTTATTACCTCACCATAAATCTCAAGTCACACTTACAATCAACTAGGGTATGGCCATGGTCGTAATAATAGCACGGTTGTGGATGATCCCTTTGTGGTTTAGTATCTACAACCTACAACAAATTTGAACAATGCCATTAACATCTTGTTAAGATGCATTAAATTATTGCAAAATTAAACTAGGTAATAATAATTTAACTTTTTATTGTCATTATTACAGCCAGCGATAACTTTTACATAAATCATCAATCCAAAATTCTTGCATATAAACTTAATAATAATTCTAAAGCTTCACTTTAAGAACTAAACCATGTACTTAATCTACTCATAAATTTTAATCCAAGTTTATCTATTACACCATCAACTTTAGTAATCCCTTTTCCTTTTTCCCTTTTATTGAGTGATAGAAGGATTTTATTATTCAACCAACGCATAAGCTTGGTAACTTTCATGTAAAGACGATGAATTCCGTATTTTATCTGCTCGGTCTGCTCTTTGATTAAGTTTCGTGAGCGAAGAGATAAGCAATTGAAGTCCAAGCACGTTCTTCAGCGGGGCAAGCGAGCTCATGCCACCTGACCCTAGCTGACCCTCACGGACACGGCACGCGTATCTTAAAACCTCGAGTTAACATCAGTTATTCTTTGCCAATCTGGGTACTGTACACGACACAATCTGTTAGGAAAGTAATGTTTTTCAAATAGCCATTGAGGATTATAAATCAATAAGGGTTAAAGGTCAATATATTTATTGTTATGAAAACAATAAATGTTTGAATTAAATTCTACTGTGGTTTTTCGAATTACACCTATTAAGGGCTGATTTCTTCAGAAATTATATCAATATTAATCTTTCCAATCTGATGGATTCAAAAAATCTTGTTTTATAGAATTTTAATGAACGTCCATTCTGCTTAACTACGAAACATCTAAAACATTTTTATCGGTGCTAGATTCTTAAAAAAGAAAAAAATAGCTACACTGGAAGACAGGGACAGCTCAGGGAGACTGTGTCACAGGTTTCCAAGTATAGGCGCTTACTTGATTTGTAATCTTTAAACAGTTGAAATTGTATCATAATGAAATTGATGGAACCAGGGGAATCCATTAGATTATTTGTAGTCCACAAAGTAGCTCAAAGTAAATTAATTAATTACCAAGCAAATTAAACTCGGAGGAGTTAATTTAATAAGAATTACCTAATAAAACGATCCAGAGAAAAGTAGAAGTGAAAAAGTACATAAGATTTATAGGTAGTAATACTTGTGAGTAGAGATTAACACCTGTGACATTATTAAATGTAGCGGGTGAATGTGTACTTCTACAACTACTACACGATTTAATTTACAAATTACCACCTTGGGGTAGTTGCTCAGGTTATTCCTCAACTGTGTGTACCAGTTACTGGTTAGATTGTTTACGTTAAAATATAAATTATATTATTATTTTCGCTTAATTAATTGATCCTTCGCTTTTATGACATACGAAGATTGTTGAATGAAACATTGATTTTATGTCGATATTTTATTTACACTAATTATTTACACAAATACCGTATTTACTCGAAAATAAGACCCCCTCGATTATAAGAAACAATGCCTTTGCGGAAGCAGTTTACCTGAATTCCAGGAAAACTTCTAAAATTGTAGGCAGTTCATTCAAAAATGGTCAGATGTCACTCCAATAGATAATAAGATTTTGCACACTTACTGGAAAGATTAAGGTGCTACTATTGTTAACAATTAGGGAGGTACTTAAGAGATTACAATTCTTCCGTCGGTACTATGAAAGGCTTAAATGAATTTCTTAGAAATGTTTTTGCCATCACTGGGTTTTTTTCACTAATCGACCCTGTCAGTTGTCAAACTTAATTTGTAAAACCATTGTTTTAAAAAATATATTATAAAGGTTAATAACGATCTTACAGAGGGTGATGACGACAACGGCGATTCTGACTAGGCGCTAAGCCAACAATAATTGTATATGATTTCATAATGTTGGTAATTACTGTAGTTGTTGCAGTCAATAAACTTTGCTTATCGCGGGTTTCACAATGGCGGCATAGGTTTACGTGCATCAATATCGGCTAAAATGCAGACAACCGTGCGAGATGTTATATTATTAAACAACAGAACGCTATTTTAGATGTTATTGTATTGTAATGCAATTTTTGTTATAAATACTGTAAACATTACTAGGTTACACTCATTGTTTTCACATTTTATTGAATATCTTTTTATACTCGATTATAAGACCCGACTCGAATATAAAACCCTCCCACATTTTAGAGCAAAAATCTAAGAAAAAAAGGTAGTCTTATTTTCGAGTAAATACGGTAAATGTAGACAGTTAAGAAAGTCGAGAAGACGTTACAAAGATCAATATATGTACACTGATATACATTTGAATTAATTAATTCTTTAATAACGTAATTAATTAATTGGTTGATGTGTAACGTGAACTACATTTTATTTATTCTCATACATGTTAAGTTGAAATTCTATGAAAAAATATCATTAAAACCTATCTTGCCTTAATTTATGATTTCCTTGTACGTGCTTATTGGTAAATTTCAAATAAACACATCTGCGTTTCGAAAGATATCATGTCTTCAAATCGTGTTGTGAAACCCCGGGCTCTGAATTTTCTTTGTGTAAAAATACTAAATTTGGTTGGTTTAGAAAAAAGTCATGTCATTCCCTTATTGGTCTATTCGAATGCTCCTTAGAATTGTCCGTCACCATGTAAGTTTGAATCCTTTTTAAAGCAGAGTCCGAAATAAGCTTTTGGAGAGCACGGAGCTCTGGGGCTCTCTCTTGGAGGGATGCCCCAGGTAAAGTTTTTGTTAATCTTTATTTTAAAACACTACAGTTTTTAATATGAATAAAGTTACCGTCTTCAAGAGTATAATTAAGTTATACTACTATCGTTTTGTGCGTTTAGTTCTGTTATCGTACCGGAAGCTCACTTGCTTCAATTTATCGTTGATTTTTTGATGTTAATAAGTTAACCAAACTATAAGATTTTCCGTTCTTTAAAAGTTGTGAAAAATACAGAACGTTAAGTGATTAATTTGGAATCGTGCTTACAGAAACTTAATAAATAATTTACAGTGCAGTTAACGTTTAGTAGAGGCATTTTCAGTTTTAATGATTGATCTGGCTTGATCAAGATACAGTTAATTAAAAAGGTAACTTAATTAAGAATCAGATCTATAAAAAGGCAATTATACCGAACTTTAATTCCTTGGTTTATGGATTTTGCAGCCATATCAGAAATTAGGGTGTTTTTCAGATTCTTCTATTTCATCTGGCGGTCGAGCTTGGTGACAAGTGTTTGTTCAAGTTTAAAAGGCAATAATGTATTAATTGCTTTGTAAGGTGATGTTGGAGTGAATTAATCGACGAAGGTATTGTGACTTTATGAATTTTATTTTGTCAATGTTAATATAAGAGAATTATCATTGTGTATTAATTATTTTTGACCTTTTATTTTTATTATTGTTTATTACGATGCTTTCAATGAAAGTTTTTTTTTTGGTTTTAAATAAACTTATAATTAAATCTAATTAATCTGAATATTACAGGACCATATATTTATGAAAATCTTTAAATATTTTACTCAACCTAACTTTGACATAACCGATCATGACTAAATAAAAACCAAATTAAATCATTAGATCTGATTCCAGTTTCTGGTTACTGGTATAGTGTCAATATTTTTATAAAAATTACTGGACTTTCCTAATCAGATGGCGCCCTAAACAATATGTATTTTATTGTGTCTTAAACCTTTATTTATTCTTTTACAATTAACCTGAAATTAAATTTGCAAAGATAAGATCTCAAGCCGAGGCAATTTTGGAGTTGTGAAGTAAGTATTAAAAATTTTGTGTTGTACAGTTTGCGTAAGAACTTTTGAAAGTTAAAGTAACTTGCTTTGTTTTTGTTCCTGTAAAAATGCTTTGTTTCAACTCTTCATTTACCTGTTTCGATTTTTGTTTAGGTCACACATCTTATCAGCAGGAAATGCGACAACTGATTAAAGGCACAATAAATTAATTTCACAAAATAACGATTTATAATAAAGTTTTCCTTAATTCTTTAAGAAAAAATTTTTAACGAAAAGTATGTAATTTTAATTAATCATTCTGATAGTATTATTGCATCGATAAAATAAAATGTAAAGAGGGAATCTAGCAATCAGTAAATTGTAACAAATAATCTAATTTAGCAATGCGTAAAATATGTTATTTTACTAGATTCTTTTATAGAAAATAATAATTAAGTTGTGTTGAATTATTTTAAGTATGAAGAAATGTCTTATCCCATCTAAAAGGATACGAAGAAAATAAAAAGAACTTAACAAAACGGCTTGAAGAACAAATGGGTCACAATGTTCACAATACACATATTAATTATGCAGAAAGAATTCCTAATGGACTCCTCAATTAGCACCAATGCACCCTAAAAGGCTACCGTAAAAAGTAGTTCTTACAAAAGTATTTACAGAATAAGTGGATAAAAGTATAATGTGTCCAAGAGTATCTGGATAAGAGCAAACCAAGAAAACCGAGGTTAAAGTTGTGCCATTCATGTTGTGTTATGATTGAAATTGAGCCATTTATCGAAACCTTTGGTATAAATGTATCATTTCGTTCCTGTTAATTATATTCTTTTTCTGATAACTTTTGCCCCATTAAAAATCTAAGCTTTTAATAAGGTGTAGGATGAGTTGCCTATATAATAAGTTTTTGGTTCTAGTTACGGAATTAGCTGATTTGTATCTATTTTTGATTGTTATCTGGACTTAAGTTTTTACACTACTTTTTCTGGTTTGAGAGAAAAATTTATTTCTGAAGTGCTTGTGGAACACCATTGTTTTTGAGATTACTTAATTCTTGAAATCACCTAAAATTAGATTGAGTTTTCTGTTAGATAGTTCTTTAGTAAAAATCATCATCTTTATTATTTGGAGTATACAAGATAATAAAGCTTTCAAAGCAATATTTACCACATTGTATTGATCGCTAGTTTCTAGCTAGGATCAGGTCGAAAAAGATTGTTTCAACTGTCTTGTTGATATTAAATTATAAGCTTTTTAAAAGCTTTGGGCTACTTTTATCCTCTTATCGTCCGGTCCCAAATAGAAATAGAATAGTATATTTGGGACCCATACTATGAACCATTGAATAGAGAAGTCACCAGACAATCAGGCAAAAGAGAAATACATATTTGATGGTTTTGTTAATACAACTATATTATTTATTATTAATTATTATATTGCTTACTTTATTTTACTAAGCTAGCTTGCAGGTCAAAATCGGGCAAAATCAAGAAATCATCTTAATAACTTTCTCATCATAATTTAATGAATAGTTTAATAAAATTGGGTACAACAGAAACGTATGATGAGAAACTTATTAAGACGATTTCTTGATTTTATTGATTTCAGTTGGGATAAATAATACCTTATATTGAATTAGGTCTCTCTGAATTGCTTTGAAACCATAATTCGTATTTTGAGAGGCAGTTTTCTAGCTGGTAATTGATTGCATTCGGATAAATATTGTTTGTAATTTTGAGTTTGATAGTTTTCTGTACCCTTTTTACAATATTAGAGGAAAATTTCGTTCAGATTATTCATCGGTAGTTAATAACGTTAAGAATATTTTATGGTTGGTTGGAAACCTATCTCTTAAGTTTTAGTAGAGTTTGATACTTTTCCTTTCTCGGATGCAGTCAAGTAAAGTTAAGGTACAAGATAGATACTGGCACCGTCACGTAGAACGACTTTACACACTCGTTGAATAGTTCATCCCCGTTAAATTCGCATTGAGGAAGAATACAGTTAATATAGTCCAAGGCTGTTACGAAATTACCGTTTTGTAAGTTTTTGGTTTAAACCGTTTATTTGTGAAATTAAATATTGTGATTGTGATTTCCGTCCAGAGTTTGTCTTGATTGGGTTATCACGTATTAAAAATTAAAGTATTTTTCTGAATTTATTCACTTAACGAACTAACTCCCATTCTTTTCGTAATAAGAATGGTCAATAACTTTTGAGTTAATTGTGTTTTGATATTGAGTTGATCGCCCATAATGACCAGTCTTAGTAAAACTAAAATTTCAAACGGTTAATGGATTTAGAAGTGGAAATCATTGCTGCCTTCGATGTTTTCATCTTAATAAAGAAAAAAGTTTAGATTTCAAGTTAACTGTAAATGCCAGCAATTTTGGTGTGTATAAGTGTTGTCTGTGATTATTAGGCTTTTGTTTATAGTGAGTTTAAGTCGTTACTTGTGAGTGCTCAGGTGAATTGAAGCAATACTAGATTATGAGTATAAAAGTATTACTGACGCACATATTGTTTTTTATTTGTTGTAAGTTATTTGTAACCATATTATCTGAGATTTTGTTTTCAATAACAAAAATATATGTTGATTTTTATTTAAAGAATCTTAAGCAAAATGTATTTTATTATGTATGTAAATGTAAATGTCAATGTATTTTATGTATTGAAAATTGGATCCCAAATTAAGTTAAAATGTAGAAATTTATAATGCGAAAAGGTTTTTAACGACTATTAACTGGTGTGCATATTTTATAATAAGAAAATGGATTACATTGTTATAAAATGATATTTTTGAATTTCATGCAATATACAAAGTTTAAAACTACTACCAATTGCTATACTTTGACACGACAAATTGTTGGTGTTCCATTCCGCAAATAAATCTTAGAATTAAAAAGAATAACAACAAGTAATAATTAATTTAACGCAAATTAAAGTGCAACATTTCCCGAATTGTAGATTCTCATTTTTCTACTTTTAAACACTAACAAATATCAAACAATTGAAGTGGCGCCCTTCTATTTTTTATTTTATCACTCCTGCTTTCTATCTGAAATTAGCAACCCCTTACAATCGATTTCCCAGGAGCTGAATATAGGGGAGTTTTAAAGTCCTTAAGTCCTAAAAGTCACTTGTTGACACGGCAAGAGAAGAAGGAAAAGTTAAATTGGGTACGATATTTGGTACCGTTGAACTGTTCGATAAATGCCAAGGCCTTAGCAATTTCTGGCAACGGAAAATTCATTTCGGAGATTTATTACCCACACCATGAATGACTTCGATCGAAATATAAAAAGAATTCATTTTTGAGAAATTGTATACGTATATGACTCGAGAAAGTGGACGTCTCACTTCTTTAAAGGTGTTGTTAAGCGGATTTTCAGCTTCAGCTTAAATTAAACAAAAAATGTAGATAGCCATTTCACAAGTAAAATTTCTAAATTCGTAAAAATAAGCCTGTAATTATTTTTGGAAGTTGAACGATTCGAATCGTGTTACGTAGTGATGGACTCGAGCCGAGTCGAGCCGAGCTTTCCTAGAAAGATCGACTCGACTCGAAAAAAAAATGTTTAAGCTCGACTCGAAATAATCTGTTTCAACTCGACTCGAAACTCGGTTCGAAATCGAGTCGAGTTTCGAGTCGAGTCGAGCCGGCTCGTTTTAGAATCATAGTTATTTTCCAAATTCATATAGCAGTCGCGAAAACTTTTTTCTCCTCTTAGTCAGAAAACGAGTCGCTTGCGATGACTAACTGTCGTGACTGTCAAAGTCTGCCATATTGAACATCAAAATCAAAATCTCAGTAAACAAGAAAAAGATTAATGTTTGCACTGATTCACCGCTAAGTCTATACATTAAAACAAATCGTTGTTAACAACTTGAAGGAAATCTATAGACTGGCTACAGATATTTACTACATATCTTTTTAAACTTTTTTTTTTAACTTTTGTCGGTTTTTTTATTACACTTTAAACTAAAAATGTGAATTCTTAGCAAATTTTACGTAGTTTTCTTGTGATTATGTATTTAAGGTGCCTAAATAAACAATAAATTTGTCAGTAAGTAGCCGGTGATAGTAAACAGGTTTCAAAGAAAGGATTAATAAGGGATGACCCATTGCGGCTCCTCTTCATTACCCATCCGGTTTACAACCAAATGTTAAACAAATTTTTAGAAAATCCCGAAATAAGTAGGTAAACCTTTTTAGATAAAGTGTTTAATTGATTTGTTGTTGAAGAAGATTCTGGAATCCGGTTTGTTTCTTTGATCTTGTCCGTGTACTTACACCAAGGTGTCATTCACAATTTTAAATAATCTTACCGTAAACAAATTGTACTGCAAATGATAGAGCAAATGGACAGCGACCAACAGCTTAAAGCAATAAATGTTCTCGATGCTGTGCGTTTGATACGTTAGTCATGGAGTCAGATTAAACCAGAAACAATTAAGAATTGTTTTAAGAAATCGGGTTTTTACAAAGAATTTATGGAAAATCATTTGGAAGAATGTTTTTTTTGATGAGGAGCTTGCAAAGTGGAATACAATAAACTCTGAGATTTCCTTCAATGAATACATAGAAATAAACAATAACGCAGTTATTTGCGGTACCCTTGACGAAAATGATATCGTTTCAGACGTTAAAACAACTAACAAAAACTCATTGTCTGACGATAAATTAGAAGATGAAGTCAGAATCCCACCATCAAATAATGAAGCAAACAATGCAATCCTTATATTGCAACAATATTTTGAAAATTAGGAGTCCACTGAAAGTGAAGTGTTTGATTATATTAATAAGTTGAAAGTCATCATTAATCTTAATAAAAAAACAAAACAAAAATTACTAATTTTTTTAATATAAGTTAATAAATCCACGACATTATCAACACGTTTTAAACATAAAAGATAAGATAAGATTGCAAGATTACTTCAGCTGTTAAAAACTTTAAGTGGCGTGCAGGAGTTTTACTGTTTAACATTTTGTTTGTCATTGATGAATACATTACACCCTAATAACGGGATAAAATAATTATATAATAATTTAAAATTTCATTATGTTTTAAGTGTTATAGTGTAACGAAGCCATTTAAAGAAAAGTAATTGCGCAAATTCTTAGTTATAATCCGTTCAAGTACAAAATAGGGGAAATACTGTAAACTGTACAATTTTCTCGAGCCGGCTCGAAAAACTCGATTTCAAAAACTCGACTCGACTCGGGCTCGACGTACGTGAAGCTCGACTCGACTCGAATAAAGAATTGTCGAACTCGACTCGAAACTCGGCTCGAAATCGAGTCGAGTCGAGCTTGGCTCGGGCTCCAGTCCATCACTAGTGTTACGTCACGCGTGCCCGCGCCTAATATGCACAGCATACTAAACTGCTTTGATAGTAGAAATCCGACCACAAATCAGTGCATTTCGCGTGTTTGGAGGTAAATAAAGTGTTTATTTATTAGGTTACTTACTGATTATTGCTATTGTGTAGTTACCCATTAAAACAACATACATCGATGTTGCATATTCGGGTGCAAGAATACCGAAAAGGCTGGCGAATATAATTTTTCTTATCCAAATAAAGATAAAAATCTTAAAATTTACCGGCAGTGGTTGCAAAGAGTGAAACGGGTTGATTGTATCAAAAGATTTCTCCAAAAAAATCGAATGAATGGCGAGAGAAAATAACGTTTTGTACTGTGACTTCTTTTTGTGGGGTTTTTCCTTTAAAGTAAGGCCCTAATATTACCAGACTAATAAAAAGTAACAAGATGCAGTTCTCCCCCTTAAAGGTAACAGAGCTTTTTGAAATTTCAGAATGTTGCTCTTTCTTTTTGTAACTTTTATATTTTTCCACTTAACATTAAATTATATTACATTGATATTGATATTTTTATAATAAATCTGTCGCAATAATCTTCAAGATCGATATAATTTAAGTTGTTTTTATCTCGTTTGGTTTACCGTATTAGTGATTGTCAATATATCAGCAAAATTATTATTATTAACTTTATAAGAATTATTTGAATATTTCCAGTGCCAATAGAAGAAAAATATAAAATATACCTCATATGATAGGATGATAACGTCGCCGATTGTACAGTCGACCACACAGTTCTGAGCAGCCGCATGTATAAAACTCGAATCACTTAGACTGCGTGATCGACTATACAATCGATAATGGTATGCCTCCTCTTGGTTATTATCTTATCGTAGTAACTATATTCTAACTTTTTTTTCTATTAGGAAAGCGCGTATTCAAATAATTCTTTTAAAGTTAATGACAACCTTTTCGTTGTAGATTTTACGTTACCTCCTAAGTGTGAAAAGATTTGATTACCAGAAATGCAATGATTTAGGTTTTCGTATTGTGAATATTCTGAAGCTTGTCCACTGAGTTAAAAAACTTGGCGCTTTCTTTTTATTATCTTATTTTTACATGCTGAACAAAAAAAATGTTCATCAAAATGTACTCTTTTAATTATTTTAAACACGAAAATAAGTTATTAATTCTTTATCAATAAATAACTGAAATTCCGTTTCGATTTCTAATACGACTAATTAATAATATCTGATAACTTACTAGCGACATTTGTTAAGTAGCCTAAAGGTCTGCAATTGAACACAGGATGTGGTGCAAATATTTCTTATTTTGTGACGTATTTACTCACAAACATAATATGTGGGCACTTATTTTCTTTAAAAGGTGGAGTTAGAGCTTTTTAAATGCAACTCCAAGCATTAAAATAATTTGCTTCGTAAATGTACTTACCCACTTACAAGTGCTTCAGGGAGTAAAAAGTGCAAATTAATGTTATTTTCGTACCTGAGCTTTTAATTTCATTTGATCTGAAAGTTTTTTATAAACGCTGAAACTATTGACGACACGGTGTTATTTCTTTCAGCATTACATATTTATAGCTTTTTTAGTCTACAGGTAGATGCTACTACTCGAATACGTATTAGCGTATTTGCATAAATCCGTATAAAAAGGTTTGTTATAACGTTTTCAGGTATTATTTATTTCAGTCACTGTAAAGTGTTTGTCACTTCTTTTTAGACCAAAAATGGCCCATCAATTTGATTCCAAAACCGAAAAATCTTTTGTTTAGCAAACGCATTATACCCTACTAAAAATAGTGTTTTGCGGAGTTTATAAACCTACATAAATTTATAGACTCTTTTCTTAGCTTCTCAACTTTCTATTAGACCAATACTTAATGACAAATCCACAGAGCTTACGTGCGACGTCATCGGCCGGCGGCTTAATATTCTTCACTTATGAGCACGTGAACACGGAAATATCCTCTGGTTATATTATATTCCCGTACTCGCGTTCAAAAGCATTAGATCGGCGGCTAATGACGTCACACGTAAGCGCTGAGGCATTGTTATTGAGATAGTGTTGGTTAGATCAGTACAAGCTAGTTAGATTTGTGCTTTCCAGTTACTGACTTCTGCTGCCTCCAGATTACTTTCAACCAAATATAAACAGCGTGTTTGTGGTTCTCCTATTGGCCTGTTTCAGGGACGGCGTAAGCTTTTACGGGGCCGGGTTCAAAAATGCACTTGGCCTAAAACAACTTCTAAATAAATTAATTATTTTTTTTTTTTTTTTTTTTTTTTAAACATAGCGGCATCAACTTCTATGGTTATTAGCCGCTTTTCTCAGATTGTTTAAAAACAACAGTTTAGACTCTTCTTTGACATTAATCTTTCTATGTTGGCTCACTATAGATATTTAAGAAATACGCGAACCCGCGCATGAGTGCAGTTTTTGAAGCACGAGCGATGAAGGAGCGAGTGATTTATTTGCGAGAATGCGTCGAAGATTACATCGCGCATCGAGTTTTTGCACAAAATTTTTTAAACCGAGCTTTAACAATAAAAAAAACATAATTAACCAACATCTGTGATACTGTTTCGAATTCAAAGTAAACATAAAAACAAGTAGGCTATAGCATTCTTTTGTTGGCAATAGATGGCGCTCGCACATTTGTCAGTGAAATAATTATCGATTACTAATCTTTCTTTCATGATTTCTAATGCCCAAATGGGAAAAACGGTATTTTCTAAACTAAATTTTAGGTATAATTAAAGAGATCCTACACCAAACATTTTTTGATCAAACTGGTCATTTTGATAAAGATTTTATGCTGATTCTGAATATGTAAATCTATTTGGGGCAATCGGCCGAAGGCCACAAATTTGGAGATCAAAGATAAAAAATGCTTAATCTCTATGGAAATGAATAATAATTATATTAATTTACAATTACACAATTTAGTTAGGTTAGGTTAGGCTTAGGTTGGGTTTAGGTTAGGTTAGGTCTAGATTATGTTAGATTGAGAAAAATTTGAATTTGCTTTTGCATAGCGTTTTGTTTAGGTACTGGCGCTTTTGTGGAATTTAGGTTGGTTGGAAATAATCTTGGGGGTTTAGGGGTGTTTGCCCCAAAAAATGCTGATTCTGAATATGTAAATCATTTTTGGGACGAATACATCCAAAAGCCCAAAGTTGGAGATCAAAAGTAAAAATATGCTTAATCTCCATGGGAATAAATAAGAATTATATTAAGCTTCTATGATTGCCAAATTGTGTAATTTAAAATTACACAATTTAGTTAGGTTAGATTAGGTTTAGGTTAGGTTTAGATTAGGTTAGGTTAGGATAGGTTAGGTTAACGCTTTTGCATAGCGTTTTGGTTAGGCAGGGGTTAGGCGTTTCTGTGGAGGTTAGGTTGGTAGCAACCAGTTTTGGAGGTTTAGGGGCGTTCGCCCCAAAAATGAATTACATATTCGGAATCAGCATAAGATTTTCGTTAAAATGACACATGACATTTGATCAGAAAATGCTTGATTGGGGGAATTCTTTCATTGTTCGAAATTTTATTATTATCAAGTCAAATTATTTTTAGAGAGCCTAAAAGGGCCAGTGCTTTTTGCATCTTTTTGAAGCACAAGTGCGCGAATACTACGTTTTCGTTTAACTGTTACATTCGCAAAAGTTTAAAAAATTATTTCTCTGTCCTTTTTCGTTTGCAAAGTTTTTAATTACATCATCAAGATTTACGTAGGTTGAATGGTAGAAGTTTGCTTTGCCAGTCGTTAAGTGACACGGAAGCATCGGTTTGACTACAGCAGCAGAGAAAGAGCGAGTATTTGTAAGTTGTAACGCGGCGCTTTATAAAGCGCGGGGCCGTATAAATCGCGGGGCCGGGTTCCGGGGAACGCGCTGAACCTGCCTCGCGCTGGTCCTGCTTTCTTTGAAGTTTCCCCTTTTCTACACGTACGTATAACAATCGTCCCAGACTATTAATGTTGTTGATTTCACTTACTACACTCGGTCGGTGTACTGATCGCTCCCTCCGTTCATCTTCTTCTTCGAGTGCCGTACTCTGTTACAGAGTGTTGGCGTTAACCCTCTTATATTTATTTGTGTTGTGGGTGTCCAGTGATCACAAGTATACTCCAACTCCAAACCACCTCAAGTAAATAGTACTTGAATTTTTTTATTAATTTTAGAGAAATCTCCTGGGCAAAACTTTCGAAGGATAAGCGATTTTTAAAAATCCGGTGATGCATTGGCCGGAGTTTGAACCGGTTGCCTTGGTTGGTAGTCCCGGACGTAACCCACCGAACCACAATCGCTCCTTCTGTTTATACTTGCATCGTATATTTCACTCACCGTTTTCGTTTATAGGGCCAAAGACCGCATACGTTATCACCATAATTACAGAAAATCGATAATCCCAGTATAAATATGTAGATCATCATAAAGACCATAGACAGACAACTACGTTTGTATGCTTTTGACCTTCATTCATAATCAAGGCCATCGTTTACATAAGAGGTCGAAAAGGTAACAAAGAGGCTGTTAACTGATAACCTTTTTCCCAACTCTAGATTCTAGCTTAATGGGCTTATGTTAAAAGTGATTATGCGTCAAGGAACACGAAACATTTGGTGCTAGATCTCTTCAACGCATTCGTCACCTAGGAAGTAATCCTAGAATAGATGAATAGAGTCATAGACTAATGGGCCCCACAAAAAAAATCATTCCACTGCGATGAATGCCTCTTACGCAGTGGTGTATTCGGGCCGGAACCCAGTGACGACGTTCCGGAAATTTTTGTAGAGACGGAACGCGTTCCGAAACGTTTTTTCTAAAGGTCGTAAGAGACAATCATTATTATTATGCATTTTATTCCTGTAGAACTCCATACTTAAAACCTAATAGTTCCATTTAAAAATCCCGATGACGTCATGTGCAGTACCAACACATGTTCTAAAATGGGTTCTAATACTGATTTCGTCGAAGACGAGGAGTCAAACTGCATAAAGTTCATTTAATTCTATTGCTATGGCCAGAAGCTTGTGCGAATAATTGAGTGTCGACTGTTAAACATGGCACCCTGTATATGAAATTATTCAATCCCTATGCCGTGATAGAAAAAAACATTACTAAACTTCATAGTCGTTAGTTACAAATATTTTGGAAAATATTAAACATGAATATCATAAAATAAAACGGTTGATAGAGAATAACAATAACAACAGGGCAAAAATATCAATAACAACTAGCTACTAAAGTGGGTACGAAAGATTCTGCAATTCGTTGCGAAAGAAGTTTGGTAACAGCGGATTGGTCAAACATTGAAATTAACGTAAATTAACATTGAAATTGTGTAGAGGTAAAACTTGGCAGTAAAAGTGTGCTAAAAAATGAATTTTAAATGTGCATTCAATTTAAATCAAATTTTAACCAGGATATTTTAAATAAATAAACCTAAAGCAGCTTTCTTACCGTAGAAACTGCATAATACTATACTGTTTGTCACTCATTTTTTGTTTTTTGACTGTCTTTTTAAAGGTTTCCACGGTAAGAAACGGTGCGAACTTTTTATTTTTCTTTCTGGGCTTACTTTGTTTTTATAACTTATATCTTTGGCGTATTAGAATAAATATAGACGCTATGTTCATCAGCGAGTTCTTTATGTGAATTAGGCTCCGCCGTCACGAGTTTGTTAGGTGATCTTCTAATTTCCGAATCAATTATGTTCTGGTATTATATAGATTATTTTAGTTAAGTAAAGTAATAGAGAAGCCCTTGAGGTTTCCTACTTGTTTTAGATTTTTTTTTTAATTTTAAGTAATGAAGTTCTTGAGGTTTAGGGACGGTTTTGTTAAAACTTTAGGTGTAGCGTTTTACGTCATAAGAAAATGATTATTTCTTATGACTATACATTATTTTACCATAATTTAGTCATACTGATAATTAATTAATCCCAAATGCACTTATATAAACATTAAGATATGTATAAAAATATTTAACAAGGTTAGAAAAAGGTAAACATGAGTAATAATAATAATTAAAATTTAATAATTACTAATAGGTTCGTGCATAATAATACAGTACCTACCCAAATTACTTGCAACACCACACAGTTTTGAACGTTGTAGTAATAAGTCAAAATAAAATAATTTGAGAATTTTATTCTATAATATACTTTAACTGTTTATCTGCGGCGGTGGTGGCTGTTGTCGTCGCTCCGTTGATGCTCGTACATCGATTCCAGAAACCACCGTCGTCGACGTCGTTCCTGCTGCCGAACTGTTGGCGCCGCCGCTGGAAGCAGAGCGGCAACCGTCGGCCACAACGGCGCCACAGCAGCCGCGGCAGTAACAATTCGAAAACAACAATAACCGCCGACTGTTATTAAAAATTCTGCAAATTCTTCCAAGTAGTTTGAGTAGGTACTGTAGTCAACAAAATCATGCAGTTATCCAATAATAAATTATCTTCAGGCACGAATAAAAAGTAATTATTACTATTAATAATATTAATATTAATATTAATATGAATTACTATTAAGTCAGTAATTGTTAATAACTCAATATTCAAATTTATCAATATCTAGCCTTAAGTTGAATTCAATTTATTATTTATTTATATAAAAAGATTGCATTATAAAAAATGCAGGGGAAGTATCTTGATCGATACTTGACCGGAATATGATACCTAGGAATGTAAGAAGTTGGGTTGTATCTCATAAACGGAGGCAGCATTCATAGTAGTTTCCTAAGGTTGTAGGAAGTACTAGGTGAATTTCCCGTTGGAGAGTATGATTGAATCTTCTTGAATCCTATGATAGTTGAGAGAATGAATACTTGAAGCATGGTGCTTGTAGCACACGTATTTGGTAGGTCCAAATGCTATTCAGGATTGATTAGCTGAATGTTATCTATGCATTACTTGTAATGTCGAGTTGACAAGACTCGCGTGGAAAAACATATGTCACTATTGTTATTCTTGCACTTGTGTTTATGGTGTATAACTAGAAAGTTGGTACACTGCACATAATGCCAAAGTTTATTAGCGAAATGGAATTTGCTATTATGATAAGATAATTTGAGTTCGGTCAATAGCAATTGCACTGTTGTAATTTTCTCGGTTAGCAAAAAGTCGAATGTTCGCATTGTTCTAATTACGAGGTAATAAGGCCGTTTAATCGCGTGACCTTTGTATAAATTTTCGCGTTTTGACATAACAAAAACTGGTTCGTTAATGTTGTTGCGAAGTTCGTTGATAGTTATCCGAGAAAACAAACTAAACATCAAAATTAAATAAAGAAAAAAAGATATTAATCCTGTTATATCCAAGAATAATCTCTTCTTATGGCATCGTTCCAATGGCGAAACGAGAGATGTCGGCATCGTTGTGTCCGAGAATTGCTGAAGACATTTTTCAGGAGCTGTTACTACGGGTGTCGTAGCTTTTGGTTCTTGAGGAACGTTATTGATGTGATTTCCATCAGGAACTGGAGGTGTTGTAGCTTATATATTCCAGGAATTATTTTCTGCATCCAAGGAAGTCTTCGTAGAAGATACGGCGGTGGATATTCCCAAACCGTCGGCCTTCGGAAGCTCTTGTAATTTCTGATTTAACAAACATTGGTTAGGATTCAATTTCAGACGGTGATGTTTTTGGAATGTTTGTAGGAGATTTTGATTCTGTATGGTTTTGGAATAAACGCACTTTAGAAATCAAATCATTTGTAATACTTTCAGTGATAGAAGTATTATCCTGTGAAACATGCTTTTCAAAATTTGAATGTTCAGGATTATTAATACATAAAGTATCAGTGCATGCATGTGCATCTGAAATGGCATTGCATTGATAAATGACGTTTTGACTATCGTCACTTAATTGGGGGTTAGGATCCTGAATTTGTAACCAGAAATCTGTAATCTCTTTGGGAGAATAGATAGTATTTGATTTTGGGTTGTATGGAAGTTTATCCAAAGAAGTACCCAAGTAATAATTTAATAGTTCGTTGATGAACGTGGTGTATGGTTCGAATGAAAGTTTGTTGTTATCAATAAACTTGATAAGATTCGAATGGAGTTGCAAAATGTTATATGGCAAGTTTGAAATTAGAACATTATATTTCTGAATTTCGTTGTCAATATGTAGAAAGTTAAAGTATCTATCGATTAAGATTATTGACATTTGTACATGTGAAATGTTAAAAATAGGAAATTTTACTAAATTTGCTTTTAACTGCGCCATATTGAAACGTAACCAATATAATATAGTTTACTTATCTTATTTAAATGATAAAAAAGGATATTTCTAAACTTCTGAAAGTCGACTGCTTGCGTGAGATAATCAAATAACCAATTCAAGGAACTGCAGGTTGCAGGTTGCGTTTGTCGGCAGAGACAGAAAACCAGAGCAATGTAATATTGAAGTAATACAGGAGTGTGTATGTGGGTCTTATACACTACTTATAAGTTATCTCTTCTAGAAGATAATAATAATAATAATAATAATAATAATAATAATAATAATAATAATAGTTTATTTCTAACAGGCATACACCCAAGTATAGAAAATAAAGAAAAATTACAGAAAAGATTATGAATAAAGTACACAATAAAATAGTTTAAAAATATTATTAAACCTCATGTTTACTTATTGCTGCGTTGAAAATAATCGAAAACCTATCAGACGTTATATCACACTCCATGCAAATTGAATTGAAATTGTTGCACATTATATAAATAGAACTGCTTGTTAAAATGTTTGTTCTTGCAGTATCATTATAAAAGATTAACGCACTTCTGCTGTTTTCTCTTGGTACATTAAATCTGATTTTCTGTAATAAATCAGGGCAATCTAAATTATTATTCAGTAAATTAAAAAGAAACCTAATATTTAATAATATTCGCCTTGTTTTTAAAGAGATCAGATTAAATGTTTCAAGAGCAAGAGTATAGTTAAATTCACGATAGGGATAATTTCCAGTAGTTAAATATATCATAAACTTTAGAAAACATCTTTGAATATATTACAAATTTTTAACATGAATATTATAAATAGGATACCATACAAGTGACCCATATTCTAACACTGATCTTACAAAAGCAAAATATAATATCACAAGACAGTTAGAATCAGAGAAATCTCTACAGTTTCTGTAAATAAATCCAAGAGCTTTACTAGCTTTCTGGTTGATATGTTCTACAAAGCAAAGTTTAGGGTCAAAAATAATTCCAAGGTCTTTAACATTAATTAAGCGTTGCAATAGATGACCATTAATAGAATATTTAAAATCTATTGGGTTCTGAATGCGAGTAAACGTCATAACAGAACATTTTTGAATATTTAAGTTGAGTCGATTAGCTTCGCACCAAGTACATAAATGATCAAGATTTTCCTGCAAAAAGGTACAATCATTATTACTTTCTATCTGATAATATATTTTTAAATCATCTGCATATAGTAACTTTTCACACAGTATGTTCGAAGAAAGATCATTGATAAATATTAAGAATAGTAGTGGACCTAGATTCGAACCTTGGGGTACACCTGAAGTTGGAGTAAAGGAATTAGATGAAACACCGCAATATTCAACATGAGACAGACGATCAAATAAGTAAGAAGAAAATAGAAGCATTAAAGAATGAGAAACCCCAACTGCTTCTAGCTTACGTAAAAGTATATGTAGATCAATCTGATCGAAAGCTTTTGTAAAGTCGGTGTATATTACGTCGACTTGTCCCCTGGAATCCACAACATCTGACACGTATTGTGAAAAACAAGCTAAATTCGTTATGGTAGAACGTTTTGATACGAAACCGTGTTGACTTGGTGATATATATTGCTTATAGGATGTATAAATCTTGGTGTAGATGACTGTTTCAAATATTTCCGAGAAATTACATAGAATAGATATAGGTCTGTAATTGCTGATGAGACTAGGATCGCCTTTTTTAAAAACAGGACATATGCGTGTTTGCTTCCATACGTCGGGAAATTCAGATGTACGAAGTATGAGGTTAAAAATAAAATGCAACGGTTTAATTAGAATCGGTGAACAGTCTCGGATAAAGAAGCTCGGTATCATATCTACTCCAGATGTAAGCTTGTTTTTCAACTTTTTAATAGCATTTGAGATGTCATCTTCCGAAATATAGTCGATATTAACTAAAGGTAAGTCGTTTTCTGAAGGAATGTCATAAACGAAGTTAGGTTTAGATTGAATGTAAACACTGGAGAAGTAGTTACTAAATGCATTGACAATAGCACTTGGAGTATCAAATTCCCGTCTATTAGATTCATAAATTACATCAGCTATTCTAGATTGGTGCCGTTTTGTACGAATATACGACCAAAATTTATTTGGATCAGAAGAAATGCCCGCCTGAATATTATCTATGTAATTTTTATAAGCCAATGATATCTCCCTATTAATAGACGAACGCAATTTCTTAAAGAGTGAATAGTAATAAGATGACCTACATTTTTTATATTTCGAATGAATTCTATTCTTTTTACGTATTAAACGAATAATACGAGTATCGTACCAGGGTGGAAAGTTATAACGACATTTGTTAGATCGAAACGCAGGAACGGTAGCATCAAAGATTTCATATAAAGTTGTGTAAACATCTGTGCAAGCTCTATTTATATCCGTGTGATGATCTAGGTAGGACCAGTCAATGTCACATAAAGTATTATAAAGTGCGGGAAAATTGGCTTTTTTGAAATTGTAAGTCTTTTTATGTTCGAAATTTATAAAATTTGGTAACAATTTGCTAATTTTTATTGCAACAGAGGGAGCGGGATGATAGTTATCCTCCCCTGTCAAAGGACACATGTCTCTGGTAACAGTAGCATTAGTGTTAGAGAACACTAGATCTAACATACGATCTAATATGTTAGTGATCGTATTATGTTGGGTAAGGCCAGCAAAATTCTGAAAATTATTAAGGATAAGACACCTTTCATCATTGAGATTTTTATTATATAAAGAAACATTAAAATCTCCAATTATAACCACAGTCCCGTTGCTGAACACATCTAAGGTAACAAACGTCTCAAAAAACGTTTCTAAACCTTCGTTAGGTAACGATGGTGGTATATATATTGTAAAAATGTAAAGACTTAATATATTATTAAGAGTAAGTTTAACTCCAACGACATCAACAAGAGGGCTACATTCTTGTAGAGTGAACAAATCTAAACCAGTAACGCTAGAGGAGATTATATCGTATGGCCAGTATTCACAGCTAGTAAAACCCATGTACCAAAACCAAGTATAATAAAACACATGTAACTTCTATGAGATATTTATTTATGCTTCTTGTTTATTCTTGTTGTCATGGCAATCTCTTATCATTCAATGCCTGCTTGAGGGTATATGTATGTAATGATTGATTTTATGAATGAATATCATTACAGTGTTATGCTATCTCATGCTATTTACATATCAAATACACATCATTACATACATATCCATCAGGATGGCATTGAATGATGGATATATTGCCATAGCAACAATAGTCAACAGAGAAATAAATAAATATCTCATACAAGATACACGTCTTTCATTACCTTTCAGCAATACTAAAGGATATAACTTCTAAGATTGTGTACCAAGACCCCTATAAACAATCATATCACAATAGTACGCTGATTCGTTAGTCGATTCTAGTACACACACACACTTGACTTTTTTATGTGTGTCTATCAATCGGCTAACATTGGACTGTTGCTTAGCTAAAACGGTATACCAATAACATACATTGATAAATGTTTTGCATTTGCTTATAAATTATTCTCGAGTGAAAGAAACTTTTTAATTGAATTGATACTCATGCAACTCATGAAACAAACTATAATATCATACATTCATTCAGTATATTAATAATTTATAAAGAAAAAAAAATCAGATATTTTCAGAAATAAACTTCAGCATGTTGAGTCAAGCAATTGTAGTAGAATACATAATACATAATTCTAATTTCTGATAAAACTTTTTAGAAAATCAAGTACAGACAGCAGTCCCTAAACCACCATAGAGTTCCCATTTTAAATTTCGTTTGAAGATGATCAATCAATTATTTCAATTCACACACAATGAGTACAATAACAACAAAATGTACACAATATTATTTTTACAAAACCCAATAGAATTGGATTTATTTTAAATAATTGCTATATAGATACACACATAAAATCGAAAATAAATTAGTTTCACTGCTATTTTATTCGTTTGTTTTAACATTATTTGTTATATCGTTCTAATTAAGCATTCACTGTGTTTGGTCTTCAGTGGTTAGTTATTTTTTCTATTGTTTTTTTTTCTTTAATGCAGAAGCACATTCTTCTTGTATATTGCGGTTTACGAGCAAGGGATACTTTGAAACAAAAAAAAAACATATATTTCGAATAACATATGAGTTTATGTTCTAACGCAGCCGACCGGAATGGTTTTTTTACTGGACAGATGGTCCACGCCCCCAATGAATATTGATAAGGAATCGACTCGCTTAATTTAGTGTATACCTCTTGTTACAAAAAACGCATGCATTATTTATATCCAAATCTACATATAGCACGCCGAATAAGTAGGTTAGCTGAAACGAAATTATTTTCAGTGATACTTTATAAGCTTTTAATAATAAAGGGGTTGTAGTATCAACTAAAAAATGTAATTTAAAGTTTTTTCTTTATCATATCAATTAATATTCAATTTTACACAACTGGCAATACATTTAAAGTAAAGACGTTTTTCTTTTGAAATAACTTGGAATTGAAAAAGAATAACGATAAATTACTTTTTTTGGAGATATCAGTTTGCAAGTTTACTCACCCTCTGTTCCTTTGAAAAGTTCTCCCTTTATTTTTTCTATTCAGAATCTTTCTGTGATTCTCCTACGCGAGGTATTCATGAAAATGTTCCCCTTGTATTTTATTATTTTTCAATACACCCACGTTTTATACTTTTTTGAATTGAAAATGAAGTGGTGAACAAACACGGTGCAGTTTACAAAATCTGGATATGATTTAATTAATAAGTACATACTCGTACGTACATATGCATAATTGTCATTTTAAGATGCACGTTAACTTAAATGTATAATAATTATATCTTCTCAGCAAGCATTTTATCGGTAAAATGACAGTATTTTTGTTACAAAATCAAGCCCTTTAGCGGAATACGAAGGCATTTTCTGACAACAGAGGTATGAAAATATGTGCATATGTAACATACGTGCATGTTTACATGTTTTCTTTGTTTTTAAACAATCTTTAAGCACAACTGATTATACTTGTCATCTCGTTTTTGAGGTAACGGCAGGTAAATGATAAAAGAGCGGCAGTTACATGCCACAAAGCCGCTAATCTTTCTTAATCTTACCAGCAAACTTAAACCAGTGACTGAGTAAATTATAAACGACGGTAAATTTTAAAGGCACAAATAACATAAAATAGTCCAATATTTTACAATCACACGTTTTTGTCCCGTGGTAAAGCCTTCATCGGTTAGTGCAATAGCCTCTAGCATCATTTCTTTGTAGATTTTAGTTATGTTCTTCCCTCACTTTCTTCTTGCATGGAAATAACTCATTCTCGATTGTTCCTTTTCTTGAAGAACTTCGTTTTTTTAATTCCAATGCTCCCTGTGCGTGTTTGTACAACACGTCTCTTTGTCTAATTCTTATCAAAAATCAAACATATAATAATAATAGCCATTTCCGATATCCGGTGTCCGATGTCCACCGAAAAATATCTCGAAAACTAGAAGACTTATTAGTATGCTGAAATTTTACAGGCAGGTGGACCTTACCCCAAAGGGGTGCAACTTAAATCCTAAAAAGCCAAAGGGGGTCGCAGGGAGAGGCATTTCTTCAAAAATCGTTATGGCTAGTTATATATCTCTTGAACGACGTAAGTTACAACTTCAAATTTTCATAGATTATACTTGAAGCAATTCTAAACGTAAAAATTATCGCTTCATCCAGGGGGGAAGTAAGACAACATTCCAGGGAAAATAGTTTTTCGAAAAAATAATTATTAAAGAACCCTTGATCGGTGTAATCTGTAAGAGATACATATATGCTACCCTGAACTTTTTTGTAGATCTTTTTGAGACCTACAATTCGTTTGCTTACAGTTTGCCTTTATCTGTTACCGTTTTCGCAGCGTAAGGCATTTTGTATTTGTTTTGCCAATTTTATTGATTATTTCGTTTACATTTTGCTCATTATACGACTCTCGAAAGATAAAAAGAAAGCTCGAAAAACTAAACATTTTCCAAGAAACAAGCTATCGCATGGTGAACACGGCATTAAAATCTATTTAGTGATTCTCGAAATCGACATTAGGTACTTTTTTTTGTTTTTCTAACTAACAGCACAAAATCAGATTTCAGAAAAATTATTTATTCGAAAACTATCGAGAACGACATGCGAGGGACGTATTATATCAGCGTTAAGTAATGGATTAAAATCTTCTACTGGCAGAGAGATGCCAATGGTTTCTTCTGTGGAAGTCTTCTTCTGCAGTTTTGTTGATTTAGTCTTTGTTGAAGCTTCTATATCTTTTCAAATTCAAATTCGCACTAATCAGCATCAAAATGACATTAGTCGAAAGCAAATTGGCAAAATCAATTTCAAACTGGCATTAATAGAAAGCAAATTGACAATGATCAATTTCTTTCGTCAATTGTCATTTAAGAATTGATACTCTGCAACTCATGAAACAACTATAATATCATACATTCATTCAGTATATTAATAATTTATAAAGAAAAAAATCAGAAATTTTCAGAAATAATAGTAGTAGAATACATAACACAAAATTCTGGTATATGATGAAACTTTTTAGAAAATCAAGTACAGACAGCAGACTGAACCACCATAGAATTCTCATTTTAAATTTCGTTTGAAAATGATTGATCAAATTATTTCAATTCACACACAATGAGTACAATAACAATAAAATGTACACAATATTATTTTTACAAAACCCAATAGAATTAGATTTATTTTAAATAACTGCTATATAGATATACACATAAAATCGAAGATAAATTAGTCTCACTTCTGTGGAAGTCTTCTTCTGCTGTTTTGTTGATTTAGTCTTTGTTGAAGCTTCTATACCTTTTCAAATTCAAATTGGCACTAATCAGCATCAAAATGACATCAGCCGAAATCAATTTCAAACTGGCATAATTGAAAGCAAATTGACAATAATCAAAATCTTATTGGCGTTAGTCAATTTCAAATCGACAATAAACGAAATCAAATTGGCCCTAGTCAATATCATATTGACAATAAACGAAATCAAATTGGCCCTAGTCAATATCATATTGACAATATCTATTTCAAAATGGAAATAAACACAATCAAATTGGCACTAGTCAATTTCGAGTTGACATTAAACAAAATGCAATTGGCGAAAACATTTTATTGACTCACAGACACGATAAAGAACATTATAATAATTAATTTAGACAAGTAACGTTAAGTTTTAAACAACAAATTTTCATAAAAATTTACAATCTTGCATATCCAATGCAAAAGGAATAAATATTTGGATATGTGCAATGAACAATGCACAATTAGCAATACATAATCTTGCCAATATTATCACGAACGGTGATCTCTAATCTCTGCATACGATATTCTGTTTGGGCCAGACAGCAGCCAGGTCAGCACCAGCCAAGATGTTATTTAGCTGTTCAACCATGTCTGCTTTTACGCCTGCCTTTAATATAATACTGACCATGCTTGTTCAATAGGATTGAACATAGGGCTATACGGACTTAGTCGTAAAAGTGTGTGATGTTCAAATTCATCCTGTACAAAAACCTCTTTAATAGTGGAGTGACATGAATTGCATTATCAACGCTAACGCAACTCCAGTTTGGTAAATGTTTTGCGTTCTTCTTAAGCACTGCCTCACAAATTCGTTCGTTTCCGACTTCTTGAATGAACCCCTTCTAAGTTCGGAATGAATCTACAACCTGCAGATATAACTTGTGCAGCGACTTCTTTTTTTGCGGCCACTCTGGGTCCGCCATATGAACAAATTAAAATTCGTCTCGGCTATGTATATGTATACATACATATATGATAGGTGTATTTTGTGCTTGAACATCCAATAAATTTCCAGCGTAATTGCGCTTTTTTGTTTTCACTTCAATATTATTTGTGTTTTCGGGTTCTCTACGAACGGCCTTCAGAGTAAACAAGTCCATCCTGCTGATCGGACGCATTCCTTGGAAACATTGACTTAGTAAAAAGTAAGTAATGTTAGTATTTTCTTCGACTAAATGTTCCATGAATTGACAGTGTTAGTTATTTTTACTCTACGTGTACTTCCTCCCTGGTTTTATCGTTGTTCTTGATTGTGAACCATCGATACGCAGTTCTTTTTGGCACCCTTACTACATTTGCAAGATTTCACCACCATTGTAACCATTAGCATTATGCAAAGCACAAATCTGTCTCTTCTGATTTGCCAGCACTATCCTTTTTTATATAAGACATCTTGTATGAATATAATAATTTGTCGTAATAAATCGAGAACTGACAATAACCTAACACAAATTTGTCAATGACTGAGGCATAAACAATTCAATTGTTTCTCAGCAACTTGATTATGTTTCATGCCATCATGATATTGTTTGGTGCCAATTTAATTTTGTTTCATGCCAATTTGATTTGATTTATTGACATTGTGAAATCGATATTGATAGTATGATATTGACTAGGGCCAACTTGATTTTGTTTATTATAACGACAATAAGATTTTGATTATTAATGCCAGTTTGAAATTGATTGCCAATTTGATTTCGACTAATGTCATTTTGATTCTGATTAGTGCCAATTTGAACTTGAAAAGGTATAGTGAAATTGCAAGGTTTATGTATTTGAGAATCATAAACGTTCAAATGAATATTTTTTGCAATTGTTTTTATTAAATAAAAAACTAGTTTAACTATTTTTAACTTCTTTATCAAGTTATCATTTATGAATTTATATTTGATATACTTAAAGTGTCATTTTCAATGATGTATTATTCATTTCAAAGAATTGCTGCTGTTTCAAAAGTTTTCATTCGGTTATAATGATAATAAGATGGTATATTTGCAGAAACAAGAAAACATTGAAACCTCTGGCTAATCTCATTTTTATTGATATGTACTTAATTTTTATGTATTTATTATTTTCTGATTTTTTTATCTTTTATGTTCGTTAGCTTTCAAACCCTCGTTTAAATAACTTGAAGTATCAGGATTGTCATTATGATTATTTGTTGATCTGAGAAACTGAACACTAAACAACAAATAAAACTCCAAAGAACTTACTTCTTGGCGAAGGTGTTCAACTTATACTATATATTTCTTTTTAATACTTTTTGTGCTTCAATACTTTAGTTAACACGACTCTTCAATTGGAAATTTAATCTTTCCTGAATTTAATTTTTGCAGATTTATCAATCTTTGTTATAATTGTTGCATCGATTACTGTTTTCTTTTATTTGATTTAAAATACTACCCATGCCCTTAAATATTCATATTTTTAATACCTTATTTCATTTAGTTTTTTACTACATGATCCTGTTTGCTCTTTTGAAAAACTGTTTTCCGAGGAAGTTTTCTGTTTCTATGTATATGAATTTGCATTTATAATATGATTTAATTTAAAACATTAATGAATAATTAATGTATACCTTAAATTAAAAATTAATTTCCTTATAGGATTATTAAAAATCTAGAAGAGCTTCGATGGTTAAAGTGTCGCCAACGAATTGCCCGTCCATTAACTTGATAAAGTAAAACATATCTTAGCACCTCTTATGATTTATACACAAATATTAGTTTTATAATGAGGTAATGCAAACCTTATATAAATTTGTTAATACCGGGTGTTTTTTGAAAGTGCCAAATTTCTTTTGGTCTTTTGAGACTGAAGCATCAAATTTGGAGAGCACGTGGAAGATGTCCATTATGATATCCATTTGTATTTTTGTATATTTTTAGCAATTTTGATTCAGGATTAAATTCCGAGTCCAGCAATGCCCATATTGTAACTTTTTGACAGGTCGAGTAATTTTTTTTCCAAAGTTTTACTTTTGCATGTAGTGTATGTAGTCCCAAAACATATTAGAAAACAAATTGTTGTTGTTTCTAAAAATTCATAAAGTGCAAATGGACGTCTTATATGTACGTGTTCTCCGAAATTGATGTTTCTATTTCAAAATAAATATTTAGTAGGAGGAACCACTTCCAAAAATCATCTGGTATATACTGTAGTATCAATTACCATAAGTTTTATAAAATGCTGATGGAGATATTTATATCATTTCATTATACATATACCTCCAACTTCCCAAGTAGCACATGACATTGGCACATGACACAGCCATTTTGTTCATATTGCCCCATATTGATTCAGTTTCATTGTTATTACAATATCCTGCCAATATTGACGCAATATTGTTTTGGAATAGTAAGCCAATATTACCCCAGCATTGATTTACTAGCTTCAGTCGATTCATTCGCTTGGGTTTATCAATGTTGGCCCTAGATGTGATTTACAATGTCGTGTGCAATATTGCTTCAATCTAGTATATCAATATAGGGCCTATATTTAAATTGTCACTTATGCCAAAAATCCAATATTGATCCAGAAACATAAAAATAGTCACTTCAACAATGGCATTGCTTAGAATTGTGACGTAATTTACTTCAAAAGTAGTTTTAACTGACAATTCCAGAATTAACATAATAATTCGGATAACTTGATAGTGCAGTTGGATGTGGAGAAAATAAAACGTGGCATCTGCGTATCATGTGATACAGTATCGTTTGCTTTGTAGTTACTGACTGTTCCGGTTGGTGGCTGGTGATTCGCTAAGTAGTTTCATGGTGGTTTCATAAAACTGTTGTTCGTAAATGATGTAACGTTACGTTTTTGTCGGTTTTCAAGTAATGTAATTTAGCATGCATATTTAACAAAAAAACCCTAAATGCGGTCCTGCGTATTCATATATTTTCCTTCTATGTAAAATCACCGTGGGTATACTGCATAAAATAAACCCCATAAAATATTAAAGGTCAACTCAAAGAAGCACTCCAGACTAATACAATTGTTTTCAAATAAATAACTCATTTCAAATAAAGGTACTGTTGCCACACGTGTTGGTATCTACCATTTCATATTGTTCGCGGGAAAAATAATATTTTCGAATAGATTAATATTTTAAAATTTAAATTGTGAGCTATTCTCGACAATGTGAAAGAGAATCTGCAAATATTCCCATTTAAACAAGTTGGAATTCTATGAAAAAATATCATTAAAACCTCTCCTGCCTTAATTTATGATTTCCTTATACGTGCTTATTGGTAAATTTCAAATAAACACACTGCGCTTCGAAAGATATCATGTCTGCAAATCTTGTTGTGAAACCCAGGGCTCTGAATTTTCTTTGTGTAAAAATACTAATTTTGGTTGGCTAAAAAAAGTCACGTCATTCCCATATTGGTCTATTTGAAAGTGTACCCCTCTTAAAATTCCGTCTACCGTCAAAATATCTTTAGTTTTTACAGTCAGTTTACAGTCAGGGTTTAATAAAGCAAGAAGAGAATACACACAGGGCGAAACGCCTTTACGTATCCGGCCGGGGTTTCGGTCTCCGTACCATGAACTAGTATTTTTAAAATTAATTGCCGAGGGCATTTTCAGAATATTTTTGCGGCGTTTTAGATAATGTTAACGTACAGTAAATACAGTGATTGTGGAGAATCAAACAGTTTCCGGATAAAAATATTAGAGTGTAATCAGTGTTTTGGTGGTCGCAATTTAGTTTTGCAATATCGTCGCCTAGTTGAATTCTCGTTGAATTAAGTTTTTATAAAATTTCGTCCGGATATAATTTGAAATCGGATAATGTTAAATTTAAATAAAACTTAAATCGTATGGTTTAGCGGATGTGACTGTTAATAACGGCAGTTTCTTCCTTCTACAAGATAATTAAATAAGTAAATCTGAATTGTCTGGTTGTATCGGTTACTTGAAAGAATGAACTCTACTAATAAATATCTCTTTGTACCACGGTATTGTGAATTTTAATTCTCGCAGTTTTGGATTATTAGTGATTGCAGAATTTTATGAAGTTTCCATTTTCTATAGTTTAGTGATAACTGTTTATACCTGTGTTGGTAAAAGGGCAATATAGTTAAGTTTGTTCTGATCTACTTTTGTGAATTAAACAATTTTAACAGGATATTGTGATTTGTTGACTCTTTGAATACTGTGAACATTGCGTAAGTTGTATATTGTTTGTGTATCGATTATTTGTGCCATTTTGTTGTATGAAAACGTTCCCATTTGATAAGAATTCGTATGCAGGGTATTGTGACTTTACTTAATTTTTTTGATTAGTTGTTTTCTTTTCTAATTTTTTGGTTTATGAATAAACATAATTTTTAAACTTGATTAGACTGAATAATATTGACCCATATAATTATGAAAGTCTTTATTTATATTTTATCCAGCCTAACTTTCACACCACCGATTATGACTAACAAGTTGAATTAAATTTATTAGATCTGACTCCAGTTTCTGGTTAATGGTGCCAGGTCATTATTCTAATTACCATCATTATCAAACATTATTAATCAGATGGCGCCCAATTATATGCATTTTATTGTGACTTAAAATCTTTATCTATTCTTTTACAATTTGAAGCTATTGGAAACAATACCTACGACATGAAATTTAAATTTGTAAAGATAAGATCTCAAGCTGTGGCAATTTTAAGTATTACCGTAACGTAAGTATAATATTTGTAAGTTTTTATGAGTTTCAGACGTCCATCGTGCGACGTATATTTTTCTTATGTTTGAGTTTTACAGTTAAAGTAACATTTTTAGTCCAGAAGAATAAGCTGTGTTTCAACGACAAATCTTGTTTTTTCTTGAGGTTGCTATTGTTAATTATCAAGTTAAAAGCATCGAGAAGAGAACTGTGACTTTTGTAATTTTGGTATTAAACTTTATTAATGACGTTAGGCATTACTTACTTTACGAATCTAAAATACTGTGATGTACTCTAGGTAGTATGCATGTGTTAAGTTCTAAGATTTAAAATTTTCTCTTAGTCAAACTAAATATCTTTACCAGAAAATACTGTAACAGCATAGTGGATAAATAGAATTTGTATAATGTAAGGTCAATTATACAGGTATACTTTAACTAGCACTTATTTATTTTGGATGACAATATTGATATAAATTATTGGGTTCACATTACCATTCACGTATGTTGTAGTGCCAATATTGCAGAATGTTCACATTTTCCATTGGCCCAATATATCTTCGGCATTGGCCTAATATTGGAACAATATGGTTGTGCTATTAGGGTTATAATAATATTGTAAAACGCTAATAAACCTATGAACTTTCTTATATGTATACTTTCGATACTTTTATACCATTATATAACCTGGGATTGCCATAAGCAATGAAGAATATTTATTGGATTTTCTTAACGCAGTAAATTCATAGTGATTCTACTGCTTGATAATTTCGAAAAGCATTAAATTTAAAGCATCTTAATTTAGGAGCAGTGTATTTTATGTAATACTTCCTAGAGTCGTCTAATTACTTGCCAATCCGTCTCCGTTGAAAGTCATGTTTCTCAATAAAGCCAACAACTCTATTAATTATTAAAGTTAGAAAAGAAAGATATCAACAAAAAAGCTTCTTTTTTAGATTTCTACAAAAAAAATTCGAAACACACATATTGTTGCTGTAGTGAAAAGTATAGACTAATTGAGAAAAGCCTGGAGCTTTCTACGCGTTCAAGACCGCAAAAATCGATATACACCCCATACGACAATTTACTACCCTCTCCGTCTCAAAAGACACGTAGTATAATATATGACAAGTTATTTTAAAAATGATATAAATTTTAAATATAAATAAATAATAAACGCATCCACTCGGTTAAAACTTATTTTTAATAAAGCTTGAAAGTTGAAACTTCACATTATCCTTGTTGAACTTTAATTTATTTGAAATTAGTTGATATAGATCTAACCTTTAGCTCCAATAAACATTTAACAGTAATTATAAGTAATTATGAAACTTAAAAAAGAAATATTCATAAAATGGGGTTAGAAAGGAAAAATTCTGGTATCTTACATATTAATAATAAGCGTTAGACATTTAATAACGGTAATAATCTTTTATTGTGCTCGGTTTGCACTTTGCAATAATAACGCGAAACGGTCGGCCATATTGTGTTTAAGTCCCTCCGCCCTGCACGGACTGCAATGTTACAATGCAGGGCCCGAGGCGACAAGTGCTGTTTACTTTATTTCTTATCCCGAGAGTTCATTTCATTTATCTTTGCATTCTCTATGCACTCCTGTGTACTATATTTTACAGCGGACATCAAAATGTCACACCGAGATAATCCAACAAACAAAAAATAGTATCCATGGAAATGTTAAATTAATTGCTTACTAAACCTGATTTTAAACAAACAACATTAATTTAAAGAAGGAAAATAAAAAATAGTTGAAGGAGAATAGAATTTATCTAAACCAGTAAACCACAAATATTACTGCTTAAGTATATCCTTTTCATATCATCTATAGAAAAGTTCGAATACAGTAAATTTTCTAGATACAATAAAGTTTTAAGAACAACTAAACCGTTCTATAGGATCAATACTCAATAGAGTAAGCACATAATAGAAAGCATTATTTGTGCTTTTCAATAAGTTATAGAGATACTCGTCTATCACGTTAAGTAGGATTGGTGTGTGTATGTGTGGCATCAATATCGAGAGTGCCATGCGTATCCATTTGTTTGCTTAGGCTGATCCTTGCTAAGGGCTAATTTGCCATTATGGGTCATATGTAACCATGCATTCATCAAAAGGGGCTGCTTGTAGTACACAACCTGGTTTGTATTCAATTACACTTTATCATTCAACTAGTTTTGAAGACAGTATCCGCTTAAAATCTTCATGTTTAAAAGTGCCTTAAACGATTATTTTACCTATTATAGGAGAAGCACATTAGAAAAAACAAAATTGAATTATTATCGGCTTATGGAGTTCCCGCTTAAGTGGGCAGCGTAGAGACATCTGTGATGGATTGACCTATTTCTACTGTTTCGAATAGGTTCTATTCTGAGTAAATTAAAATAAGTTTTTGTTTGAGTGTAAATTCCAGAATGTTCTTAGTTATCACTTTATGTCCAAAGAATTCAGCTGCTTGAAAAGCCTTCAATGTATACAGGGTGGAAGGGGTTTCTATGCGTTAATTTTAATGGGCGATAGACGATATCAGAAGGAACAAAAAAGTCTGTTACAACTTTGTTCTAGGACGTAACACTTCTTCAGAAAAAATAATAAAGTTGTAAACTTTAACATGATTTTGCCACGTTAATAATATTAATTTAATTACGGGGCTTTGCCAGAAGCTCTCATCTCATATAGCATAACAAAAAACCTTAATAGCATTTTTTCGTATGATCGTATGATCAATCGTTGACGCGTAAAATCGAGTTCATTTTACAGTTACAAATCTTTGAAAAAAAATTTAATTTATAAATGTAAAAAGAATCCGATTTTACGCGTAAAACATGTTATTAAGGTTTTTTTGTTGTGCTAGATTAGCTGCATCTTCCGGCAGAGACCTATCATTAAATTTTATTTTCCAACTTTATATTTTTCTAAAAAAATTTGTTACGTCCTAGAACCAAAAGTTGTATCAGACTTTTTTGTTCCTTTTGATGTCTTCTATCACCCCTTAGAATTAATGCATATAACTCGTTCCATCCTGTATATTGACGTATATTTGATCCTTATCGAAGTATTCTCTTCCCCATGATGGTTAGTACCTGTAAGGTATTATCTAGTAACCAGGTGGATAATACTTGGCTAATTACTAATGGTATGATTTCATATCATTTGAATAACTTACGTACGAGATACACAGTGGCGGGGCAAAGCGTGGGCGATGTGGGCCACCGCCCACGGCCTCGTGCCCCGTAGGGCCTCGCACCGCAATATGAAATATAATATATACATAAAATAAAACACTAAATAACACCTTGTTGTACACCTGCCTAAATTGGCAAGTGATGGGCACTACTCTTATATACCCGCAAATCATATACACTTTTGCATGTAATGGATCCCCTTCAAGTTGGACACCTGTGTCATCTTGGAAGGTGGCCAGTTCTTCACTGTAAAGCTTGCCATTTTAACTTGTTTAACCTGGACATGAAGTACTTCTAAAGAACTCAATATCGAATCTCAGTCGAAGATAGAGGTCGGATACCTGTCAGACTCTGGGTAATCTGACTCAGAAATTTCTCCGTTGAGTGGTACTTACGAAGAACAGATAAATTCTCCTGCAGTTAGCCGCGACGTAGATGAACAAAAAATAGAGCAGGATGTTCTAAGAGAACCATTCATCAGTTCAGATCCGGGAATGTGAACGTTTCCAATATTGGATTGTCAGCGTCACGATATAGTTCAAATATCAGCGATGAAAATTATCCCAAAGACGATTATCGTAGGCACTTTTCTAACTTTCTTTACATAAGAAAACTAAATAACGGTGAAACTCAACATCGTCGATGGTTGGTTTATTCAACATCGCAAGATAAAGTTTATTGTTTTCCATGCAGACTTTTTTCCAATTCACAAACTCAGATGGTACAGGGAGGATGCTGTGACTGGAAATATTTAAGTAGTATTTTGCAGAGACAAAGGCCCTACATCAGGTAAGATTCAATCCACCCACACCGGACCCCCTTGTTAGCAGAGCTCCCTCCGCAATGTTTTAGGGTCATCGTCGAGAAACACTCCGGTGAAACGTAAACGCAACACCTCGACATAACTCTACCACACATTTCATTCTGATCGCGTCATCCGTTGTCCAGAGAATCCTGGGATGGGGTAGACAACGACCAGTTTTAAGGGTGAACGCCGTGTGGTCTGCCCACAAGCTAGTTTCGAATCCTAGTGCTTCCCGACACCTCTAACGACTGCCCTCCCTCTATCTTCGGGCTAGTCTCGGATACTAGTAATGAAGTCCGACATCTCCAACGATTGCTTGACCGTTCACCCTGAAAATAGGCGACAGTGGGAACTCTGGTAATTTCATAGATCTGTTTAAATTGTTATCTAGATATGACCCTACATTGCTTGAACACATGAAGCGCATTAACGAAATTCAACTTAGACAACATTATCTAAGCTACGACATTCAGAATGAATTGATCACATTGATGAAAAACAGTTATCGATAAAGTACTTCAAAGGGTTAAAGATGCAAAATATTATTGCACTAGAGAAGCTAGTCGCGTTGAACAAATGTCCGTTATTTTAAGATTTTGTAATAAATCAACTGGCACTATAGAAGAACACTTTATTGGATTTCTTGCTGTTGCTCAGACTATTGGAGAATATCTAACTAACGCAATACTAGAAGAGTTAGGAAAGAATGGTTTAGATATTCGGAATTGTCGTGGGCAAGGATACGACAATGGTGCAAATATGGTAGGCATAGAAAGTGAGGTTAAAACTCGCATATTAACTATTAATCCTAGGGCCTTTTTTTACTCCTTGCGGGTGTCATAGTTGGAATCTGCTGTTATAGATGCAGCTAATTCTTATGTGGCAGCAAAAACATTTTTTGGCTTTATTCAGAAAATTTATTTGCTATTTTCAAGATCTAGTAAACGCTGGGAATTAATCAAAGGCAAACTGAAGCTTGCAATAAATCCTTTATCTGACACAAGGTGGGAAAGTAGGATCGGGGCAGTGAAGGCTGTATTACTGCAATTTGATGATGTCGTTGGATGCATCGAAAGCTTGAAGAATCATACTAAAGAATCCGACACGCTCAGTGATTGTGATTCGATTTTAAATGAAATACTCAGCCTGGAATTTATTATATCAATGTATGTATTGTATGAGATATTATTGCGTGTTAATGTTATAACTAAATTATGGCAATCTGTACTAGTCCATTTGAGCATTGCTATTGAACACTTGCGTAAATTTTGTGAGTGGATCAAGCAATATCGAACAACAGGGTTCGAATAATGCTTGTCTGACGCTCGTCAGTTTATAGAGAAGAGCAGTTATGATATACCAAACGAATTCAAAAACAAAAGATTATCAAAAAAGAAAAAATGTTTAATTATGAAAAAAGCGATGAACCTATACGGTCCCCCGAAAACCGTTACAAAATACATTTTTTTAATACAATGGTTGACGCCATTGTAAGCAGTATGGATTCAAGGTTTATGTCTTTAAATCAACATTTTGGAAATTTTGGTTTTCTCTATGACTTAAGCAAGTTAAGATCTATGCCAAAAAAAGACATTTTTAAACACTGTCAAGATTTATACACAGTCCTGTGAGTGGGTGAGAGCAGCGACTTCCAACCTTACGAATTATATGAGGAACTGCAAATAATGACTCCAAATTTATCCGACTTTATTAAAGTTGTGAAGCAGCTACTCCAATACCTAATAGAAAATAACTTACAAGAAATCTATCCAAATATTTATATATATTGTCGTCCGAATAAAGTTGACAGTACCAGTAAGTACAGCCTCTGCTGAAAGAAGTTTTTCCAAGTTAAAACTAATAAAAAATCATTTAAGAAGTACAATGAGTCAGGAAAGGCTTTCTGCTTTGGCAGTTTTATCTATTGAAGCAGATATAGCATCTAAACTAGATTATTTTACAGTTATTAATGATTTCAGTGAGGTTAAAAGCAGGAAATTTATGCTTTTGTAATTTTTGTACCAAATAATATGTTAATAATTTATTAATAATTGTTTAAATATGTTCTAATAAATATAAATAAATGAAATGAACATAATTTTTGTTTCTTTTCTTAATTATAATAAGAGAGCGTGTACGAGAGCCTTTCAAAAGCAGTTTTTCTTTACATAATATGCGGAATGCGACCTGCAATCAAAAGGGAGGCCTCGCGAAACGCATCTTGCCCACATACAATTTTGGTCTAGCCCCGTCACTGGAGATACACAACCTCAAAGTGCCTAAGTGTCACATTTTGCAACTTTATAGCTCCTTCAATAGGATCGGAAAGGACACATGCATAGGCGCCCGGAAGGGGGGCAAGGAGGGGCACTTGTCTCCCCTTGGAAGTTGAACAATTTTAATTTTATTAAAAAATTTGTATAATATGCCGTTTATTCTGCATAGGACACATGCATAGGCGCCCGGAGGGCAAGGAGGGGCACTTGTCTCCCCTTGGAAGTTGAACAATTTTAATTTTATTAAAAAATTTATATAATATGCCGTTTATTCTAGGTTTGCCTCCCCCCTACCATGCCGTTCATTCTAGGCTTGCCCCCCTGGACAAATATCTGTGGGCGCCTGTGGGCACATGGCTTACATCATGCTACTGCCAAGACTAAGGTTATTCAGCATCGAGAATTCTAGCTCGAATCAACTTCTCGCTTAGAAGATATGCATCATCAAACAAAGCTTAGCATGCATCATGCCAAATGTGTCGAAACGAGGTGCCTGTCTCAAAAATTGCAAAGTTTGTCATCATGCAGTTTGTTCAAGCCTTGCAAAGCCACTGCATGTGAAAACAATTAAAACAATTTCACTTAGTTTGCTGAAAATTTTATTCCTTGTATTGTGGGATTCACTGGGTGATTGCAACATTCATTTACCGATTCATTTATTTAACTATAATCTTATTTATCCAATCACCGCCTTAATAATTCACTCATAAGAACAATCCGTCATTTATCATTTTATTCCTTCATTCATCGATTCATTATTTTATAAATTCATTCATTGACTAACTCATTCCATGATTCAGTAACTCTTTTTTCATTCTTTTATTTACCAATTCATTAATCGATTCCTTAGGTCTTTCATTTACTTATAGATTCATAAATTCATTAGTCAACTCGTTTATATAAATGCATTCACTTATTCATTCATCGATTTTCTCGATCATTCGTCGATTCAGTCAGACATTCCTCGATTTACCATTCACTCAGCGATTCATTCATTCACTGATTTATTAACTAATTCGCCGTTTTATTTATTTATTCGCAGATACACTCACTCAGTTATCTATTTCAGTTTTAATTATTTATTCATTCATCGATTCATATCAATTCAGTCATTCATTTCTAGATTCATTTATACATTCGAAGACCACACATTCATTCACTATACATCTCAATGCATTTATTTATTCAAAGATTTTCTTGTGTATTCGGCTGTTTATTCACTCATTTATACATGCATCGATTAATTTGTTTACTAATCGATTCATTCATCAATTTCTTCATTCACTCGATTAATTTGTTTTATTTACCGGTTTATGTTCTTTTATTGCATCATTGCTTCATTCATTCATTCATTAATCGATTTATTAATTTCTTCATCAATTCATTCATTTATACATTTGGTTATAGACAGACCTATTTAGTTATTTATTCATCGATTTATTATATATCGACTCACTCATTCATTGTTGAATTCATTCGTTCATTTGGCGATTTATTGATTTATTTACTATACTTTTATCGTTTTATTTTGTTAAGTAGTGTTCTCACCATTCAGCTTAGTTAATCAATTCTGGTTTAAAAGCTAGTTGATGTGTAAGACCCTTGTTTTAATTTAATGAATAACCGTTTAAACTTCTGTCGTTACAAGTGGCGAGTAATCGTTCGATTTCAAATGAGTTGAAAAAAGACCGATGTATATGAACTGCCTATCGTCAACAGATTTATTTATTCGTTTTTGTGATTCATTTTATCAAACATCGACTTGTTGATTCATTCGTCAACTCGTTTATGTATCGATTCATTCATTATCTTATAGATTCATTCGTATACTTATAAATTCATTGATTCATTCACTGATCGACTTATTCATTTGTAAATCTATCTATTTATTTTCGACTTATTCGTTCATTCATTAATGCATTTATTTTTCCAACCATCGAATTAATTATTCATCCATTCAGAATTTCATCACCTCTTTCATTTACTTATACATAGATTCAGCAATTTATTTATTTATTCTGAATAATTGAATGAGTCAACCATTCACAGATAACTACATTAATTCATTCAGAGGTTGATTCACTCAATCATCGATTCAATTATTCAATCACTGCAGATATACAAACTTTCCAAAGGACCCCGCATAATCCTTATGGAAAATGGCTTTCACCAGAGTCTCTGAAACTTTGCTGAAAGATAGTTGAATAATGCAAAAAATTACTTCAAACTTCAATTCGCAAAAGTTTCAAGAATTTTGGCTGAGAGCCATTTCCCAAACAGATTCTGCAGGGTGCAATTCAAAAATTATCAACTTCAAACGGCTGTAATTCGAAAAGTTTAATTTTTTGGACTTTCCTTCCCCTGACACTTTTGATCTACACGTTAGGAACTACCATTTTCATTAATAAGGATTCTGCCGTTTTCCATAAGGATTCTGCGGTGTCTTTTATAACTATAGAAAAATGTAGCGACATCAGTCACAGCCGTGACTGTCTGAATACACCTTTACAATACTTTTCATGGATTTCAAACCTAATTTACAACCTTTATTTTAAAAGATAGCAAAACTTTTATTTACAAAAGTTGCAGGATTTTTTCTGGACTGTCAGAATTTCCAGTAGATAAGATAAATGATGAACACCCTGTATTATTTTAATGTGCCCAATTTCAAAAATATATATGTTTATATGTGCATATCAAAAATAAATATTTGTAAATTACATTACAAAATTTCGATATAAAGGATTAAGTGTCTCCCCCCCCCCCCATTAACGATTTTACATAGACTACAAAAGAAAAACGCTTACTCACGTCAATTTTTGTTTTAAGTAAGCTGCTATTTAATATAAACAATTCTTCACGGCCCTCAACTGCCTCCACGCGACAGCTACTCCAATTTTTCTAAATGGCAAGGGGGTTGAGTGTAACCTTATTTAAAAGCTCTTAATATTTGCTATTCAACGATATAAAAAAATTAAGATTTAAATGAACGATTAAAATTTGGATAAATAGGTTTTGAGAAATTTAATAACACATTAACAAGCTCCCAATTCCAACAAGTTGCAAAACTGACAGACTCTTTTCGTGAAGTGCATCCCAAACATAATTAAAGTAAGATAATAAATATAGTGATGACAATAATTTACAAGACATCATTCACGTTTAAATAATTTTTATACGATTTGTTAGGTGTCCAATTTCAGAACTTGACTGCCATTTTGGGATATCCGAGAATGATGGAAGTCTTCAATTTCTCTGGTCTAGAAATGAACTTTCATTTTGTGCTATTGTATTTTTTTGTAATTGTATACCTTTTTTTATGAATTTAAACCCTTTTTATACGATTTATTAGGTGCTCAGTTCCCTTGGCCCAGAAATGAAATGCCATCTTGGGGTGTTCGAGAATAATTATGGATTTTGTATATTTTATATGATTTTCCTGCTCTAGAAATGAAAGGCCGTTTTGGTCTCATGAACTTTTTAGTAATTTTAAGTTTGTTTTTTGATGAATTTGAACCTGTTAAACGCGATTTTTCAGGTGCCCAGCTTCCTTAATCGAAAAAATGAAATTCCATTTTGGACTATTGGATTTTTTAGTTATTTGAAACCTTAAGTGTCCTTGTCTAGATATAAAAAATGATATTTCGAGGTGGTCGGGAATGATGGATTTTTATAAGCTTTTGAATTTTTGTATTTGATTTTTATAGAATTTTTGCAAATGCTCAAATTCCGTAGGGGTAATTCCCTATTGGTTTTTTTTTTACTAATTTTAGGTCTTTCTTTGTTGGCTTTAAACATTCTTATACGATAGGTCCCCAATCTCATAGGTTCGGAGATGCGATGCCATTTTGGGGTGGGCCAGAATTGGGATGAATTTTTATAAGATTTTGGGCATTTTTATTAGATTTTTATAGAATTGTTGCAAATGCCGAATCTCTTTGTACTTCAGTAAAATAAGGATTCAACTTCGGAATGAAAGTAAGAAAGCTGTATTTTTGCATGAACCTTTGTCTTGACGTTCTAAAGACTGACTGAAAAGTCTCCTATAATCTCGTGTCCGCGTCAGAAGATATTAAAGGTCAAAGGTCACGAAAATCGGATTTTCGCAATTATCTCGTTTTCTATGCATCATATGTCATTTAAGGTTAGTATAAAACCTGTAGACCGTAAAATTATCTATAATTCTTATTTGATGCATTTTGTGGTATGATCAACCGTTTTCGAGATATCGCGCGGAGAGTGGAACGCGCGCATGTAAACTGCGGAGCCAGGTATCTTAATTAAAAACTGTTAACATCGAATAAAAAATAATAATTTCAATATTGTGCCATTTTATTCAATAATTAACTTTGTATAGCGAACTAATACTTGGCTCCGCAGTTTACGTGCGCGCGTGCCACTGTCTGCGCTATATCTCGAGAACGGTTGATCATACGACAAAATGCATCAAATAAAAATTGTAGATAATTTTACGGTCTGCAAGTTTAATAATAATCTTAAATGACATATGACGCATAGAAAACGAGATAATTGCGAAAAACCGATTTGCGTGACCTTTGACCTTTAATATCTTGTGACGCGAACACGGGATTATAGGAAACTTTTCAGCCAGTCTTCATAACGTCAAGACAAAGGTTCATGCAAAAATACAGCTTTCTTACTTTCATTCCGAGGTTTACTCCTTATTTCACCTTATTTGACTCTACTATTGGTCCAGAAACGAAATGCAATTTGGTTGTCCAAAAATGATGGATTTTTATAGGATTTTCTGCATTTTTATGTTATAAGATTTTTTGAGTGCCCTATTTTGGGTGATCTATAGTTTTTTAGGGAAAGAAAAGGATAATTGAATATGATCAATTTTTATAAGAACCCTCTTGAGCCAGAAGTACCATTTCATATACTGGCATTAGTTTTTTGAATGGAAAGATATGTAGATAGACTATCACAGAAAACGATCATAAAAATTATTCACTTGACACACCTTTTCAGGCCTGTTAATTTCGTAACTGCACCATATACCTTTGAGCATACTAAAATTTAATTTGTGTGGTTAAAAGCAAACAAGAGCATCAATATATCTTGGAAGACATATCGGTTGACAGCAAGTTCATATAACTAAGTTTGTAATAAATTAACCTGCACCTTACTTTTAAACGTCTTCATGACGTTCCACCTGTATCGATCATTTATTATAAACTGTAAACATTCTTCTGATAAGTGTTAACAGGATCTGGGCGTTACATTTTCAAAACTAGTAAAAACATTTTGCGTGTACTAAAACAATTTATTGCGTCATCATCACTCATTAACGTTTTCAGTTCTATCTTGCTAATGACAAGGCATTAACTGTTTTTTTTAGAGTCTTTGATTAAAAGGTAGATAAAAACATTAAATCTGATTTTTAAATTCATAAAATATTTTTGTACATATTCTAATAACAGATTAACAAATAAACCGATATCTGTAATTGTTTAATTAAATTATATAAGGTGTTTTTAGAACAGTGATTCTTAATCGCTGTTCTGTGGAACACTATTGTTTCGTCAGCTTGCCCATATTCTGTGTTCAATCACATTCTAAAGCAATGAGTTATGGCTGGTGTAAAAAGATTAAAATAATCATTATTCCCATAAACAGTTACCTATACAATGTTTACAATTTGCATTTTATTAATATTTTTTCTCACACTACCGCATTGCGAGTTAAGACTGTTGAATGTCTTTATTGGAAACGATTTTCTAAATATTTTTCTTACTTCTATGTATACAGCTCGTAGCATGTAGTAAGCTATAATACTTTATATTAGTTATAGAAGGAAAATAACTATGTATTTTAATATTTTACAATATTTTTTATTTATTTTGTATTAGTTGGGTGCGTATACCTTCTCAAATTTTATCCTTCTTTCTGAAGTGCTTTAACTGTATTACACATTTTTACATACCTTTTTTGTATATAGATATTTCTTATATCGTCTTTTAATAGTATGTATTATTAGCATAAGACCTTTTAGTATAAGACCTCACTTGTGCTTTATATGTTTTACTTTGTCAACTAAAATTAACTCCGGTTTTTAACTTAAATTAACCTTTTTGTAGGTAGATGTTTTCTAAATTTTAATATCAATTTTAAGAAATTTTGAAAAGATACTTTTAAGAGCGCTGTAGCTCAGCTGATCAAGGTCTGAAAAGCCACCAATACACCCCTCAGAACCAACAAACTCAATAATTAAGAAAAGACGTTTGCTGTATTATGCATCTTTCTTCCTCTTCAAATCATCGAATGCTGAAGACGCGTAACGTTTAAATTTCTTTGTTCGCATGTAAGATCGTCAGTGTTACATCGGCAACAGCGCAAGCACGTGACTAGCTCTTTTACAAGTGGTGGTAGTACAATCTGCAATTGAATATCATTCGATAAACTTCAGTAACTCTTTTAACTTGATAGGGTTATGCTAACTATTTTATTAGTGGATGTCGTATCGCGAATTTGAAATTTTGACCAATTTTTAATACGAGTATGCATATGTACTTTAGGTAATTAGGTGGCAGTACTCTCCTTATTGAATTCAGATGCTAATAGTTATTTCAGATTACCATAAAATATTGAAAAAATAGAAAAAGCAAATCAGAAAAATTATGAAAAAATCTTTTAATATATAATTTAAGTTGCAATAAGCTCCAGGTTAAAAAAATCAAATCATTGTGATGATTGTTACTGCATTGATTCAAGCAAGACATCATGATAAAAAAATATAAGACTTACATTGGTCGTTTTTTCCTTAGAAAAAATGCAGTTTCTTAAATTTTTATTTTATTATGTAACATAGAAATTCCGTTATACTTTTTAGTAGTTTTGAATCGAGCAAAAATTTTTATAGAATATGACTTTTTGTTATAAAATCAATAATAAAAAAGTTTTTCCTCTTGTGTACCGCATCTGGGGGCACACTATGTGTGTGGTTTGTACAAATACGGGTACTTGCAAAGTAGTTTCTCAGCACGTGATACACGAGATTTTTCTTACTGACTTCTGTATATTTGTCAAATTAAATTAACCTGGTTTAAGGGCTAGCACGAACTATGAACTGAACTGTTCAACAGTTTCGACAGGTCGGTCGAGAAAAGTAGAATCTGGGCGCATTAACGAACGAAACTGTTTCTTGTCCGAGTTGAGCGCGCATACGAACTGAACTGTTGTGCCGTGTCATGTATTCCATTCTCAAAATGAATTTGGTAGAGGTAGTTTCCTTCGCGGTGTTAGTTATTAGACACCGAGAAAATCAAAACAGAAGATATTCAGTTCATCCAATAACCTGCCAACGCTTACTGAAGGGTCAGTTTCAAAAACTCTACGAGGATTTGAGAGATTTTTGGGATTCCATAGAATGAGTATCACAAGTTTTGACGAAGTATTAAAAATTATTGGACCTTCTATAAGCAATAAATAAATTCTTGGTCCAGTCACATTGTGCCACAATGTACGCAGAGATTTTTAAACACAGTAAAGAGTGTCCAAGCGAAGTTCCGTGCCTATCTAATCATCTAGTGCGCACAGAGATATTCAAATCCAGGTGTGTCGGCCAACAATTCAGTCGTATTCTGGTTTGTGACAAGATTCAACAGGAAAGTTGAGTAAATGTGCGCATCTCCGTATGTTGCAACATATCTCACTCGGTCGACTAACTGTTGGACAAAAAAAAGTTCATAGTACGCGCTAGCCCTAATTATTATGGATATGAACGTCTTGATAAACTTAATGTATATGGTAATTAATCTTCGATTAGGATTAACAGAAGCTAGTGCAAATGGCCACAAATATTCGGCACTATAGTTTTTTGTGTTGATAACACTAAAAGATTTCAATCTTAAAATCGACATTTCTTATTTCTTGACATTCTTTAATAATACTTTTATATTTTTGTACACAACTTCTGTCACACATTTAATGCTAAAATAAAGTATTTGTGTTGTCAATCTTAGTACACATGCTTTAAAAACTGGAATGGTCTTTCAACAGGTAATGCGACCAGGGCCTATTTTACTATTAGGCGCAATAGGCGCGTGCCTAGGGCCCAACGGCAAGAGGAGCCCGAATTGGAAAATAAAATCATAAAAATGCACAAAAAAATTTTTCGGTTCCGAAATCCCGAAGTCTCATTTTAGTGTTTCTACTGCACTTTTGTTGAGATTTCGTTGACGTTTATGTATTTGTTTGTTTACTTTTTGAGACACCACATTCGTTTCAAATGGAGCATAGGAAAAAATTGATACTATCTATGTATAATATTTGTACTCTCGAGGAAAAAAATGCACCATTTGAAAACGCACCAAAAATATCAAAATTTCAAACCGTCATAACTTGGCGGATTTTGGATGAAAATGGATGACCCTTTGCATGCTAAAAGGTCTGAAGTGTCTAGTTTAAGGTTGTGCGGGCGAATGATATGTTTAAGCTTTTCGCCTCCCGCCTCCCAAAAGAAAAGAAAATTGATTAGAAAAATGTCAAATTTTAACAGCTTGTACGGTGTACCAAAAGGATTCAATTGACTGCCAGGACAATAAAGTTCAGTTCTTTTTCTGTAGAGTTTTCAAAACTTCGAGTGCCTACGATTATTTGGCGCGAAGTTATGAATTTTTGAGATTCACCCTGCATTTTGTCGGGTGTTTTTCCTCTTCTGCGAGCGATATTATTATCGCATGAGTTTGAATCTTTTCTTTCCAAATTTAAAAAATTTTGAAAAATGTCGAAAAATGTTTTTAATTATTAAAAACATTCTTTTATTAACGTTTATTTTTTAACGTATATCCGACAACACCACCGTTAACCCTATGTGCAAGTGTCTAAATTAATGTTTTGATTTTTATTTTACTAATGTTTTGAAATTAATCAGTACCACAAAGTTATTCGAAGCGTTACAATGTCGTATTTAACGGACATTCAACGTGCACAAATTGTTGCTCTTTTGGAGCTAGCAGTTAGTATGCGACAAGTCGCATTGAGATATTGGGGTTTGCCATAGTGTTGTATCTCGTATGAGGTCCCGGCATTGAGGGACGGGAACTTTTCGTCGTCGTCAAGGATCTAATCGTCTTCATTCTACCAACCTCGCGAGAACCGAAGACTTGTGAATGCAGCTCGACGGGATCCTGTGACAAGCGCTCACATGATTGCAGCAGACATGGACTTGATTCTATGAGTATCCGATAGGACGGTACGAAATAGTCTACATGAAGGTCAACTTTGTAGTCGTGTTAGAGCTAATGTTTCTCACTTGACGCATCGGCATCGCTAGGAGAGAATGCAGTATGCACTACCGACATTGGACTACGAGGTAATGGCGAAAGGTCTTGCTCAACGACGAAAGCTGCTTTTGCCTCTTCCATTCTGACGCACAAATTCGCGTATGGCTTCGTCGAGTAATGCGATTGGATCGCAATCGCGTCAACCCGACGCGCAATTTCAACAGCGGATCTGTCGTGGTTTGGGGAGGCGTTAGCTATGATGGTTGCACCGATCTGGTGATTGTACCAACTCCTGGATTGACAGGGTTTCGGTACATCAACGAAATTCTTCGGCCTTACGTCCTGCCCATGCAACGTCGGATGGGACGAGCGTTTGTGTTTATGCAAGACAGTGTGCGTCCACACACTGCTCGAGTCACCTAGAACCTTCTCCAGCAACACAACATACGCGTTCTTCCTCATCCGCCTATCAGGTCAGACCTCAACCCAATTGAACATGTGTGGGATAAAATCGGGTCTCTGCGAAACCTGCAGATACCACCAACTACTCTCCGAGGATTGAGAGTAGCACTGACGCAATTGTGGAACAACATTCCCCAGAAAGAGATTCGCGCAGTTCTGAACATGCCAGCGAGGTTTACAAGAGGTACGCCAGCAAAAAGAAAGAAACACACACACACGATGTGGAAAATCCGACCGACAACTTCCTCATGGTTTACATCGGGTAATGCTGATGTTGATTGTACACGTTAAAAAATTAACGTTAATAAAAAAAATGTTTTTATTCATTGAAAACATTTTTAAGTAAAAGTTTGACTTTTTTTTTCTGCAGGGGTCGCGGGGAGCGGAAAGGCTTAAACGTAACATCTGCTGACACGTCCTTTACTAGACACTTTAAACTTTTCAGTATGTAAAAAAGTTTATCCATTTTTGTTCTAAATTAACCGAGTTACGGCTGTTTGAAGTTTTGGTATTTTTGGTGCGTTATCAAGTGGTGCGTTTTTTCCCTTGAGAGTATATATCGTATATTTTTTGGGAAAACTAAAAATATTTATGGTTACCGATAAAAAAATAAAATTATTGTTTAGTTTTAAATGAAAATATATTGCGTTTAGTTTTTTGTTTTTAAATATATATATATTTTATTTTATTTCATTTTTTACGCCTGTTTGGTACTCCTTTCACTTGAATACGGGGCCTAAAATTTGCTAGCTGAACCTAGGGACCATCTCAGTTAAAAATAGGCTCTGAATGCGACTGAGTGACTGAGTGGTAAATCAAAATTACTGTCCAACTCCATGACATATATAGTAATTCCTGTATACAATAATTTTGTAGTTTGGTTACCTATTGCTCTACGTTTTTAAGCTACTTCTACCCTCAGTTGATTTAGCTAGAACATACCGAGTTCGATGATCAAGATGAGACTGATTCCATATCGGTCGCCTATTATATACATTAGTATATTACAGTACAAGTGGAGAAACTAAAAGTGTTACTCACGCGTGTGTCGAGATTACACACGAGGCGAAGCCGAGTGTGGAACGACACACAAGTGAGTGACTGTTTCCCACGAATGCTGTATAGCGTTTTGTTTAATCCTGCTATTAGAAATTAAAAAAAATAAATAAATTTAAATTTTTAGAATAATTGCAGAAAATTAGGAGGCGGTTTTTGTTGTTATGGTTCTCATCATTCGTCATAAAACAAACAATCAATTTGTCATTATTTGTCAACAAATATTAGGAGAACGAGGTGGCCAGTTTACGAGAACATTTTCCTTTACCGATCCATCTATTCGGGTATTGTTGATTTAAATGTTGCGGTTAATTAATGTGAAATGAAGGGGTGCCCCATCATGCACGAAAATATATCTCGGCAAACTCCTAACCATAATGCAGCCATAATGTATGGCTGCAGTGAATGGCATGCAAATCAAATAAGTTTTTTGCCTAAACTATGGTAGATAGCAAGATCGAATAACAGACAAAAAAGTTAGAAATTAGAATATCTATCTGTAGAAAAAGTTCACCCAACCTTTAAAAAACTTGAGCTTCTTTACACGTAGATGATCAAATTTTGACCACTTACGTAACACCCACTATTAAAAAAATGTTGCTAAAAAACTATTTTTTTAGTACGGAAATCCCAAATTTCACCCCCATTGCTAAAAGCAAACTTTTGTTATTTAGAAAAATAGAAATCTTTTGAAGATCTTTGACATTCGATAGGGCATTAACGAAGCACTTTTGGATAGAGATAATTTTGGTTAAATCGTCCTATTTTGGTCTCAGGAATATGTCTTAGCGTTTTGTGCAGGCCTTTTAGAGACACCATATATAAGTAAGTCTCAATACTTCAAGTCAAGTAAGTAAGTCAAAACACTTCAACTTTTCAAAAAAACCTTCATCTTCATGTTGTACCAGAATAGAAGAACATAAAATAATATATTAGCATAGCAAAGTCATAGATTCTATATAATCAGTATATAAGAGAAATTAATATGTTTAACTGCTAATCATTTTATGGACAGGTTTTTGGATTTAAAAATTATAAAATAATACCTCCTTGCAGCAACATGTTTTGGTTAAAAATACTTAAAAATATCGAAAATAAAAATCGAGAATTTAATTTAGAAAATTATTAGATATTTTGCCACATAGACAACATTTTTTAAAAGATTTTGTTGAAAACCGTATCTTTCTATCTCAATTTATAACCATGTTACAGGTAAATTGCCAATACGATAGGCAACAGAGTAGAAAAGTTATAGCTTTTAAATAAACTAATACCTTGCGGGTTGTGGCTTATAATTTCTCGCTTTATTAAATCTTCGAAAGTGTCCATTGTTTTCTTTTAGTGGAGTTGAATGTTAATAAATAGGGTTGAATAAAAGCTTTTAGTCTTCTCCACGAAATAGTTTAAAACATAATAAATTTTAAAAGTTGAATTTAGTTTCGGCTTACTTAAGATGAAGCCATTCTCAAAACAATATTAACCCAAAATATGTATTAGGAAGAAGAAACGTTTTTTTGAACACTCCATGTTTAAATATACCTATAAAGAAAATTAAAAAACTACTACATGATCTGGGAACAGAATAATCTGATATCTTGCATTTCTTTCTCTTTTTAAAATTTTTTATCATGATTTTTATAATTAAAGAAAATTGAGTAAAAATCATGAGAAGTGCAAGTTGCTTCTACAACTTGCTAATAACAAAATATGGATTGCATAAAAAAATGTTTCTTCTTCCTAATATATATTTGGTTTAATAATGTTTTGAGAATGACTTCATTTTAAATAAGCCAAAACTGCAGTCAACTTTAAAATTTATTGTTTTAAATATATTTCGTGGATAAGACTAAATTTTTTATTCAACCCTATTAATTTGCTCTCGCTTTATGTTTAAGATATTTTCATTTGCTGCTAATAGTAGTTAATTCGTATATTATGCTCAAGTACCTGAGATCGTAAAATTACAGTTAAAAAGATGTTTTTGTCATCAAATCATTTTCAAAAATGATTGCAAGTCAAAGCAGGAACAAAATACTTAGGTGTTTTTAAATAAAATCTTTAAACTGCGGTTATTGTTTGATATTACATTTATATCACTGTTATGAATAAGCTAATGAAATGTGATCCTGCAACTTATCACATTTAAATTATCGCTTTAGCTCCCAACGCCAAACCTTCATGTTCAGCGTTGCCACATAAAATTAACCCGAGTTTAGTTTCGAAATATAACAGGATGGCGCCACTTTATTGAGCGCTTAAAGAATTTATGGGAATTACGTGCCATTTAATTGTTAAAAGGTTTCTGATCAAAATTCTTTGCTTGAAAATTATAAAATGCATACCTGCATGTGGCAAAATGTCCTAAAGCCAGAAATACTTAAAAATAAGCAAAATAAAAATCAGAAATCTAATTAAAATTTTTTTCAGATATTTTGCCACATGAAGAAAATTTTTTTAAACATTTTGTTAAAAACCGCATCTTTCTATCTTAATTTTTAACGATGTGATAGGTAATTTGCTGAAACGGCGCGTAGAGAGCGCTCTTAAGGCAATGCTTTCTTGATCCATGTGTTTAGGATGTTTAGATTCTGTTGCTAGCCTTGTTTTTACTTTATTAATAAAAAAATTATATCACTAGTAAAGATCAACAAAACTTAACAATTAAAAACCTTTTAGTTTTCAAAGCAAACAAAATCTGATATTCCTTGCTATTTTGCTTCGTACTTTGCAAAGTTATATTCAAAGGATATATCATTTGTATTTTGTGAATCACACCGTTGTCAGCGACGGTTTTCTACTTTAATACGCAGTAAAAGGCGTTATTGGGTTGATTAGTGCTGTGAATGCCACCCTCATGGGGTTACAATTGTACGGTCCTTGGGGATGAATGAGAACAACATATGCGTACGCGTGGCTCACCGTGTGGTCGTAGAAACCACAATTTTCCGATTGAATACCCCATTCGTTCGTGCTTTATTTAAGCTAACGGGAAGACGAGCAGTTAGTTGGTTGAAAATAGCTGCGTTGCTTGTTTAAAATTTAATTAACCGAGATTTAATATAACGATAATCGTTATTGTTCTGTTATATATATATATATATATATATATATATATATATATATATATATATATATATATATATATATATATATATATATATATCAATTTTTAATTTGTTTTAGGTATATTTGAAAAATTTAAATCTAGTGCTCGATTATTTTCACACTGTGAATATTTATTCGATTTTCAAAAAAATGCAGCACAATCAAGCATACAAAAGTCCTGGAAAAGATTTCTACAGGACAGTTGTCAAGACTATATTTTTCTAAAGATCGTTTTCAACTATTTAACATCTTTTCTAGTTCCGTGTTTTTGTAAAACTAAATTTAAATTTACCACTGCAATACTTTAATATGCGAGTGGTTTATTTTTGAGGGTGCAATTTAAAGGTTCTAAAAATGCCTTTAATGTATACCACCATACCAGAGCCTGCTTTGGGAGCCACTGCGTTTTCAAAATTTTTTATCAATGACTAAAGTTCAATAAATGATCTATTTAATAAAATTCTCGTAACGTTAAACTAGTAATTTCATCTTCATCTAGACACTACAGCGCCGAATAGGGCCTTTACTATAGGACCTTTCTGTAGAATCCCCAGGCACTATTATGACTGCTATATAGATTATTTATATCTTCTAGCGGTAGTGCTTTTTTGCACTAATTCTAAAACCAGTTGTCTTCTCTTGTTATTTTCTCTTTCACTACTTGCCCTGTGGGTTGTTGAACGATAGTGACATTTGTACCCAAAGGTTACCAACTGAGTATGCTTTTTCTTTATTTATTTCGTTTGGGATCTCGTTTAGCAAAAATTCTAATGTATTTTTTATGTTCTCTCTTTTTGTGAAATTTTTTACTGTTTCTATGTATTGCGATGATCATAATCTGACATGCATGACTTTAATAGGCTTTTTATGCAATTGATGCTTTTATTAGAATGTTAAAACCATTATAGTTACATCAGAACTTAATGATGTTTTATTGACGATAAAGTTATTTATTCATTAGGGAAATGTGTATTAAACCAAAGGGATTTATTTTGTTTAAATACCAGTTGATACTTATCCTAACAAAATAAACATGTTACCAATTTTCTTTTTTCTTAGAGTAAAATAATTTTGCTTTGTAATAAAACAAGAATTTATAAATATTTAATATATATATACCTTTAACAGCATACCGTTTTTATTTCCAGTATATGGTATAATTTGCAAATCTACATCAAGGAGGTATTTAATGTGAAAAGAAAATAAATTTTATTGTGTGAAGTTTTCTTATAAATAAAGTTATGCTGTAAAGTATTCGTGAAACTTACCACATGTCTATGAAGTAAGATGTGCTTCATGACTGATGAGGTTCGTAGCTGAAATAAAAATAAGATAAATTAAATCAAATTTTAACAAAATATAAGAAGAAAACAATTTTTATTTACTAATACAATTCACCTTAACGAATTTGAGTCTATCTATCTTATTACAGATTCCTGTATGCGGAAAAATGTGTTCTAAAATGGTAGTAAAATAAATAAACTATACTGCTCCAAGCTATAGGGTGCCAAATAAATATGTAGTAGATTGCTACTAAAACTGCTGCTAGAAATATAATAAGTTAATTCTTACAAAATTTACAATAAGCAGTTAGATTTTTCTTATTAATGATTTTTAATAAAATAAATAGGCGATGAATTCGCTCTAATTAATAAAAATAAAATTATTTTTAATTTTTCTAAATGTTTAGACCGAATAAATACCGCTAGCTCGTTGAAGTTAAGTTAATTAATTTAATAAGTTTAATGAGTCAGATTTTTCTTATTGAATTTAAATAACTTTAGAAAGAAACTTCAAATTCCCCTTTTCTATATTTCTTAGTGATTTAGGAATACCTTTTAAAGAGGTTTAATAAGCAGGACTCATAAATAAGTTACTTTAATCCTTACCTAACTGACTATTAATTTAAATCTAATAACTAAATTGCTAATTAATAAGATTTTCTCTACGCAATGTCTATGCTTCTTTTCCACGACAGTCCAAAATAATGTAGAAGGAAAAGCACTTTCCTATCTTTATTTCTTAGTATGACCAGTCCTTTCCGTTTTGTGTTTTGATATCCTTCAATGTCAAAGTATTTAACTGTGTAGGTACCCTTCAACTTTGATAAGTTCTATTCGAACCAGTACCATTTCCAATACCAATATAACCGCCTTGTAGTTAACTTAATTATATATTCCATAACCATATACAATTTCTATTCAAGTATTCACCTTCAAACACCAGTTTTTCATGTGAATATAATAGTAAATACCTATATATAACTTACTTTTATTTTTATGAACAACTTACAATTTCCCTTTTTATATTCGTAGAATATTTTATTAACGATGGTTACTTATTTTTACTTTCTATTTGGAAGATTTAAATAAAACACAATTTTATAAATACACGAAAATTTATTGTGGTTACTTTGCTACTACGCAGTTACATCATATTATAACTTGCAGCAAGTATATTTTATTAAAATATAGAGGATTACTTTTTTGCTATATACACAGGAATGACCTATTTAACTGTTTAACGGTATTAAAAGAAAATACTTTATTTAACTTTTGTAAAAATTGCATTCGGATTGTATAATAAATGAGAAATGACACACAAATTAAATAGATTACGTTGACCTTTAACTAGAGAAGTTGAGAATTTACTTCAAAAATAACATTTTTAAATAATAGTTTTTGAATATAGTAAAATTTTTAAACTACAATCCACAGCATTTATCCCCTCCTGTTTAAAATAAAATAGTAAAAGCAATTTTACTTTTAAACACTATATTTCTGCTTACCCCATATACCCCCAAATAGTTACCCCAACTAAACTCCACATCAATATTTGTATCTATTAATTGTGAGATTTAGCAGCTTTAGTAATTATTTAATTGTTATAAAGAAAATATTACAGTCGACTAACGAAAAGATTTTCTCAAGGCCAAGAAGGAATGGAAACCAGAGGGGGCAAAATGGAGCGGAGGTAAAGGATTATGTTATCTTTAGATCATAGTATTTTACATGAAGTTTTTTTACTATTGCATTAACTACTCGTTTGCGCATTAATAGACGGTACCCAATGTTAAATAGAAATCGTTTGTATGTATATTATTAAAAACTCACATAAAATAAATAATTACACATAAAAAATATCAGTTTGTGGATGCGTTTTTTGGGTATTAATTAATTCATTGAATTTTTTAAATTAAGAAATGATAACCCGCCACTGAGATAACGGCAAAATTGCTTATTTGCGGGATTCGCCGATTTTTAAGTATTTAAATGTTTTATGTTATAATCTGGCCCTTATAAATATACAGGTAAAGCGATAGGTAAATAATAACATAAACTAAAACTAGTTTCCATCCATTATTACCAATTACTTAAGTGAACAAAACCTAATCAGGTAATCATAATCATTAACTTCGTGTTTTACGGATCATTCTTGAATTTCTGGTATTCTTCGATTCTTCTCCATCATAAATACGTATAAAAAATCAGAATCAAAAATCCTTTTACGAGCGTATTGAATTGTAAAGTGCTATTTTTTTCGTAGAGATTTGATAGAATTTCAAGATAAAACACTTGGGGGATGTAAGCGGAATTTAAAACAGTATGTGGTTTGCCCGCGCACGTCCTGATTGGACCACATGATAATTCTCAACATCGGTATTTTAAATTTTAAATTATAGTCTTACATTATTTATGGATTATGGATTGCTTTTATGTTAGAAAATTATCCACATTAAAATAGTTTCACTTCTTTTTTTCCTTGTAGAATTTATTGTAATAACGATTAAGAGCAGATTTTCTTTTTTGGACATGAATATATTAATATGCATATTATTACAAGCTACTCATTTTTTGTGACCAAAACATCCAACAGGTGTTTTGGCAGTATTGCACGATATAAATATAAAAAGAGCAGACTTTGATGATCTTATTGCCGGAAGGTAAAGCTGTGATTAAACCGTTTTTACTTTTAACAAAATTGCTTTAAACGTCAAGATCCTTACCTTGTTTTGAAAACTTAAGCTCTTGTTTCCGGCGTCATATCACGAATTCATAATGATGATATACGTAAATAGCTACTAAATCAGGCTAAACCATGTATCTCAAAAGTAGACTTAAAATTAAAATTAAAATAGTCAAATCTCACTTTGAACATTATAATATAACGTTTGCAATGTCGTTAATCCAGAATGAACTTCTTGTAACATGGATATCCTAGCTGCAATATGCCGTACCGAAAGTTTGTAAAATTTTAGGACCGAACTATTTTGATAAATTCAATGAAACTTGGTTTACGTACTGAATGTTCCATATCCTCTAGAGACCTAAAACAACTGTTTTTTTAATTTGATAACTAAATTTCAAGGTAGCTTCAAGTTACAGAGAAAACGCATAAATGATCGCTAGAATAACAACTGTTTGGTTTGATTAAAATGTTTAGGGATGTTTATTGCCGTTTCTTTTAAAAGTTGGTAATTTGCTTTTGTGTAGTTAGGGACGCTACCATTTTGTTTTGGGAGAATTATTATGAAATATAAATAAGAATTAGGTAGCCATTTTTTGTCTTTGCCTGCAACAGTATTTTCGTTTATGTAAGTTTACATTTATTTGTTCCCTTTTATGTTGAATAAGTTGTGTCTACTCATTAATTAATCTGAAACCTAACTATCTCGATTGCAAACTTTAGATAAGTCAAAAATCATAATAATTCAGTCAACAAACGTTGTTTTGAGATGCCATTGTAAATTGTAATTTTATTTAATCTGATTTGGGAAATATACAGCTTATTGTTAACTGGACATGTTATTCTGTGACTTAAATGCAATTACTGTTTTTTATGTTTCACAGTCAGTACATACATAATGATTGTTGGTTGATTTTTACAACCTATTGCAAATACTATACTTTGATACCTAAAATATTACTGGAAAGTCCAGCAGGTCCGGAACAGTGGATGTTTCCCTAGTACAGATTTACTATACTATTTGAGAGAGTGCAATCTCCGCGGTGGTAATAAACCATATATAGGTCTCTGCAAACTTATACTGTTTGAGAGAGTGAAATTTTCACGGTGCTAATAAACCATATTGCGGTGTTGTCAAATCACCGTATTGAAAATTTTATCAACGACGGAACGGAAACGTTAATAAATATTTTTATATCTGATTTAAATTAAAAGAGGGACATGCTATATCATGGGCATAATTAATATAAAGGTTATACATAGGACCATAGTTAGATTCATTAATACTTAAATTAAAAACTAAGAATAAAAATTGCATGCAAACATAACCTAGCTTTCTTATGTATAAATAAATAGGTTTCATTTTAGAAAAGGATATCAATTAGTTAGATTGCTTGATCATAAATACGTTTATGCAACCCAAGTTACACTTTGGGACGGTTTCCCACTTGTTAGGAGGAAGTGATTTCCATATTAAAATTTACACATTACGATGTTTAACGTTAGATAGATTTTTATATTTTCCAGCTCAAGCTTATGTTGTTAATTAGCTGAAAATAGATTAATTAGGTCAATCTTATTGTGACTCATATAATACAATTAATTTTTGAATTTGTTTACAAGATTTCTAATCACTTCAATTAATGAAGGTATTAAATCCTGTCGTTCGTGTTGATATGACTCTTATAGACTCTTATCCTGTTTTTCCTCACCATTGTTTTGATGTAAGTGCTTAGAGCATTGTATGCTGGACATTTTGTGCATAAATTGATAAACATTGACTTAATATTTAAGCTGGCACTTGTATATGCATTAATTGGTGTTCGTACTCTAAAAAAATTATGTTTATAGTAAATTGTAAAGATGTTTCTATGGAGAAATTATTTGTATTACCTGTGTCATGTATTCATGTAACTAGTTTGTAAAGAATGAACCTTGATTTGTTGAACTTTATATGTAATTAGATCGTAACGAGATATGTACATTGTCAATCGTTTTTCGTGAATATCTTCGTTACGATACATTTTGGGACAATGAATGTATTATACTTTTTTGATCTTTGTTTCAAGGGCTACAATTCTGTAGTAACTTAATTAGGATTAGTGATAAAAAAAATAACAGCTGTGCGGGAGTAGTGACGTCACGAGTTTACTCGATGTTTCATTGTTTTGAAAAAGTGTCATAGTTTTCTTTTGTTCCGGCATAAACTATATAAGCTGGGGCAAATTGTAACAAAATCAGTCGATAAAACGTACAAGGCAGAATCTATGCCCGGCTCCGGATAATATCTGTAATAAATTTGAGGTTACATTTCAACCATATGTTTTTGACGCAAATGTCATTGTATAAATAATGTTTAGATTAAACTAAAAGTGTTACCTGAACATTTTTGAAAATTGAAAGAAGATATTAGTGTTGTTTAACAATTATATAAAGTGAACGTGATTGTTTAAATAAATTCAAGGGTTCTAGGAAAAATGCCCACAGGAAAAAAGCCCACAGGAAAAATACTCACGGAAAAATGCTCACAGGTATAAATGCTCACAGGAAAAAAGCCCACACGGAAATATGCTCACATCGAAAAAAGCCCACACGGAAATATGCTCACATGGAAAAAAGCCCACACGGAAATATGCTCACATAAGAAAAAGCCCACACGGAAATATGCCCACATAGAAAAAAGCTCACATGGAAAAATGCTCACATTTGAAGCATTATCTGAAGGTCAATCTCTTTGAAAATGTAATACCTTAAAGCTTATGGATGTCTACTTTCTGGCGAGGTGGTATTCAATAATTAACAAACAATGGGGTGTCAAAGAAGAAGGTTTGCCGTTGTTTGTACTAAGAAGTCTCTGTTAGATCTACCAAACTTACTAACTTATAACCTAACCTTCGCTGCATAGCGTTTCTCATTCTCTTATGCATTATTATCTTTTATGCATTATTATCGATTAATTATTGATTGATTAATGTAAGCATATTTCTAAGTGAACATTTTTCCATGTGGGCATATTTCCGTGTGGGCTTTTTTCCATGTAGGCATATTTCCGTGTGGGCTTTTTTCCATGTGGGCATATTTCCGTGTGGGCTTTTTTCCATGTGAGCTTTTTTCTATGTGGGCATATTTCCGAGTGGGCTTTTTTCCTGTGAGCATTTATACCTGTGAGCATTTTTCTGTGAGTATTTTTTCTGTGGGCTTTTTTCCTGTGGGTATTTTTCCGGTCACGAAATTCAAGTGGATTTATTTTCATCATCGATCTTCGTATCGATATTTTATAAACAAGAAGTCAGCTGATTGGTTTTATCGCAGTGTTACCAATAAAAAGGATTAACTTTTAAAAAGAGGAAAATATATCGTAATATACAAGGTTGGTTATAATGAATGATTCTTGTTAATTTCATGAATAATAATTAACTTGTAAAGTTCATCCTCAATATAAAACCATTTGGTTTAGTTCATTAAGTTCTTTTGAGAATTTATTTGATTTGAAGTAAATAAAACAACTAAATTTCTTTTATATAAAATTTATTTTCATTTGATGAATATTTTTATTTACAAAACAAATTTCATTTGTGTTGGTCTGTTCAAACGAATGACCGTACTGATCCTATGTCAGGTCACTACAACTATTTCTAACGTTTGAGCAAACCTGAGAATTTATTCTCAATTTTCAATTGTATTATTTTCAATAACATTTTATTTTCTTTGACTTTCCATTTGAATTTTTATTTTGTTCGTTAAATAAAGTTTATGTGTTTTCAATTTTACATATGTGTTTAATTGATGTTAATACAAGCATCCAGCGTTCTTTTCTTTTGAATTCAGAGTTTAGTAGCAGTTGTCCAGCTTGCAGGAGCTTTAGTGCTTACGATATAAGTTTTTCTTCCTTTCCAGGCATAAAAGTAAATAAGAGTCTCGTAATTCAAATAATTTATGCTTTACTGAGCAAACCTGAGCTAGCTGAGAGGAATAAAGAAAAATATCTGTGGTGTATTCTCATTTCAATCCACCGTATATCATTTATGTTTATATTTGGAACGGTGGACATATTGTATTTTATTTTATCTTCAAAGATCACCGCAATATATAGGCTATGTAAGAGGTTCCTCTCATCATTATTTGTGTACACGTTTTATTTATGTTATTTTCTATGTGATATATTCATTGTTATGTGCCTGTTACCATTTCTTGCTTGTCTAGGTATGCTTCTGTCCTGACTGGTCTGCGTGACATGTCTGGTCACAAAGTATCTGTTGTTATTTCAAATATTTAACAATTACTGTGCAGAAGTTCTTCTGTATTCATTATAAACTGGCACATTTACTTTTTCTAGTTTCTTCGTCAACCCTATTGAGTCAACCCGGTTGACTCAATTTCACTTACTTTTGCTTGATTCATGACATTGAGAGATTTATCGTTTTAACTATTTCTAAATACCAAGTATAATGGGGTGGTCATTATTTTGCAAGAGTTAAAATTTTGTAGGTTCCCCCTCCCCCACTAGATCTCTGTAAAATGTCAAAAAAATGAGCTGTGCAAAATTTCAGCCTATTTGGTCAATATTAACCCGTGCCACCTAAAGGTTAAAGTTTAAATGAGATTTAATATAGGTTTGGTGCACTTCTAGAGACTTTGTGTCATAACTTTTTTATCTTTTAACGTGAAATATTGTGTACTTATGATGTTGAAGTTGCTTAACACAAATCTGATGCCAAAAAAAACTTTGACTGTTACTCAAAAATGATCATTTTAGTAAAGTTGGCCGTTTTTTGACAGCTGTCAACTGTCAAATGTGTTTCTGACAGTTTGAATTTTATCATATTCGAGTTCAGCAGTTTCAACAACATAAATATATAAACTTTCAAGTTAAAACATAGAAAGAAGAAAAGTTAAGCCAGAAAGTTTCTAGAAATCATTTTAACTTTTAACCTCTTGGTGGAACGGGTTAATATTGAGCAAATGAGCTGAAATTTTGCACAGCTCATTTTTTGGCATTTTAAAGAGATCTACGGGGGGGACCTAAAAAATCTTAACTTTTGCAAAATAACGGCCACCCTAATGTATAAACGCACAACTGTATCAACTTTATAAATTGATTTATTCATATCTTTTCTTCAGTTTAATCAAAGACTCATTGTAATCGATCTAAATAATAATTTGATCACTGACTGAACTTGAAGCTATGACGTATTTACTCTGGGTTACAGTTTCAAGTAGGCTTTTACAAAACTAGCCTTTTATTGTCTACCAGGGTAAATCCGTCTCTACTACGCTCAACGTTAAAAATAAATTAATAAAATACTACACGTTAAAAAAATATTTTTTCTTTTTATACTTATGTATTAACTGCGCCCCTCCCCCCCAAATAAAACTCTAGTATCACTACCACGCCCACTAACATGAAGTGACGACATTGCACCTCTCCGATCTTTTTTTAGTTCAACCATATAGATGCTGATTATATAAAATGGTTAATATACCGATATACAAATCTACTACGGCTGCTTACATGAAGCCACGCCCATCAAGCCATATGTATGTAGTTCCTATAAAAGAACAATTATGCCACGCCCACCAGGCGCAATCATAGCACCACTTTGTTGGATGGATTCTATAAAAAGGCTAACTTACTGCTAAATTGGAATATATTGGTAAAAAGTTACCAGACGATAAACCATGCTTTGTTGAACATGGATAGGAGAGAGAAATCAAAGAGGGTATAAACTATGTAACTGTTTGCAATGCTAACGATTGTATGCAATGAACACCGTTGATAAACAACCTCAAAGAAAATAGACATGGACAAGCTCTGTTGGTAAAACAAGAAATGAAATGGATTACATCCTTTACATCTACTAAAAAGATCGTAAATGACGCTTCGGTCCTCTTTTACCATCGTTTAGTAAGAGCGAAACTATTAATTCAAAAACCGAGAATACATATGAGAAAAAACAAAAATACGAAAGGGCTTTTTTTGACATATTAAAGAAAAAATCACAGTGAACTACCGGAAAGATTTTCTTAAATGTAGGAAGAAATGGACGAGCGCAGGGGTAAGTTCAAAATAGGTATATTTTACTGTAATCTTGATTTCTGAATTTCTAAGAATGCAGTGGTTATGAAGAAAAACAAAAGATGATAACAATGTATCGTAAGGATAAAAGTCGCGTAGCCATTGTCAACAGCACCTGTATGTCCTTAAAGACGTCTGTCGGGACAACCAAGCAGCCACCAGCCGCCGCTTCCTGCTACTACAATACATAAAGTTTAAGCTGTTTTAACTTTTGTTTCAAAATTTAAAAAATGTATAAACAAATAATTTAGGAAATTGTAAAAATACATAAAAGTAAGGTTATTGTAACGTATCGGTAAAGCAGTGTTACTAAAACATTTTTATATTTATTAAGTGGACAATGACCTAATTTAAACACTTATTTTAGTTACTGAAAAAGACCATTAAATTCATGAATTATAGGGGAACTTGAAAAATCAAATAGCCATATATCGGTCATTATTGGCAATAATGCGAATAATGAAAATACTGATAAAACAGTAGCGTACTCGGGCCGGTCATAACACCTCCGAGCATAACTTAAGTAAAAAACAAAAAAGTTCTCACAATAGGCCTTGTCGAAATATAATGATTACAATAAACTAACAACCTGTCACTGACCTTCACCTTAAAGGCACCTAACTATCAAAGCACACTTGCAATGGGTCCTTGATGCAAGTGATGAGGAGATGCAGGCCACTACAATCCTTAAATGGTTGTGACAAAAACTGTTGTTCAAATATTCTAGCTGGGACAGTAGTAGCTTCCCTATTGCGATGAAAACTCCACGACGAGAAGACAATATTGATTGGAATAACTAACAAGACTTTGGCGTAAAAATCCGTCTGCAACTGTATAGAAAACCAGCGGATAGATTTTCTCTTTCTTTGCCTAAAGTACAACCCGCAGATCCCTAAAAATTCTAAAAAGGGCTTTTGGCAACATTTTCTTTAATTTAATCACCAGAGCATGCTTAGACACAAATGGCAATACTTCTTGGTAAGATTGTGGTAACTAGAGTCGCAGGGCAAGTACTGTCCTCCTAGTGAAATATATGTAGATGGTATGGCCGCGGTGAAGCCTGATTGTCAGAGTTTTCAGGACGCGTTAGCACCTCTGACATAACCTAACCACTTCGATTGCAGTAAATACTGATAACAGAAATCTACAACCTAACATGCCTTCCGCAGCTTGACCGGTTGCAATTTTCGTATCACTATAAGGGGTCATCCGTCCAAGTTCTGACTGTGTGTGTAGTAATATACTTTAACTATAAAAATTTTATTAGAAGTATCTCGGAGCAACGCTGGACTGGAACCTAATCTGGAATCGACACATAGAGAACTTAACGGGAAAGGAGAGAAACTGAAGAGGGGATGTCCTTATAATAGACATATTGTTACGTGCTAATTTCGTAGCACCCTGTATAGCTATGCTTTTGTGTTATATTTTATAGCGTTAGGAATTTTCGTATTCTCTCTCCTTTTAGTTGCGAAGTCGACACTTCGTTCGATTCGTTCGTGAAGCAACTTCTTGAAAATAATGTTTTAGTGGCATCGCCGTTAAATTAATTTTCCCTTTACGTTGTGAAATGGGAATTGCATTTGTGGAGATCTATAATTAATTTTTAGTGATTTCCAATTTTATTGGTACCGTAAGGGATTTACCGCTTCTTCTTTTGGAGGTTAAAAGTACGTTCTCGAAGGTTCGTAGAATTTAGCTTTTCTTTACATTCAGTCTCTTATATTGTAATTCTTTTGACAGGATTCGATATTTAGTAATCAATAACCTACATTTAATGTTTGCCAAGGTTATTTCACCTTGATTGAAAGTATTACACCTGATTGAGTTACCTGATAATTTGTTTAATTGTTAATAGACTTGAAGACTTATTATTTATATGTGTGGTATTTGGTGTTTATATTTACAGCCATCGAGGGATCAATATTGGGAAAAGTCAACCACATTGGTAGTAGTCGCAAATGTGTTGTTCTTTTCAGATTTTGTCGGCAAATACTGAAGCTATTTTCGACGGCGCTTGGCGCCCATTACAGAAGACCTCTTGTCAGACCCACGACCTCACATTAGTTAGCTGGCAACCGACAGATTTAACTGAGGTTAAAGTTGTTACCGTTTCCAAATAAGCAATCCCCATTTTATAGGTAACAATATATACATAGAAAATATCACTGCATGCGTGGTATACTGAATATAAAATATGAGCAAAATTTAATTCCATCAAAGGTGCCCGTTGGAATTTTGAACTCATGTGTATTATAACACTGGGAAAAATTGTTAAAAATAATTGTCATGGTCAAAGGATTATTATTATCTAAGGATTATCTGATTATTTTCTGGTGTTATAATACATGGGTGGTTTGATAAGTCAGTGACTTTTTGAATTTTCCGCGCAGTAACTTTAAATGCAACACTGCTCCCGTCAACTGCCATCTATGAATAGACTACTGTAGAATTTAGAGAAGGCTGCGCCATTTAGTTTGTGTTTGACAGCCATTGTAAGCAAACAACCTCGTGAATTTTAACGAAAATGGAAAAAAGTGAATAGAGTGAAAAAGTAAATAGTGAAAAGTGAGATGTCGTGTGCTGATTAAGCATTATTTCTTGCGTAAAAAAACCATCACCGAAACCAAGGAAAGGCTTGATAAATACTATGGGGACTACTATGGGCACCATCAATTTCAATGGTTAAGAAGTGGTTTACTGAGTTCCGTTGTGGTCGTACCAGCACAAGTGACGCCGAACGATCAGGTCGCCCAAAAGAGGTCGTCACGCCAGAAATCGTCGATAAAATCCATGGAATGATATTGGACAATCGGAGAATGAAAGTGCGTGAGTTAAAGTGAATCTCAACTGAGTGGGTACATCACATTTTATATGAATATTTGGACACGAAAAAGCTATCCGCGCGATGGGTGCCGCGATTGCTCACACTCGATCATTTGACCGTTTAACCACTTCAAAGGAGTGTTTGGCGATGTTCAGCCGCAATCCGAACGAGTTTTTGCGGCGTTTCGTTACCGTAGACGAAACATAGATCCATCGCACTACACCAGAGACCAAGGAACAATCAAGACAGTGGGTTTCTTCAGGTGAACGTGCCCCAAAGAAGGCCAAGGTAGGTCTGTCGGCCAACAAGGTCATGACCACAGTTTTTTGGGATGCACGCGGTGTCATTCACATCGATTACCTTGACAAGGGTAAAACGATCACCGACGAATATTATTCAAAGCTTTTGGACAGATTCGATATTGATTTGAAGCAGGAACGACCGCATTCAGCGAAGAAAAAAGTGCTGTTCCATCAAGACAATGCACGGGTGCACAGGTGTGTAGTCACCATGGCAAAAATCCATAAATTGGGCTACAAACTGCTTCCCCATCCAGCATATTCTCCAGATTTAGCCCCCTGTGACTATTTCCCGTTTCCAAACCTGAAGAAATGGCTGAGCGGTAAGAGATTTGGGTCGAATGAAGAGGTCATCACTGAAACTTTGAGGGCCTTGAGAAAACCTATTATTTGGAAGGAATAACAAAATTGGAAAAACGCTGGACTAAATGTATCGAGCTAAAAGGAGACTATGTTGAGACATAAAACGCTTATTTGCCGAAATAAATATCTTTTGTTCAAAAAGTCACTGGCTTATCAAACCACCCTCGTACACATGAGTCCAGAATTCCAAAGGCATCTTTGATGAAGTTACTTTTTGTTCGTATGTTATGTACAGTAGTGGGTAACCGATGCATGAGCGGCGTGATGCAACAACATCCAGCTTAATATTATCCGCCACAGCAAAATGGTGGATAAAAAGTAGAAAACACTAGATGACACTACTTCTTGTTACAACTTTCAAACTGTGCTGACGCCGAATGTCCCCATATCCGAGTTTCTTTTGTGTAGGATATTTATTTACACTCTAAATATAAGCTAATATTGAAATATTAGCCTTTACAAAACTCTTACACTTTTTGGTCTCCAGCTCTTGGGCTATATTCATAACACTGACTATTTCCCTCTCGTTTCGCAAAACTAGTGAAATTCAAAATCGTGATTAAATTTAACCAATCAGAATTAAATTAGAGCGGTAATTTGCAGTAATACAAAGTCATTGCCAATATGATAGAAAAAAAGTAACAATCTATTTACGTTTCTTGGTGGTTTTTCTAATATTTACTAGTTCTTGGTTGTTGTTTATTTGTGTTTTTTGTTTGGAATTCTCAGAAAGGTAATTGTACAATCTACCGCTTTTTATTTAGAAAATGTTTTGGCGTGCTTTTTGTAATCAAGTGGACACTAATACATGTCGTTTATAAAATGACAGTATTTTGTAAGATGCGTGATAACGAGTCGCATTCCCACAGACAAAATTTCCATCAAACCCTGTCATTATGACCACAAACAATACTCGGACTTCGTTAACACAGTTCGCAGATTGGAGCATATAATTTAAAACCACATTTTTAAACATTTAATCTACCTTGTCCGATTTCAAAAAACTTTTTCGTTGTTTACAAACCCGTAATTTGCAATCTCACAAAAATATAAAATTTAAATTACTATTTTTTAACGATATTTTCTGGTTCATAAAGCCTTCGAAAATATCGTGGAACGAACAGAATGGATGGACAGCGGATTCTGCTGAATTAAAATACACCTACATTAATTTTATTCACGAACGGGAGTAGATGAAATCAGGAGCGCATAACAAATGAGCATCACCAGCCTGAGGTGCGATTGTTTCGATTGACTAACCGTCCAGTCAGTATGGCCAACGGTACGCACATTTACGAAACAATACGCCCATTATTATTAGAAGGGAAATCGACTATAATTTGTGGAAATGCTACTTGAATGCATTTTAATAATATTATTTGTCTTATGTAAAATACATGTTGTTATTTTTGTAAATAATCATTAGAGACAAATATTTCCATGGAGTAAACTAGCGACAATTCAGGATAGTGCAGCAGGCAATGTTTTATTCAGTTCTTCAATTAACAGAGTATGTTATTTTATGATCACAAGCTTTAACAGATGAACAAAAAACATTATACAGCTCTTAAGTTGTCATCCTTAGATGAAGATGTAGGCACTCTATTTTTACACAGACATGTCATAATAGCCGCGTTCGGTATTTCAAATCTATTTACTGAAGAGCTCGGTTTCCATAGTAACCATTGTTGTAAATAATTGTAACTATGGCAATAGAGCTTGCAGAGCAAAAAGAGAAAACGCAATAAATGTCGTATGTGACGACGCAAATGTGACGTATTCTCACAAGTGCGAGTACAAAAAAGAGCAATGCCGGACAAAGATAATAAAAGTTAGACATAGTATGCAATACCTACTAAGATTTATTAAAGAAATCAAATCTTCATTATACCTAATAGTGTAGTAACTCTATTAGATATACAGTAGAGACTGCCTAAAGTGACCACCTTTGGGACTGGCCCAAAATGGTCAATTTAAGCAGGTGGTCACTTTGTAAAAGTGTGAATTCTTTATACACTACAATTTGCCCAAAACAGCCCACACTCGTCAGTATTAAAAATATCCTCTGATTTAAAGCCCTTTGCAAACTCTGTAAAACGAATACGAAAATCACTTACTGTTGCAGGATCAATTTCATTTGCATCACCAACTAAACTTTTCTGGGAAATGTTGTTTCGTTTCTTAAATTATTCAAGCCAACCCGACGATGCTTTAAAATTAGGCAAATTTGACAGCAAATTTTAATGCTACTTCTTGTAACATTGGTCCAGAAAGTCTTGCATTTACACTGCACATTTTTTAAAACCAATTTAAAGTTCAATCAATCAATTAATCAATCAATTAACCACTTCAAATTCTGTTGAATGTCTTTTTCTGAAGAAGTCTAAAGCATCTTCTTCGTAACGTTGTTGATATTCTAATTATTTTTTTAAATATTATTAATATTGTTTTGCTAATACCAAAATGTTCCGCTGTTTTTCTTTCACTGTGGTTTTTTAAAAACTCTAACGCCTTTTGTTTTTCTTGTAAATTTAGTTCTTTGTAAACTTTTTTGTTTGAAGTCATCTTGATCACAGTAATTAACACAATGGTTTCAATCAACAGATGAAACAAGACTGATTTTATAAAACAATTTTAAAACTATCCAAGGGTTACTAATGTGAAAGTTTGCAGCTAATGAATTTCTCAGAAGCAGAAATAAAATCTTAAAACTTGGAAATACCTGAACCCAACTGGTCACTGTGAACCGATTATGATGCATTCTTAGAATTTCTTTGAATGCTATTTACATGTACATGCCTACTTAAACTTTTAGAAGATTAGTTTTAACTGTTATAAGTAATCCCTTGGCTAATGGTCACATTACACAAACATTTTTTAACAAATATTCGACGTAAATGTAGTCAATGGTCACAAAAGAGAAGTGGTCAGTTTATACAGTATAAATTACATTAAAGTAATGGGATTTTTGCAGGGACTGAGAAAAAGTGGTCAATATGACCAGAGGGTCAGTTTAAACAGGTGGTCAGATTTACAGGTTTTACTGTAATTAGAAGAGCAATAAAAGCAATGCCAACCACAAAATAAATTAGAAAATACGCCAGCATACCTAATCAAAAGAGCGGATGAGATAAAGCATATAAATTAGAAGAAAACAAAAATAATTGATTTACAGTTTTTTTCTTTTGGCTTTCCTCTTTTGTCAAATGTATTTCACTATTTATCAAAAGTATTTCCCATCTCTATTAAACAGTTTGCTGTGTATGTCAAACTATTTCCCCTTGTGTCAAATCTATTTCCTTATTTGTTAAATCTATTTCACATTGATATTAACATTGATTATTAAGAATGAATGCTGAAAGAAGGCAAAAGAACAAAATCTCGAACGAGGTACGTGCTTTAATAATCAGAGGAATCAACGATGGTAGTTCTTCAGTCCAAATAGGACGACAATTTAATGTTTTGCCGAACACTGTAAGAAAAATTTACAAGACGTACAAAATAACGAACGAAGTGAATAAAAGAAGTGCTGGTCATCGCCCCAAGAAATTTACTCAAGAGGAGCAAGAAGAAATCTGCAATTTAATGGATGAGGATTGCACCTTGACACTAAAACAAGTAAAAGCCAAATTGTTGGAGCAAAATCCACAACTAGAGGTGAGCTTATCGACCATTGACAGAGCGACAAAGGCATTTCACTGTTCTGTAAAACGCGTTTCTTTTGTGCCAGAAAGGCGTAACACACCAGATACTATCCAAAGTAGGTTTGAATATGCTGTTCAATACAACAGAATAATGGTTCACAGAGAAAAACTATTTTTTATTGATGAATTTGGGATTCAAGTAAATTCTAGAAGAGCTTATGGAAGATCACCGAAAAATACAAGAGCCAACAAAGTGAAGGCCCAATTAAGAGGCCGTAATTATTCGATTGCTGCTGCAATGTGTATTAATTCATTATATTTATTCACCATTCAAGACAGGCCTTACAATGAAGAACACTTTGGAGAATTCTTGACATCTTTGATTGACCACTTGGCCGCAGATCATATACAAGGTGCATATTTTGTCATGGACAACGTCGGATTTCATAGAACGGATGAAATTCAACAACTGATCAGAGCTCATGGACATGTACCAATATTTCTGCCTCCGTACAGTCCTTTTTTAAACCCCATTGAAGAGCTGTTTCACCAATGGAAAACTATAATAAAAAGAAGTCAGCCTACGGATGAAGAACAACTATATGTTCAAATTCATAACGCTTCTGAAGCTATTACACAAGAACATTGCCAAAATTATGTTCGACACATGGAGATATATTTGGGAGATTGCCTCAATAGAATTGAAATTTTGAATTAATTATAAAACATTTTTTTTACAAGTATTGCGTTACATTATGTAATATTAGTAGGTATATTTAGTAAATTGTTATATTCTTCTTTTTCTAATAAAACATTAAAAAAGAGGAAAATAATTTGCAATAACGTGAAAGAGTTTTGACAAATAGTGAATTTCATTTGATTATTAATGTCAAAGCTACATAGGTGGGAAATACTTTTGATAAATAGTGAAATACATTTGACAAAAGAGGAAAACCAAAAGAAAAAAACTGTATTAGTTGTATATAGCTTAACCTTTAACATAATTACTAATTGAAAAAGTAAGCTTATCAAATTATTATTTAGAATAAAAATTCATGTGGAACTTGCAGAAATTGTTTTCTAGCTGGAAGGTTCCAAGCATAGGCTGCAAACAAACATTTTTCTTATTAAATACGCAAAAACATGTATATATTATATATATTGTAGGTAGATAATTAATTAATGATTTTATTTGAATTTATACGTTAAAGTCATGTACAAATAATTCACAGTATCCTTTATATTAGTATAACTGTGTTAATTGTAACAAGCATGGTCAGGACCGGATTATGTCATTTGTCGCCTATAGACCTACTCATATTTACACCCTTAATGAAAAAACATTATTGTTATGATCTCAAGGCCATATTCAAGGGGGGGGGGTTAGGGGGTCTGAACCCCCCGAAACTAAACTTAATACTAATAAATGACAACAAAATAAAATTATTTTTCTATTCTGCTTCTCCCCGAAAGTAAATTCCCCCAGAACCCCCCCCCCCGGAAATAAATTTCTGGCTACGGCCCTGTATGATCGTATGTAATTTATTAAATAGGCAAGCATTTTGTAAATAAAAGATATTTTTTAAAACTTGGCGTCCAAGTTAACTATGAATTAATTAGTTATTTTGTGAACGTACCACACTTACATGTACCGAAACGTGCGTCAATGTCGAGATGTTACTTGTCATCTGTTGTGTTACATAAATTATCTTAATTTATTTAATTCAAGTTTAAGAATTTAAAATTGCAACAGGTTAGATTAGCACAAAATTCGTGGGGCTGCAGCCCCAGGTGTATTCAGGATCTGAACTAGAGGGGGGCAACTCATATTAGTTTCCAGGAAGAAGAGCAAAGTGAAATACGACGATTTCTTACAAAATAAAACTCAAAACTATTGCAAAACTGTTAGTTTTATTAGTCACCAAGAAATGCGTACTGATTTGCATCCCACCCCGCCATGAAGAGAAATGAATGAAGAGGGTTTTATTCTCTTTTATTTTTCTTTGAGGAGGGCCACTGCCAATCTGCCACTCTCTGGGTACGCCCTTGCTACCACTATAAAACAGTTACACTTTTTAATAGAAAAAGAAAAAGTTCCAAAAATTATTTCCACCATTTTTCATATTTTCACGAATTCATTATAATATTCGAGGACAATGAATGAAGGTTAGTAAGTAAAAATGTGTGTTAAATTCTTTCAAAGAATACTACTATAAAATAGTTCAAAGAATTATTTCACCCTTTTTAAATTTCCATGAATTCATTTTATTATTCCAGGACAAGTAGGTTAAATTTTTTCAATAAAATACTACTATACAAAATAATTGAACCTTTTAACAGGAAACGAAATTGTTCCAAGAATTATTTGTCGTTTTTAAATTTCCAAGAATTCATTTTAATATTCGAAGATAATGAATTAAGGTTAGTAAGTAAAAATGTGGGTTAAGTTTTTTCAAAGAATTCTACTAACTGTAAAACAGTTCCGCGAATTCATGTTAACCCCTCAAGTACTATTGTGTTTTGAAGTAACGTATATATTTACTATCATGGGGTGTTTGAACACACAGGTTTTTTGAAGTTTTTTAATAGTAGACGTTTTTTCATAGTTTTTTCATCATTTTTTTAATAAAAATACATGTGTACATAAAAAAATATATTTGAAACTAAAAATACGCTTTTTGTAAACTAATTATTTGTTGGCTGGTTCACGAAGATGTGACTTCATTTGCTGGTAAGGAAAATGGCATTATCATCAGATATAAAAATTGTCTGTCGACATTTTTGGGTGTTTCAGCGCCTCAGACCTATTGTTTTTCAAAAACTGTAAGAAACAGCATATTTGTACTATGTTAAAGGCTTTGTTCTTGTAAAAGAATACCAAGAAGCTTAAGAGCCCGAGTATAATAATTTAGAAGATATTATATAAATGATTGTGCCTGGGGTGCCGAAACACCCCACGATAGTACTTCAGGGTTAATATTCCAGGATGTAATATACTAATTCGATATTTTATGTACGCAAACCAACAAATTAATATTTAATTTTATAGATTTACTATCCATCAGGTAAGTATAATTTATGCAAAAGGCAAAACGTACCTGATGTTAAAAATAAAAATTTCCAAAAGTCACTAATCCAGCGAATATAAAATTACGCACAACTGAGATAACTGAACAAAAATTAGCAAACGAATAAAGGAATTATTTATAATGTTGAAAAGATTTTGCACTTCAGTAAAACCCGTGTTTATTTTACCGAATGACCCAAAGGGGCTAATAGTTCCTGTAAAAAGCAATAAAATTATCTCGATCCGTTCTTCGGTTCTATTGATACCATTGACGTCTATCCAGATGGGTACTTAATTAACATTTGTTGCAATTTACATATTTGGTTAGTTTCTGGTCAAATCCCTTTGTGAAGTATTAATATTGACACTTTCCAATAATTATAAAATTTCGATAAATCTCATGCAATTTTTAATTTAAACACCTAAATCAAGAGGGCGATCGCTCCAAAGTTTGCCGCCCTACAAAATTTGGGAGGCCTATTGGGTAATCTGGCGCTGAGCATGGTGAATGCAAAGAATAAATAAACAAATAAATAAAATAAGGATGTGCCTCTGCGCCAAAAAATGCAGGATAAGCAATACAAACGAGTACAAACTGAACGAAGTTTCAAAAGGGTCAGCACTACGAAAAAGTTTTTATATATTATTATTTCGTAAGATTGATAAGACAAGGTAAATGTATTACATTTTTTCACCTCTAGTGTTTAACCTAAAAATATTCTGTTTAAAAGGCTTTTCCACACTGTGTTATGATTTAATCTTGTCATTTCTAATTTGGTTAAATGCTTTTAACTAGGCATTTTTATCGGATATTCCATATTTGGTAATGCATAGATTTAGGATTATTAGGATTTTTATTTTTTGGGAAATTTTATAAAAAATAATTCTTCCTTTTTACAAGTTTGGCCGTACTTTCTCTTGGAACTTGTAGAAGTATGTTGCGGTGATCTAAAGTGAAATAAAATATATCCACCGTTCCAAATATAAACATAAATTATATACGGTGGATTAAAGTGAGAATACACCACAGATATTTTTCTTTATTCCTCTCAGCTAGCTCAGGTTTACTCAGTAAAGCATAAACTAATTGAATTACGAGACTCTTATAAACTTTTATGCCTGGAAAGGAAAGAAAACTTATATTGTAAGCACTATAGCTCCTGCAGGCTGAACAACTGCTACTAAACTCTGTATTCAAAAAAAAAGAACACTGGATGCTTGTATTAGCATCAATTAAACACATATGTAAAATTGAAAACACATAAACTTTATTTAACGAACAAAAATAAAAATCCGAATGAAAAGTCAATGTAAAGAAAATTTTATTCATATATAATATCACAAGTGGTCTGATTTTTTCCGACAAAATTTGTCGTTTCAGATATGAGTAGCTTTGCAACGAAAATTACACGAGTCGACGCAGGAGACGAGTGTAATTTTCCAAAAGCATAGGTTCTGCGTTGTACGTTTTGTCGACTGATTTTGTTACAATTTGCTCTAGCTTATATAGTTCATGCCAGAACAAAGGAAAACTATGACATTTTTTCAAAACAACGGAACATCGAGTAAGCTTGATGACGTCACTAATCCGGCGCAGCTGTTATTTATTGTAACTAATCCTAATTCTATTATTACGGGATTGTAGCCCTTGAAACAAGGATCAAAAAAGTATCATACATTCATTGTCCCAAATTGTATCGTAACGAAGATATTCCAGAAAAACGATTGACAATGTACATATCTCGTTACGATCAAAATACTTATAAAATTTAACAAATCAAGGTTCATTCTTTACAAACCAATTACAGAAATACACGATACAAGTCATACAAATAATTTCTCCATAGAAACATCTTTACAATTTAATACAAACATAATTTTTACAGTGCGAAATACAATGAATAAACCAATTGATGCATATACAAGTGCCAGCTTAAATATTAAGTCAACGTTAATCAATTTATGCTCAGAATGTCCAGCATACAGTTACTAAACACTTACATCAAAACAATGGTGAGGAAAAACAGGATAACAGTCTATAAGAGTCATATTAACACGAACGACAGGATTAGAAATCTTCATTAATTAAAGTGATCAGAAATCTAATAACCAAATTGAAAAGTTAATTGTATTGTATAAGTCATAATAAGATTGACCTAATTAATCTATTTTTAGTTGATTAACAACATGAACTTGAGCTGGTCTCCTGGAATATAGAAAAATCTATCTAACGTTAAACATCGTACACTGAAAATTTGAATATGGAAATTACTTCATCCTAATAAGTGAGGAAACCGTCCCAAAGTGTAGCTTGGGTTGCATAAACATTTTTCTGATCAAGCAATCTAACTAATTGATATCCTTTTTCTGAAAATGAAACCTAGTATTATTATGCATAAGAAAGCTAGGTATTATGTTTGCATGAAATTTATATTCTTAATTTTTAATTTAAGTATTAATGAGCCTAACTATGGTCCTATATATAGCCTTTATTATATTCATTATGCCTATGACATAGCATGTCTCTCTTTTAATTTGAATCTGATATGTGTGAAACATTTATTTTTAACGTTTCCGTTCCGTCGTTGATAAAATTTTCAATACGGTGATTTGACAACACCGCAATGTATTCCATTTACTGATGAAGTTTTCAATATAATTTCCCATTTTGAGTTTTTTAAGTGGGTGAAAGATTAAATAGTTCCTATGAATTTAGTTGAAGTTAGGTTTCACGTAGGTGAGCTTTTAATACACTGAGAATTCAATTCAAACATAGTTTAACCGTCCTAAACTAAAATTTATTTTATTAGATTTATTTCTATCAATTTCTTGCTTTTGTAGGAAAACCTTTTTTTGTAAGCTAGAATACGCAGTACATTCCGTTAATTTTATTGCGACCGCCAAATCTTGCTAGAATGATTGATTGTAGAACGTTAACTGGGACACCCTATATATTGGTTTCTTCTGAAGAACAAAAGGTTCATTCCTGGTTAGAACTGCGCAAGTTGTTCGATAAAAGATAATTTGCAACCCCCTTTCCCAGGTGGCATAACATTACGCTTCTCATGAACCAAAGGAATTAAACGACATCACCCAATACAATACCCACCAACCACTCCACATTCTTCTTTACAACTTTACTAAACGACAGACTAACATTGTTGATTGTGAATGGTAAGAAACCTTGTCAACCATAAACTATGAATAAGCTATTTCTTTATTATTTTCTTTTTCTGTATTTATCCTTCTAAAGTCAACTATATCCTTTGTTCTTGATGTTTTCGATAGCCAGTCTCGAGTTTTCCTTGCCATCATTTGTTGCATTCTTATAAGCTTCGTAAATATCACATATTGATCCATTTTTGTAAAAATTATTCTATGTTGAATTCTATATTGAAGATACTTGCATGAACATTATAAGTAGCCGCAAGTTGGCCAACCCCATGTATCTGTGGTAGATGTAAATTTGCTTTGATATATGCCGTCTTTCGTAATGACTTTGCACTCGAATTAAGACATTAGTGTGTTCTCTTATACATATACCTATATGGGCGATTCCACCACCATGACTCAGTTACTGTACAACATGTGATTTTCATAATTCTTAAAGTATTTTACAATTAAAGCTTTAAATATTCAAATGTGCTGCCCATCACTGAGTACGTAAAATATACAGTTGTGTCTTCTAGGTTCCACAGCTAATAAACTACGTATTTTAGTTGCAGCAGTTGCATACACGAACTTAGAATCTACGATACTCCGATTGTGATTTTTAGAAACAGCGAACGTCGAACGTAGAAATCATTTAGATACTGATTTATCAGTTGGTATTCTTATGTTTGGTTTGAGTTGGAAAGATTTAGTTTCTTGCCATGTAAATGTAAGGTAAGTCACCAAGAATAATTACGAATTGCTATAACCATTAGTACAAGGTAATCCAAAATTATTGGGAGCGGTTTGATTCTAGCACCACTTTAAATTATTGTCACGTTGGCAACACGAATATTGTTCAGGCGTTTTTAGCCTTCTGTTATTTTACAGTAGCATCTCAAACATAATATAGCTTACAAACATTTCATTCATTTTAAATAATAAATTTACCTGATAATAAAATTGTCTAACAAACTGTTTTTTAAAATAAGAACACAAGGGATATAAAATAAAAATTTAATGAAAACCCGGAACAACGTGGCAAAGCACAACGATGCAAACGAGAAAATGACGAGATTACGCTGTAATTTGACGCAAGACATTTCAATAGTTCCACACTAACAAAGTGAAATGCACTAAAACCTACGGCGCAAAATTTAAACCGTCCTCTCATTTTGGATCACACTGTAGTATTACAAAACTGTTTCAGTTTGCTTAATAAAATAATCTTTTTGTAAGAATACGGATATTTTGTAAGAATAAGATAAATAGATCATAGAAAAGAATATTATCAATTATCTAAGGATGACAATTAATATAATTATTTTTATTAATTTATAAATTACACATAAATTATTGTAATGTATGCATTTTTTGTGTATGACAAATGTTAACACGAAACTATTACTCCAGAGTTATTTACACCTACAACGTAGTTATTTCATTAAAACTCAAAATTACAGTAATTAGGAAAATATATTACAAGAGATAATTTATAAATAATTATTCCAGTATTATAAAAATACGAAACCTGTTAATTGCTTTAACACCTAAACACAAAAACATCACAAATGCAAATAAAAGTATTCTATCATGAGATAGTTATATACTAGATACCAACCAAGTTTGCATAAAACTACCGCGTCTACGTTATCCTAGTAGGCATTGTAAAATGGCATACTACATACTTCGTGGTCGCGGGCGGGTAGCTTTGCCCCCTTATGAATAGTGTATGAGGCTTTCGATATTAAGGTAATCATAAAGGTACGCCTGGTATGCACCGTGCGTGCGTCCGTCATGTAATCTGCTGTGTGGGAGATGTGCCAGACACGCAAGAGAAGTCGCCAATCATCATTCCAGTTTTCTTACAAAAATCTGTTCCCACCACGCACACCCACTATTAGAGCGGCTTGTGGTCTTTATTATTTATTTTTTTCTATTTAATTCCTGGATAATACGATCTTACGTGTAGTAGGGAAGGTGAAGAACGCGGACTAATTTATACACATCGTCAGACGTGTTGGGCATTAGAGATTTTCTGTTGTATATAATCCCGTTTGCAATTATTTATATCAAAGCAAGCCATGATATACTTATTTATAATTTGTCTCGTTTTAATAGCCATCGCCATTGGAAAATCTTTATTTGGCTATTCTTCCTTGTGGTTCTGGAGTTGACATAACACACATAATGAATATATGTACTGGGCATAGGCCTCCAAGTAGCCACGGTTTACAGGATGCGCAACAACCACTAGCGAAAAACCTTTCTTAACATAACATAAAAAGCTAACCTAGCCTAACTTAAACCTTACCTAACCTAGTCTTTTCTAGCCTAACCTTTCCTAAACAATCAGCGTTTTTGTCATTATGCTTTGTCTTGTAGGTCACTCCATCTATTCTGCCATTTAATTAAGATAATTAAACCTTCTAGTTATCTTTATCTCTTTATATAACCATATACTTTCTTCTACTAATAAATCTATGGGACTGGATCCACTTAGCACCTGGGCTGCTTCATTTGATACATTCTGTACGCGCTTATTAATTATTCATGGGGTCATATGTCTTTTTTAATATTTTTTGTACTTTTCATATCTTAATGCACCGTGCCGTATTGGAGCTCCGTAAAGAAGTACTGAGTTTATGATCGATATTAATATCTTTTTGTTACTTGCTTTAGGTCCTTTTATATTTGGTATTATTATGCTGATCAACTTTTTAGCAACCTGCCTGGTTTTTTTCTGCGGTTTTTGTCATTCTCTTGTCTGTATTGAAAAGGACTTCCAGGTATTTATCTCTCTTTTGGATGTTCTAATTTGCCTGCCAACTAAAAAGAAGATATTTTCTAATTTTTTGCATTTTACAAAAACTGTCTAGGTCTTCTCCATCTTATTTCTCATCCATTCCATTATAATAATTGTGTCATTTGCTCTTTACTATTGCTTTACTATGGCTAATTACAATTGCCAAGTGATCTGCGTAAAAAATCAAGTTTCTTCTCGAACTTCAATTCAGAGAATACCATCGTAATATATGTTCCACAGCAGAGGCCCTAGAATAGACCCCTGTGGAACTCCGCATGTTAAGTCCATTTATTATCTTTACCTATTGAAATTTGTCGGTCAGATAAGTAATTTTGCATCATTTTAATTAAATGTTCGCTAAGTTTGCGACTTTTCAGTTCTGTAACAATTCTTCTTCAGTTCGCAGAGTTAAATGCTTTTTTGACATCTATTGTTGTTAATAGACTATACATTATATGTTGATATGTTCCTACATTTGCTATTTCAATCACTTCGCTTATGGCATCAATGACCGAGTTACCTGCTGATTTTCCATTCTGTCCGAAAAGTTCCCAGACAAATTAGCTTAGAAAATCTTTTGATCTAGATTTTTGATTGCAGAATTCAATATTGTTTTTAATTAAAATATTAATTCATATTTGAAGTGCTTTACAGTCTGGGTCTGGAGCTTTATTGACTTTTAGTCTTTTTGCAGTTTCTTCTACTTCTCCTATTGTCAATATTGATACACCGTTTTCTTCCAATTGCTTTATAATCCAATTAACTTTCCTATTTTCTGTAAAGAATGTTGATGCAATCTTGAACTATCTAATATCTGGAATTTTGTTGTGACTTCCAGCTTTTTAATGGCAATTTGATATGGGCCTCTCCAATTGTCTTCATTTAATTCTTGTAGTATTTTATTCCAACTCTTATTCTTCGAAGTCTTTATCAAATTTTGGAACAGTACGTTGAAATTGTTATATTCTTCCTTGGCAAGGCCTTTTTCTTCATCAGCTGCATTTGATTTTTTACTTAATCTTACGAGATTTCTTTGCTTTTTCAGGCATTACCGCCTTAAGTTACCAATTTGCAGCTCCCACCAGTAGACTGTCCTGTATTTCTATCAACTGGAAATTTTTTAAGTAAGCACACGTACGTTTTTGTGGGAACACGAATTAAAAGGGTATGATTGTGATGTATCTTATTGTTTTCCACTAATTTGAGATTCTCATCAAAGACCTTACTATCCTAACCTAACCCACATCACAACTAAGGACGCACCTAACCTAACCTAACCTAACGTTACCTAATCTAACCTTTTTGTGGAAAAAAGGAAAACCTTCAATAAGACACTTAGCGGGCTGTACTTCTAGGTAGTATCGAATTCTTACGGACTGAAACCTATCCCCGTTTCCATAGTTGTTACGAAAGTACTTATCGCATTACTTCATAAGAATGAATATGCTTTCTTTAACTTTTTTAATATTTAAAGTACATTACATTAAATCAAATTATAAATGCAAATTCGCATACAAAGACTATCATCCTGTATGGTCAGCTCACTGACATCTCACTTTGATAGAGCTATGGCACGGAGAACCAGAGACCTGTGTTTGATCCCCAGACAGGGTGCATTTAGAGTTTAATTTAATCTTAAAAAAATATCTTATAGTTAGTATATTACTAACCGTTTCCTCACTCAAACATCTTTCATTCATCTTCCTCCTTTTGTTTCATTGTTTCTTTTATTCCCTTACTTATTGCTTTCGAATTATTTAGATCGTTCGTCATATACTCGACCAAGATACGTGATATACATTCTTTTTTAAGTGCCCTTCTTTCATTTTCTTCCTTTTGTTTCTTTATATCTTGTATTCCCTTATCGCTTCCCAATTATTTATATTTTTCGTCAAATACTGGATCAAGATATCATATATTACAGCTGCTCTTACCTTTCTTTCCATTACGTTTCTCTGTTGTCTTCATCTGTAACATTGAAATATCGGGTGTTCTGTCATATCGATATATGGCAGTACCACCATGTACTGTCTCCTCTTTTTTTTCGATGCGTGAGGTACTATGGAAGGCCGGGATGGCAAAATCCTGGGTGATACTAGGCAAACCTAGGTCCATTCCCAGCCACACTTGATATTGGACACGACCGGGCAGTGAAAATGCTGGACTAGGGGTTAAGGACTCTCTCGGGAGACAGACCCCAACGGGTGAGCATGTTCATAGCTCCTCTACAAACCTGGATATCTAGTAGAGAGTGGATAGCAATCTTGGTTAGCCTAGCCTAGCCACCTGTGAGAACTGGTAGCACTCACTTAACAGAATGACGCGTTAATTGAGTGTATCTCGATTCCATGTCCAAGCGGGAACCGTGGTTATAAACGCCGGTGAGTCACGTAAACACGCAAATTACTGGTATTGGACTTTCAGCCATTCAATGTTCTTTTAATTTATTATTATTAATAAATATTTATTAAGTCTTAAAGTTTGTCTTCATATTGGTGCGCCATACAATACTATCGAATACACCACGGCAACAAGCAATCTGCCTTCAACTTTCTACGTAACAGCCTCTACATGATTTTTCATAGTCATATTCGTGTCGAAATTGATCCCAAGATATTTTATGGCATCTACTGTTTTATTATCACTTCTATAGGTGATTTCCAGCTCTAGTGACTTAATTTTTCTTCTGGCTGCCATTAACGTGGCTATTTCTTGTGCGGATCCAATTTTAGTCTATTTGTTTTCATCCATTCGCTAATTCCACTTAATAGTCCGGTCAAAATAGACAATTCAGTTTACAATCATTCGCATAGAGCTGAAAATTGGTACAGGTCTTAGGTACACTATTACAAATAAAATTTTAAAAATCCCCACCGATCCTACGTCTGCTAAAAAGATTATTCAAGGTCAAAGGTCAAAAGTATCGGTTTTTTGCATTTTTCTCGTAAACGGTAAGTGTTATTATAAAAATAGGTCAGACAAAAGCTGTAGATCATGCAATTATCTACAAAAATTGTTCTTATACTTTTTGTCCTACGAATCACCATTCCAGAGATATCACCATTTGAAACATCGAGAATAATAATATGCACGAGCACGTCTACGCCTAAGTCGGATTATTTTGTTCACCAGTATCTACCAATTGTCAAGGCCAGTCTTGCTCCAATGTTAAATCAAATGCAACAGATGAGGATTTTTATGATATCAATAAGGAGGCAACTGATGCATCTTTCTTAGAACAATTAACAGATATCCAGCAAGAAGAAGAAAGCGAAGAAGACATTACTGTTGAAGTAGCATTTGAAGATTATCAGTCAGACTAAAATTTTCCCGAAATCAACAATAATTCGTGCCACTTTAATCATTTCCAATAGTATCATTTTTTAGTTACATAATAGAATATTTTTGAATATTATTTAATAAAACTGAATCACAATAGATCGTGGAGTATGCCTACCGGGGAAGCTACGTTAAAGAAATGCGCCATGTACGCTATCTCACAGGTGGTGCGGAAATGTGTGCATATTATGTAGAATACGACTTCTTCAACTTTTAGAATCGCGATATCTCAGGAATGGTAATTCGTAGGACAAAAAGTATAAGATCATTTTTTGTAGATAATTGTATGATCTACAACTTTTGTCTGGCCTATTTTTATAATAACACTTACCGCTTACGAGAAAAATGCAAAAACCCGATACTTTTGACCTTTGACCTTGAATAACTTTTTTAGCAGACGTAGGATCGGTGGGGATTTTTAAAATTTTATTTGTAATAGTGTACCTAAGACCTGTACCAATTTTCAGCTCTATGCGAATTAATGTAAACTTACCACTATTTTACGTCTATTTTGACCGGACTATTTGCTTTAAAATGTAGGTTTTCTGCGTTTCTGTCTCTTATCAGGATTACTAAGGTGTCTGCATAACTAATGGTACTCTCGGGCATAGCTATTGTGAGTGTCTCATACGAGTAATACATATACTACTACAAAAATGGTTCAAGTATTCAACCCTGTGGTACCTTTCTTTTGATCTTCATTCTTTCCGTGTCTATCTTTATCTATCTGTCTTTAGGCAGTAGGATATTATTCTGATCAGGTAGGAACTTAGACTTATCTTTAACACTTCCTCCACTATCATTTTCCAAGATGCAGAGTTGAAAGCATTTTCGACATCTAGTGTTATCATTACGCCCACTTCCTTTGTTTCGTATCTCTTTTTCTTAATATCGTCTACTAATTTGCTGCACCTTCGCCATTGCATGCAGCGTGCTTTTCTCTCCCTAAGCAGCATCTAAGTAGCACTAATTGAAATGGGAACTTTGATTGAGTAGTTGTTACGTAACTACAACTAAATTTATGACTTTATAGGTTTAATTACTTCAGTTTGGATTATTTTATTATGTAGAAACAACTATGTAGTTGTTTCTGTTATATATTGGAACTATGTAGTTCCATTACTTACATAAAGGTTACCGAGTATCCTTTAAAGTATGTGGAACGGTATTGCCACTTACAAGGGGACCTTACAGTTGACGTGTCGCCGATTTCAAAATGTAAATTTGCAGGTTTTATAGTTTTTGGTTCATTTTTTAGAAATAATTTAAAAAGCAATACATACTAAACGTTATGTCAGTTATTCGAATATAAATAAATAAATCATTTTATTAAATTTATAGTAACTCTTAACTATAATATTATTCGTAAGTTCTTGTTCCAATTTTCTGCATAATAATTTGAGAGAGTTACAATTACGATCTAGGCAATACACGACTTATAATCGTAATAATTTTTATTGAATTATTTAAAAGTCGAAGAAAATCCCAACTGTAAACAGGAATGGATTTTTACTAAAAAACGAATTTAAAAAAGTAACGGAGCTAGTGGGAATCGAACACTAGGCGGACCGTGTATAAAGCTACTTTAACCATGCGGGCATCTTGTCTGTTGTGAGTAACGTTTTTATTCCAAGTAAATACGTTGCGTCTTGTTTGCGTTAATTTATTTTTTAAATTAGCCGTATAAGATTAAATACAGAAACACGTATTTCCTTATTTTTTTACTTTTGATTAACTATTGATTTACTTATGACTTACTTTTAATTAAAAAATCATTTTTGAAATGAGCGACACGTCAGCTGTAAGCTTCCATTGTTAGTATAATAACTTTAAAGTCCTACTGAAAGTTCCTGCCACCAGTGTGAAATCGTTACTTAGCCCTTTAAAGTCACGGAACCTTACAGTAGTATTGAAAGTAAAACTTACGTTTTTGCTACCCAGGAGAATCACTTTAAAGTGATATTTTGTAAACTACTCTATCTCCATGCTCACTTGTAAAATGTTGGAGGCCATTAATCAATTTGCAATTTGTCATGATTGTTAATAAATGTTTTACTATATAACCTTAAATAAAAATAACAAATTGGTGCCAAATTGTGCTTTAGGAATAATATAAAAATGGTTTCTATCATGTGTATCAACTTATAAATATTTTTGTCATATTTTATAAAAGACATGTTTTATTAAAAAAATATATTTAAAGAAAGCGCGTTGTTATTTTTCGGCTTATCATCATCACTTTTAACAGAAAAGTTGCAATGGTTTATAATTTTGGTACACTGGAATGACAAAATAATTAAACCTTTCATCTCTCTTTGTATTATCAAGTTCGTATTACAAATAAAATAGTAATCCATTTTGTGACACGATCGCAGCATTAGTATAGAAAATGATGAATGATTGAATATTTGCAAGCTACAAGAGTAAGAAAGAGCAACCACACGACAAGATGTGTCAAAGAGAAAATAAGTTCCACGAAAGTAGCAATTACTACGACGCCACGTTCCCGCTACGAAGCTGGACAGGTTCCAGATAGGTTACTGCAATGTATTTGCTACCTAGAAATTGTTCCCCATTTTGATTCCAGGCACATAACAAAACCGTAGCAATTACGGGCTTGTGACTAGTGGCAAATACTTAAATAGTTCCACGGTAGTTGCTGGTACATAGCGATGACTAAAAATGCTGCTTGGGTCTGCTGTCGACTTGCGACCATTGTTTCCCAGTTTGATCTTTTCATATGTAGGAAATAAATTTTTACTATTTTAACATTCTTTTGTGGCTACAATCTTATCTGAGGCGTCAAACGAAAATTTTTAGTCAGATTTTGAAACTCTGCTTTCATGTATTGTCATCAACCTCATTACATAGTATTTGTTATGCCCTCTCTTTAGCTTTTGCATATTGCATTTCTTAAAATCTTTCTGTGTTCTATATGTTCGTCCTTCTTTTAATACTTCTAATTCTAAAATACTTTGTCACATGCATCAATCATTATTGTTGATGTATTCTTCCTCTGTTATCTCTTAGTTATCTGTATTACTCCTCTGATGTATAAATCCTCATTGAGCAGATCAGACCTTAAATAATATTCAAAAGGACATGTTTTTAATAAACAGGCGGAAAACTATTTTGCCGAATTCCTTTATTTGAATTTGAAGATTATGTTGTGTGCTTTAATAGATTTTCATTCTTTCCGTAATATTTGGTGCTATACTTGCAGTTCAAAAATACTATATATAATATAACTGCTTGATCTTTTTTTAAAAGTTCGGTTATCTTCTTCCTTCACAACTAGAAGATCATTCTCTGTCAGTCTTTTGTTGAAAATATCGGAATATCAATGAGAATATCATTTTCTTTAGATCTCAACACATGATTTGAAGTTAAAATTACGTCGCACTATAATTTTTGCAAACCTTCCTAACCTAGCCTTACCTCTCCTAGCCTTGCCTGACCTAACCTAACATTACCTAACTTAAACAAAACTCTGTCTAACTTCTAACTTTATCTTATCTAACCAAACCTAATGAAACTACTAATTTAACCTCCAATCTAATTTCTAATTTAATTTCTCATCTAACTTCTAACTTACCTCTAAGCCAAACTCGAATTTAACCACTAACCTAAACCCTAATGCAATCTCTAACCTAACCTAACTTCTAACTTAACCTAACCTGTGACCCCTTAAGAATACTCAGAAGCAATTATAGTAGCATCCACAAGCAAGACTAAACCTTTATTTGTATGAGCTTTGGTAACCGTTTTTGCTTACAATAATTATTTAATCTTTTTGAAACGCTAAACGTTGCAATTCTTAATTGTAACTTAAGAAAATTCAATTCGATACAACAATAACCTTCAATTTGCATCTAATCAAACGATACTATAGTTGATAACATGTTTCTTGAAACACCACTAGGTCTGCAAAAATTATAGCCGATAATTGACGTTAATCAATGCTTGAAATTAAATTTAATCTAATCTCCCGAAACCCAGAAAGTAAAGTTAAACAATCCACACGAAATACGCGTGTTTACTGTACATATAATTAGTAATACAAGAATACATTTTATTTATTTATTGACTCAATCAAAAAAATGTTTCAAGTCAAAAATCCTTAGTAAAAATGCATCCAGAATCGATAGCGTTAATTCTTAATCTACAGTAGCTACTTGCAATTAGCTCAGATTAAACAGATTAAATTTTAACAAACAAAAAGCTCAACTATGAAATGGCTACTTTTCTTCGTAGTTGAATAGGTCACAAGAATTCAATTTTCCTTTACTATTTTATTTGGAATTAATATTTTCAATCTATTTTTCTTTCAAGATTAAATTCTTATAAATCTATAACATGTACACTTGCAAGAAATCCGCCAAGAAAGCTCGGTTACTTAAGTTTTAACTCCACGTAGATTTTTTGCAAACTAGTGTACATTCTGTAATAACAATAAATTTTGATTAATTAATTATTAAATTAAATTAATAAATTATATAAAGAAGTAGGTACTAAGAATTTGTTTAAATTAAATAAAATACTAACTGTGATACTAATAAGAACTGTAATTACACTTCAATCAATTACCTGGATTTTATTTGTGAGCAACTCTCAAGTCCAGAAAAGAGTCACAACCACATCCATTCCAGAATATCTAAATCAAGAATAAAAGATGATGTATATAACTTGTTGTTTCTCCTTATCTGCTTTTTATTTAATAGTTTCAAGTTTCAAAATAAATTACTCAATACAAATATGAAAAAATTAATATTTATTTTATAGTTAGTCTTTAAACAAAATCTTTATAAAAAATTCAATAAAGGAATTACAACTAAATTCTTCAAAATAAACATTAATTATATAAAAGTTACATACTGCCTCTCTTTACAAATTAATTAGAGAAGAAACTAAACAAATCTGCTTTTTCTTTAAAATTTATTTGTTAAAATAAGAACAAAGTGATTTTAATGTTAAATATGTGCGCATTTACAAAAACGTTTATTGACACAAAAATTGTAGAACAGATATATTATCTTTCAAATTAAGATGGTTCTGCAGGAACACTAAATTCTAGATATGTTTGGATAGAACTTATATCAAAATTTACAACAGATATTTTAGAAAATCAAAACTTTCAACCGCCATGATGCTGATGCTAAGATGACATCAACATAAAATAGCAATGTTGAAAATGGGTATCGAAGATGCGCTAGCCGGTATAAACAAAACCCATTGCACTCCATATAAATGAAGGGTAGTCCTAATTAGAGAATAATTCCACACTTCGCGGGCAGCAGCTGCAACTTTCGTTTAATCTCTTAACTCCTATTATCACATTAAGCAAAAAGAAGAACGTGCTAGAAAGTTTCCACCATCACACAAAGAATTATTAGCTTGGCGTTTAAAATATTTACCAGACAAAATCAATACTATACATTAAAGAAAGCAATTTGCCTCACGATCCGATGCAGAAATGCAATCTAATTTAACAAAAACTAACTACTTTTATAGAATAATCAAGACGGTAGCCCGTAGACATTCCTACGAGATAAAAATAAATATTTGTATTGGAAGTGTATTTCACTTGTAGGTAATAACGTTCTATTTCGTTGAATAATTAAAAAAATATAAGCTTTATCGATTCAAATAATTAGTAACAAAAACTCAAAACAATTCACTCAAAAAATCTATTAAGTTCAAGGTTAATGCTTATTCCAATGTTTCAAAGACTTACATTCAAGTTAGAGTCATAATTTTTTAATATCAGAATGTAAGTTTCAAATTTTAAGAGTTGCGGATGTTTATAGTTACAAGAATCTGGAATTCTAGCAGTTTCTACTTTAGACGTTGACTAGGTATAGGGGATTATCATCTTCAATACTTAACAGTACTTAAAAATCAGAAATTCAGAAGCTTGGAAGCAAAATGGATTTCTAAGGGTTATAAGCAGGCTCGTTATTTTTAGGGTTTCGGATTTAAATCCCCATTCCCCAAGGATCAGTCTATAAGATTTCATATTTATGCAAAATGGTTTGAAAAAATTAAATCTACAAGGTTTGGCAGTTTAAAGTTTCGATGTTACAATATATCAATGTACTCAAGAGGGAAGGGTCCCAACTTCGCCGTCGCCGATTTAGTTCATTCTGTGCATGCGGTTAGGCTAAAGTAACCCTAACACAACCATTTAAAAAACTCGGAAGAATGAATAGAAACTACAATTTTACTTATAAAGAATACTGTGGCCAGGTACCATACCTAACGGTACTTTCTTACTGGAACTAATCCCTTTATCTTTATTGATTATTTATAGACAGGTTGTAAATAATTTGTATGTGTTGGAAAAGACTGTTACTTACTTAAAAGAAAAACTGGTTAAGAAAACTATCTGTGCAAGCGATATTCTTGTTCAGAATCACCTTTTCTAACTAATAATTTGCTCAACAAATTGAAACAAATAGAACCTTAATCCAATGTAAGAACTTTAATTGAATATTTGAATACAAAAGTCCCGTGTCTCGAATTATTTTTTCCGGGACTCGAGACAAAAAAAATAGAGTAATTCCCAGGATTTGCTTCCCGGAAATTTTCCAAAAGGAAATCTAGTGCTGGTGTATGGTTCTACATTAACAGCAAAGTAAAAAATTTACGTAGTACCTATTTTGGCCGCATGGAGCTGAGATTATGGAGGCATAAAATACCATAATTCAAAAAGTGGCAAAGGTTTGTGGGACACCAAAGACACATTCATCCGAGTTTTTTGCATGGTTTTGCTAACGTTACCCTACCCTAACTGCATGCACAGAAAGAGCCAAATCGGCGGCGGAAAAGTTGGGACCCTCCTATCTTCAGTATCATTCAAGTTCAACACTATAGCTTCGAGACTACAAAATCAATTTATGTCATTGCTTCAAAACTTACTCAGACTAGGCCATTCCAGTTTAAGCTTACGCACATTACGTTTAGCATATTCTTCTGTATTTCCATTTACACTATTTTACTATTTTTTATTATTTTCAATGGTTCAATTTTCTTGATTCAAATATCATTTATTAGTATGCAATTTTTATCTATTGAAAAAACTTTAATCTTGTTTGTTAACATCTACATACCAATGTCAAACAACTTCTTAAACTTAAAAGAAAATCAGCCTTCCAACACAATGTTTGAAATCAGCCTACTAGCACAATGTTTGAATTTGGACAGGTTGGCTAGGGTACGTTACATGTAAAATGATGTAATTTCGAAATTTTTTAGACTAGGCAGTTTTAAGACTCCGAGATTTCAAGGTTTTTTTTAGGTTTTAGCTAATTTTCGAATTGCTAAGTCTCGAGAATAAAGGATTTTCGTATTATAAACTATTCAAGTTTTGAAAGTAGCTGTTTAGACCAATAAATGTTTATAATCTCTAATTATAATATTTGCAAGTATTGAGAACTGGAAGATTCAGGAAAAAGTTCTTTATCGGTCTATAAGATCCTAAACATTCATAGTTCACATTCTGTGTTGTGTAGGATGTCAATAATTCGAAGTTTCAATGTTTTAAATATTGAAATACCAGTTTCAGGATTACATCTTTTAAGTACCAACGTTTCATGTAATTTCAAACTTACACCTCTTCGAAATTTCAAATATTTTATTTTCATTTCATTTTTATGATTCTCAGGCATAATCTTATAATTAGAATCAGGTATGAATGAATTAAAATGTTAAAATGTTTGTTCACCTTTTTTGTATTTGAAATCTAATCAATCGGAATAAGAATGTCTAAAGAAATAAAACGAAGATTGTTTTAATCTTCTACCTAAAGGAAATGTTTCCGTAATATACTGCAAGCAAGAGCCCCACTTTATTACATTAGTTTGAGGGACATTGGATAACCATAACATTACTGTCAGAATGCTCCAGGGATTTAGGTCGTTGTGACAAAGGCCCGCAGGATAAATATTAATGAATTCGATATTCAACCTTTATAGACTTCATCGTGGCGGGTATTCATTATATGCTTTCTGACACTCTATTATTGTATGCTTATTCTGTGAAGCAATAAATGCAAAGAATTAGCAAAATTCAAATAACTTTTGTCTTGTACTAATTAATCTGTTTGATCTTCTGTTGCTCGTGCAACTTAAAATTGTTATAATTACACGTAGTGATTATAGTAATTATTATTAATTATTACATTAGTTACAGTAACTATTAGATGTGTAGGTACGTCAAGTATGTAAACTATGACCCCTAACTCGAGAACGGGTACAATCTCTCCTCGAAATATCGGTATTGTGGAGAGAAGTCGAAGAAACAAAACACATCCTGATACGTCCATAAATAACAGCGATACAGAATTTGTATCTGTCGGATTGATTATAATCGCGATGATACTGTTATTTAATAATAGTAGAGTTCGCGAACTTGAAAAACTCATCTAGAAATGAAGTCCGTGGTACATTGAAAGGTAAAAAGCTATCGAGTACGTTATCGGATGCTATTTAGGGTGTATATCAATCCCCTAAATTCGTCTGGCGATATCGGTCTCCAACACCCCCCCGGGGGGGAAAAACTGAAAAAATTGCAAATCTAGAATACTTTATTTGCTATCCGGCTATATTAAAATAAATACGATCTCTAAAGTATTAAGCGAGTTAGAGCTAATTTTCACTCAAGAATTATCATTAGATAAACGGAAGGATACTCACTAGATTAGCTTCTAACTTCCTTATTATGCCTATTTGTATTTTTTCAAAAATAGAAAAATGTTTATACCGTGATAACTTTTGGACGACACAAGATATCAAAAAAGTTTAAAAAATAATTGTTGTTAGTGCAAGATTTTACATCCCAATGGTTTTTGAAATTTTGAAATTGGTCGAAAAATAACGAAGATATGGCCAATTCATTTCGACAATGTAAAAATCACCGATGAAAAGCGATCGCTGTCGATAGAACGATCATTCTATCTCGTCTTCCAACCCATTCTGATGCACACACAACTCTCACCGCATGATTGAATGAGATTCTCAAACAAAACCTTTTGTGTTAAAATTCTTATTTGCGTTAACAAAGAGAATTATAATGATTTAATAACATGTACTATTTACCTATTCATAAAAGCCTTGATGCATAATATACCTGTTTATTGATATTTAATTAATAATTAAAGTAAATCCATATCGTCTTTATCGGACAAATCTGAATGACGTTCTGTAAATTCATTCAGGCAAGATTTTGATCCAAAACAGCCGCATGTTGTCAGACAAGGCAATGAGTGTTTCCTACATTGACACCGAAGGGTACCACAACCTAAACAAAAGAATAAAGATAGGAATAGGTAATAGAAGAATCGGTTAACCATGTAAGGAAATGAAGCTTACCAGTCTTACATGCACAAAATGACATTTCCGCAGAAACGACCGGTAGTGTTGGCTTTGTTGTAAATACAGGAAAAACATCGCCGTCTTGAGTTGTCCATCCGTAATTATTGTGATTAGGTATAGTCATAATTGGAGTTAAGGCACTGCTCCAAATTATCATCTGGTAAATTGATCTTAAGCAGTGTTGTCTGAGTGCATCTGAAGTTGGGGGTAATTTATCAATAGTAACCTTCGCGGACATTTTAGCTCTCAAACAATCAATTGTTTTGCATACTTCAGTTGAAGTATGTGAATACATCAACATGACAAACTTGTGTAGATCACGAAACTTGTTTTCATTAAAAGGAAATGGTTCAGCACATGTCAAGGAAAGAAGATGGTAATGGTTTTCATAAGTTTTCCAAGCGCTTTTCTTCCCTATGCCACTGAATTGACTAGTTACATCACAGCCAGTTAAAGCGTGAAATAGAAGCAAGTTTCTTTTTACATCTTTATGTAATTTGATGGATTTTATATCTATCATCTTATTAACTGCTGTCTGCATGTATAAACCAACGCTCAATTTATCACAAAAGTGTACTAATAAAACTAGTACATCAGTGTGTCTACAGGAAATTACATATTCTGTGTAGCCTTCTGTTTTAGCTGACAATATATGCAGTAACATTCTGCTGTCTGCTTCTTCATGATTAGAAGATATAAATTTTGACGACTGAAGTAATAGATCATTTGCTGCATCAAAGCGTAAAGGTTCACGAAAACCTCCAGATGTTACTAGATGTAAGCCATCACGTCTAGCTCGTGTTATTAAGTATGTCGATAAACAGTGAGTCAAATCAAATTTATTTTCCCACGAATGAATAAAATTCTCCCATTTAACAGGTAGGTGTACATCATCACTGTCAACCATTTTTCGAATTGGCTTATTTTGTCCTGATCTTTTCTGCCTTGTACAATTCTTTATAGAATTTTGTTTGTAAGAATCGAAAACCAAATCTACACGTTTGTATGTCAGGAAATATTTGCTAACTATGTTATAAAACAATGCCGCATACTCTCCGAATGTTTTTGTATTTTTTGGTTTTCCAATGCTGTGAACAATTGACATAGCATCTACTATAAAACAAGCTTTTTCTCTATTAGGACGGTGCTCTGCGTATATTTGTCCAAGGTCTTGCAGAGTTGCTCCCAGCGTGCTTTTATTTGTAGGTGTAGCTAATACTCCATTTACAGTTATAGACATTGGATAATCTGTCAATTCATGAGAATATATATGTTCTAAGGATATATTTCTGTGCTTTGATAATACCAGTAATCTTTGAATCCATTGCTGGCCTTTCTTCATAGAGTTGTATTTAACTTGGGGCGTGGCTTTATATGGAACGTTCTTAGGAAATAACTTGATGGCTGATTTTTCCAAGGGTTTATAAAAATCTTCACAGCCTACTTTCGACATAATCTCGTCAATAACTGCAAAATCATTTTCTTTGGCACTTAAAATTTGTTGTTTATTATTATTGTCGATTACATCGTTTGTTGTAATACAAACAAGATGTGAAGTTTCTCTTGAAAATACTAAAAATCTACAAAACTGTTCTTTCAAGTAACTGACATCAGTTTCGTCCTTTTCTAAGCGCTTCTTTCCTAATTCAAGATTTTTTTCGACAAATATGAACCAGTGTTAATAGAATTATCGAAATCTTCAAGCAGTTTCCCTACAGTGTTAAAACTTAAACACCATTCATCTCGACGTTCATCATTCTGTGTTATTCCTATAATTCCTCCAGCCACCTTACTCGCTCTGTTAACATGCTCTAATGCTTGATCAATGGCTATGCGATTAAAGTTATTGGTTGTAATCTTAACTGAAAAGCATTTGTTATTTGAGTATTCATGAAACACATCAGGAGCTGAATTTTCTAAATTAATCATATCCAAAAAATATACAGTGCCCCATCGTGTGTAATTGTGATGATCGTATGCAGCGAACCAGGGAAGCATGTTGTAAAAAGCCTTCAAGTATTTATTCCAATCACCTACTCTTTCGGCATGTATGAAGCTTAGAAGTGTATCAACCATATCTAAATAAGACATCCAAAATTGTGCAGTTTCATTTTGAATACCATCGAGAAAATCGGAAAATGTTTGCATCTGTCTTACTTTATGCACTGCTTGTAGATTGGTTTCTGATATTTGACTAAAATCTCTATCTTTAATAGTTCTTGATAGTTTTGAAATGATTTCCGTCAACTCATAAAAATCAGCACTGTCTTTATTAAGAGAGATATCAAACCAATCTGTGTATTCTTCAATTAGGATTCTCCATAAAGATTCGTAGACTAATTTATGACATCTTACAGTTCTGTTCCAATGTTTACCTTTTAGTATACTCTCACAAGTTGTACTGGAGTACACTCCGGATTCTACAACAATATCTGAAAATCCGCTATACTCTAATCTTTGACCAATAACTTTGACGAAATTTAACATAATGTGAAATCCTCCGAACCTTAGAACAAAATCTTTACATGTATCCTGATGCAACCACTGCAGTTCCTTTGCTTTAGAGTACAATGCTTGGTCAAACGTAATCACTGTATATTTTACATTCAGATGTGAACTGATATCTCGACACCTAAGCATGACTGTCCACAATGTATCGTATTCGGAAGCAACATGTGGGATAATTGGGAGATATCCTCGAAACGTGAGAGTATCGTCGGAATTGTCAGTTAGTTTGTTGAAACCAGTCCATTGAGGTACAATTGGTGAACTACAATTTTGAACTCTACTTAAAATCCACACCAAATTATTTGTATCAGTATTGACTAATCTTGATTTTTCGGCAAATATCTGAACTAATTTCTCGTTTCGTTCGCAAAGTGGTAAAGGTCTTCTAGTTTTAGTATACTGCGAGTTTGACAAAGAATGGAAGTCTTGAGGCACAAGTAGTCGCTTTGTCAATTTTCGAATTGGAATACCAACAGATAATTCGTTTTCTGGCCATTGCTGCAAAGCTACCATCTGAGTTGCGTGAAAGGTATTGCGTCCGTCGATAGTTTCCTCTAACACGTCTATATTGTCTGCTGCAAATTGTACAAAACGATTCCTGTTAAGATTTTGTGGTACAAAAACACTACTATTTGCGATATAATTATCTATTTGTGTTTGGGCTATTGTATTTCTGATGGCTAGAAAGTCTGCGTAACTAATGCTATGTCCACAACGATGTAACATATCCACAAGTTTTTTTGACCTGGTGGATTGATGAACACTTAATCCTACCATTACTTGCTTTGGAGGCTTTTTTTTATTATAGGAAAAAATAATGTCCTGAGCAATGCTTAAAACTCTGATTTCTTTATCATCATCCGCATAATTACACAAAAGCAAATTTAGCAAATCCAATAACGATGATGGAATAAATTTTTTCATGTTATCTACATTGGGAACTGCTAAAATATCAGTATCTTCCACATCTCGAAAGTCTTTTTTAATTTTTGAGGCTACTAAGTGAAGTGCGCTTAAGAACGTATCATTTTGCACCATAGGTCGATATTCAAAGTCTGAGTCTTTAAGCAGTTCCACCTCGTTATAAATATTGTTTTATAGTTTTGGATACATTAAGCTAGCTTCATTATTTTTACAAGATCTGACAAATTCAACGACATCTTTCAAACAAATTTTCAGTTTTCTCAGAAAATACTGCGGATTCAAGTTACCACCTAGTAAGACATATTGGTCGTAAACTGTAACTGAATTGTATACTTTTCCTTTGGAAATGCCATGTTTTATTTCACCAATAATTTTTTCCCAAACCTCGTCACATTTTTCATCCCTTTGGTTTTCAGAAGTATCTATGCATTCAGTTTTGTTATTATATCTGTTCCATTCTAAAGCGAAACAACTACTATGGTATTTAACTTCAGCTGCAATTAAATCTAATGTGTTGATTTTTTTAAAAAGGTCGTCGTTATTGGAAGCTATTGCATAAAGTTTATTACTGAAATTTATTGTCAATACCTGGCTCAAAGGTTTTCTTTTCTTTAGCTTTTGACAAAAAACACATAACATAACATTAAATTTTGGGTTATGACATCGCAATTTATTAATCTTCTGGTTGTTTCTTTCAACCACATCTTTCTCATCATTTTTAGTGTTTTGACTACTATGTATATGTAATTTTATAGCCGTGGAAATATTTTTCAGGCTCGTAAACGAGGAGTAACAGTTTTTGTGCCACATTAATTTTCTTGAATTGTGTATTATATCAAGAAGCTCTCTTAAGTCTCTATTATGACTTTGCATATCTAATCGCATCTTTACTGACCTTTTAACAGTTTCCACAGTTTTCACAGTGGATTGCTGAAGTTTCCCGCCTGTTTTACACACAACACATTTTTTATCACTGCGTATCTGTTTCTTCTTTTTTAATTTACATTTGTGTAATAGCTAATCGTCCATTGAAGAATCACTTAAAGAACTCTCCATGTTAAGATTGTTGTCGTATTGACAGGATCATAAGCAAATAAACCGAAACGGCTTTGATGACAGTTTCTATTTATTTAACCTATTTGGAAATAGGCAAGTCTTCCATGGTTCGACATGTTTATGATCAGATAATGCTTTCGTCAATTGATACTGGCGTCACTATTGTACCTGTCAGTGAAAATGAAGCGAAGAAGAATGAAGAAGGGGCGTTTATTATTATTATTATTATTATTATTACGCAGGCCATCGTGCGGCTGCAGTTGACTTGCAGAGGGTATAGCACAAATCTCACATTTGTGTTACAGCTAAGGAAAACTGCAGAAAACCTTAACCAGATCTGCCGGCATCGGTACTCGATCCCGGCCCGATTGGGTCAAAGACCAGCACGCTGATCGCTACACTACCAAGGCTATTAAAACCATTTATTAAAGATGTGCCAAAATTGTATCCCGATAACAATTTTTTATTTCGTCAAGATTCTTGTCCCAGACATAGGGCCCAGAAAACTCGAAGCTACCTTAAGAAACAAAATTTACGTTTATTACACCAGAAAAATGACTACCAAATACTCCCGACGTTACTCACTTAGATTATTTTGATTGGGGTTACCTCAAGAACAGAGTAAACAAGTGGAACTGCATAAATGGTCTTAAAAAAGTAATTATTGACGAAGTGAACTTTGAAACCTTGGAGTCGTGGGGGTGGTGAAATCTACTATAATAAGGGTTTACATATTGCGAAACAATTAAGATTCTTAATTTTTTAAAAAAGTAAATATTTCAGTTCGCAATTGTGTCACTTTATTTTTTTTATGACCCTAACAAAAACAGTAAGAATTTTATAAAATTTTTATACAAAATGCTAAACCACCTACAATCTATGTGTGCTAATATTGTGCTAATAGTTAGTATGTACGGGCATGGTAAAGAGAAGTGCGTTAGAATGAGACAGAAGGGCGGTGAAAATAAAGATAGAACGATAGTTGCTTATCGGTGATTTTTACATTGTCGAAATGAATTGGCTATATCTTCGTTATTTTTCGACCAATTTCAAAATTTCAAAAATCATTGGAATGTAAAATATTGCACTAACAACAATTATTTTTTAAACTTTTTTGATATCTTGTGTCGCCCAAAAGTTATCACGGTATAAACATTTTTCTATTTTTGAAAAAATACAAATACGCATAATAAGGAAGTTAGAAGCTAATCTAGTGAGTATCCTTCCGTTTATCTAATGATAATTCTTGAGTGAAAATTAGCTCTAACTCGCTTAATACTTTAGAGATCGTATTTATTTTAATATAGCCGGATAGCAAATAAAGTATTCTAGATTTGCAGTTTTTTCAGTTTTTCCCCCCCGGGGGGGTATTGGACACCGATATCGCCAGACGAATTTAGGGGATTGATATACACCCTACATAGCATCCGATAACGTACTCGATAGCTTTTTACCTTTCAATGTACCACGGACAACACAATTCGCTTTCAGATTTACTCTACTATAACAGTATCATCGCTATGATAATAAATCCAAATGTGAGCAAAGACCTCTATGTCGTTTTTACGATTTTCCACAAAAGTGTCATAATTTTTAGGTTTGGTGTACTATTCTAAGATTCGGGTACTGTATTTAAATTTGGTTCAATTTATGAAGGATACACACTACAACACTGAGATGGGAAGGAATAAATTTTAAACAGATTCACTTAAATTTCACAAACTCAATTTCATGTCCTATGTCGTTGGTTGATAGTCTTACATTTACATATTTTGAAGCCATTTTAAGGACTGTTCTCACCTGTCCTCGAGGTTATGTTGGTGAATTTTACGTCACTTAACTGTCAAAAAAGTGAGGTTATGACAAATGTCATTAATAATAATTATAATGAATAATCAAAGTGAACTAAAATAAAATAAAAAAGTGAAGTGTTAATTTGGTGTGCAGGCTGATCTCATAAATTGAAGAAACTTTTTGGAATTTTATTTTGAATGGAACAAATTAAAGGAAGGTAATGGAATCTAGTTGCATATAACCGAATTACTTTATGTACTCACGTCATGGAAGATACATGTTTCACCTTTAATAATTATAATTATCTTCATAAATCACAAATAAAAAATCAATTTGAAGGATGATATGGAATGTGCTCATCTTGTCAACAAATAAGTAGGTAATTTTACCAACTATAACAGGAATCTGCTAATCTTCAAGTTAGGGTGTTTAATTTTTTTGTGTGGCGCAGAAAACTTTAAAATTTAAAATAATTTTCAATTTTTAATTTTTTTTAATAGTAATTTAAAATTGTTGGATTAATCAAATAAAAATTAAAAAGGAAAAGAGAATTAGAATGTCTCTTAATTCTTATTTTGTTAAATTCATTTGACACCAAGATTTAATTGATTTTGTTTCATGTTTGTTTAATTAACTTAAATTTAAGATGTTAATAATTGTTTTCGTTTTTCTCCAATGAATTTTAAATTTTTATTTCTTTTGTGTGTTCATAAATAAAATTAACCATTTAAATGTTTAAAAAGAAATTTATTTGTGTCTGATCCATTAACAATGTCTTTGAGATTTAATTTAAATAACTTCCTAATCAATTATCGACCCGCCTGATTTCGTCTCATGCATTTATGGAATTTGTTTTCCAGTTTAGAAATTATAGCCGGAGAATTTTTTTTGATGATAACGGTAAGTGTTCTTACTCTTTAAATCTTCAATAGGGGTTTTAAACAAGTGGACCATAACAGTATAATAGTTTTAAAAACTATCTAGTCACCAGATTTCCGTTTATATTAATGTTGAGGTTGGCAAGAATAGGATCAGCATTAAGAGCCTTTAAGGCCCATGACTCGTTTAGTTGTTTCTTTCCACATTTTTCTGTTATGGATTACCGGTTCACATTCTTCTATTCCCAGTTCCTTTAAGTCCTCCTTGACACAAGACCATCAATATCTTCGTAGTCTGTCTCTTCTATTTGTGGTTCTTGTAAGAGTATTTGTTTTGGCATTCTTCCTGCTTACATCCTACCTGCATGTCCTAACCATCTTAAACTGGTTTGTTTAACAAAACTTATTATTCCTGGTTCTCCAAATTTTTCCTCTAGTTCTTCATTTGTTCGCCTTCCCTATAACTCTCCTTCCTTTACTCCTCCAAAAATTCTTCTTAGTATTTTACGTACAAAACACTTAACTTTCTTTTATCTAGTTCTTTCGACACCCAAGTCTCACAAGCAAAAGTCACTATTGGTGTTATAATTGATTTATAGATTTTTACTTTTGCAGATCTAGAAAAGCTTTTTGTACTTAAAACTTTATTTAAACCCGATGTTATTCTTCTATCTATGTCCAAACCTTGTCCCGATGTACTTGATAGTTCTGTTCCCAGATACACAGCCGAATACACTAAATCGAAAGACGTGGCCCCTCTCCATCTCACTTCTGACAACTAACAGATCTTATTCAACTTGTTTTCTACCTCCAATCACCATATATTTCGACTTCTTTTCGTTGATCTCTAGTCCATATTTCTGCGCATCCATTTCAATTTTTCTTGTTAGACCTTTTAATTCTTCTTTTGTTCTCGTTGTTAGAGTGAGATTCTCAGCATAAGCAAGACATTGATAGGCACTTTTAAACATAATATTATCTCTTTTTAGTTTACATTTTCTCAAAATATTTTCAAGTACTTACAATATTAAAAAGTGTTGACGATAAAGGGTCTTACACCAGTAGTTGTAACAAACTTTTTTGAGAATTTTCCTTATATCTTTACTTGGTTTGTGTACTAGCTAGTGTCATCTTAACTAGAGTAATTAAATCTTGCGGAAGATCTAAGTCCTACAATGTTTGCAACAGCATTCTCTCTATTTATTTTGTCGTAAGCATTTTTAAAATGTAACAGCAGCACATAAGAGTTTAATGTTCTTCTTTTAGACACTTTTCCATGATTTGCTTCATTACAGAAATTTGGTCTACCGTTGATCTATTAGGTCGGAAACCACATTAATGTTTCCCCTAGAATTTCTTCTGCCTTTTCTTTTAAACGTTTGTTAATTATTGTTGCTAATATCTTATAATGAGCATTAAGGATTGATATTGACCTATAATTTGAACAGTTCAGCTGGTCACCTTTTTTATAGATTGGAGCAATTACAGCTTGAGACCAATCGGTTGGCATTTTTTTGTTGTCCATATGCTTTCTATTAACTTAAAAAATCTTTCAATTAATTGTGGTCTTCCATATTTTATCAATTCCATATGTAGTTCATCTTTCCCTAGACTCTTATTGTTCTTCATGGAGTTGATAATCTCTTCAATTTCAAGTAAAGTTGGAACAGGTGTTGGCTCCATATTTTCTGTTCTTTCTACTTCTTGTACAGTAGTTACTGTTTGTTCTGTTTCAGCTAGAAATTCTGTATAGTGTTCCTGTCACCTTTTTATTACACCTTTTTCTTCTCCAATTGTCTTTCCACTTTTACCTCTGCTGATTAATATTCGTGGCTGATATCCCTTTTTTGTCATTCCTATTTTCTTATCAAATGCTCTTGTTCTGTTATTCTTGTTATCTTCTTCCATTTCTTCTATGAACTTTGCCTGGTATGCTCTCTTTTCTGTCTACAAATGATCTTTACTTTTCTTCTTGCTTCTTTTAGTTTGTTTTGGTTTTCTAGGGTATCTTGTGCTAGTGCTTTCATTTTTGCTTTTTTCCTTTCTTCCATGCTCACTAAACACTCTTCATCAAACCATGGTTTGCCATTTTTCTTTTTTTTTTCTGGTCTTAGAACTACCTGTGCTACTTCCATTTTTATTTTCTGTAGCCTCTCCTATTCCTCTTCTATCTCCACACTAGTACGTATCTTTTTGGAATTTTCCTCTAGTTCTTCTTGATATCTTTTCTTTATTTCTTCCTCCTTTAATTTCTCTACATTCCATTTACTAACACGCTGATACGTTTACGAGGTCTTGGTAATTGTTGTCTTACTTTAATTCTTAACATATAATGGTCTGAGTTGGCCTCTGTTCCTCTGCAGCTCTTCACATCCTCAATAAGTCCCTATGTTTGCTTTCGATTAATACATGATCTATCTGATATTAATATATATATTATTATAGTCTTTGTTTTACTCCTTTATTTTATTTCTATCAAAAGTTATAAAGGAAAACGTAAACGCCAACATGCTCAAAATCACTCATTTTTGTACACTTTAGAAGGACACAACTCAAGAACCACTTGAGTTAAAAATATAATATTCTAGATTTTTACTTATCTTTAGGAGTGTAACAGTTGTGCCAAATCTTAAAAAAATCAAAGAGTGTGATGGTCAAAACTTCAAAAAAATTGGATCACTTGATGTGGAATTACCCTAAATTTACTGGGTTTTAACTTAACTTTTGCAAGAACCAATACAGAAGGGTTTTTTCAGACAACGTATAGACAAATAACTATTTTTTACATGTTAATATAGTTGTAGAAAAACCATCGTATTTTGAGCGCGAAATGTTTTAGAGCGCTCCAATGTCTTGTTTGATCATCCCGCAGTTCGTCAAAAAAGTTACATTCTTAAGTGCCAAAAACATTATTTTTATGCACTTGATACAAAATAGTATGTTAAACAACAAGTTTCATAAGACATGATTTTAGCGCAGGGATCCAATGGACAAGTGCACTTAAATGTCTTATGAAACGTGTATTTTATACCATTTTTTCTATTTTGGTTTTTACAGGTTCAGAAAATCTAAAAATCTGTATTATTTTATTTTTAATTTAAAAACATAGTCGATTGGATTTTTTTGTTATGTCACTGGTCGTAAATATTGATTGACGTTCAAAACAATTTCAAACTTAATTAATTGATTTAATTTAAAATTTGGGAGTTTTAGACTAAAACTGTCTGTTGTTATTATAAAGTAATCATTAAAGAAGCAAAATAGAAAAATAACTATTTTCTGCAACTGTCAAAAAAACTTGACTTTTATAGTGTAACGTCACGTTTTTGTCAGTCTTCAAGTAATGCAATTTAGCACGTACATTTAATAAAAAATTCTAGACGTATTCCAGAAGAAGAAAGAAGTATTCCAGACTAATAAAATTGTTTTTATAAGAATTTACAGACTTCGTTTCAGATAAAGGTATTGTTTTCACACGTGTTAGCATCTACCATTTCATATTGTTCTTGGGAAAAGGAATATTTTCGAATAGACTAGTCTTTTAAAATTTAAATTGTCAGCAATTTCCGTCGATGTGAACGAGTATCTGCAAATATTCCCATCTAAATAAGTTGAGCTTCTACGAAAAACACTAATAAAACCCATTTGGTTTAAATTTATGATTTCCTTGTACGTGCTTTTGTCAACCAATTCTAGACAAACAGATTTTCGTTCTTTGAGTGTCTGGTTTTTTGCATGTGGTGCAGTTTTTAGCTACGAGTAAAGTCTCGAATTTTCGAGCGTTCTTCGTGTAAAATAATCAATTCTCATTGGCTTAACCAAGCCTCGCTGCTATCTTCTTATTGGTATATTTAAAAAATGTACCCTTCCTAAAATTAATTCCGCTGTAGAAATATCTTGAGTTTTCAGTCTTCAGGCAGAGTTCAAAAAAGCTAGTAAGAGAATATAGAGCATAGCGGGACGCTTTCGCGACGCCGGGCTTCGGGGCCCGCGCCGTGCTTGGCGCTCGGTCAAATGATGATAGTTTTTCATTCTAAGTCCGTAGTTTGTTCCAGTTTAGTTTTTCGCATCAATATTATCGAATAAAGTAAATTCAGTGGAGAATTATTTCTAATTACAGTTCCAGTTTAAAAGTTTAAAGTTGTTTAATTGGATTTTGTGTGAAAACGAGCGCTAGGCTCTCAGAAGTGATATCGTATTCGATGGGGCGGTCGCCGCTGGCATCCCCCAATATTTAGTGTTTCTAGCTACCGTTAAAATACAGACAATAGAGCGATTGATCGAGGATCAAATTTATCGAAATTTACAGTTGAATTCCGTACAGTTTACCGATCGATATTAAATATGAATTTAGTATTTTGTGGTTGAACTTTAGTTTATTGAAGAACTTTTAAAAGTTATGCAGTTGCAATACAGATAATTACAGTTGCCGAGTTTAGTTTCTCGTGGGTCCAGTTTTTAATAGAGTCTCGTTTTAATACAATTAGAATTCGGGAAGCTCTAAAAAAATTAATTTATCGTAAGAGGGAATGTTGATAATGAATATTTTCCCAGAAGTACCGTATTGTGAACTCTATTTTCGTAGTTCCAGTTTATTAGTGATTGTCGGGTTAATAACGCTTTCCAGTTTTCTACAGTTTTGTGATAACGGTTTATTTGTGTTTGTGAAGGGCAATATAGTGTTTAGTTTGCCCTAATTCCGTATGTGAATTGAACAATTTGAGCAAGGTATTGTGATTTGATGACTTTTTGATTTTTGTGAATGTTACGTGTGTTGTTTTACTGTTTATGTATCGATTTTTGTAACTTTTTGCATGAAAACCTTCCCTTTTGCAAAGAATTCTTATGCAAGGTATTATGTCTTTATTGTGATCCTATACAATGATGTTTTAAATGACAAGTTGTCATTCCTTTAAATTTTGTTTATGAATGAACATATTTTTGAATTTAATTAGACTGAATAATATTGACCCATATAATTATGAAAGTCTTTATTTATATTTTATCCAACCTAACTCTGACATCACCAAATATGACCAACAAGTTGAATTAAATTTATTAGATCTGATTTCAGTTTCTGGTTAATGGTATCAAGTCATTATTTTTAATTATTATTATTATTGAACCTTCATAATCAGATGGCGCCCAAATATATACATTTTCTTGTGTCTTTTAAAACCTTTATTCATTTCTTTGATAATTAGCCAACTGTGCAACCAATACCTACGACCTGAAATTCAAATTTGCAAAGATAAGATCTCAAGCTGTGGCAATTTTGAGCATTACATATTGTAAGTATAAATATTTTGAAGTTTCTATGAGTTTTCGACGTTCATCGTGCGACGTACTTTGTTTATGTTTGAGTAATACAGTTACCCTTAAAGATTTTGAAGATTTTAAATGTAATTTAGTCTGGGAAGATAACGTCTGTTTCACTGCTGCCTAATCGCGAGGCTTTGTTTTTGTTCCGGGTAAAAGAGTTCTGTTTCAATAGTCATTATCAAAGCGCGAAGTTTGCAGTTTTTTTAAACTTATTGGTGTCATGTTTGCGATTGTGATACGCGATTTTGACGGTTTTAATTAATAAAAATCTCAATCGATTCTTCGAGCCTATCGATCGATATGATAATGTAGTTGTAGACAAAACTTTGTATCTCGAACGTGAAATATTTAGCGCCTTCGGATGACTTTTTCGGCTCACCCGGCGGCTCGTCCCGAAAGTTGCATTCTTACACGCTAGAAACATCAGTTTTGCATATTTGATACAAAAATAACTGTTTTTCGTGTAATTAACGGAGAAGAGCCACTTTGTTTGTTATAGAAAATAGTAAAGAAAAGTGCTACTTTTCTGCTTAGCAACACTTTTCTATTTAGTAACCACTTACCCGGTTAGCAACTATTGTTCTACTTAGCAACATCCTTTGCGGTTGTTATTTGTATCTATAATGTTGTCATGATAAACGTTACGCTTACATACCTACTTCGATCAAAATTGTTTTAGAATTACTTTTTAAATTTTTATCATTATGATTTGCTTAAGTACACAAAAAAAGCACAAAATTCACGTATTCGAAAAGTGATTTATCCATGTTCGTATTGAGTCACTTGCTCGCTTCTCTCGCTCGAGACTTAAACATTTACAGTCGTTGAAAAAATCTCACTTAACTTGTAAAACAATCTACTATTTTTTTTGTTTCAATGACTTATACCGATGTCAGCAGTCTTTCCCAATTCTAATTGTGTCCCATTTTCTAATCTAAGAAAGTGGTCACCTTATCTACATGAAGGATTAGGTGTATTTTTATGTTGTATACTATATTTAAAGGATTTAAAAAAAAATAAATTTCGAATTGTTCCCCTTACCAGAAGCAAACAGCCAATATCGACCACCCACTGTTAGATTTAAATTTAATTGGGGCGTCGTAGAATTTCCCATTGTTCTGACATGCACGGTGATTTTTCTGATAAGATAATTGCAAACTTACTTTAGTCTAGTTATTTTAATGTATAGTTTAATATATTATGCAAGAGTTATTTCTTCTTAATTAATCATTCTTAAATTCAATGTAAATGATAAAGGTCTAGAAAGGTTACCAATAAATAATTAACTTTAGAAGAATTAATAGACAAATATAAAAATATCTAGGTTATAGCGGTTATAGTCTATTGTTGGCAATGATTCATTCGGAAGAAACAGCAAAAAGAGCATTATTCATATTTATTCTAGTTTCTATAGCGTGAGACCGCTTGGTTGGTCCATGACAGATCCGATCAGTAAATATAGAGCTAATTTGCTTGATAATCCTTTTACGCTGATAACATAATAAGCATTGACCGGATTATATGGAAATGTACTCTACAATGCAAACAAATGAGATCTCCAGTCCCAATGATATATTGAAATAATTTAATAAGCTACCAAATAAAGTCTGAAGAAACTTTTTTCTTTAAATAGCTTTCTGAAAATAACAACATTCTGTCGGTAAACACACCCTTTTTAGTAATTTGTTATTTATCAATGATCCTGATACGTAGGTATTTAACAAAGATGGGGATATGTGAATAGCTTGGAAGAAGGGGTGGTATAAGCCCTTAATTGTCACGTGAATGATTACTGTATAAGTGAAGGCGACGCTACACCGCAGTTTGACAAATTGTGGCTCCAGATCCCCTCACATATGTATTAATGCGACTCACCCTCTTGTGATATTCTAATTTTTTAGTATTCAACTCTTCATATTGGTTTTGTGTTCAAGTTACAGTTATAATGATGCATTGTTCATGTTTTAACTTATTATTTATACAAAGAAATAGTTTTGTAACTAGGATAAAAAAGTTAAATTAATATTAAATAATATACAAAAGTATGAGAAAAAAAAGCACATCGAAGCCAAAAATAAATAATTTGCAGTAAACGATGTATTGTAATTCGTTAAGTAGGTATTTAAAATTATCAACATCATATTTTAAACGGTGTCCGCTAACCATGCATTGTATTTGACTCATGCCAATATGTATTTGGGTAACGATGATACCTATTTCACGCCGAAGACTCGCTCTTCTGTAGGTAGATTTTAGAAGGCCAATCATAACATATTTTACAAACATGCAGTATAAAAATATATTTCTAACATAAAGGGAACAAATGATCCGCCTTGACTAATTTTACCGTTACCAAGTTCTTGTGTTCCTTACTGAAGGATTACTTGACCCAAAAACAGTATAAAAAATATTCTGATGGCTTTAAATCTCATCTCTTTCATTCCACAAAATTTTAAAACTTCAACTAAAAATTCACCCTATTATTTGAAAAATTTACTGCATTGTTTAGAATAATTCTGTTGATGATAAAGATGAAATGTTTGCACATGTTTTGTGAATTTTCTTTTTATTCAGTGTACCAGCCCAAGCAGCATTTTTAGTCATCGCTACGTACCAGCCAGCAACTACCAGTGGAACTATCAAGTTTTTGCCAATAGTCAAAAGCATGTAATTGCTACGGATTCATTACGTGCCTGGAACAAAAATTGAGAACAATTTTTGGGTAGCTGATACGTGGCGGCGTAGTAATTGCTACTTTCGCAGAACCTCTTTTCTCTTTGACATATCGTGTCGCGTGGTTACTCTCTCTTACTTTTGCAACTTAACAAATATTCTACCATCTTCTATACTAATGCTGCGATCGTGCCACAAAATGAATTAATAACAATAATTAATATTAATATAATATTTATATTAATATTAATTTCAATTAATAACAATTAATTAATTCTTTAAAAAAGGTTTTTTAATAAAAAAATTTCTTGAATAAAATATGGCAAAAACACTTATAAGTTGATACACATGATAGAAACCATTTTTATCTACGATCATACAAAAAAAAGTGAGTACTTTTTACACTGATTTTCGTGTAAAAAGTTAACGTTTATTGAGCTAGTGTTATAAAATTTTTATTGCACGCTAATCTGAACAAGAGATTTATGACAAATGATGATTTATGAAAATTGCTAGACAACTTAGCACATAAAAATCTACGCTAATATATTTATGTACATATGTATATGACATAAGTCACAAATTAAAAAAATATATCAAATACAATGAACACTTTAGTAAAGCGTTATGATGGTAGATAAAACGTTGTAAGATACACATTTAAAAAGTCTCCTCATTGCACTCACATCCATTAAGACACGCGCTCGTGTGTTAAACCGTTCGCTCAATAAAGAATGGCTTTTTACACTTGCATCTTAAATACCTATTATATTACTCCTGTTATGTTCTTTTATGTGTTTAAATAAAAGATACTCAATTATTGTCATTAATTAACTTTATTAATATTGAGTGAACAGGTAGCATTACATACACAATGCATACACTGTACAAGATGTGTGTCCTCCAAGCCCACTCAAGTGGTACTGACGGACGAGCCAGGATTGGCTAGTTACTCACTATAAATCACATCACTACAAATACATGTTGCCAGCTTCAAGTTACATACATAACAATTCCTAAGCCACAATTTGGCACCAATTTGTTATTATTATCGAAGGTTATGTAGTAAAACATCTAATAACAATTATAACAAATTGCAAATTGATTAATGGCCTCCAACATTTTACAAGTGAATATTGAGATGGAGGAGTTTACGAAAGAATACTCTAAAGTGATTCTCGTGGGTAGCAAAAACGTAAGTTTTACTTTCAATACTCTGTAAGGTCCCTCTACTTTAAAGGATTAAACACTGGCTCCAGGCAGGTGGCAGGAACTTTCAGTACTACTTTAAAGTTTTAAAAACTTTAAAATAGCTTCGGGCAAGTTCCTGCTACAATACCACTTTGAGGTTGCAACGACTTTAAAGTAATTATACTAAATTGCAATACCGTTCCATATACTTTAAAAGTTACTTAGAAGTAATGGAACTACATAGTTTCAAGAAATAGTATAAACAACTAGTCAATTACTAAAGTATTCCGAATTGAAGTAATTAAACCTATAAAGTCATAAATTTAGTTGTAGTTACGTAACAACTACGCAATCAAAGTTCCGATCTCAGTTACTGCTACTTAGATGCTGCTTGGGAGTGTTAACAGTAGGAAATTGTCTGTCGTTATCGGGTGTTATAAGTGTCAACTTTATTTTCTAGGGAGTAAAGTAAAGCTTTATATACATATATAGGTATGATTGTGTTGCAAAAAATTATTTTTTCCACTATTTAAAAAAAATTGAAATTGAGCTCAGTGTACTTGCCTACATGGCTCCGCTGCCTCGTCTCACGACCACATATCCACTCTGTGGCTCGGTGCGCCCGGCACCTCGACACCGAAAGGTATAAGGGGTTAAAGATTATGTATGTATGTATGTTTTTACTTTGTCCCAATGGGTCATGTGAATAAAATGGTGCTTCATTACCGAGGTGAAATATGATTAACACGCATAGAGCCGCGGTCAGTAATAAGGCGAGGTACAATGGAGCTACTGCTATGAAGATTTGTATACTATTTTATTCACAATCATACATTAATAATCAAATTACTAGTAGAAAATCAGTAAAAACCATAAGTTGGAAAATGGCCACTTTCCAACCCGAAAAGTGATAAGAAAGTTACTAGTGATGGACTCGAGCACGAGCCAAGCTCGACTCGACTAGAAACTCTACTCGATTTCGAGCCGAGTTTCGAATCGAGTTCGACAATTCTTTATTCGAGTCGAGACGAGTTTTTGAAGTCGGGTTTTTCGAGTTTTTCGAGCTTTTCGAGCCGGCTCGAGAAAATTGTACAGTTTACAGTATTTGCCCTATTTTGTACTTTAACGGATTATAACGAAGAATTTGCGAAATTACTTTTCTTTAAATGGCTTCATTACACTATAACACTTAAAACATAATGAAATTTTCCAAAGTTGGTAGCATTAAAAATAAAATTGAAAAAAAAACAGAAAATTGACAAAAACTTTACCCTAAAAATTTGAATTTTCAAATGTCACATCAGTATTGTCAACTTCCACAAAATTTCCTAAATTTTGAAATAACGATTTTTTTTATTTAAAAAGGGTATAAAAGAGGCAAAATAGAAAAAATAGCTTAAAAAGCTCGTTTCATAAGTCATTATTGCACTAGTCCTTTAGAAGGGGCTAAGAGGAGAAAAAACTCTTTGCGACTGCTATATGAATTTGAAAAATAACTAAGATTCTAAAACGAGCCGGCTCGACTCGACTCGATTTCGAGCCGAGTTTCGAGTCGAGTTGAAACAGATTAATTCGAGTCGAGTTTCGAGTCGAGCTCGAATATTTTTTTCGAGTCGAGTCGAGCTTTCTAGGAAAGCTCGGCTTGCCTCGGCTCGAGTCCATCACTAAAAGTTACCACTTTCCAACCTGAACTGTCATATTTCATTTCAATTGTTAAATGAAGTTGAGATTTTATACTTTCTAACGTTTGACTTGGGCATGTAAGGTAATTTGATTATTATAGTATCATTGTGAAGAGTGTATTTATGTTTCTATTGGCCAGTGGGATAAAACCATCAATATATGAGTGTGAAATCACACGAGTTATTATGCCTTTATTCCACGTCCACGTGTATCATACAAAATTTTATCTACGACATTACCTCACTCAGAGTGATAATGAACTTCATTAACTAACTCAAATGAATGACATAATGAGTTCTTATTCAAGCAGTCGTAGATAAAAACTTTTATTATCCATCTATCTTATTCTCATTAATTAAAAATCCACAGGCAGATTTACCATTAAGCTAAATAAGCTGCAGCTTGAGCCCTCGGGTTCCAGGGGGCCTAAAAAATTACTAAACGACGTTACAGATTTGCTAAATTACAATGGAAAAAATGGTTATATGTTTATGTAATGAGCAAAACGTGTCATTTCAATTTTTAACGTTTTTTAATAATACTCTTTTTTTCTCAAGTTATTTTTTAATAAAAATGTTAAATTTGGAATAAAAATCTTTAGTAGAAGGTAATTATTAAATCCATCTCTCTAAAAATCATATATGTTTTGTTTTCTTTTCTGGAGTGCCTCAGGGAAGTGTTCTTGGTCCACTATTATATGTACTGTACACATCCGACTTACCAACTTCTAGAAAAGTAACCATAGGCACTAGGGTGGATCGTTTTTATATCAAAAAATAGTTTCTCTTTCAAATAAAATTCGCTTGGTGCGGAATTGGTGCTCTAGTGTGTTAATAATGTTGTGTCAAAATACCAGAAAAAAATATTGAAATTTAATACTGCCCCCAGATGATTAAAAGTTATGAAAATGTCGCAAAAACTATAAGATGGTTTTTATATAAAAAAAAATGTTTTCCTTTATATTAAATTCGCTTGGCGCAGACTTGGTGCTCTAGTGTATTAGTAATATTGTGTTAAAAGATTAGGCAAGAATATTGGTATTTAATACTGCCACCGGATGACTAAAAGTTCTGAAAATGTGGGAAAAAATACAAAATTATCATAACTCCTATTTAGTTAAATGTTTTTAATTTTAAATTTAGTTGGTATTGAAAAGTTTAATAAATCGAAAATTAAAGTTATCAAAAATTAGAGTCATCGAAAATGCTGATCCAGCACTATTTGTCGACGTCAGACCGAGAACATGTCGTGACAAGTTTCTCAATTGTCATTTACATATGCAACGCCCAAATGTCCGAAAAATCCCTACCAAGGAACATACTTTTTTAAATGACCAAAGAAGCGGAAGAAAAATGATAATAGGCGGTGTGGATGTGGTTACTAGTCGGAAGCAATTGTCATTGACTGAAAGGAAACGGAAACGACAAAAGCACGAAAGCAAGCTTACAATTTCTAAAATGGTAAAACTTATGTATTTTTTTATTTCTATTCTTACTCTTATTACCTTTATTAACTTATTTTTTTTACTCTCTTTTACTCTTTTCCATAAGTCTTGTCAAGTTCCATAGCAGAGGAATCATTTGTTTGCATTCCTGAGAAAATGCACGTATCTAAGAAAACAGTGCAAAATGTAGAAGAAAGCGTTAAAACAAAATATCCTGTTGTGGCTAGAGTATCATATCGATATAGAATATTAGATAGAGCTGCGGCTGCAATCGTCTCTGCTAAATTACAGGACATCGGAGTGATAAAAGAAGACAACTATTCTAATGTAGTAGATAGAAGTAGACTTTGTCGAGCTCGTGCAAATACAAGAAAGAATTTATTATGTCAGTCCTCATCCACATTTACTGACTGCAATATGTTTGGCGTATATTTTGATGGCCGCAGAGACAAGACTTTTACTATGAGTGACGGTCGACGTAAGGTTTTAATGGAAGAACAGTTATCATTAGTAAAGGAGCCTGGTTCGTTATATATGGGACATGCTTCTCTAGCATCTGGAACAGCTCGGGCAATTAAACGAGGTATATTAGACTTTCTTTCTACAAAGTCAGTTCATCTCCACAAAGTCGTAGCAATTGGTTGTGACGGCATAGTTACAAATACTGGTCAAAAAGGAGGTGCGATTAAGCTCTGGGACTGGAGCTTAAAAGTCCCATTCAATGGTTTATTTGCCAGTTACATACTAATGGACTTCCATTACGACACCTTTTTGAACGTTTGGATGGAACTACAAGTGGTCCAAATGATTTTGTAGGTGCTATTGTAGAACACCTTGCAAAAAGCGAAGTTCTCCCAATTTCCCAGTTCGAAAGAATGGACTGTAACCTACCAGAATCTATTACAGATTTAAGTACCGACCAACAATTATTTGCTGGATGTTTGTCAAGCAATTAACTCAGGAATTTGTTTTCCAGGAGTTTGGCAAAGCGCAACCCAGGGAAAATCTCTGACTAAAACGTTGAGTAAAGAATCAATCCCAGATGCCATTGAAATGAGATGCAAATGAACTATTGCTTGAGGCAGCGTTATTCCCTTGTCACACACAAGCTGTAGAAAAGTGTGCGAAAACAGTAACTGAGGCATCTGCAGCTGAATGTGTTTCTTCAAATAGAGATGGTTCTGTAAGGACCAGAATTGCAGCCCGCAAAATAATTTCTGTTTGCAATACAAAAAGAATATGCTATACAATAATGTATAATTTCTTAATTTTTTTTATTTACTTACACTTAGTGTTATATTTTATCTTTTTGTGCAGTAAATGTGAGTTTTTTTCCTGAATTGTATCACTACTATACTACATTGGATACAAATAAAAAGTGTTATTTCATCTATTCTCATTTTTTTCGCAAGTTTTATTCCCGTTGGGGCAGTACAAAGCATCGAGACATCGTTCTCAAATTTTACCTCAAACAACAAACTAACATAGAGCATCAATCCCACATCAAGCCGAGTATCAGCCTTCGCTGATGATACAGCAATAATATCATCTCACAGTAATCCTATCACCGCATCACAGAACCTTCAGGAACACCTTAGACTACTGGAAATTTGGCTCAAGAACTGGAAGATAAAAGTAAACAGCTCCAAATCATCTAATATAACTTTCACTCTCAGAAAAGAAAACTGTCCTACTGTAGATCTCAATCAGGAAGCGATACCACAGGTAGAAGTATTCAAATACCTTGGTCTTCATCTAGACAGAAAATTAATCTGGAAGGAGCACATACACCAAAAGAAAACACAAATCAATTTAAAAGTTAAGGAATTAAACTGGCTAATTGGACGTAAATCTAAATTATCAATTAAAAATAAACTTCTCATTTATAAATCAATAATAAACCTGTCTGGACTTATGTAGTAGAACTCTGGGGTTGTGCAGCAAAGTCACACATAGCCCAGCAGCGTGCCGTGCATACGAGACAGTGGAAGCAGTCCCGATATGACGTATGCTCTATCACGCTCATACACATTACATACGAGCGTAATAACGCATACGTCGTAACGGGACTGCTTCTACTGTTTCGTATGCACTGTACGCTGCTGACATAGCCATTATGCAGAGAGCCCAATCAAAGATTCTCCGAGCTATAGCTAACGCACCCTGGTATGTCTCCAATGATACACTACATACTGACCTGAACATACCATACATCAGAGAAGTGATCCAGAACAGAAGTCGCAAGTACCATGAAAAAATCGAAGTACATCCTAATTTGATATTAGAGCCGCTACTACAACCAGCCCAAAATCGAAGACTGAAAAGATGTTGGCCATCCGATTTACATGGCAACTGAGGTGGGATCGCTGGATCCTCACCTCTCCAGGACACCAGTGCAAGTGTGTACAATTCTTTGCATAAGTTAACACATTAGCTTAACGATTGTATGATTGAAGTATCTGCTTGCTAATTAAAGGTATATATAAAACAAATATGTATATTTCATCATACGAGGTGACATATACAACAATATACATTAAATTTTCTTGAAGACGTTTTGAAAATATGTATATAGGTACAGCGATACAACTTTTATATGAAACTTTTTTTATGTATCTCCAATAACAACAAAAATAAAGGGGTGGTCAAAATATAACGGAATAACCCTGTACATGTAGATGGAAATAGACCTTATGTGGCATGTTATTTCTTATAACAAAGCTTTTTAAAGATACCTCGAAAATCAGACTCAAATAAATTAAAGAGAAATTTGTCGGAAAGGGCTTTCGATTCGTTGCCCAAATGTCATTCAGTTATTATTTTTTCGTTATCAACTAATTGTAATAAATCTTTTTCAATGCCACCGGTTTATTTTGTGGAGAGTGTTCTATGAACCCACTTTTGTATTATCTGACAAGCAGTTCAGCGCCCTGTCCAGTCCGACCCTGCCAATATGTATATGTTAACTGGTTGATATTGAAGATTTATTGAACAAAATTTGTCAGCTATTATAGATTTAATATCTAAACTATGTCTGTGTAAGACTGTTTGCCCACGCAGATTTATTACTCAAACCATTTAGACATACCTACTTGAAAAAAGTTGCCTCTTTACTCTAATCCAGTTAAAATATTTCTCGATCCTTTATAAACTAATACCCCTCGATACACAGAACATAACAATGAACATTCTCCAGTTTTTTCTTATAAAATTCGATAAAATTGATCCAATATACCCTCTAACAGGTACTTAATGCTAACATAATCAACCCAAAATCCTGAATCCACCTAACAATGATTTAAATTCTTTTGAGGGATGTTTTCACGCGTAACGTGATTTATTGGACATGAAATTGCGTGAAATTTTATATAATAGGCGATTTTATGCCCAGGGGACGTTCTAAATAGCCTTTTTCTGATTTATATTTTATTTCTCTAGTCAATGTGGGAAATAAAAACTCGTAAGGGTAGCTCTACTGTTTTATTCCAGATCTTCCTTTCTTATTAGGTTGGTACTAGTTACTATAGAATAATACATATAGATTTTACAGATTAGTTATAAGTTTAAGTTTTTAATTAATAATTAGTAATAGAGAAAAAGGTATATTTTATTATTAATGTTTTTCACAATTAAGCACAAAGCCTTAACCTTTTTATTCTTTTAAAACTTTTCTTTTTATCCTCCGTTTTAAACATAATCTTTATCCTGTGATTATAGTACCTTTCAGATTTTACTAAATTTCGACCGACCACCTTCATTTTGATTGACAGGTGTGAAATTGCAGTTTTTTTTCTATTTAGTTCCTTCGGGTTATTATTGCAATTGCAAACAGGCAATGAAAAATTGTTTTTGATGGTGGGCACAAAAAAGTTGTTCTTTCAAATTTTCTAGACTTTAGAGTACCTATGCTGTGGTATTGTGTTTGCTCGAAATAAAGAAATTTAAATTTTATTCATCTTTTTTATTCTTCTTAAAGGACAAATTGGTTTACGGTCTGTTACGCACTAGACCCAGTCGAATCCTACGTCTTGTGATATTTGTCCAAATGTCATGGTTTTTTTCCTGGTTTGCTTTTTTATGCGGTTTACGAATAAGAAACATGTCATTTGTATCCAAATGACTAGTTACGAGCGTTTTAAACCTACCATTATGAAGAAACAAATTTGAAATTATAATCCAATCACTTTTTATACGGTTCAGATTTAATTAAGTTTTTTATTTTAAATTGCAACATGACACAAAATATTGGAAATTAATTAATTTATTTGTTTATTCATATCTGGAGTGTACTACGATATAAATAAACATAAAAAGTTCTGGAACGCGCCAATAAATATAGATGGCGCTGTACAACATCGACATGTTTTCGATATGCGGTAGCTGATGACGTTGAAATTTTTAGCGTCAAGCTGTCTGACGATCTATTTAATCTCAAGATCAATCAGGAGGAATTTAACAAACAACTTCAGGAAACAACATGGAGAACCATCCGTCATCATTCGGTATTATCCAGTAGCATTACCACCATCATCATCATATCGATGTTCCTGCTGCTGTTATTGGGTTCCCGTCGACTTTGGATAAAATATCATCATCTCCAAACAAAACGAACTCCACAAGCAGAAGAAACACCACCCAGCCATCCAGAGATGATCGAGCTCTCGGCCATTAAGATCACAATCTCCCCATTCCGAGAGCCGCCAGAATGTTTAAAACTAAACATAAAACTTTTTTAATTTCTTCCAAAAATAATATAAATTTAAAAGGTTAACAATTTCCAGGCTAGATTATATTTCAAAATATAAACATAATGTTTTCTTGCAATATGAGCACATTTTTTTTAAATAGTTGCAAGATATGCTTACTAGCTAAAAACAGTAGGTTAATAAAAATGCCGTTATGCCAATATATAAAATGTATATAAATGTATATAAAGATGTATATAAGTATTGATTGTTACAAATAAATATTAGTAAAACACTGCTGATCAAATACAATTACTTCCCTTAGAATCTGGTACCAAGCGGTATTGATTACCTAGGGAAGTACACCTCCACTAGTATTATTACAACAATTACTTCCTTTAGAATCTGGTACCAAGCGGTATTGATTACCTGAGGAATACCTAAAAACTCCAACAGTATAAGTGCCAGTATACTGTGACTAGTAAAGTCTAAAATTGAACTTTACATTGACAAAACTGAATACAATGTAAATTTAAAAACACGGAAAAATAACAAAAAACAATAAATAAATCTAATTCTAATATCCTTGCTTTTGAGCAAACTTTAGGAAAGTTCTCGAAAACGGTAACACATTAAAAAATCGAAAGAATTAATACAGAGTATGACGTGCACGACACTGTATCACAGCTCTAGTTCTATTGTCCATGGATAAAATACGATTATCAATATCTTCTTAAGGTACACGTGCCCATTTTGTTGTCAGCAGTTTTCTGAATCTAAATTCATTGTGGATATCGTTTATTTGTGAAGCAATGCTTGTTTGGAGTATGTCTCACACGTGCTCTATCGGATTTATGCTGGAGATTGTACTGTCCATGGCAATACTTCATACCTTATTGGTCAACCAGTCAGTCACAATCCGAGCGACATCTGGACTGGCATTATCTTGCATAAGTCGGAATCTTGGTCCAACAGCACCAGCAAACGCACGCATAATTGGTGCCAGAATATTATCCACATATTGCCGAGCTTGCAGAAATCCATTTGGAAACGCTAAATCAGTTCTACCGCCAAGCATGATTCCGTCCCATACCATTCGAGTACCACCTCTATAAGAGTGCACTTCCTGAACGTTCCTTATTACCGGATCGTCTCTATACTGTTATACGACGAGAATTCGGATGAAATCTAAATCTTGACTCATCAGTAATCAAAACTGTAGCTCAATCATTTTTATTCCAGTGTTGAAAATCCTGACACCACTCGAATCTTGCACGCAGATTGTTTCTGGAGAGAAGTATGATTAGGCAATGTTAATTATAATAACATTAATAAGATATGATGATAATAAAATGTCTAGATTTCAAAAGCAACGAGCAAAGCAATTCTACAACTATTAAGGGTGTCCTGCAGGCCTCCCGAAATTTCTTTACGAGAGAGTTAATAAAGTTCTAAGAAGGATAAAAACATTTTTGTTATATTTTTATATGCAATGTAACATTGCATTTATTTTTTAATTTTAATTTCTCCTGACGTAACGCAGTCGAAAACGTATTATGGGATGGATGTTTTTGTACCGGATAGCGGTTATCTCATTAAGTTACCAAAACATGCTTGGATATAAGATGAATATATAAACACGTGGTTTAATTCTTGCTTATTAGACAAATATTTTTTGTCTGATTATATTAACTACCTACTACACATTTTTATTAAATGTTTATTTCTTTTTTAAGCTGCAAATTTTTATTTTAGGCAAACAGTGATGAATTGATAACTGGTCATCTTTATAGAAATATAGAAATATTTGTATACGTAGTGTTTAATTTGTGTTAGGTACTAAATTTTGATTTTAATCAAATATACAATACTGCATTCGCGCACTACGTTTTCAATATTTTAGTTAGTCATATTGATTATTATTTGCAAAAAAAACTTCTTATCGCAATGGGGTTAAAGAATTGCCGCTAATTGTAAGACAAATCAAACGTAAATTAAAACTTATGCTAAACCTTATTGCAATTAACTAATTAGTAACAATAAAATTTACTTTTTATAACTAAACTTTAAAAAACTTTTTTATCTTATATTAGCGTATTTGCTACAATCGATTCAGGTTTATACGCAAATAAAGTTTTCCTATGTCATCTCTATCATAAATGACACTTTTCCCATTCTTATTTATTGAGAAATTACTAAATACAGCGTGAAATACAACATTTTTTTCTATAACCTATATGAAATGTCAGTTGTTAAAAAGATACATTTTTCTCGTTGATGCTAAAGTACTAGTCGCCCGGATCTACGAGGGAAAAGTAAAATATGTAGTTTAGACCACTAGTATAAAATTCACTTTGCTTTTCTCATGTTGCATGACTATCAAGTTCTTTTCAATATTTTATAGTGGTTATTAGATTAAAAAAAAAGTTTTTTATACACGGGGAATATTACAGATCTTAGTACTCTGTGTGATCGTCTACCTCCCCTTCGCGTCAGGACACAAACTTAGAAACACAAAAGTAGCTAACAAATAAACAATTTCAATTATTTTTAGTAAATCAGAAACTTTTTTAGTGTCAAAAGTTATTAGGAATAGTTCCATTAAACGTCCTACAACATATGCTAAAATTACATAGAAGTTATTCTTTTTAACTTCGAAAACGGCTTTTGAAACTGAATAATTAGATCGTTCATTTAACACAACATGAGTACCTAAAATTGTTTAAAGATAGCATGCTTGCCAACTTTTAGCTGTAGCCCCTTTATGTTCAAATAGTAGCGACAACGATTAATCTCGTCGGTGGAGCAAAAGCACCAAAACAATGTTGGCCACAATGAATATTACTAGACTTGACATTCCGTCTTACAATAAATCTTAGGTTTAATATCAATCATGCACGAAAATAATCACAACTTAACATTAATTTGATAATGGACATATATGTTCTGTGAAAACGACCATATTAATATGATATATACTACTGTAATTTTTCAACAACTTTTTATAGAGTTTCCACAACACCATGGATGTAGTAATTTCTTCTTTCAGGGGTACGTAAATTATTTATAGATGGCGTGCTTGCTAACTTTTTAGTAGAGTATATTGGGGCAGATAAGGGTGATTTTTAATAATGGGCAAATTAAAACCACGTTTTACGAGTTTGACATATTAGAGGTTTGATCTTTCAGAATAAGAAAAACATTTTAAAGTAAACGTGGATTTGATTAATTTCAATACAGAACACAATGAACAATTTCGTGGTTCGTTTGCCCCAATATGGTGGCGGTTTGCGGTACTCTGATCGACCAGCTGGCCTAGGTGACTAGATTCAGTGACTCTACTTTTTAGTAGAATCACTGCATCTAGCTACCTAGGCCAGCTCATCGGATCAATCGTTGTCGCTACTATTTGAAAATAAAAGGGCTATATTTTTAGCTAGAGACCCTTCACTTAGAGTCTGACCAATGCGTTGCCAAGGTGTCCGCCATTTTATATCACAATATTTTTGATATAATATTTTGATTTTGACATCTTAATTATAATGTAATTTTACTGCTAAATATGTTTTATATACACAACCCACTGTTTCGTGATTTTTAATTGAGTCAAATACTGTTTACATGCGTGCCAACGTTTGGTCGTGTAACTATTTCTGTAAATTTTTCCCAATTTGACCTCCTAGAGGTCAAACGGTTAATTTTTGAGGGTTGTGCCCAGGGAGACTTTTGATCACACAGCCACCAGCTACAACATATCAAAATTCAGCCAATTCCACCGAAATCCAAATTTCCATTAGGTTGGTGCGGGATCCTTTGATAACTTCGTTAAAATTAGTTTTTTGAAAAAAATCTCGAAGTGGTATAGCGATTTTAATTACTTGACGTTATAAACCCCCTACTTAACAAGGTCTACCAACCACATAGTGACGTCACGACAAAGAGGCAATCCCCGAATCTTTTATTTCTCATTTTGCATTCAAATTTTAACTAATAGACTGTCTTATTATTCCACCAAAAATAAAAGATCTCCCATAATATTAATTAAGAATTTGTTTTTATTTGACAGGGACCTATGTTCGTATGAAAATTTTACCGTAAATATAAAATATTAACTTGTGTTTATTATGTATTTGCAATTAAATATCTTTAAAATAAAATGTTTGTACTAGTTAGGCTAAATCGATGGTAATAGGATGTGCAAAATAACTCGGAGGATAGGAATCTTAAATCAAATGGCGGTGATAACGCGTGAACAATAATCAGAAAATCAACGTTAAAGTTGCTATTTTGATGTTAGATTGTTAGGTTACAGATATACTTGACAGAAAGATTTTATAATTCTTATGTGTTTTTGCGAAGCTTTTGTAAAGAAAACCCATTGGTCTCGAGGATCTTGGGTGTTTTAAATTTACTAAACCTTCTTTGGTATAATTTCTACTGTTAACACGCCAGAGCACCAACAGTTATATCAAACAATGATTATACTCTTTAATAAAACTTGTTAGCATCTTACGAAACAGTTAAAAAGCAAACCATATAAAAGCTAATAACTCACTACAGAATAATTCGATAGCATACAATTTTCTCGATGAATTTTATGAATCCACTTTCTTGTGATTTGTCGTCTTTCGGAAACTTAAACACGTGCATTTTGTGTTTTTCATTGTAATTACCGTTGCACAGGGTACACAATATCACAACACTTGTTTACTTTATTAGTACTACATTATATTCATTATACAAGCTAATAATATGCTACACATATAAAAATTACAATGCACCAGCCAACACAATTACACATTTGACATAATACTATTATAGTTTATTTCTTTTGTTTGTCGTTTGTTTTTGCCTTTAGCATGTAACGTCACTATGACGTTTACAATATGTTGTGAGGCCTTAGTTAGATAGGTGGTGTTGGCTATACTGTACCATTTTCAACTTGTTATGTCATTTGTTTTTAAAGAAATAACGTCATCGATATCTTTTTATGACAACCTATATTTTTTATTGTCGTTTCGGTAGTACTTTTTATTCTCTTTTCAACTGTATACAATTTTCAATAGTTACAGTTGAAAAAATTGAGAAAAACTGCCCTAAAGTTCGAATATTAAAAATCCTTTAAAGTTGCAAAATGAATCTAGTTACTTCTTTCTATTACTTAAAAAGTAAAGTGTATAAAAATCGACCAATTAATTTAAAAGACCTCAAACAAAGAATTCGACATGAGATTAGATTAATATTAACTGAAACTCTTCAGAATGTGAGAAATGAAAAAAAAGTCACCGTATAAAAAACGTTACGTTTAAAAAAGTTGAGAAAAACAGTCTAAAATTTTAATTATACTAAAAAGAAATTAAATTGATTAACAAAAAACTGTAATAACAATAACATCAATTACAAAGATAAGCACATAAATAACAGTTTTTATTACACTAGATGTTCAAAGTGACGACCCTGTACCATCTGACAATACATTTCTCACATTCTGAAGAGTTTCAGATAATATTAATCTAATCTCATGTCGAATTCTTTGCTTGAGGTCTTTTAAATTAATTGGTTGTAAGGATACGTTTTGAGAGACACAGGTAAATAAAAATAAATAACTAACCGACTTGTTGCGTAAGCAAACACTTCCTTGTCCGATTATTCCTCTCTTCGGTCTTGATTTTAGATAACCACTGTAAAACAAAACACAATCCTGAGTACGTTGCCGCACCTCAAAAGGAGCTCCTCCAAGAAGGAGAAGATTGATATAAGATCACTCACTCACTCACTACTCAATGAATGCTCTATGTTTTATTCTATAAAAACTAAAAAGTAACAACTTATGGGGATTGTCTAATATCGCTAATAAAATAAGAAAATCACAGAGAATAATACAATCAGCAAAAGACTGTCTTATATCAGTTTAAATTAAGTAAATACATATAACATCACATTTTAGGTTGAGTCGGATAAGCACTGAACGCTGCCTTTTCGAACAGATAAGCACCGACTCCTGACAAACAGGCCCAGGAAAGCACTGAACGTTGCCTTTTCGAACAGATAAGGTCTGGGCCACACATGCTCTCCAGCAAAGCACTGAACGCTGCCTTTTCGATCAGATAAATATGCTGGGACAACACAAACACCAGGAAAGATTAGTTAGACCCAGAACAGCACAGAACGCTGCCTTTTCGATCAGATAAAATCTGGGTCTCTATAAAGTCAAAAGGAAAGATATCAATTAGAGTAATTTAAAAGCATTCCAGAATAATTGCAAGTAAAGTAAGAAGGTTTATAATACTGTCTAACCCTATGGGTGTGGCTACTCAATAAAATCGACAATATAACTCACGTTCTCATTAAATCAACTCACCCCCACAGTCACCCCTCAAAAGATGAACAAAATACTCGTGAGCGAACTCACCAATTAAGTAGTGGTTGTCTCATTAACACTAATTGCCACTTAAGTCACTTTAACACTTCCTTATCCACACACTGGATAACACAATCAACTTCACTCGTCGAGGTAAAATTATTGACTCAATGGTTTACACTAAAAATTACGGGAAACTAGGTGATAAGAATAACAAAACAGGTTGTTATACAATGTTTATTACTCAACACCCAAAATAAAAGAACAACTTGAATGTGTTTATGTTTTAAACAAGAAAACAAAATTATAATACTTATTATCTAACATGGTCGATTTTTATACACTTTACTTTTTAAGTAATAGAAAGAAGTGACTAGATTCATTTTGCAAATTTAAAGAATTTTTAATATTCGAACTTTAGGGCAGGGCAGTTTTTCTCAATTTTTTCAAATGTAACATATTGAAAATTGTATACAGTTGAAAAGAGAATAAAAAGTACTACCGAAATCGACAATACAAAATATAGGTTGTCATTTAAAAAAAATATCGATGACTTTTTCCAAAAAAACAATTTTAACGAAGTTATCGAATTTATCCGCTACTTTATTTCAACACTGTATATGGTTTATACCATTTCTGAACAAAAATAAAGTTGCTACAAAGCGGGGTGCTTTAAACCAAACAGACTGTAATACTGCCTATATTTTATTAATTTATAATTTATATTGTAATGGACACATATTTAATTTTCATAAATAAGTTTTGTAATTCTTATTCGACTACGGTAATTTAAATTATTTTTTCTTTCTAAATTTATTAATTTGTATTCGCTCGATGCGAATAAAAAAGCACTAATAATATCCCTTTGTAAGTGTTATATTGTCGAGTATTTATCACTTACGAAATATAGAATAGCAGAAGAACAGTAATTAGTTCTCAAGGTTTATAAATTAATTATAATAAACCATACACTTATAAATACTTTTATCATGAGGTAGATTTAATATAAAGTAATACGTATTAAACAAATTTATAAATGATTTCTTACTACTAGTGCTACTAGTCAATTTCTTTATAGTTTTTAAAATGTATTTATTGCATTTCCCTTCATGCATTTTGTAAGTGATACTGTCCCCACGGCATGTCGCCTGGCTGTCTGATTAAAAGAACGGAGAATTACTTAAGTTGTTAGCTCCTAATATTAGATAATTTCGAAGCTCCTCTGTTAATTGGATTGCCTATTTTTCATTTTTTATTTTAATAACTATTAACTTTTAAACAAATTCATAAAAATAGCCTAGTATAAAAAATAACATGTTGGTAAAATAAACTTAAACCACAATGCTGGCTGTATTACCCGTTGAGAAAAACTATTATAAAAAAATTTTTCTAAATCAACCTATTTTAACTACGTGAATCAAATTTTCATAAAATATAGAAACTGCCTACTGTATATTTGTATAAGAGTCCTTTACTTTATTTTCTAGAATTTAATTTATAAAAACAAGTCCCAAAAACTATTACATTTTCTGGGTACCTTTAACTACAGTGCAGGACAACCTTAAAGGTGGAAAATAATGGTTCTTGTTTCATTTTTTAAAGTAAATTCAATTAATATGTAATTTTAAAGTTATAACGGAATTTATTGTTTGATTTTGTTTATTGTTTCCAGCCTTATTTTGTGGAACTCCATAATCATGAAATAAATAAAGATTATTAAACGTTTCACAGTTTTATTAAAATACAACCTGACAATATTGTTTCGACAGCTATGCTGTCATTATCAAAGGTAATATAATTATAAACAAACACGTCGCTGAGGTAGAGACAAAATAGGTAACTAGATAAAATAATAATAATAATCATAATTGAATATCTAATACTTCCATATTGGTTAGGAATGGCTAGGTTTGTTAAAAACCTGTTAAACCTTAATATAAATCGTCGTTGGAGAGTTTAGACAGACTGTATTTGGAGATAATACACATGAAAATTCGGAAAATGCATATAAGAAAATCGTAGCAATGAAAAACTTTTCTATGCAAAGCGACTTACCCGTTTCATCGGTGTCCAAATTTCTGTTCGTACAGCAAGTGTATAGCGGGTAGCGGCAAGTGTATATAGGGGTACCCCTTTTCTGCGAAGTAGCTCTGCTTCCTTGTTATTTGGGATTAGCCAGCGGAAAGAATTGGTCGTAAAATATAACACTTTTTAATCACTATTTAAAAGTAAAACAGTTGACAGTTTATATTTTATTTTTTTAGTTCGCCAAAAAACATGTGGCTTTTGACACTATCGTTTGTTTTACGCGCACGTTCAAAAATAATGCAAAAAGATCAAAGTCGCTTGATCACACAAGACATTTCATTGCTATAAAAATTCACGCAATATTTAAAGTTTAAAAAATAATAAGGATATGAAGTGCTCTAGAAAGATCATTAATTGTTAACAAAAAGAAAAATTAAATTAAATTATTTACAAAATTAAATTAGTTGTGAAACTTATTCACATATAATATTGTTTGATTCTTGATTTTCTTTTAGTACTATTATAGACGCCATCTGTATTAGAGTAGAGAAACCAACTAAGGAAATTACATTTGACAACAGCTGGTGATCTGTCATGCCGATAACCTTAAAATAAGAAACAAGAAACGTCAAACATTATTCTAACCAAACATGTAAAATCTCATGTTGTTATGTTGTAAAACTCTTTTAAAAAGAAAAGTAAAGTATTAATTAAATAAATGTAAACATACAACAATTACGCACAAACTAACTTTTTAATTAAATTATTTAATAATTAATTTTAAAATGGAGAAATCAACAGATCTGGAGAAAAAGTATCACATAATCGCTTTGGAATATTCTAAAGTAAAGAACAATTAAATTTAAATTAACTTTGCAAATACCCTAAGATTAATTATTTGTAGGTGAGATCTCAAGCAACTGTATTAAAAAAGGCTGTAATAGATGAACAAACAAAAAATATGGAATTGAAAGAAGTGATAAAAGATTTGGAACAAAAGATTCGTAAGCACGACCAAGAGATGGAAAGTTTAACATTTCGAAACGAGCAGCTTACTAAACGAATCTCGGTTTTGCAACAAGAGTTGCAAGTGAATAGTCATGGAAAGAAAGGTAAAGGCAAGCAAGCAGAAAATGCAGGTCATCAAGTCGATTTTGGTATTTTGGATGAAGAATTACATAAAAAAATTTTAGAAAATGCTGAATTAGTTAGCACAGTAAGAATTTGTGTATTTAAAGTGTGAATATATTCATTATTACTTGATTTATTTAGATGGCTGATAAAGATATCGAACTAGAAATTTGTAAAGATAAGATAGATTGGTTGGAAAAAAAGATTTGCCAACTACAAAAACAGATATACGACAACGAAGAGAAACATAGTCACGAAATTGAAAGGTTGAGGAAAAATACTAGTTCGAATAAGATGCAAGAAGTTGTAGTCGAGTTACCAGAAAAATCCTCAAAAGTGCTGGAGGATAAAAAGGGTCAAGGAGATAATATGGTAAGAGAGGTGTTGGGACATTATTATGTTTGTCTTTAATAGACTTTATATTTTTATCAAATTGATAGAGATTATATATTAGAAAGTGAGCGATCTGCAAGCTGGAAGTCTAGAACCTTAGTAAACGGTTTATTAACTTTGTCTTAATGAGAAAAGATACATTCCACACAGACTCGACCAAAGTTGGCGCGGTACCCTCATAGATTTTTTTTATATTTTGTTCACGTAATACCCTTTTCAAGCCTTATGTAAAGTTCAAATATTACTGCCCATAAATACACCGTTCGCGAGATATAGAGGTTTATTTTTTTCAGTTTTAAGCGTACATGCCTATATTCAAATGCTATTTACTCGGCTTTCGTATTAGTTAGGAAGGTCGGGTTTTCTGCATTTGAAAGAGAATGGAATGGACTATCTACGTTAATTTTTGTTCATTTTTCCAATATTTGTAACATAGTATATTATCTGAGTTTATTTAAAAAAAAAATAATGGAACCGAATTTGAGAAAAGTCGAAATTTGTTAAAAACTCAGATCATACAATACTATGTTAAAAATGGTGGATAAACGAACAAAAATTACCGTAGATAGTCCATTTCATTCTCTTTCAAATGCAGAAAACCCGACCTTCCTAACTAATACAAAAGCCGAGTAAATAGCATTTGAATATAGGCATGTACACTTAAAACTGAAAAAATAAACCTCTATATCTCGCGAACGGTGTATTTATGGGCAGTAATATTTGAACTTTATATAAGGCTTGGAAAGGGTATTACGTGAACAAAATATTAAAAAAAAATCTATGAGGGTACCATTTTGGTCGAATTGGCGTGGAATGTATCAAAAGTAGATTGGTACCAAAATTTTAGTCGGAGAATGTATAAATTAGCACATAAAACAATTAACTTATCAGTAACCATTGCTAGTTTTTGCAAAGATTTCCCACCAGTTTAGGGCAATAATTACAGATTTGAAATATTTTATACATAAACTACCTCTAACTGTGCACCATTAACAAAAAAAACTGCCCTAAAGCTAAGTACTCACAGCAGCGGATCCGCAGACGGATGTCATACCATTGGTCGGTTTGAGTCGATTTGACTCAAACCGACCAATCGTATGACATCTTATGACCAGTTTGATGGTTGGTGGTCAGCTGTGGTTGAAATGCGCACGCGCCAGTGAGGATGATGATAACTAAAAATTTGCATTTCCTGTCCACAGGTTTTTCGTTTTTAGTGATTGGTATTGTCAATGTGTGATGTTTCACGCTTTGTTTTGACAACATAACCTGAAAGAAATTTTAAAATGCATGAGAAGTCGTGGTCTCCAGTCAAAATCGGCAATGGAATTATATGATCAGAGTTCGTCTGGTTATTCGAATTTAAATACCATGGACATGCTTTGGCGTCACATAAGCGACCAATTTCCAATATTTTCCCAATTTGGTTTATTATCCTTAAATTATTAAGTACAAGCATTGTGTTTTCATTCATTTGTCTCGGTATTCTGCGACACAGCCAGCGCTACCTAGCGCTGGATGACCCAAACCCTATTGAACTACGCGATGTAAGAGAGGTGAGGATCCGAGCTTGAATTCTATTTTCGTATTTCAACAAAAGCAACAAGTTACTAAAGCTTACCCATTAGGGTAAGCAGTAGGCACCTAGTATTTTATTAAACGCAACGCGACAATAGTAAACAAACCAATGCACATAACCACATTTAATAGGAAATAATTATAACAATAAGCTTGCTAAGTTGGCAATATGCGTACTTCAAAATGAACATAAAACAACTGCGAAATTTAAAATTTTACATGAAACTGGTGGTTACTACTTGTTTCAGTGGGACTGCACGGAATTATTTTAATTGGTGGTGGTTGGTGGTAATGGGTGGTAGTGGCTGCAGTGAGACTGCGGCCTTATACGTGTTTCCGCATTTATGTAAAGTAGTTTAAGCGTTAATGAGACCACGTGCGTGCCGACCAATAGCATCCCTTATGGCTGTTTACGTCATTGCGACAGGTTATTTTGGACAAGGTTTAAGCAGTAGTGGTAGGGTACAGCGCATACTCTTCTCGATGCTTCCTGAAGTTGTACAATGCTTAGATATTGTGAGACCTACTTACGAGAAGCATTGCAACATGAAGTATATCCATCTTTATTTGAAATGCATATTTTTATATATTGCCGTTTCTATCATTCCCACTGGTTTGACAATTTAATTGACCTCCCAAGAGTATCATCTAGGCTTATGCACACGCATAGACGTGCATTTGGGTGACATGATAAATGCATCAACTTTATTGTTAGTATATATAATAAAAAATGCTGTGACACGCCGCTACTATTTATATTGAATAGGCACCTTTTTATTTCCCAGCCCTTTGGTGTTGGGTGTTACGAGTAACATTAAAACGCACAACTATGTAAGCAGTGTTGCTAGATGGGTCGGGCTAGTGGAATTTTCCCACTGAATGAAATAAGTGCCAATAACACAATGAAATTTCTATTTGGTATATATTTGAAATGAATCGGAGCAATATCTGCATTTTATAGATTTCGAGAGTAAAACCATAATGGTAGCCAATATGGCGGCTTTCTCATACTTAGATTTTTCTAGACTTTTGATATGTTGTTGAAGATATTATTCCTAGTCTAAAAAGCCTTACCTTATTTCTTTTACAATTAGTTTGATGTTTTCATCTAAAATGACTAGCCTAGTAAGTGTGAATACAATAGTAAGTAGTTTTCTAATTGAAGTTAATGTTAGTCTTTATGGAATAATAAACGACAGGTGTGTCTCACCTCACTTTTTTAAATGATTGATAGTATTGGCAACGTTGCACAGATGCTGCTCTTGTTTTCGGAAATGTAACTGCGCTGTTAGCGTAAAAATCAAAAGACAAGAGATAAAATATTTTGAGGATTAGTCAATATTTTTTTTATAAAAGAAAGTCTGTGCAAGTGGAATAGTATAAGAATACATTTATGCAAATGATTATTTACTAAACAAGTCACATTCTTTGTGAAGTCACTTGGGGCCTTTACACTACTACCAAATCTAAAACAATATCTTGTTCCTGTTTCAATCATCAGAAGTTGATGAGCAATGGCAGATTACAGCTTAGAGAATATCTACTGCCATGGGGAGTTTTGAGATTTAACCTTTGACGTCAATTAGTGACTTTGGGGATAGATCATATATCAAATGGACACTGTAGCTGTTCTTGTCACCTTAAATAAGTTTGATTTTAACCAATGACCTCCTTAAAGGTCATGTTGGAGTACAAAACTGACAATAGTTTTAAACTCTTTGAGGTCAATACATACAGGATGTATTATCAGTTTTGTTACATAGGCGAATAGCATGTAAAAACACAATTTCTACACTGAGTCACTACAGCAAAGTTATAGATCTTATTGAGTACTGTTCAAAACACCCCCACTTTAATGTTCTGTGTTAAATAGTTTCCAAGATATAAGTTATTTTCTGGTATAGGAAATTAACATTGTAAATCAGAAATTCGCTAATAGCAAGTACCACGTTAGATTTAGACATTAGGTGTAAATTCAAGAATTAATAAGCACAGTTTTATGGAGCAAAATCACTCATCAAAGTTTTACAATTGCTTCCGGTGTAGAAGAAATATTTGAGAATTTTCCAAGGAATTTATTTTTCTAAAACTTCAGAAAAATAAAATAAAACGTTACTATAGTGACTTTTCCTCTAAAATAATTAAGAGAGCCAATATTTGAGAAATTGTATTTTTATATGCTATTTGCCTATGTAACAAAATCGATAATAGTATACATATAGTACAATCGTGGTAAAAAATGTTTACTGAAATGTTTAATTAAGTTTTAATTTAAATATTAATAAGTTATGAACTTTTTTGTGTGAAGGCATAATTAACACAATTGACTACTGAAAAAATTAACTTTCATGATCGATCCTTTAGTAATACTGCATAATGATGAATGGAAAAGTTTAGCTGTTTATTTTATTTAAATTTATAAGCACAAATTATGCAATGCAAAACAATGCAATAACTGGAGATGACTGATTAAAATGCAGCCAAAACATTCCTTGTACAGCTGTGATATGATCAGTTTTTTAATGATAACAATGATTAAAGAAATGAGTAATAAAAATGTTTATCAGGTATATTATTCCATTGGTTGAAAAAAATCGCGATACAGGAAACGCATGGTGGTTGAAATTATAAGTAATGTAATGTTTTATATCTTCCAATTGAAATTACCACAACTGTACTTAGCTATGATGATAAGATAGGGGTTTTTTCTTAATACAATTGCCTAACTATCAGGCGCAACAATAATGTTTTCCAGTAGAAAATTACTCATGAAGGCTACACTGTTAAAATAAGTTGATGTTAAGAGAGGTCTATTATTATTTATGGAATTTTATTTTATTCCTTAATTTAATTTAATTGAAACTTTGATTGGAAAGAGGGTATACTAAGTTGCAATTTTAATAAAAATCATAAATCTGCCAGAAATTACATGTAACCAATATAATAATAGTGTGGGTACGAACCCACATAGCAAAAGAAAGCCGCTCTTATGTCAGGTTTTTTCTTCGCTTAAACTGACAATTTGCACTGCATAGTGGCGCTATCTATCAGGACCACTCGGTAGGATATAAACCCAGAACAAGGTCGTTATATTATATATGGATTGGTGGTTTTTTCGTCACATATTAATATGATGTTCTTGTCTAAACAAATATAATTAATTAGAATTAATTAGTTAATCGAATTAAGCAGTTATTGTGCATGGACAGAAACTTACGGTAAAAAGAAGTTCAAACTAATAAATAAATTTTGTTTTAGTAATTCAACTATGATCGAAAAAGGACGATAACATCATAATTACTAATTAGATTAAAAAAATTTAAAAAAAGATATCAGTGATAATTGTTAATATTATATTTTATTTTTTCTTTTGTGCTTGGGAAAACTAATCTGTTTTTTGGTTTTAATTCTAGAATAATTTCTGGCAACAAGAAGCTGATCGATGGCGTACAGAATGTGAACTGTTACGTGCAAAACCAACAACTAACGAACAGCTAACAGAATACTACGAGTCCCAAATTAGTGAGTTACTAGAATCCAAACAAATGGCACAATCAGAAGTCAATAGTCTTCATGCAGAAAATGCAGCATTGTCGGCAAGAATAGAACAACTAATCTTGGAAAAGAACCATTTAGAAAATAGCATATTAACAAACGTTGAAGAACTTCATACAACTAGTGATAATTATAAAAGCCAATTAGATGCTATGACTGAGCATTTAGCTGCGCAAAATGAGAAAATAACGAAACAGTGTGATGAAATACAAGTTCTAAAGCATAGGTTAAGTTTAAAGAAATAATGCATTCCTATATTTTAATCTGTTTATTAGTATAAAATGCAAATATTAGAGATGCACCAAAGCTTCGGTTTTGCTTCGGTATTCGGCCGATTCGACCAATTTCTAAGAGATTCAGTTTTGGTCGAAGCAGCATGAAAGATTCAGTATACGGCCGGCCGAAGCGGATTTTATTATTTTTTCCTTCACAATCTGATTTATTTGAGGCATTTTAACTGAAAAACCTATTATTTAGCGTTTAACCAAAAAAGATTTTAAATCTTAAAAATATGTATCAACATTTATTTAATTTTAGCATTTCAAGCATTTATTTTCCAGTCCGACTAGAAGTTCAACAATAAATTGAAAAATCTGGGTCAAAGAAGTCACAAGGGTCAAAATGCATCGCGATTCACTCGGTGAGACATGGTAATCACGTGCTTCACTTAGATTGCTCCCGGAAAATACCGAAAACCTACTTTTTATCCACTACAATCTTCTTAAATTGAGTTTTAAATATTGCAATGTTTTTTTAATGCTATTATATTACGTTGTAGTTTTTAATTAAGTTTTTGACATCGTGTTTTTTATAATCCAATACTGTTTATTTTGTTATTAATTAATTTGTTTAATTGAATAGTTATATTTCGGTGATTCAGCCAAAAGCCGCTTCGGTGCATCACTAACAAATATTAATTTAATCTTCACATTATGGTCAATAATTTTATGCAAGCATTTTTATCTCCTAAATACTATTCATTAAGAAATTTTATTTAATCATAATATACATCAAATTGTAAAATATTTTAAAATACAGTAAAAACACAATGTAAAAGTATAATAAAAATTTTGTATTTTATTATTACCTTGCTGAACTATCCTACTAATCGTAGGATGTCATAATATTTTTATTGGGAAAAACAATACAAAACTTAACAATTTATTTAACAAAAAAAACTAAAAAGCAATACATTACAAAAAATAAAAAATCAGAAAACATAAAAAACAATAACTTTATAAAAACAAAACAAGATTTCATGATACGCTACACAAACTCAATTTCCACATATCAATATCACCATCAGATACTTCATCATCACTTGCATATTCTTCTTGGTACTGGTCTTTTATTTCATTTATAAACGTTCTTCACTTATGAAATTCTTCTTTAATTTCTCACGTGTACAAGAAGAAAACTTAATAAGCTTTGTTGCATACTCGAATGACTTGTTGCTGATTGATTTAGAAAAGTTTCGAGGATGCAAATAGATGAAATTAGTATACAAGTGTCCATGCTTGATGAAGCTGGTTTTACTCTACATCAGTGTCTTGTCAAAAATTTATAATCATTTTCATACAAATTTTCATTTGTAGTCAATCATTATTAATCTCATCTATTATTAATTTGGATCTAATCTTCTTCAACAATACATTCCAATTCCTCTCTCAATCTTTCATTTGTCCATCTAGTAACATTCTAAGCAGTGTATAATATAGTCTGAAAATCTCTTGAATGTTTTCGAATCTTCTGAATTGTATAAGCTAGGATTAAATATTAAATCTTAATTTGAGGTCTGCAAATATAAGCAATATAAATATATATAAGCAATATATCTGCAATATAATGTCTGCAAATAATTTTAAAGTACGTCTAGTTTCAAACTTTAACAATTTTTTAATAAATGATTTGTAGTGTCCTTTGACGAAAAATTTAAGTTCGGAGATGATCTTATTTTAGATAATAGAAAAACAACGCTCCATATATTATTATTATTATTTAAGAATTGTCCAGTCATTACAAAAAAAAATAAGTTATGGTAATTTTAATAGTCAATAGCAATTACTGAGAGATAATGAGCTTTTTGTATCTTGCATGAACGTTTCAAGCTTTTCCAAATACAAAGATCAAGTATGTGATTACATTGACCTTTATAATCCTTTGATATTGTGCTTAACTGAAACATGTATAACTGAAGAATTCTCTGACTTTGAACTCCAAATTCAAGGATATAACATGGCTCGTTGTAATTCTAGTAGTAGGCATACTGGTGGTGTATTAATTTTTACAAAACAATTTTTGAAAATGTCAAATATAAAAACTTTTATTGTTAATATGAATGTTTGGATTTTATCAGTCCAATTAAAATTTAACAAGATGTCTTATAGTATTGCGGGTTTATACAGATCACCGAGTGGTAATATGTCAGTTTTCTTTGTAAATTTTTTAAATTGGCTTGAAGAATTTGTGGAATTGAATGGTTGCAACAGTATGGTCATTACAGGTGATTTTAATATTCAATATGATAAAGATTCTTATAATAAAAATAAAATTAAGGAAATTATAGAAAACAACAGCATGAAACAATTAGTAACTGAATTTACCAGAGTTACTAGGGATTCAAGTTCCATGATTGATTTAGTACTATCAAATGATTATACTATGAGTACGTTTGTTGAGAAAAATTACATAATATCTGATCATGGTATTGTACATACTGTAATTCTTAGTACATTCAAAAATATGGTTCAAACCAAGCAAGTTCGTCCAAAAATAAACTATGATGAATTAGTGAATATGTTAATAGAGAAGGATTGGGGGTATTTCTCTGATGATATAAATTTTGTGACGAAAACTTTTATTGGAAATATAATATCTGCCATTGATGTTATCTCGCCTTCAAAAACTGTAAATATAAATTATAAAGGCAAGCAGTGGTTTAATAATTGTTGTAGAGTTGCAATTAAAGAAAAAAATAGATCTTATAAAAAATTTATCTTAACTCGAGAGGAGGAAGATTGGAATCAATACAAACAACTGAGAAATAGAACTGCCAAAATTATAAACGGGACTAAACAAAGATTTTATGTAGAGAACATCGATGTAAATAAAGCCAACCCAAAAGTGATGTGGAGGCATTTAAAACAACTAGTTGCTCCTAGAAACTCTAAGAGTAACTTAGATAGTGTAAATTGCGAGGGAATAATATACAACAATAATCTTACAGATATACTGAATCGTTATTTTATAAGCAGTATTCAAGACATTACAATAAGTATAAGTTTAGAAAATATCAATGCTGAGGAAGTACTTCAAACTGTTTCTACAACAAATTCAGTAATATCTGAATTTGCTCCTTTAACTGTACGAGCTTTACATGACATACTAAAAACCCAAACAAAAAAGAATAGTACTGATGGAATAGGTCTTGATGTTATAAATAATTTGTTTAACGTTGTTGGTTACCCATTACTTAATATAATTAACTTAAGTTTGGAAAAAGGAGTTGTGCCTGAATGCTTTAAAATTTCAACTATCATTCCTGTACCGAAAGTCCCTAATACTAATTTAGCGGAACAACTAAGGCCAATAAATATGTTACCATTCTGTGAAAAGCTGCTTGAAATAGCTGTGTATAACCAAATAATTAAATACTTAAATGTAAATAACATATTATGTTCTTATCAGTCAGGTTTTAGGAATTCCCACTCTTGTGAATCAGCTTTACAATTAGTAATTTCAGATATGAAACATATTTTAGATGAACCTGGTATTGGCATTGGTGCAGTGTTTATTGATCTCAAAAGAGCCTTTGAGACTATTGAATGGAAGATTCTTATTCTTAAATTAAGAAAATATGGGTTTTCTGGTGTTGTTTTAAGCTGGATTGAAAGCTATTTATCTAACCGTTCCCAAAAAACGAAAGTGAATAATATAACATCTGATTCTGCTATCAACAACCTTGGCGTGCCTCAAGGAAGTATGCTGGGACCCCTCTTATTTATATTGTACATAAACGACCTTGGAAACGTGTTTTCTAAGTGTAAGATTCATCTCTTTGCGGATGATACTTTAGTCTATTGCTATAGCTCTGATTTTGTCAACATAGTACAAACTTTAAATACTGAATTAGACTTGATTTGCAATTGGTTTAAAAACAATAAATTAAAAGTAAATGAATCGAAATCCAAGTACATGTTTATTGGAAATAATTATTTGTATAATAAATTTACAGCATTAGGTATGAATATTGTATTAAATGGTCAGATTGTTGACATGGTACAGGAAATAAAATACTTAGGGTTTGTTATTGACAGGGAGCTAAAATTTAATAAACATATTAATTATATTTCTAAAAAGATCGGGAAAAAAATAGGTTTCTTAAGGCGAATATCTTCGTTTTTATCTATATACAGCAAACTTACAATTTTTAATACATTAATCTTACCACATTTTCTCTATTGTTCTACTCTGATGTATACATGTTGCTCAAACTTAAATCGATTGCAAATACTTCAAAATAAGTCTATGCGGGTAATATTGACATGCAATAGACATACTAGTATAACTTACATGCTTACTACTTTAAATTGGTTAAACATAAAAAGTTTGCTGTACTTCCAAGCAATGATATTTATTTATAAAATTATTAATCATTTATTACCTGATTACTTGCATATACAGTTGATACCGGTAAATTATGTTCATAATTTAATAACGAGAACTGCTACAACCTTCAATTTCTATATTAAAACAACTAATAAAGCTAGTTCTATGAAAAGTTTATTTCTTAAAGGTTTGTCTGAATTTAATTTTCTTCCTCAGGAGTTAAAATGCAGCCCTAGTCTTGCTGTTTTTAAATCTAAATTAAAAAATCAAATTAAAGATGATCAGATATTATAGTTTAAATTTGTGATTTTTATTTTATGTCTAAATGTTATTAGTTTTATTATGTTATTATTATCAAGATGTCTTTTTTCCTTTGTATCTTATTATTATTGTTATTTAATTATCCTTGTGATAAATAAACCATTCATTATTATATAAACCATTAGCAAAGTTGCTATAACATCCAAAAACTTTGTTGAGAATTTTTCCTTCGATCCCATCTCATTTCTTGCATAGTATTGAGTGTTTTCTTCTCAAGATTTTTCTATAAATTCATCCTACCTGTCGGGGTCAAATTTATACTTTTGACACCATAGGCCCTCTAGAGCAGCGGTTCCCAGCCTTTTTCGTTAAAGGACCGCCAAACGACGTAGCATTTGCTAGCAAACCGGTAAAAATATTTAGCAAAATAAATTTTATAATAATAAATTCACTTTACACTGTACAAGGACAATCTAAAATAAATAAATATCAATTCTTTATAATAATAAAAGTCTGTTTTCGTACCTCATCCGCTTCCCGCATACCAAACCTCGAACGACCAAAACGGGGACCGGCCCGAAATCGTCGGGTATTGTGAGGCCGGAGTTTTTCTCTTTTCGCCAAACGAACGTCGAGAAACGATCGCAGGGCAGATGCGGCAACAAAGACCATAACCGGGTTCTAGGCACATAGGACGATCTATCGTTCCAAATGAAGGTCAGAACAATATATCTCGACAGGGAGCGGAGATATAACCGAAAACGCTGGCGAGTGAGTTTCGGGAGTGGCGGTCAAAAACGGGAATGAGCTCAAACTATCAAGGAAGCAATCATATATTGCTGTGTAAAGACCTCCAGAAGTGATTTGCACTTAGGAACCTAATTAGACTGGTGGCGGCAATATTGCTATAGCACGATTCTCGGGGAAAAAATAAATAAAAAATCCCGAGTTTTTCGGCTTTAACTTTTTTGTTATGGTTTTGCACTGCATTTGAAGGGGAAATATTTTGACATTGCCCGTAGTTTGATGCCAAAATAGTCGTTTAGGACAGTTTCCAAGATACCGCTTCTGGAAAACGGGCGGAGCTCCCTAGAGCGGAAATACGGAAAAACCAATAGATACACCACTCGTACACATGTTCGATCGCCCTCAAAAACCCTATGTTACCTCTAGCCCCCGCCCCCGGAAGTGTCGGCAAAAGACTTTTCCGGTAGAAACGATTAGGGTTCTACACTAGTAAACATTCCGCGGTCAAATTTTCGTTCCGACCTACCGTAAGGCGGGGGCGGATTTTGCCGCCTCCGCCTAAACCGTTTACCGAAGACGGCCGAGAGTACAAATCTGAGACGGGAACTACCCAACCCATCGAAACACAAAAACGGTCCGGATCGAAGCAAGTTTTGAGGCCCCTAGAAACCGCGAAACCCGGATTTTGATCGGTCGCGATAATCGGGGACGCAAGACGAAATTCTTTCGGTTGCGGTATTCCTAGACCCGTGCGCGCCAAACTCATTTAAAACTTCTGGAATGGGAGATCCTCCTTATTATCTATTACTGGATACTACCCCACCACATAGGTACAGAGCGGGTGCGTTACATATGATCACATATGTATTTATTTAGCGGTGGCTCCTTATAAATTTACTGAGAGTTTACTCTTGGTCAATTCTGATAAACTATTTGACTTTACGTTACCTCCAGGATAACACGAATTAAAAAAATTCTTTCAGTAAAATTTTGAAAAATACTGTTATTTCTCTGCGGACCGGCAAAATTCTCTGACGGACTGGCGGTTGAGAAACGCTGCTCTAGAGTAAAGCAGTTTCTTTTTCTTAAACTTTTGGGTTTCGTAAAGTCGTAATAAATAAGTCTAAGGGTCGGTTGTATACAGCATTGTTAACTACTTGGCTCCTGTCAGGACCAAATTTATACTTTTTGACACCCAAGGCCCTCTAGGGTAAAACACATTCCAATTTCTTTTTCTTAAACTTTTGGGTTTTGTAGGGTCGTAATAAATAAGTTTAAGGCTCGGTTGCATGAAGCATTGTTAACTAAATTGTAATTTAGGACGCGTTGTTAACACATTTGATTGGTTAATTCAAAGCAAGTGTTATAGTGTAATTAGTACTTTTAAACCTGTTGTTAAGTTTTATTCTGGTTGCTTAACAGCGTGGTCAATTTAATAACGTGGTTAACTATGCTTTTATGTAACTGGTCCTAAGTATATTCATTTATTTGGATTTTAAAAATATGCTTTACTAGCAGTAACAGCCCTAGTAGCACATATATATTATATAAATATGCGTTTCGACATCCACCTAAATATTTAGCTAATATATTATTTAAAATATTTCTTTAATATTATTTAAATAGAATATTTATCCACGACATCCTGTCAACATAATAATAATAAACTATCTAATGCCAAGATATTTTCTTGATCAGGTTAATTTTCCTAATCATTGCAAAATTATACACTTTTTTCCTGTCTGTGTGTATAAAAGTAAAAACCTGAAACACTGGGGGGGGGGGGAGGGTGTTACTGTAAATCATGTGACAGAAGCATGGGGGTTGAAATGTGGCACAATGGAATGGTACATCATTTTATGTTGTTTTATTAGAATTTAGGATGGCATGCACACCCCATTTGAAGAAAATAAACTTGTTTAATGCTACTTAATAAAAAAAATACTGGTTTACTTAAAAATTTATTTTATGGGCAAAATATTAATTTTAAAAATTCTAGAATAGAATAGTTCGAAATAGTTCTCTAATAAAACTTGCCTTTCTTAGAAACATGCGCTGCAGTAAGCAACTATTTACTTTCCTTCATAGCTGATACAGCTCTGAATTTATGACCTACATTAAGTTTTTCATTTCTAGTTGGAATTGGTATCAATAGACACCAAGTAAGACACAGTTTCCAATTAAAATTTTATTAAAATCTCAACAATAATAGTGTAATAAATACTAAATTTACTATTTACATTACTAGAGAAGTCTACATAAACCTATAAAATTAATCCAAACGAACTGCAAACGATGCACCACATGAGCATCCTTGTTCAGCTAAAGGATTATTTACAATACGAAATGATGCCTTAATTAATTCTTCTTGATAATCCACAGTAGCTCCTTTAACATATTCTAGCGATGTTTCATCTATTACAACTTTTGCACCATTGCGCTCAAAAATCCTGTAATACAATAATACGAAGTAATATTTTCATTACATAACCACCTACTTACTTATCATCTTCTTTTAATTTGGTATCTAATTCAAATTTATACTGAAAACCTGAACATCCACCTCCTTCAACACTGACTCTTAAAAAGTCATTCGATCCTTGAGCAATATTATTTAAACGGTTGACACATTTGTCACTAATAATTAATTCTGCTTTAACATTCTTTAGAGGTTGTACTACTGTAGTTGAAAAATTTCGAATAAGTATGTTTCTTCCTAAAATTACTAAAGTACGATTCATATTTATTTACCTATTTAACATTTATTACTTTTACGATTTGTATTTTGTAATCTAACCTCAAATACTGACAGACGAAAAAGTAAACTTTGGATTAGGATACCGGCGTTCAGTGTTGCCAGATCATCACTCACAAAATAGCCAAGCTGTCAAATAAAAACCGCCACAAATAGCCATCTTGACTTTTTTTTTCAACAGAAATCAATGGATTTGGATATTCGGTAGTTTTATGACAATCATTTAATCAGTCAACAAAATAAGCTGTCGATCATTTTACCTAAGTATCTCATCAATTCAATCACTTTCAATTCAATTTCACCACTTCGGTCTATACAGAAACTGTTTTATCAATCAACTATCAACATCAACCAACATTATATTAAATATCTTGTATATGCAACTGGGTTGTTTGACCTGTATGAGGCGTTCTATAATTAAGTAAGTTTTAACCATTTTACGCTCTCAATAAAAAAATATTTCCTATTCAATTCGTCTAGTTCTTATTACTTAATTTTTAAAAACAGCCACATTTTGTAGCCAATAGCCAATTGAATTATTTTGTCGCCAAGTTACTTGAAAAACCGCCACTTTGGCTATAAATAGCCACATATGGTAACACTGCCGGCGTTATTGCCAAGTTTCTACTGTTATTCGTTCAGTATACAAGCGCCTAGTCGGAGCACGGCCGGACGACGTGATTGGCCACGCGGTGACGAATCAGATTTAAATTCTCAACGGCGCGCGGCGGCAAATTGGAATGTAAATACCTCCTTATATGATTGTGTGTTGTGCATTTTACATGCGAATTGATTGAAAACATAATAGGCATAATAAATTTGCTCCTCAATAATCCTTTCATTATCTACAATTGTAAATTAAAATGCGTCAACAAATAACCAACAATATGTTAGAAAACTGAAAATTTATACTCTTTTTAACTCCTACATAGCAATAAAAAATGATGCGTAGTGGTATACCTGGCATGTTTTTACAAAAACAAATAAAACAATTAATAATTAAAAAAATAACATACTTTCATTCATAAATAAAGACAAAATGTAAAAAATGCACTGTTCCAATAAATTACAACTCCTTTTCTTAGTGTTCCCCTCAGTGCAATCTTGATTGAATAGTTGAATTAAGAATATGTATGATCATTCAAATGTTCAGATCATTGGTCAGCACTGTATTTCTCAAATTCTGTCTTTATTTATAAATGAATGTATGTTATTTTTTCGTAAAATTAGCAAACTCAAATTAGTATACATGTATATTGTGCAAATATTATGTAGTCAGACTTCGTAACTTGGTGTACACATTTTTTTGGCATATTGTAACTTTAGAAATTAAAAGGATTTATGCAAAATTTAAAAAAAAATCAGAAATACAGTATTCTTTGACAATGATCTCCAAGGCGATTGAAGTTTGTTTTTTTAGAAACATAATTACAAAATAATTAAAACAATGCTACTTTCCTAACGATTTTTCGTTAAGAAAAAAAGAAAGTCAACTTTCATAATCAATATCAAAAAATATTTTTGAAGTAATTGCTTTATTTATTCAATATCAAAACATGCCAGGTATACCACTACGTATTTCCTATTGCTATTGACACGTATTGTTAAGTGTTTTTTACGAGTTAAAAAGAGTCTAAATTTTCAGTTTCCTAACATATTGTCGGTTATTTCTTGACACATTCTAATTACAATTATTATAGATAATGAAAGGGTTAATAAAGAGCAAATCATGCGGGTCATTATGTTTTCAATAATTTCAATCAATTCGCATGTAAAATGCACAACACACAATCATATAAGAGGTATTTACATTCCAATTTGTCGCCGCGCGCCGTTGAGAATTTAAATCTGATTCGTCACCGCGTGGCCAATCACGTTGTCCGGCCGTGCTCCAACTAGGCGCTTGTGTTCAGTATGTATTGTGAATTTGACAATTGGCGACAAAATTGTCATTGTTTTTAGAAATTATCTTAATTTGACAAATAGGTAGATTCTTCTTTAAAACATGGAAAATAATTTAAAAAGGTACTTCTAACTACAAGTGAGAAACAGGTAGTTAAAAAGTATTGCAACGAGTGTGAGGAAAAATGCATTCAAAAACTAGTTTTGTGGTATCTTCGGTAATCCCATTTTAATTTTTTTTTGTTTCACTTGCATATTATTTGGTGATTATACCTGTGATACGAACTATATAAACAACTCCATAACAACCAGGGCATTATAAGCGGGCTTTATAGTCTATAACGCCCGCTCATCGTTTACTTTGCAATCGGAACTGGCGTTACGTTCAATAGTAACTTGGCTCATTAGGGCAAAAAATTGAAATTATTAAGATTAATAAACCGACACATTTAGGAGCTATCTTTGTCGTCCGTTGAATCTTCATTTATGAATTATAATTATTAAAAATTGGTTATTTTCACGTAACTCACATTGTGCTGCTTCCGCTTAATTATTTGACACTCCATTTTCAACAATATCCACAAGTAACACAATTTATCGTTACAATTTATCGATATCGATTGCGAAATCACACCACAATAACTGCAACGGTATTTACTGTTCTTGTAAATAGGTAATTACGCACTGTGATTTGCGTGTCCAAACAACCAACCAGAAACCGGTATCAGAAACCACAAACCATGATTTTGTTATGGTCGAAGCTCCCTTCTCGCCCAATTGGACTGTAATTGCTAATATTTCGGTAACAATGTTACCTTTTTCTCTTTCTTTCTTTCCCTTTTCTTCTTCTTTAAAACCAACTGTCAGAGGGTTTTAATGGCGAGAAAAAGGTAACATCGTTGTTAAGCTAAGGTTTCCTAGAATAGCGGTGCCATCATAATATATCGGCCGTAAAATAGCGGTACTGACGTCACGTAGCGTTGGAAGAAAAAGACGGCTGTTATGCAATGAAGACTAATGTTTGTTTGTTTGTTTGTGTTTGGGCGAGGAATCAGGATGGCGAAGCATCCGGCGTACTTCATGGCACCGATTGCTATGATCATTTGGCTGACCCTACTAGAATTTAGCCGAATCTGGGGGAATTCCACTCCCAGTAGGGATCTTTATCGTGACAAATATCGCATTGACACGGGACCTAGTTTTACTTCCTATCCGAAAAGAAAGCATGTTTTAAATTTTTCTACGCTATGAAAAATTACCAGTTCGACCGGGGATCGAACCTGCGATCTTTGGATCATGAAGCAAACATGCAAACCACTAATCCACCGAGACTGGCTGAAGACTGATGTAAAGCTAGAAATATCAATGTGACGGTGCGTTAAAGTAGAACGTATTTTATACTAATTATTATAATGGATTATTTCATTCTACTTCGTTTTTGACCAATCACAAGGCTTTATTTTTTGGATTACAGCGATAATTCGATAATTTCTTATTGTCCTTTTCGACTGTTTTTATCTCGTGACAACGCTGAAAACTAGTGTCACATGTGTCCCATTTTTTACTTTCATGTCAAATACTAATCTTTATGTTAATAAGTAGATGCTTAAATAAACAACTGTATCATGAAATAATCTTACCGAATTACATGCTCGTGCTTCTGAAATTATCTGTTGTAATACTCAAGTTGATTAAAACGCAACACTCGTGTCATTTTTTGACAAATTTTCCTCCGTTGCACGTCGGGAAATTAAAACGTCAAAAATGACATTCGTGGTTGCTAATCAACGTTCGTATTACAAATCGATAATTTCGAAGCACTCGTGTAATTACAAGTGATAATTTAATTCATGTATAAAAAATCCCATAAGCCGCGATACATTTGTCACTTTGACATCGGATAAAGTTAGCCCTAACTTTGCATCTGGATAAAATGTGTTTAAACTTCCATGGCACACTTTCTCGAACCTGATTATTGTTTTTAATAATTGTCATTTTCAAGTTAATAAATGTGTTCTTGACTTCTTCATAATTACCTAGTTATTCCTTTTTATTATTCATTAAATTATCTCATCGAATTACGCTCGAGGTTTTTTTCTCCGGGATAAAATTGATTTTTTAAACTCTAATTTGGTTTCTTTTTGGTAAACTGACTCTACAAACCACCAGATAAAAAAACTCGTCCTTCGGACTCGTTTTTTTATCGTAGGTGGTTTGTATCGTCAATTTACCAAGCAACCAAATTATCGTTAAAAAAATCAATTTTATCCGGACAAAAAAAGACCTCTCGTGTAATTACAGTCGATAATTTTGATTTAGCAGTATTAATATTTTTGGAAGGTGAAGAGTCACTACAAGAAGAGACATAACATTTAAAGGAATTTGACATATTTAAAAGATGATGACGCAGGAGAGAACACATCGCCCAATTCATCACCATAGCGACCACCACTTGTTCTGATGTTCCAAGGCTATTTTCTTACTTTTTACAATGTAGATAATCTCGGTTTCTCACAAAATCAATTAATATTTCGTCCTGTTAGCTATTCCAGCAAATATTTTGGGGCATTGCGTAGAAACACTTCACTGACTGTCACCGTGCCGTACTAAAACGTTGCAACAAGGGTTTCTCGTGAAATTCAATTCCTTCATCGTATTTGTCGCTGTTTGAGAGAAAAAAACAGACTAAGGTGGTGTATAATGACGGCCAGTTTGACGTCATATCCGTCACTTTTAAGCTCATTGCGCCGGATAGTTACGATCCTTCCTACAGTTTTATCTTCTAAGGTTAAAATAGTGTTGTGAATTTGTGCTAAACCACAGTTCTTACAACACTTCATTGTTAGTAATTTGCTTTACTTCTGCTTTTAAGAATAATCTTATTTTTATTGTAATGTAAATTATTATTAAAATGTCGTTAATAAGCTTGCAAATGTACTGCCATATTATTTTATAGATAACGTTACAATAAATACTTTTAATATCATTAGAAGATTTATAATAACACTCATAATTAACTATAAATATTTACGAAACAATAAATCAGATTTACATAACCTCAATTTGCTTTTTTGTGACCTTGAATGATGTAATAGTTATTTGTCCAACTAGAGAGGAAAGCTGTTCTTTTCACTCGAGCTGGAAATGTGCCTCTCGAGTGTCAGCGAGTGAGGCATTTGAACGAGAGTGAAAAGCGCTTTCCTCTCCTATTAAACACAATATTTATTCAGGACATGTCCCAAAATAATTGTCTCCACACTATAAGATTTTTTAATTTTCAACTTTAAAAATAAACATTATTATGAAATAAAATATAAATACAAAGATTAGTTAAAGTTTCACAAGTTTTATTAGAATTACAAAAATTTGCTTATCCATAAATTACCTAATTGTCGAGAACTTGTACAACTGTAAATTTTTTCTTTATTAATAGGAAAAGTTGGTTCTTCTCACTAGTTTTCACTTTTCCTCACATGAGAGAAAAATGGATTTTCCTCACTATTTTGCAAGAGGAAAATCGAAGTTTCTGGGCATGGCGTTGAAAAAAATTAGTGAACCGTTGAAAAACAAAGTACATGAAGTCCGAAGAAGTCTGACAACACTAGTGTTTTAATTCTACAATTTCCCGAAAGATGCTAGTTTTTAAGGTTATGTACCGATTTCTTTTCAAAATTCAGTGTTTTTGTAGGTTGCAACGTGTTTGTATTATTTAAATTTTTTAAGATTTTCCTCTTGGCTTTGATCTGAATTTCTAACAAATTAAAAAATGGTTGAAAGGCAAAAGCAACGTCTTGAACAAGAAATGACAAAAATGATAGATGAATTGGACAAGCAATATCTTAGGAAAATGCAGGTAACTTAAAAGGTTTTTAGGTTATGCTGGTTATATAATAATTTCTGTAAATCTAGGATTTTTGAATGAAGTCGCCGGCAACTTTTATGAAATATTAAATCATCTTAACGGAACTAATTCGTTGTGAATGTCAAACGAGCATGATAACACTTAATTTCATCCTTTTTACAAAGGATTATCTTTGCATAACCTAAAACAATCTTGCACATTAATTGTGTTATTTTGTAAGTATTCTGCTAATAAAAAAAACTACAGTTCTGTATTTTTAGGCAGACATGCATAGATGCGCAGCAAGATGTTGTGACAATTCAGAGTTTTCTTTAGAAAGAGTACAACATTGTGTAGATACATGTGGGACACCATTGAATAAAGCTCAAAATTATGTACAAAAGGAGATCGAACATTTACAGAGTAGATTACAGCGTTGTGTTATGCAATGTAACGATGATATAAAAGATAAAATGGGCCCAACACCCTCGGAAAGTGACGTTAGTATTTAGTGTTTTTATAATGTTTTTTAGTATTTCTATGTTTTTTAATATTCTAGGTGGAAAAATACACTCAAATGTTTGAGAAATGTGCAGTTAATTGTGTAGATAAACATGTTGAAATAATACCTTCAATGATGAAAGCCATGAAGACTGTCTTATCACAACAAAATAATAACAAAACGTAAATTGTAAAAGATTAGAAACAATAGTAATAATAAAAACTTGCATATTGTGTAGTTTGTGATTAAATTGAAACACGATTTTGTGTATGTAACAGCACACACAAAATAGATTCAATTTTATGTATAAAAAAAGCAAAGGTGTTGCAATAAGTCAATCTTGTTTCAAAATTACATTATATGTAAACAAAGTCTACTTCTAGCAAGATTATTTGTAAAAAATCAAATCTGTACATAACTTGTAATTATTTTTATGTATAGACTGACGTTGCATTTGATGTATTTATAGCAATTTTAGAAAATGTTTTCCATATTTTCTAAGTTTAATAAATTTTCGTTGATGTATATTTTTGCTATATGTCAAGTTAATTTAAAACGAAAATAAAACTACTTTTCTTTTTTTTATTTTATATTGTCTTAAGTTTTTTTTAATTCTTGAGTTTGTACTACGGTCTGTTATGTAAGAACTTAACTTGAAATGTAAACCATAGCATGAATATCATGGAGAGTAATGCTCCAATAAGAATTCTGTAGAAATTCGTTGGAATATGATGTTGGTATTGTAGAGTGCAGACATTGGAAGTTACGAAGAGCTCCGAGGCCCTAGTTGTAACCATCAGATTGTTGGGCGAGTAATGTATGTTAAAGGATGAGAAGGTGTATTTAAACAGTCGCGGTGTAATAAGAAATAAACTAAAACTTATATATTTACCTTATTTGTTCTTTATTCACTTAAATTCTGCAAAGGATCTAAATGTTAAAACACTAAAAAATATTTATATTTACAAACTTACATAAATTGAATCATGTAAAATTCCATAACTTTTGTTATTTAAACATTACAAAATTAATTTTAAAGAATTTTTTGGAATTTCCAGAAACTTAAGACATTCAAATAGTATTCTTCTAAGAACTCAAAAGTAAACGAATTCTTTGGGAAACGATCACAATGTAATAGGAAAGAATCTAAAAGCTGTGTATATATTTACTTTAAATTATATTACTTACTTTTACTTAATCGCTCCTCTTCTACCTTAGTTCAGGTGTAGAGGTTTCTTCTTCTATTTCTTTGTGAATTTCCTCCATTCTTTTCTGTTTCTGGCCAGTTCTTCAGCTTGGCTCCATGACAGGTTTTTCTTTTTTATTATTTTGGCTATCTGGTCATTCCATGTATATCGAGGTCGTCCTTTTGGTTTCTTTCCCGTTGCCTTCATCTGCCAGATTGTCTTTGTTGGCTTCTCCGGGTCCATTCTTGTGAGATGTCCCCACCATTGTAGTTGGCGTTGCTCTATTATTTTATTGATGTCTGTTGTTTCTAATCTTTCTCTAATCTCGCTGTTTCTGATTCGATCCATTATTCTTACCCCTAAAACCTTCCGCAAGTATCTCATTTCCATTGCTTGTAGTCTGCTTTTGTGATTTTCATTTAAGACCCACGTTTCACTTCCATAAATTAGTATCGGCACAAACACTGTTTTAAACACTTTTATTTTAGTTTTACGTGAAATTTCTCGTTTAGTTAGAAAACTTTTATTTAGGGCATAAAATAGTTTATTTGCACTTGCTATACGGTTGTTTATTTCACCATCTATTTTCCCATTTTCTTCTATTGTGTGGCTTAGATATTTAAAGCTTCTTACTTGTTCTATCTCTCTGTTGTCTATGGTTATTTTTATTGAGTGTGGTTCTCTAGCTATTACCATGGCTTTTGATTTATTGATATTAATTTCCAGTTTTTTCTCTTGTAATGCGTTGTTCCATATGTCCATATTATATTGTAAGTTTTCCTCGTTGTTCGATATGATTGCTAGGTCGTCTGCATACATTTGGTTTGGTAGTCTTATTGGATTTAGTCTGTAGTATCCCCATGTTTGTTTTCTCGTTTCTTCTTTACATTTAGTGTTTATTTCATCCATTAATATTATAAATAGGTATGGGCTTAATGCTCCTCCTTGTCTGATGCCTGCTGTAGTTGTAAACTCCTCCGATTCATTATTTTGTGTTCTTATCAGTGGCGGTGGGTGCATACGTCAAACTCGGGGCACACGACACACTGGTATATCGCTATCATGCTCGTTCGCAAACATTAAAGTAGTATATCATCATGTTTTGCACTACGAGTGCCCCGGGTTTGACGTATGCACCCACCGCTACTGGTTCTTATTATATTTCGTGTGGTTTTGTAAATACTTCCTATGCTTGCTATTAATCCCTCGTTTACATTTTTGTTTCTGAGCGCTTGCCATATGTCTGTACGTTTCACTCTATCAAATGCTTTGATTATATCTATGAAGCCTATACTGATTGGTCTGTCATGTTCTATCATCTTCTCTATTAGTTGTTTGATCGTGAATAGAGCATCTTGCGTACCTCTTGTAGGTCTAAATCCATATTGATGATCATTTAACTTGTCTTCTACATTGGTTCTTAATCGTTTTTCTAATATGGCTTCATATATTTTCGCTGGTACACTTATCAGTGATATTCCTCTGTAGTTTTCGCAGTTTTTAGAGTCCCCTTTTTTGTATATTGGTAGGATAATGGCTACTTCCCAATCCTTTGGTATTGTTTTCAGCTTCCATATCTTGTTTACAAGTTGTAGTAGTACTTCGAATCCTTTTTCTCCCATGTATTTTAGGTATTCTGGAGCAATTTTGTCATACCCTGGCGCTTTTCCGGTTTTCAGTTTCTTTATTGCTTCTTCTAGTTCCCTTCTCGTTATTTCATTATTTGTTGGTTCTATTTCCCCCTTTTGTTGTGTTATTTCTCTTGACATATTTTCTTTCTTGTTTCCCTCATCCGTCAGTAATTCCATATAATATTGCCTCCATCTGTTCATTATTTCTTTTTCTTTTGTTAATGTTTCCCCTAATTTATCGTTTATTTGAGGTAGTGACCAGGTTTTCTTTTGGCGCATGTTTTTCAGGACCCTGTAGAAGAGTTTTTGATTGTTGTTATTGTTTTCTTCCATTTTGTTACCGAAGATTTCCCATTCGTCTCTTTTAGCTTTTAGAACTAGTTCTTTTACTTTTTTTCTTTCCTGTTTATAAATCTCGTAATCTTCTGTATTCTTTGTATTTAGGTATTTTTGCCATTTTTCTTTCTTTTTTTTTGTCTGTGTTCTTATTTCTTCATTCCACCAAGGTGTCGGTTTTTTCTTACTTGTTTTGTACTTTCCGCATATATTTGTAGCAGCTGTGACTAAAGTTTGTTTGAGAATTTTCCATATTTGTTCTATCCCTCCATTTCTTGTTTCCTTATTGTTATTTTCTAGTAGTTCTGTGACGTTTCGTTGGAATTTCTCCTGGTTTCCCTTTTCTCTTAGTTTATACACTTTTAGTGTCTCTCATTGTTTTTCCTTGTAAGTTGTCTCTACTTTATCAATTTTTAGTTTTGAGGTGACTAAATAGTGATCTGTTCCTGCTTCGGCTCCTCTTTTTACGATTGTGTCTGTAATTTCATTCTTGTGTTTGTCTTCTATTATTACGTAGTCGATGATTGATTTCTCTTTCCTGTTTGGTTCTTCTCGTGTGAATTTATGTATATCTTTGTGTTTGAACCAGGTATTTGATATTCTTAAGTTATTGTCTGTACAGAATTCTAGTAGTTTGATTCCGTTTCTATTTCTATTAGTTTCTCCTTGTTGTCCTATTACTTTTTCCCAATTTTTTGTATCTTTTCCTACTCTTCCATTAAAATCTCCTAGCAGTATTTTTGTTCCTCTGCTACTATCCAATGTCTCTTGTAATTGTTCATAGAACTCTTCCATTACTTCTGCTTTCTCCCCTTCGTTTGGTCCGTATACGTTAATGAAGCTTAGGATTTCTTCCTTCTTTATTTCGATTTCTAATAGTATTATACGTTCTGAAATTAATTTCCAATTTTTAATTTTTTCTGTCCAGTTTTTGTGTATTATATATGCTACTCCTGCTTTTGCGTGTTTTTGCATTTCTATGCCTTTGTATATTAGTACATGTTCATCTTCTAATTTTTTAAACCCATCTCCTTTTATTTTTGTTTCCGTTAGTGCTAAGATCATTAGGTTATACTTGTTAAATACTTCTATAATTTCCTTTTCTTTATTTTTATATCCTTTCGTATTCCATGTTCCTATATTCGTTTCCCTTTCCATTGCTTTGTTCGTCTTCGTGTGTCCGTCCTTTGGGTATGTTTTTAGTTTTTTGGCCCTTTATCATCTGCTCTTCTCAGGGAGCCCCCTTTTTCGTCTGACCATTCATACTTTATTTTGTCGATTTCTATCTTTCTATATCCTACTTTAGTTAGTTTACCCTTGCTCTTTTCTTCTCAGGCTACTTTTCTAATATCCGCTTGTATTTTTTGTTCTTCTAGTGTTAGGTCTGAATCTATATATACATCTTTGACTCTTGTGTCCCGTTTTTGTTTCAGTATTTTTAATTTTTGTTCAAAATTCTTCATTTTTACAATGGTTATCTTTGATTCTGGTTTTCCCACTTTATATACCTCTTCAATATCCGTGTTTTTGTATATTTCTTGTAGGAATTTTTTGACATCTTCTTTTAGGTTTACTTTGTTGAATTCTGCACCTCTAATCATTATGTTGTTTCTCTTGCTATTTCTTTCTTGGATTTCAAGCTTCTTCTTCAGTATTTCTATTTCTTTGCGTAAATTGGTTTTCTCGATTTTCCATTCTGCTTCTTTTTTCAATAGGTCTTCTTTTATGCTCTTTATATCTTGTAGCAGGTTCTTGTTGACTTTATTTATTTCCGTCTTTAAATTATATTTTGAATGCAAATTCATACAGAAAAGTTTTTCATCTCTGCTGGGAATCGATCTCAGGACCCTCCACTGTCTAGGTGGTATCTCTACCAACTGAGCTACCGAGAACGACTATCAGCAAGGCGAGAAATCCTCCATATGAATTAGATATTTTAGCATTTTATGTGCTTATACGAAATATGTTATTATAGTTACTATTCCAAAATATTTAATTTCAGCTTATTTTCATTTGATAAGTTTACTAATTATATTAAGAACCAGTCAAGTTTTACAAAAAACTTCTGACATTTAATTGACGTTTCGTTATTGTCTATGGTTATTGCCCGTTTGACCATAAAGAGGCCCTTGGGCCATAAAGAGACGGTTATGTTTAGATGGGTCTAGCAATAATAGTCTAATTATAATATATCTGTGCATAAATGTTATTTTGATTTCGCAAAAAGGGTTGGTTTCATGGCAAGGTTTGTTTTCTCAGAAGAATTTAAAAAAAAATACTGCAACTTTGGGCGTTTAAATACTTTTAAAAACTTCTGTCATTTGTGCTCTTTCAAATGGTATAAAATATCACAATAACAATGGTTTGTAAAGGCAACATAGGTATTAATTTCAGAAGTCAATTAACTTAGGTTGTAAAACACAAATAAAACAATGTTTACATTAAAAACCATTTATTTTCATTCGTGTTAGAAATGAGCTCCCTGATTTCAAATACATGCACGTCGCACTTCTATTGTAGTCACTTTTAACACAATTTCTTCCCTCATTTGGTTGAAGGCTTTGTGGATTTTTGTGATGACTGGTTACGGTTTTGAATCTCTTCACTATACAAAAGTTCTTTAGGACGTCTCCAGACGTAGAAGTTCAGAGGTGTTATGTCTGGAGATCTAACAAGCCACGGTATTCGTCCACCTCTGCCGATCTAGTTGCTTGGGAAAGTGTTTAAATAATCTCTGCCAGTAATCGGAAATGCGCTGGGCAACAGTCATGCTGAAGAATGATGGGTCAATTAGCTTCAAAAATTGTGACATGGTTTACTAGATCGGGTAGATTATTTTGCAGTTAAGTAGTTGGCGCATTTGAATTTTTCGGCAGAAAATGTGGCCCAATTAAACATCTGCCTATAAGACCTGCTCATACATTTACTGAAAACTTCCTCTGGGACGAGGTTTGTTTTTTTATGTGCATGTTCGTTTCTTTATCTTCCCAGCAATGGAGGTTATGGGTTAGTAATCCTTTCCCTTGTTATTTTTCGACGTCAGTCTATAAAATGCTTCAGAGGAACCTTGCATCTTGAATGTTGGAATTCAATAAAAAACGACAGCACTGTATTTTTCGTGCTGGATCTCCTTCAGTGGAAAGAAGGTTTCTTTTCATTGTGAATAACAGACCAAACTTTGAATGTTGACACATTAAGGTCTTGAGCTACTTTTCTGATAAGGTTGGGGGATCACTTCAAATGCTTACAAAACTTGTTCGTCGACTCCTACAGCATGTCACCTCCTTAACTGCAGGTTCCCTGTGCTGCAGATTTCTCATCTCACCAAGGCAACGATATGTATTAGCGAACACTCTAATGTTACAGACTCTCCTATGGGAAACGCTTCTGGTATAATCGTCGTGCTTCAGCTGAATTATCGTCAGCTCTTCCATACATCTAAATGATATCGGCATATTCTGCATTGGTAAAAGCAGCTTGCACACCAACTGAAATTTGTCCAAAACGTGAAGGATATTATGTTCTCCACTTTTTTTATACTTTTAATCCATAATCTTTTTTTCATATTCATAGTCAAAATACCTCTACCTACATAGGTGTAGTGGTACGTACTCTGAATTAAGAAGCACAACAAATTTATATACAAAATAAACTTCTAATTCTTATCTCGACTTAAAACTGTAACAGAACTAACTATTCGCTCTATTTTTGTGCACTTCTTTCTTACTTTATATCACTGTTTGTTATGGTAATCAGTCAAATGCTTTTTCTAGATCTATGAATGCAAAAAGGCCATTTTCTTACATTGTAGTTTTCTGAATTATCTCTTTGATTGTGAAGATATAGTCTTTTGTACGCTATGCCCTTTGCAGAATCCACTTTGCGATAGTGGATAGTGTTGTTTCTATATGTATTCTGACTTTTCTTTCCGGTACATATTCATAAATATTCATTGGGACACTAGGAAAGTTATTAAAGTTATAATAATGTTTTGGCTTCAGGATGTTTACATCACCAACTTCTCGGCCTTTTGAGGAAAAACGGACGAAAAGTCGATGATGTGCACACGGGACATTAGGAGACATTTTATATATTTTTCAATACTTTTAATAGAACGTATGTGCAAATTCCCAGCTTTACATTATTTTTCTTAAGGTCATAACCAAATATGGTTATGACCTTATGGGTTGTCATTTTGGAAGAGATAATTGAAAGTAACCTCATTTCAATACAGGAGTATCACATACAGCGCTATTAAATTAAATTGCAGTTTCCCTATGTTGCATTTGAAAATAATCGAGTCAAGACATTATGACACATAGGCAACCAATTATACAGCACACTTTTTTATATGCTTTACATATATTGCACGGTAAATAAATAGTACTGTATATGGTAGCTGTACATTACAAAAGGCCATGGCTAAGGTTGCATTTTGGTTGCTGCTATCGTGTCGTTGCAACAAGATCGCAGATATGTAGAGACAAATGAATGTAGCGTTAGTGTCACAGCATATTCACTCGATTCGGCACTTTTAATTATTAAGCTAGCTTTGAAGTTCGAATATCGCACACACCACGGTCAGTTTGTCGATCGTCATCATCATTGCAAAATATCCCCATTACTGTTGTTCCGTAGCCCGAGAATACAATAAAGTCGCACACGGCCGACTGAAAATATTTGCGAGAGTGCACCTACTGGTTGTTATTATACTGTACTAACATCTTGGCCACTGAAAGGATCACGAGCGCGGCGACTAGATTACAGGCATATACGATATTTGTGGTCGTGGCCAGCTTAATACGACGTGACAACATTATTTTTGGTCAGTTTAATTTATGCTGTCATGATGGATGACAATCTGATCTTAGCATTGATGTCTTATGTTATTTATAAAGAAAAATAAAATACGGTGTTAATCCAATGAAGAGCATTTATGTCGCGAGCGGTTTCATAGTCAGTTACAGTTGCCGGCTCTGACTTAATCAGAAACAATGGGGAGCATTTTGTTCCGACTTCTCAAGTTGTTTCCTCAATTTCTCAAAATAGTTTATAGATGCAGTTCGTGTTGTCGCAAGTGTGGTCATATGCATTAATACATCACTGTGACCGTAACCTTGGCCTAAAGGTAAGTTCGCAGCTGTGCGTTTATACGGTTACTACCTTTTTTGAAGCATTCGTGGCGGTGTGCATAAATTTGATAGTTGACACTTGCTTTGTGGTGTCGATTAAACATATTAACCTAAATTAGTGAACAAGACAGCCTCCAGTTTGAAAGTAAAAATCTATAGAATATGTATGTTGTTAACGTAAACCATTACCGTAAGCAAAATTAGGCACCTAACTTCACTATTTGAAAGCACTACGGCGCTAGAAATCTACGGCAAAAGTTGATTTTCAACTAACTTTTCCGGTTTTGTTGGATAGAATGAGTATCGCTACAGCTGCCAGTGCCGCCCTTTGGATTTTGAGGCCCTGGGCACAAATATGGAGTGGGGTCCCCAGTAAATAAAAAAGTGAATAAATAAATAAAATTTTCAATTTTTAATACATCAAAATGTTCTCGAACGACTGGTGGTGCGCATCTAAGCACGATACGCCACCGTCGTTGAATACGGTGCCCATTTAAGCAGTGTTGCTAGATGGACCGGGCGAGCGGGATTTTCCCACAACTCCAATCACTAGTTTTAATCCGGCCAGCGACGCGGGACTATTCGGTTACAAACGTCTGACGTTTGCCCGTTTATACAAACATTCAAACGGTGAGACGTTTGAGAATTTGGTGCGCTTCATTTCAAAAGTAAGCTTTAGCTTTCTGTAAAAATACTTGCATCAAATGTCGGTCTCTCAGTCTATTTTATTAATGCGTAAGATATACCTATATCGGGTTGTAGTACAACCTCGGAATGAAAGTAAGAAAGCTGTATTTTTGCATGAACCTTTGTCTTGACGTTCGGAAGACTGGCTGAAAAGTCTCCTATAGTTCCGTATCCGAGTCACTATAAAACTTGTAAATCATAAAACTATATACAATTTTTATTTGATGCATTTTGTCGTATGATCAACCGTTCTCGAAATATAGCTCGGACTGTGGCACGCGCGCATGTAAACTGCTGAGCCAGGTATACAGTGTGTTATGGCATTAATTGAAATGGCACATAGTACATAGAAAAATAAGCAACTTTCATTATACAAGTAAGGGAAAAAAATGAATAAAAAACGTGAAAAAGGCTTTTCTTTTAATTTACAAAAACTGGTTGGGTGTCACTGGAATTATGGTAGGTACAGGTTAAAAGTAAACATCTCGGGGAATTACCGTACCTATCTTTGCCATTAATTTTAGTTTAAGCTAAATGTTTACGTTTGAAGCACGTTTTTGCTTCTTTAAAAAAGGTTGCTGATCTAATTGCTTTTAAAACACTGACTGACTGTAAAGGGGTTACTTTATAATAATACGACTAACGAAACAGACGTATTTAGAAATTAATTTATTATTAATTTAATTAATAAAATTATTAATTAGTTTAATTATTAAATTCGTACAGTCTTCTTGCAATTGTAGTTAATTTAGTTTTCATAATACTATGTGCGAAATTAAACAGTGCTTAAGTGAGTGATTAATTTGTGACTAACTTTTGTAGTGTTATTGACTTATTGAATTTAAATGTAATATTAGGGAAATTACGGTAGTGCTCTCGTGTAAATTACACCTAAGCAATAAAGAACAAGTGCCGTTTCGTACACAAACATGCCCCACAGGTATACTAACGAGGAATTAATGGACATGGTGTTATGTAATGGTGCAGCTGATCAAAATGCAGCGAGAGCGGCCCGACTGTATGCACAACGATTTCCAGGAAGAGTAGCTCCAGCTCCAAGGAGATTTGTTGCAGTGGTTCAGCGAGGCCGTACTACCGGGTCATTGCGGGATCAACGTGGTCGAGGAGGAGGTGGTCAACGCCCGCAACGTGTAATTGATGTAGAAGAAGCAATTTTAGACAGGATAGAAGAAAATCCATCGTTAAGCACCCGTGAAATTGCACGTGACCTACCAGTATCGCATCGTGTAGTCTGGCGTACATTAAGGGAAAACCAAATGTATCCCTATCATGTCCAAAGGGTGCAGGCGCTAAGTGCAGCCGATTATCCTCTCCGGCAACAGTTTTGTAACTGGCTACTACAACGTCATCAGGAAGATCCAGATTTCCCTCGCGTGATATTGTGCACGGATGAATGTTCATTTACACAAAATTTCCACAATACACATGAATGGGCAATAGAAAATCCGCATGCTGTCCGGCGTTCCGACTTTCAACGGCGGTTTACAATTAATTTATGGGCTGGAATTGTCAAAAATATGCTGGTTGGGCCGTACGAATTGTCAGAACGTGTTAATGGGGCAGTTTATCATGAATTTCTAAGGGATACTCTTCCTGGGCTTTTAGAAGAAGTGCCATTGGACATCCGTCCACAACTTTGGTCCCAACATGATGGTGCTCCACCGCATTTTAGTCGTGTTGTACGGGATCATCTGAACATGACATTTCCAGGTATTTGGATAGGTCGTGGAGGTGTTGTATCGTGGCCACCTCGCAGCCCAGATTTGAATCCTTTAGATTTCTTCTTGTGGGGGCATATGAAACAACGAGTTTATGTGTCCGAAATTGACACTATTGAGGACTTGCGCCAACGCATAAATACTGTTGCAGAGGAGATTAGAGAAAATTTTCCGTTGATCACCAACAATTGGATACGACGTGCGCAGTTTTGTGCAAATAATCATGGACAACATTTTGAACATTTATTATAATAATGTTTTAATTAGCTAAGAGGTAAGTGTTTATAAGTTATTAATCTTTCCTTGTCAATTTTTTATTATAATAATGTTTTAATTAGCTAAGAGGTAAGTGTTTATGCAATTAGCCTTTTTTGTATTAATTAGACACAAAATGTTCAAAATTCAAACCCCCAACTAATGTTATATGAACATAATGAAATTTTGTATGCCTGTAAAATAAATGTAATTAGTTTATCCCGTTGTTAGGGAGCAATGTGTTCATCAATGACAAACAAAAACTGACCTTGTAAATTTTTAACAGCTAAGGTAACAAGAGCTTGCTTGCAATCTAATCTTATCTTTTATGTTCAAGACGTGTTGATAACGAATGACCTAGTTCCTTCATTTGTTTATGGAGGTATAATAAGCAGTGGTCGTCAAACAAAATAGCGTGGACCGATTGGGGTAGGTCAGTTTTTGATTTTTGTTCAACGGCTTTAATATTTAGGTAATGAATTATACTCATCACAGGTAACTAACAGTAAAAATTAATGCCCCAACTTCTATAACACACTGTATACTTCGCTATACAAAGTTAATTATTGAATAAAATGGCACAATATTGAAATTATTTTTTATTCGATGTTAACAGTTTTTAATTAATAATAAATGAATAAAAAAATAATAATTTTGCCGTGCCACTCTCCGCTCTACATCTCGAGAACGGTTGATCATACCAAGAAAATGCATCAAATAAAAATTGTAGATAATGTTATGATCTACAAGTTTTATGCTAACCTTAAATGACATATGACGCATAGAAAACGAGATACTTGCGAAAAACCGATTTTCGTGACCTTTGACCTTTAATATCTTGTGATGCGAACACGGGATTACAGAAGACTTTCAGCCAGTCCTAAGAACGTCAATACAAAGGTTCATGCAAAGATACATCTTCTGGTAATATAGGGGTGTAGATAAGGTAGTTTTATGTAGTAACATGTATTAAGACGTGGTTATCAAATTTGAATCATGATTTGATGGTAGTTCACTATTTTCTCAATAATATTCCAATAGGATTCGTCAAGGATCTAATTGTCAAAATTAATTTGTTTGATAACCACATGTCAAAACATTTTTCTTGTTCTAAAGAAGATAGTCAGAAGAATTACAAAAATCATGTCAAGATCATTCTTGTTTTACGCTTACGGACCCAGTCTATATAGCAAAATAATGTGCAAAAACATTGCTAGTGCTACAAGAATTACTTATGGAAAACTAAAAGATTACCGACTTGACTTTAATAAGTACTCAACTAAATGGCGTGGATGTCTTGTGACAATAGTCCCTCATAGTAAATTTGAAGTTTGGGGAGCAATCTGGGAAGTTGATATATGCGACTTACGTAAATTGGATAGGCTAGAAGGTCTTCATGATTATCGCAATCCTTATATCCGATTTAAAACAAATATAGTATCACCAGATGGAAATTTAGAATGTTACGTTTTTCAACAGATAGAAAATCCTCCAACGTATATAGAGCTAAACAAGTTGCCAATGGAAAGACAACCATCAAAAGCTTATTTAAATGCAATCATTCGGGGTGCTCAGGAATCTTGTTTGCCTTCTTCATATCAGGATTTTTTAAAAAATGTGGCTCATAACGGTTACGACGAAGAACTGTGATTTTTGAAGATTAGGTGTTAAATCGATACAATTATATAATCATAATATACAATTATTTTATTGTAATTTAAAAAAGGAGGAATAAACCGTTATTAATATACTAATTATTCTTATTGTGCATAAACGATCGGAAGCATCGTACCCTTGCATATGTGTTTTTGGATCGAACCGCCAAGTGAGGTACCTACAGAAAAATTTATCTTCATGAGGTGTATATTTTAACATTTTTACTGCTATCGACGGGTATCACTAGTTTAAATAAAAAAAAATTATTTCCAAATAGATTTTGATATAAATGTGACAACATATTTTATATTTGTAAATTAAGGCATAATTTCTCTTTGATGACATTGGATGGCACGATCTATGTAATAGATATCTACAGGGTGTCTCTACGATTCATTGTATAGAAGATAGAGATAGCAGGTCGCTTAAATTAGAAACGGTTTGACGCCTCGGGGAAGTAACTGAGGGAGGCCTTCAGGATTGAAACATTTCATTGCAACACTTTCTTATAAACAGTAAAAAACATAAGAACGGTATGTAGTTACACAGAAAGGAATTAGAAAAAAGACAATGAACCAAAAGAAAAGCAACGGTAGTAAGCAAATGATATCAGATGATACCGTAAATATTATTAGTGCTCGCATAAGTATAAGTGTATAGGTGGCATACAGTCGCTCGCACAGTAGTGGTACACCATAAAGATATACCTACAGTATAGCCACTCGATTGTTCGCATATCGCACACAACAGTGACAAGCCACGACCACTTCGCCGATCGTCATCGTATTGCATGCTGCTAATAACGAGAAACGTATATCACAGCATAACAGTTGTTCCGTAGCCCGCCAGCCCGTTGTTTAACAGCTCGAGAATCTACAAGGTCACACACGGCGGCTTTCTATATTTGCTAAAGTGCACCTACTGGTTATAGCTATTCTGTGGTAGCGGGGAAGTTAAACAGTGGGCGAAGCTTCGGCGAATAATAGTTCCACCAGAATAGCGTGCACTGTCGACCGCTACTGGCAATTTAAAATTTCTATTACAAAATTTGTTTCGACAATTATTTGCAAACATACACACAAAAAACGTTTCCTTTTTTTACAAAAAACGTTAAAATCGGTCGATTAGAAAAAATCTAAACGTTTTAAAAAAATATATCGATTTACAAAATTAATGGTAACCATTATTGTGTACATTAAAGAAAAGATTATCAATCACTACAAGATTGTTAATAAAAAAAAGGCTCGGTTTAAAATTTACTTAAAATGCCCATTGTGTAACGCTGCTTGTTACACAAGCCCGTGGTTTTGTTATTGTCGAGACTCACTTCTCGCCAAATGAAGTTGAGGCTGTTAAGTTTTATTCACATAATGAACAAACGAATGATGGCGTGAATGGCAAACATTGCAAGAGCTTTTATACATATACATACTAAGTAGATAATAAAATAAGGAAAGATGGTGGTAATTTACGCATTTTGGAATACAAAATATCCGATTTCAATAAATTATTTTCCCAATTCAACGACTCGACGTGCGGTTAAAAATAGAAATCTCAACTAAAAAAGGAAGATGTTAAAACTCCCTTCCCGCTTCTTTTCACGCACACCCTCTATTTGGGGTATAATATGTTGTGTTTCTAGCTCCCCTCATCACGAGTAGCATCCGAGTCGTGGGGGGTGCCGCTTTGTTAATGAATGCAAAACAAAAATTAAAAAAAAAAGTTTTGTAAAAAACAATCATAAGTAGGAAAGAAAGAAGAGCTATACCAAAAACATCATAAGCGCATACATGATTACATGTATGTTTTACATGGGGTTCCCTGTTAACATACCCCCACGTTCCTTCCAAAGGAGGAAGTAATTGAGATACGCTCAATCAGCGCGCAATTCTCCCAGTTACTCACTGGTCGGAGCGAGGCTGCCTATCAACCCTCTACTAGCTAGCCAGGTTAGTACCGGAGCGATTGACTAAACACGTGCTCATCCGCCGGCACCCTCCCCGTCCTCTTTCATACGGGGTCAAATGCCTCGTCCAGCATTAGGACTATTCCCCCAGCTTAGGTCAGTTCAGTACACCGAGCCAGAGCTGGGGCACGGCCCGATCGAATCCAACCTCAATGTGGCGGGACTTGGTTTTTAAATGGGTTCGCCACCCCGATCTCCCAGTTATAGAGGCCTGGTGCGCCCTCGACAGAGCTTCGTTTCGAGGCTACTTTAAGGGCCCATCAAAGTATCATCCCGGTGTGTACCCGTTAAGGTGAAGTTGTCTTGAACGTGAGAGGCTATGTATCGTCGCATCAACGCCCTTTATGTGTAGGTCTCTAGACGATTTATGGGAATCTGACGCTGGAACTGACAGCATATGCCAGACCCCCGTACTTGAGCCGGTTAGTCACGGGCCGGATAAAATAAGCCCGCTGGCCGGACCTGGCCCGGGGCCGTAGGTTGCCCATCCCTGATCTAAAGAAAGCCTACTACCATATTCCTATTTATGACCCGGACATCGTGAAATCTACTAAATATCTTATCTCCATTAGGAAGTTACCAGTTCAAGAGACTTTCCCTTGCCATGTAGTCGGTTCATCGCTGAACCCAGCTAGCACACTGACGTGATAATGACGTTATCTTTAAGCGATTATTGGTCGGCAACGTCATATGAGTAATAAATGATGTCCATAAGACATCATGTTATGGGACGTACGTAGACGTCTTCAAAACGACGTCTTTTAGACATAAAGGTACAATAAGGTCGTTTTTAGACTTTTAGTACTATTAATTATGATATATCTAGGTAACCAAAAAGTGATATAGTCCATAAAACATTTTTTATTTTTACATTAGAATGTAAATAGAATGCATTATTATACTGTTCAATATTCAATTACACTATTTAATGGCTTCATTGAACAACGTTTCAATGACGTCGTTGAACTACGTTTTAATGACGTCCTTTAATACGTCATTTAGCGTCGTTACTGCCAAAAAAAACGGTGACATTATGACGTCAGTGTGCTGGCTGGAAAGTATTAAAAGGGTTGTACAACTATTTTATGACCTTGGCGAAATTCTTATTTTCTCTGCAAGCGAATCAGAACATCTATTGTATTTGAAAAGTGTATTTCAACGTCTAAATTACTACAGTTTACTATTAAGTTTCAACAAATGTATCTTTGGAGTCAAAGAACTAACTTTTCTCAGCCACACAGTAACCAGTGTTGTAGTTTTAAACCACAAATTTCAAAAGTAGAAGCTATTAATAACTTTCCAATTCCTAGAACCCAGAAAGAATTACGCCATTTCATTGGCATGATCTCATCAAACGAAAAACCGTTTGTTAGCTGCACATCCATCTGCAAAGATGGTGGTTCAAAAATGTACCCTATTTTTATACGATAAAGTATATGGAGTTTCCGATATTAATAATATTAAAGTATTTGTTACTTACTCTTGGAAGTTACTCTTCCCATGGATTTAATTTGGCCTGATTTAACCATGGGCCCATAAAAAGTGGAAAATTGCAATGTCAGATACTGTAAAAAAACAGAATAGTGTGTATCAGTGGCGTGCGGTGAGAATTTAGGCTAGGGAAGCAACCACGATTTAAATTTTAATACACCTAGGAACAATAAAAAACAGTGTTATAATTATTAAGCTTAAAAGTCTTTTAAGGAAGAATTTTTACACTTCAGTAGTATTCTTTTACTCTATAATGATTAATCGGGTTGGTAATTTTTTAGCACATCTCGTTCTTTTGAATACTGATTAACTCCCACCTAGGAAGATATTTTTAGCATGATTGGTAATCCCCTTACCCCTTTGAATCGTAGAAATTCTGTGATTGGCATGATTGAAGCATAAAAGGTGCTGTAACGAAACTTGTAACTATTGCCAACGTTCTTTTGTGACAAAGCATTTTCAAATTTTTATGATTGTTTAGATTTAATCACAATGTGCAAAAGAATACGTCTTTTATACTTGTGGAATTTGTTGACTATTATTCTTTATTTAAAAAAAAAGTACTACTATTTATTTATAATGCAACTCAATTTTCTGGTCTTTTTTAGCAAAATACCTGGTGCAGGTTTTAATCTTTGTTGTTAAATTTAAAAGTTCTGGTTTTGGTCTGCCTTTCTCAATAATTTCCTCCGAAACTGTATGAAGGAAATTTTTTATCAAATAATAATAATAGGTACTTTACAAATTGAACGGTACTCGAACCTTCCACCGAAGCAGCTGAATTTGCAGTCATGACGATAAAGCAAGTTTAAATGTTGCATACAGAACAAACTAAATAGAATTATTTGTCTTTAAAAAATCCGAACTTATATAAATTGAAATAATAAAATGTTCCAAAATACAGTCTCATTCGCAGATTTACATTGCTTAAGTAACATTTAACAAACACGAAAAATCGAACAAATAACGAAATTATAATAAACATCTGATCACGGAGTACGCTAATAAAAATAACTCGACCTTATACGATGTTAACTGTAGCCCACAACGCACTCCCGACTCGCCCGCTACCGAAAGCAAGACAAGCAGGAACGAAATCCGTGCTTATATGCAGTGTAACTAACACATTTGAATCGGTATTACCTTTCCGCGCAAGTTTAATGAGCCTAATTTAAAATAGTACTCTAAATAATTATACTTTTTGCTGTACGGAATTGATATTGAGCTTTAAGTTGATTAAACATTACAAATTTAAATAAACGATAACCATAATTTTATAAAACTATTTTTGTTAGCATTGTTTTTTAATTTTAATAAATTCTTAAGGGAAGCATTGAATAAAATTGGAAAATATGATTTATTTTGATATGTGTTTTGTTTTGAATAAAAATAACTGGCAAGAATAACAACTTTATAGAGGCAACACATTATACGCTGGTACTAAACTGGTTGCAGCTCCGCTTAAAAACGATATTAAAATGATTCGATACAACTACCGAAGTACAGATGGATCGGCAACTGAAGATGGAAAAAGGAAGAGAAAGGAAGAAGAGGCTGCTGAAATATTTCGCGGCAGTAAAAAGATTATCAGATCACCAATTCAGTACAATATGGGAAGAACGAAGAAAAGGTACAATACTCGTCTGACAGTAAAGCGGAGGGAGAAATAGAAAGAAATACCAAAGGAAAAGAAGTCAACGAGCGGTTTTTGTTTTTAGACGATGAAGAGGAGAGAAACAGAAAAGAAAAGCAGAAATACACCGGAGAAAACGAGAAAAATGGAGAAAAAAGAGCAGGAGGAAGGGAAAGAAGTAATCGAATTGTTGAGAGAAATGAGGCAAGATATCAAAGAGTTACGCAAAGACCAACAGAAATTACAAACCCAAGGAGTAGAAATGAGGGAAGAATTAAGAGGACTAAAAAAAGAACAACGAGACTACTTTAGACAAGTAACAGAGCTTCAGAGAGAGAACGAGAAACTGAAAGACAAAGTAGGAAAATTAGAAAGTAAAATGGAAAAGCTAGAAAAAAAATGAGAGAAAGAATAATATTATAATAGTAGGAAAAGAATTCGAACAAACAGAGGCAAGAGAAGAAGTAGAAAGTTTCCTGTCGAAAGAGATAGGGGTGAATGTAAAACCAATCACGGCATTTAAGATAAACAAAGGAAGCGGTAAGAATATAACCCTGGTAAAGTTCGAAAAGAGGGAAGATAAGCAAAGAGTAATGGAGAACAAAATCAAGTTAAAAGGAAAGCAGATATATATTAATAACGACCTAACTGAAGAAGAAAGAAGGGTGCAGAAAATAATAACCGACTGTGCTAAAGAAGAGAAGAAAAAAGGTAAAGAAACTATTGTAAGGTACAGAAAAGTGGAAATTGATGGACAAACTTGGTGTTGGGACGAAAAAACAGAGAAATTACATAGAGTAAATTCTCAAAAAAGTCCCAGACCAGGAAAAGAGTAAAAACAAATAAAGAAAAACTGGTGTACAGGATAGCAACATGGAATGTAAGAGGGACGTACGATGCCGGAGCATTAAAAACTTTAGTACAGGAAGCAAAAAAATATAAAATAGATGCAATCGCAATGCAAGTGACAAAACAAAAAGATAACTGGATATCTGAAATAGAAAACTATGCTTTTTTTAATAGTGGGGGACCAGATAGAAGGTTGGGGGTAGGTTTTTTGGTGGGAGAAAGGTTAAAGAAGTTAATTATTAAGTTCACGCCAATATCAGAAAGAATGTGTAGTATAAGAATAAGAGGAAAGAACAGAAACATAAGCCTAATAAATATACATGCACACACAGAAGTCACGGACGAAGAAGAAAAAGAGCAATATTACGAATCACTAGACAATTTCAAAAAATACCTAGGTACGACATTAAATTAATTTTAGGAGACTGTAATGCAAAAGTAGGGCAAGAAGATATATTTATGCCAACGATTGGAGTGCACAGTAAACATAAAGAAAGTAACGAAAATGGAAGGCATCTAATAGAATTCGCAACTGAAAGAGACATGGTAATAAGAAGTACACAGTTTGACCATAAAGAAATATATAAAGGGACTTGGGTCTCACCCGATGGCAGAACGATAAACCAGATTGACCACGTACTGGTGGAAAAAAGAGATATGAAATATGTTACAAAATGCAGAAGTTATAGAGGAACAGAAATAGGAAGCGACCACTATCTAGTCATAGCACAACTGAAGATTAATATACCGCACAAAAGACACAGTAAAAAATGTAGAGAGAGAAAATTCAATTATGGAAGTCTACAAGATGAGAGAATACAGAGAAAGTACGAAGAAAAAGTAACAGAAGAACTAATGGTTAATGAACGAAGAAGAGAAGTTGACCACGAATGGAAACAGATAGAAGTTATCATAAAAAAAGCAAGAGATGAAGCAATCAGTCCAAAAAAATACACTAAAAGTAAAGAATGGTTTGATCAGGAGTGTGTGAAAGTAATTGAAGAAAGAAGGAAGGCTAAGGAGGAATTGTTAAGAAACAATACAAGAGTGAGTAGAGAAAAATATAAATTATATAGAAAAAAAGTAAAAACAATATGCAGAAAGAAGAAAAGAATGTACTACGAAAATAAGATAAAGCTTTTGGAAGAAAAATTTAAAAACAAGGAGATAAGAAATTTTTACCAGGAAGTTAAAAAAGAAAAAAAAGGAATGCAGCCCAAGCAAAATTATTACAAAGATAAGGAAGGTAATTTAATCGGGGAAGATGAGAGAATAATTGATAGATGGAAAGAATTTTTCAATGAGCTGTTAAATAGGAATAGAGCGGAAACAACAGAACTAATAATGGACAGTCAGAGAGAAGAAGAAGAAGTATACCCACCAACAGAAGCAGAATTTACACAGACTGTAAAAAATCTTAAAAACTACAAAAGCCCAGGAGAGAACAGTATAGTAGCAGAATTAATAAAATATGGAGGAAGTGAATTACAGAAGAGAGTGTATAACCTAATAGTGGAGATATGGAACAGTGAAGAGCTACCAGAAGTATGGACAAAAGGAATTATAATACCACTTCATAAGAAAGGAGATAAAACTATGTGCGAGAATTATAGAGGTATTACTTTATTAGATACCGTCTACAAAATGTTAGCCCACTGTATAAATAATAAATTAAAGTACTATGCAGAACGGATAACTGGCGAGTATCAATGCGGTTTCCGAAAAGGTAGGTCAGTGACCGACCAGATATTCACGTTGAGACAGATTCAAAATAACTGTTATGAACATAAACAGGTTCTATATGTCGTATTTATAGACTTTAAACAAGCATACGACTCTATAAAAAGGGCAGGGTTATACAAGGCCATAGAAGAATTAGAAATACCAAAAAAACTCATACGATTAGTACACATGACAATGTTGGGGACGCAAGGCAAGGTAAAAATCAATGGAAAGATATCACAAGAATTTGAAATAGAAAATGGTTTACGGCAAGGTGACCCCTTATCAACAGTGTTATTTGATCTAGTTCTAGAAAAAATTATGAGAGAAAGTAAGATGAATCGGCAAGGGACAATATTTAGCAATGAACACCAATGCTTAGCCTACGTGGACGACTTGGTATTGATAGCCAAATCAAAGAGACACCTGATAAAGTTAGTAAAAGATTTAGAAAAAGCAGCACAAAAGCTAGGACTAACCATGAATGAGTCAAAATCAAAGTACATGATAATGGGAAACACAGAGGTAGAGACAGAGGAAAAAAGAGCTAAAAATAACAGGGCAAAACGGAAAAAGAATGCATTTTGAACAAGTTAACAGCTACACATATTTAGGAACAATAATAACAGAAAACAATAAGATGGGTGAAGAGATACAAGCAAGATTAGTAAAAGGAAATAGGGTAGTGGCAGCAATAAGTGGAGTGCTAAACTCAAAGTGTGTATCAAAAAGTGCAAAGAAACGAATCTATAAATCAGTGATTAGACCAACGGTACTGTATGCGTGTGAAACATCGACTCTAAACAAGAACGAACAACAGAAACTAGAAAGGTGGGAAAGAAGGGTACTAAGAAAAATCTATGGGGGAAGAAGGTACGAAGAGGTATGGATAAGAAGACCAAATGCAGAAATCTACGATCTGTTTGGAGAAGCAGACATAGGAAAGGTGATAAAACAACAACAACTGCGGTGGCTCGGTCATTTAGAACGCTTAGAAGGAAGCAGAGTACCAAAAACAGTGCTGAGGGGGAGTCTAATAGGAGTGAGACAAAGAGGAAGACCAAGGAAGAGGTGGTTAGAAGCAGTGGAAGAGAACATTAGATTGTTAGGAATAAGAAACTGGAGAACTATAGTAAAAGACAGAGTGAAGTGGAGAAAGGCTGTAAAAATAGCCCTAGGCCTATAGGCCTGTTGTGCTAAACTATATATATGTGTTTTGTTTTATAACACAGAAATCTACTTAGTTGTCTAGCAATATTATGTTATTAAATAGTTACGATGGTAAAAATACTTTATAACAATTTTGGCATGAACGCACTTTAATAAGAAAGAGACGAGTAGGAGGTATGCATGCACCATCTTTTCAAAATGCATGCTTCATAACACAAGACAACTCCCACTTAAACCTTAATTCTTTTCTATTTATTTTTGTGATATCTTTTTGTTGATAAAAGTGTAATCATATTTATAATATTGTTATTATTGCACAAGTACTAACTTATATAAAAATATCTTGTTTCTATTATTAACAGTAATGGAAATACTAATAAACAATATATTGTTTAATAACTAAAAAGTTAAAAGATGCATCTTTTTGCAAAAAATATAAATATAAAAAAAGTTTGATTTTGTAACTCATAGAAATTTTAAGTAGTTTTGGGTATTAATTTTTGTAAAATTAATTCGCCAACATTGGTATAATATCAAAAATAATGCCAGAATTTGGTATATTATTTATATTACTACTCAATATTTGGGAAACTATGTTTTTATAAATTTTTTGGATATTGCTTGAAGGGTAGCAATGTTCAAACAATAAATAAATTTACAAAACCCACATATATTTATATATTTTTCATATATTTATTTATTTCTTATTTTTATTTATTTATATATTATAATATTTTTCATTAATGTTTTTATTTTATTACTGTACAAGAAAATATTAACTTAATTTGATTAATTCAAGTTTATTCTAATACAAAATTAATTCTGAAACTTGACTGGTAATCCTCTAGCAACAAAAGCAGCCTGTACTAGATATTGCATGGCAGTTTTCTTCGCTTTACAAAATGCACGCAGGAGTTCTGGTTCATATGCATCAATTTCCTTTGAAGTTGTTTTTGTGTTGTTAAAACTGACTAAAATCATAATAATATAATTATAAGGTTGATATTCATTAAAAAAACATAACCGATAATAGTTTGTCCCTTGAGAGCAGAACTATACTAGAAGTCACAAAATGCAAATTTTACAGGAGAAGACTTTTTTATTTTAGAAATTCTTTTAACTTCTTCCAATCAGACAAGAGAACAGGCAGGTTTTTTTATACGTATTTTTATTCTAATTTAGTTTTAATAACAGATAGATTATATTAGACATAGTATAATTCTGCTCAACAGGAATGAACTATAACTAATTTTACCAATGCCTTCATTTTGCCATTTTTTGAAATCAATCGATTTCCAATGAGCAGGAGCGTCTTCTGATCGTATACATTGACTTAATAATTCTGTAGTGACTGTATCAGTAGCAACATCTGTAACTGCCCATAAACTACCAATCACACAAGGACTAAAAAAACATTGTACAATACAAAGAATTGCGTATAACCTACTATTATATACCTGCAAGCAATTAAATACATATGATAAGAACTGTACATTTCAACTTGTGGACCTACAGCCTGTAACTGCACACTACCACAACCAAACAAAAATACAACTGCATTCACTTTCATTCTTTGTATTTTTTCACCAGATAAAAACTGAGTACCATTTCCATGACCACTATATCTAAAATTGAAATGTAATAGAATCGTTATGTTTGCTTAGAAAGCAAAAAGTATTTACACAAATATATCACTTTTTGAAAGCATATTCTGAAATTCACTCTCGGAAGGTGTAATACCTATCAAGCCGGACCATTTAGGAAGCCAATATTTAAAGAAACTAGACAGACGTACTTCCATTTCCTTTAAATCTAAACTAGGATTAATTATGTATGTTCCATTTTTTGAATTCACATTTATCTTCCAACCATCAGTAATACTATCTTCATGTTCTTTAAACAAAGCGTATGCAAAATGTAATGATGGCATTCGTGATACAGGATGATTTTGCATAACATCAATCATCTCCCATGGTAAAAAATCCAGTTTCTAGAAGATGCATAAGACTGAGAAATAGAAATAGGTACTTACACAATATATTTACCTCATCTACAATCAAAATAAGTGGATGTCTTTTTTCTTGAGATAAATTATGTTCCTTTGCAAAGTTGCGTATCATTTTACCAACTGTAATGCGTAATTCTTTGTATTCATCTTGAGGAAAAATATATCGGAGACCATTTTTTATTTCTTCCACAGTTAGATAATTGCTACTATTCACCAAGCATTTTAAGAGATTTTTTATTTTTGTGGTGTTGTTTTGGCTACAAAAGAATAATTTAAAACAGAAGTTACACATGTTTCTTCTAACAGACAGTATGTAACATTATTCTTGCTTTAAATTGTACACTTTCTTTTTCCATTTATTTATGAATAGAATTTTGTATTATTTAAGATTACCCAAAGACTGCTTCCAAAAGCTACATCATTCATCGATATGTTAGTTTCTGGTGCAGCTGGTGGTAACAATGCGATATTCTTTATTTTGGAAATTTAGATTTGTATACTTCGATGTACTTCTAATTTTCTAATTAATTGAAATGATTACACGATACAATACAAAAAGCTGTACAGCTTTTCATCTAGTTTTTCTAGAGCTTTTTGGTATGAAAATCATTAGCCTGCTGTTGGTTTTATTGGGTCAGGCCAAATACTGTTGGCTTTATCGGGTCAGGTCAGATACTGTTGTTTTAAATATCATTTTATGGGTAAAAATAAAAAAATGTGCTATTTACATAGGTAGATTTAGGAAAATGTTAATTAGTTTAAAAACTAATGTCAATTTTATTTATCATTAGTTTTACTCATGTACTGATAGAAAAATATATTGGACGAAATCGCTCTCTGAAAAAAATGTGTGATTTTCACATTTATTATGTTTTGTGAATTGAATTTTGTCTTGTCAGTAACACACTCGTAATCTCCTTAAGGAGGATACAGCGAAATGTAAAAATGTAGAGAATGATGTGAAATTTAAACCTCGAGTTCTTTGACACTTATTCTATTCGGTAACTTTTTTTTATAATCTTCTTGTGTACCATTACCGAGAAAAATGGAAAATAAAATCCAGAATTTAACATGGGCTCTTATGGAGACCATCTAACCTTTAGCAGTTTTAACGAAAAATTATGATGAAGAAATGTAAGGAATCTGATAAAAAACTAAAATGACATACTCTCATATTCGAAGAACAATGCTGCCTAATATTTTTGAAATCTTGTGTCTAGTTAATGCACAATAATAATTTAAAGTAAACAAAACAAGAATTTTTCACGACATATGTGGAAAGACAGCAGAGATGTGACACCACCTCATAGCGCGCGAATTCAAATAACAGAACAGAAAGATGACATATAATGACTGTTATAATAATCTATATTTTATTGTATTAACTAATAATTATATATTTTATTAATCAAATTATGTTGAACAATTCAGTCTTCTGCGTTAATAATATCAGAATACAAATGTTAATTCGACGGAAATATTGCAAAATGTAAAATTACCTTTTGCAATGTGATGAATACAATTTATCATTACAATCAGAATATCCACGAAATCAGTAATACAAACACACTAATTTTAAAAATATATGTATTAAACCTCAACAACTTTTTATATATTTCTTGTATCTGCTTAGCAGATTGTAATCTTTAGACTATACAAAAGTTAAAAAATAGAATATTCCCATCTGTAATTGCATACAAAATTACAAAACATTCAACATTTTTCCACTTATATTTTGGGATTGACATTTGGAGGTTAGGATGTCAACTCAATCGAAAGCTGAAACCTAACACTGCTACCAACAAAATCGATTGATTTCTTTGCCACGATTCTTAACCTATTTACATTTATATTTACACTTTCAACAATTAAACAAATGCACTCCAAACGACTTAAATTATTTTAATATATACAAATAATTAACAAATGCATTATAGGCATTCATACTAAAATGATTTTGTTCAGTTTTAAGAATGTTAATTTATTTTTTTATCGATTGGTATTTCTTGTTAGAGCCTATGTAAAAGCATAGGAGATATCCCCTTGCCCTTCACCCCACATAGATCCGCTGTAACCTCCTTAATTCGTCTAAATTTTATTACTCCTGGATGAATCCGGATATATTACGAAATTAAGTAACCATATACTTGTGAAATAAAAATAAAATTTGATATATCAGTCAGAGATAAGTTATAAAATCAAAATTTAGTGAATAATAATTATTCTTTTCGATAAAACTTCAAGTAGTTTCGTATTTAGAAGAAATAAATGTTTCTAAATAAGAATTTGCAATTAAAATATATAACAATTAGTTTTTATTGAATTATACATAAGATATTTGATAATTCTTTCTATTATTCTTTAACCATGGATGCTCTTTGCTATGTTATCGACAAAATCAACGTGTTACCGACAAGACAGTAAAATGACAGTCAGTGCCAAAAAAATACTTTTTTTTGTTGTTTATGCTTTAATATATGTATGTATCCTACATATAAATTGCCAGTGCCTTAACTATCTCTTACAAAAAAAGATTTTTCTTGAAAAACTGACTTTGTGTTTCTTCGGAAATTACCGAAGGAGTAACATATTTAATTTTAGTAGTCCTATTTCGGTCCGTCTTTTTGACATCCAGTCCTCGCTGATTCTAGTTCCAGTTCTAAATAACGGTCTTGCAATGCAAGACCGTTATTTAGAACTTTACGTGCGGGCACGGTACCTAATATGCGAGCGATGAGCGAGCTTGTTATCCGTGCAAGAACGTAGGGTTCGTGTAACGGTCGAGCATTGTACAATGTTTTATGGTATTCTGATTCGTAAACCTTTAATAAATAATTCTTTCATTTACTGAAGCAGTACAGCACAATACGTATGATATATATGAACGTTTTAAATAAATGTTTGTTGCTATGGTATTGATGATAACCAGCCCGTAATCATTTTTACGGGCTTCATAACGGGTTAGCCCGTCAAATGAATCTTTACCCATGGAAACAGAGTGCAATAAACAGATGTTTACAAATCAGAATACCATAAATAACTATTTTCTGAAAGAGTGCGTACGGACTCTTTCAGAAAATAGTCTGTAATTTGAGTCTATAAAGTAGCACTTTTACGGACTCATCTGTTACTTTTACTTGCATCGTTTCACATGTATTTGACATATGTCGCACACAGCCACGTTGACTTAGTTGCCTACTCTACTGTTATTAAAAACATATTTTGTATTTTAAATTCTTAATTTCACGATTTCAGAACATCACATCACGTGATCACTCATTACGGTTGTTCCAACTACAATCTCCATATTCGTGATAAAAGAAAGTACAACTTTAGTGCCTTGGTGTACAAATAACTATTTTATAATATGTAATATTAACATATGTCTGTCGGTAATAACAGATCTTGTTGGTAACGCTTTCGATAAACAGCATTGCGTTACCGACAAGACTGTTACTGACAAGACAATTTTAAATAGATTTAAGCTATTTCATATAACTAGTATTTTAAAAAAGTGAGGTTATATGAAACGTTAAATTAAGTATTAAGCTATATATTAACGTTGAAAATTCCTCTAAAGAAACTGCTTGACAAAATATACATGTTGTACCAACAAGACGACTTAAAAAGACACGCGGTCACATTCCTAGATTTACTAAAAATTAATAATTTATTAACTGCATGAGAATCACTTACCCGTTGATTTTCACTTAAAACCTGCTCAAAGCTACCTGTCAGAAAAATATTATGAGAAAATACGCACTCTAGCGGTATTTTAATATAATGATCATTAGATGTTACCGACAAGACGTACATCAGGCGGACACATATATTTTCAGCAGTTACGCTTAAGTTTTTAAGTTTGACTAGAAAAGAACACTGAATCACAAAAATTCCGAATAAATTGAACAAATACGTGTAAAAATGTTCTGTATTAAGCATGAATTAATGAAATAAAACTCAATGAAACTTTAAAATTGCAATGCCGGATGCGTTACCGCGAGACAAAAACTGAAGTTTGTGGAATCTACAGCACTGAATCTTTCTCATACAGGAGAAAATGCAATGGAAAGCTGTTTTTGACATTTAAATAATTAAAAAATTAAATCAGAAATTTAAAAACATCCAGTTGTTTCGAAAATACAAGTCTCGGACACAGTTTGGCACATTTTTGATTTTCACCCTTATGCCATGCAGCCAACACATATCTGCCTCATCAGTCTAATTCAAACCCTAATACTAACCTCCTTTTTTTCAGGAAGTGATTTCTACCTCACAAATGCAAAACACAGGTTAATAGAATAATAGCATGCATACATGAACACATGAACCAAGTTGACAGTTTTGGTGAATTAGCGCCATTTTGGCAATTTGTTGATGCATCCTGGTTCTACAGTTTTTTGTTTTGGCGGTTAGCACGTAAATTTGGCTATTATTTGTATATTGTTTGGTTACTATTAGCTATTTTATAATAAGTAGTGTGCCCCAAGTGACCTAACGATAGATAAAATGACAGGTGGGGCAACTATGACTCTCGTTCATTACTGGACGGGGCTAAGGCCCTCATCTTTTGTAATGGGTAGTTGCGGATTAAGTCCAGCAGATTCATTACAGAGAGACTAGCCATGACTATCGCCTCATATTTCTACTCGGTAAACGCTAAAACTTATTAACAACTGGGTAACGAGTTTGGTTATTAAGTAATAAGCTGCGGCAATGCCAGCTCTTGTTACCAAAAAACAACGATTGCGCCAAAATGTGTTTAATGACTACCAGGTAATAATTTTTGTTACCTGTTAAATGTCAATACTTGCCTACCCTTATCATGCATTTAAACAAGTTTTCTTTGAAATCAAACTCAAATTATAACTGAAATTCGACTTGACCTGAAAAAACCCTAGCCAATTCATGATCAGTATCTTAAAAACTCATAGAAATTGTTTTAAAGTTCAATTTTGTTGAACGGTATTATCAATCGTGCCAGGTATTATCATTAAATATTAGTGTAACTACAGGATAAATAAAATCAATATCAATATTTTCGTTCGTTGTTTTCTTCTAAATGAACATAAAAATCAGGGCTACATTCTAGCAATCTAATGAACAAAGCATAATCAAGATTTAAGTACAATTATACAGGGTGTGTCACTACAAGTTTTCATTAGAAAAATATGGGAAACCGATAGGAGCTGCAATTTGAAATTTTGCAGGTAATGGTTTCGGGTTACATGCTTTTGTTTTAAAATAATTTCAGAGTTCTGCTACTTTTAAATGAAACACCCCAATTTTTATTATTGATATGTATTCCTGAGACAATTTTATAACTAATTTGTCGAATAAACTATGCCTCTAAGATTAACTGATTCTGAAAAATTTTCATTTTTTCAAAAAAAAGTGACAGGTGCGGGCTTTTACAAGCAACTACATTTCCAAAGAATGTATCGATGTACAAGAGTATTTTAAACAATCTTTTAAGAAATTGCTTATCCTTTGGTTCATTCTTGCCGAAAACACACAAAAGAAAACCTGTTGTAGTTAGTGATAACATACAGGTATAACACTAGCGTACTTTACTGCACATCCTAATAATTCCCTAAATACAAGATGCAAAAAACGAATTAGGTGTATCCAATAAGAGTACATACCGAATTTTACAAAAGAACAAGTGACATCCATACAAATTTTATCCTGCTTAGCATTTAACAGATGCCGACTTTGTCAAAAGAGTGTAATATTGTAAGTGATTTTTAATAAAATTACAGGAAAACGGACACTTCACGAAACACATCATTTGGATGGACGAAGCAAAGTATTGCAAAAATGGATTGTTTAATCAACAGAACAGCCATTTTTGGTCTGAAGATAACCTGCGAGTAGTTTCACACGACATTTTCAAGAATCTTGGGAGTATTAATGTAAATGACAAAATATTTGCTTTGCACTTTTATGAAGAAAACCTTACTAGTGAGCGATTTATTCTTAAGGAACGTCATAAATTTAAGTTTAAATACTGTCCCGGAACATGAAGCTGGCAATACATGGTTTCAGATGGATGACGCACCAGCACATAATATTCGAGCTGTTGGAGAGGTATTAAATGAATTGTTTTACAATTGGTGAATCACGAACAACCCTACAGATTTTTACCACGGTTACTTGATTTAACGCCCCTAGATTACTTTATTGGGGGGTATGCTAAAGATCGACTATACAGTACAGCTGTTACCACCAGAGAAGCCATAGTGTGCAGAGAGGGGGGCGGTAAAAAGGGTACCAATAATTTGAAAACATCAAAAATTTGTTAACAGAAAAACTTGACAGTTGACTCTTATTTTGATTCTCACTTTTAAAATCCTTTAAAAAGGAAAAAAATTGGGGTCAAAATTGTTCATTATTTTTTTTTAATACTAGCCCGTGGGTCACTAAGTCAGTGACTTCACTTGGAGGGGGGCGGTAAAAAGGGTACCAATAATTTGAAAACATCAAAAATTTGTTAACAGAAAAACTTGACAGTTGACTCTTATTTTGATTCTCACTTTTAAAATCCTTTAAAAAGGTTTACGTTTTCTTTTTGTTTTACAACTTTTACTTTCGCTAGTGAAGAGCAAAATTCGACATTAGATATTTAATATACTTTAATTTTTTTAAATATTTTCGATTGTCTGTTCTCTCTTTTATGATATAAAAAATAAGTTTATAAAATCAAAGCGTGGGTCATTTAAAAAGCCTTCATCGGTTAGTGCCTGACCCGTGGATCATAGGTTAGCCACCACTGCTCTAGATGGTGAAATAATTGAGCGTGCTACACGTATGAGCATTTTGAAAAGAACAGAAAAGTGCTTGAATAGAGTGTTTGAACATTTACTCTAGTGTTTCGTCACTGTTTTTTGTTGTTGTTACTGTGTTTTGTTTTGTGTTACAGTAGTTTTCGATTCAAACGTTTGTAAGTTTGATTAAACAGTTACTTCTTTTGTTTTTATTTATTTCTGCCAATTTCCTTAGCCTACCAGATTTTATAAAATAAAATTTTAAGGGTGTTACTACACCCTTTCTACTTACTAACTACACTACTTTCTAAGGGTGTGTTGTTTTCCAAAATAACTCTAAAACTATGACATTTAGTTATAGCGCAGCAAAGTACATACTGCCATTAATATTGAATGTAGAATGCAATAAAACTAAAAAAATGTAGATTGCTATTAAAAAATCACGTGATATTGGTATTGTTTGGATACAAAGTATGGCATTCTTTTTTGAACACTGTGTATTATTTTTTAATGTTTCTAATAATCCATACTTTTATGAATAATTACCTAAAATTTCAAATCTGTACATGCATACATTCTTTGAAAATGTAGTTGTTTCTAGCAGCCCGCAGCTGTAAATTTTCAAACAAAATATACTATGAGCAAAAAGTAACTCCATCAAAGGTGCCTTTGCAATTTTGAACTCATGTGTGTTAGTGTGGCCGTTATTTTGCAAAAGTTAAGATTTTTTAGCTCCCCCCTCCTAGATCTCTTTAAACTGTCAAAAAAACGAGCTGTGCAAAATCTCAGTCGATTTGGTTAATATTAACCCGTGCCACCGAGAGGTTAAAGCTTAAATGGGATTTAACATGGATTTGGTGCATTTCTACAGACTTTGTGACGTAACTTTTTATCTTTCTATGTTTTAACTTGAAAATTTATATACTTATGTTGTTGAAATTGTTGAAGACGAATATGATAAAATTTAAACTGTCAGAAAAACTTTTGACAGTTTACAACTGTCAAAAAAGCGGTCAACTTCACTAAAATTAACATTTTCGCGGAACTGCCAATGGTTTTTTGGCTTCAGATTCGTGTTAAGCAACTTCAACAACATAAGTATACAAAATTTCACGTTAAAACATAGAAAGATAAAAAAGTTATGCCACAAAGTTTCTAGCAGTGCACCAAACCCATGTTAAATCCCATTTAAAACTTTAACCTCTCGGTGGCACGGGTTAATATTGACCAAATGAGCTGAAATTCTGCACAGCTCATTTTTTTGACATTTTAAAGAGATCTAGGAGGGGGACCTAACAAAATTTAACTTTTGCAAAATAACGGCCACCCTAATGTGTATTATAACACCAGAAAATTATATCAAATTAATAACAATTGTCCTGTCAAAGGACTTATTATTTGTATAATTTTCTGGTGTTATAATACACATGAGTTCAAAATTCCAAAGGCGTCTTTGATGGAGTTACTTTTTGTTCATACTATAGATAAAAATAAAGCATACCATATACAACAAAACTATAACTTTATTTTTCTACTCTTATACTCTATTTTAGTTATTATCAAGGGCAACCACATGGTTGCTGAATGGGTAGTTAAGCGCACAATTTCGTGTAGTCGCATGTATACCTAACCGTACCGTAACCTACCGTAATTTTATACCTATACATTCGACTACACGAAATTGTGCAATTAACTACTCATTCAGCACCCAGTTGGTTGGGCTTGGTTATTATATATGCAATAGTGGTTTCACTATGAGGTTTATAATGACACGACTTTTCATAATGCAACCAGTTGTTGGCCAATGAGACTCAAGATTATCAAATGGTTGCATAGAAATGAACCAAAGTTCACATATACTATAATTGAGAACGTACTTCATTGTCAATTGTCATGCAGTGAATAATAATAGTTATTTATTATACAAGTGTTTAAAATAAAGGTTTAATGAGCTTATAGTTTAATATACCCGAATTGAACTTTTATTTTAAACGCGAGTGTATTACAACTGTTTATTTAATTTTACTTTTATAAATTTTCTGCTTTGGTCCTACCATTAATAGTTAAATTACAAGAGAAATTCGTGATCTCACGCATTTTTTACACAATTACAATTATCGCATCACCATTATTGTGTTGTATCATAGTAACGAGGAAATGTTTACAAATACGAAAAAGTTTAATATATGTTTTCCAAAAATTTGTTTAGAAAGTACCTGCGAAATAAAAATTTTAAACCGCTACAGAAATAAAATTTTTATTGTCGTTTATTAAAAACTGCTTTAGTGGTGTGTATCCAAAAATAAACATGACTTTATTAGGCAAAATTGAATAAATATTATTAATAATTAATATTACTCCAAATCTCTTTTAATAATTATTCTTACTGTTAATTTTATTAATTAAATATTAATTTAAATAAAGAAACTTTGATTATAGTGTTTGGTACGTTTATTTATAAATTTCCTAAGTCTGCCTTAAGAAGTAACCATTAAATTCGTCTCGAATTTCTATAACACAATTGGCCGATTTCACAAAACTTCATTAAATTCTGATTAACTTAACTATCATTAAATTCGAAATTCATAAATTTCATTAGCTGAGATTTAAAACACCTGAAATTTTATACAATTATATTTCTAGATTTCAAATTTAAATTAATGGGAGTTAAGAAAGTCTAGTAGTTGCGTAGGAACTTCACACTTTACTTTTACAAATATTTTGTAGTGAGAACTTACCTATCTTCATGTGTTAAAGTATCTTCAACGGCAGATAAAATACTATTTTCTAGTTCACTATTGCATAACTTTCCTAATAGCAAACACCTCCATACTCCCAACCATTTATTTTGAATTTGTTCAACTAAATTCTATAAAAATGATTTTAAAATGCCTTCTGTTTTAACAAATTTAATAATACCTACCTTTAACCTATGATTTAAAAGGTAGCGTGTCTTACAATATGCTTGCTTAGCATCGTGTGATACAATTTTTCCTAATTTCTTTATTTCACTAAATCTATTTAGATTCTCAGTTATGATAGAACGCATTTCTTGTCTTATTTCTATATCGTAACCGCTTATTTTATCTTTTGGTGTATCAACTGTAACCATAAAAGGAAGCATTTGGCTATTACCACAATGAAAGACTGTTATATGCAATGGGTTGGTATAAAACTTCTCTGGATTAACTTCGAGATTTTCTTTCATACTAAATTGAGATGTTAATTGTACTAGGGTCCATTCTAAAAGATATTAAAAAATAGTATTTTATTTTGTGAAAATATTAGCTTTGTTCGATCATGACCAACTACTATTAAGTGTAATCGTTATGACCTTCTCAAGCAGTCTGGACCGTAGCGCTCTCTATGCTATTTATCTTAGTTCATAACCTTGGGTTTGACATATTTTTGGAAATTTAGGGCTGTCACTTTGACATGTTATGGTTATCGCAATAGTATGAAGAGTCATGATAAATCACTTTACATAAGAAGAAGACGAATAAGAGCAATGAAGGAACTATTGGGCAAGTTCAACAACGTTCATTAAACAAATTATAACTAGATCAAACTCCAAAGGAAATAGTACCAGTAGTAATCAACAGCATGACATTATGATATTATTACAACAGTTATGATATTATTTTCTAATTTTACTCCTTTTTTCCTCATTATGTCCTCCAAAACTATGTTAAAGATGGTTGTCGATAATATAATATGTCGATATAATGGGTTCCCGTTTCAATTCTACGGTACTCTGGAATTCCTTAGATTGTGCTGGTTTAAATTTGATTGCATTGTTTGTCTCTTTTAATGTCATTTCAGTTAGCTTTATTGTTTCTTCCGTTATGCCTAGATTTGTTAACGCTTTGTATATTCCCGTTCTCTTTATTTGATCATATGCCTGCTTAAAGTCTACAAAGAGAGCATGTATTCGTATTGGTATGTTTTCTTTACTGCATTTTTCTTGGCATTGTTTTAGTGTGAAGATCTGGTTTATGACTGATTTTCCGCTTCTGATATCTTCCGATCTTGTTTTCTGATTCTTGTTTTAAAATTTCATTTAACAGTTGAGATAGAATTTTGTAACCAACGTTTTATAATGAGATTGGTCTGTAATTAGAGGCTACACTTCTGCTACCTTTCTTGTATATTGGGCATATAAGTGCTTTTGTCCATTCTTTTGGCATTTAACTTTTTTCCATACTTCTATTATTAGCTGGTACAGTCTTTCCCATACTGATTCGTCGGCGTATTTTATTAATTCCGCTTCTATTTTGTCTGTACCTGGACTTTTATTTTTTTCACTATTTCCATAATTTCTTCATAAGTTGGAGTTTTTACGTTTGTTTCTTCTTTTTGCTGTAGTCTTTTAATTTCTTGCTTGTTTGTATTTGCTTCTGTAAGTATTTGTGAGAAATAGTTTACCCATATTTCCGCCATTTCTTCCTCATCCATACAGAGGTTTCCTTCTTCAGTTCTTAATCCTAATGTTTGTTGCTGGAAACCTTTTGTTTCTTGTTTTATGCGTTTGTATAAAATGCTTGCATTTTTGTTTTTATATGCTTCTTCTATTTTTTCAAGCTTTCCTTTTCTTGCCTTCCTCTTTTTTTTCTCTGCAGAGTTTCTGTGCTTTATTTCTCGCTGCTATGTATTTTTCATTAAGATCTTGCCCTCTTGTTTTCATCATTTCCATTCTTATAGCTTTTCTTTCTTCTATTGCTAATTTGCATTCCTCATCCCACCAGTCTTTTTGTTTTGATGTTTTCTTTGTATCTAGATGTTTTGCACATTCTGTTATTATTTGTTTTAGTTGATCCCATTCTTCCTTTACACTGTTTCTTTGATTTTGTAGCTCTGCCATACTTCTTGTGCTTTCTTTGTAATTTTGCTGTATTTCCTCTTTGTTTAGTTGTTCTATGTCCCACCTTTTCTCTTTTGTTTTTATTTGTTTTACATTGCTGATTGTCTGTTTTATGTTCGCTATCACTAGAAGGTGGTCCGAGCTTATATCAGCTTCTCTGTATGTTCTTATTTTTGTGATCTTATTTGCATGCACTTTTTGTGTTAAAACATGATCTATCTGGTTTTTTGTTATTTTGTCAGGGCTAATCCATGTAGCTTTATGTATGTTAGTAATGCAGTTATGTTTTTAAAACTTTTCTAAGGGATTTATTTATCACACGCTTCCTTTTTAGGCAATCTGTTTGTTCCAAACAGATCTTATCTACTACTGGTTTAGTAGCCGTTTTTATTATAAAATTGCAGAATTGTTTGTTATGCATCTTGCAGGAGAGTAAATCATTTTGCCTCAAACAAAGTTTGATAAATGCTATCATTTAGTTAAGTACATACATTGTCATGCCTGAGGAAAGGCAGAAGTGCTTGTGTCACATCTATAACACTCACTACAACTCCTACGAAAACTTCACTTGGATATATCAAACCTCCGCAATCTTGCAGACTAATCAACCTCATCAGATCCTGGTATTATAGTAGATACCATTAGAGAAATGCAATCGTTACATGCAATTTTTTTGTTGCACTTCCCTGACAATGTATCCTAGGCTAATAAAGAATAAATACCCGCTTCTAGTATCTCAAAATGGTAAATCAAAAAAACAGTAAATTGAACATCCATCAACCTATGGCGCCACGATCCGGACCGCTTAAGAAGGTCATAATGTTTACATTTAAGGTAGAAAGTCACCCAAATCTAAAGTCAAGCTAGCTGCTGTATATGAATAAATTCAACAAATTTTAATTCACATATGAACATTATAGAAAATTAAAAAATTATTTATTTGTTGTTTAGCACACAAAAATTGTCATTTTAAATCAGAAAACAAATTAATAATGATAACATCGTTGTTCGCTTTACTAACGTAGTATACATTGATGCGTAAGATTTGGCAACGCAATGTACGATCAGTATTTGACGTAAAACCAAAGTGAGGTTAGAGTTTGGTAAAAATGATTGACTGCTGCACGTTAAATAGTTTTATGCGGTGTTATGAATATGATTGTGACCAAAAATTATTTTTTGATGACATCATAAAAGAACAAGTGTGTGGTATAGCTTCAATTTGGTCGATTCGCTGCCCTTCTTGCCAAGTTGTCAAATACGTTCACAAATCAGAAACATACTCCCCCAATGATGATTATACAAAACGTCATGTTTTGAATATAAAACTTGCAGCAGGTAGAAGATTCTTAATACTATTTCCTATTATCATTATAAATTTTTGTGTATAACATTAATTAATCAAAAATTGATCTTCAACGATGATCGATGCCAGTATTGGGGGGCAAGTCAAATCAACGCGATTCTCACATCACTTGACATGTCTGCTGTGAGCAAAACAACGTTGAAGCAAGCAGGGGATATTATAGAGAAGTCAAGTAGCGAGAAAAAGTTGCGAGAAAGCTTTGCTTCAAGAGCGAACTAACAATAAAAAGGCCGTTGTAAGTTTATTACTGTTTTTCAATATTGCAGTACAGAACTTCGATCCTTTTTATACACATATAAACGGTTACTAATGAACTTCATATTTACTCACTTATTAATCAAAAATTAGACTGATTTGTCCACTCAAAGTGTTTCTTTAATATAGAGCACGCACTCAGTAGTCCGTGACCACATCGCCGAACCACGTCTGGGTTCACGTACAAGTAATGAGAAAAATCAACGTTAATACAATTTTCATTTTATTTCATTCAATTTTATTTATTATATTTGATTTCATCTATTTAATTTATTTACGTATATCATTATTTTCAAGTAATATAAAAAATACCAACATAAATTCATCTAACATATCAAATTTGAATTTCCGCGCGAAGCAACGTTGCCAGATCATATAATAGGGTTTTGCATATGCAAGAACTTCAGTCATCAGTTTCCGGTTACAGCTGGAATACAAGTTTATAGTCGAAATATCTCAATAACTAAGAGGTAAACTGCAGTTTTTTTAACGTCAATATAAAATACAATTTCTAAACTATTGTTACATAGTTTTTCATATACATGGTGAGTTGTTTAAATATAAAACTTTCAAGTTGTTCTTGGGCATACTGGTAAACCCATATACATCAATGTATTTGACTGCAACTTTGTTAATCGTTTTCTCGGTATATACGTGGTGAAATGCCGTTTTTCGGGAATCAATCGAAAGAGCAACACTGAATTTACCAAATATACTTAAATTATGTAATTCTTGAGTTGTAAGGTTTGGGTGACTTTCTACCTTAATACCTAGTAGTTGGTCATGGTTTAATAAGACTTAACTGGGAACTTGCAATCAATTTTCATAAATAGATTGAACAACTGTTTATTTGTCATTTCAAACTTTTTATTTTTCAGAAATAATAGGGAGTTATCGCACTCCTTCTGGTAACGCTAATGCAAATGTGAAGTTGGTAAGATTGCAGAATTGGGACCTGAGGATACGCATACCTACTGTGCATAACAATTATATCTAATAAACTTATGAGAATAACTCTTACACTGTTTACAGTCCTACTTTCTTTATCATAACTAAAATATTAATGTACTGTATACATGTAACAATGTAACATTTTGTATGGTTTTAAAGTACGAACGTGAAAATTTTGAAATTGTCTGTTTTGTGTTTTTATACGAGTTTATTTTTCGTCTTATTTAACTTCAGTAACAAAAAGTAAACACATATGAAGAAAAATAAACTCTTATAAAAAGAATTAGCATGAAATGCGTCCATCATCAGATCATCACGTCTTTTTAGCGGTAAAGTCATTCCATTGTAGGTACACAGTAAGCAAGCTTTAATTTATTTTTTGTAAAGAACAATTTCAAAATCATTTTTGCATTCGTACTTTAAAAATATACAAAATGTTAAATGTATACAGTACATTAATATTTTATTTATGATAAAGAAAGTAGGATGGGCAACAGTGTAAGAGTTATTCCCATGAGTTTATTAGATAGTTATGTGCAGTAGGTATGCGTATGCTTAGATCCCAATTCTGCATTTTTACCGTTAAGTTTAATTTATAGTTAAAGTGCTTGCGCAGAAAATTTTGTAACACTAAATATTTATGACGTCTTCTATTTTTCTAAAATAGTATGAACAAATAGTGTAATGTTATGAAGTACATGTAAAATAAGCTTTTCTGCTAATATACATTCGATACCAATTTAGTGCTTTGTCTTTCCATTTACGCTAACCACAGTTAAGTCCCATTGAGCACAATTACTAAATATGTTTTTGACTCAGAATATCCAAGACAGATTCTATTCTATAATTTCTCTTTTATACAAACCTTGGGGCATTTCACTTAATCGCTTCAACATGCTTCCAATTCTATCATCTCTGCTAACACTGCTACAAGTAAAATTAATATTGCTTTTATTAAGAGGTAATAAACTAGTACTTAAAGGATCTCCATCTAATGCTTTTTCATAACGAACTGCAGCAGTAAATCGCAGAGAGGATGCAAGAGATTCCACAAGATCATAAATAGCTTCCAACTCATTGTCCTTCATACATAAAAGTGCTCTTGCTTTATGATTTTCTACAATATATTTTAATATAAGTGAACAAGGTTTCAGTAAGAATAATCACTTACTTATATAATTTGGACCACAAGGATAATGTACATTTTCTAGTTGTCTAAGTAATTCATTTAATTGGATTTTATTATCATGTTCCATTTTTATTAGTTTTGATATTTGTTATCGTATTCCTATCCTACATTCGTTACCATTAAAAATAAGGTTAGAAATCTTTTAAATATTTGAAAAGAGCATAGCAAATTACAACGTTGCCAAATAATAGCAATAAAAGCGCGGTAAATTCAAGTATCTATTATAACTAATCTGAAAAATATCGAAATCAGTAAAACTTTTGATTTCAGCTTCTCTAAATAAAAAATTTCTTAATAACGCATACCATTTCTTATTGCCATTGGGATCATTTGTGGTAACCTTCAGAATTTCATAAGAAATCTTGGAAATGTTAAATTAACAAAAAGTGGATTTTTAATAACAATGTGCGATATATGCCACGAAAGAATATTTGACTACCACATAGAAAATTATTGTTTTTACAAAAATGAAACATATCTTTGCATGGAAGATAAATGCCAAACTCTTCGGTTAACTCTAGAAAAAAAATTGTGCAAAAGGACATGCGATTGTAGACACTGAATGATGAAGACATAGGCCCTACTCGCAAACATTCAAACACATTTGTTACGCCACGTGAAGTAGGGGGAAGTCTTTCCTTACGTTCATCAGCTCAAGAAAAAGTAGGTGATTTACAGTGCTATAAAAGACTGTAACTGTGGCGATTTCTTTAGCACAGGATATACGCTAATCATTCAAAAAACCAGAGGGTATACGGCGTATACCGCCGTATAGCCTCGACTACACCACTGGTGATTTATCTTTTGAGTAACTATTTTTTTCAAAATTTAAAAGAATTACATCTACATACCTAACAAAATAAAAAGCTAGATAACATTTTAAAAGTGGTAGCTTTAAAGGAAAACCTATATAAAATTTATTAATTGCACCTTTCTTCGTGAACATTTAAGTGTTAAACTTGAAAAATCCATTTTCCCCAGGCCACCACGCCTCTGAAATTCGTAGTCAAGCCTGTCAATGGCCGTCAGAAATACTTCCTCGTTTTCATAAATTGTTTCACAACCTTCTTCCGACGCAGAGAGAAGCTGTATTAAACGCAATGCATATATTTAGAATTTTCTTTGACTTATGCCTTATGGCTTATGTTTGTGCCAAGGAAAACTTAGGATTACTCTACAAACGCCTTTTGATAAAAGATCTCATCAACGATCAAATCCATATTCTATCAATCTCCGAAATCCAGCTCACCCAATGTAGACCTCTTATACTTTCGGATTTTAGAATATTTCGAAAGTGATATGCTGGAAGTGTGATGCTGGATTACCACTTATATTTACAATAGTTACATCATTTACTCGTGCTTCAGAAATTTGTAGAAGCTAAAGTAGTAGAGTTGTCCAGCACGTGGCTGTTAGTGGTTGTTAGAGTTCTAGTTAGAGTGAAGCAATGCCCCTGGACCTACTGCCTGCCAAGTTGCATTAAATTCAAATTGATGACTTCCCTCAATCGCTTCATTTCCTGTTCAGTTATTGTGGCATCATCAGAATACCGAAAAACTTTGAAGGAATGGTGGCGAGAGAACCTCTTAATAAGATTACATAAAGCTTGGCATGGAGTAGGTGCAGGGGCAGTACTTAACTCTAACAACAAGAAACAGTAATATCGTGGACAAGAAAAAATCGTAGTAATAAAAGTAAAGGTTCCGGGTTGTTCTTTAACAAGTGTCGAAACTATTATGTGTTGGGGCTCCTACATGTGGTAACGTTTTCATTCAAAATAAGAGAAAATATTCAATTGTTATATATAACCCATTCTTATGCAGTTCAAAACAGCCCGACTCTTTAAAATAAGAAAGTGTGTAAAGCAGGCACTGCCTGAAACAGGGATCTTAAAGGCACGAGAGCTTTGTCCCGAATCTAACAATCAAAATATATCTGAGTGAAGTGGCGGCCAGATCAGTAGGTATTGCGGTACCTGGGCCGACCCCCACTCTTTTTATGCAAATGACCCGCGATCTAATTAATATTCAAATCAGGCGCGAATTAAATTAATTCACGATATCATTTGCATATTTCATCTCTCATTTATATATATATATATATATATATATATACTTTTATTTGTTGGATTCTTGGGTATATAGGTTTATAATTATTAAAAGTTAAATATTCAACGTTTCGCTCTTATATTTTAAGCTTTTTCAAGATTACTACATTAACATTATCCTGCAAAATATAGTAATATTACAAAAAGAAGGTTATACTTCCTTAATACAATATCTTACATTAAAATTCTTTGTATATATGTGTATAGATAAAATAATGTTTACTTGTACATATCTTGTCTAATAACTTTCATATTTTAAATGACGTTTGGTAGCTTGATTTGTGTATATAAAATTATGAAAAGATCTATCAATGCATGTTTTTCTAAAAGTAGTTGTATTGATAACTCAGTTTATTAATTTATAATAAATTTGGCTTAAGTTTTGTATGTCTTGTTTGTCGTTAAGTGAGTTTGTTTCTTTTTTTATGTGAATCATTTCTTTAATTGTTAGTTTGTGGTAATTATTATCTTGTGTTAAAATTTTTGTGTCTTTAAAATTAAATTCATGTTTTTCTCTTTTTTCGTGTTTGTGTAAGGCGGTCGATGCGTTTTTAGTGTATTTGTGTCCGTTAAGTCTGTTGTCTAAATATTGGGTCGTCATACCTATATATTTCTTAGGGCAATTTATGCATGGTATAGCGTAGACTAAATTTGATTTTTTCTTTTTTGGTATTATACTTTTCAAATTACTGAATAATGGACTCAAAAGATTTTGCGCTTTATGACATACTGTGATATTATGTTTGTTTAAAATATATTTTAGTTTTTCTGATAGTTGATCTGTATAAGGTAAAGCTATATATTTTGAATTTTCAGTTGATATTTTTTCTTTGTGTATGTTGTTATAAAATTTAAAAGTTCGTTGTTTGAAAATCCGTTTTATTTGATTTATAGGAAAATGATTATTTTTTAATGTCTCTTCTACTTTCTTTAGTGTTTCTGGTCGATATTCTGGAGATGTTAATGCAATAGCTCGATCTGTTAAACCTATAATTACAGAATTTTTTTGATTTTTTGGATGGTGGGAGTTGTAATTTAGATATCGACCTGACCATGTTTTCTTTGTATACCATTTAGTTTTTAAATTGTTATTTGTGTCTTTAATTAACGTTAAATCGAGAAAGTTAATTTGATTATTTTCTTCAATTTCGCAAGTGAATTGTAATTTGGGGTGGAAACCGTTAAATGCTTTTAGAATGTCTTTTATTTTATTATTTGGAACTGCTGTTAAGCAATCATCTACATATCGTTTAAAAAATATGACATTAAAATCTAATTTACTTAGAACAGTTTCCTCCACATATTCCATCACAATTTGCGCTATTGTGGATGATATTGGAGAACCCATTGCACAACCATCAATTTGTTGATAAAACTCATTTTTGTATTGGAAATAATTATTGACATGACAAATGACTAATGACATTTACAACTTCAGCCCTAATAGTATCTTTTATGTCGTTTGGTTTGTCAAAAATACAATTTTCTATACTTGCAATGTATTCGTCGTAATATTACTAACCACAAATTAAAACTCAGACATAAAAAGATAAAAATTAACAAAATACAAAATAATATTCAAAAGAAATTAAATAAAACTAAACAATTTATAAAAGAAAATCAACAAATTAAAATTCTTCAACCTGACAAAAGTAATAAAACTGTAATAATGGACTCAACCGATTATGACAAAAAAATGCTTGAACTTCTAAATGACAATAACACTTATAAAAAATTAAAAAACGATTTAACAAAAACCTATCAAAATAAAAATAATAACTTCATTAAAAAATTACTAAACAAAAATTTAATAAATGAAACAGACGCCAAAAAACTATCAATACATAATGCAGTAGCACCAAAAATCTATGGGCTACCTAAACTACATAAACCAAACATACCATTAAGGCCGATCGTTTCATGTATTCAATCACCATTCTATAAATTAGCTAAACATTTATCAAAATGTTTATCTAAAATTACAGGTAAAAATGATTATTATGTCCGAGATTCTTTTACATTCAAAAAATTCATTGACAATATAAAAATCCCTAACAATTATAAATTATTATCACTCGATGTAACTTCACTGTATACAAATATTCCAAATAATATTATGACCAATGTAATAAAAAACAAATGGAATGAACTAAAAGAACATACAACTCTGTCTTATAAAGAATTCATTGAAGCAATAAATCTCACTTTAAACAATAATTATTTCCAATACAAAAATGAGTTTTATCAACAAATTGATGGTTGTGCAATGGGTTCTCCAATATCATCCACAATAGCGCAAATTGTGATGGAATATGTGGAGGAAACTGTTCTAAGTAAATTAGATTTTAATGTCATATTTTTTAAACGATATGTAGATGATTGCTTAACAGCAGTTCCAAATAATAAAATAAAAGACATTCTAAAAGCATTTAACGGTTTCCACCCCAAATTACAATTCACTTGCGAAATTGAAGAAAATAATCAAATTAACTTTCTCGATTTAACGTTAATTAAAGACACAAATAACAATTTAAAAACTAAATGGTATACAAAGAAAACATGGTCAGGTCGATATCTAAATTACAACTCCCACCATCCAAAAAATCAAAAAAATTCTGTAATTATAGGTTTAACAGATCGAGCTATTGCATTAACATCTCCAGAATATCGACCAGAAACACTAAAGAAAGTAGAAGAGACATTAAAAAATAATCATTTTCCTATAAATCAAATAAAACGGATTTTCAAACAACGAACTTTTAAATTTTATAACAACATACACAAAGAAAAAATATCAACTGAAAATTCAAAATATATAGCTTTACCTTATACAGATCAACTATCAGAAAAACTAAAATATATTTTAAACAAACATAATATCACAGTATGTCATAAAGCGCAAAATCTTTTGAGTCCATTATTCAGTAATTTGAAAAGTATAATACCAAAAAAGAAAAAATCAAATTTAGTCTACGCTATACCATGCATAAATTGCCCTAAGAAATATATAGGTATGACGACCCAATATTTAGACAACAGACTTAACGGACACAAATACACTAAAAACGCATCGACCGCCTTACACAAACACGAAAAAAGAGAAAAACATGAATTTAATTTTAAAGACACAAAAATTTTAACACAAGATAATAATTACCACAAACTAACAATTAAAGAAATGATTCACATAAAAAAAGAAACAAACTCACTTAACGACAAACAAGACATACAAAACTTAAGCCAAATTTATTATAAATTAATAAACTGAGTTATCAATACAACTACTTTTAGAAAAACATGCATTGATAGATCTTTTCATAATTTTATATACACAAATCAAGCTACCAAACGTCATTTAAAATATGAAAGTTATTAGACAAGATATGTACAAGTAAACATTATTTTATCTATACACATATATACAAAGAATTTTAATGTAAGATATTGTATTAAGGAAGTATAACCTTCTTTTTGTAATATTACTATATTTTGCAGGATAATGTTAATGTAGTAATCTTGAAAAAGCTTAAAATATAAGAGCGAAACGTTGAATATTTAACTTTTAATAATTATAAACCTATATACCCAAGAATCCAACAAATAAAAGTATCTATAAATGGTTTAAGAAAAGAAAAACAAAGAATTTATATATATATATATATATATATATATATATATATATATATATATATATATATATATATATATATATATATTTACGGCCACTTATCAAAGTGAGGACATATCATGAACCATAGTTAATGAGGACCACCCTTATAAATGGTCACAGCTTTGCAAATTTTTTTGTCATCACTTGTTTACTTGTTCTAGTTATGTATCTCGCAAATATACACAGATTTCTTTGAATTTAAAAAAGTTTTATTTGCTGTGTATAATAATACCAAATGAGGCTACACTATACTACTGACGACGTGAGGACCATATAATTAGATACGATTTAATCGCAAAGTGAGCCCCAATATCAAATTATACACAGGTTTTAAGTATAACATGAGGACCGGCGCTGTTGCCATCATTTGCTTTCATTATCATCAGCAAAAATGCATGCTATTCTATTATTGGAATTTGTTAGTTGGTCGGTCGTCAGTATAAAACTAATTTGATGTGGCGGAGACGGGTATGCTTCCGTAGCCATTTTAACAAACCCGTTTTTGAAAACATCTCGAGAACGGTTGGTTCTACGAAAAAAAATATAACAGACTTTTTTGTAGAAAAATAAATTATCTATCTTTTTTATTAAAACAATTTTTTAATTGCTTGCAAATTAATGTTTTAAGAGTTATTACACAGCAAAGTTTTCACTTTTTAGTTTTGCTAAATAATTCGCAAACGGCTAACATCTCACTGAAACAGGAAAACATTGCAGTGTAATAACTCTTAAAATATTAATTTAACAAAAAAATTGTTTAAATAAAATAGATAGATAATTAATTTTTCTATAAAAAATGTCTGTTCTGTTTTCTTCGTAAGACTATTTCTCCAGACTATTTGGATTATTTACTGGCTCCCTAACTTAACTATTTCCTGTTGGCTGTTCCATTGCCTTCTAGAATGTTTAAACGAATGCTTGACCGCTTAGATCAATTAAATTTAGACGAAAAATTAGATTTAACTATTGATTAAGATTCTGGTGTTTCTCATCATTTTAATGGTAATTGTGCTAGTAATATTAACAGCCTGCTATTAGTGGGACAGATTAGTGAATTGATAGCTAAGTACCACATACTTTACTTTAAAATCTAAATGTATTACTCCTAATAATTAATTATTATTAATAGTTAGATTACTTTCACTAATAATTATAGATGTAAATCTGTATAATATGTTAATTATTCTGAAAATGCTAGTAAAGTCAGTAAATATTGTCGCCTAATTTAAAATGCTGAGTTTGTTCCATCTCATTTTTAATTAAATTTAAAAATTTGTCTGTAATTTCCTTACGGTACGTGTTAAAAAGAATATATGTATTTATCTTCCTACCTAAACCGATCTTGGCTTGTAGCAAAGAAAAGTGGTTATTCTATATTTAGGGTATTTATTAGGCCAAAAGGAATGCATATAAAATCTATATTTCCGTGTAAAAAGATATAAGAAGGGGGATTAATATCGCTCTTGGTATTTTTAATATTTAATTCTAGTTATTTTTTAAATGCTTGTAATGAACCGTATGTGAATCTGCCATTTAAATTTAACCAAACAATAATTATTGTGAATGACTTTTCAGCATTAACTGTGCCGTCTATGAACTCAAATCTTACTAATCCTCCAGCTGACATATAGCTATAAATCATTACGCCTTGAGGAAACTTAACATTAGGTTTCAAGCAGTATTTATGGAATGCTTCTTGTTTAGCTCTGATTACTCTTTTGCGAGAGTAAAACTAGAACAAAACTGCTTAATGTTAAGTTTCCTCAAGACATAATGATTTGAGGCTGTATGTTATCTAGAGGATTAAGAAGATTTTAGTTCATAAACAGCATAGTTAACGCTGACAAGTATCTGCAAAACGACGAGTAGCATGGGCTAAAACTAAGTTGTCCTGGGCAGAAATGCTGGTCTAAGGTCATATTCATCAACTAGTTAAAGTCTGGTGTATCCGTTAGTTACTCTCGCAAAAGATTGATCAGAGCTAAACATGAAGCATTCCATAAAGAGTGCTTGAAACGTACCGTTAATTCTCCTTTTAAGGCGTAATGATTAGTACCAAGAACTTATAAATAAAGGAAATTAGGATTTCAAAAAAGGCGAAACACCTTGTGCATATTGGGTTAGATTCAAAAATTCAGTAGTGCAGGTACTCTTCTAAAATTAACTTGCCAATACGAATTTTTCAGCCGACTGCTATCAAGAATATCGATAATATCGCCTGATGGATTTTGCCGAAGAGATGCTAAGATAAAGGATGACTGTAGGTACCACGATCGCGTCCGGTTCTCAACGAATTTTTCTTAGCTACTGCATGGCAATAGGGGACCATAAAAAGTTACGCCAGAAAGTTCCTTGAGCAAATTTACTGGTGCAAATTGCTGACCCGTGTATGACATATCTCCTTTCTTCGATAACACAGAAAGAAGGCGAAGTACGAAAAAAAATTTTTTTTTCAAACACTTTTGGTAGGGATTTAAATAAGCTTTATCTTACCTAACCTCCTTTATCTCGATAACCCTAATGGTTTCCGAGAAAAACGACAAAACCGGTAGGGGGCGTGGTTTATCCTCATTATTTCTTCGAGCTCACCACCTACAGGTGTTGACTTTTAAGGAGTTGTTTAATAACCCACAAGGAAACCGTATGCAAAAATCCATGGACTTACCTCAACTTTCCGCTATTTTTTCTAAATTGATTAGACTAATTATAGCAGTCCAACATAAAGCTTTGTATGCTACTCGTACCTTAATCTATCTATCTGAGAAATCGCCAACATAAAGTTTGACAAAGTGGTAGTATCGATTGGCTTTATGGTAAGGTCATTTCAACCGAGGATATTTTATTTAACTACAATAGAATTGGTATAGGCACAAGTGAAACATGTAGTTGCTAATAATACAACATATACATACACTTGCTGATCTGAAAGAGCTTCTATCAAGGAATTTCTACCGTCACAAATATCATAAATTTAGGATCGAAAAGTTCCAGCAAAGAATTAACAAACGCATCTGACATACGGATGTTGATACGAGGGATGCTCTGTTAATAGTTAGTAGCAGGCCATGGAAGCTCAATTGGCTAGAAACAATTGCAACAATTGAATGTCGCATTAGTTGGCATTCGTTACCCACAATTGTCAAACGTTTCGATTTCTTGTGAAACGTAGTTAATTTTGTAAGGTAAGTAGTTGTACATTTTTAATTCAGTTAAGATGAGCATTCCGCGAACTGCCTTTAGAGCTATGATTTTCTACGACTATAAAAGACAGTTAGGATACCAGCAAAGCCATGAAAATTTGATAGCAGATTTTGGCGTTGCTGCCCCTCCATTATCCGCTGTTAGTCATTGGTTCCGCGAATTTCGACGAGGGCGAGAACTGCTAGAAGACGAAGCAAGACCTGCAGAAGCTGCCTGTTCAGAAAATGTTGATCGTGTGGCAAGCTTGATTTATTCCAATCGAAATATTACTTATAGGGAGATTTAGTAGGAAGTGAAGATTGAATCCTCGGCGGTGAATACCATTTGGCATAAACATCTTGGAGTAAGAAAGCCAGCAAGCCGTTGGATATCGAATTTGCTCTCAGAAAGTCAAAAACAGGCTCGAATAGACTGGTGTAAATTTATGTTGCAAAAATTTGACGGAGGAGCTTCCAGGCAAGTGGCATACATTGTAACTAGTGACGAATCTTGGGTATACAGTTACGACCCTGAAACTAAAAAGCAGTCTAGTGTTTGGGTATTCGAAGATGAAGACTTGCCCACAAAAGTAATTCGTGGCAGAAGCTTCAAGAAGAAAATGATTGCTGTTTTTTCCACCGATGTGGTCCTGTTGCTGTTATTTCACTTAAAGATCGCAGAACTGTTAATTCTGAATGGTACTGCGAAGTGGCTTTACCACAGATGTTTGCAAAATTACAGGCAGGTCGACAAAGAACCGGTTTGCGTAACATCTTAGTCCATCATGACAACGCATCCTCCCACACTGCTGCCAGAACATTGGATTTTTTGAAAGATACGGAAGTTCAATTGGTAACTCATCCGCCGTATAGCCCAGATCTGGCGCCGTGCGACTTTTTTTTGTTTCCAACTGTTAAAAAAATGATGCGAAGTAAAAGATTTTCCAACGCAGATGCAGCAGTTACAGAATTTCAAAGAATTTTTGAGGACCTTTCAGAAAATGAATCTTCCGAATGTTTTAAAAAGTGGTTTCAAATAATGCACAAGTGTATTAGTCTGAATGGAGATTATTTTGAAAAACAATAAAGATTGTTTGTTAAAAAATGCAACGGTCTTTTTGCTAATAACAATTTTCAGCGCAACCCTCGTATTGTACCAATATAAAATACTTTTTAATGTTTTTAATGATAGTGTTGCATTATGTCATCAGTCATATTTATAAATTGTTCACAACATAATAATAAAATAATAAATAAGTACCTACTAAATAAACTATATTTAAAAATATATATGTATAAATATATATAAAATTTTGTATTTCTTAATTTTATCATTGAATTCATAATCAGCAACCCCAAAAACCCTCAAACATGAATTTCGCTCAAGTTGATGTAAAACTTCCCGAGTTATTAAATTGGGAGTGTAAAATAGGGGTTTCAACCCCCCGAGGGGGCGTGCCCCCATTTTAAACAGATTACATTTTATATTGGTCCAGTACTGAAGGCATTACAAAAGATTTCAAGTCGCTATCTTTAGATAGTAAAAACTAAGAACGTAATGCAAAAATTTACTCTACTACTAGGGCAGAGAGAAAGGATTACATAATAAGGTAACCAAAATGGTGTATTACTTTGCAAAATCACATTTTTAAACACTTTTTGACTCTTTGAGCTTTTCTCTAAAATCAATAGAAACGGCGTAAATCGCATTCTCAATCTCAAATGCCGTTATTTTAGGACCGCCATTTTGGTGTCCGCCACTTTGAATTTTTTAATTTTCTCATTGGATTCATAATCAGCGACTCCAAGAACCCCCCCAACATAAATTTCACTCAATTTGGATGCGTTATTAAATTAGGGGTACAAAATGGGGGTTTCAACCCCCCGAGGGGGCGTGCCCCCATTTTAAACATAACATTTTATATTGGTCCAGTACTGAAGGCATTACAAAAGATTTCAAGTCTCTATCTTTATATAGTAAAAAATAAGAACTTAATGCAAAAATTGACTCTACTATAAAGTTGGGAACGACCTCATCATCCATCATCACATAGTGAATGATAAATATAATTGATATTCTAAATCTGTTCTAATAAATTATTCTTATTGTTAGTTTTATTAAATATTAATTTAAAAAGAGACGTTTTGATTGTAATATTTGGTACTTATAGTTATCAATTTTTATAAGCCTGCCTTGAGAAGTAAGAATTAAATTCATTGCGAGCTTTTATAATACAATGAAAGTTGAGAACATTTAGTAGTTGTGTAGGAAAGCCCTCATCTGATCGTCACCCGGTGATCAGCTTGAGGTTACAACTTATAACAGAATTCCACTTAATATACTATTTTGGGTTACCTACCGTTATTTATTTGTTCATAATGATTACTATTTCCATTTAAAGATTAAATCTGAAATGAAATTTTTTTTCAATGAATTTAATAAATGACTTATTTAATTATTGGGTGTATTAAATGCAGAAAAATAGTCTGCAGAGTATGTTGCGTCTAACTTTTCTTTCTAAAAGCAATAATACAAACAAACTTGCCAGCCTCGGTGGATTAGTGATTTGCATGTTTGCTTCATAATCCAAGGATCGCAGGTTCGGGTCTAGGCCACAACGGCCAATGACCACAACGGCCAATCGCTATTTTGGCCGTTGTGGTCATAACCACAACGGTCTCCGTGACCATAACGGCCAACAGCCACAACGGCCAATTTGACCATATCGCCCAACTCGAAACTTGACCATAACGGCCACCATGACCACAACGGCCAACTAGAAACTCCACCCCATCTGCCATTTTGACCACAACGGCCACCGACGCTTATGTATTGGCGTCGCTGGTGACGACGACCACAACGGCCAACTAGAGTGAGTGACCACAACGGCCAAAATGACCACAACGGTCAACTATGGAGCGTGACCACAACAGCCAAAATGACCATAACGGCCCACTGTGGCGAGTGACCACAACGGCCAACTTTTTTTCATACTGTTACTTTGGTTTAGTTAAAGCTCATTTCTCTCTTTTAACTTAGCGTGTATTTCAATAAGGTACGTCCAGAATTTAACAGCGAGGTCTGATGTCAAAGTAGCGCCGATTTAACGTGACTTACCTATATTGAAAAATGCTTTTTCTATATATGTTACAACTGCAGCCCTTGCAGTTGACGACATTTTTCTTTCTTAGTTTCTCGGCAAGTATCCCAGGCAGATTAAATTCTGAAAATTTGATACAGGTACACTATAACTATTTACAGAATCATGATACTTTAGTTCACAGGGTAGTTTATCTTTAACGTCAAAAGAAGTTTTTTTTCTATTACTTGTTTACCTACAGCAATCTTTTCATTTTGGGGACGTTTAAAAAAGTACGAAATAGAACTATAAAACAACACGTTTGACGTTTTATTTATAGATTTCCATTGCATTGAATTTGAAGTACGTAATTAGCTGTTTTTATCAGTTTTAAAATTTAAACTAAATGTAAATCTTCTCCTAAAAAATAAACACGATATCTACAAATCTGTCCAGTACTTAATAAAATCAATCTAGGGAGCAGCATGGGACGTAACCCCAGAAACAAACCGCAATAATCCAAAACAGTATTGCTCCATACGTATCCGAGAAAAAATACAAGAAAACGAGCTCTTAGAAAGTAATGACAGATTACTTACTCGCGTACCGGGCGATAAAACGTAGTTTAATAGGGCCGTCAAAGAGTTTAAGAAATTATTAGATGAGCAGAGAAATCAAGATTTCCAGAACTATTTCCACTGCCTAACATCAACTAAAGCAACTGGCTGCATTATAGAACGTCATAAAGATCGTGTTTACGCCTCTCTTACCATTGAAGAAGAAAAATTCATACGGGACTTCCTTCAAGCGCGAAGTTAGGTCATCCAAACTGAAATAAATTCGAAGAAGTCCCCAGGTTTCGACGTAATAACTGGAAAACTCCTAAAGGAACTTTCATATGAGGGATTTCGCATGATAACTGTAATCTATAAAGGGATATTAAGGACGGGATACTTCAAAAAGGCTTAGGTGGTTTGTAAGTTTCTGAAAACTATATTTGCATTAGTATGGGAAGCCAGTATTGCCATGTAGTCCAAGAAGGTTGCTATTGTCGTGTTTCTAGTTGAAGATTAGGTATAATGTCGGACCAGTCGCGCGACACCAGATGTTGTGGATAGAAGGGCTGAAGTGGAGTCTGAATATTTCACGAAAAAGTATCTTTTAGTGAGGTATGACGTGAGGATTTGAAAGAAGGTATACGGTAAATGTCACTTGAGGTTGTAGAGTAGATCTACATACATACCACGCCCTGTCAAATGCTTGGCTTGTGTCTATGAATACCGCTGAACAGAATGTTTTGGTCTCCAGGTCAAACCTGATTTTTGATGCAAGTATGTGTACTTGTTCGATTGTAGCGTATTGTCGACGAAATCCAAACTGTTAGTTGGGCTTTCGCTGATTTTCGTCAATTAGCGGCGACATTCGCATGGCGAACAATTTTTTACAAACCATTGACAGGTAACGACTAATAGGTCTGTATGAGGCCACATCTGATGGTGGTTTCTCCGGTTTTGGGACCATTGCTATTTGGGCCACCATCCATTGGCCAGAGAAGTATCCCGTCCTTAATATCCCTTTATAGATTACAGTTATCTTGCGAAATCTTCAAATTCAATGCAATGGAAATCTATAAATAAAACGTCAAACGTGTTGTTTTATAGTTCTATTTCGTACTTTTTTAAACGTCCCCAAAATGAAAAGATTGCTGTAGGTAAACAAGTAATAGAAAAAAAACTTTTTTTGACGTTAAAGATAAACTACCCTGTGAACTAAAGTATCATGATTCTGTAAATAGTTATAGTGTACCTGTATCAAATTTTCAGAATTTAATCTGCCTGGGATACTTGCCGAGAAACTAAGAAAGGAAAATGTCGTCAACTGCATAGGGCTGCAGTTGTATATAGAGAAAGCATTTTTCAATATATCGTTCAGTAACCTTGTCATCAAAAGGGGGGTCTACCTTGCATGAAATGGGGTAGTAGACTTTTTTTATATTGTATGTGATAGTACCAAGATGCCAAATCCAATTTTTCGACCTCCGCGACCTTCCGGATCACCGCCAAAAAGAGGTAAAACCGCCGAAATTTTGCACTTTTTTTAGGTTTGGACAATTTTGACCATGAAGGAGCACTTTTTCAAAGAAGACAATTCTATTCATTTTAAAAGTACATTAAGTTTGTTACAATCTAAGACCAAAATGATTACTATAGGGCTAATAGTTTCCGAGATATAGCTCCTCAGAGTTCATCGAAAAAGCGGTAAGACCTCCGAAAATATGCTTTTTTTTAGATTTGGCCAATTTTGACTATGAAGGAACACTTTTCCAAAAAAGATAATTATATTCATTTTGAAAGCACATTAAATTTGCTACAATTTAAGACCAAAATGGTTACTTAAGGTCTAATAGTTTCCGAAATATCGCTCCTCAGAATTAGTCGAAATTTACACCCATGCTATTTTTCAAGTATTAACCTATAGAACTGAGTTCAAAGGTTCAAAATAAGAATAGAATAGAATTGAATAGAATAGAAAACCTTTAGTCTTATTCAAACAAATTCATTTTTTACATTGGAATCTTAAAAATAATCCCTCGTAAATGGTTCATGTTGTCAAGTGGGTATTACCAGAAATATGAAAAGGCGACAGGGAAAACGCGTTTCAATTTTGTCTAAACCCCTTGGAAGGTCCAGGTACAAGATACTCTTCAGCCTCTGTGTCCATGTTCTTTTGTTCTTCTTCAGCCTGGTCAATTCATTTTAAGAGTACATTAAATTTGCTACAATTTAAGACCAAAATGGTTACTAATGGTCTAATAGTTTTCGAGATATCGCACCCCAAAGTTGGTCAAAACTTCAACCCATGCTATTTTTCAAGTATTAACTTATAGAATTGGCATCAAACCTTTAATAATACCTCTCAAATAGTTCAATAATGTATAAATTTAGTATATGAAACATTCGGTTCGGGTTACATTAACATGCAAACGCATTTTGCGACTGGTTGCTGCATCACCCTCCATTCCCTAATACGAATGTCGTCATGTCTATAAGGAGTGGACTTGTTGGAGTGGAAGAGGTCAACTGTCACATGGCTAGAGATATGGGTAAGGAAGCGATGTTGAAGGTTGTAGGGGAAAACTACGAAAATTTCAAATTCAAAAGGAAGAATAAAGTGGTATCACTTTCTTCTGTGAATACTGTGACTGTTGGCAAGAGACAGGTGACGGTTGACCCCCTAACACTGTGTCACAGGCTATGCGTTATGAAACAGCCGGATGAAGAACTGAAGAACTTCACACACGAGCTTTCACCATATCCTCTGTCCCTAATAACACAGTAACATCTACTTTCAGAAGTGCGGAAGAGGTAAAATACCAGATGTCCTCTATTCAACCACCTCGATATCTTCTTACCGTCACCTCAAGCCCTTCACCCATGCCTTTAGTGGATGTGATTCTACGTCATGCTTCTTTGGTCAGGGATAAAACAAGTTGTTATCAGTAATTCAAAAGAATTCGGACCTCAAGGAGAAAGCAGCAGTTTTCCAACTCAGAAGCAACACCTGACGAAGTAGCTGAAGCAGGAGAGCAAATTATCATTGCGCTGTAGGGTGAAAACAAGTCAACGAAAAGCCTCAATTATCTGAGCTATTAGCTCTTTACAAAGGCTGCAACCAAGACGAACTTTAACCTTGCCAGACTACCTCCCACTCAAGAAGCTGTGAATCGATCCGCTCGAATGGGGGTGGGTTCTTACAGCTCACGGCCTTTATGATATCGAGGGATGCGGCCCCTTCCCACCTCATGCAAATGATCTCCTGCAACTGCAAGAAAGGATGTGACAATGCATGCTGTTGCAGAAAAGCAGGCTTGAAGTGCTCTATTGTATGTAGCCAATGTAGTGAACAGTCCTGCGAGAATCGGCCAGATATCATCGTTGACATGGATACTGCCAAGCTCGATGACCTACTACATGACGATGAGCTAGATGGACTGCATGTATATCCTAACAGCCCTCCAGATAAGGAAATTGACCAGGCTGAAGAAGTACAGGAGAACATGGACACAGAGGCTGAAGAGTATCTTGAACCTGGACCTTCCAAGAGGTTTAAACCAAATTGAAAGGCGTTTTCCCTGTCGCCTTTTCATATTTCTGGTAATACCCACTCGACAACATGAGCCATTTACGAGGGATTATTTTTAAGATTCCATTGTAAAAAATGATTTTGTTTGAATAAGACTAAAGATTTTCTATTCGATTCAATTCTATTCTATTCTTATTTTGAACCTTTGAACTCAATTCTATAGGTTAATACTTGAAAAATAGCATGGGTGTAAATTTCGACCAATTCTGAGGAGCGATATTTCGGAAACTATTAGACCTTAAGGAACCATTTTAGTCTTACATTGTAGCAAATTTAATGTGCTTTCAAAATGAATAGAATTGTCTTTTTCGGAAAAGTGTTCCTTCATGGTCAAAATTGGCCAAATCTAAAAAAAGTGCAAAATTTCGGCGGTTTTACCTCTTTTTGGCGGTGATCCGGAAGGTCGCGGAGGTCGAAAAATTGGATTTGGCATCTCGGTACTATCACATACAATATAAAAAAGAAATCTACTACCCCATTTCATGCAAGGTAAAATGTACTAGGTTACTGGGCTAATAGGTAAGTCACGTTAAATCGGCGCTACTTTGACATCAGACCTCGCTGTTAAATTCTGGACGTACCTTATTGAAATACACGCTAAGTTAAAAGAGAGAAATGAGCTTTAACTAAACTAAAATAACAGTATGAAAAAAGTTGGCCGTTGTGGTCGCTCGCCATAGTTGGCCGTTATGGTCATTTTGGCTGTTGTGGTCACACTCCATAGTTGGCCGTTGTGGTCATTTTGGCCGTTGTGGTCACTCACCCTAGTTGGCCGTTGTGGTCACTCGCCACAGTTGGCCGTTATGGTCATTTTGGCTGTTGTGGTCACGCTCCATAGTTGGCCGCTGTGGTCATTTTGGCCGTTGTGGTCACTCACTCTAGTTGGCCGTTGTGGTCATTTTGGCCGTTGTGGTCATCGTCACCAGCGACGCCAATACATAAGCGTCGGTGGACGTTGTGGTCAAAACGGCGGATGGGGTGGAGTTTCTAGTTGGCCGTTGTGGTCATGGTGGCCGTTATGGTCAAGTTTCGAGTTGGGCGATATGGTCAAATTGGCCGTTGTGGCTGTTGGCCGTTATGGTCACGGAGACCGTTGTGGTTATGACCACAACGGCCAAAATAGCGATTGGCCGTTGTGGTCATTGGCCGTTGTGGCCAGGCCCCTCAGGTTCGATCCCCGGCTGAGCTGGTAATGTTTAATAGCGGAGAAAAATTAAAAACATGCCTTCTTCTCGGATAGGAAGTAAAACTGTAGGTCCCGTGTCAATGCGATGTTTGGCACGTTAAAAATCCCTACTTGGGGTGGAATTCCCTGAGGGAGTAAAGTGTTTCCTTGACAACAACAACAAGTAAACAACAAAAAAGAGTAATCGCGGTACATGTTAGGATTTATTATCCTGAGACTATGTGATTTTGGCAATTGTCCGAATGACATGTAACGAAATTTTGAATTTTTGCGATTAAGTCCTTTAGACGTGCAAAAAATAGCGTATATACCACTGGACTAAAAGTGTTTTTTAAGTGTTAATTAATAATTTAAAAAATGCATTTTAGTCCCTGAATATATAATATACATTATGTCCGCTCGGGTGATTATGACATGATTATGACCTATTTTGCGGACTGTTTCTAGAGCGTAAATCGCTAAATTAGAGCACCCCCTTTTACTACTCTTGTTTACGACGTCTCCATAGTAATAAGAATAATTATAGACCATAGCACCTACCTACTTGAAGTTTAGGACTTTTTAAATTATTTTTATTTTAAATTAAACTTAATTTAATCTTAGACCGCACATTTAAAGTACGCATTTCGGGCTTAATTAGTGTTATAGAGCCCTTTATCATCTTAGCGCCTTCGGTTTTCGCTTCAGGCGCTAACTGACTGCACGGGCTGTAAGACACTCAATTAAGCCCTTAATATACTATTAAAGGCTAGAAAAAGCCTAATCTTGATTAGGTGAAATGTCATTCGAAAAAAAATTATTTTATTCTTAATTAATACAAAAAAATAAAAAGGCTGCAAGTCCTCGAAGATTTATTAATCTCTTTTACAATGTATTTTAGTTTTATTGCCTAATTACAAATAATCAGACGTCGATGAAATTAAATCTAAAAATTTCCCTATCGAAATTTTGTAACAGCACAATAATACAACTTTTCTAAACCGATTTCCGCTCGTAAGAAATAAAATCGGCTATTTAGGGTATTTCCGTTCTCTTCTGTAATAGAATTAAAATCAATATTGTATAACTTTCATTTCCATCGTTGCCACTTGTTCGGATCTCACTTTGCGCATCATTCATACAAGCTTCACACAAGAAATTATACGTCTGAAAAATATACATCTGGCGCAGCGACTCCAGGCGTCAACTCCTTGAACTAATCTGTATAATTGTAGCCGTTTTGGCAACATCTGAGGTCCAGCCCATTTTTTCAGTATCGCCAACTTATACCTTCGAAAAGCTCTACACGAAATATTATCGAATTTCAAAGTGAGGTCCGTATATTTGTCCTCACTTTGTTTGTGGACCTCACTTGAAACGTGAACTTTGTTCATACGGACCTCACTTTATACACTGGCCGTAAATATATATATATATATAATATATATATATATATATATATATATATATATATATATATATATATATATATATATATATATATATATTGCTATGGTCATCTGACCATACTTTCATCCAAAATGTTTAAAACCCCTATTGATGATTTTATTTTTTGATTTAATGGTTTGATACCAGGTTAATGTTATTTGATAAACATACAGTTCATATTTTCATTAAATTTTCTTCTTCTAAACAGGTATATGCTCGTCTAAAATTTATTTTATTGCATGATCATTCAAATAAACAAAGTGCATTAGAGTAACAATGAGAAAATTGTTAATATAGATGTTACCATACAAACAACCTATTTATATTATTACCTAAAATAGAGACAGAAAAAGTTTAGCTTAGAAACTAAATAATGAAAATAATTGAAGGATATTAAGGGATAAAAATAATAAGAAATGTTTTTTTTGAAGTATGAAAAGTTTATTATTAAAATCTGATAAAAGATGAGAATATTATAGATATTTCTAATGTAAAAGTTTAAAATAATTGTGACCAACATTATGAAGATATATTAAAATAAATAATAATAAATATAATTATTGAATAATTTAAATGGTGTTCTTGTATTTATTTCACATGGTAAGAAAACAAGACAGAAAGAAACATACTTAGAAAAATTAAAAAGGTTTAAAACTTCCTTAAAATTGTTAACCGTTAACCTTTGCATTGGTGAAACATTGGCCGACAGATGGAATTAATTTGGTGCATTAAAGTGGAACTTTATCATAAATAGTAAGACTGCAGATTTTGTAAGGAAGCTACAATAGAAGGTGGTGGCAAAGAAAAATATTAATATCCTTTTCTTTAATAAATAAAGTGAAGTTTGGTGATTGACTTACAGGTTGGTTTTGAGTGTTGTCTGGTATAAATAATTTTGTCCATATGGTGTGAACCATATGCAAATTGATTATTTGAATGAGTTTTATCTAAGAAATTAATTTGATATTCGATAAATAACATTATAACAGAGAGCATTACCTGACATTAGAATAATATGACATTTTAATTTTATGTGTCAAACTTATAAAGTTGTTTATTGTTTCCAGCCTTATTTTGTGGAACTCCATAATCATGAAATAAATAAAGATTATTAAAAGTTTCACAGTTTTATTAAAATATACCTGACAATATTGTTTCGACAGCTATGCTGTCATTATCAAAGGTAATATAATTATAAACAAACACGTCGCTAAGGTAGATACAAAATAGGTAACTAGATAAAATAATAATAATAATAAAAATTAATAATAAAAATCATAATTAAACATCTAATACTTCCAGTAACGGAGAATTACTGAGCTCAAGTTGTTCATTCATTAAAGGTACCCTGAGTTTGTGTTTGTATATCTCAAAGGCTTCTAAAATGTCTAATTTGCGTTTGTTATTACAAAAATGTAGGAATTTAATATTATTTTGAGGAGTCATTGTGTGATTTTGTTCTAAAAGGTGTTTGGCGTAATTCGATTTTTCAGGATGTTTATTTTTGTAATGACGTACGTGTTCTTTATATCTTATGTCAAAATTTCGAAGTGTTTGTCCAATATATACCGAACTACAAAAAGAACAATTTAAACGGTAAATGCCCGATTTCATGATATCATGTGTTCTGTCTTTAGCATTAAATAAAAATGAAAAAGTGTTAGTGTTGGTTTTAAATGTTATTTTATAATTGTTGGTTTTTCTTAGTATATGTGCAATTTTTTCTGATATTTTGCCAAAATATGGTATAGATATGTAATTTGTGTCTTCTGTTTGATTGTCAATGGGATATATTCTTTTGATAGCTAACCTATAATCTTTTTGTTTAATTAAAGTGTCAATCATGTTCGGATTATAATGATTTGCATGTGCTAGTTGTTTAATGGTTGATATCTCTTTGCTAAAATCTGATTTTGTTAGTGGAATAGTTAAAGCTCTGTGTACTAATGATCTGTATGCTGCTATTTTATGTGTATTGTGGTGACAAGATTCATTTGGTATTGTTATATCTGTTTGTGTTGGTTTTCTGTATATGGAAAATTCAAAAAGATTGTCTGCGTTAATCTTGATATTTAAGTCTAGAAAGTTTATAGCCCTGTTTTGTTCTGTTTCTAGTGTAAATTTTATATTAGGATGGATATTGTTTATAAGAATTAAAAATTCATTGATAACCTCAAAAGAACTGTCAAAACAAGCTAAAATGTCATCAACATAACGAAACCAGAAGATAATGTGTTTAGAGAGGTTTAATTCAAATATTCGATCTTCAAACTTGTCCATAAATATGTTAGCTAATAGAGGACTTAGAGAATTACCCATAGGTAAACCATCCTTTTGTAAATAAATTATGTTATTAAAAGTGAAATAATTTTGACTTATACAAAGGTCAAATAATTGAATTAACTCTAACCTTTTAACTAATTCTATATTACTATTGATCAAGAAACTATCTAATAGAGGAATACATTCTTGTGGGGGTATTCTGGAGAACATGTTGCAAATATCAAAACTAACAAGTTTTGAATGTGGTGGAAGATGTATGTTTTGCAGCTTATCTACTAATTCTAATGAATTTCTAACAGAGTATTTCGATTTGTAACCTATCGTGTTAATAATCTGGTTCAGTTTTTTGGATAAAATGTGATTAGGTGCATTGATGTATGATACAACTGGTCTTATTGGCATATTCTGTTTGTGGGTCTTCACTAATCCATACAGTTTAGGAATTTGTGGGTTTTTATTAATGATTTGTTGCTTTTCTAATTCTGAAAAGCAGATATTGCAGTTTTCTAAACCTTGTTTTATTTCTTTTTGGAATTTTGTGGTTGGGTTTTTGTTTAACGTTTCAAAATTTTCTTTATTAATAAATTCATTAACTTTTTGTATGTAAATATCTTTAGAAAGAATTACCAAAGTGCTACCCTTATCTGCTTTAACAGAAATTAGATTGTTCTCTGTGATTTTCTGTTTTATAGATTGAAGAAGTGATATGTTAGATGTGTTGTACATTTTGTCCTGTTTCAAAGACATCTCTTTTAACAAATTCGAAATTTGGAATTTTGCATAGTTATTATGATCTTTCTTAAGTATAGTTTCGCATTCAACGGCCAAAATTTCTTTAATTTTGTTGGTAAATTTTGGAAAAGGACAAAATTTGAAACCTTTGTTAAGAAATCGTGTTTCTCTGTCATTGAATGTTATATTCGACAAGTTTATGAAACGAGGATAAAAGTTTGCAGTGTTCTGACAATTATGGTTATTTTGTAGTGTACGTTTTTGTTGTACAAGTCGATGAAGTTTATTTTTCTGTGTGGTGTATTTTTTGAATTTAATGTGACTGACGGTTTCTCTAATGTCAAAATCTAAGATGTCAAATTGGATATTGTGTAATTTATGAGTAAGTTCTGTATAGAGTACCTTTATATAAACGTGCATATTGTCTCTTATACTAAACCATTTCTTCGATTCTTCTTTGAGCCATCTTCTTTTAGCATTCCTAATCACTTTTTCAGTAATCGAATTCTTGGTTCTGGTAGTGATGTTTATGTAGTTAGGAATAACCTGACGTTTCAGACATTCTTGGTTAAACCAAACATTCTGACTTGCGATTCCGTGTTTGATCATAAGTTTCTTGTATAACTTGGCTTGTTCTTCTAACGAAGACGAAATAATCTTGTTTATTGTTTCCAGCCTTATTTTGTGGAACTCCATAATCATGAAATAAATAAAGATTATTAAAAGTTTCACAGTTTTATTAAAATATACCTGACAATATTGTTTCGACAGCTATGCTGTCATTATCAAAGGTAATATAATTATAAACAAACACGTCGCTAAGGTAGATACAAAATAGGTAACTAGATAAAATAATAATAATAATAAAAATTAATAATAAAAATCATAATTAAACATCTAATACTTCCAGTAACGGAGAATTACTGAGCTCAAGTTGTTCATTCATTAAAGGTACCCTGAGTTTGTGTTTGTATATCTCAAAGGCTTCTAAAATGTCTAATTTGCGTTTGTTATTACAAAAATGTAGGAATTTAATATTATTTTGAGGAGTCATTGTGTGATTTTGTTCTAAAAGGTGTTTGGCGTAATTCGATTTTTCAGGATGTTTATTTTTGTAATGACGTACGTGTTCTTTATATCTTATGTCAAAATTTCGAAGTGTTTGTCCAATATATACCGAACTACAAAAAGAACAATTTAAACGGTAAATGCCCGATTTCATGATATCATGTGTTCTGTCTTTAGCATTAAATAAAAATGAAAAAGTGTTAGTGTTGGTTTTAAATGTTATTTTATAATTGTTGGTTTTTCTTAGTATATGTGCAATTTTTTCTGATATTTTGCCAAAATATGGTATAGATATGTAATTTGTGTCTTCTGTAGATAAGCTGCAAAACATACATCTTCCACCACATTCAAAACTTGTTAGTTTTGATATTTGCAACATGTTCTCCAGAATACCCCCACAAGAATGTATTCCTCTATTAGATAGTTTCTTGATCAATAGTAATATAGAATTAGTTAAAAGGTTAGAGTTAATTCAATTATTTGACCTTTGTATAAGTCAAAATTATTTCACTTTTAATAACATAATTTATTTACAAAAGGATGGTTTACCTATGGGTAATTCTCTAAGTCCTCTATTAGCTAACATATTTATGGACAAGTTTGAAGATCGAATATTTGAATTAAACCTCTCTAAACACATTATCTTCTGGTTTCGTTATGTTGATGACATTTTAGCTTGTTTTGACAGTTCTTTTGAGGTTATCAATGAATTTTTAATTCTTATAAACAATATCCATCCTAATATAAAATTTACACTAGAAACAGAACAAAACAGGGCTATAAACTTTCTAGACTTAAATATCAAGATTAACGCAGACAATCTTTTTGAATTTTCCATATACAGAAAACCAACACAAACAGATATAACAATACCAAATGAATCTTGTCACCACAATACACATAAAATAGCAGCATACAGATCATTAGTACACAGAGCTTTAACTATTCCACTAACAAAATCAGATTTTAGCAAAGAGATATCAACCATTAAACAACTAGCACATGCAAATCATTATAATCCGAACATGATTGACACTTTAATTAAACAAAAAGATTATAGGTTAGCTATCAAAAGAATATATCCCATTGACAATCAAACAGAAGACACAAATTACATATCTATACCATATTTTGGCAAAATATCAGAAAAAATTGCACATATACTAAGAAAAACCAACAATTATAAAATAACATTTAAAACCAACACTAACACTTTTTCATTTTTATTTAATGCTAAAGACAGAACACATGATATCATGAAATCGGGCATTTACCGTTTAAATTGTTCTTTTTGTAGTTCGGTATATATTGGACAAACACTTCGAAATTTTGACATAAGATATAAAGAACACGTACGTCATTACAAAAATAAACATCCTGAAAAATCGAATTACGCCAAACACCTTTTAGAACAAAATCACACAATGACTCCTCAAAATAATATTAAATTCCTACATTTTTGTAATAACAAACGCAAATTAGACATTTTAGAAGCCTTTGAGATATACAAACACAAACTCAGGGTACCTTTAATGAATGAACAACTTGAGCTCAGTAATTCTCCGTTACTGGAAGTATTAGATGTTTAATTATGATTTTTATTATTAATTTTTATTATTATTATTATTTTATCTAGTTACCTATTTTGTATCTACCTTAGCGACGTGTTTGTTTATAATTATATTACCTTTGATAATGACAGCATAGCTGTCGAAACAATATTGTCAGGTATATTTTAATAAAACTGTGAAACTTTTAATAATCTTTATTTATTTCATGATTATGGAGTTCCACAAAATAAGGCTGGAAACAATAAACAAGATTATTTCGTCTTCGTTAGAAGAACAAGCCAAGTTATACAAGAAACTTATGATCAAACACGGAATCGCAAGTCAGAATGTTTGGTTTAACCAAGAATGTCTGAAACGTCAGGTTATTCCTAACTACATAAACATCACTACCAGAACCAAGAATTCGATTACTGAAAAAGTGATTAGGAATGCTAAAAGAAGATGGCTCAAAGAAGAATCGAAGAAATGGTTTAGTATAAGAGACAATATGCACGTTTATATAAAGGTACTCTATACAGAACTTACTCATAAATTACACAATATCCAATTTGACATCTTAGATTTTGACATTAGAGAAACCGTCAGTCACATTAAATTCAAAAAATACACCACACAGAAAAATAAACTTCATCGACTTGTACAACAAAAACGTACACTACAAAATAACCATAATTGTCAGAACACTGCAAACTTTTATCCTCGTTTCATAAACTTGTCGAATATAACATTCAATGACAGAGAAACACGATTTCTTAACAAAGGTTTCAAATTTTGTCCTTTTCCAAAATTTACCAACAAAATTAAAGAAATTTTGGCCGTTGAATGCGAAACTATACTTAAGAAAGATCATAATAACTATGCAAAATTCCAAATTTCGAATTTGTTAAAAGAGATGTCTTTGAAACAGGACAAAATGTACAACACATCTAACATATCACTTCTTCAATCTATAAAACAGAAAATCACAGAGAACAATCTAATTTCTGTTAAAGCAGATAAGGGTAGCACTTTGGTAATTCTTTCTAAAGATATTTACATACAAAAAGTTAATGAATTTATTAATAAAGAAAATTTTGAAACGTTAAACAAAAACCCAACCACAAAATTCCAAAAAGAAATAAAACAAGGTTTAGAAAACTGCAATATCTGCTTTTCAGAATTAGAAAAGCAACAAATCATTAATAAAAACCCACAAATTCCTAAACTGTATGGATTAGTGAAGACCCACAAACAGAATATGCCAATAAGACCAGTTGTATCATACATCAATGCACCTAATCACATTTTATCCAAAAAACTGAACCAGATTATTAACACGATAGGTTACAAATCGAAATACTCTGTTAGAAATTCATTAGAATTAGTAGATAAGCTGCAAAACATACATCTTCCACCACATTCAAAACTTGTTAGTTTTGATATTTGCAACATGTTCTCCAGAATACCCCCACAAGAATGTATTCCTCTATTAGATAGTTTCTTGATCAATAGTAATATAGAATTAGTTAAAAGGTTAGAGTTAATTCAATTATTTGACCTTTGTATAAGTCAAAATTATTTCACTTTTAATAACATAATTTATTTACAAAAGGATGGTTTACCTATGGGTAATTCTCTAAGTCCTCTATTAGCTAACATATTTATGGACAAGTTTGAAGATCGAATATTTGAATTAAACCTCTCTAAACACATTATCTTCTGGTTTCGTTATGTTGATGACATTTTAGCTTGTTTTGACAGTTCTTTTGAGGTTATCAATGAATTTTTAATTCTTATAAACAATATCCATCCTAATATAAAATTTACACTAGAAACAGAACAAAACAGGGCTATAAACTTTCTAGACTTAAATATCAAGATTAACGCAGACAATCTTTTTGAATTTTCCATATACAGAAAACCAACACAAACAGATATAACAATACCAAATGAATCTTGTCACCACAATACACATAAAATAGCAGCATACAGATCATTAGTACACAGAGCTTTAACTATTCCACTAACAAAATCAGATTTTAGCAAAGAGATATCAACCATTAAACAACTAGCACATGCAAATCATTATAATCCGAACATGATTGACACTTTAATTAAACAAAAAGATTATAGGTTAGCTATCAAAAGAATATATCCCATTGACAATCAAACAGAAGACACAAATTACATATCTATACCATATTTTGGCAAAATATCAGAAAAAATTGCACATATACTAAGAAAAACCAACAATTATAAAATAACATTTAAAACCAACACTAACACTTTTTCATTTTTATTTAATGCTAAAGACAGAACACATGATATCATGAAATCGGGCATTTACCGTTTAAATTGTTCTTTTTGTAGTTCGGTATATATTGGACAAACACTTCGAAATTTTGACATAAGATATAAAGAACACGTACGTCATTACAAAAATAAACATCCTGAAAAATCGAATTACGCCAAACACCTTTTAGAACAAAATCACACAATGACTCCTCAAAATAATATTAAATTCCTACATTTTTGTAATAACAAACGCAAATTAGACATTTTAGAAGCCTTTGAGATATACAAACACAAACTCAGGGTACCTTTAATGAATGAACAACTTGAGCTCAGTAATTCTCCGTTACTGGAAGTATTAGATGTTTAATTATGATTTTTATTATTAATTTTTATTATTATTATTATTTTATCTAGTTACCTATTTTGTATCTACCTTAGCGACGTGTTTGTTTATAATTATATTACCTTTGATAATGACAGCATAGCTGTCGAAACAATATTGTCAGGTATATTTTAATAAAACTGTGAAACTTTTAATAATCTTTATTTATTTCATTATAAAGTTGTGTTGGTCAATTTTCAGCCAGGTATTATAAAATGACATTGACTGGGTCAAATGATTTAATTGATATTATAACAAAAAGTAATAATAATTGTTTGCTATAAAGTACATCTTATTAAAGTAAAAATTTTTAATTGTGGGAATAACACACAGTCGCAGAACCCAATTTATTTTATTTAATATACTTACAGTTGTATATCAAACAAACAAAGAGTCTCAATGCCGGGGAAATAAAAACATTACAATATATATATATATATCATCTCTCACATGCATACGCGAATTAAATTAATTCACGGTATCATTTGCATATCTCATTTCTCATTTACATATATCATCTCTCACATGCATACGCGAATTAAATTAATTCACGGTATCATTTGCATATCTCATCTTTCATTTGCCTAGCTCATTTTTTATATCTCACATGCATACGCATGAGATATGCAAACGATACCGTGAATTAATTTAATTCGCGCATGTATATGAGATATAAAAAATGAGATAGGCAAATGAGAGATGAGATATGCAAATGATACCGTGAATTAATTTAATTCGCGTATGCATGTGAGAGATGATATATGTAAATGAGAGATGAGATATGCAAATGATATCGTGAATTAATTTAATTCGCGCATGCATATGAGGTATAAAAAATGAGCTAGGCAAATGAGAGATGAGATATGCAAATGATACCGTGAATTAATTTAATTTGCGTATGCATGTGAGAGATGATATATGTAAATGAGAGATGAGATATGCAAATGATATCGTAAATTAATTTAATTCGCGCATTTAATTCGCACATTTAATAAGATCGCGCCTGATTTGAATATTAATTAGATCGCGGGTCATTTGCATAAAAAAGAGTGGGGGTCGGCCCAGGTACAGCAATACCTACTCAAATCCAGGCCAATGCCAGGCCAGATATAACCAGTGGCGGTTACTGCATACGTCAAACTCGGGGCACACGACAAACTGGTACATCGCTATCACGTTCGTACGCACACATTAAAGCAGTATATCATCATGTATTGCACTGCGGGTGCCCCGGGTTTGACTTATGCAGCGACCGCCACTGCCTATAACGGCCTCTACCCTGCATTGTGAAACCGGAATCAATAATGTTACCATTTCAGTATACATATTTTTTTAAATTCAAATTTTAATTATAAAAATAACACAGATAAACATTACCTTAACCCCGGTAGTAATATATAAAAATCACTCCGAACGAAAAGTTCTGGAGTCAGTGTAATGCCGTTCACAAGTTGAAAACTTTGTTATGTAATTCTTAGCGTGATGAAAAATATTTGCTAAATCGCAATATTTGCAACAAATACAAATCACCTAAAAAAGTGCACTAAGCAAAAATGTAAAACAGAATATGCATATACTCTGTGATTAATTACCTAATCTGGCAACCATGCATTTCAGAGTTTACAATTAGCTCAAAGAATAAATTCCCTAAATAGAATACTAACAAAAATTTGTGAAATGTCAATATAGCTGTCAACGTCTGTCTACATTAGAAAACTAACCTTAGAAATAATATTTTGCATAATTTATGTATTAAAAACAATTCAATAAAAATGTCGAATGTAATAATGACTGAAATATTTACTTCGTTCCAAGATTATTTACATTCAGAACAGAATGTTCGAGAGGTAAGGATTTGGATTATACTTTTGTAGGTTATGTTTTGATTTTTTTCATACTAGGAAATACGAAATATCGTTAAAGAGATTGAAAAGAATGCAAGAGAAATACTAACAGTTTTACAGATAATACACCAAGATAATGGTGCTGAGCAAAGTAAGTGCCTCATATTATCTATATGCTGTATGTATAAAATATTGTTTTAGTATCTTCATCATGCTTAAAAGCACGAGAATTATTTGAAGAAGTCCGAGAAAACTATAAAAAATTAAGTGCCATAATACCACCAGGCCAATATTATCGATTCAATGATCACTGGCGGTATGTCACTCAGAGACTATGCTTTGTAGCGGCTTTGACGATCTTTTTAGAAGTAGGAATATTAGTTTCCATGAACACAGTTGCAGAAATCTTAGGAGGTAAAATTATTTTTGTTAATTTACTTATATTTGAATTTCTAATTTTGCCTTTTTTTTAAAGTAAAAACACAAGCATCTGAAGGATTTCATTTAGATCTCGAAGATTATTTAATGGGTCTTTTACAACTGTGCTCAGAGCTGGTAAATATTTTTAATATAAATAATATGAAATCTTTATTATAATCTTTAAGGCAAGATTTGCTGTAAATGCAGTAACTAGCGGTGATTACAATAGGCCATTGGAAATTTCTAAGTTTGTGGGAGAACTAAACGCTGGGTTTAGGTTACTGAATTTAAAAAATGATTCTCTTCGAAAAAGATTTGATGCTTTAAAGTATGATGTAAAGAAGATTGAAGAAGTTGTGTATGACTTAAGTATAAGAGGTCTTAAGCCTGGAAGCGGAAACACAGAAGCAGCTGCAACAGAGTAAATTAGTGTCTTTTTTTTTTAATAAATTGTTAACTATTATTATTTTACCTAAATTTAAGTCTTAGTTTCGAATATTATACTACATATTAGTCTTTTTTTGTAATTTTAATTTAGTTTTTCTTGATGTTGGTGTAATTTTAGAAAAAAAAGCCTGATAAAGTCGGTAGATAAAAATTATTTTTTAATAATGCCAGCTCAAGTCGAAATTTTTAAATTTTATAGAAGAGTAACATTTAAAGTGTGAGTTATTATTGTCTTGTGTGCACAATTAAATAGCTTGACTTGGATGCAACATATTCTAATTTTAAAGTATTGTAGAATTTATTAATTTTAAATTACATACCTGATTGTAAAAGAAATTTTTAATTTTATAAGAAGTCTAGTTTTTTTTTGTATTTAATAAACAACTTCAGTAATGTGTAATTGTTTTATTAAAGATCGTCTTTTACCAACCTGCCCAGTCTTGGCCAGATGGGACGCACATTGTCTACTGTACTGGTAATACATGTTGCAACATAGCCGCCTCATTCTATTGTATAACTACCTTTAATAAAATATCACGAGAATGCAGATTGATCTTTGGTGTGTTCCAATAGTCAAATAATATTAACAAAAGTCGATGTTATAGATGTCTTCATGGTCAAAATTTTATATACAGAACTACTTATATACTGGCAGGCATCCGCAGGGGGTCACAATCTTTAAAGTCGAACTTGTACTGCACAGCTCACTATCATGCTTACAAAAACTGTAACTATTTTCCATTTTTTCTTTGTAACAAGTGAATTGTTTATCAAAATTAAAAAACCATTAGAAATGTAAAACGTAAAAGCGTATAATACTACAACTTTTGTATAAAACTTGTACTCTTTGCTAAAGTTCTTCCTTATCTTATACACAAATGTGAGGACATTACTTATGGAAAATGGTTTTGGCCAAAAGATTAGAAACTGCCATTTTATAGTTCACATACTACTAATCAAATGTCATGTATTTCTAACTCCTCAGTCTGCCATTTGTGGATGAGCCATACAGGAGTTTCAGGCACTCTCTGAATGTGGATATAAATAACACCAGATATCCAGCGTGTGTAAAAAGTATTATACCAAGTGGAATGATGCGCAAACAGTTTGGCATTTGGTAGGGTTCAACTGTCCATAAAAGCCCATCTTTTGACATGAGTTTCGTTTGTTTTGTGCTAAACTAATAGCAGGATTACTAGAAACGCAAATACAAACAAAATTATTGTGTATGATATACTGACGAAATACTAATAATTATAAGGAAACTGAACATAGAGGAAACCATGAAATCTAAACGAATGTAATTAATAGCTTACACAGACTTATAACGAGCTTATCAGCTTAAGCAAAAATTGCTAGAAAATACTTTTAATACCTTACATGAAGAAGCAAATAAAGTAAGACTATAAATAAATGAGAAGAAAACTAAATATATGAAATTCTTGAAACAACCAGATGAGGAAACACCAGTTTAGAAAACTTATCATACCTAGGATCAATGTGGTTGGTTCTTGTGTAACTTTCTTTTCAACTAAGATGTATGTTTTTGTTTTGTATATACCGCCAACTACAACTGTTGATTCTTATTATAGTCTTTTTGAATGTCTTGAATTACTTGAGATTATCTATGGGAAGAATATTTTAATAATCGGAGATTTTAATCTTCCTAATTATATTTCTTATTTTAACAATGAGATTATAGAACAATACACGAAATGTGAGCTACTTTTAAATTTTCTAGAATTTCTGATCTTAAGCAATTCAATGACATATTGAATAATAATAATAATAGGTTATTAGATTTAGTTATTTCTAATCAAAGCTGTCAAGTAGTTCGAGATATACCCTTAACAAGAGAGTATAATCATCCTCCCTTATCAATAACTTTGAAAATCTCTAGAGAGAATAACATACGTTTTGAAACTAACAACACTAAGAATCAACCTGATTATAACTTCAGAAAAGCAAGTTGTATGACGAACTTTCACATATTGATTGGAATTTTTGCGATACCGAAACAGATGTCAATAATTTATGTAGTCGTTTTTATAAGGAAATTTTTAAGGTTATTGATAAACATGTGCCCAAATACAAAAATTTCAAAAGATATTACCCAAAATGGTATACCAGAGACATTATTCAAGATCTTAAAACTAAACATAAACTTTTATAAATATAAGGGCAGTGGAAACATAGGTCATTTTAACAGTTTTAAAACTTTAAGAGCAAACGTTAAAACTAAAATTAAACATGCATACCTCACTTATGTTAATGATTTACAGAATCAAATTAAGAACAATCCAAAAAATTTCTGGAATTTTATAAATAATAAACGAAAATCTTCTAGCACACCAGGATCAATGATATACAGTAACAAAAATTTAAATGATCCAGTCAATCCTCTCAGGATTTGCAGAATATTTTAGCAGTGTTTACATTGAGTCCCTAGATAAGAATAGTGACATTACAATTAGTAACTCCATTTGTATATCCTTACCACAATTTCTGATATAATAAAAATTGCAAAAAAACTTAAACCAAAGCATCCTGTGGGCCCGATGGAATTCCCAGTTACATAGTAAAAGATTGTGCTGCAATTTTTTCTACTCTATGCAAAATATTTAATTTATCGTTACAAAAGAATAGCTTTCCAGATTGTTGGGAAAATTCGAAAGTGTGCCCTATTCTTAAAGGAGGTAAAGCTAATGATATTACAAATTATAGACCAGTGTCATTAATTTGCGGCTTTTCAAAATTGTTCGAAATGCTTCTTTATGAATACCTATATCCCAAGGTTAGTAATATGCTCTCTGAACAGCAACATGGATTTATGAGTAAAAGGTCCACCAACACAAACTTATGCTGCTTTTCACAGTTTTTGTCAAATGCTTTGGTCAATAAAAAACAAGTTGATATTGTTTTAACAGATTTCTCCAAAGCATTCAACAAAATTAATCATTCGCTTCTATTGAAAAAAAAGCATGCAATTGGCTTTGCCAATGACCTAATTACATTTTTTCATTCTTATTTAATAGGACGTACACAATTTGTTCAATACAATGGATTTAAATCCACGCATTTTTATCTACTTCAGGGGTACCTCAAGGGACAAATTTGGGACCTCTTTTATTTCTCATTTTCATAGACGACATAACTGAGGTTATAACTGTGAATAAACAAATATTTGCTGATGATCTGAAAATATATTCAATAATTGAAGATAGTCAAAGCAGTGCAGTGTTGCAAAACAATTTGGAACAAATTAACTACTGGTGTGAAAAAAATGATTTGCAATTAAACTTAAAAAAATGTAAGATAATGACAGTCACTCGGCAAATCCCCAAAATTTTTGATTATGTTCTCAACAACCAGATTCTTGAAAGAACCAACTCAATAAAAGATTTAGGTGTTACAATAACTTCTGACATCGTTTTCTAATCATATTGCTAATATAACCAATTCAGCTTCACGTATGTTAGGTTTCCTTATAAGGAACTGTAGATCGTTCACTAATATTGAGGCCTTAAAATCACTATTTTTTGTACTAGTACGTAGTATCTTGGAATATGGCTGTCTCCTGGTCCCCACTTTACAACAAATACGTTGAGGAGATAGAAAAAATCTGAAGAAAATTTTTAAAATACCTCTTTTTTAAAACTAATAATCACTATCCACCACAAAACTATCCTACTTTGGAACTTTTACGCCAATTCGATATGTTGAGCTTGGAAGATAGACAGCAACTGTTAAGCTGTTGCTTTGTACATAAACTATTGAATTATGAAATAGATTGTAGTTAGTTATTAAGTAACCTGAATATCATTGTTCCAAGACTAAATAATAGAAATACCGCATTCTTTTATTTAACTAGGGCTTCTACAAATATAATGATGCCATCTCCAATGTATAGAATCTGTAAAGCATATAATGCAATTAGTAAGGATTGTGATTATAATTTGAATGAAAGATTATTTAAAAACAAGATTTCTTCTAATCTAAAGACTTTAATTTAATATTGCACTATTAGACTGTTTACTCTGTAGTTATAGGTATCTCTTTTTTTATTTTTTTTTCGACTGTTGGTGTACATTGATGAGCTTATAATATATTTAGTTGTTTTTTTCTTCTTTTTTTAGTATTACTACTACAATAGGCATAGTATAATTTTGAAATAAATAAAGATTATTAAAAGTTTCACAGTTTTATTAAAATATACCTGACAATATTGTTTCGACAGCTATGCTGTCATTATCAAAGGTAATATAATTATAAACAAACACGTCGCTAAGGTAGATACAAAATAGGTAACTAGATAAAATAATAATAATAATAATAAAAATCATAATTAAACATCTAATACTTCCAGTAACGGAGAATTACTGAGCTCAAGTTGTTCATTCATTAAAGGTACCCTGAGTTTGTGTTTGTATATCTCAAAGGCTTCTAAAATGTCTAATTTGCGTTTGTTATTACAAAAATGTAGGAATTTAATATTATTTTGAGGAGTCATTGTGTGATTTTGTTCTAAAAGGTGTTTGGCGTAATTCGATTTTTCAGAACAATAAACAAGATAGTATAATTTGATACCTTTTGTTTTATTATTGTGTATACATTAAGTTTCTTACTCTAGAATTGGGTCTTGTACTTGTTGAGTAATTGTATAAATAAATAAATTGAACAATATTTAACTTCTGCAGATATTCATGCCCAGACGTGCAATGAAAATCTATCTCTAGTATCTGTTTTGTGAAGATATTGTTTTTCAAATTTATGGCGTTTTGGGCAATATACACAGTTGTCCGTTGTAGCATGACTGGAATATTTCTCTTCATCAGAAAAAAATAACCCGATTTCCAAAATTCCTGCTCTCTATTTATGTATTGGTTTGAAAATACTACACGTGCTTCTTTATTAGCCTCGGTCAATCTGGGTTTTTTGCCAGTAATATAGTTACAAAGTCCCTGCTCTCTAATTCTTTTGTTGTCGTTGGAATTGAAGCTGAAAAGAGTTTCTATTCATCATGAATTCATTATCTTGTTCTGTGTTTGTTGTTTTTGGACTTCCAGATCCTTGTCGTTTACTTATGTTTGTTGTTAAATTATGTGTTTGTTCCCACTTACGTTTTAAAAAAAAAAGTGATTTTCTTGCAATTACTATGATTTGCTATTTGTTGCAACGTCCATCCTTTGTCCAAGTTAGTGATGGCAAAGCCTTTTTCTGCGTTCTTTAACACATGATTTGGCATTTTTAGACTTGCTATATATTTGTATTAATTACACTAATTGTATTTTATGACATACACCATTAAGAAAAATAATATTTGACATAAATATTACATGCCACTGGATATGAGACTGCTTACAAAGGGAAAACAATCTGTAAAATTTTCCTGCTGGAATAGTACATATTGTATCATACGTCGAATAGTAACGTTGTTATGGCTGACCCTTTAAATATTAAATATAAATTGAATTGATGAATGGAAAAACAGTAGAACTCCAACATATGACTATTAAATTGACCTTTAAGTGAGCCAACATCTGTTGAAACATTGTAAACTACGTTGCTAATATGCCTTATATATGTACATGCTTTTAATCTATACTAAGTTGAAAAACAATACAACTCCAGGACTTCTGGAATTGTATCGATTTTTCACTCCGATGAAACTATGGTTTTTCCACTCAGTGAGGATCTGAGCAAGCATAACTGCTGTATATAATATGTCCACGATTATGAGATATTAAAGTGGGGCATAGAATTTGACAGATGCTTTTGATATTTCATGCAGTAGAAATAATAAATGTTAATTTATATTTTCAGTCATATTCCGTTGTTGCAATAATTATATGTAGTTACATAAGCTATGTTCTTTTATGTAAAAGCGGTAGGAAAATGCAATTTATTCTATTTTTATAATAATAATGATTTTTATAATAATGTACAGTAGCCATCAATGAAAAACCGACTATCACAATTTTTTTTCATCACTCCTTAGCGAATGATCGTAACTGTACATTCAAAAGACCTGTCAAAGATAAATATTGTTTGCTTTTTACTTAATACATACATTAATATTATGTATCCAGTACATAATCTTTCTTGTATATTAATCTTTTTCCAAATAAACATAATTTATCTTGTTAAAGTCTCAGCTGAGTGGAAAAACAGTATAACAGTTATAGGTTTATAACTTTTATGCAAGGAGAAATGTAACTTTTCTTAACCCACTATTTCTAAGACAATCGATGTCTCTACAACTTTGAAATGTACCAAAATGCTGTAAAATCAATTGTAACTGAAGTAGACAGTTTTTTTTAGATATGACATTCTGGAGTTATACTGTTTTTCCACTCACCAATTCAATTACTAAATAATCGATTCTTTATAAGGAATTAAATGGAAACAATTTATAGCTAGCTTAATTTTTGCCAATTATTATTAGGTATAGTAATTTTTTTGATAAAAATCTATGTTTACCATAAGATTCACAACACCAGGTAATTGTAATTACAATTATCAATTATGTAATTACAAGTACCATTACAGGTACTTGTAATTATTAATTAAATTTTGCCGAACTCTATAATACAGTAATCCTGAACTTTTACAGAAAAACATATTAAAAAAATGTATCTATAAATAAACATCTTCTGATAATGTGGATACTCATCATCAAATTATATTAAATGATGCTGGTTTCATTATGCACATTTGGCTTTACTTTAACACTAACATGCAGAATTCAAAATGTACGTTACTTTCATCCTAATAATAATTACAGTGGTATCGTGGCAGATAATTATACTTACCTACAACCACTTTTATAGCGAAATGATACTTTTTCTACAAGGCATTTTTAAAACTTTCACTTATATTGAGCCTAGATGTAGAAGAATGCATGTGATATATATAAATTAAATTAATATATATATTAATAAAGAATTCGTTAAGAATTTGAATTAATACCTAATTGGTTTGGATCTGAACAATTGATTTATTTGAAATTTAAAAATATTGATTTGTATAATGAGATAAGAATAAAACAGTCTTTATGTGTTTTACAAATTACAACACAACAAATACAAAATTATGTCTCACCACTCACCAGTCTTTATAGCACCCAGAAAAATAACATACAATTGAACACCCGCCCATTTGGACACTCACTGCTTTCAGATTTTTACACTCACCTTAGGTCACCATTCTTCACTTCTTTCTTAATTGCCTAGAATCCCTATACATATCTATAAGTAATTATAGAAAATACCTAAATGGTTGTTTAGAAATGACTTTTAACAAGACATACTCAATACCCGTTATCAACCTCTATAAATGTGGATATCAATAAAAGCAAAAATAATGCATTTTTTTTTAATTAAAAGTATCAAAACTTATTCAGATAGATATTTTGCTTTGATTTTGGCTCAATACATAAAATATGTCCACGGTTGATAAGAATAGTATATACTCTAACGAGGTTAGAATGGAAATTCGATGCAAGTGGAAGGTTTCGAAGGTGAGCTGAGAGCGAGCGTGAGGAACCACGAGCATCGAATTTCGATTATAACCGACTAACAGACCGTGCTTTCTCCAAGACCACAAGAAAATTTAAACTTAGCAGTATTTACAATAAGGCCTTTCGTTACAGAAATATTAGTGGCGCATGCGCCGCGCGAAAGTGAATTTTATGAATGTTTGCAGAAATGTGGCAACATTGGCGATTGCGATTAACTGACAACTGTCAAACGTATTAGGTTAAATGGTGAAAACGGTGAAAATAATAAAAATAATATTGCACTTGCTCTTGCACATGCATTAGTAATTCGCGATTCTCGGCAGTTACATAAGAAAAATGTGCATTAGTAATGTTTAATAAGAAGCAACAATTTTATACTAACCTCACAATCAGTTCGTTTTTATTTCCCCTTGTACAAACATTTCTACACTTTAAAAACCGTTGAAGCTGCAATTTTGTCAGTTCTGATGGTCTCTTATTTCCCAATGAAGCACCAGGCACGTCATTTTCATTTAAAGTAACACTATAAAAAGGCAAGGAAGTAGCCATCTTTTTGTTGTTGTGTTTGTTTCAAATGACAGTTGACGATGTCCTGCTGGACAATGTTGCCAGATCATTTTTTTGACTCAAACGCGCTCTATGAACCGTTTAGGTAACTATGCAGTTTCAACAACTGAGCATGCGCACTCGTTGCTACGAAAGGCCCTATTTGAAAACAAGCACAATAACATTAAAAAGTGTGACATTTAATGTAAACAATGAAATCAAGGCTAACCATTTTTTTATTATACTGTTACAAAATATTCATTCCATATCTAGTGATGGAATGAAATACATGTAAAACACATAAGTAGGGTAGTGTTTTAGAATATTTATTCTACAACAAGAGTTAGAATATTAAGGTTTTATTATGAAAATTAATTTCAGAATTTACAAATTCCATAGTGGTCGTGGAGAAAAAGATTCTTCACTTGTACAAACAGCTATGTGTACTTAATTATTCAAATGTTTATTAAATAATCACTATTATATTAAAAATAGATTATGCCCGTCATATGAACAGAAGGTTTTCATTTGAAAAACTATTTAACCTATAAGGGAAACATGATTAAGAGAAATTAGGAAAATCTTTGAATTTGTGAACGAGAATTTGTAAAATAAATTATTAATTAAGCTTGATTTTGAACTAGACTCCCAATACTGAAATTTTAGCTGTGCAGTGAGTCGTTAATATACTTTATGTCCAATTACGTTATAAAGTACCGTTTATAACATAGTTTTGTGGCTATAAAGTAGTTGTTTATAGTACTAGTAAAATAAACTAGTAGTAGTAAAGTAGTATAGCAATAGCAAAAGTACACTACAACATATCCAGTTTTCTAATGGGAACTATATATTACATGTCTAATTTTCTTCTGTCAAGAATAGATGTCAAATTCATAAACCGATTTTTTTCTTCGGTAATGAGCCAAGTTTAGTAGTCGAACATAAAGCTTTGTATGCAACTCGTACATAATCGGACATTAAAGATTCGCCCTTTATAGGCTTTGCTTGCTTCGCTCGCGCGGCCATAAACTGGGCTTGCTTATCAAGTCCTACATTATGTACTTGTCACATAAATAGCTATTATTTAATAAATAATGAGAGAAGGTTTTGTATCAAAAAAATTTACTTACCACACCTACTAACATGAAGCCATGCCCACCAAACAGTTTTTTTAAATTGAAGCGTGCTCCTCTGGTGCAGGCCTAGTTCAACCATATATGTACTATAGGGTAAGACTGAGTATAAAAGTACATACTGACAAACAAATTTACCACATCAATCAGACCCACACATTGCACTACTCTGGTCCATGTAGAGTACAACCATATAGTTAGTTTTGGGTGTGGACTTACAGAGGCTGAGTATAAAAAGTGATAACCACACTGACAAAAGAATTTATCACACCCACTAATTCCAAACCATATATGGTTTGGACATGAGACTTGCAGGAACCTAATCCATAAAATGACAAACATCCTGGCAAGAACATTTACCATACCCACGAATATGTTGCCATGCCTACCAGGCCAACCTGTGTACCCATCTGCTCCAAACTGAGTCCAATCATATACAGAGACTATCTGAATGTTTTATGTGGAATCCCCGTGTTAACATACCTCCACGTTCCTTCCCTTGGGAGGAAGTAATTGAGATACGCTCAATCGCACAGCAATTGCTCCCAGTTACTCACTGGTCGGAGCGAGGTTGCCTATCCACCCTCTACTAGCTAACCAGGTTAGTACCGGAGCGATTGACTTAACACGTGCTCACTCCCGTCCTCTTTCATACGGGGCTAAGTACCTGGTCCAGCATTAGGACTATCCCTAACCTAGGTTAGGTACATCAGAACCGAGGTTTTCACCAAGCCTTAGTTGGGGCCACTGCCCGATCGAATCCAACCTCAAATGTGGCAGGACTTGATTTTTAAATGGGTTCGCCACCCCGATCTCCCAGTTATAGGCCTGGTGCGCCCTCAACAGAGCTTCGTTTCGAGGCTACTTGAAATCCTACTTTAAGGCTACTCCAATCATATACAGTAGAATATCTATAATTCGAAGGTTTCATTAATTCGAAATTTCCAGATGATCCCGTCAAATTAGCACTGCATGACAATGCAAAATGTTCCTATAATTCGAACGGAAAATTTTAAAAGATTCGTTTATTCGAACTTTTACTACATATCTTTTTAAACTTTTGTCGGTTCTTTTTATTACACTTTAAACCAAAAATGTAAATTCTTGAAAATTTTAGGAAATTTTCTCGTTATTTACGTATTTAAGGTTCCTACATAAACAATAAATGTGTCACTAAGTAGCTGGTGATAGTACAGGTTTCAAAGAAAGGATTATGGGATGATTCATTGCGGCTCCTTGTCATTACCCATCCGGTTTAGAACCAAATGTTAAACAAATTTTTAGAAAATCCCGAAATGAGTAGGTAAACATTTTTAGATAAAGTGTTTAATTGATTTATTGTTGAAGAAGATTATGGAATTCGGTTAGTTTCTTTGATCTTGTCCGTGTACTTTTTGACATTTTAAACCTATTTTGACATTCGATGAGAGAAGTTGAAATTGCGATTTTCACGATGTCTGAAAAACAGGGTGCCTATAAAACGCTAAACGTTGAAAATAAAGTGCGATTAATTCAACGTTGTGAAAAGAAAATGTGATTTAGCCAAAAAATTTGGAATTCAACCAAATACGCTTCCCACAGTTTTAAAGAACAAAGAGAAACTGTTAAAAGCTTGGGATTCTAATGAAATTTGTGTTTTCAGGAAATGTCTACATGTTCGGGATAATAACATCGCGGTAAATGGTCTTGTGTTACTTAACAAGGCGGAAAGATTTTCAAAAATATTAAAGATTGACAATTTTAAGTGCAGCAGTGGTTGGTTAAATCGATTTAAGGTGAGACATGATTTGTCTTTTAAAAAAGTTTGTGGCGATAACGCATCTGTTAATTTTCAAAAAATTCCTTAATTCGAATATTCATTAATTCGAAGTTTTTCTTAACTCCCTTTGACTTCAAATTAACGAGATTCTACTGTACATTGTTTGGGTGTGGGATTTACTAGGATCGAGTCTATAAAGGAACAAAAATACTGATAGACAAATTTTGGATTTAAATATACCTATAGATATTAAAAAAGAAAAAATAATTATAAATTGCAAATATTTTACACTTTTAGTTCAAATCAAAATGAAAAAATTAAAAAACATTTAATTTCTTCCACATGATAACCAAAAAAACTTTATAATAGTCCAGGAATTTTAGTCAAAAATCAGTCTTGACCTGCAAAACAAGATATGGAAAGGCTAATCTATATATTTGCACTAGTTGATGTCCTGAATGACATATCAAAAGACCCTAATTCTCCTACAACCGTGTCTATGATTTTTTAGGGGTAGACAGGTACTACAGGTAACAGCTACTTATTAAAATAAAAGCACAAATTCTAAAACCTGTACGACAGATTTTATTGATCACTCTTACACATAACTAGTAAATATTTACAGGTATTCACATTCAGATGACCTAATAAACCCAGAACGTTTATAGAGACCCGTATAGTAAATCGCATTTTAAATTAAATAACACATTCTATTTTTGATCATATCAATAACAGCACTGCATTTAATTAAGCATCAAACAAAGACTAATGTGTACTTAACAAAAAACATTTCCAAATTATTTATTTAAAAATATTTAATTAAATGCAACGATTTTATTTGACCAAATCTACATTAATATAAGCAATTTTTTTGTGATTTGTTGAAGTAAATGCAGTATAGGACCATGCACAGAAAAGAATATAAAAATATAATGTGATTTTATTATCTTTGAAAGTAGTTTCTTGCATTTGTGTATAAGGATTACAAGTTTTTAAAGTCTCGTCTTTTTACCATTAAATGGTAATTTTGAATAATTTTTATACTTAAAAATGTTTATAAAAATTATTCAGTAGATTGATTATTATGCACACTGATATATGTTTTTATTAGGGGGCCTGGTTTTCAGGTTATTGGTTGTAGCAATTATTAAATAGTTAAACGAATACTTTGAGCTTAAAGTAAAAAAAAAATTTTTCATAGAAAATCAGTTAACTTGTAATATGTTGGCTAGTTCTGCAAGAATATACAAACTGCGAGTTCGATTAGATTTAGTGCTCCATTAAAACTCACTCTTAGGTGAGCTTGACATTGATTAGTTTGTTCAATAGATCAACACTGAGCAATCTGTATAATTTGTGAAACCTAATGACAATTGACACGTATGTTTTTGTTATTATTAACAGGTATTCACAAATCCATTTAATCCTAAAAGCGACGGGATTGTGGAAAAACGGTGTTTGGTCTTGTTAAAAAATTCTCTATTCAATACCATGCTCAGAACACATTACATAACCTCACAAATTTCTAAATATGTGTTACTTTTACGTGTGCAGGTTGCACGTGTGCATGTTTCTAGTCATACACTCTGGATGGGGAATTATAGAATAATCAGTAAATGAGTAGTGATGTAATTGCATAATTTCCAAATGTTCTGAGAGTGAGTGAAGCACAGTTAATTGAAAATACTATAAGAGAAGTAAGACAGGTGAATGTACAAATAAAAATTGATACTCCAAATAAATAACAAATAATAATTAAAAGAATGATGGTTTTTTTTAGGTAAAATTTAGTATATCTAGTGACTTCTGAATTCTGATAACAGCGAGTACTTTCCTCAACAACACTAAACGAATAACTTTATATTTAATTTGGCCAATAATGTATATATAATTTAAGATGCTAAAGTATTATTTAAAATTTCTTTTTTTTTGTTCCCAAAGAGTAACATTAATAATAGTTTAAAAAGGAGTTTTTTTGTTTGTCCAGAATGTATAGTGTCAAGATTATGGAAACTTTTCAGAAGGTTTTGCTACAAGGTGCAATGTAATGCAACACATTTCCAGTTTCATATTTTAACATCAAAATTATTATTTGAAAATAATTTATTTTTATAATAAAATATGCATTAGTTCTGAAAAGAACTTTTTTGAAAAATAATATACTTAAATAAGTAGCATTGAAGAATTAACAATACAAACAAACCACAAGCCTCTTCTTTAACATCCACCATCTTCAATTAAGCTTTAGGGTAATTTTGTATAAAGAACTAAAAATTCTCATTGATGAAAATTGGAAACACTTGTAGCTGTAAGATCTTTTAATGCTATATGACAAAGGAAGATAATGATATACTAGAAATCAGTATACCAACATATTATCCGTTCACTTAAAAGAAGACATTTAAAGGTCACGAGATCGGAAAAGATTGTATATTGCAGCGGTTCCCAACCTTTTTCGTTCGCGGACCGTCAAACGATGTAGCATTTGCTTGCGGACTGGTAGGGTGAAAAATTAAAGAAGACATTTCGCAAAATAAATCTTATAATAATAAATTTACTTTTACACTATACAAGAACAATCTAAAATAGATATCCATTCTTTATAATAACAAAAGTCGGTTCTCGTACCTCATCCGCTTGCCCCTTACCAAACCTCGAATGACCAAAACGGCCCGAAATCGGCGGATACCGAAACCGGAGTTTTTCACTTTTCGCCGAATGAAAAAACGATCAAAAGCGGGGTGCGGTACCAAAGGCCATAACCGGGTTCTACACACATAGGGTGGTCCATCGTTCAAAACTAGAAAAAGATATCTCGACAGGGAGCGGAGATATAACCGAAAACGCTGGCGAGTGGGTTTCAGGAGCGGCAATCATAAACGGGAATCGGCTTAAACGCTCCAGAAGGTAATCATATAAGACCTCCAGAAGTGATTTCCACTTAAAAGCCCGATTAGGCTGGTGGCGGCGATATTACTTTCCTAGATTCTCGCGTGAGAAACAAATAAAAAATCTCGAATTTTTCGACTGCAACTTTTTTTTTTTGATACCGCCTCTCAAAACGGATGGAGCCCGATAGAGCGGAGAGGGTTAGAGATACGGAAAAACCAATAGATGAACCGCTCGTAACAGGCCACGTGACATCGAATGCCTGAACACATGTTCGATTGCTCCCAAAAAGCCCAGGTCACCCCTGCCCCCCGCCCCCAGAAAAGTGCCGTCAAAAAAATTTTTCCGGTAAAACCGATTGCGGTACTGCGATCGCAAAGATTGCGTGGTTAGATTTTCTCTCCGATCTACCGTAAGGCGAGGGCAATTTTCTGCTGCCTCCGCCTAAATGGTTTACCGAAGACGGTCGAGACTTCAAATATGAGATGGAAACTACCCAATGCATCGACACACAAAAAACGGTCCGGATCGAAGCAAGTTTTGCGACTCCTCGAAACCCGGATTTAGATCGTTCACTTTAATCGGGGGGCGCAATACAAAAATTCTACAGTAAATAAAACTTTTCTTAAGAATGTACAATAAATCTAATTAGTCTTTTTAAATGAGAAGTCAAGTGTAAATTTAGGTTCTGTGTATATTTGTTGCTGAACCAAAAAGGTATACCAATCCCACAGTGTGAAAATCAGCTCTATTGTAATAAATACTCCCGACACTTTCTTTGTTAAGATGTAAATGTATCTAATAAAAAATTATCGGTATATTCAAAAATTCTAAAAAAATCAATGGGTTTTATTTATATTGCGAATAACTAATTATTACAAAGGGACCAAATACAGAGCACAAATTCTAACCGCATTATTAATAATTGTTTTCCTTTTTTTTCATGAACAACATAATAAAGGGATAACTTTGGCTTTAAATTAATATCCTACGAATGTTAAATCGAGTATTGCTGCTTTTTTATGGGATTTTTGAAGTACCTTTCGGTTTTTATTGTACACTTGAACGTTAAGTGAATGGATAATATATAAGGAACATCAAAAAGGACTAAAGTTTTATATTTTAAATTACAAAAAACGTAACATTGCAGTAATCACTATACAACTGACATTTTGTAAAGAGCATGCTTTGTCAGCTTGTCAGAAATGTTCAAAATAACTACTGCCAAGTTTATCTTGAGAATAGGATAGAAAATCAAATTGAAGACCTCTGTTGAAAGCAATACTCCATAGTTCAAACTTTGTGTTAACTTTATGAGAACAAAGTAATGAAGAATATAAAATTTCACTCATACTACACGGGCGAGCAAAAACCGAGCCGCCTAACTATTTCTTAAATTTTCCCTCGCAAATGTTGCAATTGTTTTATAACTACAGTGCCAGTTCTTTTGTAAGTTCAAAATAATTTAAAAGTAGATTAACTGTCATTTCCGTAAAAACAAGATATGAAGATATTTATATTTATAAATATCTTACATTTTCGCCCACCTGTTTGTGATGACTTATTCTTGTATTTTTGGTTGAACTATAGAGGCTGGAAATGTCAACCATAGGCTTGAAGAATGTCCGGGCATGCTTACTTAAGCATGCCCGGACATTCTTCAGGCCTGTGGTGGACATTCCCAGCATCTATATAGTATATGAAAAGCTGCAATGTGGTATTTTACTCAAATGTGTATATCTTAACTTTTCCTAAATGACAATTAGCTACCGACTATGAATTATTTTAAACTTACCGAGTCTGAAATATTAAGGCGGCTAGTTTTTTTTCTGCTCACCAGTATAGATTGTATTTCTATACACTGCTAACTGATCAAGAAAATTCTAAGACCCTCTTTCTTGTTATGTATTGAAGAAAGTTGAAACAACTACTACTTCCAACAAGACAGTGTAACTAGTCACATTTCCAGAAATTGACTCGGATCTTACGGCATGTGTTTCTACATTAGTCTTGCTGCAAAAGTGATTTTCCACCGTCCGCAAGACGTTAGTGTTTCAGATTTTTTCTTTGGGGTTATTTAAAGACTAGGATTTGTGTTGAAAATCCAAAAACATTGGCCAGGGTGAACCAAACATTTACACCTGTCAAACTTTGTATACAGCTTATAGATGTGTTGAAAATAATGAAAGTCACTTTCAGCGTATTCTACAAAAATTGTTAGTCTTATGGTGGTTCGTAAATTTATATCACCAGAAGTATTTTGTATTACAAAAAATTTTCACATGGTTTATTGCATTTAATTACCTTTCTGAAACTCAAACACCATTTTTGTATAAGGAAACACTGCTAAATCTTAACAAAAACTGACAATTATTATTCTAATAGATGAAATAGATGTTTGATATACAGTGTGGGATTAAAGTATGGAATATTGAAAAAAAACGCGAACTCAACCGGTTTTTTTAAAAACGCTGAAACATGTCGATTTCATTTTTTAAAAATACACATTAACATGTGCGATTCAACTTCCGACTCTCATTTGTTTGTTAGTTATGACACAAAATCATCACAAACACATCACAATGGCAATATAGATTTTCAGTAGTGCAATCCGATAGTGATTTTTCTTCCCTTTATGATCATGCAAATAAATCATAAGATTGCATTACAAAAATTCTGAGAAAAAATCGAGCTGAACATTTAATGTTGATATTATCGTATTTAATAGGAGATAATTCTAAGATAACCGAAAAACTAGATTTTCTCAGAAACTGTGCAGAATTTCGATATATCCATTAGGCAAACATACTTAGAATAAAGTGTAGAATTGAAAATAATAAAAATATACAGGGTGTTCTATTGAAAATAAAAAAACTAATGGTAGACACAGTAATATGAGTCACCCTGTATATACAAAACTATTTTGCGTAGGCCACCCTGTACAGTACCTACGTAAAGTTCGGATTACAAACACTAAATTTTGGACTATGGAAATCAATTTACACAACTAGGACTGTTCGGACTATTCGATGTGTTCAGATTATTCATACATTACTATCAACATTAAATGTTCAGCTCGATTTTTCTCAGAATTTTTGTTATGCAACCTAATGATTTATTTGCATGATCATAAAGGGAAGAAAAATTACTTTTTTTATAAAAAGTTTTTATGATGACGTCATAACTAACAAATAAATGAAAGTCGGAAGGTGAATTGCACGTATTAATGTGTATTTTAAAAAAATAAAATCGACGTGTTTCAGCAATTTTAAAAAAACCGGTTGAGTTCGTTTTTTTTAAATACTCCATACTTTAATCCCACACTGTATGTGTAAACATAGAACATAGAACTATAAGGCCTAGACAGTTCTTTTGATACTTAGAAAAGTCTTATGGGGTTACGCATAAGGTACCAATTAAAAGGATCTTTTTTGTGACAATTTTTGGCATTTTTGACCAAATTTCATACATGAATGAAGGATACACTAAATCATATTTAATCTTGCTTTCTATTTAAATAGCTGTATGTATCCAGAGTAGGTTTCCACCTATTAGAGCAATTTCACTGATTTGTTGTACAACACTGTGACTAGCTGGTAGAAGATCAGTGTCACCCAACACTGATGTGTATATCAACGGCATTGGCAGAACTTTCTCAATAAAAAATCATGTGTTACTTACAAACATGCATGTATAATTCTCCAGCTGGTCACGGGAAACATTAAAAGATATATAAAAAAATAGATTAGCACTGGGATTAAATTGCTTTTCTTCTTTAAACTTACAACATTTCCAAGATGAATTCATCAAGTGATTTATTGTATTATTTTAACAAAAAAATAAAAAAAGGTTTGCATTGATACAGAGGTAGATTACAAAAGCATTCTTTTCTATACTGCATTACTTTTAGAAGTTTTTCTATTCAATGAATTATTGAATTAACAGCCTAAAGTTTGGTTTATTTTTTTATAATTAATTAGACTACCTATCTAAGAAACTAATACAAAATATACAATCACAAGTGGCATTTTTTGCACTTAAAACTGTTAATTCAGCATTTCTGAAAAACACATAGAAATAGGAATGTCACTTACATACTCTAGCATTTTGCACCATTGATTCTAGAATTATGTGAACTTGAATAACATTTAACATCGTTCTAAAAATTATAGCCTAATTAACATAATAATAATAAAAAAATATGTACAACATAATTGACGGTTTGTACAAAAAATACTGTTAGTTTTATAATATATACATATACACGCACACACTTACAAAAAACAAAAAAATACTATCTACATAATAGCTTTCGATGACTCTTAATGTTATTCCAGTTCACGGAGTTTTAAAATTTAAAATCGCACATTAAGAGAGCTTAACTTATACCAATTATTTTTTATCCTTGTAACAGCCTTGTTATTCCATATTTTACTTAGAAAAAACATACACAAAATTTTAAAATTATAATTTAAATGTTTAACTTTTCCTTTGAGAAATTGGAAACATAAAACCAAACATGCACAGATTACCAGAAGAAGCGAAATGATTTGTTTATTATTAAACTTATGAAGTTTTACTTTTAAATTAAAAGCTATGAGAAAATATTTTTTGTGAAACTACTTAAAAGCTGTGAACTCTTTTCAAAAAGATATATAAAGAGTTTTATATTATTTTATCTGTATAATTTTTAATGTACATACAACAACCAATAATTTACCATGTTATCATTATGCATTGTTCTTGGTAATGTGTGAAATAAATATTTTTTCAAAAGTATATACATTTTATAACATGTGATTTTGTACTCATTACGTATTCTATGAGGCAAAATGTGTTTTAGTGATAAATATTAATTTCACACATGCCAAAGATTTTTCTTTTAAAAAATATCTCTCGAAAGCAAAACAAGAAAAATCAAAAATTGACATAAAAAAATTATATACAATTTAATATCTTTAAAATTACAATCACCTTTTTTCTTTACAGTGTTGTACAAAAAATGTAAGTACATTTCACAAAAACATTTTCATTAACAAAATAAATTACTAATAGTATTCAACAGCCTCGGAATTCTTATAGCTAAATATTTAGTTTAGATAATTACAGTTAGATTTTTTTAATTATTTTACATGAAAATAAATTAGAACAATTCCTAAAATCAAGTTTACATTATATTACAGCAGCATATATATCAAGATATATATTATTATAATTTTATTCGGTCATCAAAGAACGTTATTACAGCCATTATTAACAACGTTCATTTCTGCTAATACAAAAAAGCTGAGTTAAATGGTAGCACAGTGAACACAATGTACTCTTGTGTGGTACTATATTTTTCAGAATCAATGTCAATTGACTTTAGAAAAATAAATAACTCTTCCTTCCCAACTTTTTTTTTACAACTCATATCTTCACTTATATAAGTGACATTTCTTTTATGAAGCTTAAACCTGTTACAATATTGCATAAATTAATTATATAAATAAGATACGTCTAGAGAATACAACCAACAACTTTTGTAAGCATAAAAATATTTATAATTAAAACCAGGAAAAAGTAATATCAATACCTGTGTAATACAGAACGATATCATTTGATTGACACACATTTAATTTTTACTGTTTTACTTTCATAGCTAATAACCAATAAAAATTAAATTACAACTAGAAATGTAATAAAATATTATTATAGTTTCCTAATAACCTTTAATTTATAATCCAATGTATCGTCCTAAATTACAAAAGCGCTAGTAGATTATCATATTTAAGTGAATAATGCAAAAACTGTGCTTAATTAATATAAACAAAAGTCTTTTTAAAATATAATAAAATTAAAACAATAACATTAAAAAAAAGTTATTAGTTGTGAACAAACAAAAGTCTACAATAATAATAAGAGTAAAGCTTATAAAAACAGACAAAGCATGGTTAACAAACACAAGTTTTACAGAGTTGTTTATGAGAATGATTGTTACAAAGAAAGAGTATGAGTTGTAAGAAAAAAAATTTAAAAGAGTTAACTGTTATTGGGTCTGAATTTAAAGCAGCTATTATACAAGTTAATTAAATCCATTTCTCTTTTTTTTCTTTTTTTCTTAAGAAAATGTATAATAAAATGTTTCGATACATTTTTTTGTGGATAATGTGATATGCATAGACTAAACAGTTACTTATTTCTAGTTTAACTTCTTTTGTAAAGCATTTTAGGAATAAATTTTCTTAATCCTTTGGGAGAATCCTACCTTACATCTATATAAAAGATGTATGATGTGATATTTGCTCTGGTTTGAATTCCAAATTGTGACTTATTATGTTCATTTTGGGCCAAGTCAATAATGCGCTTCATGTTTACCCATTACTGTATACCGATTGATATAGTCTGGGGAAGACTGGGACGATACTTTAGTCTAGGACAAACGAGTAGTTTAAAATTAAACGAAACTAGTGGTTCTAAAACGTTAATAGTACAAGTTGTTGACAAAATTGAACTGCTTTCTTGCCAAATTAAAAAGAACAAATATAAACGCAAAAGCATTGTTTGTTGTTATTATTATTGATATTATGTATTGCAATTTTCTCTTTACTATTGTCAATAGTTTTCCCTTGTTAAATATGTTAAACTGTACCGTAAATAGTTAGCAATTCGTTACTATGGTACTGCTGATTAGTTTTAACATACTTGCTTAAATCAAAGTATACTTAACGTTTTTACATTCACATTAGCATTAATCAATTTTCTTTATTATCAAAATTGAAAAAAAAAAGCAATTTAAAATTTTATTTGTCTCATTTTGTTTATTGCTATCTAATTTGTGTAGTAATTAGGTACATAATATAACCAAAATAAAGTATGTGTTTATCTCCTCATTTACTGTATTTGAATATCTGATATGATTTATGCATTAACTGTCTTAAAATTATTTATTCACTGGTTTAAATTTACTGGAAAGCTTGAGAGAGATAAACTATGGTCTGAGCAAAAAGTAAATTCATCAAGCGTGCCTATGGAATTAAAAAACAAAAGAAGGATCTTCAATTAGTTAAGTCAGTCATAAGTTGCTTTCTTTTTAAGGTTAACTTACACTCGAGGCTATGAACTAAAGAAATGCATAATTCTTGGCTGTCAAATGTCAAAGTCCATTTAAAAATGGTACCCTTATTAGAAATAAAACAAGCAGTTTGTTTATAAAAAATAATAATTTATCCAATAAAGAGCCCGTAACTATCTGAAATCTAAGCTGTTTTAATTAGTTGAGATTTGTATTTATTTGCATTAGTTTCCAATAATTTATTATTTTCTCGCAATTGTAGGTAATAATTTGTAATTTTCGAGATTCGTTGTTGTTAGTCGTGGTTTTATTTACAAAGTTCATAATCTTACATTATTTATATTGCACTAATTAAGTGTCGTGCATCAAACCAAACTAAGCACTGAGCACTAATTAAATGGAACAGATGCTTAAAAGCATCTGAGTAGCTCCGAGTTACTCCACACGTCAAAAGCAAAGCAAATATAATGAATTCTACTATTCTTAACAACTGTAAAATCTTGAGGTTAGACTTTTAACCATAGTTTTAGAGTCAATCTCTCAAGCTGACTGTTGTACTAAAAACTCCAACCTCAAGATTTGACAGTTATCAAAAATAGAGGAATTAATTATACCTGCATGAACTAAGCAGAGATCATGTTTTTGTTTTTTTCAAAATTCCATAAGCAACCTTGATGAATTTTCTTTTTGTTCATACTATACTTTGTGGAACATAATTGTTGCTCTGTCCTTTTTTTGTCAGTGTACCTGCTGTTAACTCAAAAGGGATGACTTCAGGTATAAAGAATTGTGCAAGAAATTTAAAAAAAAACTTGTAAGCCTATGTGTAGTTACGTATTATAAAAGATTATCAATTTGTATTATATAACAAATATTACAACGGCATGTTATCGGCTATCGTTCCAACAGTATAAAACATTGAGTGGTGATATTTATGTGTCATCTTATTCATGAGAATTCTGAGATGCCAAATAGTAAAAAAATCACTAAATCTTTATAAATCTATATTTTTGCCAAAAGCTCTACTATTATAATGTATGCAAGGGTTTCCAAATTAATATATGCATTTTTTTTTAATTTTTAAGATGATAAAACAACTTTCAAAGAAAACAATTTAAGAGAATATTCTAGCAAATTGCAGAAGTGTAGTAAAAACATTAATGAAGATGAACCACAAGAAACTAATGAAGAAAATGAATCATCTTTAAACAGCAGTACCGAGGAAGGTGATAATTCAAATTCAGGAAACATTATGAGACTGAAAGTAGCATTTGAAAATTTATCAAAGTTTATAAAAATGCAAAATTCACTTCTTAAACCTAAAATGTGTACTTAGTGGTTTATTAAACAAAGCAAAAAGAGTGGCATTTACTAACATGACGTTATTATTGATACACCAGAATTAAAACTTGTTGGTACACTTATTCCAACAATTTTTCCAATGATGATGGAGATGTTCACATTAATGATAACAGGTTTTGATGGTTGTAGTAGCATTCTCCAGGAACACCTCAACATAAGTTTACAACTATCCAGCAGTAGCTTCATTTAAAAAAAGTTTAATCAATGCTAATTCGTTCACTTCAAAAAAGGTATTAACAATGAACAGGCTGGTTATACATGTTATGGTTTTAAATTAGTTCCTTCTGCAACTGTCATAAATAGGATCAAACCATGGCTGTTGCAAATAAGAGCAGACCTGTAAAATTAAAAGCTACTGAAGAAAAAAGAATTCAACTTTAGAAAAAGTGAGATTGATCTGCTTATGCAGACGTGTCACAAAAAGCAGAAATAGTTATTTATATAAAGATTTTACAAAGTTTATAACACAGTGCAGGTCAAAAGTTTCCTCTTCCCCCAGGTAACGTCTAAATCTGTTTGCAGTGAATCTTGGAACGCTTATAAAGAGATAAAAATACTAATTTTAAAAGCTAAAAAAATTCAGCTTTTCAAAAGCTTGAAGGCTTATCTTATTCTAAAGATTTTATAATGCTTCATATATTGCCAAAGTTTTCATATAACGCCAAATGTATAATTCATTATTTTCAATGGTTTGTCGAGAAATCAAAACAATTCCAGGATGCCACATCCATTGATATCACTGATTTCTAAACAGTAACTGACGGCTCAGCGTGTAAAATGGCAGCTGAGCTCCACTGGATTGTTATTATTAATTTCCTTACTGTCATTATTATTTTGGAACAAGGTGATTGTTATTCATACCGTTAGGTGTTCACGATAATTGAAGAGCTCCACACCGGTAACTACCAACAACGATCAATAATAACACACATCTAACATGGCTTCACAATCTCTTATAATTAGGTAATTTTTTTTCTTATTATTGTTCTCTTTCTTAGTTTTTAATATTAGAATTTAAATTTCATGTGTTTTCAAGTGTTTTTTTTATATATGATATTAAAATTAAAACTACGTTTAGTTTTATTTTTGTGAAATTCTATTTTTGTTGACTTGGTTTCTTTCTTGAATAAATATTATTATTATTTACTGCAGCCCTTTATTAATTGTCTCTACATGATTGTGTCCCCCAAATCTACAATTTCCGAGCAGATACACATACGGCAAGTCAATAACATAACCTCAAAAAAAGTATTTCTAGCAAAGTGTCTAGAAGCATTTACAGAACCATTCTACTTTTCAATGTTCTAAACTGATCACTCATTGTTTGGAGAATATATAAAATGTGAAATAATCATCACTATCATAACCTCAAAGCTAAAATGGTCAAATGTTCGCTAGTTCATCATTCAATCTATCACTTACAAGTAAGCTAATTACCATAGTTATTGGAATTTATGTAGCGCTCCAATTATCAAAATTGCCTATTTTGTTAGTCTATTTTGGTTTTGGTCCATTTTACCTCCACTCACGGAGAAGATTTTAAATATTGAAATGGTTAATTTATATTTAGCAGAAGCTACTTCTGCAAAAACAATTGGAAATTACCATCAGAAACTTTGGAAATATTAGTTTTTAAAGATGTAATTTTCTAAGGTACATTTACTAATCTTAAAAATATTTTGATAGATGTTAGTAATTTTTGTTTTTCATAGTTAAGTAAGTAAATTTAAGTAAATGTAAATACTATATGCGCTTTCATTGTAACCATTCGTTTTCTGTTAGAAAATTGACAAACTCACATATCATGTGGTTACTCAAGCAGTTACTGAAAATGGCAACTGCCCTCAGAATACAGTTAGTGAAAGTGGTAAAAATGTTCATCTTGTTCTCTATATCGCCATCCTTTACTTACATCTCTGTTTCTCAACTGCTATCTTAGAAACATTCATGTAAAAGTAAAAGAATTACGATTATTTCAAATAACTTCTGAAGGTACGTACAACAAAACACGAATTTACACACGACAACAACTTTACATCAAACAATTTACAAACAAGACGAATTTATTGTTTCTAAATTATTTATTAAAATATGGATGCTGTAAGTTTTATTATTAACAGCAAAATAATCCATTAGTCCATTTTCAACCTAACCATACAATTTCTTTTTAAATGCAAGTGGTTGTAACCACTTCCTAAATATAAAATGTCTTATATCTTTCGATGTTTTCTTTTGTTAGAAATAAATTTTTTATGTTTTTATTGTGTTAATAGAATATTAGTTAATTTAAAAATATTAATAATTGCTATAAAACGAATATTTCAAAACATTCGATTCGAAAAATTTTGTTTATTGTTTCTAGCCTTACTTTGTGGAACTCCATTTCATAATTATTAAGTTAATTGTTCCAATGATAAACTACTGCAATATTTGCAAAAGAGTTAATTTAATGTTATACTTCTTCCCATTAAATAGAGCTGATCCCCTATACTAAAATGTACTTTTTTGCACTCCCCGAATGTACATAAGTTGTGTACATAATCTAAAAAAATAGAATTTTAAAGTTTTTGGATAATCCACAAATTTTCTTGCTAGCTGAAAATAAAGCTTCTGCTAAATGTAAATTAACCTTTAAAATATAATAAAATAAAGAATGATTTTTACACTAAAACGGAATTAAGGTTGCTTCAAATTTTTGTTCTGATTAAATTTTTTTTTTGTATAACAGAAATCAATATAATAATTTTACATTCATATACAAATAATCAAAAGATGAAACAATTATTAATTATTTGTGTTATAAAAAAGTAGGAGTATTACTCAGGATTCAAAATCGCTATGCTCCAAGTGAATTGGTTGATGGCAGAGTTAAATATGTGTTATTGCTTTCTTTTCCGAGATTCCGCTTTATTATTATTAATTATTTCTGAATAAATCAGTTTAATTTATAATTACCTTTTAATTTAAATCACTTAGTTTTAAATGTATTTATAAAATTATCAAAATAAAGAATTATTTAAATTATTAGCCTAACAGGAATAGTTTTTGTATAAAGCTTTATAAGTAGTTTATACCAATTATGTTTATATAATAAAGCTAGCTTTTAAAAATAAAATATTTTCTTTAAACATAATTTAAAAGTTACATAGAAGAATAACCACAAATTTATAAATTAATAAGAAATATTGAAAGATTGTCATATTAACAATTTAATTTTTTAAACAAATGCACCAGCTGCTTGTTTCTAGCTTTTCTATTTGTGTAGTTTTGATCTCTCTATTTAGCTTCATATTCACATCTATTCATATTTAATCTAAGCATTATCTGTGTCTCATTATTGTATTTTTTAAATAATTCCATTGGATACAGTACGTAAAGATAAAAGAAACATCAAACATCTGTGTATAGATAGCTTTATTTTTTAGTCTATGCATATTACAAGATTTTGTTTTTTAGAATGCATTTTTCCGATCTTCTACAGAATGTATATCCATGTATGTGTTGTTATAGTTGTTTGTTGTGTTATGTGTTGCAGTATGTGCTTTACAATCATACCATGTAATAAAAAAAACAGTAACTTGCCAGGTACCATCACTTAGTGATATATCATCATTGATACAAATAAAGAGCCAATCAGCTAAAAGAAACAAGTCTAACAGGCACTTCAAAGCCTGAACTTAAAGCGTACCACCAACCTTAACAGCAAGGACATAAGATACCTCCCTGTGTTTTCATCTAGGAAACACAGGTATAGCGTTGAGCATCAGGTCACTTCCATGACGAGGTTATTTTTTTGGACGATGGCCTTGTTCTTGTTATTGGGCGGTGTTGTACTCGGTTCTGTACACTGTTTATGAGATAGTGTATCTGGATCGTTTGACAATGGTATTTCCAAAATGTTGGCACTATAAGAAAAAAGATCATTTAATTATTTAAAATCTATTTATTTTATATTATATGAGTTGTTTAGATTCAAAACCTGCTATAGCACATTTTTTGACGGTTTTGAACTAAATACGGTTCTTGGTACAGAAAACGCTGATCTTTCTAGTGAAATTATTGATACGTTAAAAATAGTGTTTTATATCAGTTCTCCTGAAAAGTTAAGTGAAATTATTATAGCGAGTTTTGAATCTAGATGATTCATATGAGCCAATATGAATGCGATTATTTAATTATTTAGGTTGGTAATAATTGCTGTTATTAATACAACTAACCTATAGTGAAAGTGTGTTGAAATCTTATTTTTATAAAATAAATATTTTTTTTTTATATATCATCTCTTTTAGTAGTGGGTTGTGCAATGTAGTGCCCTGCTCGGGAAAACCAACGATTGACGAGAATCTCTTAACGAAGACTGAATCTCACCATTGCCAAAGACTATGTTACCTTTGATATAGATTGCTCGTGTTAAGAAGATATCAAGAGATGCCCAATAGACTAAATCCTAATTAGGCAAAGATACAGAAACTAACCAAAACATTGTAGAAGACTGGATGTTAATACTGATCACAACCCCTTGTCACTGTAATATTAATATACAAACAAAGAAACAAAATATTTAAATATGAATATTGGAAATTACCAAAAACTATGAGAAAGAAGACCCAGAATTAAAAAAAAAAGGGAAAATGCTACTTGACAACCAAGATATGAAACATTTATAAAGACAATGAACAAAACGTATGCAGAAACCAAAGAAAATGATAAGCAATAAGAAAATCGACAGAGCACTTAACAAACTTGCAAATAATAAGGCACCAGGGGTATATAATATAAACAGTGAAATACTTAAACACTTAGCCAAAAAGTATCGAATAAATCTTTTGAATTTACAAAGGAGACATATATATAAAAAGCGTATCAAGAAATGAGAAAAGTCAAGAGTAACTAGAAATACATTGGGAAAAAGTCGACACTATGATATGTGGACGAAATAGCTCTTTAGGCAGAAACTAGACAACTAATACAGCTGCTCAGCGACTTTGGCACGTTAGTACACAGGTACAACATGAATACAAATAAAAACAAAACAAAAGTGATGGCATGTGGCAAAAGAAATTAGAACATAGGATAAATTATCATAGGTAATTCAATAATAAGTAAGCATGTTCCTTTATTTAGGAAATACCATAACTAAAGCAAAACTAGCCTTCCTTAACAAGAAACAATTATTAACATCAAAAATATTTCTGTCAAAATAAAGAAGCAGTTAATGTACAGCTGATTTCAAATAAATCTAGGACCTCAGTACTCCTTAGTGTAAATGTTGCTTTTTATTTTCCTTGATATTTAATAAACTTTCGGTAGTTACCTATGAAAATATAATTCAAAGCCTGGTTTACACGTTGTTAAAAACGCAAAAATTACTCTCAAGACTTGTCCTAGATTTATTTGAAATCAGCTGTACATATCATACCACTCATTTGAATGATTAGTCACATATATTAAAAATTTTCTATTTGGAGTTATAGGTGGAAATTCGTAAATGCACATTCAGTAGGCAACCAAGGTTACACACACACAACTTGAATTAGAGATGCAACGAAGCTTTGGTATTTGGCCAATTTTTAACAGATTCGATTTTGGCCGAAACAGAGTGAAAGATTCGGTATTCGACAGGCCAACGCTGATTTTCTTAATTTTTTTCTGTCGCAATCTGACTTATTTGAATGAATTTTAACTGAAAACTCAGTATTTAGCATTTAACCAAAAAAATTCTAAATTTTTAAAATGTGTACCAGCGTTTATTTAATTCCTAGAATCGCAATACCTAAATATATATTATAATTGCTGCATCAACCAGTTAGAGGTCTAATAATAATTGAGGAGGATGAAAATTCTCTTTCAATTTATTTACTCTACAATAGTACATATTCAATATTTGAAGGGTCGGCATAACAACGTTGTATGTACCAAAAAAACTTAACAGCAACAAGAACTGACAACAGACTACAACGTTGTTAAACGGCATACTACAAATTCAAGCTTTAAAAACTAGCCTTCTGGGAATCTGTTTAAGAATATTTTGTATCTCTATGACGCCAACAACTTCCAATAGGGATATACTAACGTTGCTTTTACGGCAATAACTGATTTCAGCAAAATGTTACATACATGTTGTTACGGCCGACCCTTCATTTATAGATCATGGAATAAAGCAGAGCCTTCCTTTTTTTTTAAATATTTTGGAAAACATTTGATTGCCATGTATGGAAAAAAACTGTGTATGATTCAAAATATACAATATCTTTTATTCAAAAGAATTAACTGTTTTTCTGTGTCACTTTTACAGACCAGTGTAATCAGAAATATAGTATGATCAAAACGTCTTTGGATCAGGGTTGCCATGAAATTAACAAGCTATATGAAATAATAATAGCATAACCTAACATTTTCTGTGTACTATGGGGCTCTGTTTAGCTGTGTCAGCGAGTCGTATTTTATTGACACAGGTGGCTGTGTCTCCATTAGCACTACTCTGTACAGTTCACAAAAAGTACGAACAGTAGAAGTAAATAATTCTATAGATGGTTTTTACATTCCATGGCTATTGCAATCCAAAGACTTTTTGATCAAACGATAGTATCAGAACGTACGTACAAGATTGAAACAAAATTGACATTTCTGAGCATTTCTCTAAAAAAGCATTTACCAATAGGAATGCAAGAAACATTTAAACCATCTAAAATGAAATACGAGGGTTGTTTTTTTTTCAACCTTCGATAGGCTATAAATAAAAGACAAATGTATATAAAAAAGTCATTTTATTACTAAAAATTCTGTATACTTATGGTTACTTTTCGACATACTCACCATAAAGATTGAGGCATTTGTTGTATCTGTGAACAAGCTTTCCAATACTGTCTTCATAACATGTTGCCGCCAACGCATTTAAATGAGTCTTGACGTTGTCTTGAAGATCCTCGGTAGTTTGGTACTGTCCTACTGTCTAAGTACTGTCCTCCTAGCCACGTCTTCAGTTCATGGAAAATATAAAAGACACTCGGTGGTAGGTCGGGACTGTATGTCGGGTGATCGAAAATGTCCCATTGAAATTGCTCAAGGAGCCGTTGTGTTGCAACAGCACTGTGTGGACGGGCTTGTCATGGATCAGAACAAATTCCAGAAGTCAGCATTCTTCTTTTCTTGTTTTGAACTTCTCTCCGCAAAGTTTCGTGGTTAAATTTCACAATGAACTAACGAGAATCTTCAAGACAACGTCAAGACTCATTTAAATGCGTTGGCGGCAACATTTTATGAAGACGGTATTGGAAAGCTTGCCCACAAATACGACAAATGCCTTAATCTTTATGGTGAGTATGTCGAAAAGTAACCATAAGTATACAGAACTTTTAGTAATAAAATGACTTTTTTATATACATTTGTCTTTTATTTATAGCCTATCGGAGGTTGAAAAAAAAACGACCCTCGTATTTACACGTTTAAACGTTTTCCTGAGAAACATTTATGAAACCATTTTGTTTTAATCACATATTGTTTTAATTTTAAACCATAAGGTGGACGACGAATGTTGTTTACGTCTACCGCCACTAATAAAAACTGATAAGAGATACAGAGGCACTTTGGCAAGATAAATCACGCTAGTGCGCTATCAAATTCCATAAAATAATAAAATAAACTGTGTTTTATGTGAAGTATTTTTACGTACACTAAAGTCGCTATTTTTCATCACCTACAAAGCGCGTTTTGATTGGATTATTTCTATAAGCAAGCACCATATCAGGTAGATCGTCAAACGGCAAATAGCCCCAGAGTAAGAAATTTGTCGCCTTTGAAGCCTAATGAGGTTATCTTTTGCTGTATAATATTGATGTTACGTAAAAAACACTTTCACATATACATACATGTTTAAACGTATATTTTTTAATAAACGTTTATTTACTACTACATGTTTAAATGAGTAAAGCTTGCAGTTTCTTTCCAGTTTGTTATTTCCAGTTCTTGTAGATCTTGTACTCCTTCCCACCAGGTTTTGTTTGTTAGTTGATTTTCGTCCATTCTTGTTACATGTCCTAACCATCATCTGTTTTGTTGTGATATCGTTTTAATGCCTGGTTCTTTATAAATCTGCATTAGTTCTATGCTTAGAATATAAAACTGTAGGAAGGAGCGTAACTACCCGGCACAATGAGCTTTAAAAGTGACGGATATGACGTCACACTGGCCGCAAGTATTCGTTTGTTCAAAATATTAAATATAAAATTTATATTTAAGATTAATTTCAAAATACCATGTTTTAAAAGTGAGGTTGTGTAGTTTATGTGTGCATTTCAAGACAGTGAGAGCCGCCAATAGAAATAGCTCATTTATTACAAAACCGGAAATACCTACTTGCCATATTGAGACCCCCTCCTGGCGTATGTGATAGATGATTATGTTCCTTCCTACAGTTTTATATTCTAAGGTTCTATGTTAGTTCTTGTTTTCAATTTTTTTGTGTTAATACACATGTCTCGCATGCAAATGTAACTATTGGCCTGATTACAGTTTTATATAGTTTCACTTTTAAAGGTCACGATACATTTTTATTATTTAGTACATTTTTAAAAGATCCCGTACATCTTGAACCTGTCACTATCCATCTTTCTATTTCGTTTGTTATATTCCCGTAACTGTTAATTTCCACTCCTAAGTATATTGCACTATACACTGTCCAGCCAACAGAAATAGTTAAGCCACGCCCTACAAAAGTGCGGAATATTTGAGGCGAGCTTTTTTATTGGTTTGTTTTATAAAACCCGTATCAAAAGCATGCGAAAAAAAGTTGCCTAATTACATTATCTAATTATTACTTTATTTTATAACTTGGCAATCAATTTTTACTTTTTATAGCAACATATTTAAATTATTTTAATAATCATTTATTAAAAGAAGATCAACACCATTTATTTTATTTTGGTGGTTATGCTGGTATTAGTTATTTATTTAGTCGTTGTTTCGCTCTTAATGTCACTTAAGTTATTTTAAATTTGCTTGAAGATTTCTAAGATTTAGTGCACATTTGTGAATATTAAGGTACGTACTGAAAACGATTTATATTGACTAAGTCTTAAAATCACATTTTGCCATAAAGTGAAAAATTTATCAACAATGGATCAACCTGTTCTTTCTCCACCGAAGAAACCGATAACCAGACATTTCTCGGTCGAAGAAAAAGAACGTGTTGTTGGTATCTATAAGGCTTACGCTGGAAAAAACCCAGACAACCGTAAAACGAAAAATGTCGAGTTTACTGCAACAGCAGCAGGTAAGGTTTCACTTCATACATATTATTATGTACTTATATAAATTATACATATTCATTTAAGCGTGAGCGTCTCTAGTGTGTTCAAGATTATCCGTGAATACAAGGAAACACACGAGCTGAATCCACCGAAAGTGTACTACAGACAAAGAGTAATTTTAGACAACATTGATGAGGGAACTAAAAGTGCTCTTAGACGTTTAGTTCATTCCTTTTTTGAAAGAAATGAACCACCTACTCTAAACAAAATATTAACGGCTGTTCACGACAACGATGGTTTACCGCAACTGAAACGGAGTACTTTATGGAAATTGTTAAAAGAAATTGGCTTTCGGTGAGAAAATAAACTTTTTATTTCTACATGTTGTAATCGAATTGGGTTTGGCTATATAGGTTTTCGAAAAGGTCGCACAATAGTGTCCTACGGGAAAAAGATGAAATTATCGCCTGGAGACGACGTTTTCTGCGACAGATCAGAAAGTACCGGGAAGAAGGAAAGAAATTGTACTTCTTAGATGAGACGTGCGTGAATGCTGGTCATACTGTACATAAAGTATGGAAGGACTCGACAATCCTGACTCCGCGGCAAGCTTTCTTACAAGGACTAACGACTGGCTTAAAAGATCCATCTGGCAAGGGAAGTCGTCTTATAGTCCTCCATATAGGATCCGAGGATGGTTTTGTTGAAGATGGTTTATTATGCTTCGAATCTAAGAAAACCGGAGATTATCACGAAGAAATGACCTGTGAAGTTTTCGAAAACTGGTTTACAAAAGTTCTGGGACGCTTGGAAGAGCATTCTGTAGTTGTTATGGACAATGCTTCCTATCACAGCCGAAAAACGGAGAAATTGCCAAATACTAGCACAAAAAAAACCGACATACAATCCTGGTTGACAAGTAAATCAATTACCTATGAACCAGACATGGTAAAAGCCGAACTCCTGGATCTTGTACGACAGGCTGCCGTTATGCCAAATTATGTGGTCGATGAGATGGCAAATGAACAGAATGTTATGGTTTTGCGATTGCCCCCATATCATTGCGAATTCAATCCTATTGAATTGATATGGGGTCAAATAAAAGGGGAAGTAGCGCGAAACAATACTACTTTCAAAATGAAAGACCTTCGCCCGCTATTTGGCAGTCAAAAATGTTTCTGCCGAAAATTGGAAGAATGCTATTAGCCATGCTCAAGGCGAAGAAGAATAACTGTGGCAGCTTGACATTGCTATGGACCTAATAGTGGAACCATTGGTCATTAGTGTGGGGGATGACTCTTCATCTGAATCTGATTTACAGTCTGATTAATTATTCATATTATAATTTTTAATTTAACAATGTGTATATTCACTATAATAGTTGATTGTTGTTATTTATTGTTTATTATTATTGTTATTTTGTTGTTTAATTTTTCATTTTTTTAACAGATGAAAATAATTGTTAAAATCATTTGTTAAAAGCAGATTGTTATCATCTACTTAAAAGGAAAAATACACTGAAGGAAACTTTCCTTCTAATTGGCATCGCAGCCCTCATATTCCAATCATTTGTGTGGGGAATGACTATTCTTTCGTCCGAATTACACTCTACCGCGCAGTAGAGGCCAACTCTTAATCAGACGGATCCCCAGAACAGGTGAGAAGATTTTTCTCGTTGATAAAGCCTCAGTACACTTTGCAGTGCTGTCAGAAGAGCACGTTAAGCAGTTGGTATAGACAACCACGTAACCATATTTTGGTGGCTGTCGTTAAAAATAAAACTGCCCTATGCGACGCACAAGTATGTATTTACCTCGGTGGTTTAATAATAATAATTTCTACAACCCATCACCTGTGAACCAGGCCCCAGAAGCAATGAAGTTTGTGCGGGAGGGAGGGGGCGATTATTATCATTACGCAGGCCCAAAGTGTGACTGCATCGGACTGATGGAACAGCGCAAATCCCACATTGGTTCACAGCTAAGGAAAACTGCAGAAAACCTTAACCAGAGCTGCCAGTACCAGGAGTCGAACCTGGGCCGCTTGGGTGACATGCCAGCACGCTAGACAATTCGCTACCAAGGCTGTTTGGCAATGTTAATTTCAATTAACATTTATACAATACAATTAATTAGTCTTATACATATTATAATTTTTAATGTGACAATTTGTATAGTACTCTTTAAAATAATGTTTAGTTATTAATAAAACTATGCGTATACATTTTATGATTAATGCTGAGTATGATTCAACGAGAATTATGCAGTTTATACTTATACGTTAGTATTATTATTCTTATTATACACCACATATTCATATTAGCAGGGAGGCACCTTAAATCTATTAGAAACTATGCAAAAGCATAAGCAGCTTAATTAAAGCTGCTTTGTTTGACCAAATTAAGTACTGTTGCAAGCGAGTATTTTTCCAGGTTTACTAATTCGGTGTCTAATTAATTATTTCAAGACTAAACTTATCTGACAGTTAGTTTATTTTATAATTTTCCTCGTCAATTTTTACTTTTTATAAAAACAGAGAATATTGTTATCATTTATTTAAAACGAGAAAAGTATAGTAAATGAAAACTTGGTGCGCTTTTATTAATTTGTACCGTGTGAAACTGGCTTTACTCCCATTGGTCTACGCAAACATACATTTGTGGGGGAGTGGCTTAACTATTTCTGTTGGTTGGACAGTGTATAGCAGCATATTGAAATTAATATTCTTTATCTGAATTATATTTTTTATTACTAGCTGTTGTTCTTCTTGTCTTTTTGTCCCTAATATCATATAATGTGATTTTTCTTCATTTATGAGGAGTCCCCTTAACTTCGCTTGATGTTCTAGATTTTTTTATAAGAGTTTTTACTTCCTCACGGGTGTTTGACATTAGAATCAAGTCATCAGCATAGGCCATAGATTGGTATGAATGCTAGTATATTGTAGTCCATACGTATTTGACTCTTCCTTATTATACTCTCTAAGACAATGTTAAATCTCCTTGTTTAGTCTCAGATTAGTATTAAAACTTCTTGATAAACTTCCATGACATTGATGTGATTAAACTGGTCCATTTTCCTCTAAGTTTGAATATTGGTAATGTAATTAATAATAAAAAAAAATTAAATTAGGCAGCTGTACCTAGATTACTTAAGCTAAGATCACACACGGCTACTTTTGCTGGGGTGCAGCATAAAAAACAGCGCAGCACAAGTGAATCCCTGTGTGAACTCCCCTGCAACCTTAAAAGTAGCATATGCAAGCCGGTTGCATGCAGTATTTGTTTGCTGCGTGCAGTCCAAAAAGTAGCCACGTGTGAATGGAATTTTTAAGAGTTGCGATGGCTGCAAAAAATATATATTTGGTTGAAACTTTTGCAGCGGCTGCGCATGCAGTATCAATCTAGTTCTGATGACAGTGTGTTTTGTTTTTTATTAAAGGTGTCACGTTTCTCATATAATGCAAAAATTACTATGTTATGCATTTTTCTAAACGTAATTACGTTGTAAAGAACTTTTTGTAGTTGGAATTTGGTTGATGCAATAGAAAACAGATACATTTTATCCTTTTAGCATGACAATCTTGAAATTTTATTTTTATAATAAATAGTATAGCGAAATATTTTAATGCATCATGGATGTAATCATTTTAATCGAATTTGCTTTCATTTATTTAAAGAATTAAATAAAATTTCAAAAACAAACACCCTCGTTCAACAGAGCAGATCATTTACTTTCAGAAAAATGTCAGTATTTGTTTTTAACTTCAAAGATGTTCCTGATTTTGTATCAAATTTAAGTCTGTATTAATGCAACCCCTTAATAAGAGAACAGCTAATAAACAGTTGCAGTTGGCTTTGTCTTATTATTATAATTACACCATATTAGACACAAATTAATGTTTCTTATTAATTCAAACTTGTTAAAAACCGACAAGCACAAGACGAAACACCAACGAATCATAAAATATAATAATAATAAAATACTGCACCTATGCTGCAGCTGTGGGTTGCACGCTGGAAAAGCGTGTTGTGTGTGAACACTATTGCAGCCTTTTATTAGTCTTGCAGTTTTAAAGGGTAGCTGCAGTAGAAAAACTTGCATGCTGCACGCTACTTTTAGGATATGTGTGAACACCACACGAAACTTTTGCAGCCGCAACTCTAAAACTGCGCTACAAAAGTAGCTGTGTGTGATCTTAGCTTTAGTAATCTAGGTACAGCTGCCTGAAGATGGCCTTGTAATAGCTATTTATGTAACAAGTACATAATGTAGGACTTTATAGACAAGCCCAGTTTATGGCCGAGCGAGCGAAGCGAGCAAGGCCTATAAAAAGGGCGAGTCTATAAGGTACGATTATGTAAGAGTTGCATACAAAGCTTTATGTTCAATTCCTAAAATTGGCTAATTATCAAAAAAAATCAGTTTATAAATTTGACATCTATTCTTGACAGAAGAAAATTTGACATCTATTCTTGACAGAAGAAAATTTGACATGTAATATACAGTTGTCATACTTTATTTTACTACTATATACTTTATTTTACTACTACCACTTTATTTTACAAGTACAATAATAAGCCAGTTCACTGCCGCAAAACAATACAATAAACAGTACTTTATAATGCAATCGGACATAAATTTAATTATTATTAATAAGGCTGAAACAATTGTAGCTAAGAAAAAAATAAATAAATTTGTTTTGGATGAACTTTGGGATTTTTTTTTATTAATTACATTTCCATGACATTGAATTTGAGAAGAAGTCTCTGCTAGTGTCATTTTTAAAAGCTCTATTTTATCTTTTTTAAAGTTCAGTTCCTGAAGTGCCATTACGATGTTTTTCATCTATATTCTATCATAAGCCTGTTTAAAATCGATCAGTACTGTATGTATTGATTTGTTCTTCCTTTTACATTTCTCCTGTATTTGTCATAGTATAAAAATCTCCTGCAACTTGATTAGTTCGGCTTCTATTCCATCTGAGGCTGAACTCTTTCCATTTTTCATATTTCTAATAATGCTCTGTATATGTTTTATCTTCTTCATTATACACTCTTGTTATTTGTTCTATTATATTTGGTGGTTGTTCAGAGGATTTCCTCGTAGTGTTGTGCCCATTTTTCTAATATGTCTTTTTCTTCTATAGTTACATAATTCTCCATTCTTATTTCTTATTGTTAATGATTGGGACTTATGCCCTTGTTTTTCAGTTTTTAACTTTTTATAAAATTCTTTTATTTCGTTTTTGTTACATGCTTCTTCTAATTCTAATTCTTCTTCTAATTTTTCTATTTTCTTCTTTTGAACTTCGTTTTTCTTTTTTGTATGTATGTTATGTGCTGTATTTCTTGCAACCCTGTAGTATCTTTGTTTTCTTGTCACTTGTTTAATTCTTGCCTTTCTTCTTTCTTCTACTACTTCTTCACATTCTTTATCATACCAGTCTTCATTTCCTGTTACAGGGCTTTTTCTAACTTTCCTGCCTTTTGTGTAATAATAGTTCTTATCGTATCCCATTCTCTTTTAACATCTTCATACCTTGTTGACTTATTTCGCTGTCCATCACCTCTATGTATTCCTTTCTTTTGTTTGCATTTTGTATCTAATAAGCCAAGAGCAAAGTGTAACATCGATCAGAGAATTTGCGAAAAGAGGGAGGGAAGAGGAAACACTGGAAAGCTTTGAAAGATAGGAATTGCAAGAACAAGATCACCACAGAAAGATACCTTAAAACAACAAAAAGAAAACCAACAGCCCATAGAAATTAAAAATACAGCAGAAACAAAAACGATGGATTAATAGAAGGATTAAAAACGGACATGAAGGCTGAATATCAGAAAGGCCCAGGCGAACTATTAAATGACGTTAAGGAAGAAATTAAAGGAATAAAAAAAGAGTTTGATAAGAAAGAAAAACGTTGGGAAACTGAAAGAGGAATAATGGAAAACAGAATTACAAATTTAAAAGAAAAATTCAAAAGCCAAGAAAGAGAAAAGAAAAAACAGAATATTGTGATCAAGGGACTGGAAATGCAAGACCATAATTTAATAAAAAATATTGAATCAATGCTAAAAGAGCAAATAGGGGCTTTTAAGGTAGGAAGAAATGAGGCAAATAAAGTAATAATAGCAAAAATAGGAAGTTGGAAAGAAAAATGATCTAACAGTAAAAGAACGAGAAATACAAACTAAGCTAAAAGAAATTGCCCAGGAAGAAAGGGAATACAGTTAAAATAGGTTATCAAAAAATGCTCATCAATAATACATTATATAAATGGGACAAGAATCACAGTAAATTAAAACCTTCTACCGATTAAAAAAAACTAGCACAAGAAAGAAATGATGGTCTCTCGGAAACGAACTTGGCAATGAAGAAAGGAAAATGAACAGGAACAAACACAAAATGAATCTGTAAATTGGTAAGTGGTGATAAAAGGGCTAAAAAACACACGAAAAGTAAAACTATTAGTTAAGGAAATTAAAAGATATAAGTTAGACTTTCTAGCAATCCAAGAAACAAACATTAAAGATATCACAAAGCACGAGATTAATAATAATAATATGTTTAATAACGCCAAATAGCAATTACAAAATTAATATATAAATAAGTAACTTGAGAAGTTTGATTAAACATTAAATTATAAATAATGTAGTTATATTAATATCAACATAAACTAAAACAACAAGAACATCAGAAAGCTAAATATCACAATTATCGAATTACCTTTAGAAGTGCCCATATGCCACTCTCATCCCTACGCGATCACATCCCAGCCTTCATATGTAGGTATTAAGTTATAGAATCTAATTGTCTTTTAAAACAATCTAAGGATTTAGAAAAAAAATTTAAAGCTGTTAAATTGTTTACAATCCTAGAAACTCGATTTAAAGGACTGTTGCTAGCATAGACAGAGTGGCACATAGCAACCTCCAAAAGAGGAGCATTTCACAAATCCCTCACAGGAGCTTTTAAATTAAAACATGTCAAAATCTCTGGACACTGTATCATACCGTTAATAATCTTAAAGAAAAAACCAGCATCTTTGTTTTTCATCCTCTGTTCTAGTGGTTTTAAGCCCAAATATTGTTTTGTTTGCAAAGTATTTAACAAGATACCATGCATGGCAAGCTTATGTTTTATATACTGAACAAATCTGTTCTGAATAGATTAAATGCGAACAATATGAACATTAAAAATTGGTGACCAAATAGTAGAAGCATATTCTAAACGAGATCTTACAAGGGATGCAAACAACACCATAAAGGATCGAAAGTTATTGAAGTCTTTAGAGGTCCTTATCACAAAACCCAACATTTTATTGGCTTCTGACACAATATAATCTAGATGGTCACAAAATTGAAGTTTACTATCCAAGACAATGCCCAGATCCTTAACAGAGTCGACATTTTTCAAAATGCTATCCTTAATTTTATAGTTATACTTATTTACATCCTTCTTTCTTGAGAAAACAATAGTAGAACATTTACTAGGGTTTAAAGATAACTTATTAATAGTGCACCACTCATCAAGCAGATCCAGATCCTTTTGAACTGCTATCATGTCATTAGAAGAATTTACGCAACTAAAAAGCTTTAAATCATCCGCGAAAAGCAAGAAAGGGGAAATAAAATGATCACTAATGTCGTTGACAAAAATATTAAATAAAATAGGACCTAAATGAGAGCCCTGGGAGACTCCACTTGTTACAGAAATGACATCTGATTCAAATCTATTCAGTTTGACACGTTGTGTTCTCTCGTGCAAATAAGAGCTAACCAATCATGAAAAGGTGGCCTTACACCATAATTATACAACTTCTGCAACAAGATATTATGATCAACAACATCAAATGCTTTACTGAAGTCAGTATGGATGGTACACTGTAAAAAATGAGGTAAAATTACCTTGGGAAAGAGGTAACTTTTCGCTATTATTTGCGGTATTTTTACCCTAAAATTAATTTTACCTATACATTTAGTAGTTTTACTATTTGTGGTAAAATGCCCTGTAATTATGTAAAATTATACAAATATAAGTAATTCTACTACATTGAACTGGTTAAAATCACTATCCATAATATAAATTTACATAACTCAGACAATTTTTTCCTTACAAATGTATAATTGCTCAATAACTTAATTCATTTTTAGTGTAATATTAAAGATAAGATGAACTTGAACAAGAATAGTGTAATTTTACCCTTAATATGTTTTTAACCGTTGAGATGCTATTTCGCTGATCGCACTTGTTTGTGACCTTCGTTTCGTGAAAGAATTCAGGAATCCATTATGAACAGTACAAATAGGCTTTTTGGGGAATGGTCGGAATGGTGTGTACCATTCTTTTATGATTTCGGCGAGGCGTACTCTATCGATATCGAACGAAGTGTTCATTGCTCATTAATATTTTGTTTTTCGTTGTAGTGTAGTGCGCATTTATTAAAGGCAAATATTTACACGTATGACCGAAGATGGGAAGAATTTTATTTTATAGTAGAAGTTAAAAAATAATAATCGGTAAGTACCTATATGTTAAAATTACAAATTTAAACCAATAAAATAAAAATATTTAATTTAATGTTTTTCTAGGATGAATCAAAAATTGAAGAATTCGAAATAAACTAGCATAACTGTAATTGAGAAAGGTACTCGTGTATAATTGTTTATATAATTTATAATTTTTTAATTTTCTAGGTGGAATCGAAACTTTATCTGAATGTCTTTGAGAGACCAAATATTTCCGAAAGCCCCTGAAAAGAAGTTCTGTTAATGTCTTATATTTTATATAAGTACATACGTTCAATAAAAATTACTTTGATTTTATTTTGTTTCATACAATTCCTTTACCTATGTAAGTAATATTCAGAGGAACGATTGAATTTGCAAGTACTTTCGCAAGTCATCGTTACATTCAAGAAGTATTTTCACATTTGTATTTTAACCCTGAAAAGTACTATTGCCATGAAATATTAACTTTGTCATGTAACTTTACACAGGTGTTTTAATGTTAAAATGTAAAATTACATTGAGATTGTAATTTTAATCTGTAAATTTACTTAAAAAGGAAACATTACAATGCAAACTTAACCTAATGTTGAAATTTTTCACTTCCTATGAAAATTACACTTTGAAGTAAATTTACCCCAAAAAATGGAGGTAACATAGTTGCCTCCATTTTTTAGGGTATAATTCACCGGTAATTTTTTAGAGTGTAGGAACTTCCAATCCATTGTCCATGCTAGAGAGAATAAAATTGGTAAATAAAAACAAATTCGACTCAGTAGAACGTCCTTCAGTAAAGCTGTGTTGTTGCTGACTTATTACATTCTTAAAAGAAAAACTAAGTGATGGTATAATTAACCTTTCTAGAACTTTAGGCATTGCTGATTGTATGCAGACCTGTCTGTAATTCTTTACATTGGCTTTATCTCCTGACTTAAAAATTGGTAATACAAATGAACTTTTTTAGATTAGAGATAAGATGGATATATATGGTTCAACGGAGGAGGACAGCAGAATAGATTTGGGACAGGATTTCTGATTAAGGAAGAATTAAAAAGTAACATAACAGAGTATAAAGTATAAAACGAAAGAGTGAAAGGAATTTATAGAAAGTTAATCATTGTAAATGTACAAGCGCCAACTAAAGATGCTGAAGAAGAGAAAAATTAACTTTATGAAATAATTGAGAAACTAGCAAACAACATCCCAAACTTTAACGTTAAAATAATAATAGGTGATCTAAATGTAAAAGTCTTTAGAGAAGAAAGAAGCCTAACTATATCACAGGTAAAGAAAGTTTACATGATACAACAAATAACAATGCACAAAAGTTAATCGCTTTGCAGCTATGAAATGTACGATCCTCAAAAGTATGTTTTCACAACATAAAAACATAATAATTATATAAAGCTACATGGTTAAGCCCAGATAAGAACACAACAAACCAAATAGATCATTTAATAATAGAAAAAAACACAAGCAAATTGTGTAGAACAAGTAAGATTTTACTGATGCACTTTCTAGTACTAAATGAACGAAAATCGAGTATGGCTACGGATTTTTATTGTATTTCAAGTACGCATGTGAAACATGAAGCATTTGTAGGGGAAGAGGGGGAACAGTATTACACGTACTACAGTGTTGCACTTAATGTTTTTAGGATTGCTTTATCTTAAAAATTGTTCATATTTTCATGTTAGAAGTACTTTGGTTTTAACCAAGTGTAACATTTTGGTTAATATTCACCGATGGGTTTTCAAGAAATTAAGGTATATATGTTTTTTAATATCAAAACTAATTATTTCAAGTAAAATACAATTTACTTCAGGATTAAATTAATTAAAGCTAGATTATTAAAAATTTATTTATAAGTAGTTTGTAAGCTTATTTACGCCGGAGAAGCACGAACTTAACCTCAAAACTGTTTGTCCCTTATTAACTATTCGAGTATAGAGTTTCAATAATGAGGGTAGTGTTACAGTGGATAGTGGGGTTCGGTGTAACATTATTTATGTAACACTTGTGCAGACAGTGATCAGTTCAAGTTACATCTAAGTGACAAAGATACATTATTCCATTCAAATCATATCGATGTTGGAAACTTCGTGGTAATACAAGAAGAGGCTATAATAAAACTCAGAATTTTGTCAATTAGGGGAAATTGCACGTACAACGAATACAGAAGTTAATCCAATTTATAAATTCGTAGGTACAACGCAAGAATATAAGAATTTTAAGTTGTTTTATTAACATTAACATTGTTAACCCTTCCTTGTAAATTTGTTCCCCACTATTAGGATACAGTGTTACACAGCGCACCAAGCTGAATAAATCTTAATTTCTCTAAAAGTTGAAATAATCAAAGTGAGTTAAATGTAAAAGTTGAAAGAAGATTAATAACTCTTAAACTAGGAAGAGAATAAATTTTAAAATTTTTATTTGGTTCCGAGTTATATCAAAAAACATTTTTTGTGTAACACTGTTCCCCCTCTTCCCCTATTGTTTTGTACTCTATATAATACCAAAAGAGCCAATTTAAACTGATACCACGAACTTTTGGTGGTTTTTATGTTTTGACTGTGTACGGTTTACTTTTCAATAGAATATTCTATGTTTGTGCTGTTTTTTATACATTTGCATCTTAAATATTTATTAAAAACTAAAGCACATAATACATATCAGTAGCTGAGATTCTTTTACATATATTTCTGAAAAGTGTGGTTAATATCTTACCTATGACTATTAAGCGTATTAAGAGTATGTGCGGAGGTGCGAATGTTAAGTGTGCTGGAAGGAGCACTGGAGTTTCCCACCCCACTTTTATAAGCGTACGAATGGATTTTGTTGTTCTTCATTTTATCACTTGCAGATACTGGAAAAAATCCAATTTTTTGTAACCCATGCAAACTTCTAATATTTTGTTTATATAAGACTTACCTTCAAATCCAAACTGGGTTAAAAGTCCATTTGCATTACTAACAGGAATGTCAGGACCAGATTTTATCCTGTTGTCGTTAGGTATATTAACACTGTTATGTTTAGGACTAGTTAAGGTATTTGAAAGTATCGAATGATTTTTAGATAATTCATCTGCACCTTCACTAATATTGGACACGTTAAACATTGAACAACCTATAGTCCTGTCTTCAACACCAGAATAATTTACATTGTCTGTGTTGCATGTTACAGTACAGTCCGAATCAATAAGACTACTAATATTGGAAGTAAAACTATCATTAACACTAGGGGTAAGCGTATTCAGACCAACATTAACGTTTAAGTTAATGCCTGTTTGCACATTCGTATCACTGAATTGCCTTGTATCCGTCACAGGAACTTCCGTACTAACCGGACAGAGGTCTTCTAGAGTGAATGGAGTTGTTAAGAAAGTAGACGTGTCTAGGAGCGAACTTGGAGCTTCTAACGTCTGTATTTCCAGTGTGAATGGAGTGTTGGCACTAGGTATGAATGTATCATCATCTGGAGGTAGAAGATGACACGGTGGTTCATAATCGGGAGGTGGCGTTTTCGGTCGAAAATGTAACCTGAAAATAAAATTTATGCAATTAGATTTGTTAAAAAGTTCTTACTATTAGTAAAAAAAACATCAGTTAAAACATTTACTATAAGTTGAATAAGCAAATGGCCCTCTTAATAATATTCCTAATAAGATATATAATATCTTGATAATCTATATGGGTTGGAAACGCATGGGCTTTGTATATGGATATAAAAGCCTTCAATAAAAAGGAGAGTCGGATAATAAGTACAATGGAAAGTGGGATCCGTAAAGAGCAAACTACTTATAGACCAGATTACTATGTTAAGGATTTTAATAGAGCAGTTGGCAGAATTTCAATCGCCGTTATATATGTTATTTATAGATTTCGAAAAAAGCCTTCGACTCCATCAACAGACAATACATTTGGGCAACGCTTAGAAAGATTGGCTTACCAGATAAAATAATCCGACTAATACAAGCGGGGTATTTAGGGTTCCAGTGCAAGGTCCTACACAAAGGTAAATTACAGAAAGTTTTGTATGTGACACAGGAGTACGACAGGGATGTATCCTATCACCACTACTGTTCACTGTTGCGTTGGATGAAGTTTTACGGAATAAATTCAATAAACCCATGCAAGAAAAATTTAATATGTTACAACAGGAAGCAAGCAAGGCAGGATTAAAAATAAACAAGGAAAAAAGCAAAATGAAGACTGCTAACACGGAAGGAGACAATAACATCTACTACTTAGATAACAATATGGTGAAAAGAACTGAAACATCTACGCTACCTAGGTAGCGTAATTACGAGTAATAGTTGCTCAGCACAAGATATCGAACAGAAAATAAATAAAGCGAGAGGCGTTTTTATTAATATGAATAAAATTTGGAGAGCAAGTAATTTAGAAGTTAAATCAAAATTAAAAGTGTTTAATTCAGTTTAATTTATTTTTCATGATTACCAATCTGCTAATAAAGAGTTTCAAAACAAGAAATGTCACTAAGAAAATTTGACATGCGACTTAATTCTAAATAACACAGAGCTCAGTTTATATTTAGGAACTCTAGGTAATATTAGAATAAAGCTTTTGTATGCAATATTTTCTATTTTAAATATTTATTAAATGAACATTAATAACATATTTATAACATATTTGAAGTATTAAAAGTAAACAGAAACTCTTCTTTCGCCTCTATAATCTTCGTGGTCTATGCAGGACGCGTTTCAGAAGATTTTCTCCCATCGTAAACATTACAAACATTTTGCAAATTGTATACCTCACTTGGGCTTTTTGGTATGCAGACCTTAGGGAAAAGTGGTATCTTCCGTACTTCAAGTGTAACATGAGTACGCCAAAGCGACTTTTGGGCTCTGATACGCAAAGTATGCTGATATTTATAGTAAAAAACGTATCATCAGATGAGTTAATGGAAAAAAAAGGATCAAGTAGCTAGATGGCCAAATGAAAAGATATAGAACAAAAACCATTTCTGGAGTCGCCAAGTGACCTCACTCCGTAGTTTAAGGGTAAATTTTGTATAATGGACAGGAAACATTTTCTACTTTAAAGAAATTATGTTCATCAGAAAAAACTGGAAAGAAGATGCATCAAGATTTAATTAAAAAATTAAAAGAACATTTTACTCCATCTGCAAATGTTATCGCAGAACGATATAAATTCCATAAAGATTAAAAACTGCCATAGCGCAAACATACTAGTTTGGAAATGCTAAGAGATAGTAACAGATTTGTATTTGGAATTTTAAATGATGATCTACATGTTATATTATTAAACAAAAAAACCGATATCACTTTAGAAAAGGCAATTAGCATGGTAGCCAGCTGGGAATTACCAACAAATGAAAATAACACTAATCTATAATCAACCATTTTGCTATTAAAAATGTTTTATACCGTCCCGAAGTAAATCTAAAACGATGCACAAATCATTTAAAAAAAATTGTTCCAAATCTCAACATTCACAGTCTTGTGGACAATGTGAAAGTCGGTTATCACACATCATTTAATCAATGTCCAACAAAGCACGTGCATTGTAATTCCTGGATATTTATGGACAATTTTGCTTGAGTCTGTTTATGGGTAAATGCCATATAATGGGACGATCAAGTCCTTGTGATACTATAATCCTTTTTAATAACCTATTAACGAAAAAACCACAATGATGTGTAGGTCCTGTTTTATTTGAGACCATGGCAAAGTATAGTGTATTAATTTTTTATTGATTGGTATAGTTCCCAAATTTCCGGGGAAATATGTCATTTCGGTAATTGTGTCCTTTCTGGAGTTTTATATGAACCAAGATATTTCTTGCAAAAAAAATGTATTCTGTAACGTCAACAAATCGTTATATAATAATAACATGTTTCTTTGGTCTTACTGTAACAGGGTTCTTGCATTTTTGAAATTTATACATTCCTTGACTTTTCCAGGTTTTTCAGCCCAAAAATCTCATTTTCTAGGTTAATTTTGCAAGCCATTTTTGAAACAAAATTGGAATTTAAGACCGTTAAAATTATCAGTAAATAAATTTATTTTCCGGTAAATACCGAACCCAATTTGAATATTATTGTTGAAATTCCATGTATTGCTGTCGAATTTTCAGACTTTTCCTGATCAAAATTTTTCCTCACAATTCGAGGTGTTCCAAGTGCATGTAATAACACTTTAATGTCTGTTGAAAAAAAGTGAGTCATTTCGGTAATGAGACAATGTTATTAATTCACCTCTTTTGATAGCATACTAGGGGTAATAGTTTTGTGTGCTTAGAGCAACGATCATGTGCAGTATGAAATGTAAGCGGTAAGTTTATTAAATACTGTAATAATTAAATAATGTGAATAGTTTTAGAGATATACTTATTACATGTCAATTCGTCAGTTCCAAAATATGCCGTATAATAAAATAGCAGGATTAGTCAACAGCCACCCGGATCTAAATTTTCTCAATATATCTTTGTACTCTTTTAAAAGAAATCTAAAATCTGTGATATATAAGTAGTAGCCTGAAACCCATAAGTATTCTGTGATTTATAAGTAAATTTTGTTATATATATTTATACTATTTATTAATATATTTGTTATAATCTGGATTAGTTTTAATATGATGTATGCCTGGCTTTAGCGAATATTAAAAAAAATAAGTACAAGCGTATATAAATGGGGCAACTGTATAATTATATCTAACACTATTATCTCATGGTGATTTCTTATTTTTTATATCTTTTGTTATGTTTTATCATGTATCATGTATTATATATATTTTTTTCTTTTGTGATGTTTGTAAAATGGAGATTTCCGTATATTAATTAAATAAATAAATAAATTCGGTAAAACAAAAAGCGAATAAATAGAAATTTGTATTAAAATAAGAATAAGCTACTTTATCTGACAGGTTTGAAAGATAGAAACAGTAACCTCATTTTCTACTCCAAAGTTATTTAAAGTAAAGGTAGAATTATTACATTTCTGTAATACAGTCAATTCGGTAATTCATCATTAATGTTTAAGATGTCAAAATTAAAAAGAAGAAGAACGTAAATAAAGACAAGATGGAAAACGAAAGAAGAACAAAGACAGCGTTAGAGAATTTTGGGATAAAATAACAACGGAACAATTAGTTGGAAAACGGAGAAAAAATCATGAAATTGGAAATTGGAATATTGGAAAAACAAAAGTAGGAAAGATTTAAAATATAAAAGCCTGCACTGATAGAGAAAAAAAAAGCAAGCGCACTATCGTAACGTAACTTCGTCGCATAATATGATGTTATGGAATGATGAGTTTCTCATTGTAACTTCCTCGCGTATCACAGATGCAAACAGCGCACATATTTAGTAATGGATTATATAGTAAGAAGCAAAAGGCTGGATTGATTGATTACGGTGGACATCATTTATATTTTACCCTATATTATATCATTAAAATGCAAAGTGTTTTCTTGGGTCAATTCCATACTTATTGCGAGCAGAAAAAACTAACGAGTTACAACTAAAAGTATGTACTACCTTTTTTGAATAGTAAATAATCATAGACCACGGTTTCCAATTTTCAAATAATAATTTAAGAAAGTGTGTTGTGACTAATTACTGCAAAACAAAAATAAGTGAGCCTTTAAGTTTATTATAAGTAAGTAATAATACCATTCTAAAAAAAAGGGGTATAAAGTGCGTAGTATTAAATAAAGTTCGACTATTTTTGTTCTTTTCTGACATTATTGTTGCCTTGCGCAAAGATCATCCACTTTTCTTAATTACACTACTTCTCATGATACTATTTAGATTGTTCTTCTTGACAACCCTTCTAACATAAAATGATCAACAACATAGTTTTTACCTAGTTTGTTCCTTTTGTATATTTTACGAAAATTTACAATGGCTTTCCATACCCCTTTCTCGTTCTTGGCATTATAACTGATAATAAATTTGAGAAACCACTTATTTTTATTTCCAGTAATTTACCACATTAAGCACATTATTTTAAAATATTATTTGAAAATTGAAAATCATGATCTGTGATTAAGTTTATCCAACGCACGCATAGTAAGTGTAGATCTTTAGTTGTAACCCGTTATTAATGAAATACAATTATTGAACTGCACTACAATATATTGAAAGCTGTGAAATTATAAATTTCAATAAAAATAAAATAAGTGAAATTAAAATAAAAATAGATGACACGTCTAGATAGGTAGTAAACAGGTGTATACATAATTGTGCAATATTTCTTTGATGTGACGCTAGAAAACTGACAACAGATTGAACACGACAATGTTACGATGTAAAACCCTGGTTTCTATTAGGGGAACGTCACGAAAATCTCGTCAAAGTCTCAAAGAAAAGTTCATTTCGTCATCCTTTCGATGTGATAGAAAACTTTTCGAAAATTTCGAACTTAGGGAAATTTATTATTTATTTTTTATGCCCGATTATCACAATATGTGACATTTATCCTTATTATGTTGATACAGCATGTTCTTATTGTTAAGAAGCAATCTAAAAACTGAGTTAAAAAAACAATTATACGAAGATCTAAATAAAGATGTGCAACTAAAGGACATGTTTTCACATTATAAAAAAGATATTCATGGTGTACGATAATAATAGACTAGCGTCCTATTATTTTAATAAAGCTAAGAAAATGCAGTCACCAACAACACAGAAACAAAATATCAAACAAATAAACACCAAAAAACAAACGCTATATTAAAACTGGAGACAATCAAGTAAAAAAAACCCTATTTAAAACTAGGATCGTGGAATGTAAAAACACTGCTTTAAGCAGGAAAAATCAATGAAGTTATGGATGAATTAGACAAATGGAAAATGCACATAACGCCAATTCAAGAGGTAAGATGGAAAAGCCATGGTAAAGAAGAAAAACAAAAAATATACTTCTACTACAGTAGAGCTGCGCAACAAGGTAATAATGGTACAGGATTTATGGTGAAGAATTCAATAAAAATATATCATTCTAGATTTTGCACCAATAAACGTATAGAATAAACAAGATGAGAATGAGGCAAATTTTGCAACATAAACATTGTGAATTTATATGCCCAACTGAAGATGGCAAAGATGAAATAAAAACAGAATTCTACAACAAGCTACAAGAAACATTAGACGAATTACCCGCACAAGATATGAAAATCCTTATAGGCGATTACAATGGAAAGATAGGGAAAGAAAAAGATATAGAAGATGTTGCCGGAATATTTACATTACACGAGCACTCTAATGATAAGAATATGTGAGCTAGCTGCAAGTAACAATCTAATAATTAGCTCAACGGTTTCTCAACATAAGAATGCCCACCTAGGCACCTGGAAGATACCAGGAAAACAAAAATTCAACCAAATAGATCATGTTCTCGTATGCAAGAGATGGGCTTCCAACATAAAAGATGTTAGCGCCTATAGAGAGAACCTAACTGTGACAGCGATCATTACTTATTAGTTACCAAAATAACGCAGAGGATATCAAACTCAAGACCCAACCAAATAAGCAGAAAAACTGGAACAGTCATAAACTGAAAGCTGCAGAAATAAGAAAACATTATGTGTAAGCATTTAAAATATGCAAATGACACCCCCCTCAGAAAATATAAATCAAGAATGGAACACAATCAAAAACGCTATAAACACTGCGGCAGCTGCAGTCCTAGGAACAAAAATGAAAAACAAGAAGGAAGATTGATTTGATGAACAATGTAACAAGGTAATAAAAGGGAAAAACTAAGTAAGAAGAAGATGTCTTCAAGCCCCAGAGAACAGCTACAAGTTAGAGGACTACAAAGATAAGCGAAGAATGGAAAAAAACTTACGTAAGCATAAAAAGAAATCTGCACTAAATGAAAAACTAAAAGAATTAGAAAATAACTTTAACTATAAAAATACAAGAGAATTCTATATGAACATAAAAAAAGAAACAGTAAACTTCAAATTTAATTTAATGCATTGTAAAGATACACAAGGAAAACTTTTAACAAACCCTGACGAAATAGGAGACAGATGGCAGGAATACTTCTCAAAAAAAACAGCACTGAAAAACGAGAACTCCAAACAGCAGAACAAAACGAAGATTATCCAACATACGAAGAGACAAAAACAATAATACAGAATCTAAAAAGCAATAAATCACCAGGTGCAGACAACATAACCTCTGAACTAATAAAAAATCTAACTGAAGAAGAATTAAGAATGTATAGTTTAATAAAAAGTGTATTGGAAGAAGAATTGCCCAATCAATGGAAGTGCGGTCTAATAATTCCCTTATATAAAAAAGGTGACGTAACACTATCTAGCAATTATCGAGGAATAACATTACTAAATATAACTTACAAATCCTATCATTACTAATTGCTAAAAAGCTTGAAAAATATTAAGAAGAAATACTTGGAGAGTATCAAAATGGATTTCGTAAAAATAGATCAACATCAGATAACATCTTTACTGTAAGATAATCATTTGAGAAATGTTGTGAACACAATATCAACTTATATAATATATTCATAGACTACGAACGTGCATTCGATAGTATAAATAGAGAAGTGTTAATTTCAAGCCTAAAAAGCCTAGGCATACCACAAAAACTTATAAATCTTGTACGGATGACTTTACATGGATCTGAAGCAAAAGTATTAGTAAACAGAAAAGAAACAAGCTTTTAATATCCTAAGGTGGGTCAGACAAGGAGATAATCTGTCGGCAATGTTATTCAACTTAGGATTGCAAGTAATAATAAGAAATACAAACATCAACGACACTATAATAACAAAAACCACCCAACTAATGCTATTGTGTTGACAGGAAGAAATATAATAGAAGTAAAAAAAGAAGTGACAATGTTAGAACAAGAATCACGAAAGCTAGGATTAATAAATACACAAAACAAAAAAAAAGTATATGGAATGTAGCCGACAAGAATTAAAGAACTCCAAGGCCCATACCGCAAACCAATTACAAATAGGGGATAACCATTATGAACAAGTGGTTTCACCAACAAGTTTCACCTACTTAGGCACACGAATTACAAAGAATAACAGCATAAGAGAAGAAATAATAAACCAAATACAACTAGTTAATGACTTCAAAATTAATAACAAGAAAAACCAAACTAACGATTTATCAAACTATAATAAAACCACAGTAATATACGACTCAGAATCTTGGAATTTGAAGTCGAAAAGCAGTTATTAGTTAGATTTGAAGGAAAAATATGAGGAAAAATAATATGAAGAATATTTGGGGGAATAAAAGACAATAATGATATCTGGCGCAGAAGAACAAGTAAAGAAACCAAGAGCCTAATAAATAACCAGAACATCGTTAGGTCTATAAAATCTCAACGGTTGCGATGGTTTGTATCAAGTTAATATCAGAATGGATCCCGCCAAACAAAAGACCAAAAGGTAGACCAAGAACGCGACGGCTAAATGAAGTTATGGAAGATATAAAAACAATGAAAACCAAGAATTGGAAGAAGCAAACAAAGGATAGAAATAAATAGAGAAGTGTGATTGCACAGGCCAAGACTCATCATGGGTTGTAGAGCCACTTATATACCGGGTATCCCAAAATGCTATTTACACACAATATCTCCCTTATTTGAAAAGATAAAGAAATCAACCAAAAACTATTGTGAATGACTCAAAATGGCCCTTCAAAAAACATCCTTAAACGCTGGTTGCATAGCAACGTTTAAGAGATCATGCCAACTTGATTAATTTTTCAAATTGCACCCTCTGTTTTTTTCACGGAAATGTATTCTTTACTTCATTCTGCATATGGTAGTATGCCTTATGTAATTATCTAATGTGCATTTAGGGATTGAAAAAATATTTTTTATAAATAGTACACATTCATTGTTCATATTCACTAACTAAATTATTTATTCAAAAAGTATTATGATCAGAGGCATGTCTACAAGAGAACTGAGGCGCTTTGAAGCCTGTGTAGTGCTCACAGGATGGCATTTTGAGCATTTGCTTTAAGTTTAAGATAAATTCAATTTACAACCAATATTTTTAAAACCCCTAAATGCACATTAGATAATTACATAAGGCACACTACCATATGCAGAATGAAGTGAAGAATACATTTCTATGAAAAAAACAGAGAGTGCAATTTGAAATATTAATCAAGTTGGCATGATCTCTTAAACGTTGCTATGCAACCAGCATTTAAGGTCCAAGTGTACCCAAAAAACGTGTGTTGTTTGTTTCATAAATAATATAATAATGTGATAACTTTGGTTTTAAGTAGTGATGGGAACTTGGGTGTCGAGTGTCGTGATACTGTTCGTGGTCGTGACACTTGAAGTGTCGCGACACTTCGTGTCGAACAGTATCGCTCTTATTAGAGTGTAATTCGAAGTTGCTTGATCATTCTTACAAAGAAATTAAAGGCAGATTTGTTGAACTGGCCAACAATCATTGAATAAGACGTACATATAAAACTATTTTGTTGTAGATTTTTTAGTTAAAATTATAAATTCATGAATTATTTGCAAAACATTAATTTAAAAGCCGAAACCTGAAAAGTTGACGCAACGCCTCCGTGGTTCGATGGCAAACCGTGGCTTGCTAAACTGCACGGGCTGGTGGAATGCACGATCGAACCCCGTTACAAGCATAACTTTTTTTTAAATTTTATTTGTTATTATTCTTTTATTCGAAAAACGTACAAGAAATAATACATTACAAATAAAAAATAAAGATACCCAATTAATAAGACATTGTCTTATTAATTTGGTATCTTTATTTTTTATTTGTAATGTATTATTTCTTGTACGTTTTTCGAATAAAAGAATAATAACAAATTATTTAAATTGTTTTGCAACTATTAATCTCACCGACTTTTATTCGAGAACGAACTATTTGGCATATTCAGATTTCCCATACTAATTTTCTATAGCAAATGTTAGAACGAATGAGGTGTATAAATAATTTAAAGTCTTTTAATGTACTTAATGCATAAATATATAACCATAACAGAATTTACTCATAAACCTAATTGTTTTTTAATCCCTAGTTTATGATTTACGTATTAGCTATGAATCTTGACTGCTCGTTTCAATTATATTATATGAACTAGCGCATGCATGATGTGTAAATGCGAAGTATCGTTAAAGAGTCGTGAAGGAGTCGACACTTCACACGGCTAATGGTTTCGATTCGCAAGTGTCGTGATACGCGGGTGGTATCGCGAACCCAACACTAGTTTTAAGTTAATAGTCGAGGAATGTTAAAGTTACTTACATAACTTGTTTTGGAAAAAAAATTTTTTAATTAAATTATTTCACATGTTATACGTGAAAAATTAATTTTGGAGAAACTGTACATTCAAAATTAATCAAAATAATACCACTTATATTTCATAGTATCTGAACTATTTTCCCAAAATTATAAGAAAATCGTATGTCTAGGGACTAAACTATTACCTCTTTTGTGCCAAAAAAAGCAGTTTTTTTTGCAAAAAGCAGGTTTTTTGGTAATAATTTAGTCGCTAGACATACAATAAAATTCTGGGAAAATAGTTCTAATATTATGAAATATAAGTGGTATTATTTTGGTTAATTTTGAATGTACAGTTTCTCTAAAATTAATTTTTCACGTATAACATGTGAAATAATTTAAATAAAATTTTTTTTTCCAAAACAAGTTAGGTAAGCAAGTTTTTAACATTCCTAGACTATTAACTTAAAACCAAAGTTATCACATTATTATATTATTTATGAAACAAATAACACATGTTTTTTGGGTACACTTGGACCTGGATGTTTTCTGAAGGGCCATTTTGAGTCATTCACAATAGTTTTTAATTGATTTCTTTATCTTTTCAAATAACTGAGATATTGCATGTAAACAGCATTTTGGAACACCCGGTATATACATGATGTACGAGATAAAAATAATCTAGTAGCGATTGATGTGTGAGTGGAAAATCAACAAAGGAAGTGCTACTAAGATTTTCTCTAAAAAATAAATAGTTAGTTTCTGTTGCAGGAGAAAATATAAAAAACGGGCGCTAGCCGCCCTTCATCGGCTTAAAAAGCCGATTAAATAAAACGCTACTGTAATGATAGAACCGTACAAGTGATTTGTACAACTTTTGAGACTCTCGCTTGAATAAATTCTACTTCTAAAACTAATAACTCAGAAAGAACTCAAACACTACCAAAACCAATCATCTTCTCGAGCAGTACTCTCCTGCAAAGACCTTTAACGGCACTTCTTTTCCATTCTCCTCTTTCCAACACAAATATTTTAGTCTTACTTGGTGTGGGCTATGCTAAGCTTCAGCTATGCGTCGCAACTGCAACAACCACAAACCGTAACAAAAAGTACTTATTGGATTTATTTATTATTGAAAGTGAAAACCAATACCACAGTCATAGGGCAATCCAAAACGAGTTAGTAAAGGGAAGCTGGACAACATACAAACAGTTTGAAGCACTGTAGACTTAATACTGTTAAATGTTTTAAGTACCTGTTTCGCGTGTTAATATATTTTATGTAATATAGAGAGTAATTTATGATACCATTTGAAGTTACATCTTATATGTATCGTTCAAAAACTTGCAGCAATGTGGACTACCCTATTCAATGTAATTGGTTAGATGTCTTAATTCACTTGAGAAAAGTTTTTGATATTTTTCATATCTTATGAATATCAAAAACAACTTAGTTTGGTTGTATTTTAATGAGCTCAAAGATGCGACTGACAGAAAAGGACATAGGGCCCAGATAATTGTAAAATTTATAATTCAGTTTTATGTTTTTATATTTATGTTTTATGTTTCGATCAGTTCGATACCAAATTATAATTTGTAAAACAAAAAGTAATTGTTTTACTATTAATTTAGCTAAGTAGAAATTCTAAAAAATAATTTAAACTTAATAAGTGGTTTAAACCAAAGAATCGGGGTTTTTAAACGTTTTTTTGCCAACCCTGCTACACAGTAGTGGTATTTGTTCCTGTTATACTTTTAGTTAATAAGTGCATACTATTATTTTTATTAACATGTAAGAAGGAAATTGGTGAAAAGTTGGTTGAGATCACGAGTACCCAGAACAGTAGTTACCGCAGGGAACTTAAGACAAATCACAGTAGGCTCGCAAAGTGTAGAAGTGTTTCAAAAATGATCAAGTAATAAAAACATACTGCAATCAATCAGTATGGTAGGAGCTACAGCTGATCAGGGGAAGGAACAACAGCGGCTTGATTCTGACATCACTGACCCTAACAAGACCAATTGTAACTTTCAAAAGTTGAACTGAAAATTAACTTGAGAAAATTTGAAAAATGCAGAAAATGCCCAAGAAATGCCTGCTCCGTTTTTATTTCTCTATAGATTAAATAATGAAACTCAATATCATGTGCTTTTTAATTGTTTTTACATATAGTGGAGTAACCTTACGTTTTTATCTCGGAACCGGTCCAAACTACTTCGATTTGAATAATTTCTTTTTTAAAGTCTCGTAAATATAAAATACTAAAACCTTTACAAATCAGAAATTGACGCTCAGAATGGGAAATGTGGTGAAACTCGAATAACCTAAAACCATAACCAAGTGCTCCCGCACCGGTCGCTCGACCATCTCAGAACAGGATAATTTTTGGTGTGTTATCACATCTATATATTGGTAGTTCGAAGCCCCTATTAATTTATTTTTATTCCTTTTGGTTTAAATACGGCAGCCATATTTGTTTCGTGGTGCACGATGTTTCTTGCACTTTTCTATGTAAACGAAAATCTTGATATCTCAAGAACAGTTGGTGTAGAAAGTCGCGGTAAAGACCATTGTATTGTTCACATTTCGAACTACATTTGTTGTTCTAAACGTAACTTTTACAAAATGCTTCCTTAGGGCGCAAATTAAGTCGGAAGTTTCACGCTTTTTTGCTAAATTTTGGCTTTTTAAAGTGTCATATTTCCAGACACTGGCGAAATATCAGCGCTCATTCTTTTAAAAAAAAGTACACAGTTAAGGCTAGTTTATGTTTAAAATATTTCAAATCTGAAGCTTCACTATTTTGGTATTTTTGGGCTTTTGAAATTCTCGTTTTCTTCATTTTTGAACAACTTTGGACCTCAATATCTCTGATGGGCATAAATGGATTTTTTTTAATATTATGTGGATATGAAGTATATGATGGTAAACTATGGTGAAAATGGTAACTTTGATATTAGCTTGAGAACAGAGTAATGCTCATGTTAATTGTCATTCAATTTACACAGATTGATGGGGAAATCGGCCACGGGAGAAAATACAAAGAAAAAGTACCCTTGTTATATTAATAACTTTAGTTATCACTGCAAGGACTTTTATCAATAGCATATAACTACATATATATAATAATAGTTATAATAATAATTTTACTTTCCCAAACCAATATTAGCACCAGAATAAAGTACATTTACTAAGTAATACTAATAATAATGGAAATGGTATACATTTACAGTTTTCAACTGAGCATAACTCTGTCCTCACGATAATAACAAAGTTAAAATTTTTAACACAGTTTGCCATCATATGCTGCTTCATATGCACGTAATATAAAAAAATCCATCCATGACCATAAGAGATGTTGAGGTCCAAAGTTGCTCAAAAATGAAGAAAACGAGAATATCAAAAGCCCATAAATTCCAAAATAATGAAGTTTCAGATTTGAAATATTTTGAACATAAACTATCCTTAATTGTGTACTTTTTTAAAAAGAATGAGCGCTGATACTTCACCATTGTCTGGAAATATGACACTAAAAAGTCGAAACTTTGCAAAAAAAGCGTTAAACTTCGGACTTAATTTGCTCCCATAAGGAAGCATCTTACAAAATTTATGTTTAGAACAACAAATGTAGTTCGAAATGTGAACAATACAATGGTCTTTACCGCGACTTTCTATGACCAACTGTTCTTGAGATATCAAGATTTTCGTTTACATAGAAAAGTGCAAGAAACATCTTGCACCACGAAACAAATATGGCTGCCGTATTTAAACCAAAAGGAATAAAAATAAATTAATGGTGGCTTCGAACTACCAATACATAGATGTGATAACACACCAAAAATTATCCTGTTCTGAGATGGTCGAACAACCGGTGCGGGAACACTTGGTTATGGTTTTAGGTTATTCGAGTTTCACCACATTTCCAGTTCTGAGCGTCAATTTCTAATTTGTAAAGGTTTTAGTATTTTATATTTACAAGACTTTAAAAAAAGAATTGTTCAAATCGAAGTAGTTTGGACCAATTCCGAGATAACACTCTTTTTTGCTTAGCGTTACTCCACTAATATTAGAATAGGACAAGTAGATGTGTAAATGGTCTGATTACTTTTAAATGTTGTTTTCTAAGTTAGCAATAATGTAAAATACGAAACAAATTATATAAAAGGAAACTTACCAATCCCTTCTAACTTCCTCAAGAAATTCTACCATTTCAAGCTGCTGATCTTGAGTATGAGTATTGCTTCTTTCAACAGGTATACTCCATTCATCTGCAACTTCTTCAGGTTCCTGTTTAATCGTACTATTTATGTTAAATACATTCTCACTATTAACATCACTCACACTTGTCCGTAAACTACTATCTCTACCACAACTTAACTCACTTTTAATAGGAGTTTTTAAGAAGTTCGTATGATTATTTAAGTGACTACCTACATCTAAATTAGTATATAAGTTTGTTGTATTATTCACATCCGCACTGTGTTCATCTTTGACTACATTTAATATATTACTACATTCTGTTGGCTTGTAATTCTGTTCAGGTTCGTATATCGTAAAGTCTGCAGTTCTCCAAAAGTCATCCATATTTGTTGCAATACGATCTAAGACAACACGTCCGCCACGACCTATTCTTCTTCTAGAAAAACCAATACAACGCCGTCGAGGATGCGCCAGAGATGTTAATGTGTAACGATATCGTTTATCCCCTGCACCATTTTCTTCTTTTGAGTACCATGGCCAGTTACCTTCACTCTTTTGAGGCTAGAAATAATTAAAATTTAATTAGTTACTTTTACTTAATAATGATAACATTTATTGTGTAAAAGAAGTGTATATCAAGTGATTTAAATTTATTAATGCAATTTTTTGAGTATTCAAGAATGAGCTGCACAAAAATTGATTAAATTTAAACCAAGATTTAATCTTAAGCAACGGTTGTTATTAAGGAATTAATTGTACATAATTCAATTTTATATAACTCATCTTAAAGTAGTAGGAAAGGTTGGTTGAATTTCAACTTTTGTGACGTCCATTGATGTCGAATGAAGTGTTGTTATGTGAGGTTATGTTGTAAAAATGATAATAAATAACAATGTTTTCAATAAGGCGTTTTTGTTTTGCTTAATAATTGGGCATCAAAGAACTACGATACATTTTTATTTTTCTTCTCAAAAATACCTATAGTGTGATTCACTTCACAGCTTAACACCCGTGTATTTTTGTTATTTACAATCGAATCAATATCAAATTTTTATCAGGTATGGAACCCCTTAAAATAAACTTGTGTGTAATTAAAAACTCATTTATTATAAACCATCAGCCTACTAGGATCAAAAATAAATGGAAAAAATCCAACATATTATTTGGCCTTGTTTAATTGGAAAAGTCATTATGGTAATTTGTTCTGGGCCACTTTAAAAACCGAAAACCGAATTTTGGTTAAAAGAATCTTGACTAGTAATTATTTGAAATTTCAGCTCAACACCCCTGCATATTTTTCTTACTTATAATCGAATCAATTTCAAATTTTTATCAGGTAGAACCCCTTAAAAAAGAGATTTGGTGGCAATTAAAAACTGCATTTGTTATAAACCACTAGCCTACTATGATAGAAGATAAGGCCTTGTTTAAACTTGAAAACCCATAACCAAATTTTAATTGAAAAATCTTTAATAATAATTAATTGAAATCTTTCTTTCGGCTTCACACCCCTGTATCTTGTAATGTTATTTGAAGGGTCGGCCATAACAATGTTGTATGTAACAAAAAAATTTAACAGCAACACGAACTGATAGCAGATGTACAGTGTTGTTAAGGATGTTTAGGAGGTATGTCAAAATGATACGAAACAAACAAAGATTTAGTAAAACTCTCCTCATTTAATACTAAAACTACAGTGAAAATTTCAATCCGATCGACTAAGCCGTTTAAAAGTTATTGTAATTTAAAATAACTGTAATTTTACATGTGCTCTTATGGAGATTCGCTCACATAATAGAATAAAGTCGTTTCAATTACAGGAAAAAAAGCTACCAAGCTTCCCAAATTTTTAAATTACGTAACTTGAACTCCATAGAACCGATTTTGCATAGTTTTATAAACATTCACTAAACGGTTGTTGAGAAAAAATTATAAACAAGCTGAAAATCTGGTGTTTACTCGATAAATTAATTGGTGTATAAGAAAATGCGGCAACACTGTACTCAGCTGAGAGCTATAGTTTCCGTCGAGCGCAGTGGCGTGCTGTTAAAAAGGGGCTTGTAAATTACAGCCAGATCCAATATCCACTATGAACAAATGAGCTTCAATTCTGAAATAGCAATAATGTAAATTGCAAATGATGCCTATAAAGTTTTAATTTGTGTGTTAGTAGTTATAATTACTATAAATGAAATAAAATCATAACTATACATTATTTGTCCTAACCTACTACGGTAGTATATGAAGTCGGTACTTAGTTATTTACTAGTTAATTGCTTCCTTTTTGGTTTTTGTAAACATAATTTAGTTAAGACTATATTAAAGTCACAAGAATAATAGTAAGTTCTATTACCTATTTGGTATAGGTAGTAGAAGGTAGTTTCTGTGCTTGCTCTAGCCTTTAACAACAATTACAATAGTTTAGTACAAGTTTAGTTACAATAAACTTGTGGTAAATTAAATAAGTTTATGTGAGTGACGTGTTTCCAAAAAAATCATTGGTGCCCATTCCTTGAGTTTTGAAAATTGTATAAATTAATGAATTAATGAGTCAGCTAAATCGGTAAAGTTAAGAAATTGACCCCTACTTATCTGTTGTTCGGAGTCAATATATATTACAATATTTAAAGCTAAGATAGTTGCAGCTGCAGCTTCCTGATTTTTCCGATGAAAGCAATTTGTCCTTTTTGTTATTGTAGTAAGGTGGATCGGAATCCACTGAAGTACCGCCAAACGGGAATTTATAATAAAAAAAGACCATGGAATGCTTTAGACTTGATTTTCTGCTGGATATAAATATTCCTAATACTCATCTGCACTACTACATGACAAAAACACAGATATATTTTTATAGAATTTATTAGAATTATATAATTATAATATAATAGTATATTAAGTGTTTAATATAATAGTATAAAAGTTATTTACTTTTAATTAATAATAAGTTCTAAGTTATTCATTTTTAAATTTTAACATGCTTCTAACTCTGTTATGCCAAGACATATCCAGTTTTTTGGTAGTGATTTGGTACGATTTCGTGAACTGAAGTTTTTCAATTCGTCCAATGCTTGCAATTGAGATAAGGTCTCTTCTGGTTCTAACATGTTTATGTGCCCCCGTCAGACGTTACAGCACTGACATACAAAACATGTGACATAACCTAGCTTTATCATAACTTAAAATTTAGATACCTATGAAATGATATTTGATTTTCCTTCATATCGTATCTTTTGCACAAAACACATTGTCGCACCACTACTTAAATTAAAATAGTCACAATAACTTAAAAACGAAACACACAGAAAACAAATTAGCCAAGATGGAATATTCGTGTCGCGGCGAGTAAACCACTAAGCACTAGGATGGGATTCGGCTACGTTCGGGCACGCATATCGTTTTGTGCTTTGTGTAAACAAACCATGCAGGCTTCAGAAAATACTTAAATAGCTTCGTCCATCTGGTTTATAAATCCATGATTTCAATCAACTGCTGACTGATGCCCAATGCTTTTTCTCTTAATTATGTAAGAGAAATGCTACCAACTTATAAAATCAACATTGTTGTCACGTTTTCTATGTTTTATAGAACGTTGAATTATTAATATTAAACATATTTATCATTTAAAATTATAAAAAATAAACAATATATTAGTGTTTTAATTTATTCTCGAGCATAATTAATAATTATATGTTCATAATTGATGTCTACCAGGTCTGCTTAAAAAGTGAGGTTAAAGTTTTAAAAACATACATTATTGGGTCGCGTCAATAAATATAGATGGTGTTGTATAGCAACAAAATTAAACAAAATGACTTCGATATGCGGTAGGTGATTATGCAGGCAACCAATAAGATGCATATTTTAGTTGTAACATAACCTTCCAATTTGACAATTATGCTACCGCATAATCAGTAGTTCTTAAAATTCCGCTAGGATGCAGATCAGTAGTTCTTAAAATTCCGCTAGGATGCAGATCAGTCTTTGGCGCGTCCAAATTGAATAATGCTTTTTTCGAACTATTCTGCATAAGCCGATGTTACACTCAGACAAAAATACTTAACTGAACTTCAAACCATCAGCTACGGGATGTCTCAGATATGTATTTTTGAAAAATCACATTTACCAAGTTATAGGTACGTATATCTATATATGTTATGTATTGCATTTTTATCTAATGCACAGTAACTACTTATTTTTTAAGAAACGTTCATATTATGTTTCTAATAACAGACTAGAAACAGAATGTGCCGATTCTGAACAGAAAACCGATCTTTTAATGATGATTGAATGAGGCATGCTTGGATGATATTAGCGAATCTCCCGTAATGGATGATTTAATTTCTTCAGAGGGTCTAGTTGAAATCAACAAAACATTTGCAGCTGATCCTCCAGGGTTAGATACAAGGTTAAGTATTTTAAATGAAGACGATGAGATTGATGATAGCGACAAAGATAAAAATTATGAAACAGAAAGTGAAAGTACTGATTCCGAAGATGATTCAATTTCATCAAGTTGCAAGTCAAAGAACAGAAAATGAAAAATTGTTATCAGTTCAGAAAATTTGAATAAGAAACAGAAGGATACACAGAATAGTACAGATTATGATGAAACCAAAAATCAGAATCGTGTAAGAATAAGAAAAGGAACCAAAAAGGAGAAACTAGACAAGTGGGGAAGAAGCAGAAAATAAACCGTAATTTGGGAAAAGAGTATATAACCAAAGAAGGGAAGGTAGTTCTAGAAAGAAAATGTTGGGATTTACAAAAATGTAGATAAAATGCAATGAAAGATTGGAGAAAGTGATAAGAAAAAATGTATTTTTGGAATACTGGTCTATGGGAAGTTTTAATAAAAGGGTAGCCAATATTGCAATCTTATATAACCGCCCATATGAAAAAAACCAGATAAAAAATACAAAAACAGAAGTTTGTCATAGGTGTGAGGCATGTAAAGCATTCTGTTTTATGTGGGATAAAACTATGGCAGAAAGAGGTGCTAATCAGATAGGATCTTGCCTTTATAAATATCTATTTGATAATTTAGTTCCAGAGATCAAACAAATCAAACTATATTTCGACACATGTGCCGGAGAGAACAATAATTCTTTTTGCCAGTTATGTTTATGCTATGTCTGAGAAAAAACACCAGTTTAGAATATATTGACCATAAGTTTCTAGTACCAGGTTATACGCATATGGAATGCGACACAGACCATTCTATCATTGAAAAAAAGAAAAAGAAGTATGAGACTCCTATTGAACATCCTCGTGATTGGATGCAACTTGTGCGTATCTGTGGTAAAACAAAACCTTTTAAGGGGACTGAAATGCAAAAGCAGAATTTTCTTTAGTTTTCAGCACTACTAAAAACTTTATACATAAAAAATGACATTGGAGAGCAGGTAGCATGGAAAGATATAAAATGGCTTCGATATTCATCAAATCAGTTTGGACTAGTTCAATACAAAAATATTTTAAGTCAAGAAGAACCATTTAGAAAAATAGATTTTAAGCGTAAATCTAAAATTTTAAAGCTCAGTATTAGTCCCCCACTAACATACAAGGAACCTATCCCAATAAATCCAATGAAAAAAGATAACTTTCTGGAACTATTGCCATATATCAATCAAAACTTTCATTTATTTTATCAAAACCTTCCTACGAAGAATGATGTTCCAAATACTCTTCCATCAAGCGATGAAGAATCTGATTATCAATAGTGATAGTTTCTTTAGCTTAAATCATTATTAGTAAATTGTTTAAAGTTTTCTTTTTTCTTTCTGTATAATAAGTTTTATTATTATACTAAAATCTGATTATCAAGAAGATATTTTTTGTTGTTTCAACTTTATGTATATGTATTTTCTATATTCCTATTGTTAGTCGTTTTTATAATACGTTTAGTCTAAGTGGTTTTCATTAATGTAACAATTCATCACTTAGATTTGTTTCTTGTAAAATTTGTAAAATATAATAATGCTTCTGTAATAAATATTTTTGAAAGTATGTAAACGTTTTCTTTATAATGTGGGGGAAAGGGGCGTATGTTTTTTTTTCATTTCTGGCATGCAAACAGCTATATGTCAATTTTTTCTTCTTTAATATCGAATATATTAACGCTTAATACAATAAAATATAAACCAAGAAATACCTTCTTTCCACTTAACAGACTTATTGTATATTAATTCGTATTAAAATGTGAGCAATATTAAATTTAATCTTAATTTCCCATAAGTTGCAATTTTAGACATATCGTCGTCGTCATACCTAAACCTCGCATACACCAAAATTAAAATTTTACGCTAGAGTTAAAAAATGTAATTATGTAATTTAATACTAGAACTAGCTGTGTACGTGTTTTTGTCACATGTCAAATTAAAGCATTTCTATTGGCTGTACGTATACAAGGTTTTGGAATGATGTAAAACTTTTTATCCTGAATTTTTTAAGTATAAAATACAGTTATAGTTAATTGTGGCGTATACAAGGTTTTGGTATGACGACGAAGATATATCTCTTTACCCACCCAAGTGCCAATTATTTCACTATTAATTTCAGAATAGTATAATAGCAGAAATCTACCAAGATAAAATATGTACCACTCATGTTGGATAATTTTAATTTGTTTAATAAATTTTGTATGCACAATCGTATTGCATATAGGTTTGTAAAATAATCTACAAGAAATACATCTTGTGGTTGAACAAATTGGCAATAAAGATATACCAATTGTAAAATCACTTTCATGTACAATTGCGATCATTCTTTAAGGAACTATGAAAATATTATAACTGCCAATTTTCCAGTAATTGTCCACCTTAAGCTATAGGTCCCCTATACTTGTGATCACTGAAACCACACAACACAAGTATAGGAAGGAAATGCCAACGATCTGCAACAGAGCATGGCATGCAGAAGAAGAAGAATTGCCCAGTTCATAAAATCAGGTTGAGCTACAGCGTATATTGTACAAAAAACTGAAAAACTGGCGATCACTATATTTTCATTTTTCCTTAGCGAATGCTCGCAACTGTACATAGCATATACATATACACGGTTTTTAACAAAAACAAGTGAATTGTTATAAGAATTGCTATGTACCTACTTAGAAGTAATTTAACGATCAGTATGTAAAGATCAAGATTAATTTTAAATATTTAATTATTTCTAATACTTAATCATAGTAATGCTTTTAAATCATAGATTAATTTATAGTTCATGTCTTCTTTTGACTAATCATTTGTTCTAAATGTATTAAATCGTTTGTTTATAATGTGTTAGAATAATTCCTTCAGTAACAAAAAAAAACAATGAAGTAATAATAAAAAAAAATACAAAAAGTAGATATTGCATAGATACTTGCCATGTGATAGGTACACAGTTTATTACGACGGAACGCAAACTGCCCTTCATCTTCTACATCCTCTGGTTCAGGAGATGCACGAGGTATAGGTTCTTCATCAGATGACAAATTTCCCAAATCGAGTCCACTAGTACTTAAACCTAACCGATGATGATTAGAGGATTTATGTTTCCGTTTTTTATACTGTCTTTTTTCTTTACGTGGTATAACCTATAACATTAATTATTATATTATCATCATTACAATTACCAAAATTTATAGAAATAATACAACCTAATGTTACAATCAAATCACTTTTACAAACCTCATCTTTTAGAATAGCCTTATTCGACCAGGGTTGATTTGTATAATGATTGTGAAAGATTGGAGTAAAAGCAGGCCTTGAAGATTTAATAGCTGATAATTCTGCAATCACCGATCCGCTGAAGTCTTTGCTTTGATACCTCTTTTCAAACACTTCCAGGGTAAGATGCACAAATTCTCGCTTCATTTTCTCCCTCCTTTTAACCAATTCTAACAACGTAACAGCTCGAGAAAGGTCCCTGCGTAATTTGAGCATTTTTTCATATGACGACTCATCATTCTTACGATTTTTTCTAGTTTGCATCTTTTCAGTTCTTCTCCTAAATGCTATATACGGATTATTGTTTGCTGTTCCAGGACGATGTTCAGTTTTTACTTGCAGAATTAGGGGATGTTGCTAAAAACATACTTGATAGAACTATGTTTTACAAGAAAGATTTGTAATTAGAAACTGAAATATAGCAAGCGTTATGAGCGTTTACTTTGCTTTTTCAATAGTCTTTTATACTCACAGTTATTTAGTAACACAAAAGTGTTGGGTAATAGGGTAATTCTTCTAATTGAAATTTAGTGACATAAATGGCTCTAAATAATGTAAGAAGTAGTTTTATATATAACACAACATAAAATAATATTCATAATATTCATAACAATACTTTTTAAATATTTGAGATAGATCATTCTAACATAATCTTTCCTATGTGTGGATTTATTAAAATTTAAATAATTAGAAGTAGATCCTATGCAAAACTAAACTGTTCAGGGATGTTCATTGGAGTTAATGTCGTTTTACTTAACCACTCATCTAACCTCTAACTTAACTATTAATCTAACATACTACTATGCCTACTTGCAAAACTTGAAAACTTAAAAGAAGGTGTTAGGCTACATATAGGCAGTACCATACTATTTTATTTTTTTTGAAATTTATTAGATTAGTTTATGGTGGTGTCGTGATGACCGACATTGAGTTGGCTCCGGCAAGCAAACGAATCTAAGGTGTAAAACTGTAATTAGAAGTGACTGAAAATATGTGGAAAGTGTTAATTAGTGAATCTCGGGTGAGGTCAATCAAAGTTTAAAAGAAAGCTTATTGATAGTGATTCTTTTTCTGTTAAAGTGTGACAAGGTTTAAGCAGATGAATTTGTGCCTACTAATTTAACAAAGTTTATAAACATCCAATTGTAATTGCTCCAAAATACAATTTGAAGTTAGGGTGTAAAATTGTAAGAGGAGGTGCCTGAAAATAATCGAAATTTAATTAGTGCAACGTGAATATACTCGAGCGAAAGGTGCAAAGAAGAGCATATACAGTGTGGGATTAAAGTATGGAATATTAAAAAAAAAGGCGAACTAAACTGTTTTTAAAAAATGCTGAAACACATCGATTTTATGTTTTAAAAATACACATTAATATGTGCAATACACCTTTCGGCTTTCATTTGTTCGTTAGTTATGACGTCATTACAAAAAATTTAAATGACAATATAGATTTTTAGTAGTGGAATCCGATAGTGATTTTTCTTCCCTTTATGATCATGCAAATAAATCATAAGGTTGCAAAACAAAAATTCTGAGAAAAATCAAATGGCTGAGATAGATGATTAGATTTTCATGAATAGTGAAGGTGAGCATAATAACTTTGGTACCACTTTTCTAATTAGTAAAAACATGAAGAATTTCCTGATTGATTCTAGGGCGATAAGCAAAAGGCTATGTTACATTCGATTTGATAGTGGTTCCAGGAAAATAAGTATAATCAATACCCATGCGCCTAACGAGGATGCTGACGAAGAGAAGAAAGAACAATTCTGTGGAATCTTGGAGCTATGATGTGAAATTACTAGTAGGGGATTTTAATGCAAAGGTAGGAAAATGAACCCAGATATATGTCAGAATAATAAGATATACTGACTGATAATAAATAAGATAAGACAAATAATAATGGTCAGAAACTAATAGATTTTGAAGCAGGAACATCTATAATGATTAAGGTAACCTTGCTACAACATAAACACACCCATAAGGGTACGTGATAGAGCCCAGATGGCAGGATGGTAAATCATATATATCAGATACTAATCGTACAAACACATAAGGACAATGTCAAAGACATAATAAGGAGTTGTAGAGGGGCTGAGGCCAGCTCTGACCACTACCTGTTGAAGTTTAAAGTGTAACAACAACTGCCAAAAACTCATAAGCTCAAATATCAGGGTACATACAGATGTTGAGGGATCCAAAAAAAAGAATAAATATCAGAAAGAGATCCAGAAAATATCCAAAATTACAGCGATATAGATGAAAGGGTAAAAATAAGGAGCATAGAATGAGAAGTAGTACAGAAGGTGTTAGGTCCAGGAAAAAAGTGCAAACTTTGGTTTGACAATGAATGCATAAAAAGCGTGGAGGTAAGAAAGAAAGCAAAAATATTATTGGCTAACAATACAATGGAAAATCAAATAAATTTAAAAGAAACAAGAAAGAGATTTAAAGCTATCTGGAAATTAAGAAACCGGGCTCAACAACACAACAAAACAACACACAAGAAGCACAGACAGAGAGCATTTTATTAAAAAAATAGGATTGATAAAGAGTAGATGTCTACCAAGAATTGTGATGTGTCGAGGAAATGATGAGAGGATAATTGGTAAAGAGGAAGAGATACTGAAAAGATGGCAAAAGCATTATATGAAACTACTAACTGAAAATGAAAAAATGGTGGCTACTGTATCAACAACGGAAGGTATGGGAAACATGGAAGAAACTCCTGCTCCAATGTTGAATGAAATAGAAAGTTATTAAAACTACGAAAAATAACAACGAGTCCAGGAAGTGATGGATTGCACATTGAACTGATAAAGAATGGAGTAGAACTTTTTTTACTAGTAGGAAAGATATGGAGAAAAACAAAGATGCCAATTAATTAGTCAGAAGCTGTTATAAGTATATCACCAATTCACCCATTCAGATTGTGCAAACTACAGACCAATATCAATCCATAACACACACTACAAAATATTGGGAGCATTAATCAACAAGCGTCTTAAAGAAAAGGTGGAAACTATATTAGGGATATACCAGTGAGGCTTTCGCCCATATAGATCAACAGTCGATCAAATTTTTGCTGAAAGGCAAATAACTGAAAAATATGTAAAGAAGAATATTAAGCTTAACATACTCTTTTTGGATTTAAAAAATGCGTATGATAAAATAAAAGACCAATGCTTTTTCAGGCATTACAGGAATTAAATTTCCCATAAGATTTAATTGCACTAGTGATGACATTGACGGGAACCCACAGCCTAGTAAGAATGGAAAGAAAATTGTCACAACATTCGGAGTAAGACAGGATGACTCACAATCGGCAACCTTATTTAATATTACACTTGAAAATATATTGAGGAAAAGTAAAATAAATTATGCTGATGATTTAACCATAGTTACGAGAACAACGGAAGAACGGAAAGATCCAACAAGGAAAATTGAGGCAGAGGCAAGGAAATATGATTTATTGATCGACGCAAAAAATTCAAAATATAATAAGAAGCAGTCAACAAGTAAAACAAGATCTAAATGCTGAAATAAGTGGGGGGGGAGGGGTAATGTCCTTTGAAGCATTTAATTCAACGGTTTACCTGGCTGCAGAACGATCAAGTACAGCAGAACAGGATGGGGAAATAGCATTGGTCATTAAATAAAGTGTTAAGAGCAAAAAACTTTTCAAGATCAGCAAAGGTAAGAGTCTATAAGACTATAATAAGACCAATAGTGTGTGACCACTTTTGGTTGTAAAATATGGGTGAAAAGTTAAGTTTATTTGAGTGCAAGATTTTTGGTGGTGTAAAACATGGAGAGTTATGGAGAAGGCGAACCAATGAAGAGCTAGATAATATATGGGGAACCAGGATTAATTCCAGTAGTGAAGCAAGTGCGGTTAAAGTGGATGGGACATGTCGGCAGGATGAACCATGGCAGTATAAGCAAGCAAGTCCTCCAACAGGAACCTACCTCCCGGTAGAAATAAAAGGGGGTAGCCCGAGAAGATATTGGTGGATCTGTGTTAAGAAAGACCTGGAAAACTGGGTATAAGAGAATGGGAACACCTTTAGTTCATAACAAGAAGAAATGGAAAGAAGTTACTAAACAAGCCATGGGCCTTTGGGGCTGATACACTGCTGAAACTGACTGTTTCATGGTTAACTCAGAATTACATTAAAAGTGAATGAACTATAACTTAATTGAATCATAACACATCGTTCAATAAGTCCCGGGACTAACCCACAGACGGCGTTAGTAATATCAACTCGACTTCGTTTTCCGAAAGATCTAACCTTCAAATGACACGTGTCTGATTTTCACGTCAATCGGATCATAAACAGCAAAGTTACCGTGGTGAAACTGACGCTACTTTTGCATTTGTAGAAAAAATGGACAAAAACGAATTTCGTGTATTGATAAAACGTTGCTTTTTAATGGGAAAGAATACCGTGCAAGCTCAGCAATGGATTGAAAAACATTATCCGCACACTGCCCCGTCGAAAACAACCATTTGCCAGTGGTATGCTGATTTTAAGCGCGGTCGCACGCATACAAATGATGCGGAACACTCGGGTGGGCCAAATGAAGCAGTTATCCCAGAAAATGTGAAACAAGTTTTAAAAATCGTGATGGATAACCGCAAAGTGAAAGTTCGTGAGATTGCTGAGATGGTGAACATATAAACTGGAAGTGCGTGGACGATTTTACAAGAAAAGTTGGGCATGAAAAAAGTCTGTTCCAAATGGGTACCGCGTTTCCTCACAATGGAACAAAAGCAACAACGAGTCGACGATTCAACGAGCTGTTTGTCACTGCTTACTCGCAATAAAAAGGAATTCTTGCGTAGGTATGTGACAATGGACGAAACATGGATCCACCATTTCACTCCAGAGTCGAAGCGGCAGTCATCTGAGTGGCGTGCAACCGGTGAAAGCCGACAACAGTCAGTTTTTTGGGATGCGCAAGGTGTAATTTACATCGACTACCTTCAACAGGGAAAATCCATCAATAGCGACTACTACATTGAGTTACTGGTGCGTTTGAAGGACGAAATCGCAAAAAAACGACCGCAGATGAAGAAAAAAATCATTTTTCATCAAGACAATGCACCGTGCCACAAGTCAGTCAAAACAATGGCCAAATTGAACGAGTTGGGCTTCGATCTGCTTCCCCACCCACCATACTCTCCAGATCTGGCTCCGAGCGACTACTGGCTGTTTGCTGATCTAAAAAAAATGCTGCAAGGAAAAAGATTTGGCTCGAATGAGGAAGTCATCGCTGCAACTGAGGCTCATTTTGAGGACAAGGACAAATCGTTTTACAAGCACGGTATAGCCCTTGAAGGAAATTATGTTGATGAATAAAAGTAAGTTTTTCGAAAAAAATGTTTTTTTCTTAGTTAGTCCCGGGACTTATTGAACGATGTGTTAGTATCCTATGAAATAAAGTAACTTATGTCTGTGTATTAAATCCGAATTATGTATGTTACTCTCATTTACACTATTATTAATAATAATAATAATTGCTACAACCCATTACCTGCCTAACAGCAACCAGGCCTCATAAGCTAAAGCTTATTTAAGCGATTAATATTATTATGCAGGCCCATCGTGCGGTTGCAGCCGACTTATAGATAGTATAGACCAAATCCCACATTTGTGTTACAGATAAGGAAAAACTGTAGAAAAACCTTAACTAGATTTGCCGGTTCTGGTAGTTGGAACCCAGGCTCCTCAGGTGAGAGTCTAGCATGCTAGACACTACACTACTGAGGCTATTTTATATTTATATTATACTGTTTGTAGTTAAATCTCTGACAGATAACAACTACCTATTTGGCAAGGTCTGCCTCGCTCTGGTTATCAGTAATAAGGAAATTATGCTTTTTTCTCGGCAAAAATTTAGAAAAAAAAAACAAGAAAGCGTTGAAGGGTTAAGGCATGTGTTACTTGGAAACAATATTTTTATTCTACATACTAAAATAATGATTATTGTTTCAGAAATCAAGTCTTACTGTAGGTGTTACTGACTGTTAGTAGGTGACCAAATTTGTAAAAATGAGCCAGCTTATCAGGCCATTACTTAACAGTATTAATTTAATGTTGAAAAAACAAAGAAAACCACATTATAATATAGTAAGTTCAAATAAAAACAGGATTAAGGATGTAATAAATTTCTTAATTATTAAAGCACACATTTCAAATGGACATTTACTGTTTTTGACTCTTTACATTAAAAAAAGTTTGTTTAAAAGAAGAGAGCCATAATTCTTTTTTTTTTTATCTGAAGCATAATTTTTGAAAAGATAAGTTTCTTTTAATTACACACATTAATTTTATATAAGAAAAATATTTTTATAGTTAGTATATTTTCAACTGGCATGCATTACGTACATAATGTAATTTGAGGAATGCTGCAATCACAGCAAATGTCCATTTAAATAAAAGCTTCTCAAATAACCGGTGACTTTTTACCAAACTTTTGTAAGTTCCATTATTAACTAGTGAACGCTACTTTATAAGCAACACTGTCTGTCTGGAAGACCTATAGCTTTTCTGTTATCATCAAAGCTTGTTTCAATCTTTTTAAGACTTTTTTTTTAAATATGTCAGCTGATATAACCTAAAAGAAACTTTTATCATTTTGTTTGATATATCGGATGGGTTGGTTATAAACTATTGGTAAACCTGCTAGTCAATATGACAAAGGTTACTTTTAGGTTATGTCGGTTTCATTCTTTTTCATAAACGTGACTTTTTTAATATACTTGACATAACCTAAAAGTAATTTTTGTCATTTTGTTTGATTTACTGGATGCTAGACAAACTGGCAAAAATTACTTTTAGGTTATGTCAGTTTTTATCTTTTTACTTTTTTTTGTTGACATAACCATATAATTTTGTTTAATTTCTTTTATTGGTTGGTACTACATCAGGTATTGGTAAACCTGGTAGACAAATAAAGATTACTTCTAGGTTATGTCATAAAGTAGCAGCAGAACGCCACAATATTTTGAAATGTGGTTTTTGGGAAATGACTTGTAGGCATTTTGGCATCATCACATTTGCTGACATATTGAAGATTAGAGATGTGTCTGATTTTTCTACTTTGTCACACTTATCTTGCGATGGTTTATTATTAATACCAAACTTAGGCCAGTTTGGTAGAAAGTCATTTAATTATATGTAAACTATCAATTTACTTTTTAATAACAATTACGTTAAAAAAATTATGTATTTAAAATGTATTTTACATACAATACATTCATTCCTTAAGACTTACTGTATTATTTAGATTGTTTATAAAGGCAATAGTAATTAATAAAAAAATCAGTATTATTTTGTATATTTACTTTCATATTTCTGCTCACCGTTTTCAGCCTCTTATTAAGCCAATAATCGTATACGGCGATGATGAGATCGTCATCCTCCTTTAATAGAGCTTTGGCCTCATTGAGTGTTACAACTGTCTGTCCACTACTCTTTTCCAACTTATCCATCATTTCTTCAAACTTTAATGGTGTCAGTTCCAATCTTTGTGTTTGATTCAACAGCCATCTTTCATCATCTAAATCCATATCGTAATCGATGATATCTTGTTCCATGGTGAATGCTAAAAATATAATAATAATTTAAAGCAATTAACAGACAAACTGGTCTACAATGATTTTTTATGTATCAAGTCTTCTTCAAAAATAAGATGATCTTAATTGTACCATACAAAAACAAATCTTTTTATCAAAAAATATGTAAAAGTAATGCTATAAAATGCTGTGGTGGTGACTAGCAAATGTACTCTGTATATTACATATACAGGGTGAATGTAAATTGGTCACAAATAAAATAAATAATGGCACACCATAAATGGCATTAGTAGAGCTATTTTTAATAGCTCTTTAGTTTTCTAGAAAAAAAAAATTGTAAAAAGTTTTCAATAAAATGTTGGAAAATAATAAAAATGTCAACAAACTGTTCTATTTTAAATTACGTAAACACAGATAATAATACAAGTATAAACAAGTATGGTTTGCCATATTTCAGATTCACCTTGTACCTTTTTGAAAAATTAATATCTAAAACATTTCTATTAATTTAGGTATACAGAGAAGTGCTCCATCTTGTTGGAATATAAGAATGTCTAATTTCAATTCCTTTTTGCAAAACCTTAAATATTAAATTATAAAGGACTAGACACCACTTAAATGGAAATCTAAGGACCAGTCGATTTTGTTGATCTTTATATAATTCGATAGATAATGAAAAGACGAAAAAATCTTATCATTGGCCCAGCACGGACAAATTGATAGGAAAGCCGCAATTGATGATTTTAACAACTAATCTTATCAATGACTCTAAAACTTTTTAAACTTTTGAACATAAAAGTCTAAATAGAAACCGGGTAGGTATTTACTAAATAAGTTTTAGAGTCAGTGACAGGCTGACAGGATTAGTTGAATGATTGACAGTAATGTATTTTAAATGGAAGTTATATTAACCTAAAATCGTGAATTGCAGCTTTCTTATCAATTTCTCCTTATGATTTCTGTTCTATTTATTTATAGTGTAATCATTTATAATAAGTATTTATTTTCTATAAATTAAGATCTCTGTTGAATAACCATCGACTGACTATGTTACATACCTAAATCTTTTGTGGAATCTATCTTTACTTATGGCATTATAATTTGGAGTTGTACTATTGATTTCATAATCGTCTAGGACAGCAACGCTAATATGATGTTAATTTAGTCTTGTTTTTTCAGTGTAAATGCACAGGATAAAATAATAAAAAAATAGCATCATAATAACCTTGCTGTTCTAGATCATTATGAAACCAATAGTACACATATAGTTTATCCATTAGAAGTTTTGCAAAAATACATTTTTAAAGTTATGCTTTTCAAAAACAACCTTTATCCTACCGCTGAGCTCTTTACGGAGACCAAACTGTTAGATTTAAAGGAACTTGTACGTATTGAAGCCTGACACATTTATGAAATGTAAACAATGTGCGACTATGCTTTGACCGTTCCAAAAACGAGGACTTTCCATAACCAAAGATTCATTACTTGATCTTGGGTTCTAAATTATATAACATATTACCACTGAATTTAGGCATTCAAATAATATTGGACTTTACTTTAAAACATATTTCAATTTTTGCTTCGTAATATGCATTTATTCCATAATTTGTTTGAATGATATGATTTACTCTTTCTCTTGTCTTCCACACAGTTTCACTTCTATCTTAAATTGCTTTGATAGTTCTGCAGATTTTGTCGACTTTAAGGTAAAATTTATTCTGTTTAATATTAAATAGGAATGTACAGTACAATCCCAATGTTGGGATCAAACACAGAAATATATAATTAAGAAATATTGTGTTGCTAAATGTGTAATAAACTATCTAATTAATATTAAATTATTGTCATCATAAAAATAATGTATTGGTACATGATAAACTGACATGATTCTTCACCTAGCCATGTCTCAAAATTAGGAGGGGTTGCTGAGACAAGACAGGTTATATAACAGACAGCCTAATATAAAACATTTTAGAGGAAAATTTGATCATATTACATATGGTGAGGTCAGACTCAAGATTTTTTGGCAGCCTTTCATATAAGTGACCAATAAATATTCATTGGCGTCACTAAGGATAAATTATGGGATACAAAAACATGAAATTAAATAGAATAACTGCAGAATAAATCTCAAATTATTGAAATATAATAAATGCTCAAAATGTAATTCTTCATTTTCAATGCAAACACAGAAACACTAAATAGTGATTATTTGAAAAATACAAAATAATAAAGTATAACCTTAACACTGACGTCTGTCCCATTAAGTTTAATTCTGTAGCTAAGGATGGTGCTGCGATAGAAATCTTTAATTTATCCATTCGTTCATATTTGGGTGAACATTTCGTTTAACAAGGACCTCCTACCAAAGTCGTTATCAAACTTGTATCCTTTTTTTCTGTGTGAATTCATATTTATAGAATGCAACATAAAATGATTCAACTTTAAGTACGGGTTTGTAATGGAAAGAATTTAATGTAATTGATACCAGTACAGTCGTACATTTGAATAGTATATTTCAACATAATTTAAACAGCAGAATTAATTAATATTATCAACTGGATTTGACGACATCATCATCATATAAACAAACGACAGCTACCCAAATACATTCTTTCAACTGAGCGTAGATGTAGGGGTAACGGAGGGTACTCCTTAAACATAAGGAGTACCTTATAATTTCTATTTTATTTCGAATCAAATGTAATGTTATAAACTGCATTCGGTGGTTCATATGTTTTCTAAGGGATTTTACTAAATGCATCTCTTGTAAATAATAACTAGTAAAATTAATACCAATAAAGTTTATTCGCCCAATTCAAGAATGCATAAAAATACAACAATATTACATTAATCAGAATTTTTTAAATTTCTTAGCGCGTTTCTATTCGGTCACGATATATGTGAATTGCAATCACGCGTATATAACGACGACTGTATTAGTATATAGTCAATTTATTGAGTGTGTTCGAAATCCACCCGAATTCAAATTGTGTAATCTATACATCAGCGTTACAATGACAACAGTCACAAAGATAAAAATTGGGCAATTGTTAGTAAAACAGTGAAACAACTTTGTGAAGCCAGATACGCCTTTTCTTATGATTATTATCATTTATTTCCCCTTCATCAAGAAGCACAACCATTGCTAATTCATCAGTATTAGTAAACAAATACCCTGCTATTTTCACGGGAACAGTACAAATACTATCTACGCCAAACTTTATTGCGCGTAGGCCGAAGTTCGTGTTGAACACGCTATGTCAGGTATAAATTCTCATATGCTTAACTGTCAGCGTGTCCCGTGTTCATGTCTAAATAGACCTTTACTAAGGCTAAAACTGCTAAAAGGTTTCCTTGCAAACCTATAAGTATAATAACAACCATAGACCTAACTATCTTAAATTTACAAAGTCATGAAAAGTAAATGATAACGGAAGAAAAATCAAATTTTCTTTGTATTTACATATTGTAACAGATAGTAAGCCCACATATGACGTCATCAAACATTCTAGATGTATGAGTCATCGTAGGAAAGGTATAAATTGAGTCGTGAGTAGAAGGGGGAAGTTAATGTTTAACCGGCGTCATGTTGAAATGTACTCTGAATAATTAGTTAATACATAAATAGTCCTCAAATAAATTTGTAAATACCTAGCATTTTTAATAGTTTGTTAAATAGTTTATAGTTATAGTGTTTTTAATTAAGTGCATTGTAAATAAGCTTCTCTTTATTAATAGACGATTTTAAACAGCATTTTTGATTATTATTTTAAAAAGAACGTTACAATATGTTAATTTGTTTAGATTTAGTTAAGTCTTCTCCACCGAGTATTTAGTTCGTTAGGTAACCATTTATGTTTATTGGCGCGTCCCAATAGAAAACTGATTATTCACATTTACGAGGGCGGATGGGAAGTCTGGCAAAAATGCATCATAGGTCGTCACAATCGCAAATCCCAGATGACATTTGTTAATACCATCTGTCAGTAGGCAATATTAATATTTGCAAACAGATACCTATGCCATTTACTTCAGTTTTAACAGCCATTGAAAGCAGACAACCTCTCGTATTTTTGCAAATTTGGAAAAAAAGTTAATTTCGTGTGTTAATTAACATTATTTTTGCGTGGATAGACCATTACGCAAACTGAAAAAAGGTTGATAAATATTATTAGGTTCTTCACCATCGATTCACAAGTGGTGACCTACTGATTTTTGTTGTGGTCGTACTAACACAACCGACTTCTCAGGGCGGCCAAATGAGGCCACCACACCAGAAATGATTGACAAAATTCATTATATGGTATTGCAAGACCGCAGAGCAAAATTGCGCGAGATAGTTGAGATAGTACACATGTCAGATGAACGTGTACGATATATTACTCAAACGGCGAATATGATTGCAAACTTATTGGGTCGTTTCAGCGACGTTTTGAAAAAAACGTTCTCTTCCATGAAGACAATGCACATGCCATGCCCAAAATCCTTGAATTAGGCTTCGAATTGCTTCCACATCCAGAATATTCTCCAGACTTAACCCACAGCGACTATTTCCTGTTTCCGAACTTGAAAAAATAACTCGGAGGAAAGAGATTCGGGTCTAATGCGGAGATCATCTATGCAACCCTATTTTAAAGTTGAAGAAATACGTATTATTCCGAAGGAATCGAAAAATTGGAAAACAGTCTTGGTCTTGTAGGGTACGTCATCAGTCACAAACAGAAGAACGCGTTCTGTCTTTGGTTGATGGTCCAAGAAGATATTATCGAAAGCTGGTTAGCTGCTTAACTGGTTGCAGAACTATTCAAGAGTAGCAATTGAGGTGTATATTCTTTCGAAGGGACTAATCTAGTATAGCCATTTCATAAGTTTTTACACCAAACTTAGTTTATTTTAAACTTAACTATTATTATAATCAAGGTAATCACTAAAAACTAATGTGTCACAAAATTATTAATAATAATTCAAACTATCATTATACTAAAAATACGATCAATATATCGATATAATGTACTATAATTAAACTGCAGCTATAGACAGCGTTTACTACGCTGTACAACAAAATTGAACTTGAAAAGAATTTCCAGGTTTTAATACACTGTTTCTAGAGGTTTTTAAGATACAGATTATGAATCTGCTATGGGTTTTTTCAGGTCTGGTCAAATTTTAGTTATATTCCAATTTGTTTTCAAATAAAACCCGTTCTTAAATGCACGAGAACAGTAGGCAAACTTTTACGTTTAGCAGGTAACAAGATTTGTCACCTGGTAGCGATTAAACATGTTTTGGTGCAATTTTTGTTCTTCGGTACAAGAACTGCCATTGCCGCAGCTTATTACCTGGTTACAGTTAACTCGTTACTGGATGTTAAGAATTGGCGAGATTTAGCGTTTACCAAGTAACATAATTATTACCTGGTGGTTATAAAATACGTTTTAGTGCAAATTTTTATTCTTCGGTAATGAGAACCGGCAACGCCGCAGCTTATTACCTGGTTACAGAGATCATTACCCAGTAGATAGGAATATGCGAGTTCTAGCGTTTACCAGGTAGATAGGCATGGGTAATCGCTCCGTAATGAATTCAGACTTCATCCGCAACCACCCATCACAAAGAGCTGAGGACACTAGACCAGTCCAGATGAACGAGAGTTATAGTTACCACGCCCATCATTTCTATCGTTAGGTCGAGTCGGGGTACCCTACTTATTATAATTACAATAGCCTAGTCAAACACTATACAAATAATAGCCAAATTTAGAGAAATGTTGGAGAGGAGAGAATGAATTAATGTTTGACTGGCTTATTTATGAATTCATATCTGACTCTGTTTACATATGTTACTTTGGATACTAAATCAAGGCATGCTAGATCACTACAGTACCAAGCACTAAAACAAACAAACTGTAGAACCGGGAAGCATCAAAAGATCAAAACTATCAATCCTGTTCATGTGTTGTATGTATGCTATTCTTCTATTGGTGTTGTGCATTCGTAAGGTAGAAATTATTTCATGAACAAACCATTTTGGGTTACGACTCATGAGGCATGTATGTGTTGGCTCGGCTGGCGCCTCGGCGTTATAATACATCTTCTCGGATTTAAAGTATCGCTTGATCTCCTAATTACATAATATATATTATTATACCTGACTCATAATCTTGGTATATTGTACTCTTAAGCGTGCGAAATAAGGCCTTTAAAGCTGCCTAGGTAACAAGAAATTAACAACGTTAAAATAATACACTCTACAAATTTTGAACAATACAGCAAATTTATACATAGCAACCAAAGAACAATTCTTTTTAACCATTTCTATATCAACGATTAATGATATAGATTATTTCGAAAAAGGTATTTCAAATTACTTTTTTGCTTTTAAACCCGTTGTGCTTGCTTTAAAGGCTTGCTTATTATTAATATATACGATATATAATTAATATATACGATTAATGATAATAGATTATTTCGAAAAAGGTATTTCAAATTACTTTTTTGCTTTTAAACCCGTCGTGCTTGCTTATTATACACTTGTATTATAATATATTATTTTTACACAATTTGAGATTTGAGATAAAAACTTAATCTGTGCATAAAATAGTGTATGTATAGCTGGCGTAACTTGCTTTTATCGCCCTACGCATTTTCCGCTTCCGCTTCCGGCCATAAAAAACTCTTTACGCCCTTAATACATAAATAACTGTTGTATCTGCAACCTAGTGTCATGGTATTATAACGGTATTATGTATTCATACATATATATATACTATAGAGTAATAACTCTATAAAAAACCTGTCATTGGAAATTTGTTCCCAAAGCAATAAACTTTTCTTAGAAACCCTTTAGAAGAAAAAACATTTGAACATACGCTTTTATAAACTTTCAGGTTCGTTGTGGGAATGTATTCATAGATCAATCATCTTTGATCTGTATTAATAATAAGAATCAAATAATAGTGTATAAAATTATCTGTACACAAAATAATGTATGGTTTGGAAAAAATATTTGGTTTCTGTACGGGATACCAAACCCGCAGATTGGCATACTACATTTGTACATTTGCATATTACAGAAAATTTGTTAATTTGAAGTCTGATTATCCGCCCTCTTCACAAATATTTCATTATTAAAGAATACAAATAATGTTGGAAAGTATTAAGTTATGTTCTTTAATCACGACTAAATCAACTGATAAAAAAAATAATGAATTATTATTTCAAAATTATATTTCAAATTCTGTTATTTGTTACTTAATGTTAATTATGTTAACTTAATTATGTTTACTAAAAACATATTATACGCACGCCTATGGTTTTCACCGTTTCTTATCATTCAACCTTGCATTCAACAAATAATAATTTTATTATCCGTACACCACCACGGTAGGAGGTGGTAAGAAAGATGAATTATTGGATGACGTCAGGTGATTAACAGTTAATAGCTTTTTGCCGAACAAACAAACCACGCCTTCCAAATTTGGACTCTTGAAATGCGGATAAAACTAAATTTCGAAGGATATATCTCATAAAAAAAATTTACTCGCAATTTTAGGATCACTATTGTAATAGACATCACCTGACATCTTTTCGAAAAAAATTTCTTTTTTATTTTTTTTCTTGAAAACTAAAGATACTAACGGCTTGAAAATGCCTGAGAAAATGTAGTCATATATTGCTATAAAGAAATACAGCATTCTAGGTGATACCAGTTTCTATAAATTGGATTCCAAAGTTTACATTTACTAGCATAGGCAGACGGCAGTCTTAAAAACGTCACACGAAGTCAAAATAAACGTCGCACGGCACTGCTTTATTCAGTGTAGCCAATATAAAATTATTTAATATAGAGATTTCAGAAACATCTGCTATTAATGTATGCATTGGTAGACTACATTTCTAATTCTTCAGTAAACAAAAGTAGTAAATTTACTGGGTTTCAACTTGGCTTTGTGAGTACCACCGACAGCAGCGCTTTTTTGCAAGAATAATTCGAATCACTCCTCTTAATTTTGAGATTAAGTATAGGTTATTACAAATATCGTAATAGGGTATTCATTTATTCTTGTTAGTAGGATATAAAGAAAAATAAAGTTATGCTGATTTTCTCTTTACAGTCAATTAGTCATTTATGTTTTTCATTTTCTTCTTTCATAAGTAACTAGATTTAAATTTATAAAACATGAAAATCCTCAAATAATTGTTACATAAAAATATGATGTCATCATCAATGCTATTTAATCGAAAATTCTTCTTGAAAAGAATAATTTGCAATTAAAATAGTAGAACTCATTAAACAAGTATTGTATAATAATAGTCTTCTAATCATGAATAATTTAATACATTGATTTTTATATTAAACAGAATACCTAATGTACTTAATGGTATGTTATGTAACTAATAACATTTTTTTGTACGACTAATTTAACAAAAGATGCGCTAGATTCCTAGAATTACAGAAATTGGTATGGGGATTCATTAGAAGTCCTTAAATTGTCAACCACCTAAATGAAGTAGTCTTTAAATAACTTTTTATTTAAGTTTAATAAATGTTTGAGATTACATAATATTGATCTTTCTGATTTTGTCTTCAAAGTTTAGGAGACTCTTTAAATAAACACCATTGGCAAAATTATCCAAGCAAACAATGCCAATTTTAAAAATATGTCAGATTATAAATAATTAATTGCAATGCCCAATGTTAAAATGAAAAATAATATTATTTCTAAATATGTAAGTATTCTTTTATTCTACCATGCTTTCAGAAACTTGACGGTTTAGTGTAGGCTATGATCTTATTTTACTTATTATAAAGTTGGTAACACAAATAGAATAGCAAGAATGACTTTTTAATAAACAATGTTGTTGTCTGTCAAAGAATTAGTGCATGTTCGTAAATTCATGGTTCGATTGATTGATTGAGAGTTCGATGCAATTGAGTATTCAAGACACAACGATTGTTTGTAGTCATCATAAATCCATCAAAAATAAAACAATGAATGAATTATATTGGGCTAATAGCCAATACTTATTTCGGCGACGACGTTTTCTCGGCATAAAACCGTCTAAACGGTTCAGCTTAACATATATGTTTAAGAGGATCGATTAAAAAAAAAAGACACTTTTGAAAATAAAGGCCACCCTAAGCTACACACAACAACAGTATTGTAATACAATTTTTTTTAAATAAATACTGGTAACCATTACTCAGTTACATTCGTTGTTTCCACTTTTTTATTGCATATATACATATATGCATATATTATTGCACTACATTATAAAACCTGACTCAAATACAGGTTGTAAATTAATTGAAGTGTTTTGCCTGAATGGTAGATGGGTGGAATATAGTAGAGCAAATTTTCCTTATAAAGTTTGTTCTTCAAACGAATAGTTTTTGAGAAAATGAATTTTAAAGTTTTATTAAATTTAGAGTCCGGGCCTGTAATACTAACCTGCCTTAAGTTGTACAAATTTAATTTAAAAATGTGATACCCTTTTAGATGTACCTGCCTTTTAAAAATTATTGTTGTTGTATGTCACATAAAAAAGCTAATTTATGGCTGTCTGCATGGTTTAACGTAAATAATGTGGTCGAAGGTTATTACTGAGTAAATAAATACTTTTTAGAAATATGGCCCAATCTAAAAACCTTAACTATGCATTTGTGTTTATATTAAAATAGATGTTGCAAAGAAACATGGCACTTATTTTTTACACCTAACGGTAATTAGTAATTACATATTGTTATCATATTGTTGTCTTTTACCACAATTGCGTGTAATTAATTCTTACACAAGTGGTGTCATATTTCTAATGATTTGAAGGTAGATTAAAAATGTAAGAACACATTTAAGGAACTTTTATACAATTCCAGATGACAATAATTTCTGAAAACTGGTAATTCGATAAACAGATTACGATACATTGAAAGGGATGCAGTACTTTTCCTTCTGCGAGTATTTAATACGTATTTTGTTTAATATTTAAAATATAACTAAAGTTCTTTTTAATGCGGTAGACTTTCAGAAAAATCATATTGCAACCAATTTGGGTTTGTCACTTACTATTTATTGTTAAGAAAGATAAAGATTTATGCATTTAGTGAAACATGGAGTGTATTTTTACATCTAACTATCTTCTGAATGAATTATTATGCTGATTTAATCCATAGAACTGATCGTATTATACCATTACCATACCATTGTTATTTTTAAAATAAACGATCTTGTACGTTTTTAGTAGTTTAATTGCAGCTATGCAAATGATAATTTCGGGATAAGGACATGTCATGTTTTTAATATCTCGTTTTACAGCAATTTTAACTGTTAATTGATTGTATTAAGCTACCGATTTACTTATTATTTCTAACGATGTACCAGATTAAATACAATTCAATTCAATTCATTATCATTAATAATTGTATAACATAATAAGTGTAATAACATTATCATTGTAGTCTACTTGCTGACACTTTTATGTATTTATTACTACCTACAAACAGTTTAAATAGTAAACATCTTTTTGTTTGAAATAAATTAAATTAATGATCAGCATAGAAATAATACCTCCTCCAGACACCAGGGCCGTCTTCAGTTTGCTTAATTTTCCAGGTGCCCAACAACTTTTAGTGAAAATTTATTTTTGAGATAGTGCGGAATTTTATGCATTTTTGCCTACTTCCTTTATTCATATGTTACCCATTAAGCCAAAAACCGTTATTTAAAAAACACTCTGTATAAGACCCTCCCTAGATCAAAAATCTAGTAAAAAAAAGAGGGTCTTATTTTCAAACCATTTTATCAATCTGACATGAAGGTTGATTCTTATCCAGTGTTTTTACCTTTACACATTCTACAAGTAGCAGCACCTCTGCAGCCAGACTACCACCATTGTACGGTTCAATTTTGTTTTTACGAGTTGGAGGAAGATTGGTCTATTGTTGTACGAGCCCCGTCACGTAATAGCTGTGACACTATTTTTGTTAAAGAACACCCCGCAACTTTTACTTCAAAATTTTTATTCTTGGTCCACAATATGGCTGTTTCTTGTTGCTAGAGTGAAGTACTTACACCATGCCAGGTTTAATAAAAATTTTTAGGAGGTTCCCTCGCACTACCCCTTCAAAGTCTTTCAGTATTGTAATGATCTGCAAACACGAAATAAAGCAGTATGAGGAAATTCACCAATAGAATTTAATGAAACTTGACAGGTAGTACTTCAGTCTAGCAAAACAAAAAAATTTATGAAGTAAGCTTCCAGGGTATCCTTTAACAAAATATTTAACAACAGTGTCTAAGATATTACGTGATGAGGCTCGTAGAAGCCAATGCAGGAAACTATCGTTACCCACCTCCACATACTCATAAGGTTTTATTAAACGGTGAAACTTCTTTCAATATTAAGTTTACTGTACTGCTTATCTTTAATGTAGTAATCCTGACCTTTATTATGTGATGTACAAGAAGAATCACGTTTTGTTTTAATTAGTTAACAACGTTTATCACTGACCTAATGCCATACACGAAGAAGTAACATACACACTTTTCTAAAAACATTATGCTAGATTTTCCCGATTTTCAAGTGCATTTAATCAAAAAATGTTATTAAGGTTTTATGTTTCAATTAACTTGGGAAGCTTATCCTCAAATTGACTATTCTGTACTGTGACACTGTGTATAAATGTTACTCAATTAATTTATGATTTGTAGAATGGTGATATAAAGATTCTACTTTAACCACTGACAAAAAAATTTGCTGTGCTTGATGGAGGTTTGTTGAACAGTTGCGACATGATATAGATACATTTCTAATTCTGTTTTTGTACGATCGGGCAATTTTACATATTTACTGATTTAATTATAATAATAGTAATTATGCTTACAAATTATTGACTGATAAGTGATTAAAGACTGTCCATTAAAAAATTCATCCAGTTTTGGATTCAAATTTTCTATCCAAGTATGCTTTGAAAACAAATGTCAACAATAATTTACGTATCTGTTAAATTAAAGCATTAATCGCCAGTAAAGTTAACATTGTTCTTAATTTATTTAAAAAAATGTTGGGTTCTCAATTACAAACCAGAAAACTTATTTTGTGCACAAAGCAAGAAAACCCTAGTTGCTCTCAATATAAAATTGCGAATCATATTGGAACTTCGAGAGCCACTGCTCAAAGCATATTAAATAACTTCAAGAAAACTTTAATGTTGGAAAGAAAGCCAGGTTCAGGTAGAAAATTGGGACAAGTTGATCAAAATTTAGCAAAGAGGGTCATTGCTACTTTCTAAAGAAATCCTAACCTTTCAATAAGAGATGTTGCCCATAAATTAGGTGGTTTCAAAAAGTTGTTTGGAAAATAAAAAGTCAGGCAAAATTGAAGTTGTATAAAGTTTCTAAAGTACCAGATCAATCTGAAGAAAAAGATTTGGTGGTGAAAAAACAAAATGAGAAAATTAAATACTCAGTTATTGACAAAATTCAATTGCGTCGTTACGGACGATGAAACATACACAAAACGCGATTTTAAACAACTTCCTGAGCAAGAGTATTATGTTTCTACCATTCGAGGAAGAGTAGATAACAGGTTTATGGTGCATAAAACCTCGAAATTTCCTAAAAAAATACTTAATCTGACAGACACTTTGCACTTGTGGTAGGAAGAGAGATTTTTCAGTATCAATGGGCACAATTAACCAAGAGATCTATATTGAAGAATGTTGGGAAAAGTGTCTATTACTTTTTATAAGATCACATGATGCTGCTGTGCTGTTTTGTCTCGATTTAGCCACCTGCCATTACAGTAAACTTGCATAGTATTAGTATGAAAGGAATCAAGTAGAAGTTGTACCAAAAGATGCAAATTCCCCCAACTGTCCGGAGCTTTGGCTAATTACACAGTACTGAGCTATTGTTAAGCAAAAATTAAAGAAAAGCTTGGGGGAGGCTTCTACTCTGATTTTCAAAAGAAATGGAAAAGCATTACTAATAAAGTGATAGATTTATTTAACGGTACAAAATTTAATGGGAGGAGTCAAGAGAAAAGTCAGACATGTATAGTTAGATGTCTTTTTTGTTTTTTTGAGTGTTATAACTATTAATAAGTGTTTAATAAATATATGAGTTAAGTATGTTGTTTCTATAATTTATTATAGCAGTACACCTTGTTCATGCATGAATTTTTTTGTGGACAGTCTTTACTTACCAATCTGAAAGCGGTAAATAAATAAATAAATGTACAATTTTTATAATTTTAATCGTCATAATTTTAAGAATGAATTGATGTATGCGTATTATCCATTCTCTTATTAATTAAAATTAATGAATTAAAAAAATTTCACAATAATTTTATTTTGACTTCAAAATAGTTTTTTTCAAATATTTCTAATTTTTAATGCTTTTATTGCATTAATCGTGTAAAAAACGTAATAAACATAGCAGTCAGTAAGTGTCCTATCGGTATCGGATATATAAATCACGACTTCGTTTCGACCTCTAAAATCATCCTCAACTGGTAGGAAGAATTTACTTAAATAACTATCTAGAGTTCTTCTTTCTGCTGTGATAAATTGAATTGTTGGATAATTTGTTAAATTCAAGCGTGCAGTTACTATATATCTGATATTTTCAACCATGTACTATAGCGAGATAAATAATTAGCATGAAAGATTTTTCCTGTGTAAAGGGGACTTTCTCTATAGGACTCTTCCATAATAAAAATATAAAAATTGAAACTGTCAAAGTAGGTGTAATATATGCTAAAAATCATTAGACATCGCCATTAGACACCACTTAAATCTGCTTTTCCCTCAAACTCTGACAAATACGAAAAAGTGAATTGCACTTCATAAGTGAGAATTTGTTTGTTTAAAATATTAAATATAAAATTTATATTCTAGATTAATTTCAAAATACTATGTCTTAAAATTGAGGTTATGTAGTTTATGTGCGCATTTCGAGACAGTAAGAACCTCCAATGGAAATATCTCATTACAAAACCGGAAACACCTACTCCACCATATGACATTCCATCCCGGTCGCATGTGGTAGATGATTATGTTCCTTCCTACAGTTTTATATTCTAAGAAGAAGAACTAACGAAGTTTTTAATTTAATATAGAGAGAAACTTATAAATTAACATTGTATCCTACAAAGATTTCTGCTTGACATTATATATGTATGTTTGATGAAGATGATGCAGCTCCCCTGCAGAATTTATTAGGCATTCCCATATGCTTTGGTAGAAATACTACAAGGAAGTCTGGTCATACAATTGCGTGATGTTAAAGCTGCAGTACTCAATGCCAGATAGTCCCTTGATTATTGGAATCTATCTGATCTTTTCTCAGAGGTAATTTAAGAGATAGTCGATAATTATACCATGACCATAAAAAGAACTGCCTAGATACTGTTTTCGACAAAATTACGTATTATGCAACCTAAGATTTGATGACGTTTAAACCAGAGACAATCAAATAAATGGTTGACAATTTAGCCAAAATAAGAGCAATATTTGACGAATTTGCAAGAACAACTACCAGGGTGAAGGATATGTTACCATAGATGAAATGTTGGACTCTTTCCATAAAAGGTACCTAATTCCTTCAATATATTGCAAACAAACCTGCAAAATATGGAATAGAAATTTATGCTCTAGTAGATTCATGCACATTTTACACTCATAATCTAGAAATATATTGCGGAAAGCAATCTCCGGGACTTTATAGTTGTACAATTGGTATAACTACATTCTGAATCTATTCTGAATGAAGGAAGTAGTATAATTATGGATAATTTCTTTTTTAGAAAAACCGAAAAAATAAAAGGGAAATTTATTGACAGATGTGAAAAATGTGTAATGGTGTCTTACGTGCTGAAGAAACATAAAAATAACTGGAAAAGGGAATGCAAATGAAAGCTGAAGTAATTACCTTTTACAATATCACAAAGAGTGCAGTTGATTTAGATGAAATAAAAATAAGCCTTTATTCAGTAGCACATTTCAATATCTATGTATATGGGTTCAATATCTACATAATCTGCTAGGCTAATAATATTACCGCTAACCACATTTGGTAAAACATTCAAAAATTACCAATCTATCAGCAACTCTTCGCACGTCAATAAATAAAATTGCCAAAATACTTAGTAAGACCCCAATGGGAGAAAATGAAGACGCAGAATTTTTGTATGCCTGCTCACGTTGAAAAAAATAGAAAAAACCAAGAAAAAGTGCCACATTTGCTTGCAACCAATATGTCCAAAATATAGTATCTTTTCATGTGCTATCTGTGCTATATGTAATGATAATACCAAAGATGACATATGAAGAAAACATGCGCTTGTGCATAATTAAGTTCAGTAGTGATTTCCTTTTGTTCATTTGTTTCGCTTTTTCATTATCACCTAAGGAATTTTATAGTTATGTTACCAAAGTATTCTTTAGTTTTTGTTTTGTCGAAAATGTTTAACAAGTCACATTTAAATTTCTATATGCATATAGTTGTTTTTTGATTTGTACTAGTTTGCACTAGAGTTCCTAAATGAAAACTTTAACTGTGTTATTTTAAAGTTACGACACAGATGTCAAACTCTATCTCTTTCTAGGCCAAAACTAAGCTGTCTGAGACAGAGATACTTTTTTTCTCTTTTTATTTTAGTGACAACATTCAGCAGCTGTCAGTTATAAATTCTAGGTTATGCTGTCATGCTTTTATTTTTATTGTTTTTATGCATGTAAACAATTTTAATGTGCACATTATCATTTATTTACTGTTTGTAGAGAATTTTTAAACTACTATAGTACATAATTATATTAATTTTTCGACAGCTTTTAATAAAGTATTAATTGTACCGAATTTCAGATTTATATAATTGTCATACTGACAGTTTAATTTATTATACCAATTTTCAAGATTACCAACCTTCTAATAAATAGTTTCAAAATATGAAATGTCACTAGAAAAATTTGACATGCGTGACTTAACTCTAAATAACACAGTGCTCAGTTCATATTTAGGAACTCTAGTTTGCACTACAATTTCTAGGCATTTCTGAAATGTGAGAAAAAAATTTCCCACTCGCATCATGTTGAGAAATTTGATGTAACGTACCAAAAGAATTAACAGTTTTGGGGTAAATTCAAAATAAATTCAATTTATTGACCCGACAAATAGAAGACCAAACTGGAATATCAAGATGTGCGATAAGGTATAGTTTAAAATAAAATACAAAATTAAGCCATATAGGATAAGAAAGCTTCATTCAAAGAAGATTCGTTTTTTCAACCAGGATGGTGCTCCATCCCATAATGCTGTTATAATTTACAATTTTTTGACAGAAACATTTGGTAATAACCAAGCCCAACCAACTGGGTGCTGAATGGGTAGTTAAGTGCTCAATTTCGTGTAGTCGAATGTATAGGTATAAAATTACGGCGAGTCCAGGTTTTTAAACTGTAATAACTAGAAACAGTATATCAACTGTTCAACAATTCTTTATAATCATAAAATAAATTACGCAAAAAATTAAGGCATTTAAGGTTTAATAGTTTCCCTATCTATAATTTAAATTATAATTTTTCCACCTCCTCAGCCCAGGAATACTTTACGATGTATAAATTTGAAAATTTAAATCAATTTCGAGAAGAAACATTTCTGTCTACGGAATTAAAAAGGTTCGTTAAAAAAACAGGTGGCTACATTTTGTTTTAACAAAGATGCAATAATTTAAAATTTGTAAATTGGCGTCATCGCGTCGGCGTCGTCTCACCGACTAATGTAAAACAATATATAAAACAGTAAGTTGCATTATCAACCGGTCTGGGCCGTATTGTTTGCATATACGAAATGCATACTAGGTAAGTTCAGTAAGATTTAAAATCTTATTTAAAAATTTAATTCAATAATTGTATTAAATTATCCGTCTTTGTTTAAATATTGCTTTACAGTAAGCATACAGTCGTGCACAGAAATTAGTTAAATATGGTTAAAAAAATACATAACTCAACGGAATTAAAAAGGTTATTTAAAATATAATTATAAAAAAGTAAATTGGCGTCGTCGTCTCGTCGACTAGGGAATTTAAAACAAAGAATAAAATGGATTATCAGCCGGTCTGGACCGTATCGTTTACACATGCGAAATGCATAGTAAGTTTTAAAAATTAATCCACTAAATAATTTATCTTTTTCTAAATATTGCTATCGGAATAAGCATTGTTGAACAGTTGATTTACTGTTTCTAGTTATTACAGTTTAAAAACCTGGACTCGCCGTAATTTTATACCTATACATTCGACTACACGAAATTGTGCACTTAACTACCCATTCAGCACCCAGTTGGTTGGGCTTGGTAATAACTAATTAAGGAATCGAGAACCTGTCCAATGGCCAGCAAGGTTGTTGGACCTTACACCACCTAGATGTTTTTTTTGGGAAAGAACTAAAGATGTTCGCATGCATAAATGCAGAACTGTAATTCTAAGCAAGAGCTAGAGCTAGCACTATAACATGCATTCACTTCAATGGTGTAGAAAGCTGATGCTGTATTTGTCTGCAAATGCTCCATTTTTTGATTGTCGATAAGATAATTCCAATTTATTATTTATATGTAGGTCAGTAATAAAATATCTATTTTGTTGTACAGCATCCTGTAACTGCTACTATTTTCTATCAGCAACAAATTCATGGCACACTTGATTAGTTTATGATACAAGTGAACAAAGAAAGAAATCATTTTGAATGTCTAATTTAATGTCTATTAATTCCTAAAAAGTCTTTAACATAGATGTTATGTGTGTACGTTATTTTAAAATAAATTTTATGCAGATTCCAAAAATGAATGGTATATAGGGAATTCCATTTAAAAAAGAAAAACATAAGTTTGTGCTATATCTCAAAAATCAAATGTTGTAGTAGAAAATAACCGTCTATGTCACAGAATTGTACATAAAAAAATTATCCAAAAAAGTTTTTACACAAATGAAAAGCTCCCACAAACAAAAGTCAATGCACAATGAAAAAGCCCAGTATCTCAAACAAAAAAGCATCCGCATCAAAGTTGGCTCAAGAATCGAGTCCTAGACAGCTAAGCAACTTTTAGTCTGTTTCTTTCGAAAATAGCAGAAATGTTTAAGTTTTCTTAACTAGCCTCACAGTCAAATGTCGAATATGTATCTACATTTATAAAATTTGTATGCTTTTTCGACAAACAACTGTCGTCTAATATTATTATTGTGTTTATGTAGTAACTAATATCTAACTTGTATTTAAAACTTGCATTAATTGTGGAACGAGTGTTAAAATTCTTGACCATGAAAACTTGGCTCAGGGCCCTGTATTGCAGTACTCTGGTTCTGCTGGAAGCATCCAATATTTGCTGAACAATCAAGTGTTTTTTTTTTTTACATTTACATTACATTTTCCTATTTATGTATCTCGTCTTTGAACAGCTCTTATTTTCGGACATCTCATGATATCAAATGATTTTAAAAATCCCAACTCATCAAACCTGTATATTGTACAAAATCAGTGCCGCGTAGCAAGTTTATTCTTTAAAAATACTGAAGGCTCTATTTAAAATTCTTTTTACTTAAGATTAATTTTATTTATGATTTCATACAAAAGAAACACCAGATGCTGCTTGGCAGTAGTGCCTCTGATTCAGGAAACTCCCGAGACACAAGTCCAGGGAATTGCTCAATTTTTGTTGTCTCGATTCCCAGGAGAAATAATTCAAGACAAGAGACTTTTGTTTACAAAATATTCGATTAAATCTTACTTTAGAATTAAGGTTTTATTTGTTTCAATTTCTTGAGCAAATTATTAGTTTAAAAAAGCCAGCTCTGAACAAAAATGTTGCCTTATGCATGTGGTTTTCTGAACCAGTGTTTTTGAAAGAAATCAGCAGATAGCCATTTCACGTAAATACAAATTATTTACAACCTGTCTATAAACAATCAATAAACGGAAAAAGAGTAAGTTCAGTAAGAAACTACCTCAAGATGATGGCAAGATCCTGGCAAGGCCATTCATTAAGGAATCTTGTATTTTCTATTCAATTATATTCAAAAAGGATTTCTATGCAAAATTTTCTGTTTCAAATGAATTTTGAAATAATATTTGCTTGGCTATATCATCCTCATATTCAGGAAAAATGCTTTGTAAAACCTATGAACGACTTAAAACTTACGACAAACAATACAACATTAAACAGGAAAGAAAGGTTTTGCCATAAAAGAAAAAAAAATTTATGATAGAAGAATTTATTTATGTGCTGCTGTGCTTTTCAACATAGTTATTTTCCAATGGAAACTTTTGGAAGAAAGTGATTAGTGGATTAGTTAAAGCGATTTTAGAAACAAATATTTAGATTTTTGTGGTATGTATCTACATATAATCACTTTTTCGAAATTCCTGGGGCTTTAAAAATAAAAGTCCTGAGTCCCAGGAATAAAAATATTGTCGATGGCTTCTAAATCTCCCTTTTCAGAAAATTGTTTTTTATAGACCACTTCTAACTTAAATTATTGGTGTTCTTTTGAATAAATTTATTGTTTATTTTTCTTTAAAATCTCTTTGAAAAAGAATTTTTGACATACTGCTTCTCACTTAAATTGTTAGATGGTTTTACGAAGTACGTTTATGGGGGTTTGTAGAAGTGAGATGAAATTTCGAAAAATCTTTTAAAAAGTGAAGAAAGAAGGAAAAAATTGCCTTAGATCAAATCATCTACCATTGGTGTTTATAAATTTTATTTATTCTACTTATCATTTCCTCCAGACCTACTTTCAGAACATCTTGTCATTTTTCTGGGTTCTTTGAGTGTCCGATATGAAGAGTTTTACTGTACTAATATTATTTTTATTTTTTAATAAAAAAAAAACTTCTTTAATTGCTATTCTTATTCATTTGGTTAGTGTTTTTATGTATTTTTTATTAATTTTTGTAATTTAATTGGAAAAACAGACATTTGCCGCTAAAGGACATCACTTAGTGACATGTAAGTGAAGCGAGCAGAACTTGCCCTGTTTGTCTGCGGGTAAGTTCTTAGAAAATAGTGCCTTATCAAAAGAGTCAAGTAAATTTTAGTAAGATAACAATTTGTGCTTTAGCAAGAAATCCCTCTAAAAGAATAACATACATACCTACTTCTATGAGATTTTTGACACACCATTCGAAACCTCCATTATACTTATGCTACTTAGAATAACAAAAGAAAATCAGAGAAGAATAAAAAAACATTTGTGGAGATTCATTATACATCGACAATGCAGATTTTAAAAAGTCTTAAGGGTCAATGACCGAGAAAAAATGTATTTACAATTTCTAGTTAAAATAACTAATATATTCTAATAGTCTACAGTAATCTAGGCTTGGACGATTTATAATGAGTAATGTATAAATATTTTATAACGAATAAAAAGATAAATTTAATATTTAAGCAAAACTTCCACGAATAAAAAAAAAGAATACCTTACAAATCATGAATTGCTACTTATTGGAGCCAGGCTTATCAAAAAAATATGTGAAATATCACAACTATGTGAAATATATAAGTATAATAAACTAAAATATTATTAACAGGTAAGAAAATTTAGAAGCATGCTATGGTAACATAACCTCAAATATTTTCTGGATGTATTTAAAAGCAAGAGCAAAAGCAACTAAAAGAAGTAATATCAGTTTAGTATGTTGTACATTGTATTCTACATGTTTTATATTAATATTATTAAGAGATGAATCTTTCCGATTCATGTAGGTGGAAGTAGTTTTGTTTGTGATTATAAGATGGGCAAATCCAAATAACTTAACTAGCTTGAAATAAAAATTAAGAAAATCTAAATACATTTAATAAGAACTTGAAACTGCTCTTTCAAATCATTTCTTTTTGTGCCTTCAATATCACGTAATTAGAGTGTAATTTTCTTAAATCAGTCAGTAAAAAGATAATGTTATATCCATAATGATTTAATGAACAGAATACTTATACAAGTATATTATTTTATAGTCCATCCATGATGATTATTAGATATCCGAGCATGGTATGCTTTATTTATATTGTATCTGCGAAAAAACTAATTTTTCTTAATTATCAAACGTTGACAATTTGTGTTATCAATTGTAAATTATTTTAGAAAACTTTTAATCAAAGAATTATTATTTTCTCATGCCGTTATATAAAAAACATGTTTGTAAAACTTAATAACAAAATACATACGATTGAAAAGATAACCTAAAAACATATTGTTTACTTAACCTCTATTACACAAAAAATATCTGTCAAATTTTCATGGGTTTCTTAGATCATAAGTCATATCTTCATGGGTCACTCGAATATCTTATAATTGTGGACAAATTATAAATGTTTAAGGTAAGAATTCTTTGAGGTTATGATTTCAAATCTAGCTGCAGAAAACCATTAAGAATTTTAGTATTCTCAAAAGTGATTTTGCTTCAAATTAGATTTTTAATTTGTCTGCAGGTAATATTTACAACAATCAAAACATGCTTAATTGTATATTTATTGTCAAGATGAATTCAATACTGTATTAAACAATAAAGTAGTATTTCTATTAATGTTTCATATTCCTAGTGAATGCTTTAGATACATAAAAGCCATTACCATAGCAATGAATAAATAGCTAATACTTTTTTGCTAAAAATATAAACAAAAATTTTCTTCCCCACTTGCCCTTAAGAATAAAATTCTTTGAAAACTATCAAAGAACTTACGCTGCATATGTATAAGTTGTCGAGGTTGCTTGTAGTTGGCAGGATAGAGCTTTTGGTAGGCCTCTTCGTCCGAAATGGCAGTAACCTCAGGGGTGGGAATAATGAGCCCCGCACATATTGCTCGTTGCAGGTGATGCTCCTATTGCACCAATAATAACAGATATAGTTTGAGAATAATAGTGTTAAAAGAAGAAATACTGTGTATATATAATCATGTTAAATGTGTATCAAGTGTTTATATTGTGTGGTGGGTAAGTAAATACATTAGGGTGCTTGTTTGAGAGTGACAGCTCGTGGAATGTATATAAACAGGCTTAAATTTGAATTTTAGCCAGAAATTTCTCATAGAATTCATATATAGACCTAAAGGAATGCTGAAAATTTATTTGAATATTTGTGTTTGCCGGGCGCGTGTAGCGCGAACTAAAACCAACATGGCTGACACTTTCCTTCAAACAACTGCCTGGATGTCATTCGTATACAAAACTTACGCATTCTTCCTCTTTTTCCATTCCAGACGGCATTTGAGGAACTGCCCGGTTGATCGCTGAGTAATCAGGAAGATCCGGGAGTTCCTCGGCCATGTAAATGGGCATGGGCTTGCTAGCATCCAGGGCCCTCGCCCTAAACGAAAGCTTGGACATATTTGTTGTTGACAGCTCAGACCACACGACAAGGCCAACATAAAATGCTCCTTAAAATCGACCTTCCCGTGCCTCGGACCGTCCGAGACGGGCACTAAACGATTTTTCGTGTTCTTTAGTACGTTCCCATTGTTTTTGTTTACACGCACTCAGTCACAAATACAGTAAAACAACTTTGAAACTTTGCATGTTGAGCGTGTAATACAGATAGCCATCATGGCGGCTCTGCCATGGAACCATATAAATTTTACTACCAACACGCAGTGCGCGGGAATCTTTTACGCACGTAGTATGGAGTGTGGTTCATTCATACTGAGTATGTCCAGATTTTTAAATCTCCATAACAACTCGTAACAATGCTAAAACATTGTTCAGCTAACTTTAGTGCAACTGCTTTATCACATGTTAAAATATAGTTCATCTTAAAATCAGAGAAAATCGGAGAAAAACCTATTGAAAAGTGCTTGTTTTGACTAGAGAGTACTACAGCTCGTTTTTGAAGTGTTTTTACACGAACACTCCCGAGCTGGGATTAGATCAAAAACTTATATAAAACTAAACTAAAACTAGAGATTATGGAAATAAAAAAAGTTCAACTTGTAAATATTAGTTAATTTTATTTAAGAAAACTAAATTTTTTAAATGACAATTAGTAGTTCTGCTTATTATCGGAAGACGACAGATAGGATTCACTCGTTCACAAAAAACCTTGAAAGTAGTGGGGAAACAACTTGGAATTCCCACCACTTCTAGGGTAGGGCCGTTTGTTAACATATGACGTAATGTTACACGTGGAGGTTCCCCAGTTCAGTGACTAATTTTTTCTTATCTTCAGCCATTGTATTGAAGCTTCTGCCCTCTTTCGAGAGATACTTAAATATAAACTACTATAAACATTATAATCTCACAGATCTCGCCAATATTCTTAGTTTCGGATGTACCCACAGAAGTCACTGCTGTAAATTGTAATTAAAAGTTTAAACCTTCTTGTTTTATTTGCATACACAAATGTTTTAATTTAAAATATTTTGTACTTTTAACAAATTAATAAACTATCCCAAATACTTTAGAATCTTATTTGTGTAATAATGTGCACTAATCAAACTTCAGTCATTATGTATAGAAATCTGCCTGAAGATTTTGAAGAGCTCAGAATGCTTTTCAGTTCCCACAATTTTCTCTCAAAATATTTTTCTGTTGAAGTTTAGTCTTATTTAAAATATACTTTAATAAATGCTTTACGGCAAGTTTTACTTTATTTGAAACATGCAACAGCCTAATTACATGGAATTACAAAGTAATGCGTATTACATATAAAATTCATTTAACTGTTCAACAGTATAATAACACTAAGGCCAATTTATAGTTCCACAAACATATACGTATGACATAACATATCAAATTAAAATGTACTGAATTTAATGTTATAATTTATAGTTCCATTAACATAACACATTCATATCCGTTTACATATGAATTGGCCAATTTTAATTTTTATGTTACATAGTATGAAAGTTAAAAAATATCAATAATCAAAACGTCACATTTCCATAGTAACTCAATCGACAATTAAAACAATTACTTTTCTTCACCTACTTCTGTGTGCTCTTGACAGCCTGTAATTGAAAACTTTTTGCTTATATGAAGTAAGCCTCGTCGTGCATACAGTCACATAATGTAAGTTTGCAGTGGAAACTCCTCGTCATGCAGGAGTCAAATCAGGAGTTTTTAAATTACAGTTTGGAAGGGAAATATTCTCAAGAACATTCAATTCATTCTTCTCCAATGCTTTTCCAAACACAAATTAATTGAAAAACTACCATTGCTTTGCGATCGTTATGCGCCTATATCAACTAATGCGAAATTGTAATTTGAAATTATTGTAAGGCGTTTTCTACGCACTTTCTTGCTTTTTTATTATTTAAATAATACAAGATGACAGATCACGCACCAATTTCTAACGATTCGTCATTGCAAAACATTTTTGACAATTACTTTGGCAATTTGAAATCATCGATACCTTAACGTTTATGCTATCAACTATAAATTGAATACGTTAAGTTTATGATTTCCGATTATGTTATGCTATCCGTATACGGAACTATAAATCACACTTATAAAGATTGCAATATCTGTACTTATGTATGAACGTAAGTTTAGAAAATGCCAATCTATACTGCTACACTATGTTACATTATTTTTGAGGCTTTTGTTTTAAGAGTTAAAATACAATATTACAAAATCAGCAACAAAATACTTATTACCCCGTGTAGCAAAATAATTGTCAAAAACTACCCTTTGTATATCCTCTTATAATATACAGTGTGTCGCATTTAAGATGAATACACTCCCATAGTTTCGTTATTTTAAGGAGTAAGAATCTGAAAGTTGGTGCAGTGATACATATTTATGAGTTGCATTTTCTGATGTACTCAACTTAAATGTGAACTGTAAACCCAGCCTACCACGACTCTTCAAACAGGGCCAATTCTCGATATTTCGCTTTGCGTTGGAGATATCAAAAAAGTTATTAGAAAAAGTTGTTTAGAATTCAATTTTAATCCTTAGTAGTAAGTTTCATGACAAAATCCGCATTTTTAATTTTTCAGTATGTTAGTGTTTTCTGCACACAGTTAAAAGGTTTTACCTTATACCTACCAAAATTAAATGTATTTTTTGTCAGATTGACATTTTGTTCAATCAGAATTTTGTCGTGAAACTTGGTACTACGGATAAAAATTGAATTCTAAACAACTTTCTCTAATAACTTTTTTTGATATCTCCAACGCGAAGCGAAATATCGAGAATTGACCCTGTTCGAAGGGTCGTGGTAGGCTGGGTTTACAATTCACATTTAAGTTGAGTACCTAAAAAAAAGCAACTCGTAAATATGTATCATTGTGCCAACATTCAGATTTTTACTCCTTAAAATAACGAAACTACGAAAGTGTATTCATCTTAAATGCGACACACTGTATGTATATGCATTGTTAATACATAATTTATGGGTTATTTTATACAAATGGAATATCTCTTAATAAAACCATTAAAAAAGAGTTCAAACATCCTACTAAACAACTTGATTTTTCAAACGATCTAAAAAATAAATTGGCCGATTTAAGGGATTTAAACTATTTAAAGAAAATATTTGGCACTGAGGAAATTAAAGCAATGTATAAAAAGATGAAAAGAGAGTGTGATTACTTAATAAAGAAAGAAAAGCATTACTATGTCAGCTATGTTATAAATCACTCAGCAAACAAGACAAAAACTGTTTGGAATCTTGTTAATTCTGACTTAGGGCGTACAAATAAACATAATAGTTGTAACAAATTAATTATGGAAAATCAAGTTATCACAGATAAAAAAAATTGATCTGTAATACTTTTGGACAATTTTTCTCGACACTTGTAGAAGATAGATTGAACAATCACTTTCAATCTTCTTTATCGACTGAATGTACTAAAACCAAACGGTTACATATGAATAGTATGTTCATAGGGCCTATAACTCAAAAAGGTGTTTCAGAAATCATAAATAAAATGCTTAATAGAAAAATCTGTGGGTATGATCTAATTCCTATTAGTGTTATTAAACATTGTAGAAAGAATAAGCTGAATTAGCCCCAATCCTAACTAATATATCATAAATGTTTCATTTCAGCTAGGTCAATTTCCCAATGCTTTAAAACAAGCTTGAATTGTACCAGTACTATGTCACTAATATTGATAACTATCGACCCATATCAATTTTGAGTGTTTTTTCAAAAATTATTGAAGAGGCTGCTGAAATCGAAATTGTCAGGTACCTGAATAAATATCAGCTGATCTCTCCTGTTCAGCATGGTTTTAGGGAGGGTTTTTCTACCTTAACAGCAACTGTGGAATATTGCCAGCACATTTATGAAAAGATGGATTACAACAATTGCATTGTATCCATCTTTTTTGATTTAACTCGTGCCTTCGACACCATTGATGTTAGATTTGTATCAGAAAAGCTAAATAGTCTAGGAATGTGGGGGTCAATTAACGCCTGGTTAGTTTCTTATTTAACAAGTCGTAAAGTGGAAGTCAGTTTAGATAAATATAAATCTGATCTGTATGATATTAATTTAGGATCACCTCAAGGGAGTAATATTGGGCCGCTTATTTTTATTCTTTACGTAAACGACCTACCAGAATATTTAAGTAAAGACTGCTCTGTCTTCATGTATGCCGATGATACTACTATTACAGTTAGCAGTAAAACCTCTGCTGAGGTGGAGCTGAAAGTCAACATTGTGTTACAACAATTTAACTCTTGGTGCGCTAAAAATAAGCTTATGGCAAATTACAAAAAAACCATTTATATATGGATATTCATAATATTTCTCATAGCAGTCGATGTCTTTCTTTTTAAATAAATAATAACATACTAAAGTCTGTTAATGTTACTAGATTTTTAGGTATTCAAATCGATGAGAATTTTAATTTTAAACCGCAAATTAGTTCTGTATGTACAAAACTCAACCAGTCCTTTTATGCAATTACAATTCTTAAAAATTTCTTTGATGCCTCCGTTTTATTGAACATTTACTATGCTTTAGTATTTCCTATCATTAATTATAACCTGATTATTTGGGGTCAAGCCACTGGCTTAAACTCTGTGTTTGTTTTGCAAAAACCTATTATCAGACTCATTTTTGACTTGCCCTACAACCATACCTGTCGAACAATTTTTAGATCCAACCAAATCTTAATTGTTGTGGCAATGTATCTCCTACAATTGTTGGTGTACATCCATAAGCACTAAAAAAAATATGCGACTGTCTCTAATGTACACAGCTATAACGTAAGAATAAAACAAAATTTTCGACTACATAAACCTAATCACACGTTCTATAAAAAAATCACCTATTTACATGGGCTGTGATTTGTACAATAGTTTACCATAAGAAATTAAAAGCATTTCTTCGCATGTAAAATTCAGACTAAGGTTGAAATGTCTTCTTGCGAAGCGAGTCATTTACACCTTAGATGAGTTTGTTAACTGGGATAAATGTGATAGAATTGTATCTAATAGTCTCTTTGTAACAATCGTAATTATTAATTTGTGTTTCTAAATATTTCTAAATGTTTTTGTGTTGTTATAAACACCATCTACTTAATTTGATTTTAAATCATATAATTATATATTTAAGTAATTTCCTGATTTTCTATTATAACGATGTCAATGTCTTTTATATATGTAAGATGATATGACTAATAAAGATATTATTATTATTATTATATTATTATTACTAATAGCACTTATTGTTTAAGTGAGAGTTTGTCATCATTTTCTCTGGTAAGATCGAAGACTTATAACTTGTAATGCATATTATAATAGAATACGTAGGAAAGTTTTTGTCAATTATTTTGCTACAAAGCGTAAGTATTTATTATTACCCTTTTCTATTTTTGAGACTGTTTTAAATAAGTTTAAATACAATATTAGAAAACTTTTGAAACAGTCTCAAAAATAGAAAGGGGTGCATATAGTTTTAATCCTTAATGTGAATTTCCATCCAAAAAATATATATATTTTTTTTTATCACCTGGGACCTACTAATCACCTGCAAAATTGTAGAAAAATCAGAGAGGGCACCAACCTAATGTCCCTTGTTAGAATTTAAATTATTTTATAACTAGAATACAAGTGGATGTTAATGATTTTGGAAGTATATTGATATAAATTTTCCAAAATTGCTGAATTTTATTAAAAAATGTCGAAACTTAATAAAGACAGAAGGTATACTAATTGACTAACTTAAATGAATGAGAATAAGGTGTTCTAGCAGCATAAGGCACAGCAAATAGAGAAGAATTTCTGCAATACCACAGATGTTGATGTAATCTGAGTTTGAACAGTTAAAATATATGTTGACAATCTCTTAAATTGTTTATTATCTTAAATCTAAAAATTAATGATGCACTATTGGTTTCATAATGATCTAGGACAGCAAGGCTAATACAATGATGCTATTTTTAAATTATTTCATCCTATGCATGTACAATGAGAAAAATAAAAAAATAGCATCATGTTAGCCTTGTTGTCCTAGATCAGTGGTGGCGAACTTATGACCCGCGGGTCAGACACTGACCCACGAAGGTTTTTAAATGACCCACACATTGATTTTTATAAACTTATTTTTTATATTATAAAAATGAGGACATACAATTGAAAATATTAAAAACTTACAGTATAAATATCTAATGTCGAATTTATAAAAAAAATATTTCCAAGTGGACGTTGGCTAATTGATTTTCTATCATTTCTAATATTAAGAAACTCTGAAAATAAGTAACAACAGATTTCACATTAAATATACTTTTATCAACTTTATTATACTACATACATATATCTGTAACTATATTTATTAATAAAGAATATTTCATAATACATAGGTATGTGCTTTCTTTTATTCCTTGTTCATTCAAATACTCAGTGCATAGACGCCACTGGGCATGGTGTCACCTGGTGCGATAATTCATGGCATCACCCCATTGATGTCAATCTTTTGACGTCAACCTTTATTTTTTGCTCTTCACTAAGTAAAAGTTGTAAAACAAAAAGCAAACCTAAACCTTTTTAGAGGATTTTAAAATTGAGAACCAAAAAAAGGGTCAACTGTCAAGTTTTTCCTGTTAACAAATTTTCTGTGTTTCCAAATTATTGGTACCCTTTTTACCCCCCCCCCTCAAGTAATATGTCACTGACTTAGTGAACCACGGGCGACCCACTTCTCAAAAAAGTTCGCTATCACTGTACTAGATCATTATGAAATCAATAGTATAAGATTAATAGTATTACATTGTCTACGGTTGCATAAAGTCATAATTTTGTAAAAGTCTCTTAGATGCTCAGATCTTACTCTATTATAGTCAGGGTATGTCCCATACTGTTTGAAATAAAGAATACCTTAACAGTCTATTTTTTACTTTTTCAATAAGCATAATATTTTTCACAGTATATAATAATAATAATAATAATGCCTTTATTTTAACAGAATATGCATACATTTTACATTTTTTCTCTTATGAGAAGAAGGAGTGGGCGAAGTTCAGCTCTTTTAGAAAAATTCTAAAGCTGCTCTACCACTTAACTCACTTAATTTTAATAAAACAAGTAATAAAATTAAAAATACATGCAGCTTGTTTATAAGCTTTTTGTTTATATGGGTTCCAAATAATAGAGCAATACTCAAGTTTAGAGCTAATTAGCGCACAACACAATGACTTATATTATATACTCCAGCTCTACAGGTACGTTACATAAAAACAAATAATTGCTACTACCCATGACTTCAAATATCTTTATTATTCTTTTCCATTTTATTTTGTCCTTAGCTTTTTCTCGCCACTCCTTCACTCCCACCCTTGACAAGTCTTCGTTTACTGCTGTCAACCATCTACTTTTTGGATTTTTGTATTTTTCTCCTTGCTCCTTTCAAAAGTATTTATTGAACAAGTCTATTATCAGGCATCATTACAACATAACCCAACCATCTTAATCTCTGTGCTTTTGATATTTGTTCAATTTGCTTAGTTTCTCACAGTTCTACATATTATTTCTTGGTTTGTTCTTCTTTTCCATACCTCGTTATCTACTTCTATTCCTCCAAATATTTTTCGGAGTATTTTTCTCTCCCATATTCAGTCTCATTTCTTCTTCTTTGTTAAGAATCCAGATTTCACAACCGTTTAACACATCATTCTTATTAACGTCCCATATATATTCTTTGATTTTATTAAGTTTGTAAGCAAAGTCTTTTTATGTGCTAATTGTGCTGCAGCACAGGGCCCAACCTAGTAGAGGGGGGGGCCTTACTAAAATTTGCCAAGTTTCTTTAACAAATTTAAAATATGAAAAAAATTAATGCAAAAAGTAGTAATAAGGTTGATTTTTATTTTACAATTAATTATAGATAAATATTGTACAAGCATATATTTTGTTTGTATTATAAAAATAGAACAGAACGATGAAAGTTTAAATGCATTGATTATTTATTATTATTTATGTATGTATAAAAGTTTCATCTGAACTGCGCCTAAAGTTGGTTGGTTAGTTATACAAGAAATAGATTATTTTGGTTAAATAAATAATGTATATATAAGTTTTAATACATTTCAGTATGTAACATTGTAAAAAGTTATTAATATGTGTGATCATCTTATATCATCATCTGTATAGGTACATATATTCTGAAAAAAATGAATAAAACTAAAATATATTTTTTTAATTCAACATAAATAAGTCTATTGGTTATTTCACTTATTTCTCCTTCCGATGGTTCTTTGCCTGTGGTATGTCTTTAAGTTTAAAGTTCTTCGTCGGATTCTTCTATTAGTAGTCCTTTATTCTTCACATATCGCATTATCCCTATATAACCTTGTTTGCTTTTCTTTGTTTCCTGGTAAACATTTTCTTATTTCCTTATTAATATAATACTCTTCTATTTTTTGTAATTTCTTCTCCATATACAGACCTGGAAATTGATATAGGTTCACCTAGAATATTGATATAATTTTTGACATATTTTTGTTAAAACATATCTTACCTACTGTAAAACCACTTTAAAGGCTTACTCACTACACATTTTTATGTGTTCTCCTACCTTTTCAAAACATCTGCATGTTTGGTACAAAAGGTAATAACATTTGAAGATAAAAATGAAAAGTTTAAAATGTTTTTAAATTGGAAATTGAAATAAGTTCACTAATTAAAACTCACCATTTATTAAGCATTAAATTATCAAAACCAAAAAAAAACATTAATTTAATAATCAGTAGCACCACCATTATGGTTAATGATTTGAAAAATTCGATTGTTCATGCTTTAGACGAGATGATTAAGCTCATTTATAGTGACATTAGCAAGACCTGTAAAATGGCGCTCCTAAGATCATTTACAGTGCGGAAAGGATTATTTCTACTGTAAATCTTTTGAACGATAATGTCCTACACGTTTTTCATTGGGTTAATGTCCGCAAAGCACGATGGCCTGTCTAAGGTTGGGATTTGTGACGCTACTAACCCTGCTCTTATGTTCCGTAAGCGGTAAGCAGGTGCCTAGCTTGTTGAAAAACTAGGTTTTCATGCTCATGATCCTCATAATAAGGAATTCACTTGCCATCCATGCCAAAGGAAATGCCATCCAAACTTGTTTATTCCGTTAAAAAAAAGGTGTTTGCAATTTGCAGCTGAAAACCTGATTGGACGAAAGTAATAACACATTTAATATTTCCTCTTGTTTAAATTAATAAAAAAAAAAGGTATTTTTAGATAATCTGGAGCGAAGAGAGAAAATTTAATTTTGACTGACCTGACGGGTTTCGTGATTATTGGCATGATTTATGAAAGAAACCATTGAGCTTTTCACGTAGAAACTGTTATGGTTGTTCCCTAATAATCTAGGCTGGGTTTAACGGAATAAACAAGCTTCGGATGGTATTTCCTTTGACATGGATGGTAAGTGAATTCCTTATTATGAGGATCATGAGCATGAAAACCTAATTTTTCAACAGGATAGGCACCTGCTTACCGCTGTCAGAACACAAGAGCACGGTTAGTAGCGTCACAAATTCCAACCTTAGACTGGCCATCATGATCTTCGGACATTAACAGCTTACAGCTTAAAATTATAAGACCAAATATGCTAAAAAAGTATAATACTGTATTTTGTAACAAATATCAAATAACAATCAAGAGTTCCCAGTTTTAATAAACAAATTCTGCGAAAAATTGTCATAATTGTAGCGCTTAGTCATTTGTTATATGGCTACTAGATTTTTGTGTTAAATCTTGGAACTATTGATTGTTATTCGATTTTTGTTTTGAAACTTTCAAAAGCAATTTGTTCATCTGCAATGCTGTTATTTTAATCCTACAAATATAATTATATACCTTTACATATTCTGAGTAGAAGTATTTTAATATAGTATGAATACTTAATAGATTTTCGCGCCCAGTTGTCTTTGCGTCCGCTTGTCTCGCGCCAAGTTGTCCCTACGTTCAGTTGTTCCTGCGTCCACTTGTCTCACGCTCAGTTGACCGCGCCCACTTGACCGCGTCCAGTTGTTCTATCCCGGTATTTTAAATACTTTTGAAAATAAAATTGCTTGAGAACCTTACCTGCTGCAGATAAAATGGAGATGGGTCTATAGTTTTCAATTTGTAGCTTATTGTTTCCTTTTTATATACATACATATATAGAACACTCACAGGTTTCTTTCCATACATCAAGTAATGTACTGTGTTTAACAGCTAAATCTATGTATAAATATATGTGCTATGTATGGGTAATTATATGTAACAGAGGAACTTCTAATAGGGGAGCACAAGCTTTCACAATATACGGTGGTATGTTATCTAGACCAGCTGCACGCTTTGGTTTTAATTTTTTAATAGCATTTGCATAGTCTTCATTTGAGAGTTCATCTATTTTAAAGGAGTCAAAAGTTATATAATAATTACAATTTGTATTATCATCAAAATTATAATCGGCAGGCTGGTCAGCATGTAGTATTGAATGGAAATAATTGACGAATGTATCTGCAACCTCAGGTAGATCTAGACTATCTAGAGTTTTATAACTGTAGGTGTAATCACTTGGAAATTACAGCCCAGTTTTAACCCAGACTGTTTTCTTTTTATAAAATTTCAAGATCGAGACGGATAGGGATGCCAACTTTTGAAAGTAGGAAGTAAGGACAGTCAAGAATTTCTAGAAACGCTAGTTATTAAATTTATTTACAATAATAAAGGTTTTTCCATTGCTATTTAAATGAAGTCAAGAAACGTCAATGAAGTAGACTGGTCAATGTCGTTAAGGGATCTTTTGAATGATCGTGAAGTGGTTCTCTCCATATATACATAGGGTGTCCCACAATGCTGTTTACACGCAATATCTCCCTTATTTGAAAAGATAAACAAATCAACCAAAAACTATTGTGAATGACACAAAATGGACCTTCAGAAAACATCTTTAAATGCTGGTTGCATAGCAACGTTTAAGAGATCATGTCAACTTGATTAATTTTTCAAATTGCACCCTCTGTTTTTTTTCACGGAAATGTATTCTCAACTTCATTCTGCATACGGTAGTACGCCATAATTAATTATCTAATGTGCATTTAGGGGTTGAAAAAATTGTTTTTATAAATTGTACACTTCATAATCACTAACTAAATTATTTATTCGAGAATATAATTCACGTGTCACATGGTACATTTTTTATTAATTTCATTGGTGAAAGTACAAAAACAAACTCGCAGAATAGGCTATCAAATCGATGATAATTCTATCACCGCATGTTGACTGTCACCTGTTTTTAATAAATAAAATTGTTTACTGTCAAAGTGACAGAAAGTTTCAGAAAGTTTATTTTCTGTCAACGTTCATTATATTCTCTCACCAAATATAACACGTGTTATGATTAATCAACGATGATACCACTCGTTAAAACCTTTAGAAAATTGAACTCGTGCTTCGCACTCGGTCAATTTTCGTCGGTTTTAACTCGGGCTATCACCGATGATAATCATAACACTAGTTATATTATCCCCGAAAATATGATTAGAGCCGTGTCTACAAGGGAACTACCGAAGCACTTTAAAGCCCGTGTAGAGTCCACAGGAGGGCATTTTGAGCATTTACTTTAAGTTTAAGATAAATTCCACTTATAAAAAATATTTTTTCAACCCTAAATGCACATTAGATAATTAAGTAAGGCATACTACCGTATGCAGAATAAAGTTAAGAATACATTTCCGTGAAAAAAAAACAGAGGGTGCAATTTGAAAAATTAATCAAGTTGGCATGATCTCTTAAACGTTGCTATGCAACCAGTATTTAAGGATGTTTTCTGAAGGTACATATTGAGTCATTCACAATAGTTTTTGGTTGATTTGTTTATCTTTTCAAATAAGGGAGATATTGCGTGTAAACAGCATTGTGGGACACCCTTTATATATACGAGTTTACCTCTAGTATAATTTCAAGGGATAGTTATTATAGAAACCAAAGTTTTTCCGAATTGTTTTTATTTATAGAATCGCGCTACATTGAGTTTTGTTAGTTATTGTAAATAATATTATCAAAATAATTTAAAAGCCGATATTCGGAATTACAGATTTTCGAAAATCTGTATTATCAGACTTTCCAGACATCTTACGTAAATTTATAAAAAAAATTTATAAAATAAACAATTCATTACAGAAACAAAAGGCATGAACAGATAACATGGCCAACTGGAAGGCACGTTGGATTTACCACTACAGAACCCCGGGTCTACTCTCGGTTTCGATAATTTCTTTTTAATAAAATATTTAATATATTTCATAAATAAACATTTTTTTATAAATATAATATTTATAAAAAAGAATAATTATATAAAATTATCCCTTAATTTTATAGTTGTTTAAACTAGAAAAATAAAACGCGTCTTCCAGTCGGCCATTCTGTCTGTTCATGTCTTTTGCTTATTTAATGAATTGTTTATTTTATAAACTTTTTTTATAAATATAATATTTATAAATGTTTTTTTTTAATAATTACTTTTTGATGATTTTTTGCAACAAAATTACTAATTGCAGTATTTTCCTTTATTAATTGATTACTAATATGAGTTAATCAACGATTAATATTAATTAATTAACGCATGCTATTTCTGGTATCATTGCCTGAAAAATCTCAGTTTCTCTGAATCTATCCCTTCCAAAAATAATGTGTGGTGGACGCCTAGTTCGAGAGGTTCCCCTTATCACTGCCCCCCAGCAGATGATTCGAGACTGTTTGAATATAGCCTTAATGGCCAATCAGTCTCATAATTTAAAACTTTAACTGCAGCTTGACCATTAATAATCTACTACATTATACTGTACACATAAGTTTTCTTTTTTTTTCTGAACTTTTAACCACATTTTCTTCCTTGTCTGGTAAATTATAATCTGTAGCTTCACTCCTTTTAATGGCTGTTAACAACAATAATGCACTATTGGCCGGTTTCACAAAGCTTGATTAAACTCTGATTAGCTTAATTGTGATTAAATTCGAAATCCAGAAATATAATTGAATTTCGAAATTAATGACAATTTAAGTTAATCAGAACTTAATCAAGCTTTGTGAAACCGGCCATAAATTACCTAACTTAATACAGTTTATAGCAAATTTGATTCATTTGCAAAAACAATGTTGGCGGATAATTTTACAATCCTTGATTCTCAAAAGCTGATTTCAGTGATTAAAATAAAATGTAAAATTTTAATTAAATATTGAATCATTTTCGTTAATTGTTTTAAATAAGGGCAAAACCCGTCCTTTCCTATTACAAGAAAGGACGAAGGACATACTCTTAGAAAAAAGGACTGTCCTTCCGAAAAAAGGTCAGTTGGCAACCCTAGAGACGGATTGCTTTCTGTTAATATGTTTGTTAGGTTATGGTAGCTGTTAACTTGTGCAATATATTCTATATTGCGTTGGAAAATTATGCATACGTAGGCAACCAATTATACAGCACGCTATTTTATACAATTTATATTGCGTAGTAAATAAATGGCACTGTGTGAACGGTCTATGCATCTTCATCGCTTTATGAATTAAACTAGCTGTCCGTCCCGGATTCGCACGGGTGGACATTTATTTTTAAACATTTTGGGATAAACGTAGAGTAAATGTATCTTGATGCAGGACACAAGTAGTTTTTTTCAAATTACTATTTATATTTTTCTTATGAAGTCGAAATACCCATTTCTTATATGTACACGCCCCTCTCCTGCACTTTGGTGCCCCCTCCCTCGCCGTGTTGGCCGCTGCTCTGCGTGGGGCCACACCGGCCACGGCGCGGCGGCGTTTATTTTACTATTAGTATTTTGTTTAGATTGACATTTTTAAATTCGTAATATCTTTTCAAAAAGTAATCTACAGGTATTGAAGCAGTCTTGAATACGAAATGATTTATTTGGATAAGGATTAATACAAAGGTATGGATAACATGGTCTGATTTTGGTCGGCATTTCTGTCAACTTTTAAAATGTAAAAAAGTAGTTATAGTGACATAACTACAATAGTTGGACATACGGTATCACGAAGTTGTTTGTAGATATTGATATGCTCCTTAATATTGTAGAACATTTTTTTGTTCTATCATCAATAGTTTCCGCAGCGCATGCGATGAAAGACATTTTATGGCTAATATTTGTACACCTTGGGTTACATTATTTAAGTTTTAGTAGAGATCCCTTATTTTTTCTAGTAATAAATATAGCCTATGTTACTCAGGGATAATGTGGCATTCTAATGGTGAAAGAATTTTTGAAATCGGTCCAGTAGTTTTTGAGTTTATTCGTACAAACATACACATCTTTCCTCTTTATAATATTAGTATAGATTAAACGCCTCTAATTGTTAATTTTCCTAGCATTAAAAATTTATCTTTTTTTAATATTTTGTATTTGTCTAGTATTTTCTATCCATAACCCATTTCCTTAAGAATTCTGTAAGGTGTGTTAACACTTAAATATGCATATTCTAATTTTTTCTATATGGTAAAATGTAATGTTAAAATTATTTTTATGATTCTTTTCTATTCTACTTGTAAATGAAATTTCGTGTTTCAAAAATTCATTTGTATGAATCTCTATGTTTGGATATTTCTTCCAGCTTTTAAGGATTTTTTCCGAAGTTAATTCAATGTATTAACACTGCCAGTTTTCTATTTATTTTGATACAACTTATAGTGAATTTACAATTAAAAACAGTTTAAAAATGTGTACATATAAGCTAATTTGATTAGTTTATTAAATTAATATTTAACAAAAAAAAACAAACTTATATTTGTAAAATGTATACTTCGTAACTATGTATACACTCTCTAACGATGTGTATGTTGGGTTGCCTAATTTGATTGCTAACAATGGCCGAGAATGCCATCATTATCTGTATCTACTTATAATATTATTAATTATTTAAATCGGAAGCGAAGCAGAAAATTAAAGTTTTAATTTTAAAACAATTTATCTTCGTTAATCTAAATATTTTATGTATATTTATTTATAATCTATTATCAAAATTATTAGACATTAATCATATTAATGTAGATTTTTCTTGTTTGAAACTATGGCTAGCCAAAATTTAGATTTTTGAAATTTGCGTAAATACCTAACATGGATTTTCATTATTTTTGATAATGGGGAAATTAATTAATCTTTAGTTTTTTATTAATAGTTTCGTTTATGCTATAATATTGTGCATGTATTTACACTCTAAAAAATTCCCCTTGAAGTTGCCTCCATTTCTTGGGGTAAATTTACTTCAAAGTGTAATTTTCATAGGAAGTGGGAAATTTCAATATTAGGTTAAATTTGCATTGTCATGTTTCCTTTTTAAATAAATTTACAGATTAAAATTACGATTTCAATGCAATCTTACATTTCATTTTAACATTAAAACACCTGCGCAAAGTTATAACTTTACCTAATATTGACCTAATATTGAAATTTCCACTTCCTATGAAAATTACATTGGAAGTAAATTTACCCCAAAAAATGGAGGTAACAAAGTATACTTTATAAAAGCTTGTGCTTGTTCTAGAGCACAATTTCACTATAAGGTCAAGTCCAATAAATATAAATATTTAAAAATAGGGTACATTCTATGTAATTATTATTGAATCATTGTTTAATTGCGTATAGAATGCATATGTTCAACAAATTCGGTATTATATGCCATGCATATATAATATTGAAATTTCCCACTTCCTATGAAAATTACACTTTGAAGTAAATTTACCCCAAGAAATGGAGGCAACTTCAAGGGGAATTTTTTAGAGTGTACGTAACCACTCATTTGTTAAAACTTTGTAATGCTTTACAGTGTTAATAATGCATTTCAAAAAGGAGCTACTTGCAAGTTTTTTGATTGCAAAATAGTAATGTTTAGAAATTAAAATAAAAATATTTAAAAATAAATTTGTTGTTATATTTAAAGGTTACATATGAAAAAGTTGGCGCCGTCCACAAGAAATAATTTTGCATATCCTTGTTGACTAATCATTATCTACATTTTTGATTTTGCACCTTTTTATTAGACTATTCTAAAGCTCAATTCAAGTGACGAAGAAATATGTGTATCTACATATATTAAAAAATAAAATAATTCTATATCGTAGAGCAAACTCGATATCCGCATAAATTTCTTTATAAGTAGTTAGTTTTTCCTTTTTTAACGAACTTCTTCAAAGACAGCTTATTTAATAATTGTTATATAGAGTAGCTGTTACGTATATAAAACGAAACGAATGTTCGAATATCTCGGAAACGGTTTAGCTAAGATAGCAAAACATAATTTTATAAACGTATACTACTAGATTTTCCACATTCACTGGGCAATTTTTCATTTTATTTTCTTATTATCTTTGAAATCTTAGGCCAACCTGATTTTTTAGATGTCAACCATAGTTAAATTTGGCATCACTGGAAAGCGACTTTAATTCAACTATTCATCTAAGTAAGTTGTTTTGAGTATTTACGTATTACTAAAGTAAGGCGTGAAAAGTTTCTACGAGGTGATATCTAGCTCAGATGGTTGCGGGGTCTTTAAACTGTCAGAGAAATCCAGTAAGGTAATTCAGAATATCTAAAAAAAAATATATAGTAATATAAGGCGCCATTGGCTTAACCGCTAACCAGAAAAAAGTTCTTTAACGGTTTTATGACACCGGAGCCAGACGAATAGAGAAATGTTAAATAATTCTCGAAATCTCGCATAAAGTTACGGCAAGCCTCTGCTATAACTTTCATAATAACAATTAATTAAATAAACTAGCAAATATAAACAAGTAAAAAAAGTTTCATTTAAGAGTATGTTGGTTTATAGCTTTGTGGTGGTACATTTTATTGGCGTTTGAGAAATTTTTGGGGAAGGAATAATAATTACAGCTGGAATTAATCTTCGATTTAGTGCAGTTTTAATGTTTGATCTATTTTTGCATTTATTAATACCTTGTTCAGCCTTTACAATTAGCAAGATGACTGCCTTCACATAAAACATATTTGGCTGGACCACTTCTTGGCTTTGTACAAATTTTGTGTCGTGTCCGCCTTTACATTTGACCCATATGTAGTGTCAATATGCATTAGAATGTTCGTAGTTTTGACACCTTGCACATTGAATGATAGTATTCTTTTTATGGGGAGCTTTAGCTTTTAATTTACTGTACAGGAATTCGATTTTGTAAATCTTTTTGTCGTTTATGTCAGGCTCTAAGTCGACGTATAATAGTGGAGGGGTTTCTTACTTACTTTGTGTCTTATGTTCATTCTAGTACAAATTTCGTGACACAGAGTGATGAAGATACCTGATTACTACTCTGTATAACCGTTTTTCTTTAGGTTGGTGTGTATGATGAATGATTTTTTCCTCTTGTAGCGTCGGATAATGTTTCTGTAAGTATCTTGGCTAGGTGCATTAAATTTAACCGTATTGTTTGTACAGGTTTTACTATAGTATTGTTCGTAACTACTGAAAATGTCGTCCAACATGCTATTATAATTATAGCATCATATATGTATATTGTATATAGAACAAGAGTTTGGAATTCTCTGTGTGGTATAATTGTTATCAGTATGTTTTTGATTGGGGTTTTCTTTATCAATGGTAGCTTGAGGCACGTACCTGTTATAGGTCGAAACCTGTGGTTAATTCAAATGTATATTGTCCGGTGGTCTGTTTAATCTTTTCCTTTTGATCTTTGGTTTCTTCTTCTATATTTTCACTGCCATTTTAACTGTTCATTTATCTGTGGTAAAATATATTGAGTGTTGTGCTATTGTAATAGTTAGAGATTAAGTGTTAGGAATCAAAAATGACTCATCTGATATAAAGCTTTGGTTTAATTGGGCTGTAAGAGTTCCTTTCTATCGTATGGAAATTGCTGATGCTGAAATTGTATCTGGGGATGCTTCTAACTTAGATTTCTTACATATTTGTAACTGGCATATAAATCAATGATAAAGTTGCACTTTATTTAGGTAACTCGATGAAAATATCGGTGCACGTGAGCTTTGGTCAACAATAACGATCGCAATTATTGATATCGAAGAACGCAATTCGGCGTACGTCTTTATTTTGCGAAAATCAAACGAGAATGAACTGTACATGATTGAAAATATGCTTAGTGAGCAGGAGCCGAAGCTTCCGTGCTCAACTTGAATCGGTACTGTCAATAATCTGTCCTTATACAAGAAATGCAGAGATTCTGTATAAACTAAACAGAAATAATTGTGAAAACAAATTAATTACTTTAAGTTCAAACTTATTTAAATAATATAACTGGATAATAAACTAATCTCTAATCTGAGTTCAACGCGAGTGATAACTGTACTCTCCGATAACTCTTTCAACTGTAAAATCAAAACATAAAAGTATAAAACACGTAGGCAGAGAAGTGCATCTGTATGTATAAATGATGGATTATAAAGCAGTGTTTATGTGCATATTGTCCTTTTCGGTAAGAGAAATTACTTTATCTTCCTTTTTAGCTCTTTCGTTTAGCTTACTTCAAAGATTACTTATTTAACAAACATTGTAAAAGTAGTACTTTAACCTCATAAACTCATAATGTACTTACTACGTGCAGCTTTTAAAAGCTAAAATAAACAGACAAAAAGTGCTTTTCATACTATAGGAAAACGAACTGACTCTTCCAGAAGAGCTCTGCTAGACACGAGCCTTAGACCTTGACGTAGTTACAAATATTCAGCATAACCACATTGTATATTATTACCATAATTTTGATACAAGAACTACTTTATCTCATATCGTTTATCTACTAATTAAACTGCGTATAGTTATTTTTATGTGTATTACAGTTTACAACTTCCACGGAAGATGTCGACTGGAGCGGAGAAGAATTAAATTGCTTAAACGAGCTGAAACTGGATAAACAATCTATTCATAACCTTAATAAACAATATACAACTGTAGATGATAATGTTGACTTCAACAATTTCGTCGCCTGTTATTGGAAGAAAAAAGGAATTCAAAATCAGAATGGCGATATTAATTTTCACAAACTTGACGAATTGCTGTTAGTGGAACTGTTAAAAGAATATGGAACTGGCATCGATGAAACTACAAGTATAGTTGCTGAAATACTCGAAAATGCTTTAACTGAATGCAGATCTAGATGCATTCTAGGTAAAACACATGGACAAACTGCAGTGAGGGTGCAAAATTGTATTGCAAGAGAAATACAGAGAGCGTTTATGACTGATTATTGAATCTAATCTTATTACCCGATTTTTATTTTACTAAACTAATCATAGTTATTAAATCAATTACTCAATTTTATTTAACATTCTGTACTATCTGTAATGAAAAGTAGCAAGTTCTTTAATATTCCAGTTTGCTAATAATAAATCTCTTGACTATTGTATTTGTCTTTTATACCTTGTCTCTTACCTTGCCTCAAAATCAGGAGGAGCAGCTGAGAGCGGAAAATTTGTACAATTACATACAACACACGTTACATACAGTGCAGATTACCTACGGTGAGAGCAGAGCATTGATCAGAAAACTGAGTCAAAAATTGTTAGCAGTCCTTAAAAAAGTGACCAATAAAAATTCATTGGTGTCACTAAGAATAAATCTGGGGATACAAAAACATTAAATGTAAAACAGCTGCAGAATAAATTTCAAGTTATTGAATTATAATGAATGGTCAAAATGCAATTATTTGTTTACAATGCAAACATTAAATATTGATTAATCATTTGAAAAACACAAAATAAAGAAGTGTTACCTCCAAAACGTCACACGATGTCAAAATAAGCGACGCGATGCACTGGTTTATTCAGTGTGGGCAATATAAAATTATTTGAATTATTTAATATGTGGATTTCCAAAACATCTACTGTTCTAATCTTACATGTAAACAAAATTAGTAAATTTACTGGGGTTCAACTTGGCGTTGTTAGAACCAATCACGGCAACGCTTTTTTGCGGGATTAATTCGAATCACTCCTCCTAATCTTGAGACAAAGTATAATTATTATATCTTGGAAGTAGAGGTGTGCGGTTATCAGATTTTGAACTGCCCCGCCCAGCCTGTGCCCGTGGAATGTCCTCATGAACATGCCCGATCTTGACCGGTAGCAAGAAGTGATCCCCGTTTGTGTCAAAGACCCATGATCCGTGGCGCGGCCTGTTGTAACCAACAGTGACCAAGTATAGCTTAAAGGTGTTGTAAACCCGTTGTCGCTTGACTCGAACGCGGTCGTGTGACGTCACGCGTGCATGCGACAGAAGCACTTGCTATACGTATAGGGTTTAGTGCTAGTTTATTTAATGGTTTATAGCAATTTTTATTGATACACTGTATTAATATAGACTGGATAAAATTACACCATATGCATTTAAACACTTTGAATGATTTCGAGGCATCGGTTAACGATTTATCACAAGACGAAGACAATATTAAAATCGGAAACGTCGCCTGGTGTAATTGCGAATTTTGTGCTCCTATGAGTACAAATTATGAATCACATTGATGTGTGGAAACAAATAAAATTTCCAATTTCAAAGGCGAGTTAGTGTATAATTTTGCACGAATATTTTCATAGTGTAGTGTTAAATCTAGGCACTTTGCAAGCTTCTTGCTACAACTACAAGATGCTATTACGAGCGGATAAAACTAATAGAAAACGTCTTACCGAATTAAGCAATCGTTAGTGGTGGCATATATCATACTATAAACAATTTATTTATTGGGAAAATTCTTAGTTACCTTTGGAAAAAATAAAAGGAAGGTAATACCTGCTTGTGTCGTTTCAAAAATAAGCGAATAACTCGAAGATAATGAAGTGTATACGAATGTCCGAAGTCCTGCAGAAGGGGAAGGTCTAGATTATTCTGATTAAGCAAAAGGAATAATTTTTTAAATATTTTGTGTTACCTAAATATTTACATAAGTTATAAAAAATAACTTTTAAAATAACATGTACTCCTAGTTTTCACCCTCTGAATACGTTCTATTAGTAATAATGATAAGGACATCTCATGATTATATATGGAATAATAATTTTTTTGCTTCCTCCAAAGGACGCTCTGCTGTGGCTATATTTGCAGAGATTATGGCTGCATATTTATCATTTTCAATATTCAAATACGTAGGATCAGCGAAGTTCTATTCTATTACAAATACAGTGAAGCCTACTAATTCGGACTAATTAAAACAGGAGCAATCCGAATCATCGCGGTTTTCGGATTACCGTGTCTGTAGAGTTATAATGTTTTATTTGTAAATAAATGCATTTAAAACATTCTGTAACACATTTATTTAAAAAAACTACAAAAATATTTACGCAAAAACTGTTTTAAAAACACAGGAAATAATATTCCGCATTAATATGTCGTTCACCAAAAAAAGGCGGTGATTTTTTACTTGTTTCCTGTTTTTTGAACTGAATACGTAAGATAGATTAAACCTTCCGAAATCACAATTGTTTCAAATTTTCTACCGCCCATTGCAAAGCCACCGCTTTGCAACTGTTTCTTAAAGGGCTTCACTGCGTGCGAATCATTGAATAGCTTTTCTCCCGCGATTTTTAACACGCAAATTGTCTTTTGAAAATTAATTATCCAATCTTTACTTGCCCTGACGTCATCGTTTTGAAACCATCTTTAATAAAGTCACAGTAGCGTGCAGAGTATACGAATCAGTGGAACCAGAGTGTACGAGCGTGATAGCGCATACGTTGTATCGCGACTGCTTCCACTGTTTCGTATGCACCGCACGCTGCTGGATAATGATGCTTTGACTTTTCGTCCAAAATTTCGGAGGATATCGGTGACATATCAAAAACCATGCAGTTAACTGTTCTTCCATATCCGGATATTCCGCAGGTTTTAAAGTTTTTTTAACGTTGTTATATGATCCTTCAGATTTTGTAACAAATCTGGAAATGTATATTTAAAGTTACAATGAGGTTTTTTAATAGTTTTTAAACTTACCAGAAAATCTTTCTATATATTGCGGAGATAGGTACGTAAAGCCATAATTCGTAAAAGAAGTATCAATTCTTTTTTAACTTATAATCCTTTGTAACTAATACGAATTGTGAAGCAATGTATCCACTTCTAAAAAATACGTTACTTTTTATAATAAGAATTTGCCAGACAAATATAACGTAAACATAAATAAAATAAAATCATTTATTTTATCTACAACGGTAGTTTTGTATCCAATTACACATCTGAATACCCATTGCATTCGTTACTATAAACAAAGCTTGAGGAGTAAAAACAATTAATTCTAAAGTTCGGATTATCAAAACCTTTAAATCCGGATTACAATAAACCCAATGTAAATAAACTGCTGGTACGGATTATAGTGGTTTTCGGATTAACGTAGATTCGGATCAACGAGGCTTCACTGTACTTATTTTCTCCCGCCATTCATTCGATTTATTTGAAAAAATTTTTTCATACTATCAACCCTTTTCACTCTTTGCAACCACTGCCGGTAAATTTTAAGATTTTTATCTGTATTTGGAAAAGAAGAATTATATTCGCCACCCTTTTCGGTATTCTTGCACCCGATCGAATATACAACATCGAAGCATGTTGTTTTAATGAGTAACTACACAATCTTTCAGCTTCAAAAATTAATTACAGGCTTATTTTTAAGAATTTAGAAATTTTACTTGTGAAATGGCTATCTACATTTTTTGTTTAATTTATGAAGCTGAAGTTGTAAATCCGTTTAACAACACCTTTAATACTTATTAAACATATATACATATTAGGTTTTATACTGCTCTTTATACTTAAATTTTTATGCCAACACTGCGGTAGCATTAATGCGCATGTGTGGATCCTCCCTCGTATCGTGTTCGAGAGTCAGGATGCATGTTATCATTACACTTGCTTATGCATAGAAACTCTATTTTCAGTGTGTTTCTTTTTTTCCACTACACAAAAAGCACTTCCTCCTCATCTTCACTATTAAAATGTTCAGAAAATTAATAAAGCACAAATTACACTCGTGAACGATGTCGCAAACCGTCGGATAGGAATAAAAAATACGCACCAGGAACTAAACAGAGGCGGTGTTATACAATTGTGCATGTGCAGAAGATACTAAAAGAGACGTAGTGTTTGCTTAAATTTCAATACATGGCAAAGATAGGGAGCTGGCAGTATTGGAACCTAATATGTCTATGATTTAACAACGAGATTTAACAACTGCCAATTGAGCAATCTGTTTAAGACACTAAAATAATTGCATATTTTTATTTGACGGTTACAAGTGACTCTAACGTAAATTTAGCAAAAAAGCAGACAATTCAAAATTTGTTATTTAAGTTAACGGGAAACTCATTTAATCATGGAGTTTTCAACATTCTACCCGCCTCGTTCTCGAACGAGGTCAGATTGGCAGTGAAATGAAGACAGGTCTCGGAAGGGTGGACGTCTTCATTGTCACGACCTTGAGTCCGTCCGCCTCCGAATATATGCTTTGAAATTGTTCTATAAGCTACATATCTGGGAAAAGATGATTTTCTTGGATCAGTATTAGGTCTCCAACGGAAAGGTTCGTATTCTTTTCACACCATTTCTGTTATAAGGTATGTAACTATTCCCAGCTTCATCGTCAACAGAAATCTTCTATAAGACACTGTAGTAATTTCCAGCGATTACGCCTATTTTATTTTAACACCTATCCCAAAATCTTAACACTCATTGTCGCGTCCTCTATCAGTTTGAAAAATCAAAGAATCCGACTAGTTTATATCAGTATGTAAAGAATATCTGTTAGATTCCACTCTAGCATTTCAGTCTTTTTCGGAAATAAATAAAACATGTTTATGTTACTGAAAACCTAATTAGAAGGTGACCTGGGTAAAATAATAGAAAATGGAGAAAAAATCACTATGCTGTAGCGTCATGGAAAACCCAATTAACATGTAAAAACAAACATGTCAATATAAAGCAATTAAAACATGGCTGCAAGCTATAAAAAAATTCAAAATAGACAAAAATCACAGATTTATTACTTATCCCCCACTTACCAGGCAACACAATGAAAAACACCAATAGTTGAGGTGGAAGAATTTTTCAATTTAGAAAAGTTTTGCCGCCTCATGTAAAATTTGAAATTGCGATCTTTGAAATACGAGTAGTGCTTTCGCACCACTCGTGTACCATCACCGGTCCTAAATAATTGATTTATACGTACTACATAGCATAACTAATAAAACTAATAAAAGACACTATCATTTTAATAGTCTAATGTGTTTAATCATTAATCATTCACGAGGAAGTCATCCTCATCCCAAAATAAAGTCAGATAAATCTCTAAAACATTGATTTAGAAAAGAATATAACATTGGTACCATTTTTTAAATATGTTTGAGCATACTGCTTTTTTTAATTGATTTGAAAGCAACCCCGTGTTGATGTTTGCGGGTGGCAGTTTGTTGGTAGTTAATCTTCGAGAAACACTTCCCACAACAAAAGGTCAAATCTCATGGTCAAAGGACAGAACTCGGCATTATGTAGAATTGGGGAAATTCTGATATTTACCGCACCGGCAATCAGAAAATTGCAAAGCTCAGTTACGACAAATAACGATCGATTTCCAGCGTTTTCTGTATACCCTGACATTGCAGTTTCAGAAATTAAAGCCGTGAACAATATAAAAAGGATTAATCATTTTTTAAAAGTTCTTTCTGCGAATAAGCTGATGTTTAGATTTATGTATGATCCCATTTAACAAATAAATAATATAAATATTTCATGTCAGTTACTTCTGTGATAAAGATTTAATAGTTTAAGAAGACACTTTTTATGTTGAGAATAAACATGCTTTACTCCAAGAAACCAAGTCAAGACCAAAATATCAAATGCGAGAGGCGAAACTGGTTTTTATCATTCTTGCAAATTTTTAAAAATGATTTTTTTTGAAAATTTGACGCGTCAAATCAAGAAGTTATTTCTGAAATCAGCACTGAAATTCCGAACGAACTATTATGGAACACTTCTGTGTAGATTAAGGAAACTATAATTATGCGGTAATTCATGCTTCTTATTACTAGTTCTTGGCAGATGTCACTTCAACATTATTGTATTTTGGAGTAAAGTTGTCCCTTAAGGACCAAGGTAATCCGTTCTACGATACCAGTTGAGTGCCAGTTAGTAAAGTATTTTCAGCAGTCTGAGCATAAACATTTTGCGTGCTCATTTGATTGGTTAAATTATAATTGTTTACATTATTTAAATCTTGGTGTGCGAGAATCGTTAGGGAGGGGGAGATGTTACCTCCGGATTGTTACTGTAGCTGAGTTTTTCCGATAACTTTTGAAATGCTATATTACTAGGAGCCCAAAAGCATATTACTAGTTCCTCTACTTTTATTTTTAAAGACCACCCGCAGTTTTTAAGTCAAAATTTCTTTCGTTCTACAAAGTGACTTTCTTGTTGCTAAACTTACTGCTTTTGCACCTGTTTATGCGAATCTTCTTGAAATTCTATCAGGGGGTTCCCTTACACACACCTTCTTGCAAAAATTTGTGGGTGCTCTTATCAATCTGTAGACGTGAAGAGGCGGTGTGAAGGAACGCTTCCCCCCAAAATTTCATAAAATCCGACGTAGAGTAGGCGCAAGGTAATACATCACCCCAGCAATACAAAACATCTACCTCGCAGATTAAACAAAACCTAAGACAGACGAGGAAAATAAAAAGTGGAGGGAGCAGCTTCAGTAAAATAAAAATACAAAATTGAGTACATACTAGGCTAAAATTAAACATGTTACCCGAGTAGGCACAAAAAATATAATTTTTAATTTAATAGGAATTTTAATAGTAATTATAAAATAATTTAAACACGTGCAGCATCCAAATAAGTGGTTTACCTTCCTAATTAAATTATTTTTTAAAGTATTTAACAGGTCGTTTAGAACAAAGATCACATATTTACAGTGCAGGATTTACGTATAAGCTACACAAGCTATAGCTTAGGTCCCCCACTTTCTTGGGGGCCCCCAAAAAAAATTGTCCGAGTGAGCAATTGTCATATATACTTAAATATACTGCAGCATTATATGTCCCAATGCCGCACGTCCGACGTCCCATACTAAAGGGCTCCATATGTCAAATAGCTTAGGGCCTTATCAAGTCTAAATCCGGCCCTGCATATTTACTTGTGTGGTTATTACACTTTCAGAACCTTTCAGATTAGATTTAAGAAAATCCCTGAGCATATTCATCTTCACAAATATTCTATCGAAAGGAATGCATTCTCCTATTATATAACTAAAATAAAAATATTTTTATAGAATGAAACAGAAGTAGAGCATATTCTATTTTTATCTTTGTCTTTTTTATAACGCTTACCACATAAGGCAAATGAACTAATATTAATACATACACAAAGAACTAACGGGTGGGCAGTGAAGGAAAACGTGGAAGGCGTCAAATTTCCCCCTAAGCGGTGTCCTTCCATCTTCATGTTCTCTCTAATGTGTTATTGTTATTATTCAAATTAATAATTAATAACTTCGGAACTCGTACTACCAAAAATGTATTTAAACAATACTATTGTTTATAAGAATCGGAATTATAAACCGGTTGTGTTAATGAAAATAAAACAAGGATTTCCAAAATCCTGCGTGTTATGTTTGCAGTAAAAGGGGACTTTTTGATTAAATTATTTACTATAAAAATACAATATAAAAAATGCATTATTTAGACAACACACCTCTAATAATAGTACAAAAATTATTACCTTCACCATATTATAGTTACACCGAGCTTTAATTTTATAATGAGTCCTTCAAACGCGTCGGACAGGCGGACGCCATATAAAATACTTTTTTGTTGTAATAATTTAATTTTTAAGCAGCATATTAATTTTTTTGATTGATTCAACTTTTATTCCATTAAATATGGTATACTAAAAGAAACTATGCTAAAAATGTATAGTAAAGCACATGACGTAACTTATACAGTTAAATAAAAAACTCCCTTGGAATTCTTAACCAACATTGATATAACTACTATTATTGGATTCATGTATTCGGTTTGGATTTAAGGAAACCTGCAAATGTAACATAAATTTGAAGCAAATCACAAAAATAATGTACAAGATAATTGATTAGTTAGCTATAATTAAGTGCAATTACCAATTGAGAAAGTAAGTTTACCAAAACTATACTCTTCAGATACTTATTTCGAAATTTCCATTTAGGGAATTATTTTATCTTATTTTTATAGTAGTAAGTAGGAAAAGTGATGTTAGGACACAACCCCTCTATTCTAGCTAATATAGTAAACAGGTAACGTGTATTTCTAAATCAGAATCGAGAACAAGCTTTACTTCCATGTCTTCTGTACAAAAAATAATTACTTTAGGCTAATAGATCTATAGACATAGGGCAGGCGGTAGAAGAGTGGTGTGACTGTCACTGTTCGTGCTTATTAGTTTTTTATTATTAGATATTTTTGCTATAAGGGTTTACCATTAGCTTTTGTATAATTTTAACTATGAGAACAGCAGACGAAAAAAGGGCAATCATAGTTGTAATAATAGTAAAAATCAAGGTCTAAAAATAACAAATAATAATTAGTAAGTAATACAATTAAAAGAAAAGTTTCCGAATGTGGGATTTGAACCCACGATTTCTGATTATGAGTCTGATACATTACCGCTAGACTAATTCGGTGTAGAACTTTAAATTTCGTTATACCTTATTACCAAAACCATTAAACCAATAAGTTTTTTAAGTATTTTTCTGAATAGTTTTTGATATTGGCCTGAAAAAGACTGAGAACATGAACACAATCTTTCCAAACTCGGAATTCCTATACGAGTCCGGTTGCTTAAGCATTTTCTGTAAGAAGCAAAAATACCTACTATTAACTCTAATTATATTCATACAGTGGCGTTTAGCAAATAATCACAGATGTATTTTGTATGCTGAGTTGATTTGGTGAAAAAAAAAACAATAATTCGCCTATTATTTTGCAATGAACTATGTATGAGCCAATTCTATTGCAACGTTAAGTTTTAGATAGTTATTTTGATTTACAAGACTTAGGTTCTTAGAAACTTTTTATTGGAAAATATTATTTTGGAGTTCAGCAGGTATAACATGTTTCACCTTGTAGCGCAGGTTATGAAGATTACATTTTCTAATTGATAAAAAAGCAAATTGAAATACTGTTTTTTAGTAAATTAAAAGGCAGGCCAAATATTATGTAACCGGGCTCGTACATCTAACGGTTTGATCATTGTATTTGGTCTTTGATGACCAACTCATCAAGTCAATTTGAAGGTAATTTAAACATTATTTAGAAAAGCAAGTTCTATTTCACTTTTTTGCTTAGGTTCATAGTTCTGGACAATTTTCTTTTTAACTTAAATAAAGATCTCAGAGCAGTTGGTTGTTTAGTCGAGGAATTAGGGGTGGCGAAAAATTCGTCGTAACAATTGACATTGAATACTATGGTCATATCAGACCTACTAAAAATTAAGCCAAATCTGCGGGAATCTGTCGCTGTTACGACTGAATGAGTTGTTCTTAGCGTGTCAATCCTTCAGTATAGCCTTGGAAAGAAGTTGTACTAGATGCAGACCTGGAAAGCAGATAATCCATATTCAATAGGTCCGTTCAGGTAGAATATCTTCAGGATCTCATGGCACGCGGATCGCGCGTAGCCGGAGCTTACTTTAGTAGAGAGATTAGAAACTACCCAGCATGTAAAACAAAAACACTTTAAATAAGCATGGACTCGAAAATTGTATAAATATATAGGGTGTTTTATTTAAAATAAAAAAATTAATAGTAGCAGTAACAGAACGACTCACCCAGTATATACAAAAATCTTATAAAATTATAATTTGTTTTATACCAACAAACTTTGGCATTTAACCTTTTTTCTGATTCTTTGAATTTAATGGCTTTTTGCACCTTTTATAAAATCTAGTCTAAATTGATCATTGGTAGTTATTGATGTCAAGAATATTGTGTGGTTGGTTGGAACAAACAGCTCCTCTTTGATTTTAGTAAGGTTTGTATGATTTATATTCGGGGAGCAGTCAAGAGAAGTCACAGACTGACTCTTGCAAGCGTGCTTGACGCGTCTGTGAGCGGTAGCTCTTTTGGACGGCTTTGGCGTCTACCTTTCATTTAGTGAATTTGTTTAGCATTATTGGCTATGTATATGAAATAATTAGATCTTATAAAAAGTACAAGAAGTAAATATATAACTCGGATTTCTTCGAGAAAGGAGAGAATTCGTCTCATCAAGTTATATAGTTGATATTTAATCAAGTCCGAGTATCATTTGGGTGAATTTTCGAAAATAATAAATAAAATTAGATTTTAAAGGTCTTGTGTTTTCGAGTTAACTTTTATAATTTTTTGAAAAAAGTCATTAATAATGTGGACTCTAAATTTTGTTTTGATATCAGTTTTGGTTATCGTGCAGACGTGACTAAATTTAGTAAAATATAAATTATAAGTAAGTTAATGGGTCTAGGAGTGGACGTGATTGCATTGGCCGAAGTTTCAGTCCTTTATAAGAAAGGTTCAAAGTTTGATTAAGATCCAGCATTGTTCCAGCATATTTACAGTGTTTCTTCTTTTGGGGTTGTTGTGATCATAAGTTTTACAAGTGTTAGTACCAGATAAATTGAGGTTAAACAAATGTAATAGGATAAAAGGATTGCAGACAAACGTTCTTCCAGTAAGTTATTTTGTAAATATTTTGAAAACTCACACACGATTTTTCGGTTTTCTAAAACGGTTTTCTAACGAACCCGTAGGTAGCACGAATCGTGAATGTGGACAGACGGTGTTTTACATGACGTAAAGAATATCGGTGCTCTCAACTAGAAAACATAAGCCCAAAACCGTGGAGAACGGTGCAAGAACCTTGAGAAGGTGGAGGCCCTTGTAGGTCTGTAGTTGTATAATGCAACCGCTTAATATAATCCATTTTGGATGCTAGTAAAAATAATTATCTTACTTTACTAGTAAGGTTGTGATTTAAGTTGTAAACTTGCAAGTGACGTTTTTACTTCTGAACTCAAACAAAATGAACAACCACTTTCCACGGTCCTGGGTGATACTACAACTTTTTGAAATACAACTAAACATGTTTAAATAGACTCTGTATTGAATGGTCCTTATACTTTTACCCAGAAGTGTTATTTACCTGCCTTGAGTAATATAAAAAACCACGTAATTATATGTTGGTGATTATTAAATTATACTAACATAAGAATTATTTTTAGAACAGACCTTTGACATTGATATTGTTGTAAGATAAATGCCGTTGATTTAAACGTGTTTTGTTAATGATTGTTAACCCCAGATCAACAATCAGAAATAAATTCAGCATCAAAACATGCATTATTGAAAACGCTTTTATTTAAAATAATCAAATAGAATAATTTATTTGAATTATTTATAAAAACCTGTAACATTTATTTATTTATTTCTACCCAACAGCTTCAACATCCGGCTTTCGCTCATCTGTCAGCATGACGTGCGCACAGATCAAACCGGAAACGCCCGGTTACCACCACGATCATCTGATCCTATTATTATACTGTTGTTTAAAATTTAATTTGTTGCTCTAATTAATCTTTCAGTTGTAATTAAAAACGGAGGTAAATGTATACAACTCGGTGGAATAAGATCTTCCTGTCGCCGCTGGTGACAGTAGGCGTCGCGGCTGTGCATACCAGAAATTCTTGTGAGCGCTGCGAAGGTCGCGAGCAGTCGCAAGGCCTTGTTAGGCGCCATCAAGAGCGGGTCTGCGAATTGCAACCAACGGTCGCTTTAGCTCCGGTATGGCTGGTCTTCCGCGGACCGAAAAGCGGCCCGTTCCCTAATTTCAGAGACGGACTAAACTCGCGGATGCTATTAATTACAACAAAGATTAATTCAATAGTGTTGTTGCATTGTGATGGTATGGGCAGTTAACCTATAAAATTTAAACAGATTAAAGTTATGCATTTTTTGCTGGAGATTTTAATGATACGTCTGGACAGGTTTTCAGTGTTATGGAAATTTTAAATAAATATTTTAGTTATTTCTTTTTGCGATTTAATTTCTTGTTTATTGCACACCAGGTCGTGATAATAAAATTTGGATAATGAATTTAATTATGCTTAGGTTTTTCTTGGTTGTTCAGTGGTCACTTTTTATTTTGGTTTATTTACGAATAAAAAGAAAAAAGTGGTAATGATTTGGACAATTAGTTTTAAAGCATATTTATAAGCTTTCTGATGACTTTTGCTTTGAAATGTACAGCAGATTTTTCAAAAATTCCAAAGATTTCCCAAAGATGTTTAAGATTTCCACATTGATTCTATACGAGGATGGTCTGAAAAGTTTCCGACCTTAACGTGAAGATGGCAGCAGTCGTCAATAAAAGCACGGCCTACTAGATTCATACAAGCTTCGCTTATATACGGCCGTCTCATTTCCAGTTTTTTCATTGTTGAAAATTATTACAGATTCGTACGTTAAATGGCGCCCTCTGGCGGTAATTTTACAACAAAGATTTTTGAAGTCAGAGCTCAGTCGTTAATTTTTAGGTTATACTTTGTCAATTGTGTCAAACTGCCTACGATTAAAGAATGTTTACTCGAATATTAACAGTAATTACTAATAAGAAGTTTATTAACAACGATAAAATATTATTAGATTATGCATTAAAAAACAATAGGTACATTATATTACATTACAATTTTATTTATTATTATAGTAGCCCCCCATAAGCCCCAAATAAAATTGGTAAACTATTAAAAAAAGTTACATCAAAACTAAAAAACATACTTTAAAAACGACTTTAGAAATACACCTATTGTTATGGTATTTTCTCCGGTATACTGTCAGTTTTTTCTCTATAGTCAATTCTCTATAGCTGGAGCAGCCTAAGTCTTCATTTATTTGTTGTATAAATTGCAGTCTAGGTCTAGCTAGAGTGTTCTTTCCTTCGATCATGCTTTCTATTATCAGTTTTAGATAATACCCGAATGTCTTAAAGTATGTCCTATTAATCTATCTCTGCTTTTCATGGTCTTCTTCATTAACTTTCTTTCTTCTTGTATTTTTTCTAGTATTTCATTGGTCGATATTCGGTCAATCCATCTCGCCTTTAGCATCTTTCTATAGCACCACAACTCAATAGCCTGTATACGTCTGTTTTTACTATTTACTATTGTCCAAGTTTAAGACACGTATAGCGCGGCACGTATTCGTATGGAATGTGTGTAAAAGTTTAATAGTATTGACTTGATTCTATACCGTTTAGATCATGCATTTAGGTAGTTCAGAAAAGTCTCAAACTCCATCTTCTTCCTGGAACACTTCCTCTACCTTCTTACTATAAAATCTGTTAAGACATGACACGAAAATCGTTATTTAATTATCGTTATCCTAGATTCTTAGCCGCCTTTCAAAATTTTTAAATACACTCTCCGATATCGCTTTTGATTTATATCATATAAACCAAGTTCTATATAAAAGTAATGCCTTATGAGACAAATCTTGTCAATTTTATATTCATTTTACTGAAACGATTGGTCTTAAAACTAAAGTAGATTTCATCAGCTCTTATGCTTAAAAAATATTTATTTTTAGTAATGACTGCCACAGTGAGCATGAATCATTCCATGAATACCTACTTCTAATACTTCTAATCAAAGCTTCAGTTCGTAGATCGTGCATTGACATTATGTGATTACATCATATGCTGTTTGATGCTGTGGTAAATCAAGTGCTACAAAACCCAAAAGAGCATTTGTAATTTGCGAAATATGACATTGTACTTACTTATACTGTGGCTATCATGTAGTTATTACGTGTTTCTAGTCTAAGAATTGGGGCATTAGTAAAGATTGCGTTAACTCAGTATAATATTCTAAATTTTATTAATACTATGTAGGATATTTTGGTTTTCTAGTTCCTACTGTAACATATTTTTGGCATGTACATTATATCCAAATCTGTATGTACAAATACCAATAAATTAATGAAGTATTTATTACACAATAGGAAATGACAATGACTGGCATGACGTATAACCTAAAAATTAATGATTGCAGTCTGACTACAAACCATCTTTGTTGCAAAATGACCGTCAGTGGGCGCTACTTAACGTACGAATCTGTAATTTTTGGATTCTAATTTCAACAATGAAAAAACTGGAAATGAGACGGCCGTATATAAGCGAAGCTTATATGAATCTAGTAGGCCGTGATAAAAGCTAGGGAATGTAGTTGTGCATCTTTTGACAGGTGCTTACCAGAATTTCAGCCATTTTGGACGCGCAGTTGTTATTTGACAATCGTTTGAGTGAGTCGATGTGAGTGTTTTTGTGAAAATGGAAAAAATCGAGTATCGAGCTGTCATTAAATATTTGTTTTTGAAAGGCAATACGCCTACGCAAATCAAAGATGAGTTGGACTCTGTGTATGGGGACTCTGCGCCATCATTTACCACAGTGGAATTTTGGGCAGCTGAACTGAAACATGCCCGTACTAGCTTGGGAGACTATGAACGTTTGAGACGTCCAAAAACTGCAATCACTGGCGATAACATCGCTAAAGTTCACCAAATGGTGCTAAACGACCGTCGAATTAAAGTGAGAGAGATAGCAGAGGCTATGAATATGTCCAAAGAACGTGTTTGTCACATATTGAATCAAGATTTAGCATGAGAAAGCTGTCCACTCGTTGGGTGCCGCGTTTGCTCACGTTAGACCAAAAACGTGTTCGAATGAACATTTCCAACGCTCTTGGCGCAGTCTAGGCGCAATAAATCAGAGTTTTGGCGCCGATTAATTACTGTAGATGAAACTTGGATACACAATTATACGCCCGAAACAAAAATAGAGTCAAAACAGTGGACTGCGAAGGGGGAATCGGCTCCAAAAAAAGCAAAAACTCTTATGTCGGCTGGGAAAGTGATGGCGACTGTTTTTTTGGGATAGTCATGGAGTTATCTTAATCGATTATCTTCAAACAGGAAAAACCATTACAGGAGCATACTACGCATCATTACTTGACAAGCTGAAGGCAGAAATTGCGGAAAAACGGCCACATTTGCAGAAAAAGAAACTCTTGTTTCACCAAGACAATGCGCCGTCTCACACCTCCGCGGCTGCCATGGCGAAAATCGGTTACGGTTTGCACTGCTTGACCATCCTCCTTACTCACCAGATCTAGCCCCAAGCGACTTCTTTTTGTTCCCTCATATAAAAAATTGCACTCGGAGGACAGAGATTTTCTTCAAATGAGGAGGCAATCACCTTCGTGAACAATTATTTTGCAGAGAAAAACGCCGAGTACTATTTGGACGGGTTAAAGAGATGGGAGCATCGCTGGGAGAAGTGTGTAGACTTACAAGGAGACTATGTAGAAAAATAAAAATAAATTTAAAGAAAAAATGTCTTGTATCTTTGTTAGGTCGGAAACGTTTCAGACCACCCTCGTAGTTGGCCATTATGCTTATTTTTCTTCTAAGATATCTTTACGAAGATTTAAACCAGACGTCTGCAACGTTTTTTACAATAGCCCAGGTAAATTAAATCATTTTCAGCAATAATAACAGTGGCGTTTGGTGAGAGTTTAGGCTAGGGAAGCAACCACGATTTTAATTATAATACACCTAGGTACAGGCGCGGATTAACGGGGAGAGAATAATTCCCCCCAACTGAACCAAAAAATCGACCCGATTCGGATGTATCGAATGTACTCGAACCTTCCACCGAAGCAGCTGAATTTGCAGTCGTGACGATAATGCAATTTTAAATTTGAATACAGGCAAACTAAATAGAATTATTTGTATTTAAAAAAATCCAACTTATACAGGGTGGCTACGAAAATTGGAGTCATTTTTCTTCAAATTGCCAAGAGATGTCGCCGTTTTTACAAAAAAATTGCGGTTCTAAAAACTATATTTGATTAAATGGCAACATGGAATTCAATTTCGTGTAATTGTCAACAATTGTCAAACTATTGTCAATAATTGTCCATTATGAATTTCAATGTTGAACAGCGAATAAACATCGTAAAATGGTATTATCTTTCTAAAGAAGGTCGCTCTGGTAGAATTGCAGCATTAAGAGTGCAGGATCGTTGGCGTGTAACATATCCTAATCAGCGACAACCAACGATTGGTGCGATTATTAAAATCGTTAAAAAGTTTGAATTGCATGGGGATGTTAAAAATCAGCATAAGAACAGGAGTGGCAGATCCAAATATGTTGTGACTGTTGAAAATGCAGCTGAAATCCACAACCGTTTGCTGGAAGAACCAACAACATCTCAGAGGCAACTTTCAAGAGAGTTTGGGATTTGCAGACGATCGATACAGAAAATTATTGGTGAGATTGGATTAAAACGTTATCGACCAAGGTTAGTGCATATTTTGAACGAAGATGATCCCGATCGAAGATTACAATTTTGCGACGAATTTCAGAGTTTGCTGGTCGATGAAGTTGATCCAAATTTTTTGCTTGATCGTATTTTGTGGTCTGATGAAGCTAAATTTCATTTGTGTGGTCGAGTTAATCGCCATAATTGCGTTTATTATTCTGACGAAAATCCCCAACCAATTTCGTAGCCACCCTGTATAAATTGAAATAATAAAATGCGACAAAATACAGTCTCATTTGCAGATTTACATTACTTAAGTAACATTAAACATACCAAACACTAAATCGAACAAAGAACCAAATTATAATAAATAAACATTTGGGCATGAAGCACACTAACCAAGCAATGCTAAGCGCATCGTCTACTATAAATATGACCACGCCAGCTGATACACGCCAAGGCTATTTAAGAGAAGAGCAGTTATAATAAGCAGTGCTTATATGTAGTGTATGTAAAACACATTTGAATCGGTATTACCTTTCCGTGCAAGGTTAATGAGCCTAATTTAAAATAGTACTCTAAATAATTATACTTTTTGCTGTACGGAATTGATATTAATATTAATTGATATTAAATATTACAAATTTAAATAAACGATAACCATAATTTTATAAAAATATTTTTGTTAGCATTGGTTATTATTTTTAATAAATTCTCAAGGCAGCATTGCTTCCATTGCTTCCATGGACCGCACGCCACTGAATAATAATAATAATAATTGCTACAACCCATAACCTGGAAACCAGGCCCCAGAAGATATAAGCTTGTGCGGGAGGGAGGGGGCTATTATTATTATTACGTAGGCCCTACGTGCGGCTGCAGCCGACTTACAAATAGAACAGCGCAAATCCCACATTTGTGTCACAGCTAAGGAAAACTGCAGAAAACCTTAACCAGATCTGCCGGCACCGGGAGTCGATCTCGGGCCGCTTGGGTGAAAGTCCAGTACGCTAGACATTACACTACCAAAGCTGGTAGGGAAAATTTGGGAAAAAATATAAAGGGAAATATTGGGGAAAAGCTGAAAATTGGTATATAGGCGTAAAAAGTGTTGCTGAGAAACATATCAAAACTCCCCATGCATGGGCGATGAGCCGGCTGCGACATATTGGAAAAATTTGACGGACACAGTTGCTATTTCGCTAATATTTCAGAAATTATTAATTTTACGAGCATCAACAAATGACAGTTGCTGAGGAAAATTCAGAAAAATTCTCAGAAACTATTGGACGTGCGAAATTCAATAAAATATGAAATTGTGTGGAATTTTGTAAGCTACATTTTCATTCTGATCATTAATTCCGGTAAAATTAATACTTTCTGAAATTTTAGAGAAAAAGCAATTGCGTCCGCTATTTATCCAAGATGAGCCATGCATGGGGAGTTTTGATATGTTTTTCAACAACACTTTTTACGTCTATATACCAGTTTTCAGATTTTTCCCAATTTTTTCCTTTTCAAAACGTTATTTATTTACTTGGGCTACAGTAGACATTTTCATTTTCATCTCAAAGTGTTCGATTCATGTTTATGATTTATAATTTATTTTTTTCACTACTAGCTTTAAAACATACTATTATCTAGTCTGTTGTCACCTTGTGAAGTTAGTCTTCTTGCCTAGTGGTAAATAATTTTTTATTATTGACTACTAGTCAATAATCCAGATTTTAGTGTAACACGGGGCAAAAATTCATCCCATTATACACTGGCATCCGGGAAAAAATCCGTGATCGCGATAGTACGTTTTTTATGTGAGAAGAATAAAAGGAATAAAAGTACTAGTAGTGAAAAAAATAATATATACACCACGGTTGTGAAGTGTTTTCTAGAGCCTCTCATCTTATATCCCTCGATGCTGCGCATCTCGGGATCTAATAATGCTCGGCTCTAGAAAAAACTCTTCACAACCTTGGTATATAATATACTATTTATATATTTTACTTTATTTGCACTCAAGTGGGTAACTTAAGATTATTATCAAACGGGTCACTTGGTGACCTGCGGTTCATAGGTTGCCTGATTTAGACTAATAGTAAATTAAAAGTATAAGTATTATATTTTATGATGAAAGACCGTTAATTTTAATTTCCAATTCCAATTTTAAATATCATTAATCAAGCAATAAAAGTTACTACTGATTTTTTATTCAATCTACCGTTTTTCAAATTATTTATCTTTGCTATTTGATTACAGAACTACAAAGACTATCTAGCCCGTATCAATTTGGGGAAAGGGGAGGGCTTGGCCTAGAAAGACACAAATCAACATAAATGAGGATTATCCACTGCTTTATTTTCAAAAATTGAAGTTGTCAAAAAAGTGTGCGGTCTGTAGGTATAGGATGGCTTACAGGTATGTCTGTAGGTGTAGGTAGGCATACAGGGGGGAATGCATTTTTGATGGTATTTGGAACAAAAAATCTTAATACAGTTTTTTGATTAGAATAAGCCAAAATTCTTAGTAATTTTGATCGACGTTTTTAGAAAAGTACATATAAAATTATAACGCGTTGATGATGATACCATTTGGCATTTATTGAGAGCCAAACTAATTTGTCAATAAAGCACAAGTTTGTTTATGCTGCATAATACTAAGAATGGAGCCTGTTAATATTGAAATATGGTCATGGTCTAATAACAGCTTTAAAATAAATCTGATTTATAACAGAATATTTAAATATCTTATCTGATTTTTAAAGAGAACATTTGATTTCCTAATAAGGTAAGTTAATTAGATTAAAGGGCGATTTTTATTAGTGTGGGGAGAACTTTTAGTTTTGAAATTTGAATTTATTTTAAAAACAAATTCTTAAACAAAAAAAATTTTAGTTTTCGGTATTTCCGGAATTATCATCTGACTGACTGACCTCATAATTGTGTTGTTTATCAATAAAACAAAATCAGGTTGCTTGTTGCAGAATCAGCAACGTAAACACAACAAAAACATAAAATGTCTTGTTTTATGACTATTTTTATGTTTATTGTGAAGAACATAACAGACCCTATTGTATGTGTTAAAAACATTATACCCTTTTTTATTTGCATTTCTTTTTTCGAAAACTACTCTTCTGAGAAAGATTCTATAAGGATTTTTTGTTTGTCTTATCAAGTCTAACTACTTGCCACGTTTGATGTACGTGTTATAAGACACTCCGTATACAGGATTTTCTTTTGATTGATATGATGTCCTACATATTTTTACTAATTCCTATTCTACACTTTATATATGGATATTTATATACACATACTGCAAGTCATATTTTAACCCATCTTTGTAATACAGCACGCTCATAAACATCTAAACTGGCGTTTCTTTTTCGAAAAATTGCTAAATGATAAGCAGAGTTTTAATCAACTAGACCAATTTTATTTAATATAAAAATCTATTTTTTTATTTCGAAATAAATATAAATAAATTAAATAATAATTAAACACAAATTTTTTAAAAATTAAAAAATATTTCTTTTTCTTTGTTTGGTATTTTTTTTGTAATGCGACTACAATGGGCCTACTTAAAATCTAAAATGCGATTTTCTCGAAAACTAGCAGGAAGCGACCACATGTTGATAAGGAAAATATATTTTAAATCGTTACAGTCACCCCCCCCCCCATTACAATGTTCTAAGTTAATTAATTACACCTTGTATGCTAGGTTGCTACAGCTACTATCAACCCTCTTATTTATACTCTTTACTCTCTACTCTCCATTTTAGTATTTTTGGTTAACATATACAACTCGGAGTTTCGCATAGTTTTTGATCAAATTGAGTTTTTTTAAAAATGCAACTTTTAAGAAAATTAAAATAAAAATACAAATGTACTGCAAGTTGCCGGCAGTACGACAGGGTGGTTATAGTGGATTTATACCGCTTAATGGAATTAAGTCGAGTTCTCTCCGGAAAGTACTCGGATGGATGAACCACGAGCGCAGTGTACTTGCCTACATGGCTCCGCTGCCTCGTTTCACGTCCACATATCTACTCTGTGGCTCGGTGCGTTCGGCACCTCGACACCGAAAGGTATAAGGGGTTAAAGATTATGTATATATAATATTTAACCCCTTATACCTATATAATGTACTGCAAGTTACATTTAATAATACATGGCGCTTACGTTATAGACATTTTACATAGGCATTTTGCAAAACTCGTATCACTTCACTTTGCAAAACTCGTGTCACTTTCCTCCAAAGGTCAAAGTGGAATAAGCAAAGCGTGGTGATTGCACGCCACTTGTTGCTTTTGTTGAAATACGAAAAAAGAATTCAAGCTCGAATCCTCACCTCTCTCTTACTTCGCGTATTTCAATAGGGTTTGGGTCATCCAGCGCTAGGTAGCGCTGGCTGTCTCCACAGAAAAAAATGTACCGAGACACATGAATGAATGAATGAAAACACAATGCATGTACTTCAAGAGCAAGAAATGATGACTAATTATTACATTTCTTAGTGGTAATATGACATTCCATGGCATAGCTCTATACCTATGTACGAGGCTTGTTCAATTGAAACCCATCTTTGGTCCATAAAAACTTTATTGACAAATAAATTTACAAATAACTACCACCACAATTAAGGCACATATCCCATTGTTTCACCAACCGATGTATATCCTGCTCATAGAATTCTTGTGGCTGCTGCTTGAAGAATTATTTCACAGCGTTTTGTACTTTTGCGTCCGACTGAAAACGGTTACCTTTTAATGCCTTTTTCAGTGGCCCAAAGATATGAAAATCGCAAGGCGATAAATCTGGGCTATAGGGTGGATGCTCTAAAATCCTAAATTACTTTTGTTGCAGATTTTCTTTTACTACGTTGGCGACATGAGGCCGAGAATTGTCGTGAAGCAGCATGACACCACGTGAAAGCTTCCCTGGACGTTTTCGTCTTATTGCTTGATGGAGCTTGTTTAGAGTTTCATTGTACAGGTTTGTATTGATATGCACTCTAGGTTCTCTAAACTCTATCAGCAAGGGTCCCTCATGGTCGAAAACCAATGTCAACATCACCTTGCCTGCAGAAGGTTGTGCTTTAAATTTCTTTGGTAGTGGAGAATTTGAATTTGAATGTAAACGTAAGTAACTAATTAGTGTGACAGTTACAAACACTACTAACGTTTGACCAAAGATGGGTTTCAATTGAACAAGCCTCGTATATACAGGATGATGCAACCACGATACGGCGGAAGATTACACCGATAAAATATACTTTAAATATTTTAATTGTATATAGTTACGGGCCAAATAAGCTGTTTTACATTGTTTTTCTTTTGTACCGAATGTCTTAAAAACATTAAGGAATCAAACTTACTTATTTTTAATTAAACACCCGGTATATAATAGCTCACATGATCTATCAAGTATTTTTAACATTTTGAATGTAGAGTTATTGTATCCAAATGTAGTAATTATGAAGATACGTTAGACTTGAAGGGAAAAAACTCAGCATTTCCGCAAATTTTAATAAAAGTTTTAAAAGTGATCAGCGCAAACATCATGAAAAGTGTGGTATGCCAAGTGGTATCTGCTTAATAAACTTAACTATTGTACTATACTATAACCAAAAAATGAAGGATCTAAACCGAGTGAATCTAGCAGGCGCAGATTAGCAGTCGGAGTTGATTGTGAGCGAGCCTTGTTCCCAAATTGTCAAATTTAGACAGTTTGAAATTAAAAATTGTCATTGCAATCTGTCAAAGTTTTGAAAGGTTTTTCACAACTCCAATTGTTACTTATTAAACTACTATTAATAAATAACATTCTGATAGCAAAAGTGTGTACGACATTAGTTGCTGCTTAAAAGATTTTTCACAACTCCAATTAATATTTATTAATAGTAGTTTAATAAGTAACAATTGGAGTTGTGAAAAACCTTTCAAAACTTTGACAGATTGCAATGACAATTTTTAATTTCAAACTGTCTAAATTTGACAATTTGGGAACAAGGCTCGCTCACAATCAACTCCGACTGCTAATCTGCGCCTGCTAGATTCACTCGGTTTAGATCCTTCATTTTTTGGTTTAGGTATAGTACATTAACTTTTACAAAATTTATTTTTACGTGACTTTTTAAATGGAACACTTCGTATATTATGTTGTGATCCTTGAGGTTTTTAATCATTTTTATTTCTTGAGGAGGGATAAGACTTAGTTTTCGTGAAAACCGAAAAAGAAGAAAAAAGTTTCTCTTGGTTGAATTAACCTGGAAGTGCAAAGAGGTCAAAGGGCAAAATTTGATTGATTTAGTTGCATTTTACGCTATAAAAATTATGTCATCTCGTATGCGAAATTAAAACTTTTTTGAATGAGTTCGAGAATACGGATCCACGTCGTACAACTTGAGTCAGAGGGAAAAAAATGATTTTCGCTTTTGAATCGTACCATATTGAGAACAATAGAAGAACTCAAAGTTACTCCCACAATGGTGTCGAAATATTTTTTTATTCAATTGTACGTAAAATCATATTTTAGGATTAGAATATTTGGGAGTAAAATTGATCTTTACATCAAAAGAGTGGATTGCATTTTTTTGTTTATTACTGCCTAGGCCTGAAAATCTTTTTCGGATGCATGTTTTGGAGGCTATTTAAGGTTTATATTATTTACCTTATTTACCTCTATTATTCTTTTAATCAAATATTAATTAAAAAATATTAGTATTTATATTAATTAAACTGTATTTTAAACGACCCCTTATCATTTATTTATTTTTGTTCAGCATTTTAACCTCATTTTGTCATGTGATTGTCGTTAAAGTAGGTAATGATACATACTTGATAAATACTTGTACAACAACGGCCAAAAAAAAATTGAAACACCAGCAAGTCAAGTTAACGCTTCTTTGTAATTGTAGACACTATAAGACAGGTTTAGTTTTATACATTATTTAAAGGTTATTTATGTTTAAGGAATTTTTGGTAACAACTGGCAAATATATTAAAAAATAATATGACATCCACAGTCTTGATTTTAACCCACGTATCCATTTACAATAGCAAAAAATTGGTGTTTAATTTTTTTTGGCCACGGTAGTACATTAATTTCGTAATTTCTTATTGTATGGTTAAATTAGAAATTTTGCAGATACCTACCTACTTAGATCATGAAGGTTTTTTATAAATCCCTTATAATTATAATTGATTTTTAGAGAATTTTTAAAAGTAAATAGAAACCAAAACACTAAAGAAGAAGAAAAATTATGAAACCTTCGTAATGTATTCATTTGTTTTTATATCTGTGGTAAAATACACTTGTCAAAGGTTACTAAATGAATGAAAAGAAACGAAACGCAACAATAATTTATTTGATATCTTTCAAAGTAAATACTAAATTATTCTTTAAAATTGATTGCAGTCGAATAAAAAATAATGTATAACACGACGACGAAAACATTTTCTATGGGATTTGCCTTGTTTGACAGTAACTCACTCATTTATCTGAAAAATTGCAGTTTTCGTCCTTATATCATAAATAATTATTTTTTGTAGCATTTTGCATCCATAGAAACCAGGACCACCAGTTAAATATTTACATGCTGACTCCCATCATCATCTGGCACAGCAACCTTTTAACATTTCTTACTGCGCTTTTACTCATTTCGCAATTTGAAGATGGTCAAATTGATCTAGGTCATGTTTGGGACAGTCTTTCTGCAAAGTTTCCAACACAAGGGTATCCAAAAATTTGTAAATTGTCATCTTAAGCAAATTCGCAATCCAAATGACCAACTTGCTTTCTTATGGTACATTCACAGGTTTACCGATGGTATAGGAAAAGTTCTCAAGGAGCAAATCTAATACTCCCTTCTATGTGTCAAAATTAACATTCTATTTAAATGCATAAATCGTGATTACTAAACGTTAGTGCATTTCATTATATGATAAACAGTTAAACAGTTTACGTCATATGAATAACAAATTAAAAAGACAAACTAAAGTTAATTATCGAGAAGACGTTTAAACACCTATTAAAAGTGATTTTAATAAATTTGCTTTTCAAGAACAAAAACTTAACTTTAAATAAAATACGAGTAGTTATGCTTTAAAAACCGCTTCCTAATTCCGGAGGTGGACCGGTCGTAGGATAACTTGATTGATGATCGATTCTGACTATTACGTACCGGATTTTCCGGGATAATCCCGGATTTACACTATCAGACATTTTTAAAACCTAACGTTTAATGTTTCGTATAATGTTAAATGCTAATTGGATTAAATAAAAATTTTAAATTTTTATTTTGTTGTAAATAATCAATAATTTAAGATGAAGAAATGTTGTGGTGCATGGTTCATGACAGTTTCCTAACAATAACAAGGTGCAGTAAAATGCATGGTTTAGTTATGGTTTTAAGCCATATAATAAATTAAACTGTGATTAAGTGTATGTTGGTGACTTGTTGATTAGTTGACTCATAAATCTAAAACAACATTACGCATTTAAAAATGCTTTATTAATGAGAAGTTTCTTTAGTGTTATTCAAGTTCATTATCTGTATTTACTACTTGTAATAATAATAATAATGCATTATGTCATTGTAAAGAACACTTTAAAATATACGAATATCGCAAAACTATTGGAAGGATTACATTCTTTTATTTTTTAGCAACTAGAAAAATGATAAATCTGTATTTAGAATTTTAGTGTATTATTTCGATTATCTAGAACACTATCACAAATCTATGATGGATTGTAATTTAAAAAAACAACTTCCCTATGCCATGTATACGAGCATAAAGAAATAATACATATTTTAAACGCTAAGTTTGTTAAAAACTTTTTTCGGTACATTTATTTTTAAGACTTTCACATATCATAGCTATAAATGTTACATTTAACAGGACCTTTAGTGTGATTTTTACCTATGTCGCCCAGGTCGAGATCGACTGACAAGCCAAGTCGGGCTTTTAGTCTCCAAACAAACAGTGCACTGTCCGGTTATAGTTATTTACGTGACAAGGTTTGTAAATTAATCCTTACGGACGAGCTGGAAAGTGAGCTCAGTAAAGATTAGTTGCAAAGCATGCCGCGTACAAAGTCTTATTTTCATCTTCGACAGCGTTTTTTAATTAGTTGATTCTAGAGAATGAACTAGAGTATAGTTATATACAATACGATATAATTATATATTAATATTTATTATAATACGATATGAAATGTATTATTTTTAGACAACTAGGGATTTTGTCACAAATAACGAATAATCTTGCCCGTTATTATTATTATTCGTCAATAAACAATATGGCTTTATTCGTTATTTTCAGTTTCTCCAACAGGAATTAAACAAATAAACATAATGTATACTTTTTAAAATAGCATTATTAATGATTTCGTTCTGCGTTATTCGCTTTAGAGGTGCAATTTGGATTCCTGAAATTGGTATCCGATCCATATCCTATCCGAGTGAATTTAGATTGGATAGAATACAAATTGCGTGGGGTATGTCTTGACTCGGATATATTGGCATAACCGAAAGAGTATCGGAGTATCTGATTATTCAAAAGTTACCCGATTATCCGAAAACTACTGGATTATCCGAATTCGAAGAATTCGATTATCCAAACGTTAAATAAAAGAAATAAAGACTAGAAATAAAACAAAAGAGAAGTTGTTTTTTTGTATTACATTCAATTATAATTAGCAAACTTAGAAATAAAACGAAGGACAAGTTGATTTTTGTATTACATTAAATTATAATTTTTAACCATTATAAAAACTGTAAACAGTGTTAATTAAACAATTAAATTAAACAGTAAATAATTAAATTGAAGTCGTTTAAATATTCTTACAGCTATTATATTTAACAAAAAGTAATTTGCCGACAATGATCACTCTTTTTGTTGATTTTTGTGTCGAAAGTGAGAAGAGAAGCATAAAACTCGGGTAACAAAGACAGTAATTTGAATGGAATAAATATACGTTATTTTTGTATGTCCGATAAAAATTCAGATGGTGGATAAAATTAAATATCGAATAAAATACGGATATAGTTAAGATAATATTCGTGTATGGGATAAAAATTCGGATGTCGGGTAAAATTGTGATATCGGATAAAAATATGGATTCAGATTAAATCGGATGTTGTACAAAATTCGTATTGGGATTCGGAGATGGATTCGAATCGTATATGGCTTAGGTGGAAATCGGATTGGATTCAGATAAATTTCTTTCCGTAAGTCGTCACCACCGTTAGTTTTGTCAAAGTGCTTTAACTGTTTTCAACTTTTAAGGATCGCAATTTGTTATGGAATCTTAATCATGGTTAATGGTGCCAGGTCTCTGCAGATGATCTGATGTTCGCTAGAACTAGATGAAGAAGGCACTTGTGGCGGTAATGGTCCAGAGCCATAGAGCATAGGTTTAATCTAAAAACTATGTTTAATGGTTTTTAGTTACCCTTCTTGGATATTGCTTTCATGTCTTTGCATGTCGCATAGAGGAGAAATTGATCGAGAATGACGAAAAAGGCAAATAAGGACTGTTTTGAGCGACTTCTTGATTAAATGTATGTAAATGTAGGAACACTACCATCTACCACGCCTGTTAGTTTCAACACTTGGTAAGTATTTTATTCAGTTTTTACTGCATTTTTACAATACTAGCAATCTTTAATTATTATTATTATTAAATATAATTTTAAGTGATTATCCAAGTTCATTCTCTTGATTAGGCACATTTTAGGTTAATAAAAGGTACAAACAAATGTTAACACTCAAGAAGTGTAAGATTTATTTTATCTTCAAGTTAGGACATCAATTGGATTAGTCATCATCTAATACTCATTACCGAATTGAGTCATTAATATCAGGTCAATTTAAACTTTAGCGGTCTCTACTTTGAATGTAGAATAATCTGTTTTAAAAATTCATAATTTCAAAGATAGATGGCGCAGGTTAACGTACACAAAAATAATAAATGCGACGGCCTTATATAGTCTTGGCAACATTGATTTTAGTTGATCATGTTTTGTCATTCATTTGACAAATCAAAAATTGGAAGGGCGTACTAACTCTGAGCGGATTATTTAATTCAGAAGGCCGTGTTCAATTCCATGGTCGACTAAAATCAATGCAGTCGAGACAATATATGGTCATCGCAATAATTTTTCTTTATTATCGTCATCTACTTCTACTGACACGTTTTGTTATAATTTTCTGGCAAGTAACGTACTTCGAAAATTAAGATCATTCAGAACCGTATTTAGCCCTTTCTATTGCAATTTTTTCTTAAAAACCGGATAAAGAATCGCTAAAAAGATTTTAAAAATTCCTGGTATCAAACACAGCTTATCCCATACAAAAATAATAAATACTACTAGCATATGTAATCTTGCCTACATTTATTTTAGTTGACAATGTTCAATTCTAAAAACTACAAATCCAGCGTGCTTGATTGTCACTCTCTTCTATTAAATAATGCAAATAACTCTATTAAATGTAATCACAATGTAATAAAAAACGTATTAACTTTATAGATAGTCAACAATAAAATCATTAATGTTATCGAAATAATTAAAAATATTGAGATAATGTAACTCAAATTCTCATGTTAGAATTTAATAAAATTGACTTAACCACTTACGTTGACTTAAATATTAAACTCAGACCCAAACGTTAACAGTTATGTTACTGTTACTAATGAAGTTTAGCCCAATCTTAATGTGAGGAGTAACCTAAAACAGACAAGGTGTATTGTAATGGGGAAGTATACAAGTATTTACTATCTTACCTTATCAATTAATAGTTAAAAATATGTTTTCATGATAACGAGATTTAACGGTTGTATAAGTTTCTTGTATATCAGAATGCTAAAGCTTTTAGCTAAAGTATAGTTATGCAAATTTGTGAAAGAGCTACTTTACTACATATTTGATACAACCTCCAATGTAGGGGTTGTTTTGTATTGTTGATATCATATAAAAACATGTAATTATATTGCGCCTTTAGAACGTTCATTGAATTACTGTAATTGGTTTGTACAAATAATGTTTCTAAATATATATTGTCAAAATGTGTGACGATAGGAAGGTGTGAAAAGCTATTTTTGGATAATTAAGCTAATACAAGTTTTAAGGAGACATTGATATCCTCGACATTCAATTATACGGTTAATTTTGGTTGTTCAGACAAGTATTATATAATATAATTTAATTTCTTATTAAATTATTTAATTAATTTCTGCTTTAATGATTTAAATTTGTAAATAAGAGTTTGGTTATTGTATTCATGTGTCAACAGTCTTTTGTTTTGTGCAGATTTTAAGCGTTCAATTGTTCAAATTGTTCAAAGAGCGTTCAAACTGTCTTTCAATTTACATCTTGCAGAAAGTACACACGTCTTGTTTAGATTAATAGAAATTAAGGTTATGTTGACTTAATTTAGAAATGTCAAAGTTTTGAGGTTAGATTTATTTATGTTAAACGTCAAAGTGAATTATTTAAAAAAGTTTTAAAATAAAAGTGTTTATTTAAAAAGCGCCTCAATTTAAACAAGTGATTAATAAATTCTACAATTGAATTTTGCTAACAAGACAAATTTATGGAAAATTTTCATCATTACAATGGATTTGGACATTAATAAAATGTATTTACTTACCACTGATGAATAACAATTATTGGATTTGGAATTTCAATTTCCAACGTAAACCTTTTTTTGATTGGGATATATTTATTAATGGATTGTTGACACATCCCTTTCTCCAGTACTTTGTCGAGTTTAATGATAGCAAACAGCTGATACCAGGGGGTTGGTTGGTATTTACGAGGCGTCAATTTTAAAAATTAAAGAAAGAGATACAATCCTAGTAATTAAAAACCGTCAGTTTTTCTGTAGTAATTACTTTGATTAGTAATAAGAAATTTTAATAATACCAAACAAAGGCATAAAGAATTGTTAACAAATTATTCTCTTTATTTCAAGAGTATTTTTTATAGATAGACTAAAATAATTATTTGTTTTGAAATGAATTTATCTCCAAATAAATAATATTTAATTATTTTGAGATTAATGATATAGAATTAAAAAGAGAGAATCTGCATGCATATTTTTCATTGCTATTTAAATCATAAACAATTATTTCTGTCTTTTCATTTCATATAATAGAAAATATTTCTTTAATGGTATCAATCTTGGTTTTGTTAATTGTTCCATTGTTACTTGATAATAATGATAAAATTGTGTTGATATTATCTATGAGGTTTATTTGTGTCCATATGTTTTTATATTACAGTGTCCCTAAATATAAGAATTTAGTTATCCATTGAAGCGACCCGCCTGAGAGAGTCTCAATTTGTGGAGAGTTAGGCTTTTCACAACTTTATATTTAACCGGAGCACTATTTCAATTAAAGATAAGCAAGTAGTAAGTTGGGTATTTTATTTTTGTTGCTATCGCACCTACATATGTCTATGTCTAGTATTCAAATAAATTAAATTTACCAGCAGCATTATATCATAACAAAAGGGTGGGACATTATTAATAAATTAAATTACCCCCCCCCATTTAGATCGTATCAATAGCTGTCACGAAATACAAAGGATACATTTGAGTTATATGTTAATTTTATTACATTGAGTTCATTCGTAAGAAGGACCAAAATCATTTTTGATTCTTAACTTATATCCTGTTCATATGAAGTTCTGTTCTTTGGTAAAAAGTTTTCTTTATTTATATTTTGGCACATCCTGGATTTGCAATTTCACTAAAAAGAAAAGAAAAAAAATTTGTAAATTGATGTTATGTGTTTCATACATATTTTGACATTAAGTCAAATGCTTTGAAATGTAAGGTTAGAATTGATTTCGGTTTTTCAAGGAACTTGTTCTCATGTAAATAATGTTTTTAATAATAATGAACACCTTTTACTGGTGAGAAAACCCAACTATTTCTTCAGGCCAATAAATGAATTTTAAGGTGTAATCTTGGTATAAAGGATGAAGGTGTAAAATCAGATTAGAAAATGTTTTTTAAGAAAGTAAGCAAGAAGATTTTTTTAATGATAGGAAATTTATAAAAATATTTTAATAACTATAAAGTGTTAAATAATATAATATTAATTGCAAAGTACTGTAAAACCGAAGAAATATTGAGTATAAGTATTTACCATAAAAGAAGTCTTAAAATGAGTTACAACCTTGTTACAACCTTCTGAAAATCGATGTGTGGCTTCAAAGTTCAGACTAATAAAGTAGCTTTATATGTTGCAATGAAGTTGATACGTGAATGACTGGTTGTCATTCCACAAATAAATTCAGTGTATATATAAAATTTTATGAAAATTGGCGCTACACCCTTGGTTTTGTTTCCTTATCTGAATTATCATGGTATAAAATAGTTTTAATGATACCTTTACCTCCAGGCGTCTTTAAATGAAATCGAATACGCCCCTGGTTTGTTCCTGTCTTTACACAAAATTTATTAAGTCGGTCTTTTTATTACGTTTTATAGTTTTGACATATATTTATGTAGTCAAATTTAGAATGCTTTGTATATATTGTTCAACTTAATTGGTATATAGAAAGTTTACCTTTTTATAGGAAGATTAAGAATTTTTCGGAAATGCCCAGGGAATCCCTGTTCTATTCGACATACCTATTATTAAAAATATAAATCGCCAACTTAACACCTTTTAAACCTGATTTTCATTAATGTTTTTATTGGCTTCCAAAATAGATCAATTATTGAAAAAGTCTGATTAAGAATGCGCAAACAACACAATAATAAATTCTATATCCTATTCTGAATAACAAAAAGACGTATAGATATAATAGTGTTAATTAGTAATATCAATTTAATTTTATCAATTAGAAGGTTAAATAATCATACAATTATAATAAAAGAAGATTAATAAAAAAATAATGTGCGTGATCGGTATAATTAATTTAAAATGTACCTAAACGTCGAATTTATTTTATGTATGTAGGTGGATGCCGGATCTTGTTTATATCCACAATAATTTGTATCACTAAGATCGATCACAAAAACTGGTTTGTTTAAAGTTAATATTATTTTTTCTGATGAGATTTCTTCCAGATATGCCCTGTTTAATATTAATGGATGCGTAATTTAAATTAAGATAGTTCTTTCGATAGGACTTTAGTCTTCAGTTTATTAATGATAATACAATTTAGATAAAAGAACCTTGATGTTATTAGCTGTATATATGTTTGAATGACAGTAAAAAAGTAATTAAAAACATATCAATAATCTAAAACTATATCAAAAAGCTATGTGTAGGTGTATGTAGTTAGAATGTATTAACTGGTAGAGTTTTCACTTTTTAAGCAATTACAAAATAATAAAAAGATAATAATTCATATATAAACGTAAAAAAGTCTGACATGAGAGAATAGAATTTATTGAATTAAAGAATATTGTAACGTTCTTTTTAAAATAATAACAAAAATGCTGTTTAATCGTCTATTCACAAGAGAGATATAATTATATACACTAATTAAATACACTATAATTATATACACTAATTAAATACACTATAATTATAAACTATTTAACGAACTATTTAATTGCTAGATATTTACAAATTTATTTGAGGGCTATTTATATATTACTACAACAATTACTAAACATTTATTTATTCACTGATATTCGACTATTATCTAATTATTTAAAGCACATTTCGATACGCCGGTTACACACTAACTGGCCTGCTTCTACCCGCGATCTCAATTTATATCTCCCATATAAAGTTCTGGAACTTACTAGATTAGACTAGTTGGTGTATTGTTATGTGCAGCCGTCGATGACTCACACCGATGAATCATACATGCAGGTGTTGATGAATTATACATGCAGGTGTTAATGAATCATACATGCAACTGTTGCTGAGTCACGTCGATAAGTCGTGTCGATGAATCATGCAGTCTCGAATAATCGACGGCGGCGAATAAGGAGTTCTTTCCATTTGTTACAATATTAATATGATGGAAAATCTACTAACTTCCAGGCATGGCTTTTTTTATTAGTCTCTCATTGCTGATTAGAAAAGTTATCCTGTACAGTTTCTGCTTTGATATGGTATTATAGCCATAATTATATCAGTAAAAACATTGATTAAACTCTTTGCGGTTTTATGCAATTTAAAGATGATTTGAAATTTGCTTGAATTTAATACTAACTTCGGTTTCCAATCTACCATCTTGATGGTTGGAAATAGACACGATTTGACAGCATACTTTGACCTTACGGAATCTATTGTAATTGAGAAGTGCACGAAGATCTCCCGAATTATTTATTATATACAGTGTCTGCCATAAGGTTAGATCCATATAGGATGTTTTTTATAATATTCTGCTCGGAAAAAACTTTGTAGGGCAATCACTTCCAAAAATATTTCAAATACGCCATGTCAAAGTTGACAGGTGAATTTAGATATCTGTCAAATTCGTCATTAATTTTTACTATCGATGAGAAATGATCTTATTTGTTAAAATTTGGAAATAATTCAGTAAGGGGGCGTTATTGGCGCAAAATATTAGCGTCGAAATATAGCTCACGTTTTTCATTCAGTTTTATTTTAATAATAATGGTTTTTTAGCAAGATAACATTTGATGTCGATTGCTAAACAGTTAAGGTAGTGTGGATCATAGTTTGTAAGGAGTAGATATCTAAAATAAGTTTTATAATCGTAGTCGAACATCGCCAATTTTGTAGAATTAACGTATTCTAAAAAATAACCAAACTAAACATAATACAGTCATTATAACACTGTTTAATAGCCAAATCTATGACAATGGATAAATGTTTTTGCTTACTTATTTAGTATTGATTGAAATAAAATAGATGTACACGGTGCGGAAATTTAAATATGGCAGCATGAAAATCAATCATTTTTAGTTGAACGCTTTCTGCACCAGGAAGCGTTGGGTGGTAATATTCGCGGGACATTTAAAAGTAATTTAACTTTCCTAATCTTTTAACTATTATTTAATAAATTCCCGAAGTAAATGTTCTTTTTCTTTACTTAAGAGCATGTGACGGTTAATTTTTGAATAAACTATTTCACTCCTAATTAGTCCTGATTAATTTCTTAAAACGAATATATATTTTCAATATTTTAATATAGTAATACTTTTCTTTTTCTTAAAACCAGCAAGAACAACTGATAGTTTTAAAGATATTTAGCAATTTTATATTCTTCTTTTTAATTTCAGCTACCTTAAATTATTCCTTGGCATTTAAAAATTAAAAATTTCAGTTAAACTTAAAATATTTTGAGTCCACACATGTCTGGCAACACTGTGAGCACAGAACTGCGATGTGATCAAATAATGTTTCTATTTACATTTTCAAATTTTAGTTTTAAAGAAATTAATTCCGTTTTGCGGACCGTAGCGCTATCTTTAGGTGTTTATAGTTTCTGAAGCTTCCTATTATTAACACTGACGGCGATAACGCGCCCTTAAAAAGAATGTTTATAATGACATTTTACGTTCATATACCGAGTTTGTATCAGATATTCCGACATAAGAAAAATCTTGTTTTTTAACATTTTTTTATACACCCCGGCAACTGATTATTTACGTATTAGTATTTAATAAACTTTCTGCTATTTACAAAAATGTATCTTGTTTTGTAGATCTGCTGTAATTTAGGGTTTTAGTTAAGTTAGAATCTATATGTTGAGATAAGGTTTGTTTCTTTTTTCAGAATACATTATTTCGTTTTAGTTATTTTTTTTGTTGTTTAAGTATTTCTCTTATTTCTGATTTATATGCAGAAATGTAAAAATTGAAGCTGAATGATTTCAAAGCCAATTGATTGAAACCAAAGGTCTAATGGTTATAAAATATTAAAAGTACCCAATACGTTCCTTGTATGTATATTTAAACTTATTAATCATAAAAAGTGGCCAATAAGAACAATCTTGGGCTTATATGTAATATAGTTTAATAATAAACAGGCTGACGTTTCGATCACTTTGCGTGATCCTTTTCAAAGCCTGAAAGATACATATGTAAATGTTAAAAAATATATAATTAAATTCTTATAACTATACCTTATTATATGAATAAATAACATAAAAACTTTTGAATAATGTCAATTAAAAATTATTGACATATAACAGTTTATGTCATACAAACATAAAATATTTATTATTTTTATAAAATATATAAAATGTTAGACTAGCAGTTGATTTTGATGGTATAGATAAAATAGTAAAATATTATTTTTCCATATACTATGTAGATTATATTATAATGTATAAACGAATAAAAAACGTTTCGATGCCTTCGGAAGTAATATTATATATTAGGTCAAACTTAGTTTACTAAGTATCAATTCTTAGCGGTTTCAGTTCTGAATAAAATTTAAACAAATTTATATTGCTTCACTAGGAGTATTACAAAGGTTATTCTAGATTGTCTAAATGTTGCGAATTATCTTACTTTCAATAAAATTTAAATTTAAATAACCTTGCAACACCCAAAGACTGTCACTTACTTTTTGATTGTTCGGTCAATAATAATAATAATAATAACTCGAATAATTAATAAAAACCTATTCCTGTTTATTGTTGCTCCCGCTATTTGATTAATTTTTTAAATGTAGTTTCTTCCACAAATTGTTAAAAGATCTTATTAATTCTCCATTCTCTTAAGAACAGATGCAGAATTTTCCAGCCAATCGTCTTACATTTATTTACAGAATAAAAGTTGAAACACTTAAACACTGTCACTTCCACTTTGATTGTTCAGCCAATAATATTAATAGGTGGAATAATTAATAAAAACCAATACCTGTTTATCGTTGCTCCCGCTATTGGATTGATTTTTAAATGTGGTTTCTTTCACAAACTGTAAAAAGATCTATTAATTCATTAAGATATATTCATTAAGATTAAGATTAAAGTAAAGTAATTATAATCAAAGGGGGTAAATTATAGAATAAAGAAGATATTTCTAATTAATAAAATGACTAACTGATATTAAATCTTTGTATGAGTTATTCGGAGGTCGTTGAACTTGGAATTCAAGAGCTGAACAATTAATTAGTTAGTTTCTTAATAGATTATCTCTTTTCAATAAAAGTTCTTCATGTCGAGCACAGTCAGTTTTCTCAAAATTAAAAGAACGAACGCAAGACAACAGTTCAATCGTATATAACTGACGAAGTGAGATGGAATTCGACTTTTATTATAGTATGTAAAGACTAATTAAGCCGATATATGTACAGTAGGCTCATTTCCATGTGATTATCTGCAGTTTTGGTTTAAAAAATAATACTAATTGACAGCCATCTTTATGGAGATTACTTATTTGTGTTTGCATTATACTTGTTCATTTCAATCACTCCATGCATTGCTTCATCACTCTTTTCATTTATCTTTGTATTTAATACAAGGTAGTGATTGCAACATCGTATAGTAGTGTTTTATTTAGAAAAAGTATTCTACGTCTAATAAAATAAAGGCAAAGTTTAGTCGTTTATAAAAATTAAAAGTATTCTTCGACTATTGAATTAAAAAGGTAAAGTTAAGCCGTTTATAAATATTAAAGCTCAAGTAAGTCTATCACTTTATGAAATATCTGAAATTGCTTTATAGGCCTGTAATTCTAAGTGATTGGTGAATCTATACAAAGATATAAGATATTGTTTTAAAATGTAATTAAAAATAGAAACAATGTATGGAAAAATGAAAATGGTCGGTACACAAAAAGGTTAATCGGAATGGTAGAAGCTTCGTATAGTAAAATGGTAGAAGTGCAACTCGAAAAGAGCAAGTACAATTACAAATAAAAGATAGAAAGATCTTTTCGTTTGACAAATTAATTTTGTTGACCAAATTTAAATCACCTAATTTCTTTAAGAAGCTCTCATCGCCCTGAGTTAGAGATTTCATGTTTATTGAATACACGTTTTGCTAATATTATTTGTAATAAAGAATTTAAATTATATTCTATGCAAATCATTATATTATGTATTATAAAAGTTACATCAGAATATACATTCAACTCTTATTATTATTCGTACTATTTTATAACATCTATTCTGATAATCTAAAGATTAAAGTTTATTTTTTACGATTATTCTTTAAAGTAAACTAACTTATACTTAAAAAAAAGCTTTTTTGTTCCATTTTATTAATCCATATCGATCACGCAGCATTATTCATTTATTAATTTAGTAGTTGTTCTAAAGTAAGACATATATAACCGCATATTTATTTGGCTTGTCCCTTTAAAAACTTTAAACTTGAAATGTAAATGTTAATTAAAAATAGTGCTTAACAACTAGGCCTCATAACAAGCATCAACCAACAGTGTACTGAATATACAGTAACATTGGCCGCATTCAGGGAATTGTAGCGCTGCTGTGGCGTTTTATTGAAGTGCTATACTGAATGATGTTTGCTTTACTCGCAGTGTCTTAGTTAACCGATAAGGAATATAATTATTTAGCTTAAACGCTTAAATACTAAATAAAACAGTTGTCAAATCCATGTTTTTCAACGATTTGTGTTTATATTTTGATTTGTGCAATATACCGATGAAATGAACGAAAATCATCAGCTGCAGCAATAAATTATATTAAATTATATATTTCGTTTTGTAATTTTAAATTAAAGTATATATTAACACAGCAAGCAAGTCTGCCAACCGGAAGCGTACAAATTTAAAAATACCTAAAGTACTAAAAATGTTAAGTGATTCTAGGTAATGCATTATAGCACATCAGCGCTTTATCGCTATAATTCCTTGAATGCGGCCATTAAAAACGCAATAGATGTATAAAGACTGCGACAGTGTAAATAAATCTCTACCAAAATGCCACTAAAAGAAGGAGCGCCAATGACTGTAACGTATTAAATTTTTAGATTTATTTTAAATACATTGTAAAATGTATTTATTATAAATAATCTTAGTACGGCCCTGCACATTTAAATATATTTTCGTTGGTTTAGAATTGCAGACTTTATTTCAAATCTAATACTGTTTTTCATTAATATAAAAGGTCATCTAAAGTGTTTTCACGCAGATGAAATCGTTTTTGTAATAAAAATACAGAGATAAAACTACCTTCTTGACGGGATGATACGTCTAAAAATGCATTCAATTCAAATTTATGTACCCTTGTACGTGCTTATTTTTTGATGAATAGATTTGATTTGTCGTTTTTGATGAATAGATACTTCGAAAATATATATCAAAAAGGAACGTCTGAAAAATTTTTAAATATCAGGTTTCTTGCTACAAAGCAAGTCTTCGACCCTGCAAAAGCAAATGCCCGTAGAATGTCCGAGAAGGTTTTCTCTCATTGGTGCGATATGTGCCATTCCTGGATCTGATAGGGTAATAATATATTTCCCTTTTTTAAAATATTATTTACTCGGGGAAAAGTTGAATTTTTAGAGGAGTTGAAGACAATTTGCCAAGCGGGGCGCATACAGTTTAGAGTGTCTGAAGGAGTTCGCCGTCGAGTCGAAGTAGACGCGAGGTTCTGTTATGTTAAATAAGTTTGAGTTTTCCCGTTCCGTTTACCGATCAGATATTTAAAAGCTTTAGATTAAAGCTTAGTATTTTGTTTTAGTAAAGTCGATAACTAATCCAGTGTGCTGTTAGTTTATGATTTGTGATGTGAATTCAATAATTAATTGGATTTTAAAGATAAAGAAACTACATTTTTGTTCCGTATTGCATCGCTAATATTGGGAAGTGCATAAATCTATGCTGGATTAAGAATAATACCGTATTGGGGATAATGCAACCTTTTGAGAAATAAAATTGTGTGGACGTGGGAATCTTTTAAATTATGAACGTTTCTTTTAAAATTATATGGGTCTAAATCTTTATTAATGAAAAGATACTGCAACTTTATTTCATAAACAATGGTTATTATTTCAACATCAATACCAGTTATTACTTTGTACCTAATGTTTAAGCGAATTTAAAGGCATTATTGTGTTAGGGATACTTGTAGAATTTAAAGGATTGTAAACTACAACGAATTAACAATGATTAGTTGATAAATTGTATGTTAGAAGTAAGTTTTGTAATGAAAATTTATTTGTACCATTTGAACGAAAACCTTTTGCTAATAATGCAAGCATTTTTTTCTCAATAAGGATCCTTATTAGAACACTATTATGAGTGTCCTTATTATTGTCTTTTGTGACAAAAGATTATCTTTATCTATGAATAAATGAGAATTTAAACTAAACATTATTGTGATAATATTGGACCGATCATTAATTGAAGTTATTCAATTATCTAACCTGCTTTAACGTCAATTTAAATAATTATGATTAGTTGTTTAATTTAATTAATTTTGTTTATTGTTTATGCTGTGATATCCGTTTCTAGGTATTGCCAGCATACGATGCGATGACCATCGGTAAGTCTCATCCTTAAGAACTACAAAAAGAACAATTTAAACAGTTGAAACAATATTGTCATGTAGATTATAATAAACTTGTGAAAGTTTTTTTTAATATTTTATTTATTTCATTAATAGAATTTGGTCGTTTAAAATACACCTTATTCTTCAGGTAATCTCACAGGAAAAATGTAGGGGTGTAAGGTCAGGTGATCGTGCTGGCCATACAATTGGAAACACTGTATTTAAATATTCCCGACCAGCAACTCTATAATGAGGAGGTGCTCCATCTTGCTGGTAAAATATTATTAGCAATGTTGATTTCCTCATGATCGGGAAAACAACAAACCCTTGCCTTTGATCAAAATCGTCTTCGTTCAACTCCTAAAGTCACCTTGTACGGGTGATTTAAGGTGTTTGTGTTTGACCAAGGAATTGACAACAGAAGACTGACTGACATTATTATTAGTAGCTAGTGTTGTTGTGGTGCTATAAGGATTTTCCTGTACTTATAATAAAATAGTTAATGGAATTTCGGCTGGAACACCTATGTGGTGTCAGGAATTGTCTCTAACATGCCCCCCTCCGGAAAGCCTGTTGTCAATTTTACTTCAGTGAACTGCGTAATAGGGTCTTGATCAGGGTACGTTATATTAATAAATTGTAGACTTTTTTGTCTGTACGTTGTTTATCCTAACCCCTCATTATTAAAATTTCATTTATTTCATCAATTCTTTGATTTCTGTTAAATAGCGAACCATTTTCTATTAACTACACAGGATTAATTGACAAAAATAAAGAAAAGCATAATTTACTACTTTTTGTGACAGTTGTGTTAAATTCGAAACGATTTTGTTTTTGAGAATAAAACCGTATACACTTTAAAATTTAAATGATCATAATTTTGTCAAATACCAATAAATATCAAAAAATGCATGCAGTACCATGCAGAATTTCCAGAAGAACCAGAATTTGCAAGAAAAAGTAGGGTTTGCGATTTATAAAAAATATGATGACGTCACTGCAACTGATCGTGGTGTGTGCGATACCCGAAACCAGCTGACTAACTTCAAAGCGCAGATAACCGAGTGAATCTACTGTATATGCTTATGCTGTGTTATTACCGTCTAAAACTACATACTAAGCTATACATTTTAAATTAAATATTTAAACTTAAATAAAAAGGTGTTGGATAAAACGTTGTATGGTATACGTGAGTTAATGATATTATCAATAGTATTCAATCAGAAAAATTGACGACCCTCGTGGGTCAATTTCTCATTTGTGATATTTCCTTATTTTAAACAAATAAATTTATTATACAGTTAACATTCTTTTTAATCAAAACAACGTTTTATCTGTATATAGTATTTAATTTTATTTTTATCTCTTTGCAACTTCAATTTGTAGATACAATTAACCATATCAATTAACATCAAGATAAAAAGAATAGATGAAAAGATCGTCCCTAAGTGTAATAAATTAAATTAGTCCATATGTGTATCTTTTTATTAAAGAAAAGTTTTTGCAAACCATTTTGTAACAAGATACTTCCTGAGAGAAATCCGAACCTAATTTAAATACATGCAAGAACAAACCACATGGTCATTTTAATTAATAATAACAAGTATATGATATACTATTACAACTACTACATGAATGAATTTAAAAATAGTAATACTATAATAAAGTTAATAATACGTGCTACTATGATAAAATTAGAAGTTCTTCGTTATTTCAGTAAGTGCACTTTATGCATCTGATGTAAAATAAATAAAAATTTATTTTTAATATATAATGCAAGTGACTACACTATCTTAGTTTATAAATGGGATCTCAATGGACCTCAAAAATAATAGTGTTATTAAATTTCAATATTATTCAAGTACGTCTTTTCTAAACGTGATATTTTAAGTGATATATGCGTGCAATTTATTTTATAGTTCTTTCTAGGCCACTGAAGGTCTGATGTATTTAGTTTTTACTATACATTTCTTGTTTTATTTATGGTTTTGTAAATTAGCATGATAGACAATGTATCTGCTTTTCTTCTCAGTAATTTCATACATTTAAGACACGGTTTGGTCCACTGAAAGCTAATATTTGTTATCAAGTGCTTCCATTGCCAAACCAAGGAAGGATGTCACAAAGAAGTCGTGTATTAGAAATGTACATGTTTATTAAAAAAATTCCTTCGACTCTAACTTTTCTCATTTAAAAATCATTCGAACAACTGCATCCATAAACGACGTAAGTTTTATTTAATGAACACAAATACTATTATACAACTGTAAACCATTTTAAAAATGGTACTGTTATAAAGGTAGGTGAGATAAGTTTACAATTCTTTTGATTGATATGTTTTTAGTAACAGCTATGTTATTAGTTCAACAAATGACTATCTATTTACATCAAGTTCTGTCAATCATTTCACTATATTTATATAAAATTACTATTGTTAATAAATCTTTTGATGCAAATCATTTTCAGTTTCATTTCATCATTTCAGTCTTGGTAGTGTAATGTCTTTCACCCAGGCGGCCGGGGGTCGACACCTGGTGGCGGCAGATCTGGTTAAGGTTTTCTGCAGTTTTCCTTAGCTGTAACACAAATGTGGGATTTGCGCTGTTCCATCTGTAAGTCGGCTGCAGCCGCACATAGGGCCTACGTAATAATAATAATCGCTCCCTCCCTCCCGCACAAGCTTATAGCTTCTGGGGCCTGGTTTCCAGGTTATGGGTTGTAGCAATTATTATTATTTCAAAAAAGATCTAAAAATGAAAAAATATATTTCCGAAACTGTAATCTATAAAAGAAAACTATGTAGTTTAATCTCAGTTGATCCTTATACTGCCAAAATTCCCAAATAATCATAAAAGTATGTTAATTCCAAGAATTAATTGCCCCCTTCTATTTATTCTTAAATGGGCTATAATAATATTACCGTTTAGTGTCTTCAATTTGGTAATAAATGCTGTTTTAGTTTACTTAGAAGAATTAATTAATCCGAGTCTCGACAGTCAAAATTACATTCGTCATTTTTTTATTGTCATACAAAATTAACAAGTCAATAGTAATCTCAAAAGCAATTATAAACAAAATCTTAGATAACTATCCTTGCTTGGATAAACTTTGATTATTATCTTTCTCTTTGGCCAAAAATTTTGCTGCCTATTATTGTCGATATAAAGAACGATGTCTCCTATCTTTTAATATGGTGTTGTTCTTTGTGCCATTTGCCGATCAGTCACTTAAGTGACCATCAATATTCTTTACACCATTTTTTGCCAGAACATTTCCGTTAATTTCTGAGCTGCTATCCATTTGACAATAAATTTAAATTTATTTCGCCCGTTTTAGTAAACACGGCGATTCAGTACCTAATGATCGGACTTTGAGGATAATCTTCTCTGGTCATTAGAAACATAAAACCTTAGTAACATTTTTTGATTAAATGAACTTGAAAATTTCGAAAATTTTGTCCGACGTTTTCAGAAAAGTACGGGTAATTGATGCAGGTCAGTTTTTAAGTCTAATAAAATTAAATGCAAACGCTTTAGAAATTGACACAATCAGTACAAATACGTGACATCTGTTGAATAAACACAACAAGGATGCAGTCTACGCACATTCCAGTTTGGATGTTGTTGAAACAACTTAAAACGTTCTATTAATTCGGGGGATTCCCCTGTGTTCTAATAGTAGGAAAAACATGCAGAAATGACATCATTTTAATACCGACCCATTTAATGATAACATTAAGTTTCATTTGTTATTTATTAATAAACAGATATTAGTTAATTAAGTAAAGATATGTTGGTTAATTTAATCTATCCATCAATAAGTATTGTTATTTTTTATTTATTATTTATTTTATTGGAAGTCTAAAATCTAAATACAGTAGTACAAAGTTCCTTTAGTAAAACCTTTATTTCTTTTCACTAGAAATCGGCCGCCTTTCTTAGAATCTCTCTGGGAATAAGTATTGTTATTACACAACATAGCAAAACTGCTGTTTAGTAAAAACTTTATAGTTTTGTGGTTGATGATAATTTGTTTATATAGAAATAGTATAAAAATAATACAAAACTGCATTCTCAAAAATAAGTACTGTCTTGCAAAATCAAAACGAACGATCATTTAACCAAATTATTGTTCTACTAATAAAAAAGTAAAAAGTCAGGGTTTTGCATTTCATTAGTCCCTGAACTTGGCCGAAGATTTATAAACATAATAAAGGTTGTCGGTTGGGTTGTTTGCTGTTTTGCTAATACAGCTGTGCCAATTAGTCACAATTCTTAGGAATAGTAACGGTATCTACAGCGATGATTTTATTGCTTTTCACTAGAAATCAGTACTCTTTATTTATTACATAGTATGTATTTTCTGGGAATAAATATTATTTTAAATAAAATATAGTACAAAATAATACAGTACAGCATGCCCAAAAATAACACAACTGGCGCGCGGCTATCAGAAACAAAAATCTAATAATCAAAACACATAATACTACTAATAGAATACTAAATTACCTTACAGCGAATTTTCGTAAATATCTTATTTGATTTACTGTAAACGAAATTAATACGAAAATATTTTTTTATTCACAGACCTGCTTGTATGCTCACAAAACAAATATACCGATTTTGAAACATGATATCAAACGAGAGGTCGTTTCTTATTTATTTATCTGTTCTTATTCCACGAAACACTTGGCCAAAATAAAGACGGGTTATTACTTTATTATGCTAGCTTGCACATTCTAGAAAACAAGTATTATTGTTTATCACCTTGAACTTTATAATATGTCATGTGCAATCATATTATTAAATTTGAAAACATTAGACTGAACTTCGATGCCGTTTTTCTCCAAAAGTATAGGTAAGTATAGGTAGGAAAAACGGTATATAGAATTTTTTTCTTTAATGGTTATCTAACCACTGGCAAAGTCTGGGACACCGTGTATAAGGAAAAGCTGTATACCTACATATGATTGCTCAGATTTACAAGTACAATCATCTATGTACATTAACCAAACATATTAGTGCCAGCTTTTATGTGCTTTTGGGCACCAACATCTAGATTGTAAGGGTTTATTACGCCGATTTCAGAGCCGAATAAAGGCTTTTTCCGAAAAATCTTATTAAAATAAACGCATTATAAGAGTAGTGTGGCTTTAGTATTGTTTCTATCATTGAGTTCTATTATTTTCACAACGATTAAAGATTCCTTTCATCTATTGTAGAATTCCAATTATCTAATCATTTTAATCTAATTCTTCCTGTCGAGCAGCATAATTAAGAACTATTTTTGATGATAATCTTGTTATAAAAGTTGTTGCAGTAATAATTAAAATAAAACACTAATGATTTTAAAGATATAATTAAATGAAATTGTAAGATTCAGAAAATATAAAAAAGGAATGCAAACTATTAAAGTTCAAGATCATAACAATTTTCTTAAGTATTATTAGAATTATTATTAACATAGATACTCTTAAACTTTCACAATCTATGTAAAGTATGTAAACAAAATTGTAAAAGAGAATTTGCCATAATTTGTTCGTTATTTCTGATTAGATTATTTTTAAAGGTAAAATATAATTTTGGATATAAATAAACAAAAGAGTTATTTATATTGTGTGATGATGTAAAAATTAAGTAAACTGTTGTAGTGTGAAAAAAAATTTATTAATTACTACTCGTTAATTATAATTATAGCTAACGTAAAAGTATAAAGGATACGAGGATTAATTAAAAATTCAAGAAATCGGATAATCTTTAATTATATTACATTTTATAACACTGATCTATACAATCAACAAGCGATAATTCTAAGAATCTCAAACATTGATTATATCCTAGTAGATAAAATTAATCAATAAATTTGTGAATAATACAACATTATAAACGATTGCAACATGACTTTTATTTTTGTTATCTGTCAAATTAATAGATATAAAGCTTCTCTTCTTTTTTTAAATAAAAATCCAAAGAATGACATAATTTCTATTTGATAAGTGTTTAAAATTAGTTACTAATAATACTTACTACATACAACTTTCTTCTTTTTTGGTAAAATATGTATGATAACCTGTATTTTACCGAAAGTCTTTGATCGGAACTTGTTAAATTTTAATATAATAGCTTGCAGTTGAAAAAGAAAATATAAGAAAATATAGACTTAATATTCACTAATATAAAACTTTAACAAATTTAAAAATAATTGCACAATGAAATTAGAAAGACGTCTATGTTCTCTAAAAACCCCTATCAACTGTTGTTGTAAGGTAAGTAAGGTTTGGCTCAACAGTGCTCCAAAGAAATAATTTTTGTTTAAGATAATTCTGCTGACTATACAATAAACGAAATGGTCTAAATACGTGACCAAAAGGGTAATTGATACATGTATGAAACGAACTTTTAGACAAGCAAAACCCCTTAGATAAAGGTATAACTTGAAATAAACATTTTATTTAGCCATTTTAGGGTCATAAATAGACTAAGTTTATCTGCAATTTAAATTAGACTGCATGTATCAATGCAGAAATCGTTTCTATTTTATAAATAATCCAATTTAACATTAAAACGAAGTAATTAAATATTTGTAATAACGACCCCGTTACAGGTTTGTCTTGATTTAAAATTGCCAAACTGTGTAACTTAAATTAATACACCTTATTATTGAGATTGAAACACTTAAAAAATATTTAAGCAATCACTGAGAAAAATAGTCAGATTAAAGTAACCAAAAATAAGTTGCAGCAACCTGAAAGTATGTACAAATACTGACAACAATACCTGTGTGTAATACGAACTATATGATTTCACTAACATGTTTTTGGTTAAATTGACGCACTAAGATTAAATAAATTACACTGCCATATGGTAGAAGCTACCGAAAAATAGTATAGAGCATACACGGTGCTGTAATGTATTACATAAACAATTGAGCTCGGACTAGTTTGTCTAATAAAATTTAATAAATTTTATTATTTTTTTTTGTTTTATAAAAGTATCGTATTGCTTTAAAACGTCTGTATTAAAAGGAAAGAAATAATTATTGAGTTCATAATAAAAGGTCGACTAAAATCTTGTTCTTTAATTAGAAGTATTTAGTATTATGCAGCCAATAATGTCTTTCATTGTGATAAAAAGGTTTTAATGAAATACGATACGATACGATACGATATCTGGAACTTGTTTACGCAACAAATTAAACATTTAACGACGACGTCTTCGGCGACGTGTCCGCAGAAGACCGTGGGTGCTGCCCATTAGGTTGTTTCAGTCTTACATATGGTAAATAAACTTATCACAAAGTAAATACTACCCTTTCGAAGGGTAAAAGTTCTAACCATAACGTTTGGTTAACTTTACCCATTTATATAGTAGCTTGATCAATAAGTTAAGCTATTTTAGTTTGACTTGTGAGTTAAAATAGTCAACTGTACATGTAGATTTAACCCAAGTAAGGTAGTGGCTGATTTTACTACAACCCGGGTAAAATCTACCAAAAACCGTTTAACTATAAATAGATAGTTCACTTAGCAAATCAGTTGCTTATTCTGACCTTGGTTTTTAGTTAACGCTGCTAAATCAGGTTAGAACAACAAAAAATCGATCTACTATAATATAATCATCATATTTTGTTATGATTTTTCTCAATGATTTATTTTTTTCAGTTACTAAATTTCGGTTTCGGTGCTAAATATACTCGTCCTACAATAAATTGAATTTTATGTAAATAGATTTAGAAATTATCTGTTATCGTTAATTATCTGTTAATTTGGTGCAGAAATCATTGTCATTATTAGTACTATTATGCTATATTTATTATTAAAATAAGTTTTAGGGAAGGCTTAAACGTACGGCATGCAATTACTGTGTGACATTAATTGCGTGGCAATTATTTTACATGTAGTAGTATCTTTATTGATCAACATGCATACATGGGGTACATTTAGTGTCACTTCCAAATTCCTCTATCGTGTGAAAACATTTATCCAATATTTTCTTCACATTATTTAATTTAAAATAGTTTTCAAATTTATAGTCAGTTTTGTTGAATTTTGTAGTTAGAGTGTAGAGCAAATTTGGTGCGGTTCTTATGAATATAATTTAGGATTTCAAGTATGTAGACACATGGTAGCGGCAGTATTCCATGTTTTTTAAAAGTGGTCGACAAGTTGATCCGTACTTGGTACGTTCCATTACTCGTACTGCGTCATTTTGTAGTTTAAAAACATCAAAAGCTCCATGTGAATCACCCCAAAGTACTATACCGTATCTGATGTGGCTGTGAATTAAAGAGTGATAGATAATAATCTTTAGAGCATTTTTATATAAAAAGGAGCTCAAGTATCGTAGAAGAAATATTTGTGATGAGAGTTTAGAACAAATATATTTCGTAGGTGAAGACCAATTAAGTCTAGTGTCGTGATGATAAACGCCTAAAATCTTTACTGCTTCTGATTTACAAGAAAATTTGCTAGAACTTAATAACATACTGTTAGTCTTTGTTTCGTTCAGTTTTAGACTATTAGCTGAAACCAATCTTTCGCTTTAATAATTACCTCATCACATATGGCTTCACATCTTTGTAAGATTGTGTCGGCTGCATAGAGAACACAACTCCCGTCACTTATAGCTTGAGATACTCGTAGATCATTAAGAGGCATATATTAAAAAAAGTATCGGGCCAAGTGCGGATCCCTGTGGAAAGCCTTGCTAAGGTCACACATTATTGCTGTTGTGTCAAGCTGTTACAAAGCTGTAATAGTTGACTTATTTTTTTGAAAACCGAATTGATTAGGAGAAAATAATTTCTTATTTTCACAGTAAGAAATTGATGATCTTTACAAAAACTTTATTTGAGTAATAAAATAAAACTGATTCATTATAGTGTAAAATAGATTAAGTAAACATCAAGAGCTAGATCGAAGAAATTACCAGCGTTAATATACAACTTTGTGATGTTATTTAATTTTTTTTCGTTTTTTATTATCATCAACTTATTTTCTGGGAATGTATACAGTTCACATATTTAGATTTTTTTATTTGTTTATTTAAGTTAAACATTGAAAGTTAGAAGGGTGGCCTTAAACTTTTCAAAACAAAGACACCAGTTATCTTAACACAGTCATGCAAGTATAGAAAACTAATTTGCGATTCAAAAGTAATGATACCTTAGTTGCTTATTATCACAAATTTACAGTAATTATTCTATTATCTAATAATATATATTTTTTTAAATAATAACAACAGCAGTAATTTTGCTTCTCAAATTACATAAGAAGGATTAGATACATTGCACTGTTAAAAAAGCTGGTGAAATTACGATATTGCGAAGGTACCACACAAGAATAAATAATATTATACAATTTATTATACTTACAATTCTGCCTGCTTGAATTAGTACCAATCAGTATAAAATATGTGTTGCAATATTTATGCATGCATTGTATCCACATTTTTATTCAACGTTATACCATAAGAATAAAAGGTATTGCCTCATATTCTATTAATAACCAACTTCTTTCTAAAAAAATCAACGAACAAATCTAAAAAGCAGTTTTATTTATTAATTTATATATATTTGTTTATTGTGATTGGATTATTTAAAAAAAGTTATGCCAGATAATTTTGGACAATTTCAAGTTTTTATGACGAAATTACTACAGGAAGATTAAACAATTTCTAGACATCTTTTTCAGGAAATTATTATAGTAAAAAACAAAACATCAACTTAGCAAAGAATTATTTTTAAACAAATGGTAAATTACATTGGTATTTGTGAGCTGTCTTTTTATAAATGTTACCATCCGGATCCGAAAGCTTGGCAATCCCGACCTATACCACTCCTGCTGGCGCTACTGCTATACCTACTTTAAAATCCATATCGAGTTCGATCACTACTAGTTTATTTGAATCTGAGATTATTATACAACAGAAGTTTATTATAATTTGCAATAAGGAAATTAATTTAATTAGTAGCAGCACAAGTTTCTTTCTTTATCTGAACATGAGTTAATAGTTTTGTTTTATAATAATAATAATTATTATTATTATTATTAACATACAAATGAGCAGAGAAAAATTCAAAGAACACGCTTTTTATGTTAACATCACGATTTATGCAGTAATAGTAAGTAATTACTAATTCACCAGGAATACTATAATTATTGCTTATTACGCCTGCTATAGTGATATAAAAAATATAATAAAAGTAACTGTACAAGCACCTAAGCTACATGTTATAATTATCTATTGTGTTAAAGATGGTGATTAAAACGGTTGGAAAAAAGAAAAGTTGATTGATTCTGTCAAGGAGAGTTGGATTTAAGAAATGTCGATCTTACTGCATTTTTAGAATTTCAGGATTTCCCAATAATTATAATTAATAATAACAATAAAACGAACAAAAACATATATTATGCATAAATTTATTTAGAAAGGTTCTATTGCAGTTATAGAATCTGAAATAATCTCAATAAACTCGAGGATAGTAATAATAACTCTAGGCATGTTAAAGTGCTTATGTAAAACACATTTCTTACTGACTAGAGGCACATTTGAGAATTTAAGACGCAATTCCAAATGTGAGTGCCCCTTTCGACAACTTTTGTAAATGCATCCAGATATTGTTTATAGATATCCACAGGGAGTATCGCTCGCAAGAAAAGGAGTGACCGACCAAGAATGCGGATTGGTCAAAATATTGAAGTTGTAAGGGAAGTAACGAAGAAACAGCCAGGGACATCAATTTGTCATTTGTAGTAACAAGTGAATCTGTCATATAGTACTTGCAATCTAACTTTAAACAGGATCTGCAACTCTACCCCTACCAACTACAAGTACTCTGCAACTCTTCCTGGTGATTAACCTTAAAGACAAGAATTCTGCCAATGATTTTTACATAACCTCGAAAACATGAGTGAAACACTATGATGAAAAATTTGATAAGATTGTTTCCTTCTTTGTAGGTAGGACAATTTCCAAAATATGAGAATACGAAGTTCAGAAGTGCTTATTTTTTTGTTATTTCTAGCCTGACTTGGTGGAACACCATAATGGTAACTAAATGAAAGTTAATTTGTAAGTAAATAAAAACACTTGATTAAGTTGCACCTTCGATTAAGCTAATAAAATTTACCTATTTGTAAAACTTAGCCAAGTGTTTCACCTAGCGCCTACGACGAATTCAATCAATCATATTAAATGTTTTAATTTTCCTGACATTTGTTTCGACAGTTAAGCTACCATTATCAAAAATTAAAAAAAATCGCCGTGGAAAATAAAATAAAAAGATAACTGGATAAAATAATAGAAATGAAATATCTACCACTTTCAGAAACGGAAAATTACTAAGCTCAGTTTGATCGTTAATAAAAGGTACCCTGTCTAGAGTTTGTATACCTCGAAAATTTCTAAGATATCCAATTTACCATTGTTGTTACACATGAACAAAAACTTGATGTTATCAGGAGTGTCATTGTGTGGCTTTGTTTTAAAACGTGTTTGGGGTAATTAGTTTTTTTGGGTGTTTGTGCTGGTATATCAAAAAGTTTGCCCAATGTGTACTGAACTACAAGCATATGTCTGCTCTGCATTGACGCTGTTACTATTCTCATGAAAATCGATATATTTTTTTACGCCGAGCTCGTTTAGATTTTTTAACCTTATTTTAATGGGTCTTAACAATAACATTTTTAGGAAGAATATAAATAATAAAAAATAAAATAATAAAATAAAAATAGCTGTGGATAAAAAGATGGGTTAAAGAGGTTTAATAGCAGTCTAATACTAATATTTTAAATAGTTTAAAAGATCTTAAAGGAGGGTTATTTAAGAACTTTTCTCTTTATCTTAACAACCGATGGATCAATTAAAATTTTATATTTATTTTAGTTATTTTATTTTATCTTCACTCTTACAAATTTTTTTTGGCAATTATTTAATTTGTGATCCAAGATACCATCCAAGATATTTAATAAATCTGCATGAAGTAGGTGGAAGTATACCTGACATATACAAACCTTCTAATTAAATATCTTTCGATGTTCCTGCAAACAGAGATGTTTACAGTTTCGATACTGTCGTAAAACATTTCTAGGTCAAATAAGTAGATCAGTGGCTGATCTTTGTTTTGAAGATTTTTCAATACTCAAATATAACTCAGCCTCCTGGAAACTTTCGGATCTGAAGCAAAAATAAGCAGATACTTATATTGATTCTAAATGCAATTAAATTTTTATTTAGAAATTATTTTTTAGTAAAACTGGGAAAACTTAATGTAAAATCCTGCAGTATTATAAATCTTTGGATTTATATTAATATTCTGCAAAAATAAAATTTTTATATTTGCGTGTCCTAATGAAACTTTTTAGAATACTGTAAACAGTAACATTTTTTATTTTTAAAGTTGATATCACTATTAGACAGTTATTCTTAGAATGCAAACTTATCTTATTTACGCAGTGAACTCTTATAACTGGAATGTAACACTTGCAAAACTAGTCTTGCAGGCCACATAAATGCGCCGAATAAAATGGTTTTTACTTTATTATTAACGAACTTAATGTAATAAAATTCAGTTTTATAAAATTATATATCGTTACCTTATAAGTTATAATATCCAATAGATCCAATGAATAATTATTTTTGTTAACAAAAATCATTCTTTGCTGAAAATACTATTGAATTTATACCTCATTAATTTCTTTGACAAATAAGGTATTTATTCTATGAAATGAAATATAATTATTCTTATTTCATCCAAGTTTTTAATTCATTAAGTAGCAATTATTTATGTTACAAATATATTGGCATACATTCTACTTTGAATTTATAATAATTTTTAACAGTACGTATAATACACCTGGCAAATTTGAACGAAGTCCTGCTGCTTAGTAGTAGCGGCCCGCTACTATAGCGGGCTTTGTGTATATGAGATAAGAATGAGAATTTCTACGTCGCGCGGATTAAGCGAGGTTACGTAAAAAACAATTCAATAATTTCTAGTATTGCCAACTGATATGCTACTTACCAAAATATCCCTAACATCTTTTATTTAAAACTAAGTAATTTTTTAAATTATTTAATAACAAATTCACGCAAATAGAAAAAAATAGTATGATGTATTCGTTTCATAAGACGTTTTAGCAAACTTGTCCTCTTTAGAAACTCCCAGCTACGCCGGTCGTTTTCTAAACTCGGACGCGTGCGCTAAAAACGTGTCTTATGAAACTAATACTTTAATATACTATTAGAAAACCTCTCGATAAATTTCTCATTTATTACACATTCGTAATCATTTCTTATAAAAGAAAATCAAAATTTTTTAATAATAACTATAGCGTCAATTGGTTTCTTTGAATCTGTATAGAGTAAATAACGTTCAAATTCTAATATTTCTAACAGAAACCTTTTTCTGTGGCGGTAGAAAATCCAATATTTTTAAGATTTTTTAAATATATTCGAACGTGACATATTTAATATTTGAACAAAACTTTAAAAATTGGTTTTGTACTAACATTAACTAAATTCCACATAACATATTAGCTTTCTTAATCTTTCCGTCGAAGCAAAAAGCATTTTAAGCAAAACATGTAAAATTTTTTAGATCGCGAAAATATATTCTCAATACCAAATTTCTATATCAATCAAAGAATGGCAAAATTTTCAAAAATTGTGTGATCTAATTTTTAAAAGTAAATTGTTTATTAATTTACATTTTTACAGTTTCAGATAGTAAATAAATAATAAATATAGTCTACCAATAAAAGATAAATAAAAAATAAGTAAAATTTTATATTAAATCACTCCGAACTCACTCCCTTCTTCTCCTGTTTTCTTCATTTATAGTATCCTAATTTCGGAATTAAAACAATGGACTCTTAATTAAATAAGAACATTCAAAAAACTTTTACATTTCTGTCCACAACAACTTAAATATATTCTAAAAATTAATATTATATACATTACCTCATGTAATCTTTATAATCACTGTAATGTATTCCTAGACAGTTAATAAACTTTTTTCCAATATTTGTTCATGACTTGTATACACATTATAATTAATTTATAATTCTACAAAAATTTTTTTAAGCTGACTTGAATCAAACAGTAATAAAACAGGTATATACCATAAAAATTACTATCCATAAAAAAAGGTGTTTGTCGCTAGCCTAGAGGACATAGTGTGGTTTCAATAAATTTATTATAAACTAGTTCTTTATTAACTGGTAAACTCTAAAACAAGATATTATTCCCTGGAAGCACTAAATATGTTTATTAACGCATCAGTTCTATTAAACATGGACAGGAATGTAATTATACGACCTTAATCAGCAACGCACAGAAACAATCTACTATTGAAGGATAAATTGTCAAACACTTTTTTATTTAATAATATACATATCCTGAATGCCTTAACAGCATCTTATTAGAAATGATTCCGAAATAAAATCGATTTTCATATTCATTGGAAGTATATAAATTTTCGTGATATTTTTAGAAATCTTTTAGTTTGTACTTGTTTACAAAACCGTGTGGTCATAAGAATTTGTACTGCAATAATATTGGTAATAACAATTTTTTGGAAAACAATTTAGGCACGTATGCCTCTATCGATTTAAATAAGGTATACACTTTTTATGACTACGCTGCTTTTTACCTCTAAACATCCCCGAATGACTAACCTAATTTGTACGTAATATAAAATATATATTGCTGTTGATTGTAGTTTCAAAATTTTGGAAATTTTACAAAATTCAAACATTTTTATTAATAAAGTTACTTTTAAAGTAAACATTCAACTTCTCTAGTTAAAGATCAACGTAATCTATTTAATTATTTGTCGCTGTCAACGTGGAGTATATCATCGCATGTTTATTTGGCGCCCAACGTGGGGTTTTGTGGGGGTATTTAGCCACTTTTGATAATTTTGCGGTTTAACTCTATTACTTTCTTTGTACGGTTCTGGAAAAGATTATATGAAATATTAGGAAAAAATTACGTCATGGTAGGTATTATCCGTCCAGGGAAAGATGAGATTTGCGTCATCTTTACACAAAATTATCACAAAAAGCTTGTTGTTTTGCTTTACTCTCGTTATTTACGAGTATGACAAGGATAGCATTATATTAGCACTTCTCTGGGTGGTTGGAAGCTGATTTGACTAGTTCTGTAGAATACGGTGTGGCCAACCTTACACAAATAAATTTCTTGATCAAATTAAGGTATTGCCAGATTGCCTCAAAGTAGTAAAAATAACTGCATATATTGGCAAAATTATTGTGGAAGAATTTAATGTCGTCACTACACTAAGTGTGGGCTTACAAGCAGAAGACACTAAGTCAGAAAATACAGTTTTGAGTAAATCGCATTTTAATGTTTGTGAGCCTTTCATAATTATTCATGAAATAAATCTAATGCCTTTGGTACATGTATGTAAGTCCGTTAATATTGAATATAGGACTTAGTGCGTTCTTGCAGTCAACAGAACGTGAAACTTCATGAGAGAGGTACAATTGACTTAGTGCGTTTTTCTTGTAAGCCCACGAATAAAGTAGATCAATTTTAGGGATTCTGTAAAGTATTTATTTCACAGATTTCTAGAAGAAAATGCCAAAATTATAGAACATCTGAATCTGACTTTATTGTAATACATGTCACAGGTATCCGATATGATTGACGCAGGTGACATTTGGTAAAGTTATTTCTTATTTAAATGCTTTTCGAGAGTGAGTTTAAGCTAATAAAAAAATAAAAAACCAGAAACAATAATTTTATTTACTTGGGGAGATCTTACAAACGATTGTTTAATAGTGCGGGTTAATTGCTAAATTTTTTGAGTTAGTTTGATTTTTTAAGTTGTATTGATATTGCATGTAGAAGTCTAATTCATAATTCTTTTGGAAATACTTATTATGCAGACCGTGTTAAGTAGGGTTGGTAAAACTCTAAACTTGACAGCTCTCATTAAAATCTTGAAAAATCGGCGCCTATGTAACCCATTATGATAATAAACGCAAGTATGAGATACATGAGACCGTTTCTTATAATAAATAGGCTTACGGAATTTAATACACGATTAGGAAATGTGATTATTTTTATTGTTATTAAAAATAAGAAAGAGAGAGATTATGAATAAATTGAAAATTATTGATGAATTTATAACAGAAATGTTTATTAAAAGACGGGAAATTAGGTTTTAGAATATGATAATTTGTCAATGAAAATATTGATAGGGATATATGAATATAATGAATATGATGAGTTAGGATTTTAGGAGAAATTAAAGATTATTCGAAAATTAGTAAGGTAAGAGATTATGAAGTGGAATGAAATGAAGTTTGGTTATGATTAGAAATAAAAAATTTATATTTAAAATTAAGTATGAATGTGATATGAAAATAAAATGTTTGTTTACATATTTGTTCAAGACATTTTATTGAATGCGGCTCTGCGTTTTATTTACCGGCGATGCCGGCCGATAAACGTTGGTCCACTACTTCGTTTATGGGCGTGATATTCGAAGGTGGATTAATAAAATGAATGGTGTAGCATGCAAGTGAATCTACTGATTGTTATATATACTGTGACTGAGGTAAGTTGTAGTGGACAGACCTACAGTCAACCAAAATTATCAAAGTAGCTGTAGCAAGCCATTTAATCACAAAACAAATTGCATAATAATCAATTTACCTAGTTGTGTTACTACATACAGGTGCAGGCAAAAGATAAATTTGATTGTAAAAATAACAACTATTTGGTTCAATATAAAATGTTTAGGGGTGTTTATTACAGTTTTTTTAAAGTTGGTAGTTTGATTCTTTTTGTAGTTAGGGACGATGCTTTTTTGTTTTAAAACGGAAGAATGATAGAAATGAAAAGAAGAAGTAGGCAGCCATTTTTTTGTTCTTTGCTTATAAAGTAATTTCCTTCATGTAAGTTTCTTTTATTTGTTTTATTTATCTTGATTCTAGTTGTGTGATGTGAATTTTATATTATTTAATTAATCTAAAAAACCAAATCTCTCGTTTGAATCTATAGATAAGTCAAGATATAAATGTTAACTAAATTTTCGAAAGATTCGTTTTGATAATTCATAATAAATTGTAAGCTTGTCCTTTTAAAATGTAAATATTACTAGAAAACAAGTATTATTACAGCTAGTCATTGTTAACTGGACATGTTATCCGTTCCTTAAATACGACTAGTGTTTTACGTATCTTATGTGTTTCGCTGTCAGTATTTATTGATTTTTGGTTGATTTTCTAACCTAACTAAATGATGTATTTTGTGACTAAGAGGTTATTTCTCTAGGTACAAACTGCTTTATTAATTGAGAGTGTATTAATTTCCACGGTAATAAGAAACCCATGATAGGCCGTGTAAGAGAACCCTCAAACATTATTTTGTTTACTAATATTTCTTATTTCATATGTGTCTTTTATGTATATATAGATGTATGATCATAACGTATCTATTGCTATGCCAAATATGTTTGATTCAATCTCACCTGCTTTTTCTGTTTTATATCAATGAAAGATTTACGTTCTATCTATTTTTAAATCCCTTGTGTAAACACACAACTGTATCAACTTGATAAATTGATTTATTGTTCTGTATTGTGCATTGTAATTAAAAACTCATTGTAATACAACTAAATAATAATTTGATCACCTATTGAACTCGAAGCGTTAACGTATTTAAGCTGGGCTAGCATATTCTCAAGGAGGTTTTTACAAAATTAGCTATTTATTCTGTGTCAATTTAAATCCGTCCCTCCTCGCTCAAGATTAAGAATAAATTAATAAAATAATACAATCATATTTAATTGTTCATTTATTTGTGTTTTCTCTGCCCTTATGAGGTAAGCTAATCGTTATCAACCTTGGTCACATGTTATAAAAAGTAATCACAACGTAGGATCCGGTTTGTTCTTTTTGTTATATTTACCATCATAAAATTTGTCATTTGTAAGGTTGGTAGTGCTATGCCAACTTCCGTTTTATTAAATATTTGAAATTTATGCGGGTAGAGTAGTATAGTTAAAATAGAGTAATATAATAATAAAGCAATGCAAGTAGTATACCCTATAGATTTTGAGTTAAACTGAATTTTCTCACGAAAAAGATAATATAGACAAATAAAATAACAAGAAATTTATCTATAAAAATAAAATAGGAGTTTTATATTTATGTTACAACAGCTCACTACAAAAATTGAGTACAACATGATCTGGATATATACGCTATGTATAATAAAGACGTGATTCGTTGATGAATACATTTATCTTTATTAAATCTTAACAGATCCGGATTCATAAACAATATAATGAAGATTCTATTAACATTTCTTAGTATGTTAAATCTGAAATGTGTGCAAAATGTGGAACATAAAAAATTACCATATCTGTAATACTATTCCTCTTGTGACGATATCAACCTGATTGATATTACAATAGTCAGCATTAAAAAGTTAATTTATCGAGAAAACTTACAAATTTCAAACAAATGTAGTCGTAGGAGTGGCATAAAGATTTTCTTCTTTTAATTCCTAAATATCAATTATTTCAAAGCAAGATTTCATATTATTATTTATAAATATTTTGTCCTTGTAAGAAGATTGTATTGTTAATTGGGACATATTATTAGGCATCTTTATTAGATTTAGAGTTAGCAATGTTTAAAGATTAAAATCACCAAATTAGACGAGTTAGTGTTAAAAAATAATGTTGAAAAATAAGATTAACGATCATGATTAAATGATAAATTGATGATTATTTTACAGTGTTTTAATTACATTTGCAGATTTGATCCCGTTTAAAAAATACAATTCCTTGGTTTTCATTAATGAAATTAAATTTAATAAATTATAACAGTTAGTACGTGAAAAAATCTTACATTGAAAATGGATTAACTAGTAGATGCTGTGTTATAGTATTATGTATATTTCCTAATATTTAGTAATTAATTTAAAAGAACAACTTTCTGGGACGTGTTTTTCACAGGAATTTGATTTTTACCTAAGTTAAAGGTTAAAATTATGCTTTTTTTATAACCGAGTTCTACTTTAACAACTAATTAGAATAATCTTCTAATCTAAATTATAATTTACTAAATTTTAATTGTAAACTTTAGCTTTTATTTGTTGATTTATTTTTTTGTATTTAAACAGAAGCTGTTTTTAAAGTGTTAAATAATCTTGAGGGTTAAACAATACCTGAAGGCTAAAAAATAAATATCAACTGTAATAAAATTGTTTATTGCATTTTAAGAGGTAATTTATAAACCCAGAATGTCCTCCACATTTTTTAAAAATCTTTATCTATAACCAAGCGGAAGTGCATGGTAATATCATGTTTAAGATTTTTATAAATGGTATTCTTCAATTAAAAGTTTTCAACCATTAAAATAAATTCTGAATTAATTAGTGCACTTTTCAGTGAATGCATTTATGTAATCAAGTCGTAAATGTAAAGCAACAGGTTTTCTATTTATACCTCTCTCTATACACCATCTTCATATTCTTCCCTTCACATTCCAGTATGAAATGAAAACAAACAATACGATTACGAATGAATGCATAAAATGCTCTCAAGCAAGGTCAATATTGGTATTTTTTTATGGAACTTTCAGTGATCGAACTGTAGCTACATTAATATTACTATATGTTATATCCCCACGACCGACCATACTGTAACAACATTAATAAATAGAGTTGTACTCCCTCATATACTCAGTGTTAACCTCGGCAGTGACTGTGAACATGAACTTATATAAATTTAAAGTGTACTTAACATGAGAGTTTAGTGTTAATTATTCAGTTGTGACAGAGTACATAAATAGATTCTATAGCTTGCGCTGCTGTATTATGTATTGTTGCCGCTCAACCTTAAGAAGAAATGTTTTACGATTTGCAGTTATGATTGTTATATAAAGTAATTTTAGTAAAACTAATAATAATAAGTGTTTTTGCAATTAATAAGTTAACGTGAAGAGTGAACAGTGCAATAGATGAGTCCTCCCGGAAGTATTAATACTTCATACTTGAGAGAGACGGGTGTAAGTACACTCTAATAGTATCTATAGAAGCCATTTATTTCAAATTCGCATTGGCAATCTAATACATTATAAAAGAAAGAACATTCCTGCTAAGAATTATGAAGACAGGAAGGAACATATTAGGACTGTTGAATTTCCAATTTATTATCCCTATTGTCACGTCAAAAGAAAAATCGTTAAATAATATGTATATCCTGTAATTGATATTCGTATGCGAGGAATTTAAATCCTGTATTCAAATAATTCGATTCTCAAAAGGAAAAAAGCAACTTTTATAGCTGTATAAACTATTTCTTTTATAGAAAATTAAATTAAGCAAACGGAATGACACTTATTATTCAATTTACATGTTGACGTAAGTCTTTAAAATTTCCGCTATAATTCACGGGAATCCCCCTCAAATTTTAGAAGAGTATACTAATCAATGCAAGAATTTACTACTGTTTACTTTGAAGTGAATTTTAAGTCCGTTAACACTATTAGCAGGATAAAGGGTAAAATTAGCATTTACTTAAACGAAAAAATAGAAAAGTGTACTGGAAACGGTTTTGTGTATGCTGGGCTGCCCGTGGATTATTGTGGTTACTGACTTCCGGAAAACTCGGAAAAGTGATTTCCAAAACCGTTGACATTTCATTGATCATTTCTATTTGTGCAATTAAATTTAAAGTAACTATTGATGAGCTTCGTGTAAACATTATATAGTAAAAATTAAATAAAGATCGAAGCCTATCTAGAAAACTTAAATAAATTCTGAACTGAACTTTGTCGATTTCAGATTCTTTTGTAAGATCACTAGTAAAGTCTTAAGGCAATCTTTCAGCTACAGTAATAACAATTTGGTTTACAAAAACTAAAATCTCAAATTTACTTTTCTTCAATTTCTTCGATCTGTTGATTAATTCTTGAATACGAAATATTAATATAATAAATAATAATTTTTCAAATTCATTCCAAAATAAAACTACAAAATTTTGTAGTAGCAGATAAATAAGGATTAAATTTAATTAAATTGAAATATTAAAATTTTCTTAATATTTGAAATCAAAAATAATTAATTATATCGAACAATAATTAATAATGCCATTTGTCCGTTAAATCAAGTTTTTAAGTACGCTGGAATTCGAAGATATGTGGCGACACCTGGAGATACAAACCAATGTTGAAGACACAATTCTAAAGCTCAAAAGAAACGAATTTTACTTGTGGCATGTTCAAAATCTGTGTTATAATAAAAGTTACTTTCCCTAAGGATACAAATATATTTTCGTTTAAACATAAATGTAAGTTTTAACTTTATTTCTACAATTTAATTAATCTTATTAAAATAATTTGAGTTTTCTGATTTTTTAATTTTTGTTAAATAATATTACGCAAGGCACAAACTTCAAAAGCAATTAAAAGTTATAAAACACAAGCAAATTATGAAATTTTTAAAATTTTACTACGTAATTTATTAAAACTTATACTACGTTGTCAAGAAGGAAATGCTATGCTGTTATCAATGATAAGAGGATGCAATTTGTATCGTTATGATTCATAACTATTATCTACTATTTCAAAATAAAATTATGCAGTTCTTAAGTTTGTATGTTGTAGTAGAGTTACTTTACATTATTATCTAATAATTTAGTGTGTGTAGGCTTTAATTACTAATCCGTCTGTTGTAGACAACACAATTCGTAACAAAACTGAAGATAAAAGATGTTATTAATTTTCTTAATCCATATAAAGATAGATATAAGCTTTATAGAGCAAGAAAAAAATAATCTTTAGGTACAATTAATTAGCTAGGCCCAAAAATTCTAATTAGTTATTTAGCGCTGTTTTCTTACGCAAGAAGGAGGTAGCCCTTAGTAAATTTAACAGCGAGGAGTCATCCATGCACTAAAAATATGTAGTAAAAGTATGTATTCCTAAATTTAAGCATTACATCAATAATCTGTGTAATCCTAGGTAATTCAAGCATTATTCGAATAATCTCAAGTAATGCTGTGTAATCTGTGTTAATGTCATAAATTACATAGTAATGCAGAGTAATGTGTTTTGGTATTCATCAGCAGAACATATCTATACAACGAAAATGCTGAACATATTTTATTTTACAAGTATCGATTATTCTACTGTGCATACCAGTAATATAAACTATTATTCATATAATATAAGGAAAACAAAATTTTGTACCTACTTTAAAGTGTTAACACGTATTACCAAAACATTAAAAACGTTTTTCATTATCAATAGTTAATAAATTATCCCTAATTCCTTGGCATCTGAAATGGCATTAAATCTTGCGGTTTTTAAAATATCTTTAATTTCTTCATCGAATGGAATTTGGCTACAATTCGTTATATCTTTTCCTAATCTTAACCTAATTTTCTCTTAGAAAACTGGCAAATTCTTAACTATAAAAGGAATCCAACATAATTCCTTTTAAGGTGCAAATAAGATTCGTCGGAATATACATATAATCAATAAATCATATTCTGAGTGCAAATCCATATAGAAAAATTATCATCCCGACTGCCAATAGTAACCAGGACTTTCTGCATTCCGGGCTGGTACTTGGCCATCTGAGCTATCTAAGGTGATGTCAATTTTTTTCATACGGACTAGATAATTGCAAAGATACAAAATGTACTGATAGATATCGCAAAATCAGTTTGGTTTTAGGAAGCATATGTCTACTGAAAATGCAATTGAACTTCTTATATCGAATATATATGAAAATGTTGACCGTGGTATAAATGCTGCCGCTGTATTCTTAGATTTATCAAAAGCATTCGATACAGTCAGTCATGAGATTTTACTAGATAAACTTGAACACTTAGGAATTAGAGGAGCAGGATTAAACCTATTTAAGACATATTTAAATAATATAATGCAACAGGTCAAAATAAATAATATAATCAGTGAAAGAATCTTGTGTAAATACGGTGTTCCGCAAGGTAGTATTTTTGGGCCAATTTTGTTCATAATATACGTAAATGACTTGCTAAAACCCAATAACGCCTACAAAATCTTTTCTTACGCAGACGATATGGTACTATATTTTACTGGGTCCTCATGGGAAAACATTTTTAATACAATAAGTGAAAACATCAAAAATATACAAAAATGGCTTGATGTTAATCTACTTACCTTAAATTATGGAAAAATTAAATGTGTGGAATTCGTCTCGTATAGAACAGGATTACCCTCTATCAATTTTATAAAGATACCGGGAACTACTGTTCAAATACCTACAAATATAAAGTATTTGGGTATACATATCGACAGTCATCTAAAATGGGATATTCATATACAGGAAGTAATTAAGAAAATTAGAAAATTATTTTTTCTTTTAAAGCAACTCAAACGATTTGTAAATAGCATATTTCAATTGAAAACGGTGTATTATGCTTTGATACAATCTCTGTTACAGTATGGTTTGATAGCATGGGGTGGAGCTTACCAGTCCGCTCTAAAGCCTCTGGAGATTGTACAAAATACAGTGTTGAAAATAATACTGTCGAAAGGCAATTTGTTTTCAACCACATTACTGTATGCAGAAACTAAACTATGCACGATCAGGCAGCTATATATAGGGTCTATACTATGTAACTATCATAAAAACTCACAGACAACAATAAGTCACGGTTATGAGGCTAGAAATGTAACAAACAGATCAGTAACAGTTATAAGAGCGTATAAAACTATTGGCACTAGGTATATGAACTATCTTGCACCACGAATTTATAATATAATACCACGAGATTTGTGGAATGTAAAAAATGTTAGGACTTTTAAAAGTAGGGTAACTCAATATTTGCTTACAGTAGATTTGAGTATTATGTTGAGTTGCTTTCGTTGAAAGAATTCTGTAACTTTTTAAAAAAACTTTTTTAATATGTGAAAATTGCGTTCCCATGGTTGAAATACATTAAGGAAACAGATTGGTTCTTCTTTTTATTTTTATTTTTTCCGTATTTTTGATAAGTGAATCCAACACACAAGCTTTGCTTAGGTTGGCTTCACTAGCTCTTATAATTAGAAATCTTTTCTCTGTTATTGTTTTAAGTTTTATCATATGTTTATCATATACATATATATTTAAATTAAGTTTTACTTTTGTGAAATTTGATTTTTGTAATTTTTAATTTGGTTTCTTTGATTTCTTGAATAAATATTATTATTATTATTATTATATATTTTCTTCATTCAGTTCATGGATCGACAATTCGCCGACGACACATCAACAGCAAAGCTAATCTAGATTTGTTTGAATAATCATATAAGGAAATTAATATTATAATTTTAGCAAAATGATAATTATTTTTTTTAATTAACATTAAGCAGTCGCTACAGACAACAAACTTTTTCCGTCCACCAATAAGAATTTCTTAGTATGCCGCACATGCAAATGCAACGTAATGCGTAGTAATTCCTAGTGTCGCGCGTAATTAGTCGGAGTAAAGCAAAATAATTCTGAGGAATGTTAATAAATATAAGTAACGTGTTGTAATTCTAGAAATTTAAAATTCAATTATAGTTACACTGAAAGAAATTCTGTTAGTAGCTTAGTAGGTAGTATTGTAAACATAAATGTTATCAATTCTAAGCCAAAATATTTTGTAGATTTGACAAAAAAACTTGCCAGTATTAAGTAAAATCATGCATTGCTTCAAGCGTTCGTTTGTCAATGAGAAAAGTTGAGCTGTACACTAGGACCTTAAATAGAATGAAAATTTCCTATTCGAACTCTTTGAAAAGAAGTACATATTTTAATAAATTTGTCAACTGTGTAAATTACTCAGTTTTTCTTTTTCTTGTGGATAAAATTCTTGTTGAATTTTTCTTAAATACTGTGGCATTTTAACAATACATGTAGCAAATATAATTAAATTTATTGTTATATGAATCAAAACTTATCAATATGATAAAATTAGTAATAAAACTAATAAAAAAATGTTAAGGCCTCATAATCCTCATATATATGTATGTAGATAACATTTTATTGTTTGATCTTCATTGTTTCAGAGGTATTAGCCGGTTTCACAAAGCTTGATTAAACTTTGATTAACTTAATTGTGATTAAATTTGAAATCTAGAAATACAATTGGATAAAATTCAAGGTCTGTTAAATCTCAGCCAATGAAACTTCTGAATCTCGAATTTAACGACAATTAAGTTAATCAGAACTTAATCAAGCTTTGTGAAACCGGCCAAAATTAACGATTTTGATCTTTGAGTTTGTTTTTTTATTAAAACGCCGACAAAGGTTATTTATTATACCTTAGTTGTATTTTTTTACCATTTTTAAGTGAGATTAAGTAAGATTCTTACTTATTCTCATTATCTTAGTAAATTGTCGTGTTCTATTTTCTTGTCGCACGTGAATTGGTACGCCCCTTGCCTCAATTGAGCCTGCTTGTTATTCAGCTTACTTCAAAGTATGAAGTGTGACAGTTTTTGAGGTTATGATCATAGAAAACATACGCAACTACGTAGTTTATTGAAAATGAATAAACTACAGCAGTTTTAATAGTATATTGCAAGAAAATACTGATTACTTACATTATTATTTATTTTATTATTTTCCGTCATCCTTGTGACAAACACAATTACAAATTTGTGGTTATGTTGTGTTTCTACTTGTTTACGTAAACATGTTAAATTGTATGTTCTTTTTACTTTTCAATAGGCTTAGTTAATCTCACTTTGTTTTAGCTTAGTACATCTTAGTACTAAGACGACCTGTGGTAAAAAGAACACACCTCTTAAAATTGGCAGTAGCTGACACACACATGTTTGGATAGCTTAATAGAAAACATTTTAGCGGTATAGTATATTCTGTAACGAGATTAGAAGAAATTCGATGCGAGCGGAAGATTCCGAACGCGAGCTGAAAGCGAGCGTGAGGAACCACAAGCATCGAATTTCGATTCTAACCGAGTAACAGACCGTGCTTTCTCCAAGACCACAAGAAAACTTAATCTTAGCAGTATTTACAATTTGAAAACAAGCACAATAACCTTAAAAAGTATGCCATTTAATGAAAATAATGAAATCAAGGCTAACCGTTTTTTTATTATACTGTTACAGAATATTCATTCCATATCTAGTAATGGAAAGAAATACATGCAAAACACATAAGTAGGGTAGTGTTTTAGAATATTTATTCTAAAACAAGAGTTAGATATTAAGTTTTTATTATCAAAATTAATTTCAGAATTTACAAATTCCATAGTGGTCGTGGAGAAAATTTGATTCTATTACATACAAGCATACAATACACGTTACATACAGTACATATTACATACAGTGAGATCAGAGAAAAAAATTGTTGGCAGTCCTTCAAAAAAGTGACCAATAAAATTTCATTGGCGTCACTAAGGATACCTTTGGGATACGAAAACATAAAATTTAAATACAACTGCAGAATAAATCTCAAATGATTGAATTATAGTAAACGCTTAAAATGCAATTCCTTGTTTTCAATGCAAACATTAAATATTGTTTAATTATTTGAAAAACCCAAAATAAAGTAGTATAACCTCAAAAACGTCCGCCATGTCAAAATAAACAATAGGCGTTTACGAAAATTGGATTGTACGGTATATACCGCATTCCCAGCGGTAGATAGCTGATACATAAGGTAGATGGAACTGGTATATGCAATTCCGAACGTTTACGGCGCGTTTTTAATAACAACATAACCTACAAAACCATAGTTGTGTTTCTAAAACTCTATAATACAACCTAATATTCATATGGTACATGCGACTAACAAGGAAGAGAGCAAAAGAAGCATTTGTAAAGGCAAAAACAATATCCTGAGAGGAATTCGTAAATTTGCTACAGACTAACAGTGCCGTAAAGCAGAAGCAATTCAAGCAATTCGCAATTCCAGACACCACGAAGGAGTTACATCAAAGCATATCATCCAACATAAACAAGTGAAAGGAGTACTGACTAAGAAAGATAAAATAAGAGACAGGTGGGAAGAGTATTTCCAAGAATTATTGAACAAGTACGCAAACCGGACTGTGAACATTCACAACTAAATCAGAATTGAACAAGTAACGGCGACACCAAATCAGAAACTAGCAAGACAAGAAAATAAGTAGGTATCGATAAAAATCCGTTAAAATAGGTTTTGAAGAAAATAAGATATCAAAGAAGCAATTAGAAACATAAAATAAGAAAAATTAAGTTAGGAGTATTATAGAAAGTTTGAAAAAACAAATTGTGATATGTCTCTGTTGTAGACGATGAAGTTCTGTGCGTGAATATTTAAGAGAAATTAATTAATAATAACGTAGATTTTTGGATAACAGTGCTCAAATGCCGATTTTTCAGTTTTTTGTACAATGTAAATGCAAATCTAGTATATGTATATAACATTATAATTACCAAGTTCATAAATCAGGCCGAGTTACTGCGTTCATTGTACAAAAACTGAAAAACCAAAAATCACTATTTTTTCATCGTTCCTTAGCGAATGATCGCAACTGTACATATTGTGCATAAGTTACACACTTTATATAGCAATAATAAATGTTGCTGAGATGCGTATAAAGGTCTCATGGCATCTTATCCAAATACTACAACTAACATTACATTTATTCTAAGTGCTACACGAGAGCTTGAGGAAACATGAGAGAAAAAACCTTTTTCTATTATTCAGTCTATGGCAAAGTTGCTTAGTGGATATTTTTGTGCTTATCTGAAAACAGCTAGGAGTTTAAATCATAATATTAGCATTGCATAATGAGGAACTAAAGACTGAGACCATCTACGTGCTCAAACAGCTACCTTACCTATCAAGATCGCCGATTTTTTCATGGCAATAAGTCATTTTATTACTAAATTAGCAGACAGTTATGTAGTCAATATTTTAGGTGATATTAATTACATTCGGTCTAGGACATTTGGGCGCGACCATTTAGGCGCGTCCGTTTTGCCGCGAGGACAGTTTGGCTCCGGACAGTTCGACGCAAGGACACTTCGTCGCAGGCACACTTTGCCGCCGAGACACTTAGGCGCAAGCGCATTTCGACTAAAAGCAGTTCGGGGCATGTACATTTTTCCGCGGCAAATTAGGAAAATAAATAAAACTTTCGGAGATCTTTAAATAAAATGTTTCCTGTCTTGTGTGCTTTTTGTCTTTAAGAGTTTACTACTATTTATAAGAGTTACCTACAGAGACAAAATTCGTGCAGTGGGACACGTATTTATCAGATACGATATTCAATGTTAATGTCAATTTTCCTATTTCATTTGTTCAGCTTTTGTGATTGGCAAATATTGAGTTTTCTTTCTCATCATACCGTATTTATCGAATACTGTATTTCATCGATCATGCTGTATTTATTACCTGTAAGTACCTACAGATTTTGTTCATTACAGGAATACCAGAATTTGTCGCGCCGAAGTGTCCCTGCGGCTAAGTGGTCCGCGGCTAAGTGGTCCGCGCCAAAGTGTCCCTGCTACAGTCCACTATCAAACAGGGGAGTTTCCAACTTGGACCGTGACTTAGATGAACATGTAAAAAAATTATAAAACCAAGAATTTCTCATAAAAATCCATTTTTATTTTTTTTATTGTAAAAAATATAACACTCTTAAAAATTATTAGAGGTTTAATAGACAGGACTTGTTATTGTAGAATGAACATTAAAAACTTCTTTCTTTTGTAACCTCTACCACGGACCACGGCCACTATAGGACATTTACAGTTTAGGAATAACTGGCTAGGAATAGTAATAAGTCAGAACTGCTCAACACCAAGCATACTCACTTTTTAGATAAGAATTGTGTCATTTGAGTCTGTAGTAAAATTAGAACATACTTGAGATTCAATTAAGAGTTTTTTGTGCTTAATTCTTTTAGTCAGATTGAGTTTTTTTTATGGAAGTCATATCCAAACTGAATTCTAAATATCATTCTAAACGCATAAGAAAACTAAACTATTGTAAAATATACCAAAAATCTACGGTTAAGGAAGGGATATGTATCTATTGAGTAATTATGTGCAGAGTATTTGCATAGATTTTTCAAGAATAAAACTAGCATTGAATCGATAAACATATTATAGTAGGTCTGAGTTCTTCTGCACCCAAAAACTATTTTTTCTTATGCAATAATAATCTTCATCAACTGCACGCATTCAGCATTTACTATAAGCACATAGCTATATTAACTTGATTGAAATGTAAATAAAAATTAATATTTAATTTTTTCTTATTTTATGTATTTATTAATATATTATTCCCTATCACACCTTAGGTAAGATTTTGCAATTGCATAGAATGTCAATGTCAAGGATTGGCTATAGTTGAATGTTTAATGGTGAAACGTGAGTAAAACTGCACAATACACTACCGTACCTAATTACTTATTACATGCTTTGAAGTTGGCAGAACTTTTAGTTCTAATGAGTACTAATTTTGCATGTACTGAAACATGACTTTGAATTACTATTTGGTTTCTGGATTATGAAAAGCATTTCTCAAAAATCAAAAAGAAGAATTTTAAATTTAAATGAAATTAGTTAAATCTTTTACAATATTTTGTATTTTGTACCATGAAATAAATACCTTAATATATAGAAAGAGATTAAGAAATTAATAATTCAAGTTCAGCAACTTTTAAGATAGAGTGAAGCTGCTTTGATACTACCTGAAATAAATATCGGTTTGTGTTTAAATTTCTAACCAAAATTAACATTGACGCGCTGCGTTTAATATTTCGTTAGTATTAGCTTGCTTTATTAGTTTTAATTTAGTAGAATAATAAACCAAAATACATAAAATATGTGTAAATATCTTCTTATAATATTTAAGACTAATCTTAAGTATTTCGAATAGTTCAAATATATAAAATATTTATGTTCATTTTTAATGTTATTCAAGGACCAAGAATTTCTGACGATAGTGTACTACTACACATTTTTCTGCAGTTGGCAACTGATAGAAATATTACCAGTTTTTATACAGTTACAGTGTTGATCTAATTAAATTTCTCTTGATTTTAATAACTACATAATAATACAAACTTGACCTACCAGAAGTACCGGAAATTGAGACAGGTTGTATACAGTTACAAAGGAAGGTTTTGAAAATATTTTTCAAGAAACTTATTACTATAATTACTATACATATTAAAAACTATTACACTAAATTTCAATAATAAATAAATTTCCTTATAAGAAATACGGAACTAGGATATAATTGTATCTTCTTTTATCGGAAGCTTTTGTCGAACCTTATAAATGTGGTACTGTAACAATATCTTTTTCTGTCAGTTGCCATTTCTCTTACTTGTTTCCACGTTAATATTTTTTCTATTTTCTTTACGCTGATGTTTCACATGTTTGGTTGGGCCTTCTTTGGTTTTTGCTTGTTGATTTGATTTCCCATATCCTCTTTACTTGTTGCCACTACGTATTATCAGAAGGTACCCACACTATTCCAGCCTCTGGTGTTTCTTAATGTTGTAATTTTTAATACTTCTGTTATTTGTATCTTGACTCTTGGATAATTAGTAGTCCGTTACTACTACTATAAATACACTTATTATTTCTCGTGTCTTTCAGTTAAGATCTAGTTTTCACCGCCATTTGTTGGTGTGTGTGTGTGTATGTGTGTGTGTGTTGGAAGTCTATATAGACCTTAATTCTTTATCAGGAAAATTTATACCTGCTGTTTGGTAATCCGTCATAGAACCGCCGATCTAAATAAATATTAAAGCTGTCGTTAACGTATTCTATTTATTTGTTTTGCTAGTTTAGGAAGATATCAATCTCTCGTCGTACCTCTCGGCACCGATTGCGATAGTCGACTCTACTGATTCAGACGGAAGTTGATGCATATCTTTATTTTAATTTTTTTTATGAAGACTTTTTCAGGACTTGTGGGATGAAAATATAATCTTGAACCGACACTCTACACGAAACTAAGTTTGTACATCCAATAGATTTAGTTTTCTAAATCTTTTCTCTACTATATCTCAAATACTTTTTTGTCTACACAAAAACACGAAATTTATTGGTAACCTCTATAATCTTTTCTAGCATACATTTTATAAATCTATTACTATATTGCTGTGCTCCAAACTGTTGGGACTTTCTCGTTTTGGTGGGTTAGTTTAAATGTCTGTCATACCGTTTCTATTCCCTTAACTCCCACAGATTTTACGACTCCGTTGCAACTTTCTAATTGCTTCTTCAATATTTATTTCTTCTCTTTCTAGTTTATGGTTTGGTGTTGCTATTACTTGTTCAACTTTTATTTGGTTGTGAACGTTCAGAGTCTGATTTGCATACATGTTCAATAGTTCTTGGATGTAGGTACTCTTACCATCTGTCTATTCTGCTCTCCTTAGTTAATACTCTTTACGCTTACCTATATTTGCCGTATGGTTTAATGTAACAATTGCTTCTGGTTTATCACGCTAATCAAACGGAGAATACATGAACACTAAAATTGTCAAATCGAAATTGGCCTGCAACCGGATTTCTGTCTACTTCAAGGTAGTCTAAAGCTACGCCTACTTGGAATTGGTCTACAGTCGGTAATCGTCTACTCAAAATGAGCATAGAGCCTGAATTTGAAGGTATAAAATTGTAGGTAATAAATTAACAATGCATAACAATATTATGACGCAAAGGGAGTCTAGGTAAGTGCGATTATCAAAATCAATAATCGATTAATCGATCGATTAATAAAATCGATTGATCGATTGATCAATTATTAATTAATTAATTAGCTTAAAACGTTTAGCCTAAAAGACAGCTCGACAGCCCTAAAACGGGCAGGTATTTTGTCGACTTCGCCCATTTAATAAAGAAATTCTAAAGAAATGATTTTAATGCAAAAAAGATTCTAAATAACAGAATTTGTAATCAAGTAAAATTTAATTTAATAAAACTCCATAGTTTGAATTTATTTGTTAATTACGTAAAGACCTACAATATATCCCTTAAAAAGAATGTGCTAAGTTATCGTTCCATGACTTCTAGTAAAAATTATATTTTGGTCATGGATGACAAAATATTGTAACTTACCTATACGTAAAACAAGAAAGTGAATATAAATTGGGAAATTTCCAAAAACAAACAGTTTTACCACTAAAACATTGCCGACGAAGATAAATGTAACTAATTTATTAAAATTCGAGTCCGATTATCCTCTTTTGTAGTTCTTAAAATAGTAGCTTTTATACGTGCTTTGGTGTAATGGCATGGCAAATTAAAAGTCTACAATTAATCATTTTTATATGTCAGAATAAAATAATTCGACTAGGTACTACGAGAACATCAAAATATTAAATTTTTCAAAACTTTACACATTGCTTATAGCTTTAATACGTAATGACGACCTCCAACTAACAACTTGGTTTAACTTTATCATCACTAACAAAGGGACCTTGCGACAGCGACCATATAAATTATGCTAAAAGGATTGTGATCACAGATTTTTCCTTAAGCCTTAAGATTTTTCTAGTCTACAACTCACAAAGTTTTAACGCAGTGCACAGAATTTAATATCAAGAGCCCATGTATACTGTATAGCCACCTCATCGTCATTTGGAATTATCATAATAGGTGCACTTTTCGTCTCGAATTTTAAACAGGTCTGAAAGTAACATTAACTGCAAGAGCCAAAACTAATTTCGTCAAAGTGAATTTTAAAAAGTATTTGAAATTCTAACTGAATAGTAAAGAACTTAACGGTCTAATAATATAATAATAATAATTTTCCAATGCGTTGCGCTTAATACATACCTGCCAATCACACCATTACCCGTTCGAATCTCGTTGATTACTTATATTACTTTTTATTTTTTGGAGAGATTATAGTAAGTGGTGAGAAACTAGAATTAGAGTTTTATGGTTTTATGAAATTGTAGCAGTACGTGTGTATACATAAAAATAAAACAAATGAATGAAGAGTGCAAGGGACATTTTCTGAAAATATTATTAAGTATGCTTCTTTCCAAACACTTTATCAAGGAAAAATGGCCTTTTAACGGAATTATGCTCATAATGATACTATAATTTACATTAATTTATATTTTAAATGTTTTTATGATGTACGAAAACCATCCAGAAAAATTTTTATTTCAGCTAATTCTTTTGTATTTATGTAGTTTGTATTATTTTTCCTGCATATCTACTGTACAAAAATTATAAAATAAAATAAAAATAATAAATCCTCACTACAACTTTTATATCACACACTTTTTGATAAAATGGTTAATTGGTTTTTAATTTTGGTAAACAATGCAGAAGTTATGGAGAAAAACGTAAAGCAATTGCAGTCTTTATGAAGGTTTGTAAATGTCTTTTAAGGTCGAACTTGTCCTGCGACAAGTTTGACCTGAAAGACATTCCACCCCCTCTGCGGATACTTGCAAGCCGCTACGCTATTGCACATTATTTTGGCAGAATCTATGATGACAAAGCAAAATAATGAAAGCAATAAGATTTATTGTAAGTCTTAGTCAGTACCAATTAATAACACGTATCAGCGTAATTGACTGTCCCCATTAAAGAAGTTGATGTTATTTCCCAGGTAAAAATAAAAATAACTCAAAGACACATTTATTAATATGATTGTTACAATTATGCTTGTTAATGAGCAATGATTGTTGCATTTCAAAGCGGAAGATGATGGTCTATGATTATTTTCAGATGCCGTAAATTAGGTTAGTAAACATTACAAAACCTGAGATATATTGTATTGATGTACTACTTGCTGTTAATGACGAGAAGTGAGATTCAAATTGTTGTTAACCTTATGCATTTGTACAATTAGTGTAGTTGATAGTAGATATACATTATTGCAAATTAACTTTTCATAATAAATCAGTGCGGCAACCTTCCTTGTCACTTGCGGTTGTAAATACATAAATTCAGTTTGAAGAAACTGTAAATTAGTAAATTAGTGCTTATTTATTTCTAACTATCTGCTTGCAAACTGTTAAATTATAGTTCTTTCATTTAATCTCTTTTAATTTTAACGATAGAGAGTGCGTGAACAGGATTGTACTGGTAATTTTAATTTTTAATTAATTTTGTAATTTTCATATACGTATATTCAAGAGGTAAACTTAGCAATGTAATTGGAGTCGAGAAAGGTGAGGAGATAAGGATTAAGATGGAGGTAAAACCCTTAGTAGAACTAACTATTTGATTGTTATATTACATTATTTAATTAATATTTAAACGTGTTTTTAATAACGAACATTTTTTAAGAGCTATTATTTTTTAATTGCATACATGCCATCAATGTTACTCCATTGCATCCCCTGACCACAAACGCAAAACTACAAACATATAAAATGATACCACACACATTGAACCAGGTACTTACTAAATCAATTGCTTTTTATATTGTCATTATCAATCAAAACGTTTTTACTGGACTGTTGCGATAGTTTTACATTTCAAATCTGCTACTATTTATAATTTGTGTAGACTGTATTGAATATAGTGAGATGTTATTTGGTTTTAATAAATAACCTAATAAATACATTTTTAAAAGAAAGCACCACGTTCTGGACAAACCATAAAAGTATGTTTCGATTGAGCATGAGATAAACTAATTGCGAAAAGCTTACTGATTCCTGCACCTAGAAGAAAAGAACTTACTACAAATCACACCTGGAACGCTACGTTTGGACGAGAAATAATCTTTGACCCTGCATATAACATTGAATACTTGCATCCACATCAAATAAAAATAAAGACCTATATAAATTAATAAAACACAGATCTTTATTTTATTAAAAATAAAATCTTTTATGAAAAAACAAGTTCCTTAAAAATCATTTAAGGAAAATCTTCCTTTAGTTTGTTTAAATGATATATGGGTGGTTGTCAACCTGACATGTGGGTTGCAGTCGTATTCATTTAAACAGACTAGGATCAAATAAATTAAATTTTACGAACAAATAAAAAATATCTACAAATGAATAATCAAATTAAAAGTTGTTGTTAAAACAACAAGCTTTGTTCACAAGAACCTTTTTGTTTTTGACAAAAATGAAATGAAAATTGTATTGTAAAATTGTTTCCATTGGGTAACAATTTTTATTTCGACCAACCTTGTATATAAGAAAATTGACACACAAATTGTCATTTAATCCAGTTCAAAATGTTTAATTTGTTGTATCGGTAAAGCAGCAACCAAATCAGCTGATCCATATAATGTCGATAATCCAAATCCATGATAATTGTTAAAATGAAAACAACAAAGTTATCTTCTTATTGATTTAAATAATAAATCGAACACCATTCCATATATTTTTTTTATATATTGTTTTGAAAAATAAAATAATCTTCTTCGATTTAAATAACAGGTAGATATCCGAATCTAATATAATCGAAGTTTGTTTACAAACGGAAAAACATATGATTCTTCATAACCTAACTTTATTTTTAGGATTTTGATACGAGCCGAGCGTGGTTTCGACCAAAGCTTTTGATCGACTGGTTCTTTTTCCGATGTCCATTTATATCTTTTCGCAAAACATTGACGGCACAACGAAATTAATAAAAAAGAACAACAACATTTATTATGACGTCATTAATCCGAGCATATGTTTATAATTAACACTAATCTTAATTCTACAAAGAAAGGTAGTTGGCAAAGAGACGATTAAAATGACATAAGACACTTATGGTCTAATTGAACAATAATAAAGAAAATCAATAAAAATGATCAGCTAGTTAACATTTGTTCATTACCCATGCGAAGTGCGACCTCATTATAAATGTATGCGAGTTAAACGCCTCAAGCGGGGCGCCCACGATTGCAGGAGCGGTATCAAACCCACGGCCACGTGTGTGCATAACAAGCATCTGCAGTACGCAGAACTCTATAAGGAAGTCACGTAGGCCACAGCAGCTGCAGTACTTATCAAACCCACGGCCACGTGTGTGCATAGCAAGCATCTGCAGTAAGCAGAACTCTATAAGGAAGTCACGTAGGCCACAGAAGCCGCAGTACGCAGAACTCTATAAGGAAGTCACGTAGGCCACAGCAGCTGCAGTACTTAGAACTCTATAAGGAAGTCACGTAGGCACACGGCCACGATTTCATGCCCACAGAAGGAGTATATAAAGACCAGCACTTTATGGGACAGTTCAGTCTGAGTTACAACGAAGCTCGAAAGGTAGAAACTGTTTACCAGGGTAAATGTTTACCTCCTTTCAAGCAATACTCACCCAGAAAGCCGTAGAAACTGGTAGCCATGGTTACTGTTTACCTCGGTCTTTCTGAACATCATAAATACCATCTTTAAGTTGAAATTGTATAATAGTATTTAAGTGATTATGCAAGTGCATACTGTGTAAATTCATGACGAATAAATATCTTATTGTACTTAACTGTAAACTGTATTCATTTTGTAACTTGGGCTCCGTATTTTGCGTTTTTAAAATAAAGCACCATTTTTAAAAACGCCCTTCTTCGTCAAGAAACGTTAATTAGCTGTCACCGATCTCATAAAAACTAAATTACATTGAAAACCTATCACTCTCCAGCTATCCCTGTATATGAAATGTGTACATAGTTACACAAGGTACCCTAAACATATGAAGTTTAAGCAAATTACATACTAAAAAAAACTTAACTTAAAAATCTGTTCACAACGTTTCAGATAACAAGCAATGCTTTTGCAAGTATAGAATAAATAAGAACATACATGTATTCAAATATGAATTAAACTTGTCCAGAATACAGTACTCCAGGTGCCTGTATCCAAACAATAGTACAAAATATCAAAATAAACTCAAAATTTGGAAAAACCAAAGAATGTCAGCACAGCTGATACCTTCATTTACCTGAACTCAATTCCTCCAAATCCAGGATTCCGTAAGTAAATCGTAACATTTTAAATATTAAAGTACTGATCTGATTTAACTATTTCCAGTGAAATATGTACCCGAAACTGACTTAGACTTATTTGGGAAAGAAAACTTGTTTTGCGTTACTCTACGACAAACCTGAAATCTAATAAGAAGATAAAACCTTCTAGAAACGTGAATAAACTATTCAAAACATGAAACCTGGGTTACATACATGTTCTACTATAAAACAACATAATTGACTTATATCATTTTTGAAACTATAATTCTCTTTATTTGAAATTGTGGTTATGTGTGTGTGGTAAATTTCCTAGTTTTAAAATCTATTCTAACTTGATAATTCTATCTGTAGCCTAGCATGTAGCCTTTAACTAAATAAAACTCGTATCCTAGCACGTCTATCTTTCTTTTGTTGCATGAATTTACTAAATCTGAGCTTACGATTAAATCGTAGCCTTTAAAATGGTCTGAAATTACAATTCGTTAAGTAAATTTTCAACCTGATGATTCTATATCATCTCATGTATGAACAGACTGTATGAATTAGTACTTAGGATAGACATACTAACAGAGCAGGATAGGTGTTATACAAAACAAAAAGCTTTAGTCATATTATTATTAGTATTAGTTTCAGTCGTGAAGCTTTTAGACGATGTGTGTGCACTCGGTTATACGTACAACAATTTTAATCGTGATGTTTTCTATGCAGAAAAAGACAAATCGAAAACCAAATTTAAAAAAACAAAACCGTAGCTGCATGTGAATATTGCACGATGACGCGCAATTACACAAATAAAAGCGGACGTATTCAAACGACTCAAACGTGCTAACGGTAACTCTAATGTACTGTGAAAAGAATTTAGGTAGGAATATTGTAATTTTCAAAACGAAAGTAAATAGTTCCTTTGATAGTATGTATACATTCCTTCTAAGGAAGTTACAACCAGATTTTACAACCAACAAACTTTGATTAATTTGAAATTGTTGTGATTTCTCTCAACAAAATTAACATTCAGAAACAATTACTTGGTGAAGAATTTGTAATTGTTTCACGTCGGTTTTTCTCGAAAAACCTCCTAGCAACAAGCTGTAGTTCCATAATAAAGCTTATCTGAGTAAATAATGTTGAATAATATTTTAACTTAAATGATATAGTACCATTGATTTTCAAAGAATGATGACTCCATAAAAGCTATATATTATTGCAGAACGGCAGGGTCCTGGACTTAAACATATACTAAAAGTTCCGGACCTGCGTTATTTCTTTTAGGGGTTCCAGTACTGGTTCCGGCTCGGATTTGTTAATTTTCTCATTTTTACGGATTTCTTTCGGTTACAGTTTCTTTCAATTCTATGCTAATATTTTTCTTTTAAGGTAGGGCTTTGGCAACAACAGTAATTTTCTTTTGTTTTCTAGAGATTACGATGTAATTATCAAACACATGCCCATTGCTAAGGCGCATGAAATAAAAAAAGAGATACATTAGTATTTCCAGTGCTTAAAAGATACGACCGACCAGCAGAATACAGACGAGTATTGCAATGGCTGGGGTTGCAGTCGCCATTTACTATTTAAAGCGTAAAGAACTTGCGTTTGACTCCTCACGACGTTTATTCAGGTATTGTCGCCCTTATTGTGTATGAAATTACTGTACTTTTACAGTACTGACGCATTTCTGAAGATGATCGAAGACCACCTCTGGATTGGTAAAATAATTTAAAGGTCTGACCCTGAATTAAATTAATTAATTAGTTTTGTACCAAAGCGAAGTCCAATGGTCCAATATTCCAGCGGAGTTTGTCAATTTTCAACCTCAAACTTTTTCACCAGAACCGAAAAAAAACAGCGGTTTCGGTACCGCAAACAACTCTATTACATACAAATTGCTAGTAAACTAAATTAATTATTACGCTCGTCAAAGTTTTTACAAAATTTCTCGGAACTCGGAAATTCTACATTATTTACTGATCATCCGTCTCAAATTGACATTGCAGTAGGCATTTGCACTCTATTTATAAAGTAATAAAAATGGTAAAAGGCTTTCTTTTGTCAAGATCAGATTAAACCACAAGGATAAACAATTCGCAGCGCCACAAACTTTAAAATAACTTCTGACTGCAGTATAGATAATCTTAAAACTGTTTGCCTAATGCTATTTCTTCTCCAAATATCAGAAAAATATTAGAATGACATTTTGTGGCTCAATACACAACGCTTAAGATGCGCAGTTTTGCCTTCGGTCATCAGCGACAGTAAAAGTACTTTTACTGCCGCTGTTGGCCGACCACCAGCAATAAAAGTGCTTTTGCTGCAGCTGGCAGCAATACCACTTTTCGTACCTAGGCAGGAAAGTTAATGTTTTCAGAAAACCACTTTTCCTTTGTTCATAATGAGTTTTATTTCCAAAAATTTATTAATTTTTTAAAATAAGTTGTGTTGTTTTTTCATTTTGGCTATTATTATGTGCATTTACAGTCTAAATATAATCTAATAAGAAATCTAATTATAATTCCTAAACGCATACTGGTAGACGCGAAAATTGAAATTCTACCTATACCTTTCTAACTTCAATTTTGGAAAACGAAAGTTTAATTTAGGAAAATTACAGTTTAATTTCGCCAGATAAAAGTTTAATTTCGGAAAATGAAAGTTTAATTTAATCAAGGAGATAGTAGTAGACAAATTAACAAGAGTGCAGTATGTGTCGCAACGTTACTGAATTATTTACAGTTTGTCTTAAGTTATAAAGGTACATAAGAAATATGGAAAATAGAAATGTTGTAAGAAGACAACGTGGTCTATATAATAAGGTTAATAATGACGTGCGTTTTACAATTAATTATGACTGGGACTGAGAATGGTGGAGACTGGAAAACTGTAGCAAAGGCAGCCGGTGTTACCTACAAAACTACTCATGCTTGGATCAGAAAAGGAAATGAAGAATGGAAGAACCGTGGTATTAAAAGGAGAAGTATCATTTGTAATGATATTAAAAAAATAATACTTAGCTGGGTGAAAAAAACCAAATCACTAAACGCTTAGGGTAAGTACACAACATCAATGTAACGTCTCAGACTGTCTCTAACCAGTTGGAAGGCTCACTATTTACTGGTTAAAGGGTTCACAATTTATCTGAAGGAGTCAATAATTCTCGAACAATGAGTTAAGAGGACGATGCGCTGAAAGTATTTTAGAATACAACAAACATTTATTATTTTTATTGATCAAACAAATTTCAATTTATTTTGCCGACGTAGCAAATGGACAGCAAGACCAGGATAACGGGCTATGGATAGATTACCAAATAGCAAAACTTGCATATCTTCAACAGGAATACAATTCTGGGAACGCAGAAGAGGCGCACTTAGATACGACTTCAATGACTGAGTTAGACGATATTTACAGTCATGCATTCGGAATGTCCATGAAAGTAACACCATAATTAGACAACGCCCTAGCATGCAGACATGTTAAGACTATTACACAGGAAGAAAAATTTCAAAGGGTATTAATATGTAGATTGGAGATCTACAGTTTTATGTGGAATTCTATAGAGATCTGGAGTGTTTTTAAAGCAGATGTTAAAAATCGCTTGCAGGCTCAACATGCCAATTTAATGAGATGAGATCCAGAGGGGATGTTAACACAGACGGAATACAGAATGCGTTTTATTGAAAATCTCGTTAACCAAGCAATGAGACGGGTAGATGGTAACATGTATCCACATGCATACAACGAAAATTCAAAGATATTACGTGCCGCTATGCGTCGAGACGATATGTAAGTACAGGTGATAAAATTGTAAATTGCCAATTTTATTTTAATGTTTCAGGTTTACATGTTGTTAGTGTGCTGTATATCCCTATGTTACTGTTCATTGCTCACTTATAACAAATCTTCTTAAGTAAAAAAGTCTATTTCTTTGTCTAATTAAAAAATACCAATTATTTTTTACGTTAAATCTATTTTCGACGTTTGAAGAAGAACTAGAAACTAGAAACACTCCGACTCGGCTACAGCTACAAAAAGTGTACTATTCTTTAATTTTCTAAAAATAAATATTTTCTTTTAAATAAATTTATAAATTTTATAATTTATAAATTTTAAAATTTATAAATTTATAAATTTTAAATATCTTATTTCTCACCCTCTTAGTAATTTTGGGGTAGTATAACCCGGCCGCAGGGGGCTGCCAGAATCGACTTTTAGTGTTCAGCAGGTATATAAGATTTAGTACCCAAATTTTCACGACTGTTGAAATGACAACTCGAAATATGTTGCTGGCTCTTCCTCTATTTCATTAAACTTCCTATTTGATTTCTTTACTTCGTTGAAAGTAAGAAATAACAGCATCGATAAATTTATTTTAAGAGTGTCTTTCGCCTTTATGATAGAACTAAAATGAATGACTGACTGAGCAATACAATCCTGAATAAAAGATACAATTCTATACCTCTGAAAATGTAAATTTCTTGCGTATATGTTCAATTATTAAAGTAACTCGTCAAACGCATTGGCAACCCTAAAGATTATGCAGCCAATTTTACATGCAGATGTAAGTAAACTACAGTGAAATCTGAAGTTTTGCTTATTTGCTCTGAATGCACATGTGTGTTATATAACGATACAAATTAAGCATTTTATTAATGAGAAGTATTTTAACATTAATAATAATAATAGTTATTTTATTATTCCCTACGCCACAATAGGCAAAAACATGATTTTTACAAACTGAACACAATGTTAATGAATATGAATGAGAATCCTTAATTAAATAAATTAAATAAATAATTTATTAAATAAACTTATTTAACAAAATAATCCGAGTTTCTGCGAACGATGTTATTAAATCTTGCTTGAAAAGTAATTCAGTTTTTTGAATCAGCTGTAGAAATAGATTAGATTAATTGCATAACTGTGAATGCACTTGAAGTGTTATTTTAATAATGGAACATACGAGTTTTATATGCAAGAAATAAAAACTCGCACACTGTACAAAATGACATTTCGGTAGATTTTTCTTTAAAATCGGTGGAACAGTAGTTGCAATCGAATTTGGTAAATCTACCGAAAAATGACATCTACAAATTGTCTACAAGTTAAGTATCAAAATGGATTTATAAAAATAAATAAAATCAAATAAGACATAATAAAGATGGTAATACTAAAAACCGAGTTGCCACAAATCATTTTAAAAAGGATTTAATTTAAAAATTAAAGATAAATTTTATAGAATGATTTAAATCAAAAAAGCGTTTGTTTTTAAAGAAAGATTTAAATCATAAATCCTTTCAAGACTTTTAAATCTTCTTTAATACTTAAAATCATTTTGCAAAGGTTTAAATACTTTTTACCGATATAAATATATTGAATGTGATTTAATCATTTGAGAATGATTCAAATTGCTAAACTGATTTAGATTTTTATATGATTTAAATCGCTATGAAAGTAATTTATTCATTCACATTGATACAAATGCTTTTAGAACGTTTAGATTAAATAATCGTTTAATTAAATGATTTAAAAAGCAGCGAAAACATTTTCGAGAGCGAAAGAGCTTTTAAGTGAGTTAACATTGTATCTACACAAATGAAGTTAATATGATTATTAATTGTATCGTATATAAAATAAAACGAAAATTGCAGGTTCGTTATATTCAGAAAATTCAGTCACAGCAACCAACTCAAAAGATTTTCGACTTCACTATGATTATTTTTTGTCCTGAATGTATTATGTATCTCATCAGTATTTCTACATTTCTTTGCAGCATTTTTTATCCAGAAAAGATTTAAATTATTATTTTTGTATTTAGATCTTTTTACGTGATCTTTTAAGTATTTAAATAATTAGAAAATATTTAAATCGTTAAAAATAATTTATTCGTTTGAAAATATTTAAGTCTTAATTTTAAAAGAAAATTGAACACTTTTCTTGAAAATATTTAAACTAAAAATTATTATCGAGAAAAATAGTTTCAAATAAAAACAAAATGATTTAAATCTTCGTTTTTATGTAACAACTCTGCTAAAAAATGTGCATTTTAAATTGGCCTACCGTGTACTTTGTTTTTAAATAATTATTATTTGACCCGAGAAGATTGTATTTTAATAAATTGTAATAACTTCTCGTAATCTCTGATAGTAATTCAGTAACATTATGCAGCGTGTGCTTGAAATACCACTGAAATGCAACATATAGGTCAATTTTATTAAGACTAATAATAATTAATGTATTCTTCGGATTTCCCAAAGACTATTACGAAAATGTTAGCAAAGTGCATCAAAATTCAGGGCCGTTATCATGAGATTACTCGTGTAACAGGATGTGAAAATTTTCCTTTTCATAATTTATGTACCTTACTAAAACAAAATTTTTCCCGTTTTTAATTATAAATCTGATATAAGTATGTTATTACGAAATCGAACGCCAAATAAACTGATAATAATAAGACACCCAGCAAAATAATTCCAAACTATGTACTACCTAACATATTACCTTGTGGATTACAATCGTAGTACAGACCCATTGCATGCATACTACGCGTATAATTTCCTTATTGAGTTGAATAATCATTGTCGATTTGAATTCTAACTAATCATGCAGATTAATGCACGTTTTAACACTTTATTTTCTTGAAGAGCTCATGGACATCGTCTCGTGCATTATAAATCTTTCTAACCCGTTTAAATATATTTAGATTACGTAAGTTTCCTGTGGTACATGAAACATGAAGTTTATATTGTGCTACACCTTGAAGATGGATCTGCGTTGCAAGACTTCAATTCAGTTTAAAAAAGGGTAAGGGGTAGCCTCTCCTAGGCTTTGTCTATATTATAAAAAAGACATAGCCTAACTGAGGTTAATCCGATCCTTTTATATATCCACATCCTTAGACTGTAAGAAGCAAATTCGGATGTCAAGGATACACATAACAATGGTGAGTTGTAGGTATATGTTCAGTGATTTTTAAACTATATATATACTATGCATTTATGGTATATTTGATATGATTATAATATATTGATATATTTTAATATCTGTAAATGAATGTTTTTTTTAAAATTTAAAATTAAGACTCCTATTAACTGATTCTATTAGTTAACATAATTTGTTATATAAAGCTTCTTATCGCTAACAAGAATAGATTCGAAATCTTCAAATCAAGTTTGACTTAATAATAAAATAAAATAATAAAAATAAAGAATTTTTCTAGTTTCAGACATTAATATTATTGTGCTTTGATGTCAAGAAAGATGTAATAAAACTGTGATTATTACCATTGATTATTATTATTGTAATTTAATTACAATGTTTGATTTGTATACATCAATAATTTAATTAACGGAACCATTTTATGACGATGTTGAACTATAAAATTGCAAAATAAGAATGATTACAAATAAAAAGAAAGTGTAAAGTAACTTGTATATAATATAATGAGTAGTAAATAAACATAGAGTGGTGATAAAGTTCAACTTTTAGATTTATTCGACTTACTGTAGATCTTATAACTTACAAGATTGCTCGTGAGTTCTATTGCTGTATAGTATATCATCAATATTTATGTTTTTACCTTCAGTTAATGCACCTTTTTGTCTTTGATCTTAAAAATTTGGCATTCTGTTACCAATGTGTCAAAGCCAAAACCAATAATATAGGTAGTAACCTTGTATATTATGTATTGTATTACTTTAGTATATTATTTTAAACATTTATTTTTAAAAATATCAATTTAAATAGTTTTTTAATAAATACATATGGTTTGTGGATTTTTCTATTTAGGGGAGATTTTAATTATAATTTTCCTTTATGGCCTTATATTACCTTTTATATTATTTAGTTTATTATTATGCCAAAGAAATAAATGTTCAATTTTCTAAGATCTATACTCATAATATTTAATAAAATTATATAAATAAATAATACGAGATAGCAGATAGTGCAACAAAATTAAAATGTATATTTGTTCCATAAAACATAGATTATACTTATGTGATTATGTTTATATTTTATATTTTATATGTACCTAATATTAATTTAATACTACTGCGTATGGCCTTTGCGAGCCGATCCAGTGATAATAAATTATAAAATAAAATTTTAAACTTAAAATAATTGATTTTCGGTAACTGTAAGTATTCGGTACAACTGTCCGGTACATACCAATAATTATACTGTTTTATTTTAATAAAAAGTAAACTAATTTTTTCATTTGTATAATCGTTATAAAAATTGAAAATATTGTAAATTGCAATTTAACTTATTTTTTAATAAATAAAAAAAATTACAAATAAAATTTGGTGTATTTAATTTAGACTTTGTCGGTTATTTTTTTTTGTAAAATTTAAATTGAACTTTAATATAGATCACATTTTCTAAAAGTTTACAAAATATAGGTACCTATTTGTTTTTAGTATAGTTATGTCATTTCCTATAATTTATTAGAAAGGAGAAGTCATTTTAAGAATTTAATAATTTGTATTAAAAAAGAAATACTAAAAACTAAGAATTATTGAAACTTCATATTATATTTCTATATTTTTCGATTTTTCGATAAGTAATATTACTATTCCACTTTTTTGTTTTTCTGTATTATTGGGTTCTATATTTATTTTATTGATCATACTTACCAAATTCCCTGTAGAATCTCAAGACATGAATAGATTTCAACGAATACATACGAGTTATATCGTTACTTCAAATAAGGACATAAAATCTATCAAGATATATATTATCAACCTTCTATGTTTTTGATTCTAAACAAATTTCCAGAAACCTCTTTGTCAAATAACAATTAATTTTCGAGCTCAAACTGAGTTTTCCAACTGCTTTTACTGCTTGTATGTCCTTTAGTTTCGAAATCTCAAGAATAAATATTTGCATTAAAAATTTGAAAAAATATTATTTTTGAATTTCTTATACACCGTGTCCGTTGTAATATTTGCTATAGGGAATTAGTATGGGAAATCTTAAATATGCCAAATAGTTTGTTCTCGAATAAAAATAAGTGAAATTAATAGTTGCAATCGATAGAAAAGATATTTTAACGTACTATCCAAAAATATTACCCTCAATAACAATCGCAATTCTTCAGAAATTATAAATTCATGCATTATTTGCAAAACATTAATTTAAAAATCGAAAACTGAAAAATCGGCGCGACTTGTCTCCGTGGTTTAATGGTTAACGTTCGATTTGCTAAAGCGTACGGGCTCGTGGAATACAAGATCGAACCCTGTTACAAGCAAGACTTTTTTTATTTTATTTGTCATTAATCTTTAATTTAATAACAATTTAAATAATTTGTTATTATTCTTTTATATGCTGTTTGCTATATGCTATTTGTTTATCTGCTTTTCTTTTATACTTTTTCGAAGGACTTTCATTTAAGTTTTGTAAAAATCATTTTCAAGTTAGATTAAATATTTTGAAAGGAATTATACCAGTCAATGTTCTTCCCAAAACAAGTTATTTAGAAAATAAAGGCAAATTCTTGCTATCTATCGCATATTTTTCCAATTTTAACAAATACCAGACCATCTTATTGAATGACCTGGCCTGGATTGAGTCAAGAACAATAAATGGGTATTACATTGAGAAATATACTTAATAAATCATACATATTTTACCACAGTTTGATATTAATAGGTATACAGATACAAAATTAAAGAAATGTCCTTCATCAAAAACAACATCTTACTATTAGTACTTCAAAACAAAAGACTTTTGTTACCAAAACCAATTTCTTTTTTGTACTAAAAACTTCTTCAAAGTAGGTATGCATTGCAAATAATTGAAATAATTTGTATGGGTTTTTACTCGTTTCTTTAAAAAATGGATAAGAAAACTACTTATGTAGGAATCTTGATTGGAATTGTCTTTTTAATTAATAATTTTTTTAAATTGAAAGAACTATAAAACTTGAATTGATTTTTATCGAATACGTCGAATCAGAAACACTACATAGTCGTCAGTTTATCCAATGCTCTGAAGCACAGTAAAGTCAAATTCTCTAGTTTTTCTGGGTTCTTAATTTGAGTTGCCTAACAGATTTTGCTTCCAAGTTCTCATTATAAATCTTATTGCACAGCAGTGCCACAATTATTCAATTGCGCGTGCTGTTGGTATATATAACGCAAATGTATTTATAATAACTATAACTAGGTATAGGATTTGTATGCACTTAAAAATGCTGAAATATGAATGCACTTATGCACTATAAAAATGTGAAATATGCACTTAAAAATCATGAAATATTCGTTTATTAGAAATTTTTAATAAATATATGCACTTTCATTATTAAAAAAACACCTGTTTAGCGTTATTTACATTTTATTTACAGAAATTATCTTAATTAGGCCCGGTATTTCCACCTCAGTATAAAGTTCAGTATAAACCTATCCTGGAGATAAACTTACGTATAAGTTATTAGCGGGTATTTCGATCTCAGTATAATATTTATCCTTACGATAAGTCTCAGTTAAATTTATTTATTGTGCTAACTGGCAGATAAGTTTTTAAAATCTTTGTCAGAGCCGCCAATATTTTTGTTATTGTTGATTTTCTTTTTACATTTTCTTGCGAGTCTAAAAAATGGACAAAGATTTTCTTGTTTTATTTTAAATCACATGACGAAGATTTCTCCCTATTACATATAGTTTCAATGTTGTTAAACGACGTACAGATAATTTGGAAAAATGTAGTAGCAATTGTAGACCTTTTGGCGCAAATAGATAATTGTTTGCAGCATAAAACAACTAGGCTTTGCTGTTTTTGCATTTTTATGTTATGGTTGAATTTTAAAAGATTTATATTAATTATAGAAATAGTGCTGTAACACCCTTGGACGGAGATTTTTTGGTATTTGCAAAACAACAACTGTAAAAATTATAGAACGCGTTTGTGATGCATTAATGTATTTAAGAGAAAAAATAATATATACCTACCACGAACTCAGAACGAGATACATACAACTCAACAGAAATTTTTTCAGATTGCAAGATTTCCAAGAGTTAGTGCTGCAATTGATGGCACGAGTTAGGATGCAATTGCCCGGAGGTTATACAGCAGAAAATCTTCAATGCCGAAAAGGCTACTTTTCTCTGAATATACAAGCGACTTATGATGCTTCTTTACATTTCACGGAAATTGTAGTATGTTGGTCTGGTGCTACACATGACAACACCATATTTGCCAATTCTCTTTTATTCGGAAGATTCTAAAATGGTGAATTTAATAGGGGATAGTAATTATGCTCTCAAGAACTATTTACTTACACATGCAGCTGAACGACAAAATAAAGCCCAAAGACTTTTTAATGAATAATACATAAGATCCAGGAACATCATTGAAAAAGCTTTTGGCATATGGAATAGACAATTTCCTATTCTATCCATATGCAGATTAACGCTTATACAAAAAATAATAGTTGCAATAGCAATCTTACACAACATTGTTAATATACACAACAAAATAGAGCTTTCTGAAGAATATAATAAAATTGAGATTGCTGAAAATAATAACGAAATAGTAGTAGTTTTTCACTCATTTTCGCAGTAACAAAATTTTAATTTTCTCTGTTATTAGAGTTAGCAATAATGATTGATAGTAAAATATGCCTTCGTTATAACAAATAAAGCAGTAAGAAATCAAGACTTTAATGATTTTTAGCTGTTAAATATTAAAAATAAAAACAAAATTGTAAATGTGCAAACTTCAGGTAGGAGATATCTAACTGAAAGATTATTTTATACTCGACCTACATTGAAATACCCGTTTGTAATTATACTTCGAATTATCTGTAGGATAAACATATCTGCTGGATAGCTATACTACAGTTTATACAGAAGATGGAAATACCGGCCCTTAGACATCCTATGCAATAATTTAATTAATTATATTTTCTAAACATACAGCGTTACAGTTCACAATGACGTACATTTTTAAATTTTCAAAAGGAAACATATGCCTATTATCCCTAAATATTGTTTTATATTTTGAGAAACTCCGTTCCACATCGCAAGACGTAATTGGGGCATACTTAAAATTGTTTAATTCTACAAGCGAATAATGTTTTAGCTCGTCTAAAATGTTTATGCTTTTAATTAAGTGAAAACCAGGATTTTTGTCTATAACGGATTTAAATTTTTGTTTTATAGTCAAACCCTTTTACTTTATTCAAAGAAACACCTAACAATTTTACATGCTCAAGAGATTCATCTAATGAATTTCCCTGACTTTCTAATTTCTGAATTACTTTAGCTAAACGCACAAAATTTGTCAAAACAAACAATAATTCTGCCCTCACCTCCTTAGTATTAAAAGCATCCTGTGCTCTTTGTATGCATAGTGCATCGTGTTTATTAAGTTTATTTACAAATGCTTTAATAATATCAAAATAAGTTGCATAATATTCTTCTGCAGAAAGCCAAGTACCCCACCTTGTTATTACAGGCTCAGGTGGGAGAGGCACTTCTTGAGCAGTTTCCCTAAATATTTGTATGCGATATGGAGCTTTACAAACAATTTTTTTACATCTGAAATTATAGAGTTTACGTTAGGATATATTTCCCGCACTTTTTCCGCAACTCTATGCATTGCATGGGGAGACAAGATAAGTGGATCATTTTTTCGTACAGAACTTGTAAGCCTGCTCCAGCCTTGATCATGTACGGTGCCGCGTCGGTGACGAACAGGAGTACTTTGTTGTACTGTATGCCGTCCGGCCACAAAATAGCCATCGAATCATTAAACAATTTTGGCACAGAACAATGATTGATGCTCTTGAAAACGTCCATTGCTAATAGATAGGATTTGGGATTGTTCTCCGAATTTAAAACGCCAATTATAACGTTAGCCACGTATCTGAAAACAAAAATTTGATTTTTATTTTATCGAACTACATAATTAGTCGGTTACAAACAATTAGCGCGAAACAGTTATTTAAAAAAATTATATTTTAATCAAGCAAAAATATTGTTGTGATTAAATATGCAACTAACAAAATAGAAAATAAAACATCCCTAAATTGCTCTGCTGTCTTTAATTAGTTAAATTTTACTAACAAAACGAAGGAAATGAAGTTTCTACGCACCTTCCAGTAGTGTCAATAGATTCGTCAATGAAAACCCATATGTAGTTATTCGCTACATGTTTTCTAATTGATTTTATGGTCTCTTCGTATAAACGAGGTAAATAATTTTTCCTGAGTGTAGACTCGTCGGGTATTGACATTTTTGAAATTTCTTCCAGAAAATTACGAAATGGTGAGCGATGAATTTTAATTAACGGGATATCTGCAGCCACTAATGCACTACATAGTTTTTTATTAAATTCGATCGATTTCAGGGCAACACACTTTGGATGTCGAACCGTGTTCAGATGTTGTGTAACTTGAAAGCGTTTCGTTGCAGTCACTTTATCGTCGCACACTGTACAATACAACACCTTATCGTCAGTTGTAAGAACACTGAATTCCTTAACATAACTTCGAAGTGTAACAGACACAGACCGTTTTTCTTTACCCATCTTTACACTCTAAAATTTCAAACTGAAATGCAGTTTCTGAACTGTCTTAATTGAAAGATTACAAGATTAGTAAACAAAAGTACAGGCAAATTTTTCTATGAACAGGAAGTTGTCAAAGGGTCTTTGGAAATTCCTAATACCTATTTATCACAATACCGCAGGATGTAAATATTTAAATTTTAGTTGAAACTTTTTCTTTCTTAGAAAATATTAACAAGTTCACAGATGGTTAAGACAGTAAAATATTTTAAAGCCTAGTATTTAACAATAAGCTTAAATTATGGGTTTCCCCTAGACTAAACTAAGCCGCCCTTTGTTGGCTGTCTAAAATGCTAAAATTATTTAAAAAATATTAGAAATTTCATATAATTAAAGCATGTAAAACGCTCAAAAAGTAGTAAAATATGCACACTCGTTCAAAAATGCTAAAATATCCATGCATTTATAAAAAACACCTAAATATGCATTTATATGCACTTTCAAATTGACATATGTGATTCATATGTGGCTTAAACATGTAGAAATATAACTCTGCATATGTTTGCTATAAGCAGAAAAAACATGCAAATGCATAGAAACCTAACTATAACTACGTAGCTCTAGACAGTTTTATTTATTGAAAGAGATTTAGAAAGAATTTATTATGAAATTGGTGTTTAGCCCTGATTTAAACTGCTAAGCGCCTACTTCTACCAATGTTGTGTTTATTTATCACTGTAAACTCTAAAGTCGATATTGGTAAGTAATTTTAAACTTGACATGCTGAATGCTGCGCCCAATCTTCACACACGGATAATCTTTTTTAAACGCGACTTACCATTTTCTATATAAATTCTAAAGATTAAACTGTAATTTAAATCAAAATTATGGTGGTTATTCCAAATTTAGTAAGCATGCTTTATCACAATATCCTAGAAGTCAAGGAATAAGATTTAGGTTGCTTGCTATGGCTCCCAAGCAGTTAAAGATACTAATGCCTCATCAGTGAGATGCTTGTCAAAAGTTACCGAAAAAAATATTTAAAAAAAGTTATTTCAAAAGCCAACCTGATTTTATCAGTATTAAATAATATTCTTTTGTGCTCTTGTATATGTCATAAGATTTGAGATAAAGTTATGCTCACGTTTTATCTCAATAACAGTTATTTTTAAATATTATAAGAGATGTGTGTTGCCTACCTCTCGAATCTTAGGCGAATACTATACATAGGGTTAGATCTACGAGCAAATAGAAACAGGAGAGAACATTTCAATGGTCGGGGGTAAGGAACCGACGCGACGGAAGTCGGCCATTATATAAACCACGTTGAGCAGGTCGGGGTTGTTGACGTACGACGTTCGATATTGTCCGTGTCAGGTCGGGGTTGTTGACGTATACAATCGATCGATATTCATCGGGTGCCGGTACCCTCTCTCACTCACTCGTACCCTCTCTCACTCACTCTTATAAACCACTTTTTCTAGCAGTTCCGTCGCGTGGAATATAATGCAATGTTCTCTCCTGTTTCTATTTGCTCGTAGGGTTAGATACACAGGAGTAAAAATTGTGCATTATTTCCTCAATTTCATTACATAATCATATCTTCAAAGTCTTTTAGGTTTTGATATGTTGATACTTTTCATTTTAAGAATAAAAAAAAGTGTAAAGAAATGTAAAAAGACTTTTGGAACAGAAAATTAGTAAAATTTAGGTAATCAATATTAGTAAATTCTAATGGTTAAAAACTATGTTATGCTAGATACTACATTAGGCTGTGTACCTGAGAGTACACTAACTACGGATTATATTAAGATAGCCAATAATATAGATAATAAATACCTATATGAAAATATTGAGAGGAGAATTTGATTAACCCTGAAGGAGCTTTTTATTCAATGTAACGTTTATTATCAATTTTAGTTCTGCAGTGAGTTTTATTTTTTTTTACTTTACATAACATAAACAAAAAGAAAAGTTGTTTATGTTATGTAAAGTAAAAAACAAAAAGAAAAGCAACTACTCTTTTTCGACAGCAGAGTAAGTGATATCAGTTTTTTACCTTGACAGCCATTTTAATTGTGTTCCTTAAAAGATAAGATGTTGATGTTCCTACATTCTTTTCTACATTTTTGATGTTCTATCCGAATATGAAATAAAAATTTTGAAATATCAATTAACCCCATGAATACGGACTACGGATGGTCTTATGGATTTTAGTAACGAACACCTTGCAACAATTTCTATACATGCGATATGGGACCAACATGTAAAATACCACAGCGTCGAATTTAGGAACACGTTAAAAAATTATTTACATTTTAATCGCTTATCCTTCACATGAGCATTAGTTGTTCCGGGGTTTGAGGTCTCATCGCTTATAAGTATTTACAGTCTCAAGACTTCCCTGTCTCTTGTGCAGTTAGTTTACTTACAGAGCTCAACAATAATAGCAACACTACACTCTGCTAAACATAATAACAATAATAGCAACCAGATAGTAGGTATTAACGGCTAATTATTATTTAAGCTGTATATTGCACCATTAACTATTTTATCAATGCTAGTTCGCCTAAACAAAATAATTGTCTCTCACATTTAATAAAATCGATTAATATAAATTTCAAGTTTGAAAAAATATCAAGGTTTGCACACTTCGAAAAAAATGATTATCAACTATGAGTAAGTGATATTTTGTATTAGCATTTATAATCCAGCGATCAGAAGATGCTAGAAAGAAAACAAATTGAGAAGTTTTGATAAAAACAATGTTGTAGTAGATTGAAGGTTCTATGTTGAAATACGAATTTTCTGCAAATCTTTGCCCCGTCATTGGCATGATTGGCATGTAAAGTAGCAATAGAAACAGCAAATACTTCTTACATACTCATTAGTTCCGATGAAGTAATAATATCAATGGTTCTGATATCTATTTATCTATTTCTGTACCAATGTCTAAATGGAGTGACATGAAATGTGACAAGCTTCATTTCATTTTAAACTCAAAAACCTCTTAACGTCTATTTGAAATAATGTTTAAATTAGAAGACCTTACAAGAGCGAAAGTTTTACACAGCTAAAAACTCAGAGTTCTCTCAAACGAAGTTACAAATTCATATGTTGTACTTGTTTGTGCAACAATTGCAAAAGTGCCTGTTTTGAACGGCACTTTTTGCACCCTCATCAAAATGGGTCAGGAATCATGTTTTTTGCACGATCGTATAAAAAACTTTATTTGGTTAGCGTTCAGCTAAACCTATGTATGTACTTCATATTTAGCTGTATTTGGTTTATGTTTTGTAGCACTTTTTTAAGTTATACATTTGAGACAGCGGAAAATCTTTCATTTTATGCATTTTAATGACAAACCCTCAATTTATCCAAATTCTTGGTATTTGTTGACGGGTATAGTGCCAAAATTATACGTATTATTTATACGTTTTAGAACAATGTCGGACTGACGTTTCAAACATCTACATAATTTATAATGTTATTGTGTTTTCCCATAGTTATTGCGACATAAACAAGTATTTCCAATAGACTAAGATCCAATAGAACTTCTAATTCAATGGCTAAAGTTCAAGGAGGTCTTAGTAGCTCCTCCCCAGTGACTTTATAAGCGAATCATCTTCCAATATGTTGATTGATTGCACATACATACATTGTAGGCATTTCTGTTTTCATTTTCTGAGCTTGCATAAATTATGTTAATTAAAATATAGGTTTTTTGATATTATCTTAGGCTATCACGTCAAGAGGTTAGTGCCATTGACTCTAATATGAACCAGTTTTTTGCATTGTATTATGATAAGTGCAAAAATGCCACAGTACTTTTTAATTATTGGTCAATGACGCCAATAATGAGATTACATAAACGTGACAGGATACAGTAATTGGAACAGAACACATTGAAGACATGTTTTAATTAATTCCGAGCGCATCGAAATGTTATTTCACGCGCTCCATATGGATCAAGATCTGTAATTGGCTAAGTTTGTGTGGACATTAAATCAAAATGGCCTAAAGAAATTTAATCTTGTTTATAATGATTCGTATTAACCGTCTCAAGATCTTGATGTACATGGGACTCTCTGTACTTTATAGTTTTAATAATAATAATAATAATAATAATAATAAGTTTATTATCCAACAGTAGCAAATCTACTAATTACAGGATAATCTTATTTTAATACAATATAGGTACCAATAAGTACATGCAATACAACATATAATATATTAATAATAATAATAGTAAAGAAATTAAGAATAATTATAAGATGATAACTTGAATATAAGATAGTAAATTAGTAAACAAAACTTAAACAAAAATATTATATCAAACAGATTTTAAAGAAAAATAATTACTTAAGTAGCTTTTTAACGAAATTAAAGACACATTGAAAATATCAACATTAGAACAATACGTATTAACATTCTTACTCATAGATATCATAGGTGAAAACGAATGATGTCTAGTGCTAGATGTCTGTATATAAAAGGTATAGTGGTTCCTACTATTGATTCTAGGTATGTAAAAGTTGAGCAAAGAAAGTAGATTAGCATCAGTAATGAAACCATGTAGCAATTTGTAAATAAACACAATTTCAGCGATAATCCTTCGATGTTGCAAAGTTATGTATGAAAATTCTTCAAGAAGATGAGCATAATTGTAATCATGTGTCAAGTATATTTGATGCTTTCGGAAGTATAATGTTTTCAAAAATTTACGTTGAACCAACTCGATCTTGTCAATGTATTTATCATAAGCTGGGTTCCAAACAACTGAACAGTATTCCAATTTAGAACGAATGAACGCATTATAGAAACTAATAAGTGCTTCATTACCGTGGAACTGCTTAGTGTTTCTACTAATAAACCCAAGAAGACCAAGTGCATTAGAGCAAATTGCAGTAACGTGAGCATTAAAAGTAAGTTTTGAATCAAACAATACACCTAAATCATTAATAACGTCAATTTGTTGCAGACACTCGTTGTTAATTTTGTATTGGTAAGTTATTGATTCAGTTTTTCTTGAAAAACTAAGACTTTTACATTTGTTAATGTTTAAATTCAAACAGTTGGTAACGCTCCACTTATAAAGAATATTTAAATCTTCTTGTAGTAATTTACAGTCATCACTAGTTCTAATAAACCTAAATATCTTAAGATCATCCGCGTAAAGTAAACATTCCGAATTGAAACGTTTAGAAAGATCATCTATGAACATGACAAAAAGCAGAGGTCCGAGAACTGAACCCTGAGGTACTCCAGTTGCAGCTTGATAACCATAAGAACGAAAACCTTGATATTCTACAAAGTTAGTCCTATTTGCCAGATACGTAGCAATGAGGTGAATTAAGTTTTCGGAAAGCCCAAATCTATGTAATTTACCCAGAATTATAGAATGCTGTACACGGTCAAAGGCCTTAGAAAAGTCAGTGTAAATTGTATCAATTTGAATTCGATCATCAAGTGCCTCAGATATGAAATTAACAAAAGAACAAAGATTAGTAGCTGTGGATTTTCCCCGGACAAAACCGTGCTGAACCGGTGAAAGACTATTCTTAATATGATTAAAAATTGATTTATGAAGCAATATTTCAAAAACTTTAGATAAGTTGGATATGATTGAGATAGGTCGATAGTTGGATATTTCATTTTTATTTCCATCTTTAAAAACAGGAGTAATGCGAGCTTCTTTCCAGCAGTTCGGAAAAGTATTTTGCTTTAGGATTAGATTGAAGATATACAAAAGAGGATATTGTAACACATATTTGCAATCTTTGACCACACAGGCAGGGATAGAGTCAGTTCCCATAGTTAAACTGGGTTTCAAATGATTAATAGCTTCAACAACATCTTGCAAGATAAATTCTCTAATAACTAAAGTAGATGGATGAGCTTGAAGCGAGCCATTATTTAACGTGTTAATATCATTTGCAGGAGCAAAAACAGATTCAAAGTGAGAAGCAAATGCATTTACTATTTCTTGAGGTGCGTCAACATTGTTTCCATTCACAATCATTGAACCAGGAATGCGAGTTTGATTCTTTTTTTCATTTATAAATGACCACATTTTACTGGGATCGCGTTTTATAGAAACTTCAATACTGGAAATATAATTATCGTAGTCTATATTTATACTACTTCTAATAATTTTTCGATATTCCTTAAATTTTTTGTCATAAATTTGTAGTCTAGAGATTTGTAGTTTTAGAGTTATTGTAGTCAACCCAAATGTCCTATAGCGCGGTGTTCGGAAATGTGTTTAAATTTTAAGCTAAACACGACTAGTAATAATTAATGGTTTTTAATTATTTCTACCAATGTATTTAAAATTGTAGCCAAAGAAAACCAAAATAAGAAAAATTAAATAACATGAGTAACTTGTGGGGGTTTATTGTTAGGAATGTATGAAAAAGTATGAACAAACGGATTAGTACATTATTGATTTTATGATATTAAATATTGTTGATTTGATTTGTCATTACAGTCTTAACAACCTTGTAGAATTACAACAATTTGTAACGATGCTTGTTTGTTGTTTGCATTTATTTTCAAACAATATTTTAGTTATCTAAATGTAAATTTTCTTAATAACTTTTGGTATCTTTTAAGTAATGAAGATCGGTAATTCATGATGAGAGTCATCTTTTCTTAAAAAACATGTCTTGCAGTGACCTCTGTTGCTATTATTTTCTACTTATATTTAGTTATAAGTTATAAACATCTGTTTATGGAGCTCTTTCTCTAGCGGTAAAGTTCTTTTTTAACGGCTAGCCCGTTATGAAGCCCTTAAAGATGATTGCGGGCTCTTTATCATAAATACTATAGCAATATACCTATTTATTTAAAACATTCATATATATCTTAGGTATTGTGCTGTAGTGCTTCAGTAAATGAAAGAATTATTTATTAAAGATTTACGAGTCGGGATACCATAAAACGTTGTAAAATGCTCGGTCGTTACACGAAGCCTACGTGCTTGCACGGAGAACAAGCACGCTAATCGCTCGCTTGTTAGGTACTATAGCTCAAAACCGTACGTTATAGATATTTAAGATAGAAGTATAAACAGTCATTCTTTATTGCGCGAACGGTTTAAGACATGAGCAAAGTACGAGTGATTGTTTTAAAAGACGTGAGTGCAATGAAGAAAATCTTTACACGTGTATCTTACAACGTTTTATCTACGATCATAACGTTTTACTAAAGTATTCATTTTACTTAATATTTTTTAGAATTTGTGACCTATGTCATGTATATTAGCGACTTTGATTTTTACGTGCTAAGTTGTTTAGCATCCAGTTTGTAAAATACTCATAATGCATTTAGCATACATCTCTTGCTGACATTAGCGTGCAATAAAAAATTTATAATAGTAGCTCACTAAACGTTAACTTTTTGCACGAAAATCGGCGTAAAAGTGTGTAGTCATTTTTGGTATGATCGTAGATAAAAAAATTTCTACAACTGTCAAAAAATGACATTTTTTCATTAATATCCGTATATGCAAAACATGCACGTGCACGCTTTAGAGTGAAAAATATTTCGTGCATTTATGCGATTTATACATATTTTAGCAATGTCGTTTCCGTAGCAACAACGAAACTAACCACTTTGCGCTAAAATAAAGATTTCCTTGTGTTATTGTTTATAATTGTTTTTCTACTTGTTCGTTTATTTCAATAACGCTGTAGAAAAAACGTTGTGTGCGTTCGTGCTCGAAATGACTTTGGTGGTCTCGAATGAGATTTTCATCAGAAAAGACTCATTCTTGACCACCAAAGTAGCATTTCGCGCACTAAATACACAAATAACTATTAACGGCAGCATTTTATTGTCACTTATTGTCACTATGACAATCATAACCTCGATCCCCAAACACATGTTTTTTGCAAAAAATGTACAATCACATCATAGTCAAGAAGCACTCAAGAATTAACATTTACATAAATTAGTATTAAAGCATTAAGGATTATCAAAGAAAATATATTGAATAATTGAATACCGTCTTTGCTTTACAGAATAACACAGAAGTACCTAACAAGCATAGAAAGTACTCTTAATAGGTTGACGAACAAGAATTATTGATTTTTAAATTTTAATCTATACATTGTAAATTTAAATTATATTATAAAACTTGTAATACATGTCTTCATGTTCATATGTTTCATGTTACATTGCTGTGAAAATAATATATTAGAAAACATAAACAAATCATTTTATGGAAAAATGCAAAAGATGTTCATCAGTATTCCTTCAACACAATATTTCTTTAAAACACCACCAATACATGCAACATAAGTGAAAATAATAATATACTGTTAAGTGTATGTATTTTCTTCTATGCGATTAATTTATTTGCATTTTCTGTAACGACACATGAATTATTTCATGAGATTTCCATTTGAAGAAAGTTTTGGGTGGTACCGCTCTGACAACTGGTGTTTGGTTTTACTTTTCGATATGAATTTTAAAGATTTTACCTGTAGTAATAAACTTATATTCTCATTTCCTAGGAACAACAGGTGCTGTGAGATAATATCTGCAATTTTATGACATTGCTAAGTACTTTCCAATAAACATTTGAAATTAGTGCCAACAATAAATACATAGAGAGTTATCGCAGCATAGGTTTTATTTTACGTATATTTTAACAGGAGATATTATTTGAAAAGACATTAACTGCATTAGGTAACACCTAACATAAATATTATGTTATTAATTGGGAGATGTAATAACGTAAAATATATTAGCATCATAAACATTAATAAAAGTAAACAAATAATGTTGAATAATAAAAATTAAAGGCTTCTTTAATCATGTACGTGTAAGTAGTTATGCTGTGAAAAGCTTGCAATAAAGAAATAAAATAAACATTAATAAGTACTGCATTGAAGAGCGCATGGTTGGAATTTTTACAAGTTAGATACTTTCTTATAGAGATTTTGTTTATCTTTCTTCTCATTTACTGTCTTCTTATTGATTTGGTAGCGACACCCTTCATATACTTTAATCGCAGCAGTCAAGTCGTAGCATTTAATCCTAATATCCTACTATTTTAAAAATTTAAAATTAAAATTTTGATTGCTTCGTATTTTTAATGTAATATGAGTATAATGGGCGTACTTAAAATTTAAAATACGATTTTCTCGGGAACTACTAGGAAGCCATCACATGTTCAGTTCTAATCATGTTCTAAATAAGTTCACTAATTATGTTCAAAATCATTACAGGTACCCCCCTCCATTACGATTTTCTACTTATATTAGTTACAGCATTATATTGTCACGTTATAAATAACATGACTAGGAGGCAGTCGCTGGTAGGACAAGGAACAAAAATAAAGGCGAAACATAAACATTGTATTAGATAAGAGTAGAATATACTTAATAAATATTTTATTCCAAAACTTACCCGAGCTGCCATAGATGGTCCATATTTTAGTTCCGAGTAAAAACTATCAGCTCACAGCAGCTTAATTTTTAAATGTGTACATGACGAGGTAACTTCATATTTTACATGCGATACCAATAGTTCTATTTCACTATTCTCTTCTATTTGTGCAAGGCAAGCCAGATTATTTTTCTAGTGACACGTATGCTGTACACGTGATTCTATATGGTGAGTAATTTTTCATGAACATGAAAGCACAAGCGTTCGTAGAGCTTGCATAGCACATTTCAGAGACTTGTAGATTAATAAATTGATTTAAAAGAAATAAAGAATAGATATTAAAGGAAAACGTGCTTATTAAGGTTAACTACACATTTGTCGTAATCGAGGAAATTACCTGTAAACTGGTGTTAATTGTATTAATTGTCTAAGTGACCAACACTGTGCTAGATTCAGATTTTAGCTGCAAAAGTAACTCTATCAAAACTAAGAGTCTGGTAAAGTGCTACTTTACAGACCAATTTGGCTTACTTGGCGAAGTTATTTGTTTACTTTACGGACAATTTCAGAAAAATCTTTTAAGAACTTTTTATGAAGGATTAACGTTCAATAATGTCTTCCTCATACTAGTCGCAGGGCGGGGCTATTAGTTAAAATGTATAACTTTGTAGTAAGATAACACGTTTCATTCATTTTAATTTTTCAGCTGCATTTTAATTTTTGGAAGAATATAAATTATTCTGATTTGCATGAGCTTATCTTCGCCATTTATGTTAGAGATTTTTGAATTATTGGTTTTATTGTTTTAATTTATACTTCTTGTTCACACAGCAACTATTACCTAAAGAGTTGACTATTGGATATCTTAACATACATAATAGACTGCAGTTTCATTCAATTGTGAAATTTATGACCAAACAGTTGTAAGTAGTTAATCGTTTCATTATTCAAATTGCGTACCATTTTCGAATCCGGTAGATCTTGGAAGTTATTTCAGCGGCTATGTGACTCTTGACCTTAGATCTTTTTGTATTAACTGTTATAAAGCAACGCAATTGATAGGAACTAATAAAAAAAATTCTGAACGGAAAAAATAGCTTTTTTTGCCAAAAATATATTGTAATACTCAACAATTTTAAAAGGAGAGTTGCATTTAAGTAAATTTTAGCACACAGGCTTATTTAAGAAATTTTATTTAAATTTAAATTTAATTTTTCCTTGCTTAATTGAAAACCTTTGATGTTAAACGTTTAAAAAAATGTTATTCTTGTGATTATAGCCTCAATTTAAAGGGAGAGAATGGAGTTTATTTATTTATGTCATTTTACAGTTGGCAAATATTTGATTAAGAAATGTTATGGTAATTGTTTTATCCATGTTACGTTTTATTCTGATTTCAACGATTTGTTTTTTTCTTATTTCTAAATATTTTAAAAGATTTAAGTAAAACGGCAAACCCTCTGCGACACGGCAAATAGCTGAAACAAATAAAATTTGTTTTAGGTTTGTTCCAGCAGTAGTCACAAACGGTTGCAAACTGCCAGACGCATGCGCAGACGAAAATTAGCGTTCTATTCCAGCAGAAAAAGTTTTCCAAATTGAACGATAGTTTGATGTTTCAGCAGCTAATACAACTTTTTTGCAAACCGTTTACAAACTCCATATACTTTACCATATGAAAATAGGCGACATTTTTGTGGCGCTATCTTCGCAGATGGGTGTGCAACTAAACGCTGATTTTACGATTATTTTTTTATAGTAACCTACATCTAATTAAAAAATAACACTATTTCTGTTAAATAGTTGCGCTATTAAATTTTGTCTCCCACTTTTGAAAATAAGTTTCCGGTATTAATAATATTAAAGTATTTGCCTCACATTAACATTCTATATAGTACATTTCTACATTGCAGTTTTGCATATACGACCTTTTCGCTGAGCAGGGTAGATTAGTGTGCAAAAGAAAGGCTACTAACATAGTGACACCTTTCTTGTCTTACAAATCACAAATTTCGAATTTGCGTTCCAGCAGAAATATATTGCCAACTAGTTTCCAACTTTAAACAGTTTCGGACTAGTTGTATAAAAATCCTCAAACCGTTTGCGATTTGTTGCTGGAATAAACCTATTATTGAAAAATTACATTGGTTATGATAAAGTGGTTTCTAGGTAAAGTTTAATAATGGTAGATATGAAAAAATAAAATAAAAGACAATAACAACAACAAGATCATCCATATTGAATATTGTTTTAAAAAACTTACTGTGTAAAAATAAAATAAAATTTTGTATAAAATCAAATAAATTTGGGAAACTAAAAGTTTAATGGTGAGTTTTTATTTTATATCATTAACTAGTCCTTACTGGAATATAAAAAAATACATAACAAAAAAGAAAGAAATAATTTTTTTTAAAGAGAGAGATATTGATAAAAAAAAATTTTTAAATAAACTTAAGCTGACGTACAAAGAAGAAGTTATAAAGGGGGGGTCTATTATTTACCTTCCTAAAGCAGAGCAGGGTATTTGTTTTGCTGGTATTTCATCTAAGTTCCCACATAATAGGCGATAAACGGACCATGTATTGGTTACAGGTGACTTTAATTGCAAAGTAGGAAATATCTAGGACTGCATGGTTTGGGAATCACAAATGAAAGAGGACAAATGACGATACACTTCTTAGAACAAGAACAATTGTACAATATGAGTACATTTTTTGAAAAGAAAGATAACAGAAAGTGGACGCTGGTTAGCCTTGACGGCAAAACCAAGAATCAAATTGTCTACATTCTGAGTAAAAACAAATACATAGTACAGGATGTAAATATTTTAAACAGATTTAAACCACAAAATAGAAAGATACAAGAAAATGAAAAACAATCCCATGCAACACATAGACTGTAAACAATTAAAACTAAATGTTAGAAGCGATCCCTAGAAACGAAACAAATGTTAGAAAAACGTAGATCCTTAATAATAAACAAAACGAAATACGGTTGAGTATGCTGAAGTAAACAAAACAGTCAGAAAAAGGACAAAATCAGCCATACTAAAATACAATACGCAACTGGCACACAATATAAAGGTATAAAGATATTTAGAAGACAAACAAGAGAAAAGAAAGAGATAGAAAAAGTAAAAAACAAAAATGGAAACCTTGTAACAGATAAAAGTCAAATCTTAAAAGTAGTCGAAGATTTTTATGAAGAACTGTACAAATCAAAAGCAGAGAATGATGCGGACGACAAAGAAAGGAAAAGAAGAGTGGCAAATGTAAATTCTGAAGATATTCCACCTATCAGTAGAGAAGAAATTGAAAGAGCCGTAAAAGAAACCAAATATGGAAAAGCAGCTGGAGATGATATGACAATAGAAATGCTGAAGGAAGGTGGGGAGGTAATAACAAGAAAGTTAATACAATTGTACAATCTTTGTTTAGAAAAAGAAGACATACCAGCCACATGGGCAAATGCTGTAGTAGTATTGATACACAAGAAAGACAACAAAGAAGACCTTGGAAATTACCGACCCATTAGCCTATTGTCTCAAACGTATAAAATATTTTCAAGAATAATAACAAATCGACTAACGAGAAAGTTCGACTTCTACCAGCCCAAACAACAGGCGGGCTTCATCACAATAGAAACATTTACAAACCATGAAAACAGTGATTGAATAGGCGACGGAATACAATATCACAGTATGGGTGGCATTCCTAGATTACAAAAAAGCGTTTGATACTGTTGAAGTATGGGCAGCACTGCAAGCATTAAAAAACGCGAGAATAAATAGCAGATACAATAAATTAATTGAGCAAATATACAATAAAGCAACGCTTCAGGTACGATTGCACGAGGACACAGAAAAGATTGCGATTAAAAGAGGAGTGCGCCAAGGAGATAATATGTCACCAAAACTATTTACACTGGTGCTAGAAGACGCCTACAAACGCATAAGATGGGGAGACAGAGGAATTGACATTTTTGCAGAACGCTTAAGCCATTTATAATTCGCAGACGATGTAGTGTTATTTGCAGAAACCAAAGAACAATTAACAAGTATGTTGGAAAACGTACACCAAGCTTCAAGAAGAATGGGACTTAAATTAAATTTCCAAAAGACCAAGTACAAGACAAACGAAAGAGATGATCGTGGAGAACAAGAAATTGAAATAGAAGACAACCAAGTACAAAGGGTCGAGAATCATCCATACCTAGGTCAAACGATGTCGATTGGTAAAGGAAACCACCAAATAGAAATTGAGAGAATGGGCAGCGTACGGGAAGTTAAAGGTTATATTCGCAATGAAAATACCATTACACCTCAAACGTCAATTGTATAATCAGTGTATTTTATCAGTAATGACTTACGGAGCCGAGACTTGGGTGGTCACGAAAGAAATAACAAGCAAATTGTGAGTGCATCAGAACGCACTAGAAAGAAAAATACTGGAGATAACACTGAGAGACTATAAAACAAACACGTGGATAAGAGCAAAAATAGGTGTAGAGGATGTAACAAAAACAGCAGCTTCACTCAAATGGAATTGGACAGGACACGTGGCCAGAGGAACAGAAAAATGGAGTGGAAAATTGATTAGATGGCGATCCTGGGGCGAAAGAAGAAATGTGGGACGACCGCAAATGAGATGGAGTGACGACGTGAAAAGAACTGCGCGGCGATACTAAACTGGTACAAGGTGGCACAAGACAAAGAACATTGGAAGAGTATGAAGGAGGCCTATATTCAAAGAATAGAAAATGGCTAAAAGAAGAAAAAAGAAGAAGGAGAAAATGACGGAGAGGCCAAAGAAGCGGCAACGTTCCAGAGGAATTTCCAGCACATATAACTTTGTTAGAGCCTGCGTCCCAGCCGTCGTTGTTCCTGCATCAAGACATGTATGAGTGCGGAGCAGACATCACGATACCTACGATAAACAGGTATCTGTGTTTTAAAAAGAAAATAAAGTCTTTTGTGTCTTATTTTATTACTTACGTGTAAATATCTTGTAAAGCGTTTTGTCTTCTGGTAAAGGGTGAGAAAAGTAAAGCCTTCAGCGAAAATTTCTAATATAATTTATCTAAAAAGAAAAAGAAAGTTAATTAATTGTTGCAAGCCAAGAAGTATTAAAGAAAAGCAAAATAATTATTAATAACTTATTGTACTTATCAAATGACTTTGCAGGTTATGTCAAACATGAAGAAAATATTTTTATAAACAAATAACCAGCAAGAGGTAACAACTTGTTCATACGCGGAAGTTGATGAGAGTTAACAAAACTTGTAAGGAGCACACATTTAGTAAACCCTCAAAGTGTGTGTTTTACTTTAATTGAAAAGTGGACACAACATTAAAATTCAATATTTTCAAAATTATTTTGTTCAAACACTGAGATTCATAGTATTCATAAAAGAACATCAAAATATTAACTTCAAATACGAGTTTCATTTTTATTGTTGTAACGGTACATTTTCTATCGGCCTCAAGTATGTAGAATTTTATATTTATATTTACAAAAATCTTAAGTTCGGTTCTGCAAATTTGCATTCTTTTTAAAATATAAGCGTTTAAAAAAAATGATAATTCAAGGCGTTCGCAGTTTTAGAGGAAAAATCAATACTTGCTTTTTAGTTGCTGTGCCCTGATTCGTTAAGCCAAAACACGCGACTCGTTATTGATTGGGTACTTAGAAAAAATCAATACTGTTCGTGAGTGAGACCTCGCTAATGACTGATATTCCTACGCGGAAATAAGAACGCGGAGATTGGGGTTGTAGCGTCGCGTCACTTGCTTCCGGCCTGTGCCTCGTGGCAGACGACTCTCTTGTGATCTTCCAGTAATGAACGTCGATATTATTGAATTCTCGTTCTTGTTTAAATAATTAAAGAAGAGAATCTCCCGCTCAAGCATAGAGTGTGGACGTCTTTCGATTGAGTTCCGATAAATAGTGGTTGATTTTGAATCAATGTTATCGAATTACAGTTTATTAATCCTTTAGAATTAAAATAAATTCTAAATACAGTACAGTACAGTCTTAGTGTTATTTTGTTGCAAAGTGCAAGTTTTGAAAGGATTTACGTTTCGTTAAATCGTGTTTGAAAGATTTATAATTTTGTATCGCGAATAAACAATAGTGGTTCATTTTATGGTGAAGAACTACTAAAAACAATTATTTCGTTTCGTTTGGTTTTAAGACTAGTGCAGTTTATCATAAAGAAAAACCACTTAAGTCTGATCCAGAATTTAAAGACAGATTCTCGTTCTCCTATAAATTAACACAGTAAATTAGAACTTCGCGCAAAGAATGTAAACGCATTGAGTGTTACTTGTGATTAAGATTATTTAAATTTCTGAGAAACATTACCGTTTTATTTCGCGAATAAAAGTGAATACGTTATAACTTATAAAAATTTTAAAATCTTGGATTGTTTAATGTGTGCTCGATCAAACTTGTTTGTGAAATCATATGCGCAAATGACAGTAATTAAATTGAATCTCATCCTTGGATTCTGCTACTGAAAATCAACTCTTCGAGACCACGTTAATGTTAACAACGATCTTCCGAAATAGAGGCCATTTTCCAATTTCTAATGGATTGTTTTTGTTTCTCTTCTACGAGTTTAGTTGGATAAAAACGAAAGGTATTGTACTTTATAAGAAATTGTTTATTATTGCAGTTTAGTTTAAGAATCCTTTATACAAGGAACTTTGTAATTTTTTATTAGGAAGAGAGCTCTCTATAGCATTTAGGAAATTCAAGTTTTAATGTTAAAGAATTTTAAAATAATCAATGCTGATAATATTTAGACTAATCTAACTTATATAATATACTTTAGACATTTGTTTGTCGATTTTTTCGACGAAGTCGAATTTACATAATTTTACTGATTAATTCTATTTGACCCTTCTATTTCTTGGTTATTTTTTTGTTGATTAAAAGGTTTTGTGTAAATCTTTCTCGAGCTATTTTGGTGTAATTATCTTAGTGAGGTTAATCGTTATTAAAGGAATATAATTTTACTTGTAATAAACCTATGTCGTGTGTGTTTTATTATTCAAGTGCTTTGTTATTTTTTTATCTATTTTCTTATTGTTTAATAAATGTTTTCAGTTTATACTAAAGATCTAAAAACGGAACCATATAATTATGAACATTTTATTTCATTTTTATTCCAAATTTTAAAACATAAACAAAATCTTTTTGTTTTCAATTTAATATTTAATTCATTTTCTGGTTAGTGAATTTAATATTTTTTTAAGCTTATTTAATTAACATCATTGGTTGTTTATACTAATAAACACGTTTAAGCTTCATAATCAGATGGCGCCCTTTCTGAAACGTTTATCTACTCCTTTTCACAATTTATACAACTGTGGAACCAATACCTACGACCTGAATACTAAATTTGTAAGAGAGAGCTAAATTAAAGCCGTGGTGAATATTCTGAGTATTGTATGATAAAGTAAGTATGAATAATTTTATAGTTTTTATTGTTTATCTTGTGTGAAAAAACGAAAAGTTACAATTGGCGCCCAATCGCGGGGTGTTGTTTCGTTTGTGAGTTTTTAAAAAGTTACATTGTATTGATTAGAAAATTATTATAAGTCAAAGCAGTTACAAAAATTTAAATTATCACCACAATGTACGGGGTGTCCCACAATGCTGTTTACACGCAATACCTTCCTATTTGAAAAGATAAATAAATCAACCAAAAACTATTGTGAATGACTCAAAATGGACCTTCAGAAAACATCCTTAAACGCTGGTTGCATAGCAACGTTTAAGAGATCATGCCAACTTGATTAATTTTTCAAATTGCACCCTCTGTTTTTTTTTCACGTGAATGTATTCTTCACTTCATTCTGCATACGGTAGTATGCCTTACTTAATTATCTAATGTGCATTTAAGGGTTGAAAAAATATTTTTTATAAATTGTACACTTCATATTCACTAACTAAATTATACTATGATTAGAGCCGTGTCTACAAGGGAACTACTGAGGCACTTTAAAGCCCGTGTAGAGTCCACAGGAGGGCATTTTGAGGATTTGCCTTAAGTTTAAGATAAATTCAATTTATAAAAAATATTTTTTTCAACCCCTAAATACACGTTAGATAATTAAGTAAGGCATACTACCATATGCAAAATAAAGTTAAGAATACATTTCCGTGAGAAAAACAGAGGGTGCAATTTGAAAAATTAATCAAGTTTGATGATCTCTTAAACGTTGCTATGCAACCAGCGTTTAAGGATGTTTTCTGAAGGTCCATTTTTAGTCATTCACAATAGTTTTTGGTTGATTTCTTTATCTTTTCAAATAAGGGAGATATTGCGTGTAAATTTTTTGAACAATGATTTTTGTAGTTATTTCTATTTCGAATTTTTAAACGTAAAACAGGAGCAAATGTATACAAATTGATGGAAACAGCTAAGTAATATTCTTTGCATCTAAGTATTTCAAAGAAAATATAAAAACGATATTAATTATATGATACGCTCCGAAGATATGTATTCTTTAATGACAGAACGCTAGTGTTTTAACTGCATACTATTACTGTTTAAATTAGATATCTTTAAATAGAGGTGGAAACTAGCATAAACAATTAAAGAAGCGTAACAATAGCGTATTATTATGGCGAAACATTTAATTAAGCAAATTTATGTGAAACTTTTAATGATAGATATTAAAATTGCACATTATAATATTTTATGATGTAAAAATTCAAATTTATATATAATAGAATTTCAATTTTCTATTGAATTCTTTTTATATAATTTACTTTATTAAATATTACTACCGCTTACAATGTTGAGAACTAAAACACCAATAAATTAATAATTCAATGTCAATTGAAGAAATAACGTTCATCTGCTTCTTAATTATTTCTTAAAACCTTTCCTAGTGAAAGCTTTCAAGAGATTACAGTGTAAGTGGTAATAATCTGTGCACTATGCGATCACTTGATCATCATGCAATATCTTTAACACGTAAGGGGATATCTTTCTTTTGCCACAATGGAAGGGTGGAGAAAAGTCAGATTCTATAAATTGTGTCTGCTTACTTGTTCCATGCCATGCATGATGATGTACCGCAGGTTTCGCTAACAAGAGAGTGCGTACAGAGAAAGTGAACTTACTTTGTGATTTGTTTCTTTAAATAAGTGAAGTTGAAATTATTTATTTTTGCTAAATTAAATAATGTGAAATAATTCTAAGATATCGTCTTCGAGATTTCTAGAATTGGTCATCTATGATTATACTAAGGGTGATTCGTAGTATCGTTTCTAAAATTATATCAAGGACTAAGAGTAAATTATTTTACAAGAAAAGGAAGCTTTTCAATTTGGTAAAAAAACAAGTAGTAACATTTGTGGAAAATTAAAATAGTAGTTCGTTTTCCAGGACAGGAATGATTCAAATATCCATAGTATCTTTATTTTGTATTGGTAAGTAGAACATGTTGGATAAGACTAGAATATTGTTTCTTATACGTATGGATTATTCTTTCTGAACTCAACCACCGGCTAGGGCCAAAAATTGGCGCAACTTAGAAAGACCAGCTGGGGCTCATTTTAAAGCTTGAAACCTCTACTTTCGAATGTCATCTGACTCCTATGTGAAAAAGTTTATATTTCACCCCTAAAACAGGGTAAACACGTATCCAGTGCCAAAATTCTTTTTTAAAGTTGAAAAAATTAGAAAAAGAAATGACAGAGTGCTTCAATTTCGAGCAAAATTGAGAACAACAATCTGCCATTTTTTAAAGTTTATAATTTTTTTCATTGAAAATGGCGTCAGATAGAAAAAAATGATAAGATTAAAAAATGCTTATTTTTACTCGATGAATACGAAAAAAAAATTACAGACCGATTTAATGCGATTTTTAAAATTTTCTTCATTTTAGAAGTTTTAATTCTATTACACATAAATAAGTATTTTTACTTATTTCACTTATTAATTTTTACTTATTATTCATTTTTTTCTATCTGACACCATTTTCGACGAAAAAATGAAATTGCTGTTCTCAGTTTTGCGAAATTGAAATTGAAGCACTCTAGGAAAAAAACGTAGTGGACAAAATTTATGTATTCTTTGACGAAGAATGCGATGCCGTTAAAAAAATTACAAAAAATATTTCTTTTTCTAATTTTTTCAACCTTTAAACTTTATTTTGGAACTGGTTACGTGTTTACCCTGTTTTAGGGGCGTAATATAATTTTTTTCATATAGGAGCCAAGTAACATTCGAAAGCAGAGGTTTCAAGCTTTAAAATGAGCCCCCCCTGGCCTTTTTAAGTTTCGCCAATTTTTGGCCCTAGCCGGTGGTTGAGTTCAGAAAGAATGACCCATATAAGGTACAAGTTCTTCAAAAAAATACAAAAAGGAAAATATCTACCAATATAAAGTACTGTACGCATATTCATGATAGGAAAAATAAAATTTTGGCATTTTTACTGTTTGCTTGGTGGATGAACTCTTGCAAAAACACTCAACTTCGGTGCTGGCCATACTTAGTAATGATATTTGTACTCGTATATTACGTATTGAGGATCTATTAAAGTGATCTTGCCGAATCTCTAAACAAAAGTATATTTATTCAACAAAAATAGTTTACAGAAGCAGAAGTTCGATAGTAGCAGTATTGCTATTTCTCTTCAATTCTAGGCCTATCTTGAACAGCAGACATGTAAAATACATTCTTCAGATATAGAACAGTGAAATTATTTTTCGTTAAGTACAAACCTCTGTAAGAAGTTTTATAAAAGTTAAATTACAATTTGAATATATACGTTTATAGTATTAAATGTTTAACTTTTATTGAAGGAAATTAGAATAAGAGAACATTAAAAAACTGATTGCGTGTGCTTTAATGCAACCGCATTAGTTTAATTTGAAGGAAGAAATAGTGTGATAAATTGCAAATATAAGGTAACTGGGTGTGGAATTTGAAGAGAAAGCATTATTTCAATATGTATTGTATTTACCTAAAACTACAAATTTCTGGTAACTGGCTTTAGAGATTTCGATGGTTACTGGAAAGTTTGGAATGGAGGTTTATGTTATATTATGTTATGTTGTCAAAAAGAGCATTGTTTTGGTATGGTTCATTATATGGATTACATAATATGGAGCTTGAACAGATGGAAATTCTAAATGCATAATGATCAGGTAGGATCTATATTTATTTTACTACGAAGAAAAGTGGAATTTGGAGCCTGATTCGGTGAAATTACTATGCAATAGAAAAATCATTAGTTTTGTTTTTATCTAGTTTGTTTAATTAGTTTAATTTGGTTTGACAAAACAAAAAATTAAAAAAATTAATGATAGTTTTACGTTAGGAGCTATTTGATTAGGATTGAGTTTTATGACTCATGTCTGATAACCCTTGTAATCACCTATGCGTGTCTCTCTATTATTAATTTAATGTTTATTGAATCTTTTATTTTTTTAAATCTGTTTTAAAACAAATTTTTTTCGTATGTTACATACAACTTAAAAAGTCTTCACCAATGATAATTTGGGACGTCAAGTTGGAGAAGAACTAAAAACTGAAATTTATCTTCATAAACATTGCTTCATAAACAGGGATCGGGAAAAATTAACAGAAATTTTTAAAAAAATCTAAGGTGTTGATTTTATTTTTTCAAAAATATTACAGCATATTTAATTATTTTCAGAACTTTTCATTTCATATTTATTTGGAGCTTTAACGTGGGGCCTTTTAAGATTTTGTTGAAATTTAACTGATGCTACTGATATGATTTGGTTACTGATTATCTTTGATCTGTTAAAAATATTTATTCTGCTGCTGAAAGTAAGAATTGAAGAAAAATAAAGTTAAAGTAAAAAAGAAAAGTCAGAATTTGGAGAAAATACACAGAAGAGTTTATAGTCGATTTCCTGGAGACGAATAACGAGCAATACCCTGGAATTCGCCTTTTGTGCACCGATTTTGATGATTTTTTGTTAAATTGTAGGTAATGACTATATTTCAAAGTCTAAATGTTAGATTTGTCCGCTATTGGCCTGTTTAATTGTTATTAACAAATTATTACTTTTTCGATAAGTGGCTAATTAATAATTAAATAATTTCGTCAAATTTTTATTATAATTGAATAAAGTTGGGTACTTATAGGTTTTTAGGGTCGTAGATTACGAATCCGATCCAAAGTGAAAATGGCGGCTATAAAATGGCCGCCGGTGTCAAAAACTTTAATATGTGAAATTTCGAATGAAAAATCGTACCAGGGGGTTTTTAAAGTCGCAAACTGTGATGTTAGGCTAAAAAATGACCCAGATGCAAAATGTTGGTCACAAAATGACCACCGAAACTAAATATGACTAAAATTCAAAATGTTTAATCTCTCCTACATGTTTATTTAAGATGGAGTAATACAGTAGTTATACAATTTTAAGACTGTTGCAATTATTAGTTATCTATATATCTATATATTATCCAGTTCGTTTGAGAGTTCCACCAGGCCGATCTGAGCGATTCTTTTTTTATATTAAAGTTTTCGCTGTGTAGATCAATCAACACTACTTAATTTTTATATATTTTTAATGTTTATATTTTTAATTTAAAAAACTCTAAAATGTTTAATTTGAGACGGACGAATCAGACATTCACTTGGAACGCTCTCTCTCTTTCTCCGGTGGTGAGTTTCGTAAGTAATCCCGCTCACCGGCTTATAAATATAAAAGGGTGCTGTAGCCGTCCACTTCCATCATTAATAAGCTGTTAATGTTTAAAAAATTGTTAGGTTGTTAGACAAAGAATAGTTGAAAATTATGGACAACAGGCGAATTAAAATAATAGCTGATGGCAATTGCTTATTCAAAGCAGTTTCATATTGTTTGTATAAAACGCAGGGAATTTGCCAACACTATGTTTATGTCATGTTTTTGAAATATGTACTAATAGACGTTTTCAAGAATGTTTTAAACAAGATCGATTTTTGATTTTATTCTTATCATTTCGTAAGGTAGAATTTCCGTATGTATGCATGTAGAATAAACCGGCGGGGAGGCCCGGGAGAGGTAAGCCAGAGAAATATATGTCGGAAGAGAGGAGGGTAAGCTGGGAGAGAGGAGTGCTAGATTTAGAATTCTCAACTGGTTATGTTTGGTTGTGTTTATTTAAATAATCACCCACGAAATTCCGAAGGATTATAATCACACATCGAATGTTGTATATAGGGAAATCCTTCAATGCTTTTGACCGTCATGTCTTGACGAGGTTGCCCTAGTTATTTATTTAAAATTCAAATTGGTGGAATGGAATTTAGTTTGAATAGTGTTAAAATAAATTAATACTCCATAAATTAACCAGATTCCGTTTAACTCTGAAACTTTATTTATCGTCAAATTTAAATAAAGAATATTGTATTAATTTTTATTTACTAGTGTTTCTTGTAAAGCACTGTTAGTTTCTTCATCTACTTCTAATTTTACATTATTAAATAAATTCAATTAAAAAATAATGCGGATTTTTGTGAATGAAGTTATTAAATTTTATTTAAGAAGTAATTCATTTTTTAGCTTTAGCATTCAGCTGTAGAAATAGATGAGATTGGTTGCATAACTGTCAGGTTTGTCAATGCTTTTGACGTGTTATTTTAATAATTAGAATGTATTGCGATGATATAATTAGGGCGGATTTCGTATTAATTAGGGAAATTACTAAACCTCACGATTATGCAGAAAATAAAAATGAAATAAATATTAGTAGCGAAACAAGTTAGTTTATGCATGCTAAATCATTTTACATGCAATGTTATTCTTAAAAATAACGAATTATAAGAAAAAAAAACTTTACGTTCTATCGTATAAATATAACTCAACTTCTTGAATTTAAATTTCAATGTAGGATTGTAAAAATAAACATTTTAGTCTTTAGATTTAATGAATTCACTTAAAAATAAGTCTTGTGTTTTAAATATATAGATGTTTTAATAAAGTTTTCTGGATTATTGTATAAAGTACAAGAACTGTTTAAGATTTTCTTAGTTTAAGTTGTTTAAAGGCATACAAATGATGATCCAAATTAATACTATCAACGTTAGTTGATCGGTTGAACAATTTGTAGTTTTTCTAATGCACTCAGTTGTGCATGGTGTAATTTTAATTAGGAAAGTTGTTAAACGGTATGATACAAATGTACCATGTGATGTTGGGCTGTATTTGGGATATAATTGACAGCTACCGTTGACGTTTATTTACAGCCTTGTGGTTTGTTTTAAGATACAAGTGTCTTATATCATTATGTTAGGAATTTCGTAGGCTATCTTTTTGTGTAGAATTTTTATAATTGTTTTACTTTGCTGACGTCAAATATTTGTTAACTATTCAATTGTTTTTGGAGAAGTATAAATACTTCTGCAAGGAAAAACAAGTTAGTTGCCATATTTTTACAGACGTGAAACTACCTCTTCTTGTTAACACAAATTATAAAAGTAAGGTTATGGACCAACTTATGTAAACATATGGGAAAGTAAATTATTATCAAGAAGAATTCTTATCATATATATTAATAAAAGGAAATAAGAAGATATCATTATCACTTTTCAATTTTATAGTATAAGTATAATTCAGTATAATTTAACCCTATTTGGCCGTACAACCAAGTATTATATAATTAGTTTAATAATAAAAGCTTATAATAAAACTGAACATTTAAATGACGGACGAGGTCCATGTTCTTCAATGGCAGATCATTTTCCTGGTACATGACCCATCAGTCCTTGGATGGTAGCTACGTTGATTTTACAAAACTTTTGGTATATTCGGCGTCTTAGCTACTCCTAAATTTGGACCTCCCATCCATTATCATAAACTTACCGACTCAAAAGAGCCTAAAACTCTTCTATAGATCTTGCCTGAGGCACAGTTGGAGGATTATCACCCTTAGGAACGAAAGTGATGTTGTAACCGGCTAACCAGCCTGTCAGCTAGATAATGACACCATGCTAGATCGGACCAAAATATTACTTGGTCATTAAGATGATGGGTATTATAAATTGATGTAATTTTGTGAAGCAGCTTTTAATGTAGAATTCGATCAATAAATCTATGATGAATTATTTGTAAGATTCGCAATTTGATTTTTTAATTCCTTTGTTAAACAATAGTTCCTTCCTTTACTTTAGTTACGTTTAATGTATCTTCCAGTAGGACTAGTCTACATTGCAACAATGTGCATGTACTGGTTCCGGCGATTTAGCTAGAACCAAAAACATAGAGGTAAATAGAATAGAATAGAATAGAAATTTATTGCATACTAAGAACAATTTACATTGCGTAATACGAGTACAAGTCAAACACAAATATAATGGGAATAGACAATTCCAAAAGTCTATAATCTAAAAATTCACAATAAAAAAATTAGCTTTAAAAAATTAGGTACATACAGTTAACAAAAATGATAGTAATTATTTCATAACATTTCAAGCATTGTATAACAGCCTTTTTCAAGTAGCTAAATTAATTTTCCATATATGGGTTAATGAAAGTATGTTGGGGGTTAATGAATTTATACATTATAATTTATCAATTAATCAAAATATTGAGCAACACTATAACATTTTTGGATGAGAATTTTTTTAAATTCAAGTTTAAAATTTGTTAAACTTAAATTTTTCAGAGTGTCAGGAAGTTTATTATACAACATTTTACCAATGCGCAAGGGCATGGAGGTATTCAGTCGAAATGGTTCTATTTGTAGAGTACCACTACTTCGGAGATTGCGGCCATGAACATCTTTCCTTGTTTCACAAGTAGGAAGAATTTCTTTGATGTGGATCAGTTGGGTGTATATGTATGCTGCTGGTAGCGTCAAAATGTTATTATTAATAAAAAAATGGTGTGCATGTTTCTTTTTCACTCACCCCTTCAATTATTCGAACAGTTTTCTTTTGTAGTCGAAAGACATTTTGTGCAGATGGGCAGTGTCCCCATACTAAGAGAGCATAGGTCATTCTGCTATGGAACAACGCAAAATAAGCTGTTTTGGCTGCGTCTTGATTGATTATGTTTTTTATTCTACGGATGGCATATATAGCTTTGGACAACTGTTGACACAATATATTGCAATGATGTTGCCAAGTTAGATGGTTATTCATATGAACACCCAAAAAAGTTCAACATAATTGCTTGGTTAAAGAGCAGTTTGGTTTTAGAAAAAAACCTATGTACAACTGATGCAATTAAATTTTTAACAGATCTAATCTTAAAAATATGGAAGACAAGAGTTGTACGGGAGCCCTTTATTGTGACTTAACAAAGGCTTTTGACCTTATGTGTCACGAAATCTTTCTCCTAAGAATTTAACGATATGGATTCAGAGGTATAGCTTACAAGTTAATTGAGTCATATCTCTCGAACAGAAAACATTATGTACTACACAATGGCCTTCAAAGTAATGTAATAGGTCAGAATATTGGCATCCCCCAAGGTTCCATACTGGGGCCTTTATTCTTCATAATGTTTGTGAATGATCTTCCGGCTAGCCTAGACTGCTACAGTATTTTGTACGCAGATGATACTACCCTTGTGACGTCAAACAAGAAAAGAGAAGACATTCAAAATCTACTTACAATTGTATTAAACAATGCCAATAAATGGTTTAGCACAAATAGATTTCTTTTAAATGAAGAAAAAACCCAACAAATAGTGTTCACTACCTCTAAGACCGAATAAGTTCAAGTGGTAACTTGTACTTGTAAATAATACAGGGTACGTCAGTGAAGCAGAAAATTTAAAAGCTTGGTAATTCATTTAACATTTGGTTTGATTTTTAACTTGAGGATATATTATCAGTCATTTATGCCATTTAGTAAACGGGGAACAGTGATCACATGCACATCGTGCTTTCTGTGTTAAATCATTTTATAAAAATGGTCACTCCGCGACAACTGTACGAAGGTTATTTCTTAATCGGTACAATATTCCATGTCATGGGCAGGTATGTTCATGCAATTAACCTAGGGGTTAAAAAGTTCGGAGAAACTGGGTCCACAATAAATTTAAAACATAAAGGAGCAGCAAGAAGTGTTTGAATGCCAGACAACATTGATAGAGTTCGAACTGCCATAACACGCAATTCAAAACGTTCTACGATTAAACATGCATTAACATTGAATATCAGTGAAATCAGTTTAAGTTTTCACCCCTATAAAATTCAAATTTTTCAGGAATTAAAAGACGCTGACTTTATTGCTGGCATAAATTTTTGACAAGAAATGTTGCTGCGTTTGGATGACGATAAAAACTTAATCCACCATATGTTTATGGCAGATGAAGCCCATTTTCATCTGAACGGCTACGTAAATAAGCAAAATAGTCGATATTGGATCTTTGAAAACCCACTTCAGTTACATGAGAAACCGTTATACAGTACGAAGATCACAGTGTGGCACTTGAGTCATCTGGCATTATTGGACTATTCTATTTTCAAAACGAATCGAGGAAACGCTACAACCGTTACTGCAGCACGTTACAGAAGCATGGTCATAACATTTTTGAGGGAAGAATTGGTTCGATTTCCATAAATTACGTGGTTCCAACAAGACGGTGCTACAAGTCATGCTCTTGTGTCTTTAAGAGAACTCTTTCCGAACCAGATCATATCCAAAAACGGGAACATTGTTTAATAGGTAGATCTCCTGATATGTCCGCAGGCGACTTTTTTCTTTGGGGTTTGCTCAAGAGTAAGGTGTATATTGAGCGACCGCATACGTTAGCGGAATTAAAATTAAAAACTCAAGAAGTTGTCAGGGCGAGTAATGGAAAATTTTCGATTAAGTCTACAGGAGTGCGTAGATCGTAATGGGGCCCACCTACCAAGCGTTATTTTTAAAAAATAAAATGGCATGTCTTCACAGAAAATTGTAGAAACATTCATATTAAAATAAAAACTTTAAATACAGAAGTTTTAAATTATCCCGCTGACGTACCCGTACATAATGCAACAATATGGAAAAGGTATTTATATAAAACGTAAATAATATAGAAAACAAAAATTTTATTTTCTCTTATAATTTAATGAACTAAACTGTAGATATCTACGTATATTTATTAAAAAATTAAATTATTTTTAATTTTTAAAAATAAATGCTTAGAGGCTTCGAGCATTAGAGCAATATATTCGTTAAAATAAAAATAATAATTTTTATATTTTTTCTTTCTATATACCTAGACAAAGCTCATCATTAACAATTTGTTTAACTTTTATTTTTTTACAACATGCTGAAAATATTTGTGTGCTTTAGGAAAACGGTTTTAGACGTTTTCTAGGCAACCCCTCATCTAGAAAACCAAATATTGTTATTAGAATCAGTAGCTAATTTATTGATGTTTATATCATGTTGACTTAATAAACAATTTCCAATGATAAATATTTTTAATTCCAGCCGTTATCTACACCAACGTGCTAAGTAAACCAGTAGAAATGTATGAATCAGAAGATCTAGTAGATTTAGAAAATTTAACCTTTACCTTCAGTTGTGCCGATAAAGCTGTGGGTTTTTATGCTGATCTAGAATATAATTGCCAAATATTTCATATGTGTGATGAAAAAGGCAAAAGGATACCTCATGTATGTGCCAATGAGACTAGCTTCAATCAAGAATTTAGGATATGTGATTGGAAATATAATTTTGATTGTTCAGATGCACAAAAATGGTAAGTAAGTTTTTTACGTTACCTTGATTTTATCTAAAGCAAATATATTTTATTCTATTTCACTCAAGTCGCCATGGGCGTATAAATAAAATATGTAAGACGTAATAAATATCTGCAATTTTAAAACAAGAATAGCGATTTTCTTAGTAACAATAATTTTTATGTTTCAAGTATTTCTTCATTATTACTAATATAAACTATAAAAATACAAGTCAACGTGTCATTTCTAATATTACTGTATTTTCTAACTAAGGTGTTTTGGTTTTTCCAAACTGTTGTCATCGTTCACGAAAGACGTGTGTATATATATAATATAAAATGTGCTGTATTCATGCTCTATAATGAACACTATTTTTTTGGTTGTTTTGATCTGTCAAATGCATTTCTGTTTTGATTGGTATTGCGTCTAGGATTAAAAAAAAGTTGAGTAATGTTATTACAATATATATGTTTCTTTTATTGGTTTGAAAATAAACTTCGTTAGGTGGAAATCGAATTATTTATTTTTATAGTAAAAACTTTAAAGTTTTCTGATATAGCTCCATGAAGTACAAATAATTTATATAATAACCATTCACATACATATACTTTAATAAGTAATTGAAATGCCGCAGGTGTTGAAATTCTGATAAACAATTTAAATGACCTAAAATAAAGTATACAAATTATGGAAAATTTGTTTGGTGTGATTTAGTTAAGTACTTAAGTACCGTTTTGAAATCAGTAATATAAATCATAAGTTTTTTAATGTAATATTTATTTGATAAACAAAAATAACGTTTCTAAAATTCATTTTTTTACTGCATAAATAAATAAAAGATAAAACAAACAAACTTTCTTTGATAAAATAACAGTGGGATTCGAACTGGCGATCATACGCATACGAAAACGTTGCCTTAACCGCTAAAACAAACTGACATCAAATCTCTAGTGAATTTTACTTACTTTTAGTTTTCTTATGATAACTTGATGTGCTCTTTTTTTGTTACATTTTAAGAGAAAATATCAAACGTGTAATAGACTCCTTTGGTTAATGTATGTGTAATGGTTTTAATATTTCTACAATTAATTTAATTTGTCCCTAATTAACATAAAACAATGCCGAATTTATGTGATTTCATCAAAAATATCTCCAAGTTCCGCTCTGCTAGGCCAGGCATCTGAATAATTAATCCTGGATGTCTTATTTAAATTGTCAACCAGTTTACCTTTACTCAGAAGACAATTTTGGTATCTTGCTTAAAAACGAAAACATTTGGAAAGTTACAAGTAGTTTCCAATTAATACAAGTTTAATTAGGTAACCCTTATTATGCACAGTAATTATTTGCTTTTTTATTTTACTGAGCAATATACAGCGTGTCATGAGTTAGAACGCATTAATTTTAAGGAGCGTTAGAAGACACCAAAAGGAACAAAAAAGTCTTATACAAATTTGTTCTAGAACGTACTACTTTTTCAGAAAAAAAATAAGAAAGTTGGAAACTTTAACATCATTTGACCGCGTTAATAATAGCACTTTAAGTATTAGGCTCTGGTGGCAGATGCATCTCATCTATCACAACAACAAACCTAAATAACGTTTTATCCCATTGTATGTCGTTTTCGCACAAAATTGAATTCTTTTTACAATTACAAATTTATTTTACTCAATTAAGAAACCTGACAACCCTGTAAAGTTTGTAATAAAATTTGCTCCACATTCGCACAAAATCTAATGTGAAAGTTTCTTGACATTGAAATAAAGCACATTTTACTTACAACCTTGCAATTTAAGAATATTTGGGTCAATGCCTGATCACAGCTTTGTAAATAATACCCTTTTTTAGAGTGACATAAAACTGAGTTTGTAGTTTGTTGAACTTTGAAATAATAATTTGTGAATGAAGCACTTTGTTTATCTAATAACAGTTTTTAATGATTTTATAAGAGAATATCTTTTAAAGAGAAGATTTATCTAATTTAAATTAGATAATTAGGTTAAGGTATTTTGTTGACACCTCGTTATGGCTACATTAGAAAAATCTTTAATTTTATAGAAATTAGGTGCCTTAATCATTTTCTTTTGCATAATATAGTATTTTTTATTAAAAAAACAAATACGTCAAGAAATTTTAAAAATATCCCGGAAATTAATAAATATAAAATGTAGATCAATTATTATCGTCTTATTTTTACAGTTGGTTTGTTATGAATCAGCGTAATCTTAACGTACAACGTACAAATTTTGTTTACGGTGCCGATTACAATTTTCGTAGAGTTAGTCGCCCGACTAATCTGCTTCGAATGTTTATTATTTTTAAACAGTGGCTGTCATCATCAGTTTGTTTGATTTTCTAAAACAAGGTCAAGACCTAGCTGCGATTATACTTAAGCAATGTTGCCAGATATGGCAATGATTTCTTCTAAATTACTCGAAAGCTTATTAACATAGAAAAAAATTTATTATTAATTTAAGACTTTTTTGTTCTTCTTGATGTCTGCTATCACCCCTTAAAATTAATGCGTTCTAACTCATGACACCCTGTATTTAGCATATTGTAACGGGTTCGGTATTGCGGGTATTTTTTGCTTTATTTTATTATTGAATTTGTGTTTAGATTGTAGATAATTTTAGTTTATTTATGACCTAAAGGGTGAAAAATATTTCATTTCAAAATATGCTTGCACAATTTATAGCTTTAAGCAAAACAAATTCTCTTTACACAGGTGTCAAGTTACGGTCTTGGTCACGTATTGGAATCACTTTGCAGGTTCCAAAGCAATTTTAAAAGCTATTCCCTTTATATCTCAATAATACAATTTTCATAAAATACATGAATGTATTACATCCTTCCAGCAAATAATTGTAACCAGCAAAATTATCTAAATAAACAGATAAACAAAAAATAAAAGCCATGCGATAAGCGGCATTTTGTAACCAGCAAAAGTTTTCTCAAAAACCCAAAAGGACCCCAGATTGAGTTAATCATTTTGTAACATACTAGTTTTTTCATCAACAAAATTCTAATAAGCAAATAAAGCATAAAACTTCCGCTTACGTGAAATATAGTACTTACTTATTTGAATTATCTTCAGCGGTCGAGTGTATTAATTACAAAGGCTTATTGATTTCAAATAGGACACAGAAATAATCGAACAGTATAGAGGGCGCCAGCTAAATTGTTTATGGTTATTCTTTAAAATAAACGATGGGAATCTACAATTCGGGAAAAGTCTACCATCTAAGTTGCATTATTTGTCACTTATTGTTATTATTTTATTTTTGTTAAAGGGGCCAGAGATAATTTCTCGTGTCCAGTTATAACGTTTTTTTTATTAATTTTTTATTTCGTTTATTATTTCAAATTCATGAAAATCGTTTAGCCAAATATGCAATACACAATTTATGTATATAAAACAGATGCAACATTTAATTACTGTATGAAATCCAAGAGCATTTCGAGGCATTACACATTAACTTATTTAGTGATTCTAAATACATTTATATCGTTTTCTAAATCAAAAACACTTTATTACTTAGTAACTTACTGTAGGTGTATTTTCTATTTGTTTGTTTTAACCTTAATCCACATTTAAACTAACACTTGTAAAAGCTAATAATTACAATAATCAAAAAAGCAAACACTGTCACATACTAAAGATGCTGGAACGTAGGCAGCTGTAGTTGAAGCCTGAACCCCTTGTTGAAAAAACCTTTTGAATTTGGATTTGAAACTTGAATTTTCGGATATTGCAACTATTTCCACTTTTTGACTTGCCGACTTAATTATTATTTATATTTTAATGATTTAGTCACTACTACATAGACACGATGATCGGAACTGCTAACAAAACAAATTAGAATTCACATTTATTAATGGTTTTTAAAAATTAACTCGTCATTACTAAAACATAAGACTTTCAAAATCTAATATTATCTATTATTAGTGAATATTCTCACAAGGGACATTCATACTTTAATAAGGACAGTTCAGTAAAGACACTGTCTCAAATTTCTCGCAGAAAACTAGGATACACTATTTATCCCCTTAGCGTTAAATTAACTCAAATAAAGAAACGTCAGCAGATTATCACAACTTTTACTCTCACATAAAGGTTTAAACAATAAACCCAATGAAACGCCGCTCAGACGCGTACTTTTGCACACCCTTCTGGACTTGTTGACGGGAAGAATGTGCATATTCTTCTAAAATTCCATATATCTTTTTTAAAATTCCAGCACTATCCAACCAATCACACGTTAACCATGACGCTTTTTTAAGAATTAAAATTAAATTTAGATAAATAAATCTCTCTTGTATGTTTATTAAAAAATGCAGACAACATAGAATTTTAAAATCCGAAACTTATCAAAGTGCAACTCTACTTAGCTATAATAATGTCGCGTAAAACATAAATTACAGGTCTCAAAGTGTTTTGTTCCTTTGTGAATATTTTAATGTTGAAGAAATCTGACTCAATATACAACTCTACAGTTCTTCCACTGGATCTTTACCCACACGTCATAGATTTTATGCGTACGAACTAATGAACAAGAATTTCTAATAAAATCAACGACTAGTTTCATATTTTTGACATTTTAGCCAAGTTCACAACCATTAACAGTCGTAAACTTTCGGATAACCTACAATTTTTAATAAGTTGCTGCAAAAAATGGTTTTATTTTTTACTTTTTCTAATTACAGAAAATGTGTGATGATCTTCAAACTACATATTTAGTAAAGCTGTTTTAAGAGTGAATAAAATAAAAATGACAGCTACCACACAAAAATTATTAAATGAATCACGCAGTTCTCACTCCTTCCCGCACTTTTTAGTTTTTTAAAAAGCAGAACTAAAATGAAATTTTTCGTAAATCTTAAATTATCTCTCTCACTTCATATTGCTTTTTGTGCGACCTTTCAATTTTTAGAACTGTCAAACAGCAAAATTTTATAGAATAAATTTGTAATTACAAATAAAAATTATTTCGGTTTTAAAATATTCATCATGCTTTTAGCGCCATCTCTCGAGAAAGCATTGCATTACCACTTAAAAAATGTACTTTATCCTTTATTCTTTATTATCTCACGTAAGTAATAAGGATGTGAACATATGAATTGTCTTTACTAGCTACACATAATTGATGACGTGTGGGTAAAGATCGAGTGGAAGAACTGTATTTGCCTAGAAAGAAGTTATAAAATACAATATATTTTTGTTAAACTGAATTTAATAGGATGCTTTAAAAGTATTGACGTTTATTTCGTTCGTCTTTTTAAAATACTATAAGAGAAATGTTATATAAATACGTGACTAAAAAGGAAATATGATCTGATAGAAAAACAAACAAGTTTATATAATTGATAATTGCATTTTAACGCTTGGCATCAGGCATAAGTTTTTGTTTGTAGGAACCTTATCTTTCGTACTATAAAAATCTCCCGTTTAGATTAGGTATCCTTCAAAAGAGGGGGTAAAGTAGCTGTTTTACTCGAAATGGAGTAGTGTTTATAAGACAAACCTTGTTAAGGTTTTGTTATCCTGAAACTATGTGATTTTTGTGTTTGTAGAGTTCAATTGCCTGGATGGCATTTAACAATATTTTTATGAATTTTCCTAATTCTAATCTAGGTCGCATAAGAAATAGTTTACACGCACATTTTGCTATCGTCGTCAGTATAAGTAACTTTTATCAGTTTGAATTTCTCAGTGTAATCATAGCGACGTTCTTCAAGGCAACCTAAATAAATTGTTTTAGCTCTTTGAAAACTACTACTAAATACTAATTATTTTTCCATTTAATTTATTTTTAACGTTGGAAAAAAATAAGGGTATTTTATTCGGACTGAAAAATGTTTGAGGCTCATCTGCAGTTACTCATCAAACTACAAACTCGGCACAAGTTAAACTTGTTTTACTCTTTATAAAACAATATAGTTCTACTGTTTTCCACTAAACCATTGTTCTAAATACGACACATTTTTTTCTATAAAAATAATGTCTTGGTGTTAAACTGGATTTGGGTTGGATTCGGATTTAAACCTTTGGGGCAAATAAAACAATATAGAAACCATTTTACCGTTTGACATATCATTGAATGTATCTCGTCTTGTTTTTGTAATCGTGTAATCAAAAAAAGAAAATATGCAATACACAGACCAGCAATTTGTACCGGTATATTTGATTGAAAAACTTTTGGAGGAAATTCTTAGTGATTTCATGTTTGTTATGAAGTAGCTAAAAATAATTCGTTGAGCGCCAAACATGATCACGGTTCAGTCATTTTTTTCAGCATTTCTTTAGCAAGATTCACTTAGTGGTACGAGGAATCGTTATTATTAGTGCTAGTCTGTTTTCGAATTGTACAAGTTTCATTTAAGGGTAAGATGTTGGTGTTGATTAAAGTTTTTTGAATGGCTGCTGTTGTGGAATTGAAGGATATTCGGAAAAGATGCTAGCAACTCTTGAATGTAAGATAACTTGTATAAAAATAGGTCGATTAAATACATCTAACTGATATCCAAATGCCAACTGTTAAGGAATTATGCAACTTTAAAGTTGAAAGCTTTATTTTTAATTTTTGCTGTAACTCAAAAACTATGATCAAATTTAGATGGAACTTAACATACGGAGGTGCTTGAGAATGCTTTTCTTTATTTTATGGTGTGTTTTATTAACGTGTGTCTATACGTATATCTGCTTTTTGTGGAACATCTCCATTCAAATGTAAACATACCTTAACAACAATTCCAAATGCCACTAACGTAAAACTTAAGTGTAAAAGTATCATGCAGCAATAGTTACTACAAACACATACGAGTATACCACCAACATATTGTTATAACATGACTACCTCGGCTTACCAAGTTTCATCTACATTGGATCATTAGTTTTGGAGCTATAGCGAAAATTAAAAATGTAGTGAAGGTAGTCACAATGGTGACTAATAAGAGTAGGCTTCCTGCACTATTGTCTATCTCAGCGGTTCTCAACCTTTTAATAATTGGGACCTAACTTCTCATATCAGCTTTAAGAGCGTCCCCTTCTAATAATTTCTTGGAGTCTATACAAGGTTAAAATTCCGCACAAACAGCGAAATTACGCCACATTTGGCAACACTGTCGCCCCCATCCTATTTCTTGCGGTTTCACGAGAAATAACGATTGTCGTTGCGTTTGACGTTTTATTTTATAACTATTATTTACCTATTCTTAAGGGTAACATTTTATTTTTGTATTTATAAAATGTATCTTTTCGTATTTTGGTTTCAGTAATAAGTTTTTGTTTTTTCATGTCTTCGCGTATCCCCTAAGGGGGCGCGCCCCACAGATTGAGAATCACTGGCTCTATCTTGTACTTTCCCTTTATTAGTAAAACGCTAAAATATAGATTATTATGTAATGCAGTGTGTTAGTGTGTATTACGTAGTTATGTAATATTATTTTTGTTCCCGTTGCCACATTAGCGGCACTTTATACCCACGACCTTGATGGGGGGGGGACCGGGAACAAATAATTAAATAATTCCAGGGACGACTGCCTATATGCAGCCAGTGAGGGCAATGAAATAAAACGTCTAAAAATAAAAGTTTTAATTCAAAATGTCTATAGCTCGGACGTCCTTAATGGACGACATTTTGAACAGTTCAAGTGAAATTTGATTCATACAAAAGTTACGAATTTTTTCATTATCTGTTCTTGTTTGTACCACTTCTGATAGAAATAATTTATTTATTTTGTTATATGTATTTTAATAAAATATTAAAGTGTAAAGACACAAAATACAGCAAGAAAATTACTAGGGGATGGCAAGTAGTAGTAAACAAATTTCTGTATATATCAGTTTCTGACTAAAAGAGAAAAGGCTTTTGTTTTGTTTGTAATAAATTTAGTTTTTAAAAAAATCAAGGCCAAGGTTACGTCGCAAGAAAAATTTCTAAGGTATATAAGAGCAACTGTACATTAGTTAACAATATAATAAAACCTTAATAAAGTGATAAGGATCTATCTACACATTCTTTTTTTTATTTTCAATACGTACTAAATAAGCAATCATAAGAAATATTGCTATAGCAGATACTATTGTTAAACTTATCCTTAATTACGACAAAAGCATTACTCCTGTGAGGTAGGCCATGTTGTATTATAGGAATTCTTAAACAATCTTTGAAGATCTTTTGAGCCAGTTTTTTAAATAGACATCTGTAAAACCAAAAATGGCATAAGAAATTTTTATTTTGCTACCGGAAAAAGAATTGAATTGCGCTGCAATTCATATTTGTGAACATCTCCGTATGTACACAGTGCATTTAAATTACACTTAAATCGATTTAATTCGCTGTCTTGTGAACATATACAGAAACTATTCGTGGATAAGAAAAAGTAAGCTGTGTAGCGAGCTAATAAAGACTTATTAGACTACGTCAGAAATCCTAGTCCTATTTTTATGGTTTAAAAAGATATGGTATTGAGATTTATAAACTTAATCAATGAATTAGAATAAAGTAAATTAAACTTACTGATATTCTTAAAGCTAAATTATCTTGTGCTGTATGTGAACCTTTACAAGGTGATTGTGCTACATTTCGGCTGTAGCATTTTAAGCATGCATAAAAATGCTGCATAATTACATGCTATAAAAAAGTTACCATTACTTTTGGTGTGGAGCGAATGAGCTATCATACCATAAGCAACATTTCCTCATGTATTACTCATTTGCATCATTCTTCTAACTTGAACATGATAATGATAACCTATACTGCAAAAGTGAGTAAATTACCCTAAAACCCGTGTGTAGAATCTTATTGTGCATTTGTTATACATTACTTTACATATACACATCTTTATGCAGAATGCAAATTTTTTATACCCTTTCGGGAAGTATTTGTCATTCAGAAATGTAGTTATATAAACAATTATTCTAAACATAAAATTAAAATACCTTAGTTTGCGATTATAATACACCTTCCCTTTTTAGAAACATGCAATTTAAATAGGTGATTATAATGACACGTGGTAATCTACATAGTTAATAAGGTCTTTATTTCAGCCATATACACCTGCAATATTTATAACTGTACTTTTTAATTGTTTTTCCGTTATACCAACGTTATTAACATATCACGAAGATTTAGAGAAAGTATTCATTTCTCTTTTTATTGTGACCAACTTAAAATACTATATTTTAAACGGTACCGATATTCCGAACCACACATTGTATTTAAATATAGCATGTATTTATTAAATTAATATTTTCTTAAATAAAAATATGAAATAAAACAATAATAAAATTAGAATGTTTCTTTTCTGTTACAGGTATTACCTAAATGAACTAACGTATGCAACAGATCCTCCAATTGAAGAAGATGATACAAAATGATCCAAAGAATTTACTTTGCGATGAAATGAAGATATACATAGATGAGTTAATGAAGATCTATTTACTATTATAGAAAATCTTGGATGGAAAGTTGCGACTTAGATCTCTGGAGATTAATGCACCATAGTTATTTATTTAGTTATTTGAAAAGTTACTTCCTTATGTTGTCGTCTTTGAATGTTTGCCTGTTTATAGAATAAGGTGTGTTTGCAGATGTACGTGTTTGTTTGTCCATTACATAAAGTATTTTTAACTATTTGTTGACTTTTTTTGCTCCTCACACAAGACCATTTTACCTATAGCAACCATAATCCTATAGCAACAGACTACAGTAAAAGCTATACAAAATATAAACCACCTACCTTTATTTTTCTAAAAAATTGCTCCGGCTAATAGCAAACGTGGTGAAACTTCAATAAACTCCACCACCATGAGACTTTTAGGTGCACTAAACAAATATAGATCTAGGAAACACAAGTAAAGTACACACAAAAAATATAAACTCCAGAATTTTCTTTAAATTGAAATGACAAAAAAAATTATTTATCATTGAACACAAATAACACAACAAAAAGAAAATTAATATTAAAAGAAACAATAAAATTTTGATATCATAGAAAAAGAAAAATCAATCCTAAGATAGCTTAATGCCTTTTATCCGAGGAGTAATATTTCTAGCTTCATCATAATCTTAATTAAATTATAACTAAATAAATACCTTAACATTTTTTAAATTTAATCGAAATTTGGCGCTTTTACGTTTACCAACTGATATAGTAACAACATAACAGTTATTTGCTTTCCATATGATTTGAAACTAAAATGGTAGAATGACAACATTTACCTCTTGTTCAAATAAATAATTAAAATTGAAATCCAGCTGCTTGATTGTAATACGGTAAGTCCATTTAATGATTAAATTTTATTTTAACAATTTTTCCTTCATCCGAATTGTAACCAAGGTTGACAATTTCAATATCCACAAAAAGAATTTTCTTATAAATATAGAATTATTCTACAAATAAATTTATAGCACTGATTATTAAATTAATTAAATGTAATTATTAACCTAACACTTCGACGTTTACATGAATTTTTACAAAAATTATCCGAACTCACTACATAGCCTTAAAGTTTTTTAAATTTTGCTCTTAGCATATGAGCACTATATGAAAGATCTAAAATAACAGAAAATTTGTCACCAAATTGGTTGCTCTTTTTATATCCTTTTTAAAACAAAAACCAAATATAGTGATTTTTTGGTTACAAACGAAAGACGTTTTTAGAACTAAATACTACATAACCAACATAATTCGATTATAACTATTAATTATTGTTTAAACAAATTTAATAAAAGGATAGCCAAAAAAATCTCTTTTCAACGATATAATACACGTGTACTAAAATAAAATAACAAGTTCACTAGAACATGTCAACCAAATCATCTTTCATGTACAACTATCAAATAACTAAAATTACTTTAATTGCTAAAAACTGCCTAGTTACATCTTCCTATGTTAACAAAATCTGACCTTACATCCTATTGAACATTATTCACTTATTTTTAGATATACAAATTGTAAAATAATAGCTAAATACCTTATTTCAGATTGCCATGGCAAAACGCAGAATTTTGCATTTTTATTTCTATGATATCTTCTACAAAAAACAAACCGAACATTTACATTTATTTCAAGATTGTGCCCAAGGAACTGTTTCACAACAACGTAATGAATCAAATTAGCCACAATTTGCATAATCCAAGTAAATAAGAAAGTCGTTAACTTGTAACATACTTTTTTTATATTAAAACAGCAAGGTAGCAAATACTTGCATACATCATCACAACCATGCACCTTGTATGTTTTAAGTTAAAACGTGCATTGAAATGGCTTCCAATTCATTTTGTCTTGCATAAATGTGTAACGATACCAGATCGTTATACCAGATCGGTATCGGCGCTAGTGTTAAGTTTTCCTTTTTTGTAAATTATTTTGTAATCATATTCCTATAGTGTAGCGCCGCGAACTAGTTTGGGATTGGACTCCGTTAGAGAAAATAACATCAAGTGGCTTATAGATGAGATCTAAAATATTTCACAGTTCATAATATGGCTAGGCGTTATCTATTAGAAGATCTTTTACTATAGGGCCTTGATAAAGGACTAAACCTGCAGCGAAATTCGAATCTGTTGTAAAGATGAACGGTGACGAGGTAAGTCTGGGTATTGTAAAATGAGACCTTTTATGAAATTTTTTTACAAGTGTTAAGAGTCGATGAATTCTTGGCTGTCTTTTATTTTATCATTCCTTTTGCGGCATTGTGTTAAAAGGTTTTGTTAATTTAGCTAAGTACTTGATAAATTTTCTATAATAGCCTATTCTGGGAATCGGAAAATTCTCTATGGCCCTTAGCTTTTATTAATTGTAACTGGTTTTAAATTTTTTACGTATTTCTGTAGAAGTGTTGAGAAGATTTCAATGTCATCCATGTAAACTAGACAAATCTTATTCTGCAAATCCTTCAAAACCCCATTCATTACCATCATAAAAGGTTGCTGTACAGTGCCGTCTAGCTTCCGAATTTAGATGCATTTCCACAGGTTAAAGCCGGAGGTTAAGTTTAAAGTGCTATTTTAACGTCCTAATGTATCTAATATGTCTGGAATATTTGGTAAAGGATAACGTTTGTCTATATTTTTTTTATTTAATTTTCTATAATTAATTACTATATGCCATTTTTACTAAATTTTCTATATTAACCCTCATAAGGCCAAGTGGGGTACAGTTGTACCCCAGGTTAGGTTTTTGGATTATATCTAGAAATATAATTTTTTCTTGCGGATGGGAGTCTATGACTTTGTCACTTACATTGTTTTACACTATCTTCATCTGCAATTTTTCCAAAATATTTGTCGTTTTAAAAATAAAACAGGATATTTCCTCTGGGGTACACCCGTGACCCTCCCGGCCGTTTGAGTGTGTTACTTCTGATGTAGTTATACGTTCTCCTTTATTCGAGTAAAACCATTTTTCGTACTCAGAACCATACAATACCGGGAATCCCCTATTTTATGTTAGGCCAAGGTTCTATAAGCCGAGGAATCCCCTATTTTACACTAGGTCAAGATTCTGTAAGCCGGGGAATCCCACGCTTGTTATTTATATCTAGATTTATAGTTGGTAGTGGCGTTTAGTTGAGAAAAGACATGAAAATCGTGATCCTAAAAAGGTCATTCAAAAAATTCTTCCATTTTCGCTTTTATGAAGAATCGAACATTGGTATCATACGTGCCCAAAAAGAATGCATCAGTAATTTTGCTATCTAGCGAGCACGTCGATGATCAAATTAGCAACGACAAAAATAATTCAAAACCACATATCATTTTACATTACAAGACAAAGGGTGCAGTTGCCACTGTAGATCAGATGTCACAGCAGTACACCACTCGACGAAAAACAAACAGATGGCCAATGATTTTTTTTCTATCACTTTTTCGATACTGCTACCATAGACTCCTACAGAATATGGACCTTGAAACATCCCGAATATTTAAAAGGCCAATTAGATTCTCGGAGGAAATATCTTCTTAATTTGGGAAAAGAACTAGTATCTGACAAAATTACTAAACGTTACCATATACCTCGTATACAGTCATCCACAAAGGAACACATGCTTAAGGTTGTAGTGGTCAGACCTACAGTCAACCAAAATTATCAAAGTAGCTGTAGCAAGTCATTTTGTCACAAAACAATTTTCATAATAATCAATTTACCTAGTTCTGTTATTACATACAAGTTCAGGCAAAATATGTAATTTATTTTAAAAATAACAACTGTTTGCTTCAATATAAAATGTTGGGGGTGTTTATTACAGTTTCTTTGGGGTTGGTAACTTGATTTTATGTTTAGGGATGGTTATTACAGGTTCTTTAATGTTGGTAGTTTGGGTTGCTAAGGAGTAGTTAAGGGACGTTGTGTTTTTGTTTTTGAAACAGGGAGGTGGTTTTGGGAAAACAGAGAGGAAGGAGCCATATTGGCTTGGTTTGTAAAACTGAATATAAATTCATGTAAGTGTTTCTGTTAATTGAATTTATGTTGATTCTAGTTGTGTGGTGTAATTTTTGTATTGTTTAATTAATCTGAAACCCAAATCTCTCGTTTGAATATATATATATAAATCCAGCTCTAGGCAGTAACTAGATTCGTTTGATACTTTTTAATAATTCATTTTATCCTTTTGATGTGTAAATATTACTAGAAAATAATGTCTTATAACGTGAGTCCTAGCATTACAGCTAATTATTGCCAATTTGATATTTTATTAGTGGGTAAATACGACTACTGCTGTTATGTGTTTTACTGTCAGTTGTTATTGAGTTTTTAGGTTAATATTTATAACCTAACAAAACATTTTACTTTGTGACTAAAAAAATGAAGGGATAATCTTTTGGTCCGGAACAAGAGATTATGTTACCCTAAGGTTAGAATTATTATTATTTAAAAGTGTATTAATCTGCACGGTGGTAATAAAACCCATGATAGGCCGTGTAAGAGAAAATCTGATTTAGTATTTAAGAGACGAAGGCTCCACGGTGGCTTAAGTCCATTGATCAGCCGGGTTGTAGAACCGTCCAAAGACTGTTGGGTACGAAGGCTCCCCGGTGGCTTAAGTCCATTTGATAGGCCGTGTCGTAGAACCGTCAAACTGTTTTGTTTTGCATATTTATATTATTTATATGTGCTATGTTATTCTTTTTCAGTGCTTATAACACACTCTCGCTTGTCTAGGTATCTAGATACGAGCTTTCCCTGTTGTTGACAGTAAAACTATGTCTTGAAAAAGACGTGTTCTGATATAACCATATATGGTTTGGTCACAACGTATATGTTGCTATGTCAAATATGATATAATTTTTGTTCAGCAGTCCTTGTGTATTCATTTTAATCTGGCACGTTTACCTTGCCTAGTTTATCTGTAAATCTTTTTGATTGACTCTGTTTCACTCATTTTTGATGTTTTATGTCATTGAGAGATTTGCGTTTGTCTATTTATAAATGCCTGGTATAATTACACAACTGTATCAACTTGATAAATTGATTTATTGACCTGTATTGTTTAATGTAACCAAACTAAATAATCATTTGATCACATATAAAACTTGCAGCGTGTACGTATTTAAGCTGGGCTAGCATATAATTTCAAGGAGGTTTTTAGAGAACTAGCCATTTATTTGTATCAGTTTAAATACGTCCCTCCTCGCTCAAGATTAAGAATAAATTAATAAAATAATACAATCATATTTAATTGTTCTTTTATTTGTGTTTTTTTTTACTTGTGTTTTCTCTTTCTCCGTCCGTATGAAGTAGATCAATCGTTATCAACCTTGGTCACCTGTTATAAAAAATAATCACAACGTAGGATCCAGTTTGTTAAATATCAAGTTTGTTCTTTTTGTTATATTTATCTTTATAAAGTTTGTCATTTGTAAGGTTGGTAATACTGTGTCAATTTCCGGTTTGTTAAATATTTGAATTTTACGCGGGTAGAGTAAGATGGGCCGTGATCGTCTAGTGGGTAGGGACCCCGGCTCATTACAAGGTTCTGCCAGAATTACGGAACAGTGCAACTGGATCTAGTTCAGTGAAGAAGCTTCCTCTGGTCGGTGTTTTTTGTGTCCGCGAAACAGAGACAAAAAATCCCGAAATAAAAGATTTTTTTTTGAGTTCAGAAAAACAATTTATCTGCTAAAAATGTAAAAATAATAATGCAAACTAAATGTATGACTCATGTATCTTATAAAATAAATAAATCTTAGTTAGAAACTAGTTTTCCATTATTTCAGTCAGTAGCCCCTAACAACGTTTGCATATGTACTGTAAAAGCAAAAAATACTTGGGGTGCACTTCTACCCCACTTGGCCGTCAACGTATCTAACAGATCTTGGCCTTATGAGGGTTAAAGATATTAAAACGTGAACCGAGGAGCTTTTGCCTAGGTGGGTCCTTTGTGTTGTAGCACAATTAGCTACATATAGTGTTTACTGCTACGTTATCAACACGAAAATAAACATCAAGTATTTACGTATCTTTTTTATTAAGATAGATTCACTTGACACGGTTAATAACAGAAAACTAAAAAGATTTTCAGGTAAAATATCTACACACTAAATTAGGTATAAATAATAATCGTTTCGTAGTTTAGAAATTCACACTTGAGCTGCTGAGAATTGTATAAGAATAACCAAATTTGTCGTTACTCCTCCAATAATCTGAAAATGAATATTATGTATTACAAATGCAACAATCATAAAATAGTTTATTACACAACAAGTAATGAAAGCAATACATTTTTTTATGAGTTTGAAGTTTGCTTTCTAAAAGATGCTTTTTGAAAGATACTTTCATACGTGTTGTACATGTAAATTTGCATATTGGTATGTTGTAACTCGAAATTTGATAGCAAAGAAATGCAGAATTTACAATTGTCAAATTCACAAGTTTGCTGTTGCTTATAGCATGAAAATGCCCAATAATATAGTTTTTCTTTACGATTTCTCGTTAAAAAAAACTTTCACTATACAATCATCAATATACAAAGAAATTTTTTACACATTGTAAAAGAAATATATACTAAGTACTTACTGAAAACAGCAACGTATAATTTATTGGAAAAAGACCTCCTGAACTGAACTCTACCCTCTTATGAGCTATTTGTAGTGAAAACATTTCTATTTGATCCTTTACATCATTATCATCAGTATCAATTTTATGTATTAGCGTTCCCGATTTGTTTGCCTGATAATAAAGAGAACAATCATTTCTATTTTCACGCATGGTTTAATAAATATGTTATAGATTATTAATAAAGCACCAAATATAAAAGGAGTAGATCAAAGATTAGCTCCGGTTAAAGCTCAATTAGGTAAAGGAGGAAGATGTTTTGGATTTAACGGCTACACTACGGGAGAACCAACATCTAAGGTGATATAACCCCCATTTAACATGCAACACATCACACACGCCCAAAGTTGCGGCGGTAAACTTTCCAAGTTAGAAAACCCTGCCGCCCTAAGTGGGACTCGAACCCACGACCCTTGGAACACGAGTAGTGTACTAACACATTGTCTACCGTCGGTCGTAGGAACAGGTACCGTAAAACCTGTTAAATGCTGAAAGAGGATCTATCCCAAGTGCGAAGACCCGACTTCAATCAAAAAAATTTGTACCTACACACATAATACGTATACTTTGTATAAACAAAACAGTTTTAAAAAATTTCCCGAATATATTGTTATTAGTAAAATAAAATAAGTAAAATACGAAATCCAAAGCGCGTTTAGCATGTCTCATGTATATATCTAATATCTGTATAAAATATCTTGTATAATACCAAGTATGACTACAAATATTCTTATACACCGTGTTCGTTGTAACATTTGCTATAGGAAATTGGTACGGGAAATCCGAAATATGCCAAATAGTTCGTTCTCGAGTAAAAGTCAGTGAAATTCATAGTTGCAATCGATAGAAAAGATATTCTAATGTACCGTTCAAAAATATTACTCTTAATAACAATCCCGATTCTTCAGAAATTATAAATTCATGAATTATTTGCAAAACATTAATTTAAAAGCCGAAAACTGAAAAGTCGACGCGACCTGTCTCCGTGGTTCAATGGTTAAAATGTTCGGCTTGCTAAACTGCTCGTGGGCTCGTGGAATACAAGATCGAACCCCGTTACAAACAAGACTTTTTTTTAAATTTTATTTGTCATTACTCTTTAATTTAATAACAATTTAAATAATTTGTTATTATTAATTTTTTTTCGAAAAACGTATAGGAAAAAATATTAAAAATAAAAAATAATGATACCCAATTAATAAAACGTGAGTTCAAGAATTCTCATTACGTATTTATTTCAAATTAAAATAAATAAAATGTAAAATAACTACTTGTCAATACTGAAACTTTAAATGTATTTAAATCTTCCGGATTTTGAGTGTTAGTAAACTAATATTGTAAAAATTGGTTTTTGTAGTATGCAGTATGAAAAAGCATCATCAGTTTTCATTTCTAATTTATTATTTCTTGTACGTTTTTCGAATAAAAGAATAATAACAAATTATTTAAATTGTTATTAAATTAAAGATTAATGACAAATAAAATTTAAAAAAGTCTTGCTTGTAACGGGGTTCGATCTTGCATTCCACGAACCCGTGCGTTTAGCAAGCCGAACGTTAAAACCATTGAACCACGGAGGCAAGTGCGCCAACTTTTCAGGTTTCGGCTTTTAAATTAATGTTTTGCAAATAATTCATAAATTTATAATTTCTGAAGAATTGGGATTGGCATTAAGGGTAATATTTTTGGACAGTACTTTAGAATATCTTATCTATCGATTGCAACCATTAATTCCACCGACTTTTATTCGAGAACGAACTATTTGGCATATTTCAGATTTCCCATACTAATTCCCTATAGCAAATGTTACAACGAACACGGTGTATAAATAGAAATGAATTTATAGAATTTATCTCAGTGGAAAATTGGATGATTTTAGAAAATTTTCTGACATTTGAACAAAAAATTTAAATATACCATTACACTTACTAACCTCATGCGACAATGCCATTGTAAATTATTTCTCATTTCACTTAATTTGTTATTTATATTTTTTATATCAACACAAGAATTACATTTTTTCTAATTTGCTAATTGTTTGAAGCATTTGCTGAAGCAAGTAAGAAGAAAGAAAAGTTATCAAAATCAAACAATTATTAAGAAATCTTAAGCAGCTATTAAAGTAAAATAAATATTTATGTGGTAAATTTAACCAGAAGTTAATATTTGGTTTGATAAATATAAAAGCTTTTAACTTCCGCTTAATGTCGCTTAATAATCGCTTCCCTTTTAGTGTACCTAAATTGAATTTAAACTAAATTTTTATTAATTTTTGGATATGATTATTTGAAATAATTTGTAAAGCGTATAGTAACAAAAATTTTTATATTAATATACAATTTAATAGTCGAAAATGGAATATAGGGATTAATCTGTGCTTTTAAAACATCGTTTGTAAAATCTCCCCAAGTAAATAAACTTACTATTTATTCTTAACATTCTGTTCATTAGTTTCAAGAGCACTCATATGCTGAAAATGGTAAAAAATATATTTAGACCCTCTTACAAAGAATACTTAATCATTTAACGAAATACTTTTAATATAAATGTGGTAGGGGCGCGCTAATGTTTTTTCGTAGTTCAATTAGTCAAAGCAGAGTGATAATAAACCAAAGTCACTACCGCGTCAGGTTCGATTCCAGCTGGCAGCTAACTTTTTCTATTTTTATCATTTAAAATATAAGATTAGAAATTTAAAGATTTTACGCATAGCTTTATAAATTTTATTTCAAAATTCTTATTTTGACCCGTAATATTGCACACGATCAAAAAACAGAATGCCAAATCTGATTTGAAATGTGTTGAACGATTAAGTAAAAATGAAGACCTTTTTACATTAATAATCTAAATAGGTACTTATCGAGAATATTAAATTTAAGAAATGCTTTTACCAAGAAAATGGTGTAGGTCACACTTTTGGTTTAATTACCAATTGACTTAGGTATTTATTTTATCAAGTTAACTAGAACATTAAAATGCAAGAAAAAATCTTAATAGGCACTAAAATAAAACATTTAGCAAAACTAAAAAAATTATGTAAAAAATAAACAAAACGTCTATGTAGCAACTCTTCAAACAAGCCACCATTCGCTGCTAGAAGATACACAGTCTATTGTAAAATTCTCGTCTTACTATTTGTTGTTGCAAGAGTTTTTAGCTTTTTGTAATTTCTTCATTTAAAGTTCTTAAATAAAAGGTTGCCATTTGATATATGAAGTTTGTCATATTTGACAGGTAATTGGTTAATTTCAAATGTCCTGCATTTTGCACTGTAAATCATTTTATTTTTACAATAATTGTTGTTTAAAGTGACAAAGTAATTTAATATTTATTTTAAAATAAAAAAGAAACAAAATTGAATATGAGTTTGTAACTTAATAATTTTATTAACAATTAAAAATTATTAATCAATTATTTGATTCAATAAAATTTGATTAACGAGCAGTGTGAATTGGCGTTTTTGAGAATAATATTTACATCAATATTTTAAGTTATGGAGCAAACTCTAATCTTATTAAATTTTTCACATTTTAATATAATGTTCTATGCGGCTCGGGACACCTTATAGTATATCTTCGGCGGAAGATTTTGATACATGTTTTACTGATATTGGCACAACTTTCGGGGCAAAAGCAACTCAAAACTAAAAAAATCAAAGCCACTCTAATCTATATAATATTAGTGTCTATTATTGACTTAATAATTAAATTAGTTACCTCTTCCACTGTTATACTACAAATATAGCAAACATAAACAGTTTCCACAACAAAAGTGGCACAATTAAATAATGCTCCTGTTAATACAAAAGATCTATTAGGTATTTCTGTGCGATCCCAATACATACTGCAAAAATATAAATTGACAACACTGGCAACGAACGTGTTCAGAAAACTCATCAATAACACCACACCAAAACGTTCATTAATTATTTCAGACAATTTACTTAATTCATGATGAAGAGGGCATACGACCCGTAACATTTTTAATTTAGTCCCTAAAAATGTTTTCAATTTAATTATTTTTATATCATCAGTTAAGAAATTATTCATGGTGTTTTGTAAAGTAGTCAAGTGTTCGTTTAAGATCTGAAAACGATTCTTTAGAATTGAAACGTAAATTGTCACTTCTTGACATATAACAGTATTCACGATTATAGGAAAATGAAATAATATTTCAAATAAAATTCCATTAAAGAGTGAACTTTCCATTTCAGCAAATAGCTGGAGTGTTTGCGCCCCAACCGATATAATAATTAGGGCAAAACGTACAACAATCTGTATGTAGATTAATTGATTAAGTTTATTGTAGCTTATCCAGACACCAAGTTTTCTCATCTCTTTATCAAAATTTATTATTTTCATTAAGATCATGATGCTTCTTTTTTGATATCGTGCACTAAACAACCAAGCTGTTATCACTAGCACAGTAGTTGCACAAAGTTGCATGACGTCTGTTGTTTTTACTATTAAAGAGTTGTATAGAAGATCACTGCGACTGTATACTGCATAAGCAAATGCTACTAAATATACCGCGGATATAAAAAATTTTAAATAAATTGTAAACTTCGATACCTTATAACCTTTTTCGTTAAACCTAAATGATATCAGTCCAAATATCTTACTCGTTATTAACATTGGTTTGATAGCTTGAAAAAAATTCATCGACATTTTTGTGTTGAAAGCAGTAACGGACAAGGAATTGGAATAAGAATTATTGTTAAGATATTTCATTTCATTTATACATGTAGATGTTTATTTATTTGTTTAATAGTTGATGAATTGAATAGAAGAACATAATTTTGTTAAGTGAAAACTTTTTATTGACCTTACATTAAGCTGATAATAATTATGCCCTCATATCAATCTATATATAATTTATTGACAACCTAAGAGTTTTATTGTACTTTTAAATTAATTAAAGAACGCATTGGCAGCTAGTATATTTCGGGCAACTCGAATGTAGTAAATCAACCAATAGGTAAGTGAATATAGTTCCACAATTCATTTAATCAATAAATATTTAATATAATTAATGATTAATTTCGTTTACTTTATAGTCTTTACACAGTTGTTTTTCAAAATTATTGTTATTTTATAAATAATTATCAAATATTAGTTTAAAACGGAATTATATACACAAAGATTTAATTTAAGAATTTAAATTTAATAAATGAACACTTGTCCGGAAGCTACTAAGATTAAAATCTGACAAGCGCTTGTGTCAGAAAATAAGATGCAAAAGCTACATACGTAAACTAAAAAAAGAACAAAAATATTATATATTAGAAAGATGATAACCAAATTCTGACATGACCAGCATTCTGAAAGGCTGAAACTAGTTCCTTAGGAAAACACACTTTCAAAATTGTTGTAGTAAGTCTTTAAATGCTGTTATTTTCATATCGGGCAGAAGCCCAACTTAGTTATTAAATTACAATGTTATTTTTATATATTTGCTCTACTAAATAGTCTCATCAGGTCACTCACTTTACGCGCGGCTTTAAAAGCGTTATTACTTCGTTTTCAACTAATGCCCTAATGACACCTTAAATGACGGTAGAATTTGACAAAGTCCCTTTTTTACTGTGAAGATATTGAATACAAAAGTTAAAATGAATAGTTGTTTAAATTTAATTGTTACCGTACACTTCAATTGGCCAACTGCTTTATTTAGTTTTATGCTACTGGTTTACATTTTGTTCAACGTCCTGCTTGAGCAACTGAGAGAATTAATTTCATGTAAATTTAGCGACTTTGAGTTTTTATTACGTATGTGACATACCTGCCTCTAAATTCAACTGCCACACTCTCCCTTCTCATGGGCGAGGAAGTGAGATGCGCTCAATTATCGCGTCATTTATTTATGTGAGTTCTACAAGTTTTTCATTGGTGAAACCAAGGTTGTGATCCATCCTCTACTAGCTCTAGAGGCTAGTGCCGGAGGTATTTACATGCTCGACCACCAGTTCATTTTTCTTATGGTGTTCCTGTACTTCTAGTAGAGCATGCGGACTTTCCACTTGTCCTATCGAATACATACAAACCAATCGTGGACTGGGTTTAGACAATTTGCTCACCGCGATGTACCAATTAAAGGTCTGCTGAGAGTAAATCAGGAGATTTGAGACTGAAGCAAACCCTCATTAAATTGTATATTAAGAGTAGATTATTCCTATAACTAAACGTAGGTTTCGGCTTCAAGAATCAAATTTACCATTATCATTTACTTTGTAAAAAACATAAAACCCAAAAAACAAACTCACGCATGTGGGCCAAAATTGTAACGCCAAAATCCGCAAATAAATTAAAAATGTTATATATGCTTTTAAGAAATGTCACTCTTATTTTTTTGTAACAAATTACTTGCAGATTGTAGGAATTACTTAAAAAGCTTACTGATTTTAGGTTTAAAGAATAGGAATTATTAAAAAATATATTTTAGGGCGCTACAGAATTGTATATAGAAGTCCACCCTTGTGGAAAGCTCTGCGAGCTTGTCGCGTTACTTGGGTCAGAATGCTAATGCTGAACTACGAATGCTTGCACCCCGTATTAATGAAACTCAAACCAAACTTGAATTTCAAAACAGAGAAGATATAACTCATAACATGCGGTTTACAAAGAAAGAGAATTATTGAAAATTCTGGAAGTTTGGTTTATGTCACGATTAACCAATGATAAAAAACAAAATCTACTCGATTTGAATTTAATAATTTTATCTAAAATGGAATTCTCAGTAATAAAACGTGTTTGTTCTAAATCGTAATGAAGAAATCTATTTATTCTATTCTAAATGGAACATAGTTAAGTAAGTTTGAAGAAGACTAGTTTCAAAGTTATTTTAACAAACAAATAATAAATCTGAAAAAACTGCCCTGCAAGATTGTGTTAATTTTACTGCAAAGCGTGAAAAATAAGTTCGAGACGTTGTAATACAGGGACGTACAGGTTTTATTTTATTTCGAAGTTATTACAATACAAAGCCGTGTTTAGTTTGATTTTAACCACCAATATAGCAATTAAACCTACCAAAACAGACCTTGGTAATCCCATTCCGAAATGATTGTTTGATTCCGAATAAAAATTTTACAATTAAATTTAATTAAATTCTCTTATATTTTGAAATGTAAAGTTTTTAGAGATTTGAACTTTTAAAATTCCAAGTTTAATAGTTAAAGCTTAAACATTATAAAGATTAATAGTATATTAAAAAGTATTAGTTTCATAACACATTTTTAGCGCACGTGTCCAAAGGGCAAGTTCGATAAGGCGTGTTATGATGCGTTCGCATCATAATACGTTTTTAAAACGATAAAAAGTGTTCACTTTTTATCGTTTTAAAAACGTAACTTATTTTCAAATAATATTTACTAGTGAAGCTTTGAGAAGATCTTTGACAATTGCCAACACTGAAAGTTCCAGTTCTGTATGTTTTCCAAATTTACAGCGTAAATAAAATGAGCCAAAAATAACAAACACCTATACTTTCCGCCTATGATAGTAATTTCTGAAGAATAGTTTAATTTTGTTTGGAATTTTATTATTGAACAGACGAGTTATTGTTATCTTCCAGCAATTATTTATCTTATCTACCAACCGGGATTTTTCCCCCGGGATGGAGATCTTTCAGAGATTTTCATACTTTAACGCACGTATCACATTTAAAGTTAAACATTGATGAGCTATGTTGTATTTATATAATTTATATAAAATATACACAACTGTGTAACGGTATAATTTCTAACGGCTTCAAATACGTAGAATTTTACATTTATATTCATTAAAAATCTTAAGTTCGGTCCTGTAAGACTGCGCTTTATTTAAACCAGAACTTCGTCAAGTAAATATTTCTTATGAAAACATTTTAAGAAAAAATTGTTTTACTTTAATATAATTAAAGAACGTGGAGTCATAAAAATGATGTCTTTTAGTATTTTGCTAAATTGCATTTTGGCATAATATCAATTACTTCGTGAGAGACCTTGATACAGAAAACTGTGGGAAGTACTTGGTCATCAATTTCACAAAAAGAAAAAGGAATATTTCTGTTAACATTCTGAGAATACAGGATTCAAAAATAAAGTTTTCTTTGCCTGTTATTTGCGTTTTAAAATTTAAGTCCGGTTAAGGCGTAGCAATCTTCGTCTCGACGCCAGATGAGGCGCCACTTCGTATTAGTTTGGCGCGCAATTTCTGAGGTTCTACTTTCTACATTTAAGTCGAGAATCCTATAGAAGGTCAACCAAAAAGCATCCTTATTGTATAAAAACATATGTTTCTACGCGCGAGATTCGTGATCCGAGATGATAAAAACCCTCGCTGAGGTTGACGCAAAAAGATTCGCCACGGCACCCTTACAGCAAGCGGTCGATTGCGGTCGATATTAAAATTAATTAAGTTCAAATTATACAATCAAATATTAAATAAACATTAGTAGGTATAAGCTACAAAGCTAATTTATTTAGTGTGAGATATTTACATGCAATGTTCTTCCTAAAATTAATAAAACAGAACAGAATGGAGAACACACTTTGGTAAAACTATCACAATATATATAGGAAAATAATTTGGCTTAATTTGGTTTTTACATTTTATAAAATGCACTAATTAACTAGTTGAGTAAGATTAGGATATCGTTTCAGCTGTTTGACCGTTATTTGTGTAATTTTCATTTCACATAATATGTGGGCTAAAACAGATAGGAATGGTATCTATCGATAAGCCAACTCGGTCTCAGGTTACGTTAATTAAATGGGTCTTTATCTAAAAGTCTACACCGTTAGAATTAACTTACTTGTTTTGAAATCTGACTAATTTAAGTTTTTCTCTTTTCACTGCACGATTTAATTTCATTTTGGAAAGTTATGTTTTATTTTATGTTTTTTGTCCAATGTTTCATTACAGTTAGCTGGATTATTGTACATAGATCTAAGATGGTTTAGGATTTTCTTAGTTTAAGTTGTTTTTAAGGCATTAAATGTTTAGTTTTTCTTTTTGTGTTGTATATAATGTAATGTAAACTTATGCCGGAAAATTGCTGTGTTGTAATGCAGTTGTTCCGTATGGTATTATAGCTGGAAATCATGTAATTAAGAAATAATTCAAATTTTAATTATCCATTTGAAAGTTATTGGTTTTAAGGAATTCCCAGCTTGTAAGACAATTTAGACCAGCGTTCCGCAATCTTTTTTATCTAGCAATCCAAAACTATCAATAAATAAGGAGACCCATACTAGGGTGGGCGATCTTAGATCTTAAAATAACAAGATATTATAGCATATATTTTTAACATGAGCCTAAATTAATAATAAAAATAAATATGCGACCCATTTTTAAACTTTCGCGACCAAAAATTAGATCGTGATCGTATGGTTGCGGTCTGATAATAATTTAAGCCACAAGTATGTTATATCAATTTGTGCGTCGTTTTACCAACTACATTTCTTTGTAAATAGAACGAAGAAATTCGATAATTTTTATCATTGTTAAATTTATGTGACGCCATTAGCGTTTGATTTTGTTAATTTCCAATTGCTTCCTCGTCCATTTTGCGGCAAAATGCATATAAAGGCCTGCAACGAAAAGCAATTTCAGTCAGTATAAAATACAGAAGCAGAAACCACGTCTCGCTGACTCCAAAATTATTAAATAAAAGTAGGGTTATGTATCCATTATTATTGTAAACAAATAAAATTTATGTTACAAAAAGGAATTGTTTACCCTTCGTTTATACAAGAAAAATTGTTATTACTTCTCTTTGGTATTTAATAGAAGTTATATTATTTAAAACCAGCACCAGCAAATATCAAATTCGAAGTTGATAGCTGTGAAGTATTTGTCAAGGTTGTTGCAGTGTTTACAGTATAAAAATAAAAATTGTTTATCTTACCAATTACCATTTTATAAACAAATTTAATTTATTTGAACAAGCATACATAACTCTCACGGGATTCTTCTATTTGATTTTATGTTTTCGTAATTTAAAAAGGTATAAAGATTAATAAGTTCATTCATTGGCGTTGTACGATTATTTCATGCTCTAACAAAAAAATAAGCCTGAGCTTATTAGGTAATAGATATTGGGGTGTTTATTTTAATGTTTTAGCTATCACTTCACACTTCAATATGTTAAATTTTTATGCAATTGTTCAAATTTTTGTTAAATATGTATAAATATAAAATTACAAATATAAATTATTTGATGTAAAACCAAGATTTAATAAATATGTTTTTATATTAAAAACATTTAGAGCTAAAATACATTTAATAAATATCTATTAAATATAGCATGATATTGGGGTTACTTTAGAAGTAAAATCATGAGCTAATTTTGTTATAATTCAAGTAGCTCGGTTTTGCGAAGGTCCTAGTGTACCCAAAAAAAATTTAACGTTACATTCAAAAATTCTAAACAAAATCACAGTGCATTTAGTTATATTGTAAATAACTATACAAAATAAAAAAAAATCATTACAAAGGGGCCATCTAGATACCCCAATACGATGCATAAATCTTAACCGCATGATCAATAATAATCGTTGTTTATTCTATAAATAATATAATAATGTGATAGCTTTGGTTTTAAATTAATACTCCAGAAATGTTAAAACTTGTCTACCTAACATGTTTTGTGTTGTGTTTATTAATTAAATTATTTCACATTTTTTACGTGAGAAATTCATTTTAAAGAAACTGTACATTCAAAGTTAACCAAAAAATTACCACTTAAGTCTCATAGTATTTGAACTATTTTCCCAAAATCTTAAAAAAATCGTATGTATAGTGAACTATTGCCAAAAAACCTGTTTCTTGCCAAAAAAAAGCATAATATTTTAGTCCCTAGACATAAGATTTTCTTAAAATTTTGGGAAAATATTTCAAATACTATGAAAATGAACTTGTTTTTTTGGTTAACTTTGAATGTACAGCTAAAATTAATTTTTCACGTAAAACGTGAAATAATTTAATTAAAATTTTTTTTCCAAAACAAGTTAGGTAAGCAAGTTTTTAACATTTCTAGAGTATTAACTTAAAACCAAAGTTCTCACATTATTAAATTATTTATGAAACAAGCAACACGCGTTTTTCTGGGTACACTTGGACCTTAAGATAGGATTCCAGTAATCCTTTCCTCGTCGTAATCGATCGTTCTGTACATTCCTTATTCTAAAAATATTTAATTTGCAAACCTAACTCATCTGTAGTTTTGACAGTTTATTTTGTGGTGATGTCTCCTTAACATCCGGCATAACTAATAAGAAATAACAGTCAAGGAAATAAACAAGTGTTAAAATGATACCTTGATTCTATCTGGTCTAGTTTCATAAAATCCTTTACATATTGATTTTTCTTCAAAATTTAGTTTTTATTGCTTTACCTTACGTTCTTCGATTTTTAGAGCTGTAACCATAGGCATTGATGCTCGATTATATCTACATGATGAAAATAAATATTTTTTAAACTGTAATATCTTTATTCTAAGAAATAAAAAGGTTTATGAGAAGAAATCTACGTAATTAATAGAAGCTTTAAGTGATTCTTAATAGTGCATTACTAAATGCAATTCCACATGCATAATTATTTGAATAGGTCGAATGCATGTAGTAATGAGTTGCAGACTCATTAAAACTATTACAACTTAATAATTCGTATATGATGTTAACATTTAGAGCAAGACTGCACTTATTAGACGTATATAGTTTATTTGAGAATGCTCTTCAATGTCCAATAATGTAAAACTTGATGTAAATAAGTCATTCTGCCTATATTTCAGCATTTCCAACTTTACAAAGAAAATATACACTTACATAGAAGATACCATATCAATATAAGTTCATTATCTTAGTAAACTTCTTAGTGCGAAAATTTCAGTACTAGGTCGGTATTTATTAATGTGTTAAGACTTAGTTCTTAATACATTAAAACTAATCTGCACCAATTTCTAGAAATTTAATTATAATAACTTCATTTAAACTAATTATGAATTTAATCCTATTCAGTAGTAGTAGTGTGTATCATTGATATTAAAAAGTTTTCTAGATTATACAAAATTAAACCTTAAAAAGTTAGTTTTTGATTTGCTGTAAGGTTGAATGAGTTTAATTACTTACTAAAATTAATTTTCTAATTTGTCACACTTTACGTAAATGCTACAGATATAGTAATGTGCATACATATTCTATAAGAATGATTTAAAAGTAGTACACTGATTACAATAATTCTTTTAATAGGTCTGATTATAGAACATACATATACTGCAATATCTTAAGAGCTGTAAGGAATTAAACACAAACTTTAATCGGCTTTTACAAAACCAAATAGATACGTAAAAAGCTAAAATTATATAAAAAGGCGTGCTATAGAGCAGTTTAGTACTGTAGCGGTGTTAACACTGTGGTGAAGTGTTAGGGCTACAATTATTAATTCTTGTAGAAGGAAATAAAACGCAAGTTTACTTCTATGAATTATTTATTTGACTCTACTAGTTTATTGATTCGCGTTGCCTAGTACCATTTCGTATCTATGCAAAAATATATGATTTGTGAGTCGTTCACAACATTACCACGCCCGGTCTGAAACGTGGGTATTACATACACGAAAAAGAAAAAAATACGGAATGGTATTTTGGAGAAAAAATGGAGTATTTTAAAAGAACTTTAAAGTTGTAAAATTCTCCAGCTACAAAAACTCCACTAGGTAGTATAGGTAGGTACAATAAAAAAACTTAAGCTAACTAACAATACGGAACTTACGACGGCAACTCTTGGAACCTGTAAACAGAAAGAAAAAAACAGAAAAGTGTTCAAATTTTCAAAGTCAACAGGTAAAAGGTTATCAAAAGATGCCTTCACGTAGCATTTGAAATCAGTTCATTGTTGGCTTAACATTATAAAGTAACTAAACTAAAAAATATGCAGGCTTTAGCCTATCTAAAGAGATAGGGCCAGTGTGATTTTCTAAAGTGGCGTATTTAACTGTCCGTTCTAACACTTTATAGGGGCCTAAATAACTGTCTTTCATGCCCAGAGTGTGCGTATCATTACGAACGTATACGTGTGTGCCGTTGGTCAAGTCGCTGGGGACGAAGGACTGACTGGAATACGTTTTTGTAAAAAAATACTTCTGCTTCCTCATACGACGTTTGAGATTGGCTATGAAATTAGGGAGGTTCATGTCGTTAGCCAGGTGTTCTTCTTCGAAGAAATCACCAGGTAGTCGTAAAGGTGTAGCATACAGGATTTATGCAGGAGAAACATTAACTTGTGATCTCAGGGTTGCACGTAAGCTCAAGAGAATCCAAGGGAGATTCGTTAACCAGGAGGAAGTTCCTGTAGTTTGAATGGATTGCTTGAGTGTCCGATTAAAACGTTCGATAACGCCTTGACTAATCGGATGGAAGGCCGTGCATTTGACGTGTTTAATTCCTAACATGACCATGAAGTTGATCCATACATGCGAAAGGAATATTCTTGCATTGTCCGTGGTGAGATACTTGGGAATTCCAAAGCGGGACACCCACGTGTCGACAAATGCAGTGATTACTGACTCCACAGAAGAATCCTTCAGAGGAATTGCTTTCGGCCATCGACTGTAGCGGTCAATAATGGTAAGGAGGAATTTATAACCTCCCGAAGAAGGAAGGTGTACTAGGTCGAGATGGACCTTAGTAAAACGTTCATCTGGTTCTACAATAGATTGTAGAGGGGTTTTCGTATGACGGCGAACTTTATGTTTCTGACATTCAGCACAAGATATGACCCACTTCTGAATATCGTGGTGCATAGATGCCCACAGATATCGCTGAGTAATCAATCTTTTAGTAGCACGGATGCCAGGATGAGCGATGTTGTGTAGCTGTTGGAATAAGGGATACCTGAATTTGAGCGGGATATAGGGTCGTGGTTGGCCTATACTAACATCCACCCAGAGGTTTGATTTGTTGGCAGTTTGAAGGGAAATAAATTGAAAGTTACTACGAGATCGGAGCTGGTTTAACTCGGGATCTTGTTCTTGAGATAGAGCGTCTTCGTCGTAATTAAGATCAGATCGAGGGACGTTAATAAGATTAACTCTTGTCAGAGCGTCCGCCGGAATATTCTCTTGACCTTTGATATATTGGAGGTTAGTCGTGAGTTGAGAAATAAATTCTAGTTGTCTAAACTCACGTGGTAAATAATGATCACCATTATTTTTGATCGCTGTACACAAAGGTTTGTGATCCGTAAAGATTTGAAAGTCTCTGCACTCAACGTAGTAACGAACCTTCTTTAAAGCAAAGTATATTGCGAGAAGTTCTCGAGAAAAAATACTGTACTTTTGTTCTGTGGTGGTTAACTTCCGGGAACAGAAAGCTAGTGGTTTCCACATGCCATCTTCAAACTGTTGTAATACTCCAGCTATAGTGGAAGACGAACTGTCTGCAGCTATACTGATAGGGTTATTAATTCGCGGATGTACCAATAAAGTAGCGGTAATCAAAGCATTCTTCGCGTGCCTAAAGGCTTCTATTTGTTCATGATTTAACTGGACAGGCTTTAGCGAAGTTTTACCAGAATAACTATAGAGTTTAACGGTGCCAAAATTTTCGCACAGTTTGGTACAAATTTATGGTAATACGAAATTAAGCCAATAAAATTGCGGAGTGCTTTCTGACTTGAAGGCAATGGGTAATCAATTATAGCTTGGACTTTGGAAGCCATTGGTTTGATACCGCGTGTATTAACGTGATGTCCTAAAAAATCGAGCTCATTGACTCCAAAGAGACACTTTGGTAGGTTTATAATTAGGCCATTGTCTTTTAATCGGGAAAACACTTGGTGTAAATGTTCAATATGTTGCTGCGAATCAGCACTAAAGACTAATATATCGTCTAGATAAGAAAAACAAAATGGGAGCCCTGATAATACAGTGTCCATGAAACGACTCCAAGTGCTGGCTGCATTCCGTAGTCCGAAACACATCCGTTTGAACTCAAAAGTCCCAGAGGTGTGATAATAGCAGTCTTGTGAACGTCCTCTACTGCGATTGGTATTGCGAAGTAGTCCTTTTGGAGGTCTAGCTTCGAAAATATGGTTGCGCCAGCAAGTTTTCTTGTAAAGTCCGTTAAAAAAGGAATCGGGTAACGGTCTGGTACTGTCACTGAATTAAGTTTTCTATAATCGCCAACCAAGCGATAACTGTCTGTTGCGGCGATGGGGGCTGCGATGTCTTGGTCGTCACCAGGAGGTAGTGCCTCTGCTGTGCCTACTGCTCGCTTCCCGACGATGTGAATTGGCGTAGCGTAGCTAGATGATGACCGCTGTACTACGTTAGCGTCCAAGAGCTCATTAAGAGTATAAAGCATCTTTATTTCATACTGTGTCACATTTGTCAGTTTTACGTCAAACTTTTTAGTCCAAAACATGCGATTTTACGGTCTAGTATGATTCTAAAAAATTTTATTTCATACTGTCCGGTAAAAGGGTATTTACCGGACTCATTTGAGTCCGGTAAATGAATTATTACGTTACAAGGCCAGTAAAAAATTTTACCGGACTGAAAATCCAATTTGAGTCCGGTAAAAAATTTTACCGGACTGAAAATCTAATTTGAGTCCGGTAATAGTATATTACGTTATAAGTCCGGTAAACCCAAGTTTACAGTAGCGAGTTGAAAACGTTTCGGGACGAGGCGACGAAGGAGCCGAGTCTCGAATGTTGAAACGAGCTACTGTAATGGTTTACCGGACGTATGACGTAAGGCGTTTTATTTCATACTGCCTCACATTGTTCATTTTTTAAAAAAATGCATTTAAAATTTTCAGTCCGGTAAAATTTTTTACCGGACTCAAATTAGATTTTCAGTCCGGTAAAAATTTTTACCGGACTCAAATTGGATTTTCAGTCCGGTAAAATTTTTTACCGGCCTTGTAACGTAATAATTCATTTACCGGACTCAAATGAGTCCGGTAAATACCCTTTTACCGGACAGTATGAAATAAAAAAATTTACCGGACTGAAAATTTTAAATGCATTTTTTTAAAAAATGAACAATGTGAGGCAGTATGAAATAAAACGCCTTACGTCATATTTCCGGTAAACCATTACAGTAGCTCGTTTCAACATTCGAGACTCGGCTCCTTCGTCGCCTCGTCCCGAAACGTTTTCAACTCGCTACTGTAAACTTGGGTTTACCGGACTTATAACGTAATATACTATTACAGTCTAGTATGACTGTAGAAAATTTTACAGGACGCAAATACAATCAATCAACTGGACAATGTTTTAGTACGTAATCAGTTACCATGGACACTCGTTCTTCATAGATGTACATATTTTGCATTCGGAAATTTAATTTATATATTTTTTTAAATTAAAGCAATAATTCAATAATTGCGTTAAAATAAAACGCATTACGTCATACGTCCTGGAAATGGTCTTACAGTCTCGTATCGATGTTCCGGACTCGGCTCCTTCGTCGCCTTGTCCGTAACATCTTACTCGACTGTAAAATTCCATTTCCATGACTTATAACGTAAATTACTATTTCAGTATTTAATAAAAATTTGTTTCAGAGATTTTGCAGGGCTAGCTTGGCATAAAAACTATAACTATCGACATATGACAATAGATATAGATAGTCGTCAGATTTCGTTCTGCTAGAATCCTGAATATTTAAACATTTAACATTTCAACACTAAACAAATTCCTCTTCTACATATTCCTAGCTCCAAAATTACACTTTGTAGAATTTAAAAAAATAGGTTTCAAGCCCTTTAACTCAAGGGCATTTAGCTATATTGACATTAGCCAAACGGCAAAAAAAGCATTAGAAGAATAAAATTTTAATACTTCAAAAATGTATAAGATTTGTTCAGTAATGACTGAGGGGCTGTTGCTTTATTTTTCTGGTTGTGCTCCCTAAAATTGTTATGTAACAACTTGTAGAGAGTTTTACAAATAAACGTCATTTTAGACGTTGTATTTCAGAAATCTTTTGATACGGACTAAATGGCCTATAAAAGCCCTTAGCTATATAAAATCATTCAAGATTATAAATTCATACTCGAAAACTAACTTCAACGATTTTTTAATTTTAATTTTAACGATTTGTTTCATCGAAGTGACTGAGTGGCAGTTGCTAATTTCTTGCTCGCATCTTCAAAATTATTATGTAAAGTCCTATAAAACTTTAAAAACAGGACGCAACTGAAGGCGTGTAGGTTGTATAGTTTCACGATTACAGCTCTTTCAAGCATAGCTTCGTAGCTTGGTGCTTTTTAAAATTTTTCTTTTTATAATAGCACATTAAAGGAACTTAAATATTTAAATATGATGAAAATGAAGTTGATTGCCCAACAGTACAATCCATTTACAGGAGAATATTGTTAACAGAACTTGAAATTAATATACCTATTTTAGATACTTCAAAGAAGAGGAAAAAAATTAAATAGAAAAATAGAAAATTAGAGCATGAAATTATAAAGAGAAAAATAAATTCATTTATGACAGTAATACATTTCTGCCGCCTTATCTAAAATGAAGAGTTGTTATTAATATCGCACATTTCACAAATATCGTTAACATTTTGTATCATATAAGATATCAGAGAATTCAATCCTAAATTTGTCTTATAATACAGTGAAATCTGTAAATCTGACCACCTGTTTAAACTGAACCTCTGGTCATATTGACCACTTTTTCTCAGTCCCTGCAAAAATCCCATTACTTTAATGTAATTTATACTGTATAAACTGACCACTTGTGTTTTGTGACCATTGACCACATTTTCCTCAAATATTTGTTTAAAAATGTTTGTGTAATGCGGCCATTAGCCAAGGGATTACTTTACTTACAGTTATAACTAATCTTCTAAAAGTTTAAATAGGCATGTACATGTAAATTGCATTCAATGATTTTCTAAGAATGCATCTAATCCCTTAATAGTGACCAGTTGGGTTCAGGTATTTCCAAGTTTTAAGACTTTATTTCTGCTTCTGAGACATTCATTACCTGCAAACTTTCACATTAGTAACCCTTGGAAAGTTTTAAAATTCTTTTATAAAATCACTCTTGTTTCATCTATTGATTGAAACCCTTGTGTTAATTAGTGCGATCAAGATGACTTCAAAAAAGTTTACAAAGAACTAAATTTGAAAGAAAAGCAAAAGGTGTTAGTTTTTAGAAAACCACAGTGAAAGAAAAACATCGGAACATTTTACTATTCAGAACTGCCCTGGAATCCTAACACAACTGCACCATGCTAAAAATAATATTAATGAACTAATCTGTGCTAAACATAAATGATCTTGAGACAATCTACGTTACATGATTTTTAAATAAATATATACCTATAAGTAGTATGTACATAACACATATCTATCGCATGTAATAAGTAGGGTAAGTGCTCTGTTGAATAAATATATATTGTACATATACATTTTTTTAGCATTTACTATAAGCACAAAAACTCAAAATACCTACCTATGTAATGAATATCGCATGAAAATAAAAATTGTTGTGTATAAAAAATCCACACTTTTACAAAGTGACCACCTGCTTAAATTGACCATTTTGGGTCAGTCCCAAAGGTGGTCACTTTAGGCAGTTTTTACTGTAATACGTTTGCCTGAAACTACACAGGAGGAACATTAAGATTAATTTGCGATACTAAACATGTACATACTCTAAATTGGTGACCTTGAATCTGTTACACAAAAAACTGCTACAAATACCACTTTCAGGGTAAACACCATCATTTTTAAAACATAAATACTTCAAAAATCTTCTTTGTACGATTTCTAATGAAAGTTTTAATAATTATAAAATGGCTTCCAAACCAATGACGCATATTCAAGTCGAGAGCGCACATAAGAAAAGTAGAGCAGTTTTAAAGTATCTGTGTTGTTAAATGATTTACAATTTCTTATAATAAATCCATAAAATTTACTAGCCTCAGAGTTTTTTAACTTAATATGATCATTGGAACTTAATTTTGTGTCAAACCATACTCCAAGGCCCTTAATTGATTCAACACGTTCGTTAATAATCTTTTTTTCTAGTGTAAGTGATAATTTTACACTTTGATACATTTAAATGAAGATTGTTTACTAAACACCAATTGTTGACAACATCAAGGTTAAGTTGAAGCTTATTACAATCTTCATTACCTTCTATAGATGCACATAGATAGATGCATAAATAGTAAAAAAGAAGAGGCCCAAGGTTCGAGCCTTGTGGGACTCTCGAAGATGCAACATACATAGTTGAGCTATAACCATTGTAGTAACATATTGAACTCTATTTCCTAAGTATGATTCTATAAATTTTATTGATTCAGCATTAAGACCAAAACTAGACAATTTGCTGAGTAAAATGCCATAATCTATTTTGTCAAAGGCCTTTGAAAAGTCAGTGTACATCACGTCTACCTGACCTTGATTATAATCAATTATCTAAGCACTCTGAGATATATTGTGTGATTATTGTAAGGTTAGTAACTATTGATCTATGTTTGAGAAATCCATGCTGGGAGAGAGAAATTTAATTACTAACAAAAGGATAGATATACTCATAAAGAATAGTTTCAAAGACCTTAGGAAAATTTGACAATATTGCAATTGGCCTATAGTTTTGAATTTCAGTTTTGTCACCACTTTTAAAGATCGGGCATATCTTGGCCTCTTTCCAGACTGAAGGTAACTTTAAGGACTTCAGTGAAAGATTGAAGACAATAGTTAGAGAAACTGCAAAAACTCCAGCACAATATTTGGCAACAAACGATGGAATCCCATCCCGTCCAGCCGTAAATTTATTATTTAACCTTTTTAATGTTTGAAATATAACTTCTTCAGAAATTGTTCGAAAACATTGTAGATTGTTCCATCCGTAAGTCGGCTGCAGCCGCACTTAGGGCCTACGTAATAATAATAATCGTCCCCTCACTCCCACACAAGCTTATAGCTTCTGGGGTCTGGTTTCCAGGCTATGGGTTGTACCAATTATTTATATACTAAGTGTGTCCTACAGAACTGATATTCCGACTTAAATGAGCAAAAACGCTTTCGAAAAAATTTCCAAACGTGTTTACAATCTCTTGTGGATCTGTAAGAGCCACTTGATTAAAGGTCATATTGCCTGGAATTCTTGACGTATTTTTTTATCATGAATATAAGCCCAAAACTGGTTTGAATAATTAAGTATGTATTAATGATTGGAGGTTTTCTATATAATCCCTGTATGCAGATGCAATTTGTGATTTAATAAGTGATCTAAGGTTTTTATATTCCCGTAGGAAATCAGGACGTTGCGTTTGCCTATATTTTTTCAAAAATTGTGCTTTAGTTTTAATATTTTGTATTATGTCTGAAGTGTACCATTTAGGATATATTCTTTTATGTGACTGGAAAAGAGGAACATAAGTTTCAAAAATATTAAATAAGCATCCACACATGTATCTACATCATCAAACTAATTTAAAATGCGATGAAAAGTTAGAAAGATTGTTATTTGATGGAAAATAACAGTAATATTTAATAATAAAAAAATTTAACAGTTTGAAGTAAATATATATAGAATTCTTCAGATAACTTTGGCATAAGTTGAATGTGACAGTACTAGTCAATGGAAACAAAAAATCCTTATGTAAATTTTGAATTTATGCACATCAAAAATAATTCTTAAAAGTACGGTTTTTGAGGACTGTTGGAACGTGTCGCGACTTACCTCACATATAAAATCAAATATTTGTTTAAAAACAATATTTGTGCAATTATACTCATGGACATTTTATTTGTGATTTTAGTCTGTATATTAAGTAATGACTGATGATATAACAAAAATAAATGGAATATTTACATTCATTTAATCTTTATTATTGCAGTTGGATCGAGTTTCTTTAGCTATAACTAACTTTGATTTACCTTAAAAACTAAATATTAATAATAATAGTATGTACAAAACAAATAGGTCAATCTTCTTTTTGTTCGAGTTGGTATAATCACTATCTTTAAGAACTTCATTTTTTGGAAGTGGTATACAAAACAAGCGAAAACCGCAAGATTTGTAATTTACTCATAAATAAAAGTAGCTAAGTAATTAATACTAAATCAATAAATCACAATATAAATGCATGCTTTGTAACATAACATTAAATGTGTTATATGTAAATTGATTTACTTTTATAAAATAAATAATCAGAATAAAAAACTACATTTATTTAAAACACAACAAAATGAATGATTTTTTTTGAAATTATCTAATAAAAAGAAAATTAGTGACTGAACCTGTGTAGGAATAAATTTTCGTATACATAATATTATAATTTACAGCCTCAAGTAAATTTTAAAGTGAAATATATTGAGTGCGTATGTGTTTGCTCATCTATTCTTAATGTTTAACAAATTTTGAAAAGGTGCTCCTTGCTAAAGTAAAAGGCTCCAACAATAAGTAAATCCCAAAATGCATTATTCCTTCAAATAAATAAACTTCTTTACATAATTTTATTGTTTGGGATAAAACTGAGCAAATACTTTAAATACTGCTACTTGCTTACTACTACTTGCAAATACTTAATCTCCTGAATAACTGGTAATTTTCCCTTGTGTTATAGATACATTACTTTAAACATGGAGAGTAATTAAGTAATTCAAATAGTAATAGTAATAGATTCAATTAAGTCCGTAACATTGTTTGCATCGCCAAACCAAGAATCTAAAACAATACTGTAAAGTATACTTCCTGGAAGATGGAAGTGATAAACATATTTATTTAAAGTACATAAACATTAGCTGACATTGAGTTTAGGTTCCTCATATAAACTAAACAGGACGAAACGAAAACATTAATCAAAACAAACTGTGACTACCTATCAACAGCTGCATCAATGTATCATTTACGAAATGCAGTTAGGTACATCTACCTCTAACTGTGATTCTTAAGGCACTGACCACCAAACACCCCTTTCAAAAACAATGATATTAACTAACTAATGATATTAAGCTTTTTTTGTTGCATTTTATGTGTATATTTATCACCTATTCAAATAATGCTGGTTTAAGGTGAAACACCCTGTATAAGTCAATTTTAAAGGTGTTGGTTTGCATTTGCATAGTAATACTAAAATTAGACAGCTGTAGTAGCCTGTGGGTATGGTTTTGAATCGCTTGTCGCGTCAGGCCATCTTTTCTAATGGTTTTCTGCATGTCACTCTTATGAGTCATTATGTTTTGTTTTTGTTCTGGGGTTTTCCAGAAATTCCACAATACTTTAAATATTTTGCTATTAATTGCTTTTCAACATTATTTAGAATAACCTCCGAAATTTAATTTCAAAATAACCAAATGTCATTGATGTATTGTAAAAATTAAAATAAAACCGCGGGTACGTTTTAATGTTCTTTACTTTCACCTTGAGGTTTTCCACGATGTCATCACTTTTCAAATTGTACATGAGCAAATCACTTATAACATTTTAACGCCATGCATGTTAGCATTCTTTGGAAATTCTTACGACGTGAATTCGTTTATGGCGCTCATTTCAAACATTTTTGATAATGCCTACGAAATTTAAAATATTCAAACGCCATTGGTGTATTCTTACTGTAAAGACTTTGAAATTCAAATCATTCTGCGTGAAATTTAAAATATTCAAATGTAAATTTTTAATGTTTTTTGAAATAGATCTACCTCTAGATGGATGTTAATGATTAAATCTCTCCCACAAAAGATTGTATTATTAAACGTAATTAATTACAATTGTTTTGGCTATATAAACTCTAAAAAGTCATCTTTAGATTAAACAAGTGATTACATTAAAAAACTGAACTCACTCTCTTTACGAAACTCCCCGCTACTCGAATTATATTATAAAATAATTTGGAGACCAGAATTTAATAACAGTATTTATTGATAAATACACAAATATGTCTAAGTCGACAGATTTGACTCTACGTATTACAGAAACTTCACTATCGCTGGTCGGTGGTCTTATACGTTGCTGCTCGTTGACGCATTACTTCTAGCAAGGTTACAGCTCGAACCTGCATTTATAGCACGGTGTGGGTTTGTTTGTTTGATACTGCCCTTGGTTTGACTTCCACAGTTTTCCAGGAAGATCCGTGAGTTCAAATGAGCCATTAGTATGCTAAACGGTTCTTAGCAGAAATGCATAGCGAACGTGACCAGATAAAGGTGGCTATATTTAGATTGTGCTCAGGGTCGAGAAGACCTTGGCACTCCAGAACTGACTTTACATTAAATGGAATATTATGAGAATAAATTGCAGCATATTAGACTGCCTAAAATATATATAGGTAGTTTAAGCAAAAAGTGACTTAATGTAATGGAAATTAGAGCTATATGTAACTCGCGGCTTGTTTTCTAAACTCGGACACGTGCGCTAAAAACGTATCTTATGACACTAATACTTTAATATACTATTTAAACTCTTCTGGGATTCTTTTTAACTAAATTGAACAAAATCATAGTCATTAATTTTTATACAAAATAATATTTTAATTGCAGATTCTGCAGTAAGACTTCATTTCGTTCTTAGACAACGGAGACTGCTTTTATATAAAAATTAATTTATTTTAAGACTTTTATATAAGTACATTATTTAACAATTTATCATATATAAAATACACATCTACATTTGTGAAAGTACCTACTATTATGATTAACGCAATTATATAATTGTTACTTATTCTAAATTTGTAACATTTTACAAAAGTTCAGTTAATGAATTGTTAGATAAGTAATAAATGGTTATTACTTATTGATCTTGATTATTATTTATAATTTCTAGCACTCCAAATCAATTTATGACAATAAAATTAACTGAAGGTTTTTCGTGATGTCTTACATTTACTCAATCAAGTTAAGAAAAATAACATCCAACTACTACGTATCACTAAAGCCTTATGATTGAACATCTTATGTGAATAATCATTCTTAAATAAATTTATACGAAGGGAGTAGCAAATACCAGCCTCTATTTTTTCATTTAAGTATTTACTTTTAAAGATTTAGTTTAGTTTTTAAAATAACTAGTTACTTATAGAAGTACGCATTTTCATATGGCAAGTATGTTGCTTGTTATGATTTCTCTTATTTTTACGAAAGCGAAGCAATTTGGCGATGAAGTGGGACATGCCACAATGGGCAAAGATGCCGAATAACGAGACTGTCCACTTGAAATCAGGACGTCTGGTCACTTTTACGTATTTATAGCCTACAATGGTATCAATGTTGTAGTTATTTAATACCAAATCTTGGAATTTAAGCTTGGTTGTCATTAAATTCAATTTATCACAATGAAAAATAAAACTGAATAAGAATTGAAGATATCTGCTAAGAATTTCTTAATTATTTAACACAGTCAAGTGGAGGATGCATGTAATGTTATATTACATCTTATCTCAAACACTTGAAGATTCTCATAAATGAAAATTAATTTCTCTTTCTAAATCCAATTGGGGAATCTCTTGTTACACCACCATATAGAAATACTACTTACGATACTACACTTAAGATTTTACAGTTATACTGAATACGAAACTTGTTCTCGTTGATGATGTCTTCGTCAGAGAGAGAGGAACCTACTTACTTCTGGTGGAATTCTTGCGTTCGTACGTATTCTGCATAAGGAACTAAAAGTACTCGTTTGCTTTCGACGAAAAACGAACAATTTGGAACAAAATTTAAACAGATAATTCTTGTATAGAAAGTTTAATGTAAGTCTGGTGTTATTGCGATAAATTACAACTTTGCTAATCATTTCATTGGTTTCATTTGATTAACAGTAACATTTATTAAAAGGACGCTGTTGCAGGTTTGCAGTTTTCTGTAGTTCGTTGAATGTTCAATACGGGTCGATCAAACTCAATTTTTGTAGTGATCTAGTAAAAGTAGCAACAACGTGAGCTGCCGAAAGAAAAATGAACACGTTTTTGTAGGTGAGTTGAATTCATTTAATAACTATTAACAAAAATCTATTAATTAAATAGTTTAAGATTAATAATGTACCAAACACAAATTTGTAGAAATCTTAATAGTGCTTTTTTAAAATTTTGTATAAGACTGTTAAATATGAAAATTTAAAATATATGTCATCTAGGGACCAATCAATTTAATATAGACTGCACTAAATAACATTTAATTTAAAAGAAACAAAGTACAGTTAATTTGATTAAAAAAAATTAAATTACCAATTACAATTTGTTTAAATTTTTTCGTTAATTTGCATTTCATCATTTCTCTGTTCCGATTTCTCTAAAATGTGGTTGTGTTCCAATAACTTTTATGAGATTGCTTCCCTTCATTTTCTGCATTTTTATCCATGCTTTACTCACGTGTTCCACGTGAAGTAATGTAGGTCTTAATACATGTGAAATTGTACCATGCTGTATAGAAAAGAGCTTTCAGCGATGAAATTGGTCTGCTTTTAAATTCCTTTGATTTATGATTATTTTGATTATTGCCAAAAAGTGTTCCTCGCGGATGTTCTAATTATTTTATTGAAGAGTACTCGATGATACGAAAGAAAGTGTGGTTTCGCATAGCTGTTATTAGAAGTAAATTAAAAAAAATAAAAAACTAAAATAAGGAGATAATCAACCGTTAATTAGTATGATTATACTTATAAGGAGTAAACTAGAATATGTGGGATCATATCCTCTATTATTTTATTGTAAAAATTTTTTTTTTTGTGAAATGCAATGTTTCCTATTCCATAAATTAAATATTTCAATGCACTTACAAAGACATTAATATGGAACCTATTTTTGAATTATTCTTCTTTACTTATAATAATACTAAATAGCGGTTAAATATTTAAAAATGTCTTCTCGGATAAGCAAGTAGAATCGTTTCGCAATTTAAAAATCCGTACTGGGGTTGGTAAAAATTCTATTACAGTCGCCTACATATCATAGTATTTAATCAATTCCATGAGGTGCTGGGGATAATCTGCAACCGCAATTTTGCGTCCAAAAATAAAATTATTATTGGTTACTATTAGGGTCTAGTAAAGTTTCCATTTTAGTAAATTTTATACTCAAATTGCTGTATAACTTGGCGGTGCATATTAACATACTTTCATAATAACCAGAACTCTGTTTTTGACTATATTGTTATATTGACTGTAGGTGAGAGCTCAAAATTCTTTGATAACGTGGGGTTTATAATAGACGAACCAAAAATAAACCGCTCCGAAGTTTTTTCCTGGTATTTAATATTTCCACCAGACTACGAAAGTATTAAGTGTTGCTTTTGTAGAGATGCATAGGAAGTAAGAGTACATAGGAAAGTTTTCTCTAAAAAGTAAAATTTTCAGTCGTTGAAAGAAAACAAAATTTTTTAATTCTTATATTTAATGCATGAAAAAAAAACGGTTACCGAAAAAAACATAAATAATTCGTTGGTTTGCGTGACATTTTTAGATTCTAATGTATCGTCTAATCGTCTTCTAATTATCGCATTTTTATTCACCAAAAGCGGGAAGTAATTTTTTGGTTTCTCATAAGTATCACGTGCAGTTGTTTTTATTCTTGGATACTCTCATTAATTATGATCATATATCTCTTATGATTAAAATAAATAAAATTAAAGTAAAATTAGTGCTAATTTATAATTTGTCGCAATCTATTTTATTGTATCATACTTTAGCAAAACAAACTCATTATTTATGGATGAATTATTTATGTTCTAAAACTGCTTTTGAGACTATATGGTAATCTGGAAAATTTTATTTCGGCCACCTTGTTTGTTTCTCTTATTAATTTGAATGTCGTAGACACTAATTAGAATATAGCACCTACATTCGTATTTTTACACATTTAAGTAGAACAGTGTATGTTCTTCTTCTTCTTCTACTCATATCTTTATATCCTTAAGGGTACCGAAATGTGTATGTTTGCACCTTTTAATCTTTATAAACAATAAAATTATAATGAAACTACCAAATCGTTAATTTGTAAAAAAATCTTTATTAATTAATCCTGCAGGTAAGGTAATCAATATTTTCATACATCAACCCAACCATGCACCTTGTTTGTTTTTTGTCAAAACAAGCCAAGAAATGGTTTCAAATTCATATTTGCATACAAAATTATGTAACTATAGCATATCGTCATCTAAACAATGAAATCTTATCATGATTGAAAGAAAAATCAACTTTAAAACTTATCCTTTTTCTACCTAGTGTGTTCTAGAGTGCTTCTTTATCAAATTGAAATATTTTTCTTTGGTTTCATTTAAAAAGTTATATATTTAAAAACTTTTCCTGCTAAAGGTTAGGCAACCCAACAAGCATGCTTGTAAATATGGATGCATCCTTTCCAGTAGCATGTTATATATCATGGAATTATGTATAAGTGAATGATATTTATTATTGAAGTGTATTACACACAAATGATCTTCATGGTAGGCAATTCGAAAGTCACGATTTGTGGAAGATAAGTGTTATGAAATGTGTACAAAGTAAAAGAATATTTTGATACGACAAGTCTTGGAACAAGCACTATTGCTGAAGGCTGATTTCTGAAAAATCCAAACAATAAACAAGATCTTTTTCTTGTGGTTGTAAACTTTGCATTAATGGCTCAAGTTTCCTCTAGTCGTCACCAATGCAGAAAATAGCTTAGTTCTTTATCCCTTGTCCAGACATCATTAAATAGATCATTTACCAACCATGGTGAAACAGATGCATGCCATTGATGCAGTTTTCTATGTAGCCAAGTGTTAATATAAGTATTAATCTATTTAAGAGCAATACTAGAAAAAAAGAATTTATTAGAATTACAACTAAATTTGTTTCAACATATATCTTCTCATATGCTCATATTGCTCAGTAATCATCCCTATTAACTTGTCGACACACAAACGAAGATAAAAAAGTATATGTCAAGTTAAAAAAAATGGCTTTCCTTTTATGCTTATTATCTTCTACAGTAGAAAATTATAGTTTACTTGCCACACCCACTAACATGAAGCCGTGCATTGCACTCTCCGGTCCTGCTTAGTTCAATGATATGCATGTGAATTATGTATATAAAAAAAACAAACACACTAATAAACTATTATGCCATGTCCATCAATATGGAACTACGTCCACCCGACGCATTCATTGCACCTTTTTGGTCCTTGCTAGGTCCAACTATTTATATGTGAATTTTAAAAAGGGACTCATGTACTGATAAACAAAGCTGCCACGACCACTAACATGATGTCACACCTACCAGCACTTCTCATTGCATCTCTCTGGTCGTTGCTTGGTTTAACCAAACTCCGTATGTTTCATTAGTAAATCGAATATAAAGATTAATCCGTGCTTTTAAAAAATAGTTTGTTAAATATTTCCAAGTAAATAAAATACTACTTCTTTTTATCATTCTGTTCATTAGTTTAAAGAGTACTCATATTCTAAAGATACATTTAGACACTTTTATAAAGAAAAATCATTTAAATAAATACAACCTACTTTTAAAAGTAAATGTGGTAGGTGCGCCCGCTAATGTTTTTTGTAGTTCAGTTACTCAGAGCGGGTTGATAATGAACCAAAGTTGCCACCGCCTTAGGTTCGATTTCAGCTGGCAGGTAACTTTTTTAATTTAAAATTTAAGATGACAATTTCTCTGTTCGAGGATGTTCATTTCTTGCATAATTTTAACAAACTTTATTTCAATATTATAATTCTGCTTTGCAAAATTTTACACGACTAAGCTTTTTTCATTGATGCAGCTCTTAACTTGTCTACGCTATTTAATTCTTTATAAAATACTTTATTCTTTGATGTTGCCAGATAAGAAATCAATCAGAAACAAGTTTGGAGATATGGTGGGCCATTTGATTGGGCTTCTGGTTCTAATACACGAATTAGGGAAGGAATTGAATGGTTAAGATAAATATCCGTCGTGTTAAAACTATATAATTGATTTTTTTTGTGCAACCTCATCAATTACTGAAAACTCAATTTTGGCCAACATTTCACTCGTCATTGTCAACGTCAAGGTTTATTCGTCAATGAAACATACTGCGGTGTATTTAACTTGATAAATAATATGCCACACGTTCAAGGCAAACATAAAATATATGCGGTGAATTAAAATAAAACAAAATAAAAATACACCCCAAATATTTTTCCTTTTCCCAATCACTCAGGGTTTATTCGATAGAGGATGAATTGTTTGAATTATTCAAATCTTATTGATTCTTATACCTGAAAAAAAAGAAAAGCTTATATTGCAGACACTTGGGCTTCTGCAACTGGACAACCACTGGCTAAACTCTAAATATGAAGAGAAAAAGAAATGGATGCTTGTGTGTACATCAATTAACACATGAATAACTTGAAAAACACAATCTTTATTGAATTTAAGAAAATAAATAGAAATTCAAATTAAAAGGAAATAAAAAGAAAAATTAATCAAAATAGAACAATAAATCAATTAGGAAATTAATTACCAAGCTTGCTCAAGTGTGTTAAATAGTCGTAATATCCTGACATAGGGCTATTACAGTTCTCCACTTGAACAAACTAACACAAATCAAAAATCAGATAAAAATATTCACAAATGTTCAAATACTTTACTTTATGAAAAATAAATTTTAATAAAAGAGAAATTGAATTGTTTTATTTATGAAAAATAAATTCTCTTAAAAACGTTTAAGGTTAAACAATATGATTCTGAAATTATTCAGATAAACTTTATAAATTTTATTATTGGCAAATCAAATTAAAACCTTTTATTTCGACCAACCTGGTATATAATGTAAATAGAATTTCCTTCAAATTCTATTCGCTATTGGTACCACTGCATTTACATCTGTCAGATGATTTCTTATTGTGAAAACGTCAATTCAAGAAATCGATAATGGAAAATAAATTCTCCCAGAATTTATTTAAAAATAACACGATCCCACTTCCATATAGTTGTTGAACAATAATAAAATCTTCTTTAACTTTTTTATGTTCAGGTAAACACTTAGAAATTATTTCAATCTTCTTTATGTTTTGTTTATTGACCGTGTGTCATCGGTCAAACATATGATAATAACATAACCCAACTTAATTTACAGATTTTCAATCCGGAGTCAAGTATAGATACACCAGATGCTTTTAATCGACTGAATTTGTTAAATTTGGCTCCAGCTTTTATAGGTTTTGTAAAAACAAATACCGACGCTTTTCAAAACAAACACGTCGCGAAGGATTTTTATGACGTCACAATTTCCACTCAGCTGTTCATTTTTATCACGGATTTTAATTTCATAAACACAGAATTATAACTGGTAAAACAAGGATCAAAACAATATAACACACTTATGTCCTAAAATACATCGTAACGAAGATATTAGGCAAAAACGATTGACAATGAACAAATCTCATTATGATCTAATTACATACAAAATTCAATAAATCCAGGTTCATCCTTTACAAAATAGATACATAATTACACAATATATCTAATACATATGAAATTTCCACAGGAACATCTTTACAATTTAAGAAAAACATAAATTACGATCGATCACAACAATCGGATAAACCAAATGATGCATATACTAGTTCCACCTTTGACATTAATTGAAATGAAGTCAATTTATAGTCAAATTGTCCAGCATACAGTCCTCCAAGTGCTTGCATTAAAACAATGGCGAGAAAAATAGTATAACAATCAATATCAACCAAATTGAAGCATAGCAACAAAATCAAAACTATCAGTAATAAAAATGCTCAGGATTATTATATAAGAGTTTAAAAGCTAATTGTGCTATATTACTCATTACAAGATTGACCTAATTTATTTGTTTTTAGTTAACTGACAGCCCGAAACTAAGTTAGTCTCTTGGAAAACAGAAAAATTCATCCTGCGTTAATAATCGTAGACTCAATATTTAAACAAGAAGATTACATCTTCTCTACAAATGAAAAAACCATCCCAATATGCAACTTGGGTTGTATAAACATGTATTATCATAAAAAAATCTAAATGATTGATATCCTTTTTAAAAATTAAACCTTTTATTACATATACAAAAATTGAGGTTATGTTTGCATGATTTTATTCTTGATTCCTATTTTTAATATTGATGAACCTAACTGTGACCCAATATGTAGCCTTTAGATTAATTATGCCTAACACTTAGCATATCCATCTTTTAATTTAAATTTGATATGTGAAATATTTGTCTTCACATTTACGATCTTATCGTTCAATAAACTTTTCAATGAGATGGACTTATTACATCTCAATACATTTTGAATAATATCTTTAGTTGTTAACCTCTTTATTATAGTTTCGCAGAATCTTGCCCGCCTCTCGTAAGTCAGAATCTAATATTTTCTGATGTGAGCTTCTAATTCTTTTGCAATTTGTCAGCATCTACTACTGCGGTTTTCTTGTATTTTAAGAAAAAAGTTAACCTATTTTCTTTGCTGTAAATAATCAGCACCCTAATTTTGGATCAAATTGGTTAATACGATTTTTTTTAAATAATGTATACATTTATAACTAAACTAGGAAGAAGCAATAGGAATTTTCAAAAAGTATTCAAGTATATTCTTAATATTCGCATTTTAAAATATTTGCTCAATTAAAAAGAAAATAAGGCTGTTGAAAAATTAAAAAGTGAGCATCCGTCACTCTCGAATCTGTGTCGTAATAGCCTTTTAATATACAGGGTATAGCTAATATAACTACAACCTTTGTAATGGGGGTAGCTGTAATGATTTAGAACCTATTTATTTTTCTTATTAACTTGTGGTCGCTTCCTGCTAGTTTTCGAGATAATCTCAAGTAAATTTCAAGTACGCCCTTGTAATCATATTACATTAAAAATACTAAACAAGTAAAAAAAATTAAATCATTACAGGTACCTCCCATTACGAGATTTATAGTTATATTAGTTACACTCTGTATATACGAGCATTGGAAGTTCCAATCTACATCTACTACAGGTATTTTAAAATTAGACAAATCTTAATAGTTATTTTTAATGGTTAGATGTATTTTATTCCCACCATTTCCCTGAAAACAAGATTTCACAAATTTAATAATTTTCATTAATTAAACACCTTTTCAGATTGTCAATGCACAAATATCAATTTTAATTAATCGTTTAATAAATTTCAAATAAAATCCAGTTTCTTAGCAAAATAGCAATATTGCAGATCAGAATTACAATTTTGAAAGGCAATTTATTGAAAGTGTGCGAAAAATCTTCGAAGAAAAAACAGTCATTTCAAATTTTAAATTTAAAAAAAAAGACAGAAAAACTTCCCTGCCAGCTGGAATCGATCCTGGGAGGGCAGCGATTTAATTTATTATCACTCTGCTGTGACTAACTGTGCTAGGAAAAGCGTTAGCGCGCTTTTAAAAGTAGATTGTGCTTATTTAAATAATTTTTCTTAAAAAAGGGTCTTAATTAAAAAAAAACATTTTCAGGGCGAGTACTCTTTAAACTAATGAAAACAACAATAACTTTATTTACTTGAAACGATTTTACAAACGAATTTTTAAAAGCACGGTTAATCCCTATATTCGATTTTCTAATTAGGCATATACGGTATATGTAAATTCTATAAAGGAACATACACGCTCACAAAAACATCTACCAGGCCTACTATATTCACCCATTGCACCCTTCTGCTCCGTGGCGAGTCCAACCATATGGGTGGTTTAGGGATGGAATTTACAGATTCCATAAACAGACAAACATTTCGGATTTTAACATGTAGAATGTATAAGTAACTAAAAAATCACAATTAAAAGAGGTATTATTTTCGATAATGTACAATTAATAAAAGAGATAAGTAGGTATATAATAAAAAGAGTATAATTAAACAACAAAAACGAGGTAGTTAAGGAACATGCTTGTAAATTATTTATTCCTGACAACTGTTATTACCACCAAGCAGTTAATTTAAAATCTAGACAAGTTGACATAATGTTCCTGAAAAAAGTGGTTACAATTAAATCAAGTTCTACAATAACAGTAGTTGAAACAAATATATTACTCGAATTTGGAACAATGAGTTGTATGCATACTGATTACTTCAATTTAACCGTTGTTTGAGCAAACGTTTGTTCATTTACCACTTTGTTTTGATATTTATTTCTTAAATTGTTTCATTATCTATTTTTAATGCTCATTTTGATAATATCTGTAATAAAAATAGAATAATAATAACTAGTACAAGCAACTGTTTTAATTAATAGTTATAAAAGAAAGAATGGAAAGTACTGCATTTAAAATAATCGATAATGTAATCTTTTTAAGAATACGTAATCTCTATTACAGAAAAAATGTTTCTATTTCCAAGAGTTTCTAGGTTAATTAAACAATTAAATATAATGAATGGTGTTATCATTTGCACTATTTTCTGGTTGGGTGGTATTGCATTATTTTATTAGTTTTATTTACTGTTCTAACAATGTATTAAATGATTGGGAAAAAATTCAAGTTGAAGTGGCATTATACATTTTTTTGTAGTGGCTTATTCCCGTGTATTATTTAATTTATTTATATTTATTTTAGACCACGTCCTTTCTGTTCGGGACGTCAAGGTTCCTCTTTCTTCAAATTGACTTTTAGCGTCGATGAATTTTTTGCTGTATGCAGCTCCGGAAAAGCTTTTCCTAATATTCTCTAATAATTACGAAACAACTAAAAAGAACTACTAACTATTATAATTCAAATACAACTGCCAAACCGGCAAAGACATAAAATTGTTCATTTGAAAGAATCACACAACAGCTGTAAGATGTTTGTCGGTAATGCAGGCTGTATCTCCGGCGTTCCAATAAATTAGGTTTCTATAACTTAAGAACTGATGCTAGAAGCTCAATAGACCATAGCTTCATAGCCCAGAAGCGTACACGTGAATTAACTTCAATAAAATTAATGTAATCAAAAGACGTAGTATACAAAAAAGGTGTAATAAAAAACGTATAAAGAAGATATTCAAATTGGTAACAATGAAATATTCAAATCATAGTTGTTTGAAATAGTCAGCGGCTTTAAACAAAATTGTTATAAATTTTTTAAAAATGTATCTAAAGATGAATTGTGCTTCAAATAAACACAGTGAATAATCAGTTAAATAATTAATTTTCCCCTCCTGAAGTTCTAGTTCAGCGAGTTCCGGAAAATATGAAAAGCAAATTTTTCTATAACTAAGACTATAGACTAGTAACTCTTTTTTAATTTTAGATATATCTTCATTTGACTAAAAGCATTTTAATTAATATTAACATTTAACATTTTTGCTAGAACAACACTTATTTTCGTATATGAAGAATGGCGTACTACAATACCGATGTAGAAACCAGATCCAACAAATTAATTATAAAATATTTACTTATACACATAATATAAATATTTCTAATTTTTAGTTTTACGAAAAATATAAAATTGAGAATATAAATTAGTAAATTGAAAATTGTTTCGTTATTATTTGTTTGCTTAGAAGGCGAAATAGTTATCAAACACCTTCATGCATTATTAACTTTTTATGGACAGCTAGCCAACTTTAGTGACAGAGATTGCTGTATTGTTACCAAATTTCATAATTTATCAATAATTCTTCTATTAGTTTGCCAGATTTTCTTAACAAATTTTAAATATCGGTTTCTCCTCTTGTGAAATATCGGTAAGTTTGGTTTTATTTTAAGCAATACCAAAACTAATCAGAACTACTCTCTACTTTATTAAGTGTTGTTTCTGCGCTCTTACTATGTTGATTTTTGTTCATGTTTTGAAATTAAGTTACTATTTATTTCCAGGTAAAAAGGAAGAAATGAAGATAAATCTGAGATGTAACCCAACATGAAACATCCTTTCGTATCTATTCTTTTGCTATCATTATCACTACACCTGGAACTTTGCCATTGCACCCAGAACCAAACGCAGATCTCACAAGAAGAAAAAGACCTAAAAGCAGCTCAAACACTGACTACAAGATTGAAGACTTTTGGGTCATGGATACAACAACAGGCAAAATCCGAAGACACATTCATAGGTAACATATTTCCATTTAATTTTTATTAATAATAATTCATTCTGTATTGATATCTTTTTTATTCATTTTAGGTCGATGCGCTGGAGGATTCAAGAAACTCAGAATGGCTATTAATTTTATAATATTCAAACTAGGTGTTATAGTTACTTCTTTAGGGTTCCTATCTGCTTTAACATTTAAAGGGCTAGGAATAGGAGTAGCATTATTAGTTATGACTGCAGTAGGCTTGAGTGCTAAATTCTTTGCTTTAAAGCATAGTGATGATGATCATAAACAAGGATCTATCCATCTACATGTTCATAACAAAGGCGGAGGACATTACCCTTATCCTCATGATGATCATGATCATGGATGGTATGATCGTTTAGATCACGTCGTTCCTAAAAATGATTTAGAACGGAACGCAATCGCGGATCTTTATAGGAGATTAGGAATTTCAGAGTCACACGGGGGTTCAACTTATGGGACGAATAGAATTAGTATAAGATAATAAGAATAGCTAATTATGGTAAAGTGTTAATAAAAGTTAAAGTCCCTTAATGTTATTAACATATTTTCGCGAAAAAGAGATTGCTGCTGTTGGATTTTCTAAATCAAGGGACTACACCTTTTAGATTTTGACAATTGTACATCTACAATTCTGTTGAAACAATATGAATGAAGCAACAATTACTGAAAAACATATTTGTTTGCTCAAGACGGATCCCACCAATTTGGAGTAATTGCTTCATCAGCATAGTCAACATCAGACAGCAGTAAAATTTAAATACATATGAAATTGCTTTGCGCTGATATGACTTGACAATTATTTATTAGTCGAAAATGACGATAGCAGCAAAATTTTAAATTTCAGATATTTAGCAAAAAGTTGTTTATTGCATATCATGATCATTATCGTGAACATATTTATGATCCAGTAGCGGCTTGCAAGTGTCCGCAGAGAGGGTGCAATGTTTTTAAGGTTGAACGTTGCATACTTTCTTAAAATTCAAAAACCATCAGAAAACCATCAGAAATATAAAATACGTGTTCTACGAAGACTTTTGTATGAAGCGATATTTTAATAAAATACTTTTATTTTTCAAAATATAACTAGTTAAGTGAATTAATGCTGCCCGCGGTAGAACAATTCATCTTTTGAAACTCATTTAATCTTGAAGCTTTTAAAAATAGTGCGAATAAGTTGCAGTGTAGATTCTTGCACTATAAATTTTTTGATAAAATGCTTACACTTCAATTTTTAACTGTAGCCTGAATTTTAGATAACAGAGCAGTTATTTCGAGAAAATCAAAAGACAATTATTGCAGTATACATGTATCGGGACATAAGATATCAGGGAGGCTGTGGAATTTTACAAATACTCCTCCAATATCAATTTCAAGTTTATTTGGAAATCATTGGAATGTATCTCCCTGCAACATTCTTATGATTAGAAATCTTAGGGACTTATTAATAGGGATCTATAATGTGTCAAGCATCACATTTACATGGAACCCATGGTTTTACTTCCTTATCCAATAAACTTCGTTTTTAATTTTTCTCCGCTATTCTAGAATTTTTATTAATGGCAAAGAAAAATTCGGCGACACTTTTTAGTGTAGTTGGAAATTATGGTAGGCTAGGTGGTGGGTTATGTTAACATCATTAAGGGACTCTAGTCAGTTTTTAGTTACCTAGAATTAAGATAGAGTAATACTGTTATTGTAGTCAAAACGCAAATGCAGTAAAATATAAAATTTGGCAACTTATTTCACTATTTTTACGTAGCATGTGAAAACCATGTATCAATGATGCAGTTTTTGTGAAAATTGTGAAATAGCTGAATTAAATATAAAATAACGGGTGTTCATTTAAATTCGTAATCTAGCAACCTTTGGATTATTGCCTGTCTCTATCTGCGACGTATTATATCTGTCGCTCTGTCTTCTTTCATTAAAATTCCAAAGGTTGCTAGATTACGAATTTAAATGAACATGCGTTACTTATACAAATGTTATTGATAAAAGAATTTTGTTAATTATGTTTTTATTTTGAGTTACTGTTCTACTTCTTATTTAACTATTCCGTTATTAGTAATTTTAACAATTTAAATAATTAAAAACCTCGTTCGTATGTTGTACTTTAAAATATTTTAAATATGTTAAATATATTGAAATATGTTTATAAATATGTCTAATAACACATAAGCATGATTCTACCTTATTTATTGTATAATTATATAAAACTGTTGTTAAAATATTACTTAAATGTTTTGTTGTATTTATTTATGAAGTAGATTTTTAGAAAAGCAAAGAAATAATAAACTTTATTGTGTTACTGTTATAGTTGACTTGATTTGACTTTTTGTAATTTAAAATGTAAAAGTCTGATAAATGGTATTCAATTCTTATTTTTAAACTTAAATCCGGCATTTAATCTGAATCCAATTAAATGGGCGAATTAAATATTCTCATTGGAAAGTGATTGTGTTTGACTATTGTCAGTGTGTATTTCGGTAAGGATGTTACCTTTTTCTCGGCATAAAACCGTCTTTATGACCTACGGGTTGTTACTTTTATGACGTTAGTTGGGACACCACAGGAAGGTCTGTGCAAAACTCTAAAACCTAACCTCAACTTTCCGCTATTCCTGAAAATTTAATATAAATTGAGCTAATCATAAAAACAAGTTAATTTAAGGTTCAAAATTTAAAGTGATTTTAAAACTGAAAAAATGAAGAATTAATCATTTTTATGGTATAATTCAGAGATTAATGTATTCGACAGTAAAAAGAAGTTCAACTTAAAGACTTGTTTTTAAGCGACATAAACTTGAGTCAGTGTTTTGCTTTTGAATCTTGTTCATAGAAACTTGAAAAAAATTGGAGGATAGGTACTAATAATTTTCTTAATTAATTTTCTTTCTTAATCTAATTACTCTTCTTTTTATTAGTAAATTTTCTCTCAAAGCTTCTCGCAAAACTCTCATATTTCTGTATAAGTATTATGAATTTTGTCTTAGTAAAATTAAACGTTTACATTTAAGGTAAAAGTTTGCCAACATTACATTAACGATAGTTTCGCATGTTTTGTCGTTCAAAATCATGTTGAATTACTCAAAACACGATAATGTACCAATTATTTAGGTTGATGACGTATGTCAGCTCTAAAAACTAACATCACCATGTTTGAAATCATAAAACAAGCATCCATTTGGGAAACTGTAAAAGAAACGGCTTTGTGTATTTCGTTTGTTAAACGTGAAACTTTGTTGAAAATTCAGTTTATTGTGGTGATTATATACCGTCTTGAGTTGGGTTAGCGTAGAATTTCTTTATGGAAATAGAAGTTGCTTTGTTTGCCTTTGTGCCAAGTGAATGAAGCGTTAACAAATAAAAAACACAACCTTCATTATTCTGCTGAAAGATTTATAAGATTTCTGCTGTAAGATACATTGGTTAGGGTAAAGTGATTCACCGCTGCCTCCAGTTGGTTCAACTGTTTCATGATTACTCTATAATGATCTAAACCAGAAATACATATCTTAAAAAATTCCATACCAGTATTTTTTGACCTCTAGGATAGTCTTATTTTAATTCGTTGCTATGGCAACTAGGAAATTCTTTGGAAATTCTTGCATCATACCGTACCCAAGCAGGAAGTAATTACACTGGAAATTTTTTGACAATTTATTTTCATTTTTGATTTTTTTGAATTATAAGTTTGGTGTAAAATCTTCGTACCGAATCTCACACGCGCTTGAATTAGTAACCAGAATTGAATTAGTGAGCTCGAAGAGATAATGAGACTAAACCACCCCCCCAACGGCTTTTGCCGTTTTTCTCGAAAACTATTATGTTTATCGAGATGAAGGAGATTATGTAAAATAAATCCTTTTGTCAAAACCCATCAGACGAGATTATCGATATTCTTGGTGCCAGTTGGCTAAAAAATTCGTTTTGGCAAGTTAATTCTTAGGAGATTACACTGTACTAGTCAATTTTTGATTCAACCCATTATGCACAGGTATTTCGCTTGTTTTGAAATCCTAATTTCCTTTATTTATAAGTTCAGTAAATTTTTTCTTGGATGATTTTTTTGCTGTAAAACTGAAATATACGATTTAAAACGAAACTGTTACCTTACTGTGGCGCCCGTACAATAAGAGCAAGTCAGGAATTAAATCGCGTATTACAATTTTACATTCAAGAAAAAAATTTAGTCGATACCAAGAATATCGATAATCTCGCCTGATGGGTTTTGACGAAGAGATGCTAAGGTAAAAGATGACTCGACAACGATCGCGTCCGGCTCTCAACAAATTTTTCTTAGCACTTCATGACGAATATGAGACCATAAAAAGTTACGCCCGCAAGTTCCTTGATCAGATTTACTGGTGCAAATTGCTGATACATGTACACACACATGTACGACATACCTTCTTTCTTCGAATACACAAAACAAAGGGGAGGTACAAAAAAGCATTTTTGGTAGGGATTTAAATAGGCATTATGTTACCTTATCTCCATCTCAATGAACCTAATAGTTTTCGAGAAAAACGACAAAAACTGTTAGGGGCCGTGGTTTATCCTCATTATCTCTTCGAGCTCACCACCTACAGGTGTTGACTTTGAGGGCTTTAAGTAAACACCGTTTTATTTTATTTGTCTTGCCTTCATTTTTGAACAATAACAGGTTTTTTATTGAATTTGTTTCTTTTCAACTTTTTTTTTGTGTAAGTATGATATTGGTGATTTTAACTAACTATTATTGCTAGTTCTCTTCAGAATTACTAGATTTCCATCAGTTTCTGAAAATATTTTCAGCTATCTCTGTGAAAAAACTTTTTAGCAGATGAAGGTAATACACATTGAAATGTAGTAGAGGTGTAAAAATTGAAAACATTCATATTTTCAATGTGCATTTTCCTCCCATCTCATTACAGGGTTTCTCCTAGAATTAGCTTAAAATAAGATTTTGAGAGAGCGGGGAAATTTGAAGATTATGAAAAGAAAATTTGGCACTATACTAAAAATAGTGAGTTGAAATCACCAATGTCATTTGGTAGAAACAACCAGAAAATATAATAATGTATACTTGAATTGATGGGTAAAATCAACTAAACATAATGGTATTTTAGTTATATTCAGTGGTCATGACTGCTATCATATATAACTGATTCCATCTTTGAAAGATGCTGACTTAACTTGACCTATAGGTACTTTTACTATCCAATACTAATACATCAGTCAGAAAATCCAAGATAATGCAATTACATCGTTGCTTTTACTATTCACTTTAGTATATACAGGGTTACTACATAAGAAATAGACACTTTCAATGCTTTATTAGTCCAAAACGAACAATGTTATTATGAATTTGTTGACACTGTGGTATAAAGTGATTTTTAAAGGTTACTTTGGCAATTCACAGGTGCTCAATCCGCCAACGGCTAGGTTATACAATGGTAAACTAAATTGGCGGGCGTTCACGATCGACATAAGAAAACCTATGTGTGTCCTAGTAAGATTAACACGATAGTCGATATTGAGACAGCAATAGCAGATTTAACGAATCAAATAACGGCATCAGTCAAAAGAGTGCCACTTCCTACAGCAAAAATGCGACGAATAAGTATATTCTTGCCCCAGCAAATACTCACACTGATTAGTGAAAAACATCGTATGCAGCGATTATGGAATAGAAATAGAAATAAATTGTTCAAACAACAGTGCAACCAACTAAACCGCCGTGTCAAGTATGAAGTTGACTCTTACACCTTTAACACCTATCAGCATTATCTAGAAGGCCGAAATCCTAATGACCCTAACGTGTGGCGCGCTACCAAGAGAATATTAAGACAACCTCAACAGATACATACAATAACCGATGGCACCATTAATATATCTACGGATAAAGAAAAAACTGATTTTTTCGTCGACCATCTGGTTAAAACTTTTTCCATTCACACTGATCTGAATAACAGTCCACATAAACAAATCTTAGAGCGTGTAGACAAAAATACTCATGAAACATCTACAAGTTTTGATCCTGCTACCATTGAAGAGCTCACATATCACATTAAAAAACTCAAAACCAAGAAAGCACCCGGTTACGACCTCATTACCAATGAAATACTAAAAAATCTACCGAAAAAGATCCTTGCAGATCTATGTACTATATTCAACGCTTGCATGCGATTAACCCACTTTCCATCCTGCTGGAAGCATGCGGAAATTCTTTTGTTCCATAAATCAGGAAAGCCAAAAAACCAACCCGATAGCTACAGGCCAATTAGCAAATTATTAGAAAATGTTATTAAAACCCGACTAGCACGCTTTGTCTTAGATAAAGAAATAATTCTTCAACATCAATTCGGCTTCAAGCCCAATCATTCAACAATTCATCAATTACACAGAATTACTGAAACCATCGTAAAGGGGTTTGAATACAAGCAGTATACAATTGGTTTGCTTCTCAAATTAACTAAGGCATTTCCACTATATCCCCTTAAATGAACATGGTGATGTATCCACATTCGCAGACGACGTTGCTTTACTTTCACAACACAGCATTCTCGCAGAAGCCACACAGAAACTGCAAACATATTTAACAGCATTCGAAGACTGGTGTAAAACGTGGTGCATAGAAATAAACACTGCGAAATCGCAAGCAAAGATTTTTACACTGCGCAGATATGCTGAGCCTTCAAACGTTCAAATTGGCCAACAACCTGTACAATGGTTGTCACAACATGCGCCTGTAAAATACCTAGGTATACTATTAGACAGTAAACTGACGTGGAGCGCACACATTAATAACAAGTTAAACAAAGCTTATGCCAGATTGGCAATGCTGTACCCCATTCTTAACAAGAAATCTCATCTAAAAATCGAATGGGGATTGATGATCTATAAAAGTATCATTCGACGAATTGCCACCTATGGTAGTACAATTTGGAGTCCAACATCAAAGACTAATATCAATAAAATCCAACGATTGCAGAATAAAATCTGCAGAATAATTTGTAGTGCCCCATGGTTTGTTCGTAATCAACAATTCCACCACGAATTGCAGCTTCCAACAATAGAACAGTTTATCCGTATAGTAGCAAAGAATTATTTTGCTAACCTATCACAGTGTTCTAGCGCGGTCTATTACAATCTCGGCCAAAAAAAGTATTCACCCACGTCTAAAACTGAGGCTACCACAAGACTGTCTTCTCTCAGAAAGTGCCAGTTCTAGTGATGAAAGTGATAATTAAAATATAACTTGTAAACTCTTTTTTACACAGTGCTAGGGACTATCTCAAATGTTATTAATGACAACATTTAACATGTGTGATCACTGTCGCGAATAGCACTTTCTGCTAAACCGACTAGCAAGAAACAAAAAAAAGGTGCTCAATATGTATAGTCTAGTTCATTCCAAATCCGGTGTAACATATCTGTATTGACAATCTCCACGGCTCTCGTGATGCGTTGTTTTTAACTCATCTAAATGATTAGGAAGTGGAGGGACGTAAATCTTTTACAAATCCCCATAGGAACACGAATTGTGTCAAACCAGAGAGTGAAGTAGAAATGACACAACTGGTATGGTAAATTTAACTATTTACTGGTTGCTTCTACCATATAGGACTGTGATTGATTTAACCTTATTGCGTCAATTTATCCAAAAAAATTTTACTAAAATTATATAGTTCGTGTTATCCACAAGTATTGTTGTCAGTTTTTGTACTCATTTTTGGTTAATTTAACCTGAACATTTTTTTCAGTGCACCTAGATTACCTGATTTAACTCTATTTATCGTTAGATTTCTCGTTCAGTTATTTAAAACCAAAATTGTTAATGTATTTAAATAGCTTAAATAACCTAGAGTTGTTAGAAGACGGAATACGCTAGAACGTCCGTCTAATTTCGCCACAGATGCTTCCACATGTCTGTTAAGACCTTCCTTAGTTAACGGAAACGAGGGTGTTAGTAGTAGTAAATAAGTAGCTTTCATTAACAATTTTTATTTTAAGATATACGATTGAAATGTGCCAGCACTCATTTGAACTACTCAGACGCAACTGCCGTTTATAAGCAAATTTTTCTTACTAGTTACTTTGTTAGGTACTGATGGTTTTGTGTTATTATTAGTGAATTTTTTATAATAACTGGTCCTTCGAATTTATTTCACTGCAATTCAAATACAGAATCGCCAATTTCAAACAATAAATATTACTCGACTCCACAAATGTTAAGGAATAAACGGACAATTTTTGTACATTTATTTATTTTAAAAAGTAGTTCAAGTTTATGCATTCTATTAGATACTACATAGTTATGTAAGTTATTATTTCCAAATTTTTGTAGGTATTTCGGGAACTATTCCTAATAAATACCTCCTTAGCAGGTTTTAAAGCGCTTTAGGGGTGTTTGTACCAATTGATTTCGACTTCGTTCTTTCATAGTGATATTCTTATACCTATATGTTTAAAAGAAATCACAAGATGGTAAAAAATCAAACGAAGTTAATTTATTTTCTTCTTTTTTTCTAGCATTTTACTTCCATTCTAACATACACATAGTAGATATATATTTACTTTTAACTATCTTTTGCCAATTCAATAGAATACCTATACATAAAACACCAAATGTTAAACGTTAAAGTTTAAGGATAATTGACTGCATATACTGTTTAATATTATTCTGCAGACTAGTCAATTAGTAATAAGGTTATTATTACAAGCTAAACGCACAAAGTTATAAAACTATTGGAGGTAACGAGCAAGCAGCCATATAGATGGCTGTGATTGCATGGTCGCATAACCGTAGTGTGTCAACACTTCTGCAAATATGATAAATAATAAGATAGGTAGAACACAACCACAGCATAATGTGGTATAACTATATAAAATCGTTAATAAATTACGTTACACGAATAATTATTATTAGCATGAAATGGAAGGGATAATTGAGGTAAACAGATGATTAGAAAAATATCAGGCAATTATTGACAAGGGTTCAATATAGTTAAAAGATTTTTTCGACGACCGCAACAGTGCATAAAGTTAGATTTTACGCACTCAAAACAGTGCGTAAAGTGAAGTTTTACACGCTAAGTACATTTATTGCATTCATTGTGTAAAGTGAAACTGTTAGCTTTATTGGACCGAAACGTTTACAAATTGCTACGTCATTTGTTGCTCCTTTGCTGTCCCTATAGGAGTATGAGGTTCAAATAATCAAAATTAATTTGATTTTGACAAATGCATAGCAATTAATTTTTAAATGTCATATTTAATAAAACTTTATTAAGTATTTAATTATTATTACTAAAAGGTATTATTATTATTATTTAAAAAGGTATTGTATACAATTCGTGACAAAATTGCTTTATGGAATAACAAACACTTTATATACTAATTACATAAATAATTCTTCTAGCTTCCTAATGTTCCAATCTGGATGAGCTTTTACAGAACTAGTGGAAGAGAGGCTGTAACACAGTATCAGACTGAAACTTCCCTATATGAAATCAAGTGGCATCGAGAAAGTGTACACACAGCTTTTTGCGATACCTTGTGATGCTATAAGACAAAAAGCAAATAATTCTACTTTAAGTTTCATGATCATTCAAATTTAAAACTTAACACATCGAATTGTTTTATTCTTCCCCCCACTAAATTTTTCAAACTTCTAAACTTTTTAAGCACTGGGTGAGTGTATGTTGCTGTGAATGTTTGTTTGTTGCTCTCGTTGTAAAGTATCCATTTCTTTTTACCATTTGATTAGATTTCAAAATTAAACGCCTGATATTCCCTCTCTACTAGTAAATATTACTTCTCATACGGCTAGCAGACAATGGTCCGAGAACACGATTCTAACAGATTTTTTTTCAAAACAAAACGATTCAAAACCGCCTTCGAAATCATAAAAAAGTCGATATCCTGCATTAAACTCTTCGTGCATGTAGTCTATTGCCGAGTTTTAAAACAAAAGAAATTCTTCAGTCTGACATCTTACAGAGGTTTTTTGATGATTCTAAACTGCATTATATCGTGACTCAAGTTCAGATACGATATCGTGGTGAATAAATAAATATTAAATTGGTTAAAGTATAATTCAGTTAATACATTGGTTATTAATGGCCAATTTTATTGCAATCAATACTAGTACTACTGAATGGAACGAGTAACAAGTATGATTACTGAGGTCCTATCGAAGTTACAGTTTTTATATTCAGTTCATCTTATTTTAACCGAATATGCAAAATTACCACTTATTTACTAATCACTAGTAAATAATGTTTTCTAAATCTTAAAGTTTTAAGTATTAACCTATTTGAAATATTGGATGGTACTAAGATTTTCAAACCGCACACAGGGTTGAGACCGGATTCTAGCAGGACAAAACTCCAAAAACCATAGTTAAAATTAAAGTTATTTTAAGAAATAGTATTTTAGAAGAAAGCTTAGTGAACTCGTATCTACTTGCCGTTTACCGTTACGGCTAATAATAAATAAAAAAAGTGCTAAAAAAATAAAAGTGCAGTTCGGTGTTAACTCTTCCGAAGGCGCTAATCTGATGTAGATGTATTTGTAGTTTGTTTATTAAGTTGAAAGTTTTTTCTGGAAGTGCCTTTTTATTGATTTCAATAATTTTCAAAAACAGAATTGAAGTGCTAAAAAGTCTTATAAAGAAGTAAGTTTGTACCTTTATAATATAAAAAATTGTGATTTTTACTTTCCGGATAATAATTTTTTTATTTTGTGGTGTATAACTTACAAACATTGCAAGCGTTTGCGTTTGTATTTTTAATATTTTTTGCTATAGCATAAAGCATAACATATTCATAATGAGTTATAAACTGAAATACAATCGAAATGAAAAGGGATAGTTATTTAACGATTAGCAATATTTAATTTAGCACGTTAATTCATTTAGATAACTTAATAAATAGATAATAATAGATAGATAATTTAGATTTCAAGAAACCCAGGTTTTTTCGCAAAAATCAGGATTTTTGGCAATAGCTTAGTCCCTAGACACACGATTTCTTAAAATTTTGGAAAAACACTTCAAATACTATGAAACTTAAGTGGTACTTTTTTGGTTAACTTTGAATGTTGTCTACAATTAATTTTACACGAAAAATATGTGAAATAATTTAATTAATAAAAATCGTTTTTCAAAACAAGTTAGGAAAGCAGGTTTTAACATTCATAGAGTATTAATTTAAAACCAAAGTTATCACATCATTATATTATTTATGAAAAAAACAACGATTATTAATCATGCGGTTAAGATTTACACACCGTATTTGGGCGTCTAAGTGGCCCCTTTCTAATGATTTTCTTTAAATTTAGTAAATCCACTGCGATTTTGTTTAGAATTTTTGAATGTACCGTTACATTTTTTTGATACACTTGGACCTTAAAAAGCAGATTATAAAGGGTAGTTTTTTGTTTATTAAGACACTATTACCTGAAAGTGAAGACAACAAAGAATTTTGTGTTTTCACTACGAAATTCGGCATAAAAATACCATGAACCAACTCACAACAAAAGATTCTCGCAACAGGAAGTGAAATTTCACTAAATTGTTAAAACTAATGGTTACAAAACTCAACAAACAATAAAATGGATGCTTGTCTTGCATCTTTTAATTCTAACGAAGTACATCTTTCAACGAATTTCAAACATGACATTAAGCAGCAGCAATTAATGACGAACCTACTTATTACGATTTTAGTATTTTATATGGATTTAGGGGACGTTGTAGATATATTGTTAAATTTATCCAGGGGAAAAATCATAATAAATTGTTAATAACTGCTATAATTTAAAAGAGAGAATACAAAAATTATTTAATTACTAAAATACTAGATGAGACTTATATAATACACTCTCAAGATCTATATAAAAGCTAATCTTATACAGTCCCATCTAACGTCTTTCTTTAACATTGGCCCGATTTTATATTACATCGTACTAAATTGAAAGTGAGGTTAGAGGGAGATTCTATGATGATTTCAGTATTTGTACTTGAAAACTGGGATCGTTCTATATGATCTATCAAAATCTCAGCTTGAAGTTGTAGAAGTCTAGAAGGATTACTACAACACAAACGTGACAGAAAGAATAGATTATTATTTAAAAACCAAAAAATAGATCAACACTAAACAAATCCTAGATAGGATAGTTGATGCATCGGCAATTGCATTTATCAAATATAGATCACTTTTATTTTAGATCTCCATTTTAGAAGACTTATTTGTCTTAAAGCCAATGCATCCCAGACTTATACCCAATTCATAACAAAAAACCAAATAGTTTAAACTATCGTAATAAAAACCACATTCATCATGTGGTATTTAAACAAATAATGATTAATCTTGTTTATTGTTTCCAGATTAATTTTTTAAATTAAATGATTAACTTTGATTGTAAATTCTATTATTTTTAAAAATTATTTATTCATAAGAATTTAATATTGATACAAAATCATATTTTAGATATAAGTACATATTAAATGTACAAAATGGATTATCAACTCTGGTAAGGCTTTAGTTAAAATAACACATTCGCACATCTATAAAAAATTGACTATATCTTCAAATTAGTATTATTATTATTATTTTATATAAATGGTTTTTTATTAAATAATTTTATTAATAAAACTTGAAAAAGCCTTAAAATTAAAGGTGAAACGTCGCGGCATGCTTAAGTAATTAAGGCAAAACTGTTGTATATTTCTTTGTTTGATTAATCCATGCTGTAAGTCCTCAGAAAATTCTATCAATTAAGCATAAGTATTTAAACAGTCTATAAAAAAATAACCAAAATTCCCAAGCTTTATTGAAAATAACTTATCGACGCAACACACTTAAGACGCCCACACTATTTTATGCAATTCTATTAATACAAATAAGTTTACCAAATAATTTTAATTGTGGATTGTGTCCATTTAAATGGATAAATGAAACATTACAATATTATACTGTTAGGTTATTACCTATTATTTCTTTTATTTACTAAAAAATAGTGGTCTGTTTCACTGGTGAAACTGTTTAGAAGTGACTATATGGTCATAATAATAGAGTTCAGTAGATTGATCGTTCATTTCATCCATTTCAGTGGGTCATTTTACTTTGTCCTCTTACAAAAACACATATGCCATACAATTTTGTAACTGACGTGGTTACGGTTTTTTAAGATAAAATAAAATGTATTGACAACCACGCACGAATCCTGACAAAATCAATGTAAACTTTCAATAAGAAATTATTTGCTAATAAAATTGCTCATTTATAAATATACAAAATATATAAATAGATAAAATATATTATATTAATCATAATTTAATAAAACTCGACACAAATAGATTGTAAGAGAAATATGTCCAGGAAATTCTAAGGAAATACGAGATAGTTTAGATAGAAGATCTAGAAACTCTTTGACTGATATGAAAGTTAATAAATAAATTTACCAGTTTCATAATTATAAGTTCTCCAGTTCCGATAGATTAGTGCTTAGCATGTAAATCTCACAATCCAAGGGTTGCAAGTTTGATCCCCAACCAAGTTGGTAACTCTACATAACGGAGAAACTTCTTCTTGGATAAATAAGTAAGTAAAATCGTAGACCCTGTGCCAATGTTACACATGATGTCCACTCTGGGTGACATTCGTACAGATTGATGATCAGTCGAATATATTACCCAAAACGCTTTTCATCATATTCCATAGACGAAAATTATAGAAGTAAATAAGCCTAAAACAAATCGCGTACCCAAATACGGAAAAAATAAGTAAAGCTCTAGACGCAATTAAACCAAAACTGTACTAAATAAATAGTTGACTATTTTATTGCAGCAAACGACAGTGGCACCATTTTTATTTTCAATGATAGAGTAGCATTTTATTTAAAAATGCAGCTTTTAATATATTAAAATATCTACATAATATACAATTTTACAATGTAATTGCACTTTGCTGGAATGAACAGCCTTAAAAATATCTATAAACGAAATTAAAAACAGTATTTAGTCATAATGTCCTAATATTCACATTAACTCGCAAATAAAGATTTTCATAATTTTGCGACATAAACTATAATAAGTCAGTTTTATGCGGAAAGCATCATGAATAAAACGGATTTTCTTGATTTTTATAACTATAAAGCTGTACAATTATCGCAAATGTTTTAAACAAAATAAAAAAGTAACTGGACATCACGTCAACAATTAGCGTGATGCATTACTTAAATATTTTTAGGCCAAGAAGCCGTTAACGCGATGTAATAAGAAAGTATATTCGTAAACTTAATTAGTACATGGAATTGTTAGTAATGAATTTCGCTATCTTTAGGAGTTGTAAAAAAACTTGGCAAGCGTACCCTTCTTTGTAACTATAATAAATGCTCAGGAGGTAACTGTACAAAATTATATTATATGAATGAATTATATGAATAAATTAATCATTCCTTAGTGTTGCAATATTGCATATTTTTAATACATGAATGCTATTTTCCTAATACATAACACTTAATGTTAACTGTGTTTAAAAAAGCTAGAGATAATATGAAATAAATAGGAGTATTAAAGGAACAGGCTTACTTTATAAATATCTACTATACATAACGGGATGGTACTGTTCTTACAAAATAAGTTTTGTAAATGTTATAAAAATCATTCATTTATTTTGTAAAAGTCCGTTACATAGCTAACGATGGTATATCGTTACATGATTTTTGTAGATAAATAAGTACCTATTGAAGCCATTTCAAGGTATATTTTGACCTGAAACAGACAAGGTGCACGTTAGTAGAGATGTATGCAAATATTTAATACTTTACCTGCAGGTTTAATTTATAAAAATCTTCTTGTGAATTATAATTCTTTATAATTTTGTTGTTTTTCAAAAATAAATAGTTTGTAGGCTTAAATATTTCATTATGTTGTTGTCAAGTAGTTCTTTGGACACAACTGAGACATAAAGGTAAATGTGGCTATGATTTCTTATGAAGATCTATGGGTTTAAAATAGGGCTGTAAACATCCGGATATTTTAAAAATCCTGTTAATCCGGATTTAACGAATCCGACATCTCAAGTTCGGATATACGAATACTTTGGATTTGAAAACCGGATTTGAAAATCGTTTATGAACTTGGTATATACTGAGATGATATGGAATAATCTGATTGGAAATTTACTTGACGATTTGATCGTAAACATAAATATAATTATTTTATGCATTCAATAAAATAAAATGATAGACATGCTAGGATATTAGGTTTATTTAATCTAAACGCTACATGTTAGGTCACAGAGAGATTTATCAATTTTAAATAGAAATTATAGGATAAATTTCATGCAGACGTAACCTCAATTTTTACATAAAAAGTTTCAATTTATAAAAATGATATTAATCATTTAGATTGTTTTCATAGTAATACATGTTTTATGCAACCCAAGTAACATGTTAGGATGTTTTCCATTTTTCTGGAAGATTTTATTTTTATTGTTAGACATTAGTTTAACGATGGACAAAGTAGGGAAATTCTTTCTGGTTCCCATGCGACTGATTCAGTTTCGGGAAATTATTTCACTCAAAATATGTAAATTAGGTCAATATTGTAATGACTACATTAGTACATTAAACTTACAATCTCCTGAATTCCAATAAAATGTTTTTATCCTAATGATGGTTTTGGCTTTGCTGATATGCTTTGATTTTTCCAAATATTGATTTTAATATAACATTTTACACCGTTGTTTGAACACAAGCACTTGGAGGACTGTATGCTGGACAAGTTTGACTATAATTTAATTTCATTTATGTTGTTATTTGTAAGGAGTCTTGCAAACCATCGTTGGGTCTATAAAATGTATGGATAAATTTTTATTTGAGTTTTTCCTCTATTGTAAATATGTTCTTATGTAAATTTTATATGTATCAGTTACCTAGTGTAGTTATGTATTCATTCTTTGTAAAGGTAGAACAGGAGTTAATGAGTTTTGTTTGCAATTAAGTTTTAATGAGATTTTTTCATAGTCAATCGTTTTTGTTAATTTTATCAGTTATGATTAATTTTAGACTATAAGTGTCTTATGTTGTTTTAATCGTTATTTTGCCAGCTACATTTCTATCTTTTTAGATTTAATATTAGTGTTAATTACAAACATCTCTTTTTTGATAGTGACCTCATAAAGGTAGCGTGTAGATTTTGTTTTTAAAAATGTGTCATAGTCGTCAATTGTTTTGCTAAAATATATAAAAAGGCCAGGAAGAATTAACAAATTCAATCAATAAAACGCTTTGGTTGAATCCACGCTCGACTCCAGACGAAAAATCTGTAAAATAAAGTGAGGTTAACTGATAATCATATGTTTTCATAAACATACGTCAAATGTATACAAACTATTTATGGAATAGTTACCTGAATATTTAAATCAAAGAAGATTTATTTTAGTTTTTCAACAATTGTATGGAATTGTGAACGATTTATTGATTAAAAGAAATTCAAGAGGATTTTTGTTTCCGTTATTGATTTGGATAATCGACTTGCCTTCATTTAAAAATCAGCTGTGTAAATAAATGCAGTATTACCCATTGTAAGAAGATTGAAGTGGATCTCGACGTACTTCATATACAAGGTTGGTGAAAATAAAAGGATTTGGTTAAATTTTTCATATAACAAAATCATAAAGACAATCTTAATAAATTCAGAATTTATTTTTCTTAATTTAAAAGTTTTTCAATAACAAAGTTTTAACAAATAAACCATTTCAATTTGTTTATAAAAATTTAATTGTCATTAGATAAATTTATTTTAGCATTTGTAAATATTTTTAACTGATAATTTTAATTGATGACAGTTTACTCAAATGGAGAACAGTTATAACTCCCATGTCAGGTTGATAACGAATAATTTACACATTTGAGCAAGCTCAAGGAAGATTTTCCTATACTTTTTACTGTTCTGTTTAATTAATTTTTTTACTTTCTTTTTCTGAATTAGATTTTTTTAATTTTCATTAATAAAAATAAAGACTGTGTTTTCAATTTATCTATGTGTTTATTTGATGTGTATGCAAGCATCCAGTTGCAAGCATCCATGCAGTTCTTTTCTTCCAGGTATAAGAATCAATAAAATTTTATTATTTTATTAACTCATGCTTTATCGAAATTAAACTTGAGTCAGCCCATTGGGAAAAAGAAAAAATATTGGGGTTATATTTTTTTTATTTATTAAATTTCTTTGCATATGTTAACGGCAACCAACGCATAATTATATATTTTTATAAAATATCACCTTTTAATTTAATGGCTTGCCCAGAACGTGGTGCATATTAAAAATCACTGCAATACAATAACAGTTTTCATTTTTAAATTAAAATAGTTTGTCTCTAGTGAAATTAGTTATCATTTATGGTAACAATAAATAATTGACAAATAGTCATTGCAATTGACTAAGTCCTACCAAAAGCCAAAAATCAAAAGAAACATATAGTTGTTCCAATAAAATCTTAAAAAGCATTATGTTGCATAAACGTTTTTAAAAATCGGTTAGTTTAAGTCTAGATTAGTGACGGTTTTTTTTATTTGTAACATGCACAAAAATCATTATTATGTACTATAAAACCTAAGTATTAAGATAAAAATAATAATTAATCCGCATAGATGTTACGGGTTATCCATATAATACGTCACAGTGAGAAAGTAAGATAGTCATTAGGGTGCCCGTAAAATAGTTAGTCGGCAAAATAAATACTCAATTAAAAGAATAAAAAATTGTACATTGCACCCGGATTCCACTTGGAATCCGGATTTCATATGAAATCCGGATTTCATTTGAAATCCGGATTTCATTTAGAATCCGGATATCCGAACTTGAAATGCCATATTATCCACGAATCCGGATTTCGGATATCCGGACATAAAGACATTTAAGCAACAACTTACCACAGGAAGTAGATGTCGAAAGTATATCTTCAAATCATCAAAAAGAATCTTAAAATACGTTCATACAAGATAAAAGTCCTCCACGAAATCTAGCTACTGATTTATCATAACTGTTACAGATGCTTTGTGGTTTAGTAAAAGCTTAGGGGAAGAGGGGGAACAGTGTTACACAAAGAATATTTTTTGATATAATTCAGAACCAAATAAAAATTTTAAAATTTATTTTCTTCCTAGTTTAAGAGTTACGAATCTCGTTTTAATTTTTACATTTAACTTGCTTTGATTATTTCAACTTTTTAAGAAATTAAGATTTATTCAACTTGGTACTCTGTGTAACACTGTATACTAATAGTGGGGTACAGAGTTACAAGGAAAGGTTAACAGTGTTAATGTTAATAAAACAACTTAAAATTCTTATATTCTTGCGTTGTACGTACGAATTTATAAGTTAGATTAACTTCTGTATTCGTTTTACGTGTAATTTCCCTAATTGATAAAATTCTGTGTTTTATTGTAGCCTCTTCTTGTATTACCACAAAGTTTCCAATATCAATATTATTTGAATGGAATAATGTATCTTTGTCACTTAGATTCAACTTGGACTGATCACTGGCTGCACAAGTGTTACATAAATAATGGTACACCGAACCCCACTATCCACTGTAACACTGTACCTCAATCATCAAAAGTCTATACTCGAATAGTTAATAAGGCTACAAACAGTTTTGAGGTTAAGTTCGTGCTTCTCCTGCGTAAATAAACTTACAGACTACTTATAAATAAATTTTTAATAATCTAGCTTTAATTAATTTAATCCTGAAGTAAATTGTATTTTACTTGAAATAATTACTTTTGATATTAAAAAATATACATACCTTTAATTTCTTGAAAACCCATCAGTGAATATTAACCAAAATGCACCTACACTTGGTTAACACCAAAGTACTTCTAACATGAAAATATGAACAATGTTTAATACAAAGCAATCTTAAAAACATTAAGTGTAACACTGTAGTACGTGTAACACTGTTTCTCCTCTTCCCCTAATGTGTAATAATGAATATGGTTCAACAATAAGAATTCGCAGATGATTTCTTAGACTAAAATGAATGGTTAGCTGTTTTTCATAGGCGCACTATCGTGTAACATCTCATTTTCATAACCCCAAAAAATTATAATTTTTGGCCTCGCCCAGCATGATCTCTAAATCATACAATATTCTCAATCAAATTATACCAAGAAGTGATAACTAAGAATTTGCGAAGATTAAACGGGCTGTGCTTCTGGGCACTACCTGGATTTATGAATAATTATAACTGGTGAGTATAAACCCTTCGACATCTCAGTTGCCGTGAAATTTAAAACGTATGTGTTTTGTTACTCAAAAACAATAGTTTTTTGAACGTCAAATAAATTACATTAATTTATTCTACGTCTAAAACAGTAATAAAACACATACGTTTTAAATTTCACAGCAACTGAGATGTCGAGGGATTATAATCACCCGTTACATAAAAGTTGACTATTGCTAGTCATCCAATAACCAATTCCAAGTCTATGAAAGAGTCAGAATCAACCATATATTTTAAATCAGAAAGAGACACGTGCACTTCATTTGTCCATTTATTAACAACAAAGACATCAACAGAATACGAAAATAAATGGACATGAGTTAGTAATGTACTTTGTAATGAATTACGTGAAAAAGAGTTTTCACATATTTAATTAAACTTAAGACTATCCAGGAAATAGCAGCAATTACCCATTTTCTGTTTAATTTCATTATCATTAATTTTTATCTCGAAGTTTCTGTATAGTACCAATTTCTTCTCTATGTAAAATGATGGTATTATAACGTATGGTGATTTGTTTAACAGTTAATACGTTATCTTAAGATTGACTATAAGAATAAGTAGCTCAATAAAAAAGCCTGTTTATTTATTGAATCTTTTATTTATTACTACTATTTATTATTTTTGTTGTTATGGCAATTCATATGCTTCAATGCCTTCCCAATGGAAGTTAGGAATGTAGTGATAAACATGGTGATCATTTATACAGCAAGATCACTACAGTACGATGCGTAACTTTGGTGATTGTATAATGACGACATACAAAAAGAGTGTAGATCTCTATATACAACCATTGCATACATCAAAAATGAAAAGGTGTCCCTAATATTTAATGTAAAGTAATAATCAGTGGTTCAAGATGTTCACTTGATAGAATATTTTATATATATTAAAATATATAAAATATCAATCAAATAGCAATCATTAATATTTTCATCTAAATTCTTAATAAAATAATAATAAAAGTTATACATATCTCATGTAAACATTTATATTACTAAATAGCGGAATAAAATTTAATTTTATGTATATAATTTAATTCTAGTGGAATATTGCGACGTAATAAGCAATTCTTCAATGCTACTACAAAGAAAGTACCCTGTAAACATCGTGATAGCATAATATGAAAGCCATTGTTATTTTAACATTATTTTCTAAGTTAAGATTGCATAATTAATAATGTTAACCATTAAAACAAAAATAATAACTTTTGCTTTTCAATTTTTTCTGGTGAGGATTTTGGTTGATAATTGTGAAATTATCTACAGTCTATTTTTGTAAACGATAATATAGGAAATCCAATGGAATGTTATCATTTTCGTCCTAAATTTGTACCCTTGCAAATGGTACAAATTGAAATTTTGGCATCAATCGAAAGAAGAATTCATTTTACGTCAAAAACATATTAAACTTAATGAAGAAAACCAAAATCTATTTAGAAATATAATTAAAAAGCTTATTGATTTACTGATTTTGGTAATAAGCTATAAAAAAAGCAGATTCCTAATCAGAAATGCGGGTTCAAACCCCATCTTCGTACACTTTTTTTTAAATTGTATTGCTAACTAATTATTATTTTTAGAACTTTATTACAACGATTATTAGTGTTATCATGTTAGTGTTAGTGTTAGTGTTATAAGTGTTCTTCATTTGCTTTTCTGATAGGTAAACCCCCGTAGCCAAAATATCTAATAATAAAAAGAACTAATGATAATTGTAATAATGTTCTAAAAATAATAATTAGTAAGCAGTACAATTTAAAAAAAAAGTATAGGAGGATGGGGTTTGAACCGGGGATGAATTCTACTTTCGACTGATACCAAAATTTCTACGTACATTTGCAAGGGTACAAATTTAGGACGAAAATGATAAAATTCCACTGGATTTCCTATATTATCATTTACAAAAAATAGACTGTATATACAGATACACCTTACAGTATTGTTCCAAAATCAATTCCACGCATTTTAAGCCTAGCCTGAGTAGCTAGCAGTTTCGGTTTTATTGTCTATAGCACGACACTTGTTATTTAGGACTTTCTTACGCTAAGCAATAATGGATACAGGGGAAGTTGGAGACTATTAATATGTTCTTCAGCATGTCAAACTGGCTCTGTGTGAGAATTTCTAGATTTAAGTTTTAGTCCAGGATTAAACTCGTATTTGGTATTGGCTGTCTATAATTGTAGCAAGTTTTCACGATTTTTTGATTGATTTTCCTCAATTTGTTAATTAGCTACTTGTTTAGTTTATCTTAATGTATTTCTATATGATATGGTTGGGACCTTTCTAGAGTTGGACATCATAAGTCGCCTTTGTGATAACTAGGTTTTAATTAATTTTTTACACATATTTACTTACTCAGTGTTAACGTTTTTACTAAAATATTATTACTGACTCGTTTATAAGTCTTGTAAGTAACTAATTGTTACTTTCGGGATACACACTTGCTAGAAGTACGGTACAACGGTTTCCAAATTATTAAAGATCTCTTTTCACTATTTTAATTTCAATCCTCAAACTTAACAGCATTTAAAAATAACAGTAAATATTATCATCGCTTAAAAAATAAAATATTTTCACTATTCTTAAATTTGAATTTTTAACACTGTCCATACCTTGATTCAGTTGGATCAAGAGGTCAGTAGGTCATTTAGTAATTGTAGGTCATTAGTACCCAGTGCTCGTTGTTTGCACTATACTGGTGTATCAATGTTTAGCATTTAACTGTTTGATTTGCATTTCCATTCTAGCAACGTTTCTATCATGTATACACAACAAAACCTATTCGGTTAAAAAAGTAAAGTGAAACATACGTGACAAGAAGTAATATAATATACTACCTGTCATTCGAGATATACATCATCAATATCAGTTCATCACGAATCTGTGACACAAACGGGTGAAACAATGAAAGCAAATATTAAAAATAATAAGTATGTAAAATTTAAATATCTAATTTGAAAAATAAAAAATAATTACCGACGTACAAACTTTTAGTTTCTAAATTCTATTTGGTATGAGTACATTAATATAAGAAGCTGACCGATATTAGGTTACGTGATTTGTAGTAAAAGTTTGTCGAGGTAATCGTATTTTACATCTTGATCCAATAAGAAGAAAAAATTGATGATGAGAAAGTTTTTTAAACTATTTGCAGATTAGAAATGCTTCCAAAAAAAGTGAAGCTGAATAGATATTTTTAATTATAGAGCCTATATTTTTTTATTTACAGTAGACACAATAAAAGAAGGAAAGGAATCGTTATATATCCATAAATGGCTTTTCTCCATAATAACATTTATGAAAGTATATTGTACAATAATTAGTAATTTAAATCGTATCATTAATAAAGAAAATTTGAATAAAACAATTTTACTTTGATGTTTCTTGAAAAATTTGATTTTCTTAGAAGGTAGTAAAATATGTGGCTAAATAATGCACGTTACATTTAATTGAGGGCACTTTAAATAATACAATAATTATGTTGTCTATTATGAAAATCACACTAACATTGATCTCCTTTACGCATGAGAAATTATAACATTTAGTATCATTTCAGTCTATTGTAATACAAAATTAAATTTGCCATAAATTGTAGCAATTAGATATTGTATACATTCATATAAAGGTCACATTTTTAATTAGTGTAAAGGAACAAAAAATTAATATATCTGTATGAGAATTTGTCATCTTTAATTAAAAGCTTCAACAATGAAGTTGTTTGGAAAGGAGCACTGCATGGATCCATTTTAGAACCCTTCTATTTTTATTCAGTATAAAGAATTTTTGAAATATCTGGACAACTGATATCATTTGACTAAGAAAAACGTCTAAGGCATTTCCATCAAAATTGTTAACCATTTAGGCGTAATATCAGATTTTTTCAATTGTAATTGCAGTAGTTGCTAATGAATGATTTTTTGTAGTGCAACATTTTTAAAACTTTTTAAAAAGTTAGATATACTATAACTAAGATTAGTTGTCGCAGTGGCATGGGTTCTTCTTTCATTTGAACCCGTATTTGCTTAGTGGTTACATTAATTTGAATAGGTTTTCCGACACCCCTATGTCTATAAAATATAGCCACTATCGTATACTGTCAACTTGTTCAGAATTGGCAACATTTTGTGATTTAGTTCTTCTAGAAATCTTGCTAATAAATATTAATAATCATATATTTGAAGAATTGTGTATATCTGTATATCATAATTACCTTCTCCTTGTTATACACTGGAAGTAATGAACCCAATTTTCACTTTATTGGGTCATATGATTGTTTTGATTGTAATGATCAAATAGATATAAATAATTCACCACTGTTAAATTTATTTCTTTGAAAGAATTTGTTAAATACCTAGAACTTCTCACCTAACTGTAAATGTATTGTATCTTATTCTAGGTACAAGCTGTAATCTTTTAACAATACCTGTTTGTATATATATTTGTACCTTTTACACCTTAGAAAATAGATTTAGTTTTAACCAGTCTTTATCTGAAGAAGCTACTGTGTAGCGAAACGACAGTCATAATATTTTTCAAATATAAATAAATGAAGATTTAATAGTGTTTTATTGTGTTATTGAATTTAATAATAATACCATATAAATATTTCTTTTCTGTTATGTCAAAACCACTATTATCAGTGGAAGACATAAAATATATTACATCAGATTAAGAAATTTCCCATGTCTGAATGTTTGGTTCTTCAGCTACAATGACCTCATTTCTTAAAAAAAGAAGTAACCTGGTGAATCGCTGTTAACCAGTAAGTATTACCGTTATTTTTTATTATCGAATTTTAACTGAAGGTGTGTAGCATTACAACTATTCTGAAAATTATAGAAATTCAAATTTATTTTTTATTTCTAAAACAATTATTTCCATTACTAGCATCATAAACCACATACATACAATAAGAAAAATTAAAACAACCTTATACTTTCTCCAAAGTTATTAAAGAGCATTAAAAAAATAATTTTAAGAAGGATGAATGAATGAAGATTCAAGTTTTATGATCAAATTAGATGTTTGTTCTAGTAACCTGTAAAATATTTTTTAATTTAATTTAAAATTTTATTTTGCAATGCGAACAATTCTTTGAATTATGTTCCGATGTACACCCCAAGCAGCATTTTTAGTCATCGCTACGTACCAGCAACTACCGGTGGAACTATTAAGTTTTGGCCAGTAGTCACAAGCACGTAATTGCTACGGTTTTGTTACGTGCATGGAACCAAAATGGGGAAGAATTTTTGGGTAGCAGGTACGTAGCGGCGAAGTAATTGCTACTTTCGTGGAACTTCTTTTCTCTTTGACACATCGTGTCGCGTGATTGCTCTCTCTTGCTCTTGCAACTTAACAAATATTCTATCATTTTCTATACTATATAATGCTGGATCGTGTCACAAAATGAATTACCAGTTTATATGTAATACGTACTTAATACAAAGAGCGATGAAATGTTTGATTATTTTGTCATCCCAGTACACCAAAATTATAAACCATTGCAAGTTTTCTGTTAAATATGATGATGATAGATCGAAAAATAACAACGCGCCTTCTTTAAATATATTTTTTAGTAAAAAAATGTCTTTAATAAAATATGTTAAATATACACTAAATACTTATAAGTTGATACACATGATAGAAACCATTTTTATATTATTCCTGTTATGTTCTTTTATGTGTTTAAATAAAAGATACTCAATTATTGTCATTAATTAACTTTATTAATATTGAGTGAGCAGGGCGAATTACATACACAATGCATAGAGTGTAGATGACGTGTATCCTCCAAACCGACTCAAGTGTTACTGACGCTCGCCCAGAGAACGGGCCAGGATTGGTTAGTTACATCACTTCAAATAAATGTTGCCAACTTCAACCTACATACATAACAATTCCTAAGGCACAATTTGACACCAATTTGTTATTTTTATTGAAGGTTATATAGTAAAACATCTATTAACAATCATAACAAATTGCAAATTGATTAATGATTATTGATTAATCCAACATTTTACAAGTAAATATGGAGATGGAGTAGTTTACGAAAGATTACTTTAATGTGATTCTCCTGGGTAGCAAAAACGTAAGTCTTACATTCAATACTACTGTAAGGTTTTAAAAACTTTAAAGTAGCTTCGGGCAAGTTACTGCTACAATCATAATACCACTTTGAAGTTGCAACGACTTTAAAGTAAGTATACTAAGTGGCACTACTGTTCCACATACTTTAATAGTTACTCAGAAGTAATGAAACTACATAGTTCCAATAAATAGTAGAAACAACTACACAATTACTAAAATATTCCGAATTGAAGAAATTAAACCTATAAAGTCATAAATTTAGTTGTAGTTACGTAACAACTACTCAATCAAAGTTCCGATCTCAGTTACTGCTACTTAAATGCTGGTTGGGACATTTCTTGTATGTGTATATATAGTAATGTAATCTATAACATTAATTTTTTTAAGTAGTTTTTAATTAATTTAGTTTCCTTTTAGTTACAAAAAATACTATAGAATGTATTTATTCATAACAATTACAACCTTAATACTTTCACAATGATTCATGATTTGACTTTGGAAATACGAATTAAAAACCATCCAAATTGGATACGTTCTTACCATAAAATAGTATATTATTCAACGAGTATATAATGATGATTATTACTTATGAGCATAAGATTTACGCCACGAGCCGTAGGCGAGCATTATAATTTAACCCGATGAATAATAGCCATTACATGACAGTAGAAATAATACTATACTTTATTTCTTCTTGAATTCTCAATAGGAAATTGTATTGTTTAAACTTTCGTTTTGTACGCCATTTCGTACGTCTTGTTTTTTCTGGCAATAAGTTTATAAAGCATACTTTTGACGGTTCTAAATGTCTGAATGCGTACAAATTTTTTCATTCACACGAATTCAGTTTTTCATAATTCATAATTTCATAATTTTCATAATATGTAATATATTTATATAAGGGTATTTCACTAAAAGAATTAGAAAACTTACAACAATAACAATAACATAGAAAAGGCATTTTATAGAACATGAATAATATAAAATGTAAAAATATAGAAAACCAATAATGCAGAAAGAAAAATTACAGTAATTATTATTTTTAACTAGCATAATACGAGGGTGGTTTGATAAGTCAGTGATTTTTTGAATAAAAGATATTTATTTCGACAGATAAACGTTTTATTTCTCAACATAGTCTCCTTTTAGATCGATACATTTAGTCCAGCGTTTTTCCAATTTTTTATTCCTTCCAAGTAATAGGTTTTCTCAAGGCCCTCAAAATAGGCGCTTGTTTCAGTGATGACCTCTTCATTCGACCCAAATCTCTTACCGCCCAGCCATTTCTACAGGTTTGGAAACAGGAAATAGTTACAGGGGGCTGAATCTTGAGAATATGCTGGGTGGGGTAGCAGTTCGTAGCCCAATTTATGGATTTTTGCCATGGTGACTACACACGTGTGCACCCGTGCATTGTCTTGATGGAACAGCATCTTTTTCTTCGCCAAATGCGGTCGTTTCTGCTTCAAATCAATATCGAATCTGTCCAAAAGCTCTGAATAATATTCGCCGGTGATAATTTTACCCTTTTCAAGGTAATGGATGTGAATGACAAAAAACAATAAAGAAAATTCCACGTTAAGTTAGTTCTTTCATGCCTAGTTAGATAACTTAAAAATTCGCCCTTATATATCACACTTAGCCATTTTCCCACCTTTCATTTAAATTAAACCTTATTATTATTATTATTTAATTTTTGTTAGCTTATACAAAAATATCAGTTTTGTGACAACATTAACACTTTGACAGTAAATAAATCAATCATATAAAATTTTTAGATTAATCGAAAGTGAACCACTAGTGGACAATGAGGTTTAATAAGAAGAGGTTATAATCACAAAATAAAATGATAGAGACAAACCCGTTAAAAGAATGAGTGTGTAAAATACACGAACGGCAGTTCAAGACTCGAGTCTAGAGCTATTTGGCTATCATCAATTGAAGGTAGCTCGCTCGTAGGTTTCACACACCCAACAGGGCTTAAATATTTGCGTCGAATTAATATTAGTGTCAAAAAGCACTAATGGCGACATCTATAGCAAAGCTAGTAACAAAATATATCAAAATATTGGTCGTCACCCGGACTTGAAATAATTCAGGAAAGAATAATTAGAATAATAATAAAATAATCAGAATTTTTTTATTTTTAAATAGATTTAAATAAACCAAATAGTTTAAATTCAGAAACAAAATTTAATTTTTTGTTTCGAATATTTAAAAAACTAAAGGAGATATTTTCGATTTTTTTGTATTATATTATTGATCATCATATTTGACAACTTTGCCTCAATATAATCGTCTTCGTATTTCTTACGGGTCCCGAGATTCGAATACCATCCACTTTGAATCAGCCTGTATAGTGAAAATTATGAATACACAATTTCTCATGTAATATTTGAATTGTAACGTCAACACGCAGTTTATAATTTACACATGTCTACTAGGGTGTTCGGTATCTACCTACGTTAAGCAACCGGCTTGGTTTGCCAGTGTCTCGCATAGCAGTATGAAAAGACATATGTAAAGGTAGTAGTCATTGCCAAAAAAGGATCAGAAGTTCTAAAACAATTTGTAAGTATTAACGTAAACATTAACAAATGTATGATGGAAATCTTTTACTTTCTTTATTTTTGAACAGATTTTTTAATTAATTAATGAATTCTTTGTTAATGCGTAAATTATTGCTAATTTTTTTGTATTTTGATATATTACTTTATAATATACATAGATAAGCCAAGACGAATTGTTATCGATATAAAGGGATGTTTCTACACTTATTAACAATAGAAAAAATATATAAAAATTGTTTTTCTTATTTTCGTATAAACTATACAATATACCTATACCTATTGACCTGCGCATTAACGTTATTAGTGCGCCCCCTTGCAAAAGATCTTTAATTTAGTGTAAAATATTTTACAACAAAAACGCTAAATGTTTTATGTTTTTGAGCTATTAAAAGAAGCGAAAAAGCGGCGAATATTTAAGTGTGTAGTTTTCACCACACTTTCATCTTCATCAGTATCACATTTTCAAAGTAGAAGACAGCCACTATAAGAAATTTTGTATCTTATTTACACGTGAAACCTTTATTATGTAAAGATTCATAATTCTGGTAGTTTGGTTAAAGTATCGAAATCTGAAAACTAAAAGTGTTGCGTTTATCGAGTGGACTATATAATAAACAATAGTATGTTGGTGACTGGTTATAATTTATTATTTACGTCTAAATTGACCGAACTTAAATTATTGGACCTACCTGTAGAGTTGGATGTGTTGAGAAGATCTTGTAACTTTTCGTCGTCTTGTACGGAATCATCATCGGTAAAGGTTTTGACAGAGGTAGTGGAATATGGCGTACGTTTTCACAATTCTTAGAAAACTTGACATCACACAACACTCGTTGCTTGGGCGATAGGGCCCAATACCAAGAGCGGTCAATTTAATGATTTTATCCAACACCTCTATATAAATACCATGTTTACTATGGTCATTTTAAATAAGGAAAGTGATTGTTTACTCTTATGTTACATTATAACCTACGTTGTCCGTAGCAACGTGGGTTATTTTTAAAAAACTCACTCCTTCAAAGATAACAACCAATCACCAGCTTACGTTACTTAATATTAGTAAAATCCAGTCATCGTGCTAGAGTATTACCGTCAAAACTACAGACTAACTATACATTGCAAATTCGATGTTTAAACTTAAATAAAGAGGGGTTGGATAAAATTTTGTATGCCACGCGTGAGTTAAGGATATTATCCACTCAGAAAAATTAACCCTCTCGGGCCTGCCGGCCCTCGAGGGTAAATTTTTCTTTCGTGGATAATATCTTACTTAACTCACTTGTACCATAAATAACTATTATCCAACACCTCTATATAAATATCATGTTTACTATGGTCATTTTAGATAAGGAAAGTGATTGTTTACTCTTATGTTACATTATAACCCACGTTGCCCCTAGCAACGTAGGTTATTTTTAAAAAACTCACTCCTTCAAAGATAACAACCAATCACCAGCTTACGTTACTTAATATTATTAAAATCCAGTCATCGTGCTAGAGTATTACCGTCAAAACTACAGACTAACTATACATTGCAAATTCGATGTTTAAACTTAAATAAAGAGGTGTTGGATAAAATTTTGTATGGCACGCGTGAGTTAAGGATATTATCCACTCAGAAAAATTAACCCTCTCGGGCCTGGCGGCCCTCGAGGGTAAATTTTTCGTTCGTGGATAATATCTTACTTAACTCATTTGTACCATAAATAACTATTATCCAACACCTCTATATAAATACCATGTTTACTATGGTCATTTTAAATAAGGAAAGTGACTGTTTACTCTTATGTTACATTATAACCTACGTTGCCCCTAGCAACGTGGGTTATTTTTAAAAAACTCACTCCTTCAACGATTAGAACCAATCACCAGCTTACGTTACTTAATGTTATTAAAATCCAGTCATCGTGCTAGAGTATTAAATTTATTACTGTCAAAACTTCAGACTAACTATAAATTGCAAATTCGATGTTTAAACTTAAATAAAGAGGTGTTGGATAAAATTTTGTATGGCACGCGTGAGTTAAGGATATTATCCACTCAGAAAAATTAACGGTAAATTTTTCGTTCGTGGATAATATCTTACTTAACTCACTTGTACTATAATAACTATTAATGTAATTAATGATTAAAATGTAGTATGAAAACGCAACATTCCGGGCTCTCAAATGCAGAATTGCATTTTCAAAAATAAAACAAAACCGATAACGGTATAGCGATACCCAAAAAAGGTATAATATTTTAATGCCTAATAACGTAAAAACAATAAACAAATTAAACGTAATTAAACGGGTATGCAAAGAATACATTTCTGCGCTCTCTTGAGCTAATTAACTAAAAAGAGAACAAAGAAAAAAGGCAAAAATAAACGTATTTTAATTATTATTATTCTCGCCTGAGATTGGCAGAGGACAAAGTTTCACAAGTAGTCTGCGTAAAACTCCGTTTGCTGTCTTAACTGTCGCAACTCGAGTTATGCCGTCTTTACCAGGATGCAACAGCAAAATTCGGCCTAAGCGCCATTGTAGTGGAGGGATATCCTCATCTTTCAATAACATTAAAGTGTTGACAAGCACTGCAGTTGTGGGTTCCAGCCACTCACTGCGTTGCTGGAGTGTATATAAATGCTCTTGTTTCCAGCGGCGCCAAAAGTCTTGATGCAACTTTTGCATTAATTGTCAGCGAGATAAACGTGTTAAATTGTGAAAATTATGTTCGGGACAGAGGAAAGCGATTTCAACGTTAAAAAATGGCCAGGTGTTAAGACACTAAAATCGTTTGGGTCTGAGCTAGTAGCAACGAGTGGCCTCGAATTTAAAACTGCTTCGACTTGCACGAGTATTGTATAGAATTCTTCATAGCAGAAGATTTGATCACCTATTATTCGTTTTAAATGAGTTTTGACATTTTTTACTTCAGATTCCCACACTTCTCCGAAGTGTGAAGCGGCGGGAACATTTCGAATGAATTCAATTTTTTCATTTTCTGCGGCTTCCGACATTAAGGCGTTTAAATACTTGTCTGCGCCAACAAAACTTGTGCCACAATCGGAATATATATAATTACATCGTCCGCGACGTGCTACAAAGCGTCGTAAAGCGGCCAAAAAAGCGTCGGAAGTAAGGTCAGAACCGAGCTCAATGTGTAAAGCCTTTGTGGCCATACATAAAAACAGACAAATGTATGCCTTATAAGTCTTTTAGCGCCACGGTGTCGAGACATTCTTAATTGAATGGACCTGCATAATCCATGGCGGTTTTTGAAAAACATTTAACTTGAGAAATGCGGACCGAGGGTAAGTTTCCCATCGGAGGTTGATAGGCGATTGGTTTGGTACGAAAACATTTAATACGGCGAGATAGAACTGAGCGAATGATGCGTTTAGAAGCAAGAATCCAAAATTGCTGCGAAATTAAAAATTGTACAGTTCTGATACCTGCGTGCAAGTATATTTTATGATAATGTTCAATTATCAATGTAGTTAATGGTGATCTTTTCAGTAAAATAGGGAATTTTTGATCATAATTTGATGAGTTGCATATTGCAATCTTCCCCCCACTCGAATGAGACCTTTGTCATCAAAGAATGGATTAAGTTTCTTCAAATATTTAGAGCGAGGTTTTTGATGTTTAAATTTTTCTGAAAAACTTATAGATTGTGTGTATTTTACTAATAGATGTAAAGCATCTTGTTCTTCGGAGAATGACAGAGGTTTAAATTTCTTATTTTTATTTTTTTAGATTGAAATAGAATCTAAAAACATATGTTAACACTCTTAGAAGCTTTGACAGGCAAGAGAATCTAGTTAAAAATAACCAAAAATATTATTTTCCTGAAAAGTGGCTAAGGTAGTAATCGGTTTTTCTTTTGAAATTATTAAAGCAGTATCGATTTGGAAAATTAGGGCAATATGGTTCTTCACTTAATAAGAATTCAGGACCGTTCCACCACAAACTATTTGAAATTAATTCAGATGGATATTGCCCTCTAGAACCGGCATCTGCTGGGTTTGAGCGGGATTCGACATATTTCCAAGAAGAGGTGGGTAGTTTATTTTGAATAAAGGAAATTCCATGACTCACGAATGTTTTCCAACGGTGTGCGGGTGACTTTAGCCAAGAAAGAACGATTTGAGAGTCTGAATAAGCCACAATTTTCGTTATTAAAAACTGTTGTTGGTAAACGTCTATAACATAACAAACAAGTTTTGCTAATAAGACGGCGGAACATAATTCAATGCGTGGAATTGTCAAACGTTTAGTAATCGGAGCTACTTTAGATTTTGAGCAAATGAATTGTATTTGATAGTTGCCTTGAGTATCGTGAAATCTTAAATACAAGATAACTGCGTATCCGCGTTCGCTACCATCACAAAAAACATGCAATTCGCAAGCTTGATTTTGTAAACAGCCAATATGACGAGGAACTTTGAGATTAGTTAAATATTTCAGTTCAGATTTATACTGATTCCAACAACAAACAATTTCTAGAGGCGGCGGGCCATCCCAAGAAGTATGTAAGACCCAAAGGCGTTGTATGAAATACTTGCAAAAAAATGTGATAGGTGCTAACATACCCAAATGATCGAATATGCGGGCTAGTTCTGACAAAATATTGCGTTTTGTATAAGATTTATCAATAATATTTACTTTAAATGTAAAAACATCCGAAGTTGGTGTCCATCGAAGTCCCAAGACTTTAACTGAAACTTCAGCAGAACTATCAAATAAAAGCGGATCAGTACTCAAATGATCTGTAGGAAGATCCAGGAAAAGACGCTTATCGTTACTCGCCCATTTGTGTAATTCAAACTGACCTTTCTTTAGCATTTGACTTAATTCATTTTGTAGCGATGTAGCATATGAAATGGTACCTGCACCACCAAAAATGTCATCCATAATTTGGGTACGTTATAAATGCGCAGCGCGAGGGAAATTCTCACTTTCCTCCTCAGCTAGTTGAAGCAAAGTACGAATTGCTAAATCTGGAGCACACGAAGTTCCATAAGTCACTGTGTTTAATCGGAAATCTTGAATCGATTCCTCACTAGAAAAACGCCAAATAATTCTTTGGTAATCGCGTTGTGACGGTGTGATCAAAATCTGTCTATACATCATTTTGATATCTGCCAAGAAAATATATTGAGGAACTCGAGATTTTAGTAAAATTGCTACTATATCTTGCTGTAACTTCTGTCCAGTAAAAAGTTTCTAATTTAACGAAGGTTCTTGTGGTAATTTTACGGAGGCGTTAAAGACCACGCGGAGTTTAGTAGTTAAGCTGTCGGGCTTAATTACACAGTGATGAGGAATGTAATACATAAAATTCGTTACCTGAGAGTCCTTAACTAGATCCATGTGACCAAATTCTAAATATTCAGAAGGGTTTGCATTCGGTGAATTGACAGTTACATCTCGGTGAAGGAGCGTGTGATGTTTTTTGGAACATCTACAAGTTATAGTAGAACGGGGCATGAGCAATATGAGCATATATCATAACAGTTACTCAAGCAGTTGAAACATAGGCGTACATTTTTGCAAAGTGTCATCCTGTCATCAGGCGTTTTACTCTTAAAATCATTACAGTAGTACAAAGGATAGCAACATGACATAATGGACAATTATGCGATTTAGCAGACGTTGCTTTTGAGAAAAATGAATTTTTAACATTGCTAGCGGATTTTTTCGAATGCGAAGGCGTACTGGCGTTAGCGTTGTCAACATGTCTCCAAAAATTCAACCAGATCATTAAAGGAGGGCACATTTTTAGATTTATGATGTAATTCAAAACTGGTAACTGTAGTTTTATCTAAGCGTTTAAGTAATATCATTGTGAAGACAAAATCCCAAGTATCTGTGGGGTATCCCGTACTTTTAAGGGCGGCGATATTCTCTTTAAAGGACTCGAGTAAATGCAATAAAGCGTTGGGATTTTCAGAATTCATTCGCGGTATATTTTCCAAGTCATTCCAATGACTGGAAGCGAGGCGTCTCTTGTTAGTATACTTATCAACTAAAGTTCGATATGCGATAGGATAATTTATGTCGGTAGGTTGAATACGTTGGATCAGAGCTAATGGAGGACCTTGCAGAGCGGATGGCAGATAAGAAAACTTTTTTACAGGTGAGATTGCGTTATTATTGTGAACTAAGGCATTGTAAAGATCGATAAAGGGTGTAAAAGCTTTTATATCTCCTGAAAATTAATGTAATTCTAATTTCGGCAATTTTACGTCAGACTTGGTGGGATCGTGATGAACCGTCGTCGAACAACAAAAAGTAAATATAATATTTATTATTATTATGGAGTTTTTAAAAAGTCGGGTTATACGTAATGTGTATACATAAAATTAACTGCAAAAAACTTATTGAGCTAACTACTACACCTACTCTTTCCTAAAACGAGAAAGAAGAACACCGCCAGGAGAAATCTACCATCAGAACCTAATTCCTATATAAAAAGTTCAGAATGACTAACAAAGAACAAATTATTATCTAACAATTGTTCATTTAAACATATATAGTGCAAAAAGATTCATTTACTTTCTCTAAATAGTTGGTTTGTCGTGCAACAGCATTATTAGATGCTAAACAACAAGTAAATATGGTTCTATGGCAATATAAATAGTACAGTTCCTTGAAACATTAAAGCTTTGCTAATTTGTATTCTATATACAAAAATATATTATGTATGGCACATTCTAACTATATACGAGGTAAGCGCCATAAATTCTCGGCCTGATATAGAAAAAATAGACTTGGTAAAATATAATAATGTTTATTTTTCAATATAATCTCCCCCACACAATTATTTTTATGTAAAACTTGAATAACATAATTCAATTGTGATTGTTGATACTAAAGTAATTTTCAGGAAAGCTGTGCATGCTCAGCTTTCCTGAAAATTACTAATTTCTAGCAGTTTAATTCTCTTGTAATGATTATTAGCTTAAATTGATAAAGACTAATAAACATCTAATCCCCTCTTCTTTAAATTACTCTCTGGTAAAAAATGTAAAAGGCATACAAATGTTTTTTGCAAACAGTAATATAATAAATTCCTACTTCTATAAATAGTTACTTTATTTTTTACCGCTAATTACTAAGTTTTACTTCCATACATTAACACAACATACATCAATATTAAACACATTTATGATGAACAAATACTTCTCTGTCCCAAATTTCACATTTTACTCCATTTTGTATAGACGTTGACTAAAATCATTAACATGTAATGTGCAAGACCTACTTACAATGTTTACATCAAAAATAAACGTAGGCTAAAACTAGATTTGTTCAGAAAAAAAAATTAAGTTTCACTAAAATAAATCTTCTTATTTTATTAGCTTGATACTACTAATGAAAAAGAGATGATGTAGGTTATCTGCGGTAATAGGCGCACCTACACTAATTTATTTTTTAATTTTTTCCTTAAGACAAAATTCCAAAGAAAAGATCTTTAGCAAAATATGAAGAAGAAGTAAATGAATAAGGTGGAGACGTACAAAATTTCTCTTAATATGATTTAGAATTTTAGAAATTTCATAGTAAAAGATTTTTTAAATACTTTTCAATTTATTTAAGTAGATATCAAAAAATTAATTAATTAATTTTTGATTAAGAATTTAACTGATTAATAATAAATTAATGATAGTTGATGCTTAATGCGATTAATTTTGGAGAGTAGTTATATTTATAGTAATTTTACTTTCATAATATTTCTAACTTGTGTTTTTATTATTTCAGTTGTAGTATTATTAATTTCATTAAACATCACACCATTTAAAATGTTTAATTATTTTATGCACTTTTTTAAATTGTTTTATGGTTATTAAATTTTGTACGTTCCGGGTTTCGAACCACGTCCATATTACTATTATGATTAAAAACAGCCTTTTAGTGCTTTATGAAAGCTTTAACCTATTAATTAAGATTAGCATGAGAATTAAAAAATATAATTACATTTAGATCACCTAGGGCAATGAAATATTAACATTTAACACTGGTTTCTATAATTTTTTTTATATCTATTGTAGTGTTTATGCAGCCTTCTTAAAATGAAATTTATTGTTTTAATAAATTACACACATTCTTAAATGCAGAAAAATATCTCTCGGGTCGAATGCTCAATTATAAATTGTTTTATAGTTTTTTTGTGTATGATTAAGTTATTTATGAGACTTGAGCGATGATCAATGAATCTCCAATTGGGTTCTTCATTAAAAATTCACTATTATATAAAAAGAATTTTGAACCATTGGTATATGCGCTTTTATAATGATTTGATTCAATGGGAAAATTTCTTTCTACTCCATGCCCAAAAAACTTCGATTTTGCTCTTGCAAAATAGTGAGAAAAAGTGCAACATACCGAGAGAGATTAATTTCCCCGATCTAAAGAGGAAAACATTGCAGTTGCACAATTGCATTCACGGCAGTAAAATCGAGAAGCAAATATTTGTAATGCAATTAATTGTGTGTTTGTAGAATAAAGTTTCTTTTTTAAGTTGATGATAGAAAACTTTATAGTTTGCAGACAATCCTTTTGGGACATATCGTGGAAAAAAGTTGTGTCTAACACGAGAGGAAAGCGCTTTTCACTCTTGCTCAAATGCCACACTCGTTGAGGATGAAAGAAACTGGAAAGTATGTGAAAGTTTTTGCATTTTTAAAGCGGACGCCTGTGAGCTATCAGCAAAAAACGCTGTACAACCTTCCATGTAATAGTTGCTTTGAACGTATTTGTTTCTTCTCACTTCTCTTCTGCACTTCTTGCTTTCTGTAAGTCCGTATATCTCTTTTTGATAGTTTGTACAGTACCTAAGCTAACACCTTCCTTTTTAACTATTTTACGTGCAGCAAAAATTTTTCTGACTTTAACAACTTCACAATATTCTTCTCGGCTCTTCATCAAGGCCTCTTCTGCGCCGTGATTTAGGCAAATCATCAAGCTTGTGAGGCGTCTCATTTTTTTGATAATTTGTGAAATCGCCAACTTTGAACATTTTAACAATGTTTGTAATTTTTGACAACGTAAAGATAAAATGTTTGTCGCAGTTTTTTCTTCGTATTTATTATTTTAAATAATATAACAATAATAATAGCATAAGAATATAAATAATATAATATTACCAAAGACGAGCGAAATAATTAGCCTTGTTATTGAAACCCTTTTATGATATTTTCATTGACGTTACTTTTATACTTCTTGTGGATTTCGATAAAGTGAAATTTAGTATTGATATTTGAATTAAATTTATTAAAGTCGTAGCCACGCCAGTGAGTATTTATTTATTTCAACGTAGGTAGTCGTTAAAAACCATGAAAAAATGTATGGAATTATATTTAGTTTATACCGCAAATGCAATCACATTTTAAAGCGGTTTTAATTCGAAATTTATATTATTAATAAGTAGTAATGAATAAAACTTTACGCTCCCTAGCAAATGTGGTTTTGTGCTTTACTATTCTCCTCGTCTCTGATAATAAGTCTTCGCGGACCGCCTATGAGGCTATTACGGACCATCGGAGGTCTGCGACCCACAGGCTAAAAACCACTGCACTAAACGATGGGTGAACTAACAAATATTTGCAAACAGATTTACCATCTAGCAAACCCAAACAAAGAATTTAATCACGAGTATTTTTATAAAAACTTGGAACCAATTTCGCATTCCTGCTTTTATGAGTCAAATGACTGAGTGTGAAATTAAGATAATAATTTTTAATTCATTAAGAATAAGTAACTAATAAAAACTAAATAAACAATAATGCAACTGAATTTATTAATAATAATTGTATTACTAAAAACAAATTAATCGCATAATATTTAATTAAAATAAATAAATATATTCATACTTTCATCCTTGTTTCTAGACAGAGGGGGCTATCCGCCCCCTCTGACCCATACTTCCGACGCCCCTGACCACATTACCAAATTCACTATTCTCGAATTAATATTATTATCGCTATGGAACAAAGAGAAAAGAAATTTATTAGCTGTAATTTTCATATTATTTTCCCATTTAAAAATTATTATTAGGTCCGGTATTATAAAACTTTTTACTTCCTAGATAAAATTTACTCTGAGAGTAAATTCATTTGTTCTGTCAATTTCATATGCAAATTGACAGAATAAATTAATTTACTCTCAAAGTAAATTTTATCTAGGAAGTAAAAACTTTTATAATACCGGCCCTTAGACGACCACAAAACTATTAATTATTTAAGCAAACAAAATATATTCGTATATACAATGCCGTGCTAAGATTATTTTTATAATTACATTTTCAAATGTATAAAATTGAATCTTGAAATTTTAAGCTCGAGAAAGCGAAAAACAAGAAAGCGTAGCAATGAAAAATCTAATAATGTAAGCCACTTACCCCTTTTTTAAAGTTTCAACCATGCAGACAACAATGTACGAAGTATCCATCTTCTTCCAAGCAGCGCAGCTACAGCTCTATATGGCCTTATATGACCTTTCACCATTCTATGCGTAAGCGCTTTCAAAAATACCAAAAGGTCTGGTCCGTATCCAAAACGTAAAGGCATACGATGTTCTCTAGAAAAAAATGAATTATTAAACAAAACTAAAAATAAAAACAAAAAATATTTACATAAAAAAACTAAAAAAGTTTTGAAACTTCCTGTACAATAAAATCCAAAATATATATGTATTATTATTCCTTTTGATCCTGTAAATCCCAACCCTAGACCACCTATTTGGTTGGACTCAGCACGGAGCAGGTACGGTGGGTTTGGTAGATGTTTCTGTCAGTGTGTGAGTTCCTTTATAGAATTCATCTCCCAGCTAACAGAGTGGGTAGGGCCAAGTTTATGTCTTCTTTGTTTATATATAGATCTTGATGTACTGTGATATACAGTATTGGTAAAACTTCGTTTTGGGTTTTGATTTTCATTTAAATACACGTGACGTTTATCATTTAGACACAACTGAAAATTGAATACTGTATATCTTTCCCTCTAACATAAATTGTGTTTGAAACTTTTTAAGTCAACAATACTTGTGCGTTTAGTAATTAAAAATAAACATTTTTAAACACGATTAATAAAAATGTCACTCTTACTATCTCGACAACCAAACGGTATTATATTAATATTTTTTAAAGTAGTATGTCAAATCTCGCCAAAAAATTATTTTAAATTATGTCCTATTTTTAAATATTTCCTATATATAGCAATTGACTGTCCAATTATTTAATATTTTAAATAATTTTATAAAAACAGTTTTGTATTATTCTTCAATAAGTAAATTAAATTGATAGTTATGTCAAAATGGCAAACTATTGGTCAATTTATTTTTATTTTTTTTACCTAGCAGCAACTTTACAAAAAAGTTACTAACATAAGTATATTTTAAGATATGGCAACTATGCCATACTATCTATCTTTCTCATATGTATTGCTATTCGCTATTTTCCTTTGCTCACACATGAAAATTCAAACCCAAAGCAAATTTTTACCAACACTGTAGATGTAAATATTACATGCAAGTTCAGATTTCTTGGCATATGCAGATTCAAGATCCAACTACCGCGGTTCCTCCGGAAATGACCACAAATTTTTATTTTTGAATGCAACATTATTTTTGCATATTTGAATTTTACGTGTTAAAATTAGTAAAACCAGAAAATATTTATGGAAAAAACATTTTTTTCATCTTAAAATGCCGGGAAATTCCTGAAACGTTAAGAATGTTAGGAATAATTTCGAAATCAACAAAAAAATGTCATTTCAGCAGCACCACAAACTAGGTGCGGCTAATTTATTAAATCTGAAATATCTTTAGAATATAATTTTTCATTCATAACTGGATTTTCATAAATGGGAACAATATGGGCGGACCTTTTATACCATTAAAGATTCAATTACGAATTAAATGATATAGTATGTAATTAAAGCGTAATTTGCTTCAATCCTTATCAATAAATCAAATAAAGAAAATCCACAGAAAAACTACTGATCAAATTGTATATTAAAGCTTTATACTTAAATTTAAATTAGGCAACATGGCGATACTAATTTCAATCCGCAAAACTCAACTATACAAAAATATACAGAGTGTTTCAATCAAAATTGTAAATTTAAGGTCATTTCGCGAAAGCCCGCTTGACCGTACCCCTGTGTCAATCTGTATATATAATTGGACTAAGCAAAGACTAGTGGGCGTGATTTGATATTGATGCGCGTGGCATAATTGTTTGTCTGTGTATTTGGGAATCTGGTGTGCCTAATAAGTCGAAATTGGTTGGTTTTTTATATTTTAAATTTATCTTTTAAGTAGCTATAAATGATTAATTATAATTAACATGCGCACTAGTACACTATCTAGTCTAATAAAGGATATTTGTAAAACTGATTTTCCATAGAACTAATATTCCTTAATTTATAAACAATGTGAGTAACGATGATCTAATATTGCATTTAAATTAAGTTTAGGCCAAAGGTGTGTTGTAATAGGCAGGTATACAAGTATTTACTACCTTACCTGAGCATTTAATAAGAAAAAAATCTGTTTCCATGTTAACGAGATTATTAAGAGATTATTAACGAGATTAAGTTTTTTCGATTTCGAAATTTTACAGCTATTGGTTAAATAATTTTGGTGGAGGATTGTAAAGCTGCTTTTTTACCGCAGAATTGAAACTATCATAAATGTAGGGGATGCTTTTTAGAAATAATATCAGTTAAACAACATATTATTATATGGCGGTTATGCATCGTACATTGAAATACAGTAATTGGTTGAGATTTTCATATTGTTAATGTCTGAAATTATGTAAATAATGTTTGTTAACATATAAGGTTTAAATTTGTGAAGATATAAAGGTATGAAATGGTATTTTTATGTAAATAAATTAATATATATTTGTATTAAAAGTAGGTTCCTTCGACATTCAATACAGGCCTTAGCTTGTTATGAAAACCTAAGTATTATATATCATTAGATAGGGAATCTGAGAATCTACACCTTTATCTAATATTTATATTTAGAAATAATTAAAATTTGTAAGCAATTTCTTTTATGTTAAAAATTAAATGTCAGTGTTCTTGTGTTTTATTGTAAAACAAGTGCAGAATTCAATTGTTTACCAAAAAAGTATAAAAATTCAGCCATTTTTGTAACAAAATCTCTTTCAATTTACATCTTTAGAGAAGTGCAGTTTGTTTGAAGAGCAATAACATAATTCTAAGGTTATGTTTTGAGTTGAAAAAACATGTAAACAAAGCATATGTCAAAATTGCAAGATCATTGTGTTTGTGAAACGTCAGTGTTCAAATTCTAAGGAATTCTTTTAGTAATAACACGTTCTTTAATTTATTCAAGTGACAATTTATTTTGCTATGGAATTTTTTTTATTTGATAATAAAAATATATCAAATTTTCTTTATGACTGGATTTGATAAATGAATGTGGACTCTAATTATAAAATTAATTGACTTACCACGATTAGATAAACAATTGGATTTAGAATTCAAATAATTAAAGCCAATTTTATGGAAATATTTGAAAGAGGTCAATGACATACTTTCTTCATTTTATTGCTCGACAAATCTGACAATTAAATGAAGAAACTAGTCATCCCCGTGATCTATTTATCTGCAAAAACAATACGAGTTGGAACAAATTTATAAAACTGCATAAAAGAGAATCAGGGACGAAAAGAAATACTGCAGTACCCTTATTGATCCTCTTCCTAAAGGATAATTTTAGACTTTAATATTTTTCGTAGTACCAAGTGGGACTATTAGTGTTGTTGTACCGGCTGTCATCCGAATCACAATCACCTGGTACCAGCGGTGACAGCAAACACTACGCGCTTGGCTGTTGCGACAATGGCAGATTCAAATTCGATGGGTCTGGCTGGGGTTATTGTACCCGGTCCATTGCTATAGAGCAGTTTCTTGTTTCCGTGGCTGAAAGAGATCTAGTAGTGGATTATACTACATACATATTGTTATAATATTTCCCAATCACACAGGCATGGCATGTGTTGTCTACACACATAAAATACTAACTCTCCACAAATTGAGATGCACATGCGGGTCGCTTCAATAGGGCAATAAATGAATATATAAATCTGGGAACACAGTAATATACTACAAATAAAAAGCAATATTTCATCAATACAACACAAATTTATTTAATAAATTTAACAAAGAACAAAATAAAGAAATAAAAAGAAAATTTAAACTTGGATACCAAAATTTTATTTAACATCAATTCTAAAAAAGTCTAAATTCTCTTTATTTGGGAATTAATACCTCTGGCATCAACATGTTTCTTACTTACTATAATTAACTATAACTATAACTAATGTTGGAAAAATCACGTTTAAAAATATTCAAATTTTGGCCGCCACCAACTTTCCAACTGTATTGTGATACGATTCCCAATATCTGCTCTCTGCTTTCATATTATGATCTGTCTAAATGCCTTCACTCCAATAAAAATGATGAGGTCTTAGGCTGCATTCATATTGTCTATTTGTTTCTAACAGAACGCTCAAGACAAATCAATTTTTGCTTAAATTTTTTAAATTTCTTCATCTAACGCTACGCGAACAGACTAGCTTGAGATTACTATTGCCAACACAAGAGCTCTCTTAATAAGAATTACTCTTACAATACAAGAGCTCTGTGGAGTCTTCTGATTGACAATGGCAAGGGCATCTTCCTAAGACAGTGAGGGAACGTAACGTTTATTCTCCTCATTATCCTAAGATCCTGAGAACACTTGACTGGCCAAAGCCAGAGAAAAGAACAGAAAATCGGACGCATAAGACTGGTTCAGGTCAATCAGAAGATTCGGGTGATCTCTTACTGAAATTTAAATCAATTATATGTGAGTTACAAATCAGGATAACATCAAGCGCTTGTATTGTTAGGAGTAATTTATAACTTGAATTGGAATGACTTTTTAATGAATTAATATAAAAAATGAAATATAATATAAATACAAAGATTAGTTAAAGTTTCACAAGTTTTATTAATATCTTAACCTGACAATATTGTTTCGACACTTTGTGTCATTATCAAAGGTAGATAAGATTGATAAACAAACACGTTGCTAAGGATAAATACATATAGAAAATAGGTAACTAGATACAATACATAACAAAAACCAAATATCTAACACTTCTAATAAAGGAGAATTACTAAGCTCAGTTTGTTCATTCATTAAAGGTACTGTGCGTTTATGTCTGTATATTTCAAAAGCTTCTAAAATGTCTAATTTGTGTTTGTTGTTGCAAAAATGTAAGAATTTAATGTTGTTTTGAGGTGTCATTGGGTGGTTCTGTTCCAAAATGTGTTTGGCATAATTTGATTTTTCTGGATGTTTAAGTCTATAAGAGCTTACATTTTCTTTGTATCTTATGTCGAAATTTCTAAGTGTTTGCCCAATATAAACCGAGTTACAAAAAGAACAATTCAAACGGTAAATACCGGATTTCATGGTATCTTGTGTTTTGTCTTTAGTATTGAACAAAAATGAAAAGGTGTTGGTGTTAGTTTTATAGGTTATTTTGTAACTGGTGGTTTTTCTTATTATAGTTGCAATTTGTTCTGATATCTTGCCAAAGTATGGTATTGATATGTAGTTTGTGTCTTGTATTTGAGTGTCAATTAGAAATATTCTTTTGATGGCTAACCTATAATCTTTTTGTTCAATTAAAGTCTCAATCATGTTATGGTTATAATGGTTTGCATGTGCTAATTGTTTGATGATTGAAATTTCGTTATCAAAATGTGATTGTTTCATTGGAGTAGTTAAAGCTCGGTGTACTAAAGATCTATAAGCCGCTAGTTTATGCATTTTATGATGACATGAATCGTTAGCAATAGTGACGTCTGTGCTTGTGGGTTTTCTGTATATGGAAAAATCAAATGCATTGTCTGTATTAATTGTAATAGTTAAATCCAAAAAATTAATAGCTCTATTTTGTTCTGTTTCTAGTGTAAACGTGATGTTTGTGTGAAGACTGTTAATAAGAATTAAAAATTCATTGATAACCTCAAAAGAACTGTCAAAACAAGCTAAAATGTCATCAACGTAACGAAATCAAAAAATAATGTGTTTAGAAAGATCTAATTCAAATATTCGATCTTCCAAATTATCCATAAATATGTTAGCTAATAGAGGACTCAGAGAATTACCCATAGGTAAACCATCCTTCTGTAAATATATTATCTTATTAAAAGTGAAATAATTTTGACTGATACAAAGATCAAATAATTGAATTAACTCTAATCTTTTTACTAATTCTACATTACTATTAACTAGGAAATTATCTAACAAAGGAATACAGTCTTGTGGTGGAATCTTTGAAAACATGTTACAAATGTCAAAGCTTACAAGTTTTGAATGTGCTGGAAGATGTATGTTCTGTAGTTTTTCTACTAATTCTAATGAATTTTTGACAGAGTATTTCGATTTGTAATATACAGACATAAACGCACAGTATCTTTAATGAATGAAAAAACTGAGCTTAGTAATTCTCCTTTATTAGAAGTGTTAGATATTTAGTTTTTGTTATGTATTGTATCTAGTTACCTATTTTCTGTATGTATTTATCCTTAGCAACGTGTTTGTTTATCAATCTTATCTATCTTTGATAATGACACAAAGTGTCGAAACAATATTGTCAGGTTAAGATATTAATAAAACTTGTGAAACTTTAACTAATCTTTGTATTTATATTATATTTCATGATTATGGAGTTCCACAAAGTAAGGCTGGAGGCAGTAAACGCTAATATAAAAAAGCTGACGTGAAGCTATATCAATGAAAGTTTTACTTTTCGACATTTCAATATAAAAATACTACGATATAAAAGGGAAAGCGCTGCTATTAAATCATCTTAATCAACACTTTTACTTCGTATTTTCTTTGACAAGATGTAGAAAATTATTTGCTCTATCTACCTATCCACCTGACTATAAACATCATTTCACTGTTGACCTAAACTTCCCGGGTGCGAACTGCATGTTCTTGTTTGTACTCTGGCATGTCAACTAATAAAAGAAGTAATTAACCAATTTTGTCAGATTAATATTATATTAGCATTACTCACTGAAATTAACTTATCCGTATCTATCACGCGTCCATCCTATTCAAAATTATAATTATGTAGTTTAAATACCAGTTTAAAAACACGGTTTAGATTGTGTTTAACAACAAAAAAATAAATAACAATTTAACTTTTTGTGTTAAGTATTCGTAAAATTGAAGTATGCAACTATACGCCTTTATTTAATTTTTTTTGTAAATGGCAATTAAAGATAGAAATTAATTTTTATTATTTATTTTCTCCGAAAAGGACGATGATTTATAAAAAATATAGAACATCAAGATATTATTAAAGGCGACTTCTTTTTTCTATGACCTAGGGCGATAATACGACATTATTTTTTGTTGCAATCTTTAATATGGTTACATTATTATTTAGTGAACTAGAATGCAAGAAATAAAAAAGTGTAAATCTTCTGTCTTGTGCAAAAAAAATAAAAGAAAATGTGTTCTACAATTAACAATTATACCAGTCATTTACGACTATAATAATACATAATAGCAATTAAAATAATAAATGTTAAATCATAAGTGTTCGAGTTTTACTACTTTGCTTAGACTTCTCTTTCTTCTTCCTTAAATCTACATCTACATTCCTTAAACCACATTCCTATTTGTATAAAAATAAAACAAGATTAACCTAATTATGTGATAAATCTCTTAAAAGTACTAAAAACAATAAAACAGCCGTTTTGGGGATAACAGGCAAATTTGATAAAAGAAATGATGAAAAAATATCATACAATTTAATTTAATCGTTCATCAATTTGGTGTTAATAGTATCTCAAGGGTGCGATCTAGGACCACTATTATTGCTAATTTTCACCAGTAATATTGCAAGTGGTATTAAGAATAAAAATATGTCATATGTAAAACTTCTTTTACCCATGAGGATTGTCTACACAGCTTTTCTTAACCTAGTTTTTCACCTTTGTGTTCGGAAAGAAGTTTCTAAAATGGAAAATCAAATTAGAATTACCCCGATTCGAAGGGAAAGAAGGTTGCCTCGAAGCCGCAAACAATGATTTAATAAGTACTGATATTTTCATTTTTACAAGGATTTTTTTATTCTGATGACGATGTTAAAAGGAGGACGTGTAAACAATGATACATTTAATAAAATTTATTTAATATCATTTATAAATTGTGGAAGTTCTTTTCTTTAAAACAAGTGTCTTCCCCTAAAATACTCAGAAGTGGAATCGAGGTATTAGTGTGTGTCGTACTTTTTTTTCCTAACAACACAGGATAACGAAGGCGACATCCGAGTTCCAATTGTAGTTCCAGCTTCAGTTCCAGTTTGAATAGTAGTTCCGAAAACGAATTCTAAAGATATAGGAAAAAGAAAAAGGAAAAACGTTAGAAAAAGGAGGATAAAAGTAAACTGACTCAAAAACAGCTGATGAGTCTGCATTAAACTCTTTCAAAAAGTCATAATTGAATTTCACAGGATAACGTCCAATCGATTGAGACATGCTTTGGTTGCGATTGGCAAAATAGAACTAAATAAAAATATTACTAAATATCAAACACTTAATAGATAGATAATGCTGAAAAGTGATATTATGATTTTGTAAGAAATAAAGGAAGTTATAGTTGGGGTCAATGGAAAGATTTTTCAAACGAAGTTTTTATTACGGAATGGAATACCTGTAAATGATTTGTGGCATTACAAACCGCGCAATGGAGAATCGTTATACATTCCTTCTATTCCGAACTTTTATAACTTTGATTAATAAATTAAAAGTAAATTCTATTGATGAAAATAAGATTCCGTTGATAGGAATAAAGAATGAGTCTGGCACGTCATACATTAAAGTTGTGAATACTACTAGCTTGAATATGCTACAGCCAATTACCTAAGAAATCGAACTTTTGCATTACCGAAGACAAGTAAAGTAAGAATATTGGCCAAAACAACATTATAAGGTCGAACCTTTAAAAACAAACACTAAAATATACAAATTAGAACAAATAAATTAACAATAAAAAGATAAACTGCAGGTTGTGATTTTACAGGCCACTTATACACTGTTTATGCGTTGATTATAGAGCTCTTAACTCACTAACTGTTACTTTTCCTTTGCCTCGTATATACTGTATGGAGGACTTGATAGACAAGTTAGGATGCCGGTTCTCAGTTAAGTTCTTTACTGTTCTGTATTTTAAATACAGTATAACATACAAAAAAATCAGCCCCACAAATGGGCGTTAATTTATAACGAACAAAAATATAATGCTCCAATTTATAACCTTAAAAAATCTACTAAACAATAATACTTACTTAGGCCTCGGCTTAGCCTTTACAATAAACATGACTCGTCTCTTGTTAAATGAAAGTTAAGTTAAATGAAATGAAAGTTGTGGTTGAATTGGAATATCAGCAAATTCGTAGAAGCTATGGAGAAGGGCGCCAGCACGATTGCTTTTAAACCAGTAAAGTATTAGCAATAATACTCAACAATAACACAGTTTTAGATCTGAACATGATTCAGTTTCAATTGTGCAACAACTGATTTCCTTTACTACGCTATTACACCAGAATATCAACCAATAAAAAAACAATTCACTCCAATCATATCCTTTATTTATTCACACAAAAATTTCTTATCCATGCATTGGATTAATAGTAAACTAGAATGCTTTCAGTCTTTAATTAACTAAAGTATTATTATAATTAATAATGTTGTTACATAAAAATAAATAATCCCTTAAACGATTCATAACTAGTCTAAAAATAATTCTAAACTCCAACCTTGATCGTTATTTAAACTTATTGATTGCTTGAGAAATTAAGTTCAAAATCTTATAAAAATAACTTTGTGAACATTCTAACATAATTCTATTAATTAAGTCTTAAATTTTGAGATCATAAATCAAATAATGCTTCCACATAAATATAGGATAAAAAACCCACCTGTTTGTTTCTATAAACTAAATTTGTTTACTAACATGGTTTCCATTGGCACGTTGCAGATGATCACCAGGTGGTTTAGAACCCTTTTGGAGAAGGCTTCCAGTGTAGAGATTTAAAATACAGTGAATGGCATAACCATTTATAATGCCTTGTGGTGGTGTTCAACATATATTCGTCACTATCTTCAAAATAAATAATAGGAATACAGCTTGCAGTTTCAACCATGAAGACTAATACCAAGCTAAATTATCATTTCCAAATGGATACAAGACTTAAATGTCAACTTGAATTAAAGTCTGGATCTATTTTCCCTATAAATAATGATTGATTTTGTAGAAAAGACTTATTGATCACGTCAATAAAACAAGAAGAAACTTTAATTAAAATAAAGATTTTTTTATTACCTTTTCAAATTTTGAAGGGATCGTTTCAAGATGGACGACGAAGCGTGACAAAGAAAACTCTAATTTCGATATCGTTCAAACTTTGAAACATTGATTTAATGCGTTTCATGGTTCACAAAACCATTTTATGCACTAAGTATACCATAATAATTCGAACAAAGGAGAAATTTCCAAAGAAATTTGCAAAGTTAAACAGAGCATCAATTCACGTGTTGATCTTACTAGGCTTGCACCAGAAGAGAGGGAAAAAAGCCTCCATGCAACGAACAAACAAGCGTGAGTCCCGTGACCAACATGCTGCCTTCTAAATGCTTGAATCCAGACATCAATCTGATACTGTCTTGGCGCTACAATGCCGAGCCAGATATTTATTATTGGTTAGCGATAACCAAAGTTAATTGAGATTAAATTTTAAATTGATTATTAGTAAATGAAATGGTTAATTTAATTAACAGAAGGGAAAAATAAAAAAAATGCACTTATCCCAAAGAAAAAAAATCGATAATTTTGCAGTCAACAATATTAAACCTAGATGGCGTTGCAAATAAACATTGAAAATCTAATTTTATAATATACAGGGTGTCTTCTAAAGGATAACCCAATAACATTTTTATTAATATACAAGGTAATCTTACATTTAAAAAAATAGATTAAAAAAACTGTCTGTCAAATTATCAGCATTCAGTGCATAAACTGGTTTTATATCTAATTCCATATGGCCAATTCAAATGTTCCAGAGGACCACGAGTTTATTTCAAACTTTACGTTTTGAGCATATAGTCTTTTTATTGAAACTAAAAACAGTAACAAATAATTTTTGTTATTGTTATTTTGTTGAAACTAGAAACGGTAACAAATATTTTGTTGTTATTGTTGATTCGTTCACGAAATTTACATTTGCTTATGCAATATTCAATAGAAAGTAAGACAGTTATTAGAGAATTTAATAAGAATGTATTTGGTCTACCAAAACAATATTAATAACCTATGCAGGAAAAGCATTTACTTCTAAAGGGTTTCAAAAATTTCTGTCAAGATAAATGGATTAGATACGACGGTAACGGTAAACGGTAATGAAATGCCTAGAATTAACGAACAAGTGGAAATGTTTAATTGGACAGTATTAAACGCAGTTGCTGCTTACGATGCAAAGCTGGACACAAACGGGTGGCACGTAAAAATAGATAAGATTCAGTTGGAAATTAACTTTAATATAAACAAAATTATAAAACCACCCCAGGAGAAGCTAGATTTGACATTAAATTGGCAGATAAGGGTGATATATTTGTGATTATGTACAGTAGCCAACCACTATAGGGTTACAAAATTAAGACAAGAAGTAGTACAACGTTTACAATTACAATTACAAATTAATTTTTTTGGGGGTTAAAATATAACTCAACACTACCCTAGTGAAATCTTTACGAACTTGTAGTATTGCAATTTTTCAGATTTAGTATTTGCTTGCTAAAACAAATATAAACAATACTAATCTGTTCTTTGATTTTATTTATGATGCATTTGAGATAGAATGAATGCATTTTGTCATTACTTGTCTTTTGTGATAAAAATCTATAGCCTGAGAATAAAGGCATCTTATAGTTGAGGACAAACATGTTTTATTTTGGGAACCGGTTTTAGATACAAACATTAAATACAATAGGTAAATCTTGTCTTTTTGTCATTGGATAATTGTAACATAAACTAAACGTTTCAGAATTTTTGATACAAATATTTTTCCTCCAAAACATTCTTTTATATTTGGGATCACATGGAAGTCGCTCGGGGCCAATGCAGGTGAGTAAAGTAGATGTGGCAAAAATTTGAATCTCTACACGTGAATGTGGTACTTACAACTACGGATGTACGAGCTAGTACATTGCCTTGATGAAAAAGGATTATCTTCTCTGTCAAATGTTGTCTTTTTCTTGAATTCGCATATCAAACATTGCATTAAGGTACCGTAATATCCACCAGTAATTATTTTTCAAAAAATGGATGCAAATCCCATAAACATTCCATAATACTGTGACCAAAACTATTCTAACCGATTGAACTGTTCTTGTCTGTTTTTAAGCATTTCGCTTTTTCCAGTCTTGACTGTTCCTTAGCATCAGGTGTGTGGTAGTGGGTGCAAATATCATCAACAGTTATCAGTCTACACTAATTCCTTTGGTTTACGCTTAAATCGCTCCAAACGAAAACCCTATTTTAATGACGTGAATGGACGCGGACCAATCTTGTGTACTCTCTCTCGATACCCAAAAGTTCGTGTAAGATAGAGTGGACATGTTCAGTCTAAACGCCTTCCTTTAACACGATTTTTGGATCATTTTTGGAGTCCTAGCAAAGAGTAGTATATTATAAGAGGCGAAACTTAGCGCGGCGTCTTTGATCTCACGTCATCAGTTTCAATGACCTTGGAACGCTTGGCCCTTTAACTCGGTTGAACAGAAGCGCGCGAAATTTAAATATCCACCACGTCTCAACTCAACCAGTTACCGTCCAGGGTTGTTAATTTCGTATGTATACTAGTTGGGTAGTATAGAAGGGATGATTTTAATAAAACTATACACCAATTGTTGTCTTTATTCAATTTAATTCAAATCTTTATTGTATATAAAGTTTTACAAACATAAAAAGCTTATTACAAGTGATTGGTAGATACATATATGGTATTCTCTCTCAACAATATAAAATATTTAATAATCAACTAATGATAACATTTCGCATGAATTGCAGTTCATTATAGAATGATATTTAGTATGTATTTAGTATACAAACTATAAATTACTTATTGAATGGTTTTTCATCAGTGTTGTTAACACGTCCTTTAAACAGTAAAATTTATAGTCACATAGATTTCACTCAAATGGTTCTCACCAAAACATGCATGTTTTAAGACTAACACTTTGAGTAACTTTTGAAAACATGTGTAGTCACACAAATTACATTCAAATGGTTTCTCGCCACTATGAGTTAACAGGTGTATTTTAAGATTAGATGACATCTACTTTTGAGGTTAAAGAATTAAAAAAAATAATCTTAAACTAATACGGTACGTAAATAACACAATACTTCGTCTTTCGGAAATCGAAAGAAGTGAATGTCGTTGTCATCGAAATAAAATGTATTCCTACAGTTCTTGCAAACACCCGCGGTGTTTACGTTTTTCTCCATTGATGTTTTGCTTCACTATAAATGTTTAATTGTTTGTTTATTTAACTCTCATAATCACCAAAAAACACACTACACATTAACTTTTTGTCGCAATATGGGTACACTTTCACGGAACACATACGAAATAACGAATTGACTTGACAGGTATAAAAGAATGAAAATAAGCATCCATTTTGGCATTTATGTGCTCCAGTCTAATGGCATCGCAACAAACTAAGAGCGAGCCGAAAGTAACCGAGAATCGGCGATGGGCCCTTTAAAGCGGTTTTTGTATTCTATCTCTCTTGGAATTAAGGTTTCTCTACCAACTTTCGCCTCTTATAATATCTACTCTTTGGTCCTAGTTTAATTTGGTCGTGCACTACGGAGTTCGTTCCCACAACTGGTTTGACTTCGCTTGAATTCAAAAATTAAGGACTTATACCCTTTCTTAATTAGAAAATACCAATTATAAAACTAGGAACACGCTTTGTTTATGGGCAAGGGAATGGACCATATCAATAAGCTCAAACAATGTTTGACATTGATAGTTTGTAATAGAATAAAGTAACAAAGTGGTAAACATACACAAGTAAACATTTTTATGTCCGATTGCATTATAAAGTACTGTTTATTGTATTGTTTTGCGGCAGTGAACTGGGCTTATTATTGTACTCGTAAAATAAAGTGGCAGAAGTAAAATAAAGTATATATTAGTAAAATAAAGTATGGCAACTGTCTATTACATGTCAAATTTTCTTCTGTCAAGAATAGATGTCAAATTTATAAACTGATTTTTTTTGATAATTAGCCAATTTTAGGAATCGAACATAAAGCTTTGTATGCAACTCTTACATAATCGGACCTTATAGACTCGCCCTTTTTATAGGCCTTGCTCGCTTCGCTCGCTCGGCCATAAACTTGGCTTGTCTATAAAGACCTACATTATGTACTTGTTACATAAATAGCTATTATTACTAATATCTGCCGAGATGTAGTAGCACACTTTTAAAATGGATGGTCCGTACGAACTAAACTCGTTAAAATTGTAAACCACTACAAGATTATTTGTACTTAAGTTAGTTTAAATTGATTCAGTTTTATTTATAAACTGCCAATCAATTATAAACTGTCCGACCCTTGCCAATTAATATTTAAATGTATCCATATTCCAAAAAATATTTAATGTTAAAAATTCTAAATGTACCTACGGCAATTAATTTAAAATTAAACAAATTAAAAATTCTCTCATTTACTAGCAGAAATTCAACACTTAATTAAAGTTTTATGTTGATTAACCTTTTAATAAAATTCTAAAAAGCTGTTGATTGAATAAGCTAATGATTTTTTAGAAAAGGCTGTAAAAATATAAATTTAGAAACAATAATAGGATTAAGAGAAAAATGTATAGATAAAATCAAGATTAATCAACATAGAACAGGTTAATCAAAAAAAGTAGGCACTAATAAATTAAAGTAGCTTTTATATGATAATTAGAATAGCAATAGAAATGCAATAGTAGGGTGCGATTACCAACGAAAATTACTAAACATCTTGGAAATTAGGCTCTATTTATTTATGTATTTCTTCACATAAGTTATTTTTAATCGATCTATTCGGGAAATACAAAAAACGTCATAAAAGCGTCGAAATTGGTCTATCCAGTACATAGTACACAACACAAACAATTGATAAAGCTGTTCTAAATCCCCAGTCAGGATGATAATTCTTCCATGCGAACTTGCATTTAGGTATAAGTGATTTAATAAAACATTAATGAATAGTTATTATTTACTTTATAATACATATATAATTTATTTATTTTATAAATATAATTAATTTCCTTATAGGATTAAAAAATCTAGATTAGCTTTGATGGTTGAAGTGTTGCCCGCGAATTCCCGGTCGATTAACTCGATAAAGCAAATACATCTAGTACACCTTGTATGAATGCAATTAATTCGTATGGAAAAATCGGCATATTTCTGTAGATTAGTCCTGATCAGTTGGTTAGAGCATTGGCACGTAAAGTCCGAAGACCTGACCTTGATCCCCAGTCACAGTAAGAAATCTTCTGTGCGAACTTGTATTTAATGCTATATAGATGTAGTTTAAGAAGCCATAAGAGATCTGAATTCTACATAAACATAAGAATGTATGAAAAACTTACATTTTGACTCGGTATACCTTCTAATAAGTTTACTTTGAGGTACCCTATAGAAGATAATCTTAATAGAAATTTGTATAAGTACAATTTTTATAAAGAAACCATTAAAAGCTTTAGTATTTTTTCTATGGAATTAAAAAAAACATATGTAAAAATACGATGAAAGTAAGAAAAAATAGAAACAAATTTTCTCAGTCTCGGTGTCGAGGAATATTGGAGCTAAGATCTGCTATTGCTCAAAATATAGTAAAGTAATTGATAAAAATAAAAATACTGAAACTTTAGATACTAGAACTAAAAGAAAGAAAAAGAAAATTTAGATCTACAAAAAGAAATTGATTACAATAGGAAAAGCAGTAGAATGCATATTTAGTTTATCAAGAAGATTTGGAGAATAGCCGTTCAACTCGATAAAGGCATTGTGGCAGAAAATGTTTCGAGCGACTACCAAAAGGAAAAGAATGGCGAAATGCTAATATAGAAAATCAGATAGAGAAATGTAACAGCTTTAGAAATCTGAAAGCCAAACTAAATCTCAGTTTATGGCACGGTCAGAGGTAGGTACTGCTAAATGCAGCTATAGCAACAGTAGGTCCAGCAAAGGTTTAATTTTTTAACTACGAACGTATACAGCTAAAACACTGAAATTAGGGCATTATACAATTTTTACATTTTGATACAGAACGTCCATTTGGTAAGATTTGATAAAAAAGCACCTGGTGCTCCAGTTTTCTCCCGGGTTAGGAAATACTTAAGAATGAGTAATAGTCATTAATGATAGACAGAAGACTTTCCAGATGTAATGCATTTGGAGGTGATGTTCCTCAAGGGTTTATTCTAATATTTCCATTATTATATGAGGTGTGTAAATTAAGTAATGAGACTGATTTTTTCAATTTTTTTTATTCGAATAGAATTACAATTCAATATTGCCTCCCTCAAAATAACTTCCTTGGGAAGCCACACAGCGCTGGAGACGGTTCTTTCAATCCTCATAGCAGTGCTGGAACTCATGCAGTGTCGGATACTGGAATAGCCTTCAGCTGGTTGGTTACAGCCGTTTGAATGTTTTCGAGTGTCCCAAAATGAGTTCCCTTGAGGTGATTTTTCAATCTCTGGTAGAGGAAAAAGTCACAAGGACTCAAGTCAGGCGAATAAGGAGGCTGAGGAGCCACAGGAATGTTTTTACTAGCAAAAAAACTCGTTTATTAAAATTCCTGTGTGACAAGGCGCATTATCGTGATGCAACACCCAGTTGTTGTTGATGTTTGGTCTCACGCGAATGACCCTTTTTCGAAGTTTTTCAAGAACCTCTCGGTTGATAAAAGTGTTGATTGACCTTTGGCCTTGAGGCTCAAACTCTTTGTGGAGGATTCCCTGGCTATCGAAAAAACAAATCAGCATGCATTTGATTTTCGACTTGCTCATTCTTGCTTTTTTGGGCCTTGCAGAGGTTGAAGTGTGCTACTCCATGCCCTGGCGCTTGGTTTCCGGGTCGTACTTAAACACCCAAGACTCGTCACCAGTAATGACACGTTCCAGAAAATGGGAATCATTTTCAACCGATTCCAAAAAGTCAAGGCACCTTTCCCTCCTGATGTCCTTTTGGTCTTGCGAAAGGTTTTTTGGAATCATTTTTGCACAGATTTTTCTCATCCCCAATTCATTGGTCAAAATCTGATGAACAGTGGTGTGAGTCAAATTCAACTCTTCCCTGATCATTCTGACTGTCAACCGACGATCTGAACGCACAAGATCCCGGATTCTGTTGACATTTTCATCGGTTGTTGAAGATGAAGGCCTTCCGCTTCGTGGTTCATCTTCAATCGACTCTCTTGCTTCTGAAAATGCCTTAAACCACCGAAAAACCTGGGCCCTTGACAAAACACTGTCTCCGTAGGCCAGCTGAAGTTTTGCAAAAGTTTTCGTTGCAGTGTGCCCAAATGTGAAGCAAAATCTGATAGCACACCGTTGCTTGAAATTGATGTCACTCATTTTTAGAACGCACTAGAAAAAACTGTTTCAAGAAAAAAATAGCTATGGACAACCAAATGACTTTAGCGAGTTCAAACTCGTACTGAAGGCATACATGTTCACCTGCCGCTCCTCCAAGTCTTGCGTCCCAAGTGTCGCCAGATCGAACGCTACGTTGCCAGTCTCATTACTTAATTTACACACCTCGTATATTCCGTTACTCTCGTTCTTAAACTTGCAGATTTCACTGTTTCGTGTAACCACCTAAAATTCGACTAGTCTTGAAAATCTCAACCGACAATGTTTATTAAAATGTAATTGTCATCAGTTTATTGCAAATAGCAAAGTGTACAACAAGTATGTATAAGGAGTACAAGAAGGATATCTCTCTGATGTAACGCAGAAAGCAATGTTTCTCTTGGGTCCACGCAGTTCATATTATTATAAATTCTTATTACTCTCGTTCTAAAAGTTGTAGCTCTCACATTTTCCGAACAAACACCTAAAATTTGAGGAAATTAGAAAGATGAAGCCGATAATGTTCTTTAAAATGTAATTGCAATAGCAATAATATATAATAATATATAATAGCAACAAATGAAAAAGCATTTGTAATAAACTAATAAGTTTATTACAAAGGGTAAAATAGAAATACAACGAATACATACAAGGAGACTTATCAGACGCAGACGTGCCTCAAGGGTCCACGCTGTTCCCATTATTATAAACTGTAACAACTTTCGTTATTAAACTTGCAGCTATGCGATTTTTTCGAATAATCGTCTAAAATATGAACAAATTAGAAGGGTGAAGCCGAGAATGTAAACAAAGAACAAAATGTACAACGAATACGTACAATAACAAGTAAACAACGAGACTTCTCGCAGCATTCGTTGATGCGTTCCTCAAGGGTCTGCTACATACCCATTATTATAAATTCTTCTTACTCTCGTTCTTAAACTTGCAGCTCCCACATTTTTCGAATAACCACCTAAAATGTTTATCAATCTTGAAAATCTAACTTTAATTTAGTACAACAGTACAACAAATATCAAAAACGAAATTATTAATATTATACGATTATACTTAAGATTTTGCTGCCATTTCAAAAATTCTAAATACTCTTAATGATGAGTTATATTTTAGTATCTTTTCAGTAATGATAGTTTTGTAGTCCATTTTCGCAGAATTATTACCATATTATGTTAATTATTGTTAATTATTTACCTGCATTTTTCTAATTTCATTTTCACTCGAGCAATTATAAAATTAAGATATTTTATTTTTATGCATTAATCATTTAAATGCAAATTTAGGTAATTAGGCACCTTCTTTAAACAAATTTAAAAAGACTGTTGCGACATTATCTAGAAACCGAATTTCCAAAAAAAATATTGCAGACTAAACAAGCATAACTGGATTAGAACACTCTAAAATGGAAATTAAATATTATAATTAATTATCGTCAAGAAGAAATTAAAAGTGGTTTTTATAATATATAAAAATTGAAATAGGAGTAGATTATTTGATTAATTAGTTTTGCTGAAATTAGTCCTCTTGAAATGCAGATAACTTATTTTGTATTTCAAATAGAAAGGACATCAATTTTGGTTTAAATTGATTAGTGCAATGAAGTTAACAGAGGATGAATTCTTATGAATTTGTGAAAAATGGAGGAATTAAGCACGTTAATCTGGTTTTTGTTGATATTAAGTATGTGTGATGTAACGAGATGATCATTCCGTTAACACAGAAACCTCATGAGAATTAAAATATCCAATACTTTTCAAATTTCTCCACAATGAAGCTTCCTTACTAAATGTTAATTTTATTTGTTTAATTGATTTCCAAAAAGACCCAAAAAATTAATTTAATAACAAACAAACGCTGGTATGACTTGTATCCTCCACTGTTGCATCCACCAGACATGATGTTCCACATTTCTATAGTGAGACATAAGTATGGCTTCTTACGATCTCTCTTGGTATAAAGGCTTCATATACTGCCCGTGGCCTTCAGATATGCTTTGAAGTTCAAGGTGATAACATCTTCCTGCATTCGGGATTGAGCATTCGTTAATTATGTGAAATTCGTCCTATAGTATAACTATCTACAAGGGTGTTTAAAAAAAGTTTAATTAATTTTAAGTCAACTTACTTAAGTCAAAATGTATAGAGTACTCGCAAAAATAGTTTTATCGTTATTTTTATTATCTGCAGACTTTTTGATAGTTTATACGCAAAATGTAGCTAGTGGTGCGTCTTCAGCTGAAAATGTAATAGTGAACATTAAAAACTTTATAAAACCTGAAGAAATAAGATCGAGTCTAGGCAATAATAACAAAAGTGAAAAAAGTGCTGAATATTCCAGGACTGCACGAGCGAAGACTTTTAGTACTACGAAGGAATTATTTGCTTGTGCCATTGCACTTGACGCTTCATGCCTTGTTGATCATGCTGAAGTTATTGTGGATAATGCTAATACTAATCTTTTGCGTAAGTAAACAATTACTTTTAAGGTTGTTGTAACTATTAATTAATAACAGAAGGAAGCAGAAAGAACTGAAGATGTATCCGGTCGTGTAACTAATTGGGTAATCGTTAGAGCGGTCATTTAATAACGAGAGTTATTATGTGTGGTTTTAAGGTCTAGTGGAGATTTCAATGCTGTGGTAGAAACTGTACTTGATTGATAACTTATAGAATGAGAGAAGCTTTTCCAAATTATATGTCGGAAATATGGATAGAATTACTGTAATGATTTCTTAATTTTTGTGATCATAAATTAGATGTCAGAATTATAAAAAAACTTAATTTTTAATAAATTCATTACTAAAGATATTAACCTAGAATTGCTAATGAAAATCTAAAATTTAATTTTGGCTAAATTGTAATCATTAAAGCTAATTCACGATTAAGTAAAAATGTTTTATTTATACAATAATATAATTAGTTCTTAATAAAAAAAAGTCTAACAAAATTCATTTAGAATTATTCCTAAAAAAACAATTTATTAGTAATAAATTACTGAAATTCTTTGCGAAAATATTTATTAAATTGGCAGTCTTTCCGACGCTAAAAAACTAACGGTAATATTATTAAGTCAGTGTGTCAGGCATAGTAATGTGTAGTAATACCTATTTAAACCAATAAATGAACTGTGTTTTATAAATGCAAAAATATTTTTTTCAATAATACTTTTTTTGCAAAAATGCATACCAAAAAATTCTTCGTTCTTTTAAATTTATACTTTACATTTATTTCTTTTTAATTGCTCTTGTCAAACGGTACATCCAATAAAGGCAATCACAAAATAATTAATCAATGATTATAAATTGTAAATCAAGTAATTAATTCTCTTATAGAATTTTCAATAGAAGCGTTATAAATACTGTTATATCATAAAACAAAATCGGCAAAATTCAGTTAGACAAAAATTTATACATAAAAAATGGAATACATACATTATTTTGTCACCGGCCAGTTTTTGAGCATAATCCTCAGGCACGTTGCTTTCTATTTTTAAATATGCATTTTTTGACATATCCACCAAACTTCTGACGTCAACTGTGTCACAGTTGTAACGTCGTTTTTTTTTAATGGAAACGTGTGTCGTCAGTCGCCAATTATTTATCAATTAAGTAACCGTTTTAAATAATTGAAACGTACGGGGTGTCTAAAAAATTAAATATGATAAAATATAAGCTTCTGTAAACTATTGAAATACACATACGCAAACATTGTAAAAATACAAAAAATATTTGGCTTTTTTAGTTTTGTCTTATCAAATATTGATATTTATTTAAAAGAAATTAATCAAAAATGCGTTGATTGTTGTTAATTTACGTATTTTCTACCCACTCTGTACGTTTTAATGAATTAATTTATACGGTTAGACAAGGAATTAAAAGACCTTTCAAAAGTGATGATCAATGTTTCTATTCAAAAAATATATATGACGTCAAAACTTTGACAGAAATGACATCTTAAATTCAGCAGATGTCAAAAGATGTGTATTTAAAAATAAAAATCGACTTATAGACTGTCGATTTTATCAATTTGCGAAATAATTAATTTATTTCATACTTTATGTACATAGTCAACATAGTGTATATGACGAACCAATAATGTTATCGCGGTCGACCGCATCTTTTCATAGAAAAAAATCTCTTAGGAAATCTCAATATTTTGGAAAAGTAAATCACGGATACATTTTTACTGACCAAAAAATCTTATGCAAACTCCCATGATATATAATTACAATTTAAATATCTATAAATGCATAGTTTATTAATACACAGTTTTAAGGCATTGTACAACAAACATAATTAAAGAAAACGTATTGAATTTACATGTGATTTACCTTGCATACCTTTATGTTGATTGATGCATGAAAATAGTGCTCTTCAATATTTTGTAGGCTACAATGAACAAAAGAAAAAGACCTAGAAGAGATACTAGAATAGAGTAGCGTGTTCCGGAAGCACTACAAATACCGCAACTCATTTAAATCACTTGCTTACTTACTACTTAATTGCTTGTTTTATTTATTATTACCAATTATTGGTCGATGTATATAGGGTGTAACCAATATAACTCTAAAAACCTTAAGGGGTGAAAGGCGAGTATATAAAATCACTATCAATCAGTATAATAAATGTCTTACATGTTTATCAAATTTTAACAATTTCGGTTGAAACTTGTATGAAATATTAAAAATAAATGCTCTTATTTTGCCAGCTTTGTTTTAAAATACGGCCCCTGTCTCACATGAATTGGACAAAAGAATAAATTTTGTTTTTAATTTGTGTTCGAATTAAAGTGATTTATTTGTTGCTAATACCATGCACAATCAAAGACATTCTCGTTTAATCGCTGATCATTATTTGTTGAATGATAATTACAGAAACACACAGTGGTTCAATTCATGTGAGACAGGGCTCGTAATCTAATTTAAAGTTGCCCTTGCTTAAAAAAAGAATAAAGCTCCTAAGATAATAACGAAATAAGGTCAATTTCTGGCTATGTTTATAACATTCAAAATAAATAACCTCCGAGATAGTGATGGGCTCGAGCAGAGCTTTCCTAAAAAGCTCGACTCGACTTGAAAAAAAAAATTCAAGCTCGACTCGAAACTCGACTCGAAATAATCTGTTTCAACTCGACTCGAAACTCGGCTTGAAATCGAGTCGAGTCGAGCCGGCTCGTTTTGGAATCATAGTTATTTTCCAAATTCATATAGCAGTCGCGAAAACTTTTTTTCCCTCTAGACAGAAAACGAGCCGCTTGCGGCAAGTTTTCTAAAGGACGAGTGCAATAATGACTTATGAAACGAGCTTTTTATGCTATTTTTTTCTATTTTGCCTCTTTTATTCCATTTTTAAACAAAAAAATCGCTATCTCAAAATTAAGGAAATTTTGTGGTAGTTATGACATTTGAAAATTCAAATTTTTAGGGTAAAGTTAATTATATAACAATTAAAAAATTTCATTATGTTTTAAGTGTTATAGTGTAATGAAGCCATTTAAAGAAAAGTAATTGCGCAAATTCTTGGTTATAATCCGTTAAAGTACAAAATAGGGGAAATACTGTAAACTGTACAATTTTCTCGAGCCGTCTCGAAAAGCTCGAAATACTCGACTTCAAAAACTTGACTCGACTCGGGCTCGGCATACGTGAAGCTCGACTCGACTCGAATAAAGAATTGTCGAACTCGACTCGAAACTCGGCTCGAAATCGAGTCGAGTTTTGAGTCGAGTCGAGCGTGGCTCGGTCTCGAGTCCATCACTACCCCGAGATCACATTACGACTGACTCATCATAAATCGCATCTGTTTGAAAGTGCAGTTTCAGCAATTTCAAAATGCACCATTAACTGCATCAGTTAGCTATGTACACGTCAAGTAAATAAAAAAGGAAAATAATTTTAAAATTTGTTACAGTCTCTATAACAAGAACAACTGAAATTATATATAAAGAATGAATATATGCTGTTAATAGATTTTCCCGTAAAAACGTTTGTTTAGGTATCTGATTGGAGGACGCATATGTAGTATATACAGTTAACATTAGGGGTTCGTCAAGTGTGTGATGCAAGGTGAACCTCTGCTTTATTTAAAATTCCGGGCTGAATGCTGTTTACACACTACCTCACGCTACAAACAACACTAAAAGTATTTTATCACGATTTGGCGTAGAACTATATTGCAAAAGAGATGTAAAGAAAGCAAAATGGAAAATTTGGAAGAGTTTGACAATAAAACAAATTAAAACTATAAGGTAAACAGAAAAACGTTCTTTACTAAAATAAAATAATGATGAGAACAAACCAAAGAAGTCAGAGGAGTAAATAATCAGATCAAAAATGAAATAATCTAAGTATGGGAAAACTATTACTCAGAGAAGTTCAAACAACCAATAAGCAATGAAGAATTGACAAAAATGCTGGAAAATCATGAACGACATCCTAAAAGAGAGATAAAACTAACAGTACGCATAAAAAAGAAGAAGAATTTAGAAACTGTAAGCAAAATTAAGCTAGGAAAGGCATGCAGAGAACACAATGTGGTATCACAAATCAGTAAAAGGAAAATAGCAGAAAACTGATCGAATGAGTTTAAAGCACAGAGATGGGATAATGGGGTAATAATAACGGATGCATTAAATAAAATATAAACATTGTTGAATTTATAGATAGAGGATATAGAGCAGATGAAAATGAATGTAAATATTAAAGTAACAAATCAATATTGTTACATTAATGGATACTATTACCAACTTACCATATTTTTAGTGAGTCTTCACATAACTACATATATCTCTGTTAGCAACGAAACATATTTATACATTTTTTAATGGTTTCGGAGTGGGGGGGGGGGTTTCTTCGCCAAATTTACTTCACCCATTTCTGAAGTCACGAGCCGCCACTGATAGTCAACCTTTTACAGATAATAATAAACAGACTGTAGAAGGCCCTCCGTGGTCGAGTAATACAACAACTACTTCTGTATCAGTGGGACATGGGTTCAAGTCTCGGTCACGACTAAATTTAAAAAAATTAGCACAATCGTATTTAAACTCATTAGGATAAGGTATGAAAGTATGAAGGAGCGTGATGTACTTGCTACGATAGCTCCGATACCTCCGTTGAATTGCCATAAGAGTTGTATGTAAACAGAGCAGATTTTAACATTTATTAAACCATTTATTGCAATATACAGATATTTAATTTTAATTTACCAAGATTCTAAAATGCTGCTGAAATGCTTATAATTTATTTTTATGGCAAACATTGTAAAATACGTAAGACTTATGCTACTATCAAAATCAATTATATGCAATAAATTAACACTTTTGTTAATAAATTTCAAAATTTTCCAGAATATATTTAGAATGTGGGAACCAGTACCTATCATTCAACAATAAAGCACTGCTAACCGCGTGAACTGGTTATGTTCAGAGAATCCGTAAACGAATCGCGACCTTTTAGTTCCTCTTCTTCGAGGTTACCAAAGTAGGTGTATTTTAAACTTCTCAGTTTAGTTCAAAGTTTAATAATTTAAATACAAGCTACGCTGTTACAGTAATTATACGAATTATTATGGCAAATGATTAATTTAACCAATTTTCCATAGAAAAAAAAATGTAATGGCCTATAAGTCATGTACAATGCTGCAATGAGTGTTATAATAAAGCTTACAAAATGAAAAATAACAGTAAAACCATTAATAATTTTATGGAGAATTAAGAGTTAATAACAAAAGCAATAACAGATGCACAGTGGCTTGTATTTACAATAAGTTATTAATAATCATAATAAGCAATAAAAATAAGAAAATACTTTACATTGACCAGAATGAAATGCATATTTATCTACCAATCGTAAACGAGAATGCATAATCGATGGATAATAAAGTAGAAAAGAACAGAAATTATAAAACCAGAACAGAAAACTAGAAGTAAGATGTACATAAGGAAAACTAAAAAGTGTTTACTTGTTATTAGAATGAAAACTGGGACTTTGTTTGACGAGCAATTATGTTTGTAGTTGCAAAACGAAGCACCGTGTCGCCGAGTTAAGACAGTTGAAGAAAAAAAATCTATTTTTACATATCTAGTTATCCGATTTGAATTTCTGAACATTTACAGCTTAAAAAAGAAATTTTAGTCGACAATCAAAAGAATATTATATTATTTCAGAAAAAAAATGTAACTTACTTTTTTAAAGTATCAGTATGCAATCTTTGATAATACTCTCATCAATATCCTTTAAATCACAGCACTGACAGGCTAAAGCCAAAGGTGTAGATTTTTGGTTTTCAGTTTCAGAAATTGTAAATTGCTACAAATCCAAAATCAAGGTAGTCACATTTTGTGTTTTTTAAATCGCCTCAGTATTCTATGTTCACGTTGTGCCCACAAACTCAAAAGAGTGAGGATATGTTCTGTTCTTACTAATTTACAAACTTTACGCGATATTTACTACTATAATTAAATATTCTGATTTTTCCTTTTTATTTAGTTTTGAATTGCATCTTCAATATTTTGCTGAGCATCCAAGAGGCCTTGAAATTTAAAAAGTGTCTTATTTTCAAGTAAACATTTATTTTTCTTTCAAAAACGATATATACGTTTAACGGACCTAATACCACCTAAAAGTAAGTTTAGACGTTATTTGTTAACATTGCCAAATATTTTTAAATTCTGGTATTTTTCTAGAAAGTAGTAGTAGGTAACTTAGAGTTAAGAATACGTATCTTGAGATGTTACATCTTATCAGTACTTTTCTACGGCGTTAAAATATATACTATGACGCAACCCAGCACAAAGAAAATAGAAGCCTTTGAAATGTGGTGCTATTGCCGAATGCTGAGGATTTCCTAAGTAGATAAAGTAACAAACGAGGAAGTACTGAATCGTATGAAAAAAGACAAGGAAGTGTTGTATACTATCGAAAAGAGAAAATTAGAATACTTTGGCCATCTAATGCTAGGAGAGAAATAAGAAATCATAAAAGTGATCGTTCAAGGGAAGATACAAGAAAAACGTAGTGTGGGCAGAAGAAGAATCTCCTGGTTAAAGAATCTACTAGAATGGTCCACTGCAGCACAAACTCTATATTCAAAACAACCTCCGACAAGCTTAAGATAGCCACGATGTTAGCCAACCTCCAACGAGGAGAGGAATGATGAAGAAGAAGAAGTATTTTTCTCTTTCCCTCTGTTGTTAGATTTAATGAAAAATCAACATTTTATATGGTAAATAATAACGAAATATTTTATATGGTCTATAAGTTAGTATACTTCGAAATTCATCTTCTCTAGAAGTCTAGATAGATGACGAATGTGCGCTGCATTGTTAATTTGGTTAATAACCTGGTTATTAGCAGCGTCGATGCGAAAACGACCAAAAAACTGAAGAACAACGGCAAAAGAAGGTCATTGCTCGAAATGTGAACCATTTAATGCATTCTGGAAAAGAAACGGTCGCTTCAAGAATTATAGCTGATTGTCAGTCGTTTCGCTCTTCAGAATCAATCAATTCTTCTGGTAGCGAGACGAAATTCCCAGAAATGGTTCCTACACATTTAAATTTCATTTCAGGGATTTCAGTTCACAATTTCTGCAAAAACTTGCGATAGACCCGGTATATGGGACAGATCTGCATCTGCTCTTCGTAATCGTAACACTTAAAGACACTTTTAAGACGATTGACATAAGTAAAGTCAGAAGGGAAGGCAAATAAATCGTTCTAATCTCCAGCTGCAAGAACTATCTGCGAGTGCATTGATGGTCGGAAAGATAAGAGTAGTTTAGTTAAAAAAAGAAGCAAATAATCACCAAGCAGTTGTTGCAGAACTTATAACTTTAGTACAAGATCCAGAATGTAACTACATCGGACACGTATTAATACGTGAATACCGGCATACGCGTAACTACCGGCATTAACCGATATGTAATAAGATTACTGGAAGACCTCTTCAGTGGTTTATGTGTATTATCCCCTTCGGCATCTGTTTCATTATTTAGCTGGAGAAACTTCCGAGTCTCGCGAAATTCCAGGTCCTATTGGCAGGCTATTAGAAACATGCGACCCATTAAAGTCAATTTCAGAAAAATTTATTTGAAATGTGTCAAGCTGTTTCTAGTGGCCAATGTAATGTAAGTCAGTCAAATCGGATCTTCATGAGCATATCCATGATTCAAGAAAAACCTGCCTGGAATCGCAACCTATATTTTGCCCAATCAGACAAAGAAACTATTACCTAAGGTAAGCTTAAATTACTTAAGGTGAATTGGTCGTGATGGACCGGTTGCAAAGCCAGTTAAATCTCCGGATCGCAATCTCATTGATTTTTATTTCTAAGGTTAGATGAAAGACAAAGCGTACCCACAGATCTCGAACACCCTAGAAGGATTATTGAAGCACAGTCAGAAAACTGTGCAAGAAAAGCGAGAAATAAGACGCTTCACTGCATCTGTCGGCATGCGAGCACAAGTTTGTTGACAGGTAGAGGGAGAAGGGTATTTTCAAAATTAATTAAGCATTGAAGTTAGTCATTCATTCACTCATATTTTTTGATGTTCTTCGAAAAACGAATTGTTACTTTGGAAAATAATTTCGTAAGCCTGTATCTCCGAAACAAATTTTTGTTTTTTATTCTCAGAATGGAATCTACTTTACATTCCCGAAGTTTGAACATAACAATACGGGACAACTTGTGCAATGATGTGGTGTATAAAATCCAACTCCTCAGGCAAAGATGGTGCAAAACACCACTTGCTCACAATCCACTCGTCTCGCTACTTAGAAAAGGATTTGAGAAATGTTGTTGATGCTGTAAATGGATTCTTCATGGGACATATCCGAGGACGTCGCCATATTTTGAAGGCAAGGAGTTCATCTACAGCCTCATTATCCAGAAAGGTTAAAATGCCCAAAGTACCAGCTTTGAATCTCGAAGCAAATGCTTTGAGCTCATTAACTGATTAGAATGTGAGATAAGAGAACCACATATCATCTCTCAAGTTGGACGATGATTTTAAAATGAGGACCTACATGAATTTATTAACAATTGTGAGTGCTTAGAGTGAATTTAGAAAGGTGTCTCTGTCGCACACAGTGTGTTGAACTGTTGAACGATTTGTGAAGCTTGTTACACAACCTTCAGCAGCAGTTTGCGGTACCCAAGCAAGAGATGTTTTTATAAAGGCGCGAATTGATCCCAGGAAAACATGCCTTACTTTAACACGAAAGCAGAGTACGTGCTGAATAAGAGCCAAGGAATATTTTAAGAAGTAACAAAATAAGTAATAAAATTAACTTATTAACTTATTTTTACATTAACATTAATATACATATACCTTCTTCAAAGCAAGTTTTTGTCTAGATTTTCTTACCCTTTAAAACCATATCATGTTGTCAAAACCCATAAAAGTAGAAAACATTCAAGGTGGTTGAGAAAGCAGATTCTGATAGACGATTTCAACCAAATCTTACTACAATATTAGTTACTTCATTAAGCAAGTTTTCTTTTGTATTAGATAAATCTAATTCCGACAACAGGAGAAGGTTTTACTTGTTTGCTAATAGTATTACCAAAAAAACGTAAATACGAGGAAATGTTCAAGGTCATTATGGAGGCAGAAGATGTTGACCGAATTTATCCACCTTTTAGTCCAGTCAACGAAGGAAAAATAGGGGAAATAATCCGTGTAGTCGCAAATTTTTGTACAGTGGTAGGAAGGAGTGCCATGAACAACATACTAGAAATCCTGATGGGTTAGGGTTTTTCTCACGATTTTCATGAAAAACTCGAAAACCGTACCCTCTAGCGAAAGAGTGCCCAGGTACAAAATTAAACTACATGAAATTTACTACAAAAAGGCCTTATTTATTTTTTCTCTAGAATGAATAGTTTGCGAGATGCAGGGGATGGGAAAATCCTGAATTATAAAATTAATGTTTAATGTTAGGTGAAGTAGGTTCAGACCGAATATTAAATGTCTGTACAACAAAATATCTAAGTGCAGTAATGTTGTATTAAGAGATAAATTGTGTGTTGGGAATGTGGGGGGAGAAGGGTTGGAGGGCAGATGCGTGAGGGAAGGCACGTGGTCGGTTGAAACGAGGCCAAGAACCCCGTGTCTTCATGGACTACATTTCAGCAAAGAAGGGCAAAACAGAAAATTGAAAAGCAGCTGACATCTATATCCCATGCCCTCATTGCTGCCATTTGCCCTCGATCTGTATATCTCCTATCCTACATGCTGTCGCTCTGTTTATTCATAGAAAGTTTGGATCCAAAAACTTGGTCAAGCTACTTTCTGGTTTAGGATTCAGTGGAACTTATCATGAAGCTCAACAGCTGGAGCTAACAACTGTCTACCACACTAAGCCTGCCCAAAGTGCAACATTTTATCAATATGTATTCGACAATGTCGATTTCAATGTCTTCACTATCGATGGTTGGAATACTTTTCACAGCATGGGAGGCATCAAATACATCACCCTAGTCTCAGCTCTCCCACCATTTGAAGAGGTCCACAGGCTTAGATCGGTTCCCTCTGCCACAGAAGTAGGCCACAAAGGTGTTATGGAACATCCGACATTTGAACATCGGACAAGCAATGCATTACGGCATATTACTGTTCTTGACGTGAACATGCTCAATCCCATTCCAGATATATTTACACCCACCTTGCAAAATATACTGTGGATACGTGGTACGTGGCTCCACTCAGTGCAACCCACTCCAGAAGTACCAGCAATTCCTGAATGGAAGGGATTAAAAGTGCAGTAACGTTCGTGCCATTCATTAATTCACCACCAAGTGACTACAACATGGTGTACATGGCTTTACAATACGCTGCCAACGATAGCCATCAGCACGGTGCCGCAATTTATTTTGTTACTTTCGACCAAGTATTGGACATAAATGCTCGAGAAATCCAGTCAGAGATAATTTCTGTGAGAATGGGAGGAAGTCGTATACTCGATGCCCTTCATGGGGTGCATTAGTCACACAATGGCAGGTTTTAGTCTGAAAGAAGTCTTAGTTTATGCTGCAAATTCAGCTAACAAGATTTTAACTGTGCATGCTTACAGCAGAGCCGTTCGAGGACATTTCATTCAAGGCTATTTTAGCTCGGATCATTTTGGGAAAGCCAATATCTCAGAAGAAGAAAAAATCAGCATTTTGAGCAATTTGGAAGATCTTATGTACACAAGGTTGATGGGGGTGCTTGGTTGGCTTCAATTTTAAATAAATTCAAGACTTACCGCTGCTTTGTGGGTGCAGTACTTTAACATGGTTGCTTTGATGAAGAAGTTTATAGGTTCTGAGCGCCGTGGTGAGTGAAATGACCACTTGGCCTGTGTTATTCAAGGAAAACGTGAAAAATGACCTAAAACGCTCCCCCATTCCCTCTCTCACCCTCCACCTATCAGGGTTTTTAATATATTCATGGCACTCCCCCCCCCTACCACTGTACAGAAATTTGCGACTAACGAATTATTTCCCCTATTCGACCGTTTTTGGCATTCGTTGACTGGACTGTGTTACCATAATCCTAAGTAGGCAGCTTTTCCGCAGTATTAGATTTTGAAAATAAGGAAAAAATTAATATTGATTTTTTCGCCCTAGTGTTCATGTCTTGCTTCATTCTTCGATTATAACTTCTTCTGATTCTGATTGGGGGGAATATTACTTTTAGCATGTTTAGAACTTAAAATTTCAACTATACTGTTAGTATCTTCATCGAATAGTAACTTATTAAAAAGTAATCTTCGGTAATTTTGTTTAATCGGTTTGCATAAATCTTATCTTATAATATTATGCTAGTTAGGTCTTACATCTAGTATTAAAGATAAGATACCAGCATAACAAGTCTTCGTTTTGACAATACAACAATACAGTAATATACAATAACGGTCAAGTATTTTAAATTAACTTTAGTGTTTGCAAGTGCCTCTTTAAACTTCTTGAATTCAATTTAAAGACAAGAGGCAATTACTGAAACAAGAAAAACGCATAGAATTAGCCCATAAACGATTTCTTAAAACTTCAGTATGTCAAGAGGCGCATATTTCAAGCAAATAATAATAATAACGGTACCATGAAGATTACACACCCGTTAACCAAAATTTATAAGATATTCATATGCCATACGGTGCCAGACTTATGAGTGGCTAGCTCGTGTGTTTGATACATGAAGAAGGTAAATCAACACTACTTTAAGAAAATCCTGCTTCAATGTAAACAACAAAAAAATGGAACGCATGCAGAATGCTAAAATTGAGGTTAAAGAATTTTACAGTGTGTGAGCAGTGTAACAGCAAATATTACTTAAGCTCTTTTAAAGTGAAACCAATACTTCTTAGCTATGTTTGACGTAAGGGGAAGAATGAAAAAGAAAAGAATTGTAACAGATCAGGATTGTTTAATTAAAATACCACGAATTAATTCTGAAAAACTGGTTTGATAAAAACTTCAACCGTTAATAAATCGTCCTATTACATACTTAGCTAATAAGAATAAATTTGTTTTTATAATGTTAAATAAAAAAAAAACACTCGAAACTATTTAATTTTATGGTTTACCCTAGAGTAAGGTACGAAGTAAATTGTTGTTCGGTAAACTTGAATAATCTTTTTAGATGGAACTGTAGATTTGGAATCTATTTAAAATTTGTTTTTACTATTCCAATAAATGTCCTGGACATCAATATTATTTAGACACAGACACGTATATCTGGTGGTATCGATTTAAAGCTTTTAGTAATGAAGAAGGATGCAGTATTCCAGTTATTTGAGTTATTTGTGCAGAAACAAATACCTACCTATAAGACATAGGTAACGGTTAAATGATCTTTTATAACATCTGTTACCAATAAAGAACTTGAAAAGTTTCCGTGCTTAAGGTCAAGAATATGTTCCTGAATACGTTCTTCTTAATTAAATGTGTAAAAAGTAATATAGAAATGCTCTACGATTTGGTACCATTCTAAATAGATCATATAGATTCACTATAAATTAATCATGGATAATATGATTAACCTCTTAATTTTACGAGTTTTTACTATATGTACTTTAAAGGAACGTCCTGCATTTACTCGTTGCTTCTATTTATAAATTTTAGCCAAAGTCAAAAATAAATCTAATTTAAGGCTTTCGATTTTACATAAACGTATATTAGCGTACGATTCTAAATAATAGCAGCCTACCTTGGGCTATTATACAGGGTGTTCCAAATGTAACGAACAATACGTGAATATAAGATAGTTGATATGTGTAGAGAAAATTTTTCCTATAAGTTTTTTTCTAAAATATTTACTTTCCAAGTTATTTAAGGTTCAAGTTTTGAGTCCGGTCCTGCACGTTCTGTTGTACATTCTCCTTATGTCGCATAATGTTGAAGACTGTAGTTTGTTGAACTTCAACTAACTTGTCAATACAGCACAATTTTGTTAATGTCGCAAAATTCGTAAATAAAACACATGTCCTTTTTACTCATGTTGCAGTTTGTTTATTTTAAAATAAACTCAAGGTCTAATAACAGCTTAAAACATCTTATTTTTAAAGAGAAAATTTGATATTATATTTAATTAAATTAAACGAAAATTTTTATTTGTGTGCGCGTCGTTGAATTTAATTTAAAAAGCATAACAAGCCTTGGGCTTTATAAAAAAGTTACGTTCAACAAATTAATGAAGATTCTAGGTCACCGCGTAATCACCACCTGGTTAACACATAAGATAAGATCAGATTGCAAAAAACACTCTTATCTTATCTAAACTATTAAAAATGTCAGCGACGTGCGATATGACTGGATAGGGGCAACATATTGTTTTGATAATGTGGGGTCAAAAGAAAAAAAAGAAATATTAATTGTAGTGAATAATAAACCCTCCTTAACTTGATGAAATATGAAAGGTTATAAATTGCAAAATAAACCTGTTATTGTTGAAATTCACAAACACAAAATCACGGTAAAACAGTCTGAAAATATACACAACTAAATATCACTTACCGTTATAAAAAAATTCTTATAAAAAACAGTGTTGTGATGTGTATTTTCAACATATTTAATGCTAAATTTTATTGTTTTTTAAAATAAAAAAAATTATAAAATCCTTTCGCCTGGAAGATAGGCAACACATCGTGCATACTTGTTATGCGGGATGCCTATATCACAACAATATGTTTATTATCATTACTGATTTTGCTACTCGTCTTATTTACAATTAAAAAGAGGCCCTACCTATTTTCTCCCTCATGTTTTATTTGAATCAGATTTTTCATTTGTTTGTTGGACCTATTGCTTTCAACGTGCTTGACGAAATCTCTAGACGGACATTTTGAACATTTTTTATAAAGATTGTTAAAATTAGGTAAATTAATATTAAATTAAATGACGATTTATTAAATCAGAGCAATTTTTACGATTAATCCATTTTATTTAAAACAGAAAACACCTTCGAATAAATCTCTTTAGGACACTCAAAATGCTTGTTTTAATGGCTTCATTAGGACACGCAAATGTAAAAAAAATATATTTCTCTACTTTGGTTGGCGTTCAGTTCTAAACTGCAGTAAATGATAATAATATTTGAAGGTTCGGTAACTGCAATTCTATAAAAAATTTGTAATCAAGAATTTTGAAGTGGCAGGCAATGTGCGAATGCATCTTCAAAGCTGCGCCTTTCTTTAATCAGGAAGAAATTACCAATTGAGTGTCGAGTGAGAAAATATTTCTTTCCTCTTAGTTGCTAGCACAACATCCTTACGCTGCTTAAATTCTGAAGTTCATGACAGACATTGGCAATCACATCAGCTGAACATTTCAGAGATGCGTTCAATTGAAAGATTCAAAGGTTCAAATCAAATCACATTTGCGTAAAAATGCATACAAAAAGCATTAACAACTTCAAGAAATTTAGCACTAATTCGCTAATTTAGTGTAATCAGGAATCTTGTTTTATTATGTGTAGGTTTTCTAAAAATTGTTTCTGTACTATCCGAGACACACCTTACTGAACATCATGGTGTGTAATTGAAACTTGCATATAAGTCGTAAAAAAAGCAGTTTTTTTGGCAAAAAGCAGGTTTTTTGGCAATAATTTAGTCCCTAGAAATACGATTTTCTTAAAATTTTGTGAAAATAGTTCAAATACTATGAAACTTAAGTGGTATTTTTTTGGTTTGAAATTTTGTTTGAAGTTTGAATGTACAGTTTCTCTAAAATTAGTTTTTCACGTAAAAAATGTGAAATAATTTAATTAATAAACATCGTTTTTCAAAACAAGTTAGGTAAGCAAGTTTTAACATTCTTGGAGTATTAATTTAAAACCAAAGTTATCACATCATTATATTATTTATGAAAAAAACAACGATTATTAATCATGCGGTTACGATTTATGCACCTTATTTGGGTGTCTAAATGGCCCCTTTGTAATGATTTTTTTTAAATTTTGTATAGTTATTCACAATATAACATAAGTAAATCCACTGTGATTTTGTTTAAAATTTTTGAATGTACCATTAAATTTTTCTGGAAAAAGCCATCCGCTGTTTCAATTTAGTGCACTAATATCAAAAATCTGAACTCTGCGCGTTAGTCACCTAACACAATTATTGCTTGGGTTTGCATAATTAAAAAATAATAAAAAGAAATTATAGGTTGTTTTTGTATTGTCTCCAAAAATCAGCTGTATTAGATCACATGCCGAGACACGTATTTTCTTATTTTGAATCTACTTTCACACTCAAATAGTTGGCAACTATTCAACAGCAAGATCTCCTTGTACAGATTATAACAAAGTGAAAACTTTTGAAATAATACTTGACTTTGCGCGGTTGCTGCACTAAAACATTCACTTAAAAAAGGTGTATAGGACATATTTGTAAAAAATTTAATTCTCCCTCAATTTCATTAGGCACCTCAAGCGAGATATTTCGAAAATGAGAAACAATCAAATCTTAATCACAAATTTTGGAATCTTTTTGACATCTTCAAAATGAATCATGAATTTCACAGATCGACATCTTCCTTTATGACAAATACATACGTATAAACCTACTTTAGTAAATTCTATTAGAAGTGTTATTCAAGTTGCCTCATATTTCTCTTTTTGGACATAAGTAACTATTATTTAAGTAGGTAAATACGCTACACGTATGTAGGACAAGAAAACGTAGCACGTCACCTACGTCAATGAAATCTTCATGTTTTTCTTAGAAGAACTCGTATTTGTGGGTGATCCGTAATGGCGAACTAGTCTGTTATTTTTTTCGGCTGATGTAAACTGATAAACAAGCTTGTTTATATTAATTTAAATTAGACTGGTCTGCAATGTAACGTAAAATGTTAATAACGGTGATAAATAATTTTTTTTGTTATTACCACGTACATCAAGCTCCAATTTCCATTATTAAGCTCCTTTTACAAATGTGTTTTAAATATTATATGTGACCGTGACCGAAGAAAGGGTGATTATGCTAAAATCAAGTCAAAGAAACGCATTTAAACGTAAAAGTTTAAAAACAAGATATAAATATCTTGTTTAAAAGTTTCACTAATAGTGTGCAATCCGAGTTGGAAAACAACAAAATTGTTGCAAAGCATTACAATGCAAAAGCCCACTAAAACTAATGAATGTGTGAAAACCACGAACGGCACTTCGAGACTCGAGTTTCGAGCTTGTTAGCTCTCATCAGTCGAAGATAGCCGCTCGTAGTTTTCACACATCCAACGGAGTATAAATACTAACTCCGGAATAATGTTCGACATTAATGTTATTCCGGAGTTAGTATTTATACTCCGTTGGATGTGTGAAAACTACGAGCGGCTATCTTCGACTGATGAGAGCTAACAAGCTCGAAACTCGAGTCTCGAAGTGCCGTTCGTGGTTTTCACACATTCATTAGTTTTAGTGGGCTTTTGCATTGTAATGCTTTGCAACAATTTTGTTGTTTTCCAAAACGCATTTAAAGTTTGGCAATAGGGTTTTTACATTATACGCTTTCAAATAGTCAAATCAATTTTTTAGGCATAAGACCTTTTCTTTGGGCTGGGCATATTATAATGAAATAATTCATACTATGCATACCATGCAATTATTAGTATTAGACATATGTATGAGTGGTTTTTCTACGATTGATAAAGAGGGGGTAGCAGGGTTACAAACAAATCCTCGGGGATAGGGTTTACATGTAAATAGAATATTGAATGATATGGAAAATTTATAGAAAGTTTTTAATGTTGATATTTGATTGGAGAAAATGTTTTTCCGTAAGGAGGTTCTTTTTTCTCATATAATAAAGATAAAGAATATTTGAAAACTCACATTTGTTTTAAATCATTATTTACTTACGTAAAATAGATAAGAACAGGTGTAACGAGATATAACAACAAAGTATCTGGTGTCTGACCGAAGGGAAATCAAGTGCTCCGTCGTCTATATACCTCTAATATATCTAATATATCTTTCTCTGTGTGCGCAGAATAACTACTGGTACATACATATGTCTAATACTAATAGTTGTGCTGGAGAGATTATTCATTTCGAATTATTGTGCTCAACATAATTTATTACTTTGAATTAATAGCATATTAAAAAAATTTAGGCGTGTTTATGGAATTTTATTTTAAATTAGTTTTGAATTTCTAAATTACTTATTTCAGCTCTGTTGTTATTGGTGCTTAAAATGGATTTCCTCCCTTTCTCAAATCGTCAGTTGCGTTGCGTATTATTGACAGTTAGTTGGGCTATTGAAATTAATTGATTTTCTGTACAGGTGTACATTTTTAAGTTTTAAATAATTACTATTTCAATTCACTCTTAAATAGTAAAACAGCGGATTTTGTTTACCATGTATTTGGATATTAATACAGCTTTTATAGTTTTGGTTAAGGGCACATACTATAAGGAGCGTTAATTGTTTTAAACATAACCTCGAAATAATCTTCTGTAATCTGGATGGATTCGTTTGCTAAAATTAGACGCCCATATTGAGTAGTGGGAATCATGCATCTCTTTCCTACTCGTTTTTCCTTTTTGTTATAGAATTCCAACGAAATTTAATGAGTCAATATTATTTATTGTTGATTAGTTAATATTACTCAATTGATTAGTTAATGTAGTACTGTAATTTGTAATATAATAAAAATGTAAAAAGTAACTAATAATAAAAATAAACTAAAAAGTATGATGGGGAGCGCTAGATTTGGAATTTTAAAACCCGAGTTGTAATTACAGTTAAGTAAATTTGTTTTGTATATACTATATTTTATAAATAAATAATGTTTTTTATAAAAATATTATTTATATAAATAAATAATTTCATGAAATTATCTTTTAATTTTATAGTGATTGTTTAAACTATGTATATTTATGTTAATTGAAAATAAAACTTGAAAATATATAATTATAAATATTATATATTTACAAAAAATTGTTTATTTATAAAACAATAACAAACTGGGATTAGATCTTGCGTTTTGTAATTACAAATCTAGCGTGCCCTGCATTCGGCTATGGTGATGATACTTTATGATTTGTATTTATTTGTAATTGTAGATTATATTTTGTGAATTCATTTGTATGCAAATCACTTCCACAGAAAAAAATGTTTTAAAACTGATTTGTCGAATTGAAAAAATTATTTATTTATAAAACATTAAATATTTATTTAAAAAATTACCCAAACTGGGATTAGAACTAAAGTTTTGTGATTACAAATCTAGCATGTCATGCATTTGGCTATGGTAGTGATACATTATGATTTGTATTCATTTGTAATTGTAGATTATACTTTGTGAATTCATTTCTATACAAATCACCCGCCAAGAAAAAATGTTTTAAAATTGAACTAAAAAATTGTTTCTTTTTAAAATATATTAAATATATCATAATTTTATTTAAAAGAAATTACCACGGGTGAAACAATATCGCGCGCATGTCTCGGGAATAGGCGGAACAAAGTTTGGTATTTAGCAAATGAAGTGGCCTCTTTTGAGATGGAAGAATTTTGAGATTATGAAAAATAATTTAATAATTAATAATAAAACAATAAAGAAATGAAAAATTTAAAAAAGGAAATTAATACAGCTAACAGAACATAATGAAAATCAATGGCAAAAATAGAAAAGGAAAAATACCTGGAAAGAAACTGCCATAGACAAGTTCTAGAAAAATTTGAAACCTACGAATATCTAGGAGGTATAATAAAAATTCATGAAAAATAGACCTGGAAATAAGTAATAAATTACAAAACGCAAACAAAATATATTATACCCTTAACAAACGTAAATATATTGAGAAAAAAAGAAGATGACAGAGATACTAAATTACGAATAAAAAACCAAATAGCAGAGTCATCAAGACTTTATGCGTCAGAACATTGTGTAGTACAACAAAAGCACGAGAGAAAGATGCAATCTGCAGAAATAGTTTTCTTCCTCAAAGAATTGATGGTAAAACAAAATGGGACTAAAGAAGAATAAATAAATCAGACAGATACTTAAGCAAGAAGAAATTACGACCAAGTTGAAAAGGATATACCTACTGGGATATCAGGATAAATTCAGATAAAATGAAGACGAAGATGTAAGTAGGAAGAAGTAAGAACAGAAAACAAGAATATGATACAAAAAAATGATTAGAAACAAAAAGAGGGTTTCAAAACAGGAAATGAATAATTTAGCCAGAAACAGCAAAATATGGAGGAGTAGGTAGAAGGAAATAATACAAAACTCTAAATCCAAATGTAAAGTCAGAAGCATATAAACTATATTAATTACAAAATTGTGCATTTAATCTATAAAGAATTTGAAGATCTTTCACTATATTTCTCCCCCTGATAATTATTTCAGAATAAGAAAATCTACGACTCACAAACGACCCAAAATTAACGCAAAAGAAAATGGTTTCTTAAAAGTTTTGCTAGAATAAGTTCTGAATATCAAGCAATTCTAAGAAGAATTAATGAAGGAGAAAGCTGAAGTAGATAACAATAGCCCGATGATTATTACTAGTTACAACTGTTTGTTAATTGGACCGAAAGGGCTTAACCGCTGAAGATCTCAAATTTAAGTGGTTGACATGATAAGCTTCTATTATCATGATCTTGTCAATGAACGTTCTATTGTTATAAGCTATTTGCTGGTGTCGAAGACAAATTAATATTATGTTACTTTAATATCAGTTATATGCAGTTTTCATACCTTTAATAGAATTCTAAAGGGTAAAAAGTTTACCATTAACGACTTTATTAAATTTTGTTTGGTTGAAATCGATTTTGACTACGGTCTTTTCCGTATTGAAACAATTGGCTTGTCAAATTCTTTTGTTGGCATTATGGTTAATGTTTTGTGCCCACCGGTGTTTTTGGAAAGTGGTCTTTTATTCCTTATTAAATGCGTTGACTAGTAAAAATCACATCCGCTAATGATCATTTATTTGAAATCTCAAATTAAAAATAGAGAAAGTCTAAAGTTAGGACACGAAGATAGCCAAATATCTAACTTTTGTTAATTACAGCTGAATATTTTTTGACTACTTATTTATTGCTTAAAATTATCATCCTCCCTATTAATGCGACGAAATTAAAACACTTTAGTTATTTACGCTAGAGAGTTTGTATAGTACAAATGAATTTTTAATTAGCCATTGTTATGTGGTGTACATATAACGGTTTGTATTGTAATTTTATAGAGTAACTCATCATTCTTTATTATGAAGATGAACACGTTCTAACAATTTTAAAATTAATTTTTATTAGTTTAATCATTTTGTGTGTTTTTTTAGGGCAAGCGGATATTGAAGCGAGGAAAATATCATTTGGGCGTTCAGATGCCAAGGAAGATGAAGAAGATGCTGCACCCTCAAGTTTAATTTCGTCAATAGCAAAGATGGTATTAGAAATACCGGAATTGATTAAAGACAGTATCAGTGGAATGTTACGAACTGGAAAGCTGGATTTTAATGGAATTACAGATACGTCGTCCTCTGAGGACGATGATGAAGATGAAGCCGCAACCAAAGATGATACTAACGATGACGAAGAAGAAGCAGAAGAAGAAGAAGCAGAAGAAGAAGAAGCTAATGAAGATGATGAAGATAACGAGACTGAAGATGATGATGGTGAGGAGGAAGATTTCGAAGACAACGAAGATAACGAAGACACTTCTGTACAAGCTAAAGATAACTTTGAACAGATTAATGAAAGGAAAAAGTGTGGAAAGAAGGGTGAAATGTGTCAGTCCTCGGGTTCATCGATGGGCAGTTCAGGTTCTGGAGGCGGAGGGGATTATTTTGGAGGATTTGGAGGACACGGTACTGCTGGTAGACAGGTTGGAGGTGGGTAGTGCACGGGAATGCAAGGTTGCACTTTTGGATTTCATTTAAATTAGTACTATTAGACACACTTATTTATTTGACTGACTAAAACAGACAAAATTTTACTAATTGGCTTATTTACAGCTTTTAGGACTAAGACTTTAAAATGGAGTAATTAGAATAAACGGACTAACATGACTAACTAATTACAGTAATGTAGGACTGAACGATGAAAGACTTACCAATATGAGTAGTGACTGACAAAAATGACTGAAACTACTTTATTAAATCATATCAACATTTTATAAATACTGCAATCAGTACAACAGAATTGCTTATTATCATCATTCCTGCAACGGTTTAAATACTCAACAATTTCTGAAATAAATTCCTCTATACCTAATCTCTAAAGATTTAATTAAAGATCTTTAGAATCTATTAAAGATCTAACCTCAGTATTATTTAAACTACTTCTATGAAATGTTTTATTTACACTGACTATTATTCCCCCTATGAAAATACAAAGCTTAATAAAGTTATAGATTGTAGCATGCGACACAAAGTACGTTATAAATACGACAATAAGTAATGATACTTATACCAATTTTACACTTATGTTTACACTAAGGTGAGTTTGCGGTATCGCAGATTCTTAACCTGGATAAGAAAACCGGAACTAATTGACCCTAATCTGAAAAAAATCTCAAGATCGTCATTATATTATACAGTTTGAGAAAAAGATTTAAAGTGTTTGTTTACTAGCGACGATGCTTGTTACAAGAAAGTGAAATTAAAAGCCCTAATTTCTTTATGTAATTTAAACATCGGAAATTTACCGTTCAAATGTGTCAGTGTTCACACTCGAGTATGAACAACAAGATTTTTATATTTAAGCATAAAATAGATTTATTACAGTTTTTTTCTTTTGGTTTTCCTCTTTTGTCAAATGTATTTCACTATTTATCAAAAGTATTTCCCATCTCTATTAAACAGTTTGCTGTGTATGTCAAACTATTTCCCCTTGTGTCAAATCTATTTCCTTATTTGTTAAATCTATTTCACATTGATATTAACATTGATTATTAAGAATGAATGCTGAAAGAAGGCAAAAGAACAAAATCTCGAACGAGGTACGTGCTTTAATAATCAGAGGAATGAACGATGGTAGTTCTTCAGTCCAAATAGGATGACAATTTAATGTTTTGCCGAACACTGTAAGAAAAATTTACAAGACGTACAAAATAACGAACGAAGTGAATAAAAGAAATGCTGGTCATCGCCCCAAGAAATTTACTCAAGAGGAGCAAGAAGAAATCTGCAATTTAATGGATGAGGATTGCACCTTGACACTAAAACAAGTAAAAGCCAAATTGTTGTAGCAAAATCCACAACTAGAGGTGAGCTTATCGACCATTGACAGAGCGACAAAGGCATTTCACTATTCTGTAAAACGCGTTTCTTTTGTGCCAGAAAGGCGTAACACACCAGATACTATCCAAAGTAGGTTTGAATATGCTGTTCAATACAACAGAATAATGGTTCACAGAGAAAAACTATTTTTTATTGATGAATTTGGGATTCAAGTAAATTCTAGAAGAGCTTATGGAAGATCACCGAAAAATACAAGAGCCAACAAAGTGAAGGCCCAATTAAGAGGCCGTAATTATTCGATTGCTGCTGCAATGTGTATTAATTCATTATATTTATTCACCATTCAAGACAGGCCTTACAATGAAGAACACTTTGGAGAATTCTTGACATCTTTGATTGACCACTTGGCCGCAGATCATATACAAGGTGCATATTTTGTCATGGACAACGTCGGATTTCATAGAACGGATGAAATTCAACAACTGATCAGAGCTCATGGACATGTACCAATATTTCTGCCTCCGTACAGTCCTTTTTTAAACCCCATTGAAGAGCTGTTTCACCAATGGAAAACTATAATAAAAAGAAGTCAGCCTACGGATGAAGAACAACTATATGTTCAAATTCATAACGCTTCTGAAGCTATTACACAAGAACGTTTAACACGGTAAAGATCCCTACTGGGGGTGGAATTCCCCCAGATTCGGCTAAATTCTAGTAGGGTCGGCCAAATGATCATAGCTATCGGTGCCATGAGGTACGAAGGATGCTCCGCCATCCTGATTCCTCGCCCAAAAACAAACAAACAACAACAACAACGGAATCTTGATTCAGAGAAGGCCTTGGAAATTTTAAGTTACATCTGATATTAATTTTAAGTAGGTAGTAGAACTACCACAGATCATTTAGAACTACTACAGATCATTGAGAACTACTCTCAGTCAGTAACTGACAGACCTACTTTAAATGCATTTTAGCATTCTGGTTCTGATTTCGGAGCTCTCAACAATCTTTAATCAAGAAAGTTTTAAATAATACAATTAAATTAAAAATTTATTAAAGAAGATGAGTTATATGGCCCCACCTACATCTCTACACAATGCAACTCCCCTTTTAACGGAACCGATAACATTATGGAGGATACAAGGTGTGTTATTAATTTCTTTAATATTGTTGCTAATTCTGTGTTAGATAAATTTCTACCATATTTCTCTTTTGTACTTCATTAAATATGAATGTCATTATTAAAAACTGATTTTTATTTTTTTTAAACTGTTAATCTGACAGCTCTTTTCAAAAAGTGACAGTTTAAAATATTGAAATAAACTAATTCATATGATTCAAAATTGCACACGAGCGATATGTCTATCTCTTTCATTCAAGGCCAACTCTGAATCAAAATTCCGTTGCTCACACGTTATAATAATCATGATTAAAAATAATCAGGATTACATCAAGTAAGATTTTTTAAATCATAATTACGATTATATTCTGTGGTTTATTATGATTACCGATTACTGATATTAATCAGAAAAGTAATCGTTTTGGTTAATTCATCATTGATAAATGTAATCGCAATTTTTTTATTACAATTTATTTGTTTTGTTTTTTAATTAGCCTGCGTGATAAAATATCCAAATTAATCAAATGATTGTTAAAAAAACAACAATTTAACTGATTATATTGAACTGCTCAATACCTTTACCACCTCTACCCTTTCCATTAACTTGTATATTTCATCATACAGGCTAGTTCAAGAATTCATCAGTTATGAAGCTTATTGAAATATTAATGTACTTTATTTTAATCAAAAAGTAATCAGAAAATCATGATAATAATCATGACTTTTATGTACTTTTCATCAATCATAGATTAACCGAAACGATTACTTTTTTTTTATCAATATCAGTAATCTGTAATTATAATTACAAACTACATAATATAATCGTAACCGTTAATCATTAATCAGTTTCAGTTTTGCCCAACACTGATTACAAAACCTAGGTTGCATGTATGCGTGCATCGACTTATGCGTGTATAGTTACTCCCCCAAGCAAATCTTTTTACTTTTGACTCTATAAGTGGTGAACGTGAAAGAAATTACCGCTAATAAAGAGTTAGTCATTAACGTGACGAAGCTTCGTTTATTCATCTCTACAGCAAAGTTAGACGATCAGATTTTCATTGTCCTTACAAACAAATTCAGCAATCAAAGTAAAATTAGATTAAATTTTCGTATCATGGTAACAGTTTCTTAAAACCCTTATTCATAATAGAACATTTACCGTCTTCATTTTTTATGTCGCCCGTGGTACCTAATTTGAGATTAGGTTATCCAAAATTAACATCAAAATTTACAATAAATGAATGATTTTTAAAACTTTCTGTAGAGGACTACAAAAAATGTTCTTCGAAATGCGTGCGCAGTCAATTTCCAGGTCTTGACCAAGAAGTCAATTAGCCTAACCATTGATATAACTGAGCAGTTGCAACGAATATAACTATTATACAGCATTGATAACGCTTCGCTTACGCTTTCGAGCGTAAGCAAAGCAAAAATAGCGAATAGCAATACATCTGACAAAGATAGACGTTATAGCATAGTTGCCAAGTCTTAAAATCTAGTAACTTTTTTGTAAAGTTGGTGTTAGATAAAAAAACTAAAAATAATATTGAGATAATATGAGAAATAATTTGTCATTTTGGCATAATTAAAAATTTTATTGAATGACAAAATACAAATTATAAAATTCTTCTGCGAGTGCAGCGGAATTACCAGTTGTTTATTGTAAATTTATTGTTAAGTATTGTTGACTTGAAAAAGTTCCAAACACAATTTAGGTTATTGTGTCAAAAAGACAAATGTCAGTTATATTTAAAAATTCTTATTTATAGCACCAACCATACAAAAAAAGTACTATAATTGTAAAGTTTAGCTAGTATGCGATGATATCTATCTTTCTCAGACGAATTAGTGAAAAAATCTTTGGAAATCGTCAAAAAACTCTTCTGAATCGTCTTTGGCAGCTTTTGCCTACTTTTGTTCTACTTCTTTTGTAGTGAAGAATCCTTCTGAACCCAATACATACTCTCCTTTTGGTTGGGGGCGGCTCCTAGTGATACAGCCAAGTTTCATCTTCTGTAATAATTCGCGTTCTCCTTCTCTGGTACAGTCAAATTTAACTTGACAATAGGATTTTATCAGTATACAGGCAAATAGCTATAGGAGGGGCTCGTAGCCTAAAGCCCCCCCAAAGTATATATGCGATTTAAATGCAGAACGAATTAATTTCATTTCCTGGCGTGCACTCGTAGGAATCATTTATTCCGAATCTATCCTACTGAATAGGAATCTATACTATTAACAGCTTTTAATAAACAATGTAATTCTTTTTTCAAAATATAGATGAAAGTTTTACTTTAAGTCATACGAAATATATAAATTATTTTATATATTTAGTACTGACTCACTTTAACATTATTTCTTCACAAAATATTGATATAATACCCGCCCTCTCCTTCCCATGCACATAATAATTTTTTACCTTTTTTTTTGATGAGCAATATTTCAAAATTAGCATCCCATCCCGAAAGAAAATTCTGTTTACATTGGCACATCATCAGCAACAAGTTGAACAATGTTTTATAATTAGTCCCTCCCCCTCCCCCGAAAGAAAATTCTGCCTATATTTTCACTTACACAGCAATCATCGCTTCCTGAATGGTTTTAGAATCATTGTGCTCTTTGCCATGTAACTTTACAATGATGATGTTCTAGCTTAATCTCCTTTAGGTAGACTACTCAACTGAGATGGAACTTGATATGTCCATGAAGTTCAACGCTATATTTTAATATAGTTTGTCCACGACTATGTTATAATATACTCAATATACTTGTGTTTCTTCGATTATAATTATAGTATAAATTATTCACTACTAGAGATGATTTATATATCATTAATCACTACTACTAGGTTTCGATTTCTTTTTAAAATTTTATCGAGTAGGCCGATATGTGTCAAAACAATGGCTGCACGAAACTCATTAAATAACTGAAACGTCAACATCGTTTATACATTTATCAAGTATTTTGAAGTATAGATTTAATCAAAAATATTTAATAGTCGTGAACAAAGTAAGTATTCTACTTGCATATAATAGCATCGTTATTGTTGAATAATACTATTTTAACTTATTTTTATAAAACCAAAAATTTTAAAATAATAATTTTCTCTTCAACAATGTTTAATTTATGCAAAGGTTTATTAATTTTCTTAAAAATTATACAATTATAGGGGGATTTTACAAATCATATTTTAGGATGGATAAAAGCATAGGTTAATCCCTGTAATTGATTTTTCAAGGAGATATGCAATCTATTTTTTAATAATAACAATACCAAATGAAACTTGTCACCATAAAGCACATAAAATAGCAGCCTACAGATCATTAGTACACAGAGCTTTAACTGTTCAACTAATAAAGCCAGATTTTAGCAAAAAGATATCAGCCATAAAACAACTAGCACATGCAAATCATTACAATCCGAACATGATTGACACTTTAATTAAACAAAAGGATTATAGGTTAGCTATCAAAAGAATATATCCCATTGACAATCAAACAGAAGACACAAATTACATATCTATACCATATTTTGGCAAAATGTCAGAAAAAATTGCACGTATACTAAGAAAAACCAACAATAACATATAACATATAAAATAACATTTAAAACTAACACTTTTTCATCTTTATTTAATGCTAGAGATAGAACACATGATATCATGAAATCGTGCATTAACAGTTTAAATTGTTCTTTTTGTAGCTCGGTATATATTGGACAAACACTTCGAAATTTTGACATAAGATATAAAGAACACGTACGTCATTACAAAAATAAACATTCTGAAAAATCTAATTATGCAAAACACCTTTTAGAACAAAATCACACAATGACTCCTCAAAATAATGTAACGTTCTTTTTAAAATAATAACAAAAGTGCTGTTTAAATCGTCTATTAATAAGAAATATTTATTTACAAACACTAATAAATACACTACAAATTAACGCTATGATTATAAACCATTAAAACTATTATTTACAGACTATGAATTTCTAATACAACATTTATCTTCACATTTACTATTTATTTCGTGATACACAGTTAATGACTCGCTGTTGACTGCTACCCTTTCATCCGCGAAGTCGATTTTATACCCTCATATAATCGTACCAGAAGCCGCTGGAACCTACTATGTATTTCTGGAAGGCGCTAGATAAACCGCGTCTGGTTTACATGCTTGGTGCGATGCGTCATTCTCTCGAATGCTGTAGAATATTCCATTTGTTGTGTGAAGAAGAGGTTCTTTTTTTTTCTCTCTTGTTACAATAATATTAAATTTCTACATTTTTGTAATAACAAACACAAATTAGACATTTTAGAAGTCTTTGAGACATACAAACACAAACTCAGGGTACCTTTAATGAATGAACAACTAGAGCTCAGTAATTCTCCGTTACTGGAAGTATTAGATATTTAATTCTGATTATTATTATTATTTTATCTAGTTACCTATTTTTGTATCTACCTTAGCGACGTGTTTGTTTATAATTATATTACCTTTGATAATGACAGCATAGCTGTCGAAACAATATTGTCAGGTTGTATTTTAATAAAACTGTGAAACTTTTACTAATCTTTATTTATTTCATATATGTTTGATGGTTCCGTGCTTAATTACATTTCCTGCAAATGTAATTAAGGTAGGTAGGTTAGTAGCCAAATAGTATTCATGAAATTTTGATGTTTAAGTTTTGGATTAAGATTTCTGGACAATATATGTTTTGGCTACTGGTTTATCCTCACATCTTTCATCCGTTTGTTCAAATGTTTTGTATAATGGCTTTCTACCTATAAGAGTATCTGCTATCCGATGTACAATTCCCATTTTTCTGTACTTTGAGTAAATGCCGTTTGCATATTACTCTTCTAGCTATATGAAGACACATATTGATTCGCTATAGGGAGATTGATGCTGTAAAAGGTACCCGTAGATATTTGATAAAAGTCACATGAGTGTAGTTTGATTCGTTTACTTTAATTTCATTTGAATAAGTTGGTTGTAAAAAGAAGATACAACACTAATCCAAAGATATTGCTATGGGGAGCGCCAGCTCTAATTGGGTAAGGTTGCAAGGTGTGGTTTTCGAATTTTTCTTGTAAATAGCAATGCCGCAGATATGATTTTAATAAAAAATTTTTTTTTTTAATTTTGAAAAGGAGCTTTTTTTACCAAACTTTTTGAATGCTTGGTTGATAGATAGATCTAGATAATAGATCTAGTTATCTAAGGATTATTGAATGCTGTTTTACCCTTACCAATTAACCTTTTTGATTAATACTCTTTTCGGATTTATTTCCATAATACTCTTGGAAGCATCACCACCAAGCTTACGGAGTACTTTGATTTTGAGAACGTAGTTACTGCAAGTGGTTTTAGAGGAAATGTCCAACATAATAATGTGCTTCTAAGGTGCCTTATATGAATTAATGCTTTGGTAATCACCTTTAATAAAGATTTTTAATGTGCCAAATGTAGGTGTTGTCCTCAAATAATTTTGTAATCACATTGCATAAAGAAAATATAACTGAAAAAAATGTGGCTGTCTAAAATTCACAAAGAATAAGAACTTGTGCTGAGAGTAAAGATTATTTGAAATGCTTATTTTAGAACCCCTTTTTCATTTCCGTATGACTAGACGTTTGAACTCTTCCTAACTTCATAATGATATTTTTTTCTCTACCGCCTAATGTTGTATCAATATTCAAAATTAACTGTGCAAAATTATAGCGCAACAGAATTCTTTAAAATTTGGAAGTACCTACCTGTTCAAGGCTTCTGCTTTATATTTTAGTACATCTTTGGGGAGTGAGTAGAAATAAATAAAAAATACAAAAATTAGAATAACTTGAACAAAACAAGTATCAAATTATATTGAAGATATAAACGAAAGACACAAAGATTCGATATTTTAAAGTCTCTTTTAAACTTATTTTTACAAAAACAGATTACAAAAAAAGCTTTGCAGATCAATTCAGTTCTATGTAACTTCATCGATCAAAACTTTAAAAGTTCAAAATTAACATAGCCCAAATGTACTGGATGCAGATATGCAGTGGTAATTATACAAAATGATGGGGTTCCCGATATTAATCTCCCAATTACGAGCCCCGACGCATATTAATTTGCCTACTTTCATTTTTGTAAAAGTCGCTCCGCAATCTTTACTCCAAAATTCTCTTCTGGTCTAGAAAGTACCTCTTTTTTGTTGCTTGAAGTGAAGTACTGCATTTGCATCTACGCCATATGACGTTTCATAAAATTCAATCAGGAGATTTCCTTACACCGCAAAGTTTTGGGTACTTTTGTAAATTTTTACTTTACTAAGAAAAGACATTTATTTGATTACAGAGACAATTTAAAATACAACTTTTACTTTGGACGATTGGTAATTGCAACTAAATAATATTTTTTTATAGCTTGAAGCTTTATTGTAGAAATGTGCTTCATGTATAAAACACACCATTGCAGTTTTTACATAATATTTGCTTTGTGAGTACATCCATATATTTATTTGCACTGGACAAACAATTCTGCACAAGCTTTAGGTAAAAAATATACCTACACAACTTGTTTTATATATTTCAGCTACAATTAATTTAAGAAAAGAAAAACGTTAAGTTAATGATAAGCATGTTAAAAAAATGTATTCAAGGTAACGTCTAATCTTAAGACTTTCTTTTCTTGAAAATTCTCCGTACATATGATTAAAAACTTTAAAATTATATTTTCAGATGCTAGGGGGAAAAAGAAAAAGAAGAAGAAGAAGGCAATCATCAAATTACTTCTTCTTGGATTAGTTTTGAAAGCTAAAATTACTCTTCTCCTGAAAATGCTCGCAGCAAAATTGCAAATCAAATTCCTTCTTATCGCATTAGCAAACCTTTTAATCAATCTGGCTCGTTTCTGGTGGGATTTGAAGAAGGGTCACCAAGAACAACCACAAAAAGTTATTTATTATGAACATGCTCAACATCAACATCATTATGATGGAGGAGAAGACTTGCATCAGAGCAGTCCTGGTGGAAGTTACTGGGGAAGGTCTTATGATGTTGAAGAAGGTGCCAATGAGAAAACTGCGCAAGATATGGCTTATACGAAACAAATACCACAAGGCACAACTTACAGCAGGATTAATGATAAACCAAATATTTCTTGGAAGTCTTGGAAATGATCGTACAAAATAAATACGTTAATTAAGACTAGAATTCTTTAAAGTAGGTATTTGCAAAAGTCACGAAACAATGAAGTAGATAATATACAGTATTGGTAAAACTTCGCTTTCACATTGAGTTTTCATGTGTGAGCAAAGGAAAAATAACGAATACTAATTCATCTGAGATATATATCATCGCATACTTGCCAGGTTGTAAGGTTGGTGGTATTGCCAAAAATTCTTAAAGCTACTTGACGTTTAACATTTTGACACATTAACCTAAATTGTGTTTGAAACATTTTAAAGTCAACAATACTTGTACGTTTAGTAACTAGAGATAAACAACTGATAATTACGCTGCACTCACAGAAGAATAGCACCAGTTTATATTTGTATTTTTTCATTCAATTAAATTTTCAGTTATGTCAAAATGACAAACTATTTCTCAATTATTTTTAATTTATTTTACCTTGCACCAACTTTACAAAAAAGTTACTAGATTTTAAGACTTGGCAAGTATGCCATAATATCTATCTTTCTCAGATGAATTAGTATTCGTTATTTTTCCTTTCCGAAAGCGAAGTTTTACGAATACTGTATAATAATAGCACTATTTTTATACTTTCTTTTAATAAACCTGGATGTTATCCTTTAGGTTGCCTAACCTATTTAAGTAGCTAGGCAACATTCGATGAAGGTAGTATCGATGTCAACATAGTTTCTAATTGTATATTCCTCCTTTTTGTGCAGTTTTATAGTATCCTATAAAAAGGATGTGTATTCATATCATCTGCTTGTTTCATGAACTTTAAGAGCCCTTTAAGATTTTTTGTCATTAAGAAAAACTTAAATGTAGGATATAGTATTTTAACAATAACAACAGACTGTTTATCTAAATACTTATTCGCTTAAATATTTACGTAGGATTCAAATAATCTTATAATTTTATTCATAATTATAATTAATTACATTATCACTAAATTATAAGAATTAATTCACTAGGTATTACTATTTAAATAAGTTAATTCTAACTAAAAATCTATTGTTCTGTCAATATTTAAATGTAAAATACATCAGTCTGAAGGTGCTATATAAATCTAAATATTTATTTAAATTATTGTAATTATTTATTACTGCTTTATTTTTCAATTTTCTGCAGCCGAATAGATTTTATTACTAAAGTTAGATTTACTTCATTTAAAACGAAAATGTGCAAAAAGCTTTGTCTATTTGCATTGTTTTGAGTAGCTAGTCATAATGATGTAAATTAGTTAACTTATTCTAATTAAATATGTTATTTATTTACATTTAATTTTATTTATGTTGGCATTGTTTTTTGTATTTATTTATGTATATTATAGTTATTTGTTTAATTTATGGTATTATTAAATAAACAATATAAATATTAGAAAGCTATTTTTTGTCATGTCTGTGTGTCAATGTCACATGGGGTTTTCGTGACTGGAGGACGTAGTCAGAGGTAGAGAGAAATCAAACACAAGTTGTAAAAAACAACTATATACTAAAGACAATAAAGAGAGTACAAAAGGTTAACATACATGTTGAGTACATATTGTGAGGACGTACATGTCCTCCTAAACTAATACAATACAGGGGAGGTCGGAACCAACCCTGTTCTAGCACTAAATCTACTAACTAAGCGTAGGAGCTAGCCTCCTAGTAATTATAACTAAGCCGGGTAGCCTGGTCACAACTACCCATAGTTTCGCAGAGAGTGGGCGATTTAAGCGCCGCCCACTCAACTAAGCACTAAGCATTATATAATTCAAAGAGTACTCACCAGCTTGCTTGTTGTGTTGGAGCATGGTCACTGACTGGTTTGAATAGCTCAAGCAAGCTGGTTATATACTGCTGGACGAGGAAGTAATTAGTATCGTAGTGGGAATCAGTAGGCAGAAGTTCTCAGTATGCAACTAAGGAAGTTCATGCTTCCTGGCAGCAGGCTTGTGGGTAGACTGCATTCGCGCTGCTGGTGCCTGGCACGAATCGGCAGCTGTGCGGAAGTGTTGTCGATGGAATGTGCACCTGCTTGCAATTCGTGTGGGCTACCTCGCATGTACGGAGTAAGTAGGCGAATAAGTTGCATGCCAATGAATACAATGGTGGGCGAAGCGAGCGCGCTTCGGAGAAGACCTCGCAGGTGTCCGCGCACATGGCACCAAGTTGTCGATAGCGAGATCGCAGCTGCTAACTAGCGTGGGTAACTGAGCGTGGCCTTGCACGCTATATTGTACAAACGGAAGAGAGTTTTGTATGAAATATTTAATTGTAAATATTTCCGTTTGTGACACTTTCCCCCTCTTCGACGGAAGAGCGGTGTAGGTGGTAGTGTCGATGAGGCAGGTATCCAGGAAGATGAGCATATTGGCAGCAAAAGATGGTGATTCCCAAATTCGGAGAACACAAAATAAAAATGTCGATACTAATATCTAAGTAAGAGTACGTTTAAAGATTGATTCAGATAATAAAAGATCTAAAACATAAAAAAATGAATAGTGTAAAAAATAATAATGTTACTGACTGTTTCGAAAGACGTTTTCAGGATTAAAGATGAGAACTGCTTTGCCTGGAATTTTGAAGTGTGTATGGCATGGATGCGAAGCAAGTTGAGGCTACCATAGTGGCGTGATGAGTCGGTTGTTTGGTGAAGGTTCCATAAAGGTTATTGTCCCATAATCATAGCATCGGATGTGTGTAATATAGAGTAACACATCAATATAGATTATACTTCGTAGAAGTATTCTTCTTTTTTACTTTTACTTGTCTTCTTGACCAAATTATTCGATTGCAGCGTTAGTTGATTGCAATATTGGTCTGGTGATGATTATTTTCAAATTCGAACCATAGGTGATGGTTGGTAGGAACCAATTGGAACAGCCATAGTATTCATCCAGTTGAAAACCATTAGTAATAACCAATACTGATGGAAGATCCATTTGTGCATGCGAAGAAAGAAACAGTTCGTAGTAAGTAACAATGCAAAAACGAAATTTAGAAAAGTGAACATCTGAGGAATTTAATGAACGTACTTTTAACAGTATATAATATAAATCTATAAAGTAAAGCAAAGCAAAAATACAAAAATAATTAAAAATACAAATAACTAAAACGATAGATAGGTCCGTTTACATAGCGATTATCAAAAGTAATTCTTAAAGTAACAAGAAAAATATTAGGTAAATACGTAATCAAAAGATTAAAAGCTAGAGTGATAAAATAGCAATTCACAAAAGGTGAATAATATAATAAGAATAATAGCAAATTATGGTAGCAAATGCAAAGTTTACATATTTATAATTAAAGGAAATACATTAAAAAAAGAAATGGTGACTATACTTTTCATTTGTTACACAAAATAAAATTACATAGTTAGGGGAGATATATGCAACACAACATACATAGGTGTATTGCGGAAGAAGAAGAGCATTGACAAGAGTAGGATACAGAGTCGGACGAAAACACACGAGTGTTAAAAACAAGATACAAGATTAATAAAATATGAATTCATGAAACAGAATAAAAATATATAAACCGTAGATTGCGAAAGAAAGTGTCAGCATTACAATATAAATTGAACCAAAGGTTGTTCAAATATTAAGAGACATAGAATTTAATAATCTAATAACTTTAATTGTTAAGTTTAATAGTTGAACGTGGCAAGTGCAAAGTTTACATAATAATAAAATAGGTGAAATTCATAAACGACATAAAAATTTAGTTAATTTGATTAAGAGAGATTCTAAAAAGTACATAAAAAAAAGTGTGAAACACATGTAGGTAATTAATTAAATACTTTGCAATTGCGACAAAAAAAGATAAATTAAGAAAGATGTAATAATCAAAATATATTAATTGTAATGTCGGTGACGACAAAAAAAAGAAAGGGGTGATCTTTGATCAGTGATTAAATTGTCGTACTGGTTACGGTAAGATGTCAAAATAAGGGCTGACAAAAATCTAAATATTCAAAGGCATATAAAAAGTAAGAAAGGGTGGATTTCTGTCATTTAACACATTTAACACATGATTTATTTAACACATGAATCGAGAACATGCGAAGCATTTTACGCAAGTGTTCCCATTAGAGTATAAGGCTTATAGATGATAAGAAAAATTTTGTAGAGTTTATAACCAAGGCATTTTTGGAAATGAACAGCGATAAGAAATAGATAAAACTCGGTACAGTTATAATAAATAGTCACAGACGGAGAACATATATATGAAAAATTATGTATTTTAAATTATGAAAATTATAAAAAGTGGCAACGGTAATAATTTAGAAAGAGAAATCCGGAATATCGAATAAGGGGCTAAAAAGTACAGAAATTAAAGTTCCATGTGTTCCATAAGATTCGGAAACAAATAGTGTAAACAATTTGTAACAATAAGTTAAAAATGTAAATTAAATAACACTAAAGGGTTGTACCGTGCCGATTTATTCGAAGTAAATTTCAGTTGACAGATGAAGTTTTGTCACTGAATAAGAGTCAACTCCCGTGGTCACAACGGGTATGACTGCTAGGTTGCTGCTAGGAAAATCTGTAAAAAGAAAAACAAAATTAAACATTTAATGCATAAAAGTAGGTTATCAGGTTGCCTTGTGTGTTGCCAACGGGAGGAAAACTAAATACCAACCATAGTATATATATAAAAAAAAAAGTTAAACCACTTATACTCCATAAAGTGTCGGCTCTGGCTTGGAAGCCCTTCACTCAAAGTCATAGATACTTCCCCGGCACGTGATACAATGGGCGCCCGTTCCACGTACATATCCCGGAGGAGAGAGGAAACATCTTCAAATGAGAGTGGAAAAAAACGAGAATGCACCAGGTCAAAACTGGCAAGAAAGTTGGGTAGAATACATGGGTAGAATACATCAATACCCGCAAAACACATAAAATATAAAATAAAACATAAAGAATGCATTCATCGCACTACGTAGTTACAAATAATAATAATAATACATATAAAATCAAGCCTGCAATTGATAGCCATATTCCCCAATAGGGCTGGTTCAGGCGAATAAATAAAGCCAAAATTTAAGGAACCGACCTTCAAGCATCGTAATTTATGTATGCTTGGTAAAATAATAATAATAATAATATAACAATATAATATACATCTCCCCTTCCAGGCGAAAATCAAAAATTACAAAAAGAAAGAAAATCCTAAGCCTGGGAAAAATCAATTAACTAATAAAACAGAATAAACCTGGTAAAAAAAGGGACTCCATAATGGAGTTTATGAAGGTGACCAAAAAACGTTAAATTACCGTTAAATTCACTATATAAATTTAAAATGGCGGTATAAACGTTCAAAAGGGTACGTAGACAAAAGAAAACGGCGATATATAAAACTTGTGTGTAGAAAGACAGAGCATTACCTAATAATGTGTGTTCGTTCACACATTATTAATGCTTAGTTCTAAGAAATTCATAATTAAAATTCATTATATTCAAAAGAGGGAAGAAATAACTTCAATGGAAAGTAGCATTAAGTACTTTAATAACTTTAAATTACTAGAAATTCGGTTGGGAACGTTCTTAAAAGGTATAAAGAAAAATGTGAAAACGACAACCAACGTTGACCCGATGTGGGTAGGCAACAAGTATCACGTCAAAGAATAAGTGGAAACAGTTCGTGGTAAGGTAAGATCAAATAGAAGAAAATTTAAATATTGTAATTTGTAGGTTGAGTCTATGTATTCACAGGACTGAGTTTTACCGTTCATGGTCAAATAACATCAAGAAAGCGAAAGAAATCAACTATTTATTAGTAACAAGGAAAATTTAAGTATAACAACGCGTATTAAAACAATATTTAAAAAAATTAAAGTAGGAAAAATTGGGAATAGTAAAGAAACCAGGACAAACATTCGTTATAAAAGAATTGTGTTTAGAGGAAAATAAATGAAACAAGATTCAAGAAAAGTGTCTGTCTAATTAACAGGAGTCTTCAGAAATGCTTACACTTATCGGATTGACACAGTATACAGTATTTACAAGCTTTAGTTAAGGATTACCTACAAGCAGCTTCGATGCCGCCGATCTAAAAAACAAATATCGTGACGTTTTCGGAGAAAGGCGAAAATCCTGCTGAGAAGAATTTGTAAAGCACCATGTAGCATGCCCTTTCTGTCCGTAAATTAAATTAATCCAAAACAATAACTAAAGTCAAACAAAACCATCAATGCATAATACTTATGTTACGATACAATACTATAAATTTTTAATGCTCCGGCCGAGACATCTTATTAACTCAAATTATACTCAGGCGTCGTGGGTGTTGATTACAAAAACTTTTGATTCGATAATAGAACCAGAAACAATAAAAAATAGAGGGCGCCACTCAAACTGATTAAATCATTATTTTAAATGAAAGGCGGGAAGTCCTAAGTCGAGAAAAGACTCCCCCTTTAAAATTGATCTGAACAAATTTCTAATACAATTTTTGATTGTGACAGAAACATCAGCAGATTGTTGAACTGAACTATATTAGAGATAATTAAATTTAAAATATGTATATTGAGTAAAACTTTGTAAATATATTACGCATAAAAACACAATTTCTCAAAATTCATCAAAGAGATTCTTAACTACAAAAACCATTCCTACAAAAATTTACGTTAAATTTCGGGATCCAAGTAAAATAAATTTTACACAAGCAGCTTATTTAAATATTAAAATATTTGGAATTTCACAAAATAAACCAAGACAATCTTATTTAAACAATTTTGTTAAAACTTACATCAACAACTCAACTTTAATCCTTTAAACAGTTATTCAAAATCTTTAATTCCACTAAATATCGCACATGAATGGCTTAAACCAATAAAACTAAAGATCAATAAGCACAACAGAAAACTTCATAAACTGCCAACTTGCAAGAACGCAGCGGGAACTTTCCTTCAATTTTGAACTGTTGTTCAGATTTATCGACGGAAATACTTTCAGTAACTGAGAATTAGTACCTTTCATCTGTTCTTTATTTAAAGGTACCCTGAGTTTGTGTTTGTAGATATTAAAAGCTTCTAAAATGTCCAGTTTGCGTTTGTTATTACAAAAATGTAAGAGTTTGATATTATTTTGGGGAGCCATTGTGCGATTCTGTTCTAATCATGCCAATTTAAGATAATTTATTTATAAACAACGATAGTAAATAGGATTCAAACGAGAATTTAGTAACTGCATAGATATAGTTTTATATAATTATGTTGTAACTTTTTGAAAAAGATGTACCTATTTATGTATTTATTTCTATTGTTATATTATCTGTCTCCTTCTCGCTCTATCGCTTGCTCTCGCTCTAAATTAGGGAAATTAGTCACGAAAAATATAATTTTTTTTATATTAAACTTGTAAATACCTGTCTGCAAAATATCAGTATCAAACTTATACAAAAATATCATTTTTCTGAAATGGTCGTGCAACCAATTATTATTATTATTATGTGGTTTCATAATTATTGGAGTACTGCTACAGTACTGTTTTAGTTACCCTTTTACCATCAAAACGATTATGATGTCAAGCCAGAGATTATCGAGATTGTTTGGTTCCATCCGTATTACTATGCAAATGTTAAAGTTAACTTTGGTTATTACAATAGAAGTCTACGTGCTATTAATGCAAGTTTCGACTTCCTTCCAGTAGTTCAAAAACATCCAGTGTTGGTAACGTATACCTATGTACCCTTATTGAACGAGATGTTTTACTATGTCTTTACAATTCTTCTATGTATTTTATTTTTTTAGGTTGATCTACAAGTTTATAAATTTATGAGCAATGAGTATCGCTTTTTTCCAATAACTGTACAACTTGATTTTTGCGTAGAATACTATAATAATAACTATAATTTGTGTAGTTTATTGAACAAAACGTCTAATATAGTAAGCTGTCCTCTTCAACCGGTAAGAACATGCCGATAAAATAAAACGTGTATAATCTTGTATCTTATAAATTATATTCTAGGGATCGTATTGGATTCGTAATCTTATGCTTGACTTTTCTGATTTTCCGCTATTTATTCCACATGGAAGATATAAAGTTGTGTTTAAAATGACTTTTTTATATTTGCGTGTCCTAATGGCTTCATTAGGACACGGATTTTGCGTGTCCTAATGAAATTTTTTAGAATACTGGAAACAGTAACATTTTATTTTTTAAAGTTGCTATCACTGTTAGACAGCTGTTCTTAGAATGTCAAACTTATGTTATTTACGCAGTGAACTCTTATAACTGGAATGCAACGCTTGCGAAACTAGTATTGCAGGCTACATAAATGCGTCGAATAATAATTAGTCTTAATAAGGGCGTAACAGTTTTTACTTTATTATTAACAAAATTGTACTTATATTCCTTAACAAAATTAAAATACGAAAATCAATTTTTTCTGTTAATTTAACAAGAGAACGCATTAAAGTTCGTGTATTGCAGAGGAGACAGGGCAACTGAAATTATTAACAGGTGAGATAAAAAACGAACAATATTTGTACTCCCAATTATCACTGCAATTGTTTAATTTAAAGTTAAACAAAAATACTGCCACAAAATGGAAATATTTCTTAGTAATAAAAGGAGGATATAGAGGATATATCGTATAATTTATTTACTAAATTACTCATTATGAAAGTATTCTTCACCTATTATAATATAAAGATTTATGTTGAATTCAACTGGTCAACAACATATTGCATTTAATTGTTTTGTTTCAAAAAGTAATTATCAAAGAATAATTTCATGTGAAATATATCTTTTAATCGATTAATTTGTAACTCAATGACCATATAAAAATTAAAATTTTTTCTTATCTGCTTTTTATTGCCCTTAAAAAATATGTGTGTTAACAATCAAATATTTGTCGTTTGCATTTAGATTAAAACTTGTTCTTAACTTTCTAGAATAACTACTGATTAATTGTTTCCCTATTTTTGTTAACTTTTAAAACTTTACTGTTTGCAATCCTCAATTTACTGGTGTTCTTCTGGTTGCCTATCCTTAGACGTTTAAAAGTTTTACTTGTGTTTTTCACTGAAGTCCTGGTTTTTATTGAGAGGTCACCACGAAAACTTAGTTAATGTAGCACGGAAAGATTCATTTCGCTATTGTTTCTAAATTATAGCGAATTTTTGCCGTGCTACATTGCCCCTAATTTTTGTGACTATCTCTGTAATAAAAATCAGAAATAAAGAACTATATTACAGTTCGCTATTTCAAATTTAACTTAAAAAGATATATATTAAGTTATTTTATCTATATTGTGTTATTATATAAAATTTATATATTTAAAACACAAGGTTTATTTTTATTCCAATTCGTTTGAGAGTTTCATTGGGTCGATTTACGTGATTTTTTATATTGAAGCTTTCACTGTGTAGATTAATCAACATTACTTCATTTTTACATTTTTAAATTTTTTTTATTTTTAAATTAAATAAGTGTTAAATGACTAATTCAAAACGCACGAAATCCGACATCCACTTGGGGCGCCACTTCAAAATCCATCGGGTCAAACTACTTTCATAAACAGATCACTTCCATCACTATATTCGATATGTGCTGCGGCTATTATCTCCTTATCTTAATATCTCATCTTGATATTTTAGTCATTCAGAGGACAAAAGTCGACAAAATTCAATTTAAAATAGGAAATATATACAATTATTTCTGTATTAAGACATGAAAGTTAGAGTTTTTATCGTTTTCAGGTATGATCATCAGTGTTAAATGTAAATGTCATGAGAATTGTTAGTGGGCCATATTAAGTTTTATAATTATTAATTTGTTTTTTTATTCTTCCTTGAAGTGATTTTTCGTTTTTGTTTCTTTAAATAAAAATTTGCAATTTTCAGTTATTTATTGATTCACCTAGACCAGTGGTTCCCAAACTTATTTTTCCGCGGAACCCTTATACTATATTTTACATATAGCAGAACTCTAACTATATTTACAAACATTCTAATCATAACTGGGCATTAAAAAAATACAAATTATTTATTCAAACATGCACGTATAATATGAAAACTTGGTTTAATATTTTATAGCGAATTCGTATATCTGGTGCAGCATCCAGTTTATTGCAATATTTCGTTTTTGTATTTCACATAAATGTGTGGTAGCAAAAGGGACCAACAAATAAAATAGTCATTAGGCCGTTATTGTAGGAAAGTTTAAAGCTTTGCAAGTGGCATCCTTTTCTTATATTACAGGACTTTTAACTGGTTCCGCGGAACCCCAAAATATTTTCACGGAATCCCAGGATTCCACGGAACACACTTTGGGAATCACTGACCTAGATACCTTTTAAACTGCGTTTGAATTTTGTTAACTTCTAATCAATAAGTTACTGAGAAAGTTTCCAAAAAATAAAATTTCCGGAAATTTGCCAACACTGTTTTTGAAATATGCTCTAATAGACGTGTACAAGAATCGACGTAACAAGATCGATTTTAGATTTTATTCTTACTTTTCCTAATTTATACGCGAGCAGTATTTAGAAGTACTACAATAAATTAATTGCAAATGCTAAAAATAACGCATGCGTCTTTGGCGGCTGCAGCCCCTACAGTATAGCCTTCCATCATCCATCATTGAGTGTTTAATAGGTATTCGAATTGTTTAGTTGTATAGACAAACTCTTGCATGCTGCCATAGTTCACCTTTATGAGTGCTACCAGACCGATCTGATAATTTTTTTTATAAGCTTTGACATTATATTTTCTTTAGTCTTTAAATTTTTAAAACCATAAATTTAAGATACTTTATTTCTATTTAAGACGCATAGACTTATTTTTATTGCGCTTCGTTTCAGAGTTCTAACTGGGCCGATCTACGCAATTCCAAGTTAAAGGTTTTACGCTAGAGATTTGCCAGCTCTCCTTAGTTTTGTGATTTCTTAATTATTTATTTATGTTCTTAAAAGCGTTATTTGTAACCGATGCATTTCTATACTCTCGAGACCGAATGTTTACTTACATCACCCGCTTTGTCACGTGTCGGAACTAAACATCCTCCCTCTACTTGCTTACTATGTCACCGATAGCTTGCTTACAAATCATATTACAAACAATTCTTACCCAAGTGTTAAAAGTATTTGATGTGGAGCATTTTCACGAAATTCGATACGAGTGTCTGTCTCTGTTTCACCGTCTTTTTTCGGGATTTTGTAATTTTCATTTTAGATTCGTTTTTCATTCGTCATTCGTGACGGCAATGTTAGGCTTAAAATTTCCAACTGGTTATGTTTGGTTGCGTTTATTTAAATGATCATTCATGAAAATTCGAAGGACTGTAATCACACAACGAATGTTGTACGTAAGGAAATCCTTCAATCACTTCAATCCTTTTGACCGTGTCTTGATGGGGTTTCCCTAGTGTTATGTTTATTTCCACTAAATAATTAACAAACGGAAGTGCCACATAAGCCTCTTAGAAGTGTGTTTTTTACGCTACTGGTAACATCCAACACCAAAGCGTCGTTGAATATTTATAATGATAAAGTTCAAATGGCCTTAATTTTGCGAAGATGTATCGAAATCTGAGTTTTTTTATTGTAAAGTATGAAGCATCTATGTTCTATAACTATAATTAAAATTCCAATTGTACCATCCTCTTAAACCCTGTACACTCTCAGAAGTACATGTTTTACTATGCAAGAATTGCAATATTTAAATCAGTCTATGGGAATTCATAATTGTTTTTATTCAACATCTTTAAATAAAAAGAGCTAAGACTTTTATCCACTTTAGAATGGTCATTGTAGGTATATTATATTGTAGGTAGCAACAATCATTAGCTTACATTGCATAATATTAATAAAATCCAGTCATCGGGCTAGAGTGTCAAATTGACTACTGTCAAAAACTACAGACATTGCATCCATTGCAATTCAATATTTGAACTGAAATAAAAGGGTGTTAGATAAAACGTCGTATGGCACACGTGAGATAAATATATAATTTACTCAAAAATATTAACCCACTCGGGCCTAGCGGGCCTCGTGGGTCAATTTTTAATTCATGGATAATATCTTATTTAACTTACTAGTACGATATATTTTCTGTTTACGGGATTAAAGTTTTAAAGTGTGTTTAAAAAGCACAAAAATAGGAATGCAAGTCGATACGTTTTGTTTTAACAAAAACACAACAATTTAAAAGCAGAAGTAGGAGAGTTGTAGCCAGACCCAGGGTAAACAGAAACAACTCTTGTTCAGACACTTTTTATTGAAGGTTCCCGTAACCCATACTTTACACCAAAGGTAAACTATTGACGTCGCCAAATTGGAATCAACCTTTGGTAACTCCCTAAAGGTCACCTTAGGTGTCTTGTACAAAAGGGGTTACCAGCACTTGCTTCTGGTTCATGATAGCTTTACATTATACTTCGGCGACTAATATTTGGCATGACCTATGGATCTCGAGAACCTTTCAGTGAAAAAATGTCTGAACAAGAGTTATTTGTATTGTCCCACGCTACGACTCGCTAAGTTTCATCAAAATCCGCCACAATATATTTATGTGATTGCGGCCATATTATTCAAAATGGGCTATCATGTTATTAAAATTATCACTTGTAATCATGTAAGAACATGTTATTCTCTATTCACACTCACTAATAACCACTCAAGGTTTGCCAGCAAAAGCAATATCAAGCATCAGAAAATGTTTATACATAGTGCAAAAAGGAAAAACCGATTTAATGTAATTATTTCGATTGTGATTTAATCTTTTATGATAATTTCGTATCCTGCACAAGTTGTTGGAATACAGAATACCTGACAAAGTGAGATAGATACCTGAGGTAAAGTACATAAGTATGTATAAATATGTATTACGTAAGTAACTGTTTTAACCCACAAATATATTTGGTTTAAATTCCCATGCATTTATAAATTCTACACTTGGAAAACATAAAAGTGTGACTCGAATTTTAAAACGGCAGCTGCTGTATAAGTAATGCTCATTTGAGAAAATATGAGGTTGCGTTTTAGAATTAGACAATAAAATATTTAATGTATGTGTATAAAATATTAGGTAAGTAGGGTTGGTAATAACTCACATCTCTGTACTTTACCAGATATTACACATGACTGTAAAATATTAAAAAAATTCAAAACTTTGTTTTAAAATTAAGTAATAATAAATAAAATAAAGTAAATACGACGAATGATTATTCTATATCGCATTTTTTCTAATAACGTTCAAGCTAAGTATGTTAGTCAATTTAATAAACTGAGTAACAATAAACAGGAGATTTCTCATTAAAAAAATACTTTCTGAATACCATTACATTCTTCTAAAATACAGAATGCATACTGTTCTTGTTCGGTATGTAGTTCAGTAAATTTCAATTATTTTGATTTTCTGAGTTTTGGATTAACTTACACATCTAAAAATTATTTTAATTAAAGCAGGAAGTTGGTATACATACATATATACGAACTAACTTCAATCTTCTATCATGCACTCATAGAACACTCTGTAAATTAAAAAATTAGATTAAAATAAAATTGTACAAGTTCAAAGTATTTTATCAAGATTTATTTACCATTAAGTTATCCAATTTATTCTCATCTATCAAATCTCCGCTTTGATGATATACGCAAATTATATACAGACCCTTAAAGGTCCAGGAGTTTACCATATCTGCGTCTAATCCATTCTAGATTCTACTTTTTCACCCCAATAGATCGGTGAATTCCCAAACATTTCAAGTCTTTCTTCACTTGATTAACCATCTATTTCTTCGACTTCCTCTTTTCCGAGTACCTCAAATATGTCGGATTCCATTATTTTCTTAATCACACTTTCTTCCGGTAATCTGCGTGGCTTAGTCACCTCTGTCGTTGTGCCTTTACCATGATGATTATAGATGGCTCCCCTTACATCTCATATGCTTCCTGCTTCATCCTTCTTGTCCATTCTTCATTAATTTGTTTTCCTCTAAGATTCTACGCAAAATAGTCCTTTTGTAACGGTATGTTTTTACTAGCTTCGAAATAATGAAATTTTGTGTGCAAAGTTGCTAAAAATCTTAAATGCGATCCTATAAATTTGCGTTCTTCTTGCAATTTAAAATTATATCGGCATGCGGTACAAATAAACCTCATAAAAATATGTTAAAGGTCATCTTTTAAAACTTTTCCAGACTAGTGGAGCGTCTTGTATAGTAAATCAACAAAAAAATTATAGCTTCTATTGTAAATAAAAGGTAGGGCTGGCACACGTGTTTGCAGTGTCAAATGATTCCGGTGTTAAAATTTACAAGATAAACAACTTTGATTAGTGTGAAATCATGTTCTCAAACTTTTTCATAATCGTTTCAGTTTTTTTATTCCCCGAAAATATTATAAAAATCTATTTTGTCTCGAGGAATGATCGCTTGTACGTGCTAAATGATATTTTTGAAATAAACCACCTGCACTTCAAAATATATCCCGTCTGCAATTTACGCTGTAAGAAGCACTGCGTTCTAGATTCCTTTGTGTGAGAAACATTAATTTTGATTCGTTTAAACGAAATCATGCGATTCTTCTATTGGTCCATGTAAAATTGAACCCCCTAAAAACATTCCGTATATAGTAAAATAACCCTGAGTTTTAGTTCAGTTGAACGTCAAGTCTTGAGTAGTTAACGTCAAGTCTTGAGTAGTTGACGTTAGGTCTCAAATAAGTCGAGCCAATGTTCCGTCTTGAGTAATTTAAAGTCAAATAAAAGAAAATTCCGATATTGTTCGCATAAGTTTGAAAATGTGTTTAGTAAAAGTACCGTTGCGTATATAATTTTCCGGACTTCTGTGTATTTAAATCGTGGAAATTTATTTCCTTACCGAAAAGTATCGTTTATTTTTATACAGTTTACCGACAAAGTTATTTCTCGTACCGTACTTCGACAGAAATAATTAATAACTGCCGATTTATCTTAAGTGATTGAACTCTTGAATAATAATAAAATTTCTATCGACGTAAAGATTAAAACTACACTTAACTACCGAATTTAAGTCCAAATCTTTATTAAAATTATAGTGTTTTATAATTTCCGTCCGGATTTAAATAATAATGAAAAGAAGCGGATAGTTTCACTAATAATTTAATCAACGACGTTATCTAAGTTACATGGTTGTATTTGCAATTTTGTTTGGGTGAATTTAATAATAAACAGTTCATTTTAACATAGTGTTGCGAAGGTTAATTCATCGTAAGTTTGAATTACGTGATTGCAGAATTATATGAACTTATTAAATTAATTTATGTAATTAGAAAAGTAAAATGTTTAAATAATAAAATAAAATATTATAAATCATCAATATATAATCTAATAATAATAATTATTCAATTAGTAATAATAATAAATTAAATTTATTGTTCTTTAATTATACAATAATATTATTAGTTCTCTATGAGAAGAGAATAACAATATCACATTACCAAATAAGTGACTTTCCCAGAACAGAATATGTGAAAAAAAAATTAAAACTATAGAAAAATTATACATAAGTAAATACTTTATAAATCTAAATCAACAAATATAATATCAGTAGATTAGTATTAATTAATAAAGAGTTCTGTTGCATAAGCTTGGCTTGTGACGAGCGTCTCGCGCCACAGGCGACCCGACGTTTATTTGACATCGCAGGATTTGACAATAGGGCAATCCAACCAGCTGTCAAATAAAATTCAATATGGCTGTTGGATGACAAACAAAGTTTTGTTGTGTATGGCATTGAAGTAACTTATAAATAATTTTAGTTATATTTGTAGAACAAAAGAGTTTTAAAATGCCTTAATTTTGTGCAGTAGTTGGGTGTACCAATAGATCAAACAGAGATGTAGTTAGATTTTTTAGAATTCCCGCTGTTACTGCATATAGTTAAACATAAACAACATCTAAACGATTTAGCTGTTGAACGAAGAAGACAATGGCTAAATGCTATTAAACGGGCAGATTTAGCTGGAAATAATACAAAATATATAAGAGTGTGTTCCAAGCACTTTATTTCAGGTATGCATATAACATATTTCATTCTGAAACTTAGAACATTTCTAAAATTAAAAAATGTTTTAATTTGAATTTTCTTCTAGGAAAACCACCTGATTTAGAGGAATTTAAATCCTGATTGGGTTCCCAGTATTTATTTGGGCTATAAAACAGCAGGTACAGCAATAACAACCAAAACAGGAAAGATACGAACGAAGGAAAAAAACGTCGGAAGGTTAATTGCATATTTCGAATTTACAGATATGATATCGAGGGATATTTGCTTTTTGGAAGTTATACATATGTGTTGTATATATGACTAGATGACAGATATAAAGAATTCTTTCGCTTTTAAACATTTTTAATTAATCCTTTGATGTGTTCAGGCAATTGATTATAAAGAATAATTCCATTATAAAAACTTGAATTTTTTGCTTTTGATGGATTTCTTTGACTTAAATAAAAATTATTGTTAAACCTAGTATTGTGATTATGAATATCATTTACTAATATTAATTTATCAGTCAAATAGTGTAATAACCCTAATTTCATTTTATGTACAAAAACAACTTGAATTTTAATAAAAGTTTCAATGTTAACCCTGATGTACTCATGTATTCCACTCTAGTATATCTATTGCAATTAAGTATTACTCTCATTGGTTTATTTTGTAGAAGTTATAACTTATTCAAGTCTCCTTTATTCCCCATAAATAAAATAGTAGCAGCAAAACAAAAATGTATTAGTATTATAGTATTAAAAACCAATCTTTTTGATCAAGTTGTCAAATAATCACTACATCTTCCCAAAACCCCATTTCTTTGAAAAAATCTTTTTACAAATGTAATTAATGTGTTCATCAAATTTTAATTTTTTATCAATAATATCCAAATATTTGACTTTACTGTTTCTACGATCTCACCATTAACATTAACTCCAAAATTATTAAAAACCTCTAGATATGCACTTCCTTTACGAATAATTAACAATTTAGTTTTATTCCCTTTGAGAATACCAATATTATCCCTCCCACTAATGTACGCAACCATGTTGTCAGCAAATAAAATTTACATTTATAATGACATTACTAACATCGTTAATATATAGACTAAACAAAAGGGGTCCTAAAATACTCCCTTGCGGTACCCGGTATATTAATGTTAAGTGAAAACTGTGTAAATATATCTTTCACAATAAAAAAAATGAAACTAGAAATTGTACTTGTTTATTTAAAAATAAGGTTTAAAACTACACTTCAACTTAAAATTATATTTAAATGTTCATATTCATCATTGTATAATTCCTTGTAAGGATTTACAGGAATATATCTTAGAAGTGATTCTACGATCTCACTTGCAAAAGGTTCCGTAACACGTTCCAGATCGGCACTACTTCAAGCATTGCGTATGTCCAAAAGTAGATTTATTGTTTGGCTTTCATTAAGAAGCGCAATGTCTCCCACATTAACTGTAGCACTAGCAATACTTCTGCCGAAGGTCAAACACAAAATTAATAAATCAGTAATATGTTTAAGAAAACAGGATAGGTAATATTAAATATAAATACAATGAGAATTCAACAATAACAATTCAGACAAAAACAATAATTACATTTATATAAATATTAAATATCTAATTAAAAATATTAAAACTAATATAGCATCCTGTTAATAGGAAAAATCAAATTACGAAGTGTATGTAATGGTCGAACCTTGTATGAATGTTTATAGTAACATCTGTTTTATTTAAAAGACTAGCCAAAATAATATTTTTTAGCAGGATTCGTTGTAATTCTTCTTTTATTAAACCAGCATCCCGAATATCATCTAATATGTGTACAAAAGTTGCGCCTTTTAATTTATCTAGAACCCAATAAATTGTTTACTAAATTATGGTTTTTAAATAAGGGCATGTATACATACTTGCAATTTTAGCTCTTGTTTCTTTGTTTTAAAAAACAGACAATGTCAAGTGAGTGACCTACATGGGTTATCCAAAACTTCACCAGAATAAGTCCCTCGCTTTTAGTCAAAACCTCCATCCTTGAAGGACAAGCTTTTCCAATTTTATTTATTCCTTCGCTTTTAAAATGTCTTACACCTTTCCCCTTGTTTATGTAATTATAGGAGCAATGACAGTTGTAAAATTCTTTCTTACTGCCATCGGCTAATAATTTAAATGAAGTATGAAGAACATACAACGACAAATGGCTTTCCTGGATTTGGTCTTTCCGCCGATGAAATGCTAGAAAATTGATTGAAATTAATTGTTATATACATTAATATGTTCTTATATACTGTTACTTTTTTTTATGACTTGCTATAATCACTATTGCGTAAGATAGTTAAATAAAATATTATCAAATCCAGGAGCTTACCTGAAGAAGATTCAAACTGAAACTCATTATACCCAATTTCCACTTTATGTACAGTGATCATATGTTTTCTCAAATCTTATAAATAAAACGAAAACGAAACTTTCCTTTTAAATAGGTTAGGTACAAATCCTACGATGTCAAATCCTGCGATGGCAAATCCTGCGATGTCAAATCCTGCGATGTCAAATCCTGCGATGTCAAATTAACACCGGATCGCATGTGGCGAGAGACGCTCGTTGGCTTGTGTGCTAACAGTTCTTCAGTTAAATCTATAATTTAATCATGAATGCTCTTACATGTGTATATACTAACAAAAACGGTGCTGCGCATGTATTATATAGATTCTTATATATTATATAGATCAGTAGTATATGAATAACAAAAAACTATAATTTTGATTTATTTTATATTAATAACACTAGATACTGCGACAAATCACTTTCCAGCATAAATGTATGCAATTCTTTCTTAAACTTATTTAAATTTTTAATTTCAATAAGAGATCGAGGTAATAGATTATAGAAGCGGGGTGCTAAGAAATCGTAATATCTAGTTCCTATTGTTTTTTGTGCTTTTATGGTTGTAACTGAGTGTTTTGTCACAGTTCTAGTACTATAGTTATGGCTAACGAAATTTGAATTCTGTATCCGACAGTGGTAAGTACAAATCGCTGTTTTTATATATAATTTTCTAATGTCACAGATCTGTGCTTCTTTATATAAAAGTTCGGACGGATATCTAGAAGGTTTTGATAACATGATCTTTAAGATTTGTTTCTGTGCAATATCAAGAGGCTTTAGCGTGGTCTCAAGTACTCACCCCCCCCCCATCCAATTATACCATAATGTATAACTGATTGGACGAGAGAATAATAAATTATTTTTAAACTTCGAAAATCCAAATACTGCCTAATTTGTTTGAATAGATAGTAAAGTTTTCGAATTTTTTCTGTTGTTTTGGTAATTTGTGTGTTCCACGTCATGTGAGAGTCCACATAAATTCCCAAATACTTTATACATCCCACTAGTTCTATATGTAAATCGGTTCTATTTATTTTTATTTTCTTAAACTCAGGTAAGTTATTTTTATATGAGACAAATGGTACAATTTTAGTTTTATCTAAGTTCAACGTAAGAAGGTTCATTTTAAGCCATTTCATTATTTTTGACATTTCCAAACTTATTTTATCATAGACTTCCTCCCAAGAATTTCCATTAACATATAAAACATATAAAACAGTATCGTCTGCATAAGATATGATTTCTCCCTCTCCGTTTATTTTCAATAGATCATTTATATAAATTAAGAATAATACAAGACCTAACACGCTTCCCTGAGGCACACCATAACCACATTTTTCCATATCGCTACAAACATCTGTAATTTTTACACATTGCTGTCTATTTTCTAAGTATGATATAAAGAGATTATTTCCTATACCCCTTATACCCATTTTATCTAATTTTTGCAGCAAGATTTCATGACTGACTGTATCGAATGCCTTAGCTAAGTCTAAAAAAACTGTCTCTAAATATTTTGATGTATTAAGGTTTTTATATATTTTTGATGTTAATAATTCTATAGCATTTTGTGTACTACGTTCCCGAAATCCAAATTGACTTGATGCTAATAAGTTATTTTTTTCCAAATAGTATAATAATCTTTTCCTTATAACTTTTTCTATAATTTTTGAAACATTAGATAATTGCGAGATAGTGCGATAGTTCTTTATTTGATCTTGTTGTCCACCTTTGTGTATAGGAACAACTATTGCTTTTTGTAGAATACGTGGGAATATACAGAATTTAGAATTAGGTTACATATGTGAAGTAAGTGCTCTGCTATATATATCTTTATATCTTTTAAATTTTCAGAAGTTAAGTTGTCCAACCCTGATGCATAAGAATTTTTGAGGGAATCAATAAGATTTATAATCTCATTTGTATCTGCTACAGGAAGAAGAAATAATAAATTGCAATTTGGCAAATTAATTTGTGCTTCATATTGCAACTGGGTTGAACTATTAGTAACTAATGCTTCCGCCATCAATTTTCCTATATTGCAATAATATTTATTAAATTCATTTGCTATTTCTTGGCAATTTTTTATATAGGTTCTTCCATCATCTAAAGTTATGCATTTGATTACTGAATTTGAATTACTTTCGTTCACACATTGTCTTACTGTTTTCCATAGATGCTTAGGATCGTTAAGCTTTTACATAAGTTTATTTTTATAGTAATTTATTTTTATATTTCGTACACAGGTGGTAATAATATTACGATAAGTATTATAATAAAGTTTAAGTATAACATTTTGACTATCATTTATAACCTGCTTTTTAAGCTGATCTCTAATATTTATAGAATTAATAAGACCATGTGTAATCCAGGATTTACGTTTTTTGAACTTACTTTTCACAATTTTTGTATAGGAAGAATTTTGTTTTAATTTAATTAAAGTGTTTATAAAAGCAATAGTTGCAGTTTGTGGGTCAGAAAAGAACTCGCATACTAGCTAATGTAATTCTTACGTCACTTTTCTCCATCAAATATTAAACGGGAGCTATTATAACCGTTTATAAAACAAAGCTTAACATATGCGTAATGCCAATGTTGCCAGATCCAGGGCTTAGGAAGTCTGTAGAACATAGCGGGTTTGATAGCGTCTTGTATAAAAATATACATTATTTAAGTTTATGTTTTAAGTGTGTTTTATCATGCAAGGAATAAAATTTGAAATATTGCAAAACTGTTTGTATTAATTTAACTGCAAAATGTTAAGATTGGTTTTAACTATCAGAATAAATAATAAATTTGAAATATTTTAAACATTACGAGGTTAATTTTACTTGAAATAAAGCAGTTTAAATAATAAACTACAGCTACCAGTAGAACCAGCTACAGATTCTAGTTGTATTTTAGAGTTTTAAAAACGTCTATGTAGCCCGCTTTGCTAATCAACCTTTATTCACATCAATAGCGTGCATCAGAGAAGCATTACTTAGCAGTCACCACTTCACAATGACTGACGTCCCTGCTTATTTACTAAAATCCAGACAAATTATTTCAATGATTTCTGTATGATGTTATGTATAAAAGCCAACTACCTCAATAGCCGTTATATTGAGCTCGTATATTAAAAGTTTCCAGGCATCTCAAAAAATCTGTTTAGTTCATTAGATTCAATCCGAACATTATTGCAACTTTTTACATTCATACCTGTTTCTTCATTAATTCCTTATTTCTTTTATCCTTGGTTAATCGAGCTTTATTAATTTTTTGATTGTGTCTAGAGATTCTTGTAGTTTAATTTTAGTAGTAGGATCTCGTATAATAATATAAATATACACTATACAGGGTAATTCGGGAGCTTTTAAGACATTTAATTCTCAATAAGAAATGTCATATATACTACCATGCAATGTGACAGATACAATGTCGTGACATAAATACTCACATTTAAGTGAAGGTGCTAACAATACTAATAAATTCTCAAAGTTTGCTTCTTTCGATGCAATTGTCTCATCGCACAAATGCCTAAAATTATGGAAGTTATACTTAGCCTATAATTGCAGACAATTGCAGAAAACTTTATAAATAACACAGCATATGGACTGTATGTAGTAATTTTTTGAAATTTAATTATAAAACGGATTGCTTCGAAAAAATAGTACAATAAAATAACATTTGTAACAATAAATTGAAGAAGGCGCCTTTTTTAATCTTATTTTTTCATTGAATTTGAGAAGGTAACCGTACTAACGCAAAAGCTTCCAATGTTAGATGTCCTGACCCTTGCTACCCCATCCTTAGATTTGTTAAGTTAGTGCTTATTCTCTATTGATAACACAACAATATTATACATACTTTATTAGTACTTCTTTAGTAAAATTTACTAAAATTTAGGTTAACCGGCATTAACACCTGTTTCAAAAAGGAAGCAATAACGTTAAAAAATGAGTAACCGATATCTTGTTATAGACACAAAATGAAGCCCGATACATAGCATTATTATTAAATTTGGCCACGATTTTCGTTACATTAAAATCGTCTGTTATAATGGTAGTAAATTACGTAATTAAAAATTCATTCCACATCCAGAGGTTCCGTAGCATTTTCCAACGTACACTATGCGTCCCGTAACGAATATAGGTGTTAAAGAACAAAAAATGTGCGTATGCACTTGCAGTTCTAGCTAATATAAACGTTTAATGTGCATGAGTCAACGTTCACATTTGAACATTTGGTGAATTTTAATTTTTCTACAATTTATACAGTCTACCAAAATAAGAATGAACAGAATTTTAAATGAACATATTCTTTAGATGTAATCTGACTACTGAATCTACGTTATTATTGTGACATCTCGTTTATTTTACTGTTATCTTCTTAACTTAAATTATTTTTCCTGTAGATCTTAGACAAAAATGGTAGAATATGTTTTTTAATTAAAAGGAGTTTGATCTAACTGTTCTCGTATTAAACTTCGAATAAATTGATGGATTCCATTAGAATATTCTTAGATAGATGGTTCCTTTATACGTGATTTTTTTTGTAAATTGCACTTTTCAAAAATCAGTTGGTTGACTGTTAAGTCGGCGACAGGGTATTAGACGATTTGTACTACATCGCAAGATTATCAATGACTCTACAGACTTCCGTCAGTACGCGTTTTATTCTTTTTTCTTCTCTGTCACTTTGTCTAGCAACCTTCTTTGGCTACTGTATATATAAACAATAGATGACCATATTGTCACATACGTTTGGCTAATTTTATAGTAACTGGTAGAATATTGTAATACAAATATAATAAAAAAAATGAAGCATATTCTTGGTGTGCTTTCGTTAGTTATTTGTGCAGTGAATGGTGCTCCAAAATTAAGGGTAATTAGTTCTAATTAGTTATAATCTCAAATATTTAAATTAATTTAAAATTTTAGATATACCCAAAACAAACAGCTCCACAATTATTAACTCTTCCCAGCAATGCCACAAGTATACGTTTAGATATAACAGATTCATTTAGTTGTGAAGGGCGAGAATATGGATATTATGCAGATATCGAGAATGATTGTCAGATCTTCCATGTGTGCTTACCAGTTAGATACTCGGATGGAAGGAATCAGACGTTTAGGTGGAGCTTCATTTGTCCGGATGATACAATTTTCAATCAAGTAAGTTTTCGAAAACTGTGCTTTTCTAAAATACTTTGGGTTAATAGGATTATACGCGGTTTACTGCGGTGTGCGGTTGTGTAAGGGTGTTTTGTTTAAAGTTATATACCTCTCACAATACTTAAGGGGGCTTAGTTTAAAAGTGTTAAAAATATACAAATATTTTCCATTAAAACCGCTCTACTTTAAAAACTATAATTAATATTAATGATATCGCTCATACTCATGAATAATTTTATTAGATTATTAGATAATGAATGATTTTATTACAGTAATCATAGCCTTATTGATCATTACCAATATTAAACTAATATGTTTTGAACTTTTCATTAAACAAATTCAGAGATATATTTCTTAAAAGAATTATTCTTAATTAAACATAAATATATGAGCAGTTAATAAAAAAATGATTTTAGTTTAACAAACAGCCTTAATTCTACGAAAATATGTTAACCAAAGCATCAATTTTTAAAATTTATTTAACAATAATTGTATCTATTTTTCAAAAACATTAACAATTTGATTGAAAATTATACTTTGTTTTAAGCAATAATAACTAACTAATAATTTTTAGGATTTCTTTCTTCAGATTTTGTATTACTCTATCTCAGTTATACAAAATCGCGTATTTCTTTTATGCCTAATTAACAGGATAAATCGTAATTAGTAAATGATTATTTTATTTTAGAAAATATAATTGAAGTATATTCAGAATATTATTTCATGAAGTTAAAATTAAATCTAGAACAAAGAAGATTGGTGATAAATTTCTCTTAAACATATAAGTATAATAATTATTATTAATGTTGATAACAAAGTATTTTTCAATTTAAAAGTAGCTCTACTTTTGCGAGTGTTTGGAATTTTTAATTCAATGTAGTGTGCATTTAAATCCAAAACTTATTTTGGAGGTTGATTTAAATAGTTTTATTGTTAATTTAAAAGTGAAATAAATGTTATTTGAATGGTAGATTGCAATTAATTTAAAAGATCTGCAGCTTTCAAACAGAAAGTAGATACCAATATTTAATTTTAAATGCAGTGCTTTTTATATGAATGTCAGGTTAATTTTAATTTATGCTGTTTTTTCTTTTTAAATGCAACATTCTTTTAATAAGTTAATTAAGTTGAATTGAATATATTATATTCTTTCAATAAAAAAAACAACGTACTGTTATTAATGCTTTATTGACATCACATCACACCTAGTACAAATAAAAGGTAAAAATCTTTCATTATTGAAATAAAACAATTACTTATAAAAAATACAGAACATAAACAGTTTGCTTATACATAAATACTCATTCCTTAAAAAAACATTTTCTGGTAACATTAAAAATTAATGCATCGGAGGACCTGTGAAAGAAGTTAATGATTCAAATATATAGTTTAATGATGGTGATCCTACTTCATAGGATAGGCAATGTTTATTAAAACATTTAATAGCTATTTCAATAGCTATTAGAAATATCTATTATTTTATATAACAGGCTTCATAAACGTTCAGGTTTTTAAAAATTCGTATGCTTTTTATCCAAAACGTTTTTATTGAGAACTTAGTACTTGCACTGACATAAAAACACTTTGCAAATTTCCTTACATTTTGTTCGATACGTAAAACGACGACTAACTAATGCAACCGTGTGAATGTTTTTAACCGATATATAAAAGAAAATGCCGAATGAACTCAAATTAAAATAATTGCTGTCAAAACAAAGCCAAATATCTTATTTCAAAAACATTTATTTGTGCATGTAACAACTTATAACTTGTTACAACTTATAACTTATAACTTTTATTTTAAAGCCACACGCCCTTGAATTAAAAACCCCTATTTACTTTAAAAATATTTATCATTTCTACGTATAACAAGAGCACGTACACTTTAATTCAAAGAATTTATAAATAAATCAAAAGCAATGCAACTTATAATTAAGAAATATGCCTAATAAGTCTTGATTTCAAAGCAAAATCAAATACTACATACCTTGTTTTAAAAACATATTATTTTGTTTAAGAAGTAAAACATTTTTGTTTTAAATTCCACTCCCTCTTAAAATTTAATATAGCTGCATTTAAAAGATTCAGCATTTAAAAGAACGCATTTGCAGTTCAAATAAGGAATTTATAATTAACATAAAAGTAAAATGGACTTCAAAATTAAAAAATTATTTGAAAGTATCAAACAAAACCAGAATCTAGCCATTTCGTTTAAATCTACCTGCATTTTTTTGTTCTAGGTCAATTTATCCCCGTAAAAATGTCTCGAACAAAAATAATTTTGCAAAAATATCCCAGCAAAAATAAACCAAGTAAAAAATATCCCTGACTGATGATAATAAAAATGAACTTAAACAAAATATAAGGCATTACAATAAGAGATAAAGAGAATACTATTCAAAAAAGATAAATATGACCAACAGCAATTAAATAATCTAATGATTCATATTCTGGGTAGTTCTGGACAATTGTTTTTAATCGATGATTATTATCGGGATATTTTTTTTATTTAGTATTTATTAAGAGAATATTTATAAATATTATTATTATGAGTAATTCATATTATTAATAATAAAATTTAATTTTCTATATTAATAATAACTATTTTTATTTACATTAATCTGAAAATGATGTATAATTCGGGATATTTTTGTTGGGGTTATTTATGCTGGAGGTATTTTTGTCGGATATTTTTTACTTGGGTTATTTTTGCGGGAATATTATTGCGGGTTTATTTTTGCTGGAGTATTTTTTACGGAGACATATTGACCGGTCACCCATATTTTTCAACTTGAAAGTAAACGCATTTATTTGAACGTCAAAAGTAACTATTTTTGTTATAAAAACTAAAATTTCTTTCAGTGTATAAGTTAAGTTTTATTTAATAATAAAACGTATAAATAATATAAAATCTTAAAAAAAATTAAATCATATAAGATTTAATAGTTATTATTATATTATTAAAAAGTAGTTTTTTCATTTTTCATAATTTATTCTTTTTGAAGAATTTATATCGTTCAATCAATTAAATAATTTAAAAAGGAATAAAAACCTTTTCGGAGATTTAACTGGTTATAATTAGTAAGTCTTTTATATTTTTATGCTGTTGGATTAATGTAATAGATTTATCTTTGATGGCAAATTCACATAATTGTTAGAAAAGATCTATTAGTAAAATGAAATATAATATAAATACAAAGATTAGTTAAAGTTTCACAAGTTTTATTAATATCTTAACCTGACAATATTGTTTCGACACTTTGTGTCATTATCAAAGGTAGATAAGATTGATAAACAAACACGTTGCTAAGGATAAATACATATAGAAAATAGGTAACTAGATACAATACATAACAAAAACTAAATATCTAACACTTCTAATAAAGGAGAATTACTAAGCTCAGTTTGTTCATTCATTAAAGGTACTGTGCGTTTATGTCTGTATATTTCAAAAGCTTCTAAAATGTCTAATTTGTGTTTGTTGTTGCAAAAATGTAAGAATTTAATGTTGTTTTGAGGTGTCATTGGGTGGTTCTGTTCCAAAATGTGTTTGGCATAATTCGATTTTTCTGGATGTTTAAGTCTATAAGAGCGTACGTGTTCTTTGTATCTTATGTCGAAATTTTTAAGTGTTTGTCCAATATAAACCGAGTTACAAAAAGTGTCGAAACAATATTGTCAGGTTAAGATATTAATAAAACTTGTGAAACTTTAACTAATCTTTGTATTTATATTATATTTCATGATTATGGAGTTCCACAAAGTAAGGCTGGAGACAGTAAACGATATTAGTAAAATACTTACGTTACATTAAATAAACAATTAAAATGGCATACGTTCTGGTCGAGTTAATAACGATGCAAACAAGTTAGAAACAATAATAAAAGTATTTTTAGGGCTAATAGGTAATAGGCTAATATGTACATAAACTTTTATTATAACTAAAAAGTAAACAGTTCTCTTTACAATCACAGGTCAAAACGTAAGCAGAAAGGTAAAGAAAAACAAATTAATTCTCTACTCGCAAATTGACCTATTATTAAATTATTTTGGAAATATGGAATAATAAGAATAAATTTCAAAAATATGTTTTCTTCTAAAGAAGACGTATGACATCTTAAAAGAAGAAATACGGCTTAAAATATATTAAAATACATGGTGTAAACAAAATGAAGAAAGACTTATTTCTAATTGTAGAATTAAGAATTTAAAAAACATCATTTTTATTAAAACATTTAATGTTGCTCATTATCTTTGTTTACGTTCATTCGTGATTGTATTATTCAATATATAGCAATATAGCAAATTCAACGCTGTACCACAGTATATATAACATACAGTAATGTGACTGTCGCAAATAATTTCCCTCCACCACACTACATGCTGGCTCGAGTCGGCAGCATGCAGACAGCAGTTCTGTTTCAAACACGCAACAGAACGTATCGAACTTACCAGAGCCGGATAAACCCACAATCGTGGAGCATAGTGTTAGTCGTTGTGCCGCCAAAGGCTGTAAAAATACCTCGGAAAAAACTACAATTAGTTTTTTTAGGTTTCCGATTTCAGGTTATTTTTTCCTACATACTATTATTTTTTAATAAATACGCTCGTAAAAACAATGCCGTATTTAAGAATTCACTTTTGTATATATTTACCAATTGCTTAAAATTGAATTACTAACACGTAATAGAACAAATAAGCGATAACGAAATCCTACATAATAAAATTTTTTATGCTGATTTATTAAAAGAGTTCAACAATAAAGAATCTAGGTCAACGCTTTATCAACAGGTGTGAACTACAGCGTCTTTTGTTACTCTCAACTGTTAAAAAAAGTCAAAGCGTGCGTTAGGATTGTACTTTTTAGCATTTCGTTTGTCATTGTGTCTTTAATTTAATATGAATGAAAATAAATTTTATTTATATTAATTATTATTATTATAGTGTAAATTGATTTCATCTCCCCTATTTTGTACGTATGTGATTTCGGTGACCTAGATTCTCCCTTTGTTTGTTGAACAGGTATTCAAATTGTATACAGCTATGCATTTGTTCGTAATTATTTCTAAATAAAATGAAATGACTATTGCAGCGTAAGAATATGGTTAATGGCTTGAAAGAATAATGTAACTTTAGTTGGTAATTAACGATGTAACAAGAAACAACTCTTCTAACTTAGTTTAATAAATGTTTTAAATATCCAAATTGATTATCGTTTTATTTATTAGATTCTATAAGTAAAACAACTTCAATCAAATGGTTCACTACACATAATTCTACTTCATATTTTACTATACTATTATATAACAAGAGATTTTATTTACATATTTGTTCGAGACATTTTACTGAATACGGCTCTGCGTTTTATTTACCGGCGTTTTATTATTATTCGTAGGCGATGCCGACCGATAAACGTCGGTCCACTACTTCGTTTATGGGCGTGATATTCGAAGGTGGATTAATAAAATGAATGGTGTCGCATGCAAGCGAACCTACTGATTGTTATATATACTGTGGCTGTACTATAATACGGACGAATAATTTTTTCGTTCCTCATTTCCGATTATAATGAAACTACTGTTTCAGTAATAATTCAGTTTATAATATCTTATATGTGTCTACTTTAGTATAGTATGCAGCGCTTTATGAATTACGTTCGTACACGGCGTTTTTAAGTCAATAAGCGGCAATGGAATTAAGCGGCCCCTGTATAAAGTGTGTAATTATAGAATTTAAATGAAAATCTATAAATCATTTACAAACTTTAACCATCTGTTTATAAATAAATTTAATTAAAGTGGTATTCATGGAATTTGTCTGTTCAATTACAATAAATATATTATTACTATCATACAGTTTTAAGTTTCTAATTGTTCGAGTAACTGTAACATTTTATCTTTCTTTTGTATTATGTAATAAATGTATTTTATCTAGGTACGTCTATGGAATGATTATTATCAATGTGTACAATGGGCAGCTATTCCAGATATTTTATTATATAAAATGTCATGTTTGTATTCCATTGGGCTTTTTTATGTTTCTACCACTTCGTCCAATATAAAACGCTTCGCAGTCTTTACAATACATTTTATATACGCCAAGTTTGTCCGTTCTAACGATTAATGAATATTTTTCCAACATTATTCTCATTGGCGCAAATTACATTATAATTTACTTTCCTAAGTTTGCTTACTAAGTATCTTATCACTGGTTTGGGGAATGCAGTTTCGTAGCAAAATTGTTGTTTTACATAAATAAGAATGGACTGGAGGCGCGTGCTGGTTCAATCCTACGGCCCGGGAAAATATTACCTTAGAAGGCTCCACCACTCCACTTCGGTAAAATTTTTTGGGATAATTTATTTACTTAGAATAATTATTAGATCATCTATTATATGGGATTCATTAGTTACTGTCAATACAAATTTACGTTCCTCTTATAGCCTACAGAATCATAAAGGCTACTTTTATATAGATAAATACCAAACCTACCAAAATATAGCTGTGCTGGAAGTATCAGCTTGACCTAAATAACACTGCTTTGATTTTTGCCGGCTAACCCCAATAAGTCAGAGAGGGGCGGAGTAATACAAGATATGCAAAATAAGCAAAAACAAGCGCCACTTCGTTTTAAAACAATTCTCATTAACGAAGAATAATATATATAAGAAGATATAAGAATAATAATATAGATAAACGAAGAAATAGATCTTTTACTAACATATAGACGACTTCCAAAGTTTTGGTCGTACGGTGCATATACTTACAGGTTACAAACTGGAAAGCAAATATTAAAACCACAAAATAAATAAATAGTAATAAATAAAACACAAACATGTAGTGAAAACAGTAAACGATCTAAGTAGGACTTTATTGTAAACGGTAATTATACTGATTAAGAATTTTAATGTCTAGTAAAATCAACAGAATGGTGATTTGTATCACAGCTGGTTATAAATCTTAAAAACTACCCTATGATAATTTCACTACTCGAGATCTCGTTTGAACTAGTACTTAAAACTAACATGCATGAATAAATAAATTGTATAAACGTTTTATAAATACATAGACACATATACAAAATGGCACAATATATATAAATACATACAGTTTCAAACAAACATCCCACCATTCGATGACCCACGGATGATACGGTTTAAAAGCCTTGCCTAGGGTATTTTGTTTCACTTCTTCAACTACCCTGTCGGTATGGCAGGCACTAACCCAAAAGGGATGGCCTTCAAGTTAAGCCCAAGGTCAAAAGGCAAGAAGAGAAAAAATGAAAACCAAAAGAAAAAGACCTACAAATAAAACACCCTGTATGTGGTATTAATTTTAAATATTTGAAAAGAATTTTACCTTTCGATAAACTGAAAGGTCTTTTATTAAACGATTTCTTCAAGGCAAATGATAGGGAAATGTTACCTAAAATAGAATAAGATTTTAATGAGATTTTAGCACATGGTGGAAAATAATAAAAAAAAGGTTTACCTAAGTGGTTAACACCAGAGTCTATTCCGTCTAGTCGACGATCGATCCAATATAACCATTCAAGTGATCGATTTGATGGACGTGAGATTTTCTCCGCTAAAGCGAATTATACCAAACCAATTTCCTATTTCATCTCATATTAACCATATTCTAATGAAAGCCCATAATAAACTAATGAAAGCCCACCATTTTGTTATCCTAACGCAACATTGTGAATGCGCTTGACCGCACTGTTGCGAATTTACGATAAACAGTGACAGTAAAACAATCAATGGGTGCTGAATTTCAACGTTATACTCTTTCGGAAAAAACTTGCAGAGAATGAAGGTTGTTGTAGCCACGAGTCTAGGAGACGAGAGCAAACCATCCACGGCAAACTATGATTTAGCAATTACGAGGGTAAAAGTGCGTGAGACAGTATCAGCCGAATTATCTGCTGATGGATTGTAATACCATTACGAATGAAAAATACTCGGTAAGCCACAAATGTGTTGGAGTCTGGGAGTCTTCCAAGCGATCGTATCGTCAAACGTGATCTGCTTCTTCAAAGCATCAATGAGACTTTACACCAATTCTGCTGCAATACAGAACGCACAATTCGTCAGAATATTGAACCCTTAAATACGCTACTTCAGCGGACCGCAACCATAGGGTCGCGACCAAATTTTGTGTCAAAAGTTTAAAAATGCGTCGTATAAATATTTATTTTTAGTATATCATTTAGGTTCAAGTTAAGAATATATGCTATAAGGACCTGCAAATTTAAGTAACCTCCTTCTCTCTTACGTATGGGTCGCCTTACCATTTTATTGATATTTTTGAGTAGCTAGATAAAAAAGGTTGCGGAACACTCCGCTACAGCAGTGTAACCAATTTCAAACGCATCCGAGACTGCATGAAGTTCTTTTTGACGGCCGAGTCTAAATTAGTAGGCCAGACAAATTAGTGTTGGTACTCAATCGACGCAGAATTTAATGTCCTACATCTTTGGTTATAATGGACTTTTCGATTAAACGTTGAGAAAATCTGAAAATTTCGAGGATTTTTTAACATTACGGTTGAAGCCCCACTCGGAAATCGGGGGAAACTATTCATATCAGAGACCTGCTTGAGTGATTAAAACAGTTTCCAGAACTCCACTCGTTTTTGTAAAGCTGTCCTTTTTTGGACCTAATTTTACTGGTATATAATACATCTAGACAATTTTAAATTTGAAAGTTTAGGAAGTTCCAACTTGAATAAATTCCAGTTATTGATCACTGCCTCAGGAACAGGGTAATCCCAATCTATTTTCACCATCCATAACTGCTGCATCAACCTTTCTGCAAAGAGAACCACTGGGGTTCAAAATCTTAAAGGATCGTAAATTCGCGCTACTTCCGATAAGATATTTTTTTGTGCAAGTACGATCTATAGGGTGACACAAGTAGAAAAAACGTCGGACATGGGGTCCTAATAAAGATCTAAAACCTTAATAAAGATAGGATTGAAGTTTCTCGCCAGAACCTACAAAATCATATCCCCAAATTACGTTAGCAATATAAATATGATTACGCAACGTATCCGCTACATGAGGATACTTTGATTCTTCTAAATTAGCAAGTTCTTGTATGGTTCGCAAGGCTAGAAAACGAGGAAGAAGATTATATTAAATCGTCGCTATTCGTCAGGTATGGTCGAGTTGAACAGCGGCGAGGTATATTGTTTCTACTTAAATATAATTTAATTGTTGATAACCTACATTCAGCCGTGCCGTAGAGCCCTTCGAGGCAACTTATAAAGGCCCACCGGGAAACTCCCGGTATCCCACTGGGCCAGCACGCGCCTGAATGGACTATGAACAAAATGAACACTTCGACTCTTACAATTCGTTACGTAGTTACATCATCATCATCATTGTTCAGTTTGTACCTTTATTTATCATCTGTCTGAATCATCTGAAACTGTATTTCCATTTTACCATTGTGTATTTCGTCTTTGCATAAACTGACCCAGATTTACACCCACTGATACAGATGCGATAGCGTGTCCGATTAGTATAGATTGCAGTTTAGCGCGTTCTTGTCTCAGGAAGTAATACTCATTTTTAAATCCGACATTTTATTTTTAATAGATAACGTAATCCTACCTTGAATCTGGCATACTGATGTGTCTCCATTTCTCAACTGGGCGCTTTGATCTTCGTATGGTGCCCTGCTATTGAGGCTGTTATAAGGGAAAGTTATCTAATCTCTTAACCACATACTGCAATACCATTTTAATATACGAATGGAATCCCTAACAATAAAAAAATTATTGGGTTTCTTTATGGCAAAACCTAAGAAATCAATATTTCAGACTGATTAACATCTAGTTTTGTATAAACGTAACAGTGAAAATAAGCTGTGCATGTCAGATTGTTTTTTAAAATATCCAAATAATTTATTTGCTTTATTTATGTATTTTTCTGTTTGTAGGAAATATTCACCTGTACAAATGCAGATGAGTCAATAGACTGCATGGATTCCCCAAGATTCTACATGTTAAATACACATTTTGGAGACGATCAAGATATTCCCGAAGAAGGCCAGCACCATCAGCAACCTAAAATTGAAGATGCTACCATGGTACCAGAAGAAGTGAATCAGGGATTAGAGAAAATGGCACGCCGACCAAGCTTTGAAACAAAAAGAAAAGCTTTGGAAACATATTGAATTTTGATTTAAGCATAAAAAAGCATTTTAAAGTTTCAAGCGTTAAAATAATGTTAATGAAATACAACAATTGAAATAATGATTAACCACCGTTTTAATTGTTGTATTTTGTTCATAAAAATTATAGAATATAATATTTCAATCGAATTTACAAATTAAGATTTAAACGAATGACTGATTGTTATTAACCTTGATAGATTTGCTCAAATGAATTTTATAATCTCTTGAGCTTGACTAAAGTTTATAAAATATGTACATCTTTATCATTTTAATTTTATAAATCGTTTATAACTAACATATAAGTGACATCAACGTACTGAAGACGACTGATAGATTTAATATTCTTCTATACGATCGTAATAAAGATGATAAATTTATTGGCTCTTAATGGTTATTTATAGTTCTTATAAATCCCATTCCATACATTTAGTTTTTAGATATCAGAATGTCCTACAACAGAAAATAACACAATTAGGTTTAATTGGTCATGTGTCAGTGCGATATTTTTTCCAATTGTCTAAGATTGATGATTTTGCATGCTGCTTCGTAGCTTTGAATACAAGACAGCATATGTTATTGTTATATAAGTTTGCTAAAACTACGTAGGAGTTTTTTTGCAAAAAAACATCCGTGACAAACTGATTATGTCGGGCGTCACTATCAACCATTTAATCTTCTAGCATTAATTGCCAGCACTATCTATTATTTTGTGTAAATTTATACAGAAATATTTTTCAATGATATAGTGTACAACATGCGAAAAGGTGCATAGATAGGAATAAAGTTATTTCGTCATATATGTTTTATGCACACTGAACATTTTTTTTACAAATCATTTTTCATAGTTTTTATATGTTTGATCAGGCAAACTTTTAGTAAACTTGGATAGGCGGACATCTTTAAAGTGTGTGTTTTTTCAAAAGTAGTAAAATTATTTTTTATTTGGAATGTAGATCCAGAATGTCTGTTATTGTTGATAAGAAGCAACAAAAATAATTCTTTAAGTGTAAGAACGCTATTGTTTGCAAACCAAAACAGAATTACTAAAATGTTAAACTCTGGAAGAACGAAGCAACGAAGATAGGGAAAATAGTTATCCACGCGTCTCGTTCTTGCGTGGTTTTACATCATTATTAGCATTTTTATTTCACATATTGCATTATTTACATTCATTTTACCTTACTACTTGGTTTGTAATAACGTTTATACGTTTTGAGAATTACTTTTGTTGTTTCTTATTGACGGTTTCAAACAAATTGTGATGTTATTATAAATTTTATTTATTCTTATTTAATTGTTATTTATTAGTTTATATTTAAAAGAATACCTTTTAATCTCAGGGTCGCTCAAACTGTAGATATATATATATATATATATATATATATATATATATATATATATATATATATATATATATATATATATATATATATAACAAAGGGATAATAATGGGAATTCGCGCCAGAGATTTATAAGAGAAAGTTAGTTGCAGCCGTATACACGTGTTTCGCACTTATTAGTGCTCATCAGTACGGCATAGCAGATAGAAGAAATATAATTTAAGCAACAAACTAGAAACAATGTGCGAAACACGTGTATACGGCTGCAACTAACTTTATTTTATAAATCTCTTGCGCGAATTCACATTGTTATATGTTTATATACGCGCATTAATCTTTCTATTCATATATATATATATATATATATATATATATATATATATATATATATATATATATATATATATATATATATATTGCAGCCGTCTACACGTGTTTCACACTTATTAGTGATCATCAGGACGGCATAGCAGATGGACTAAATAAAAAAGCAACTAACTCAGAAAGATCTAACAACACAAGGTTTCACTGATAGCAGCCAACCGCACATTTGCAGTATCGGCCTGAAGACACTGAGTTTTCAGTGCAACAACAAACGTCACTACGGAGGCAGCTAAAGCCACTACCGTGTTGTATGACTTTTTTCAAATACATCCATATTCATCAAAAATAAAACTTATTATTATTTAATCTCTCTGAGAAACCTCTAGTTCAGTGATGGCGAACCTTTTTGAGAAGTGGGTCAAATTTTGTTCATTATTTTTTTAATACTAGCCCGTGGGTCACTAAGTCAGTGGCGCCACTTGGAAGGGGAGGGGTAAAAAGGGTACTGTAATGAGCCGGGGTCCCTACCCACTAGACGATCACGGCCCAATTTACTCTACCCGCGTAAAATTCAAATATTTAACAAAACGGAAATTGACACAGTATTACCAACCTTACAAATGACAAACTTTATAATGATAAATATAACAAAAAGCAAAATGGATATTTAACAAACTGGATCCTACGTTGTGATTATTTTTTATACCATGTGACCAAGGTTGATAACGATTGATCTACTTCATACGGACGGAGAAAGAGAAATCACAAGTAAAAGAACACAAATAAAAGAACAATTAAATATGATTGTATTATTTTATTAATTTATTCTTAATCTTGAGCGAGGAGGGACGTATTTAAACTGATACAAATAATGGCTAGTTCTCTAAAAACCTCCTTGAAATTATATGCTAGCCCAGCTTAAATACGTACACGCTGCAAGTTTTATATGTGATCAAATGATTATTTAGTTTGGTTACAATAAACAATACAGATCAATAAATCAATTTATCAAGTTGATACAGTTGTTTGATAATACTAGGCATTTATAAATAGACAAACGCAAATCTCTCAATGACATAAAAACATCAAAATTGAGTGAAATAGTCAATCACAAAGATTTACGGATAAACCAGCAAAGGCAAATGTGCCAAATGAAAATGAATACACAAGGACTGCTGAACAAAAATTATATCATATTTGACATAGCATATACGTTGTGACCAAACCATATATGGTTATATCAGAACACGTCTTTTGCAAGACATAGTTTTGCTGTCAACAACAGGGAAAGCTCGTATCTAGATACCTAAACAAGCGAGAGTGTGTTATAAGCACTGAAAAGAATAACATAGCACATATAAATAATATAAATATGCAAAACAAAACAGTTTGAGGGTTCTACGACACGGCCTATCAAATGGACTTAAGCCACCGTGGAGACTTCGTCGCATGCAATCTTTTGACGGTTCTACAACACGGCCTATCAAATGGACTTAAGCCACCGTGGAGCCTTCCTCTCTTAAATACTAAATCAGATTTTCTCTTACACGGCCTATCATCGATTAATACACTTTTAAATAATAATAATTCTAACCTTAGGGTAACATAATCTCTTGTTCCGGACCAAAAGACTATCCCTTCATTTTTTTAGTCACAAAGTAAAATGTTTTGTTAGGTTATAAATATTAACCTAAAAACTCAATAACAACTGACAGTAAACACATAACAGCCGTAGTCATATTTAAACACTAATAAAATATCAAATTGGCAATAATTAGCTGTAATGCTAAGACAAACGTTATAAAACATTATTTTCTAATCATATTTTACCATAAAAGGGACAAATTTATCAAATATTAAAAAGTATCAAACGAATCTAGTTACTGTATAGATTTTGATTTATATATAGATTCAAACGAGAGATTTGGGTTTCAGATCAATCAAACAATACAAAAATTACATCACACAACTAGAATCAACATACATTAAATAAACAGAAATAAACTTACCTGAATTTATATTAAGTTTTAAAACCAAGCCAATATGGCTACCTACTACCCATTTTAAATCCCCTCATCCCTCTTTTCAAAACAAAAACAAAAACCAATCGTCCCCTAACTACAAAAAAATCAAAACTATCAACATTATAGAATCTGTAATAAATATCCCTAAACATAAAATCAAGTTATCAACCCCAAAGAAACTGCAATAAACATTCTCAACATTTTATATTTAATCAAATAGTTGTTATTTTTAAAAATAAATTACATATTTTGCCTGAACCTGTATGTAATAACAGAACTAGGTAAATTGATTATTATGAAAGTTGTTTTGTCACAAAATGACTTGCTACAGCTACTTTGATAATTCTGGTTGACTATAGGTCTGACCACTACAGTACCAATAATTTGAAACGCCGAAAATTTTGTTAACAGACCATATTTATCAATCATCACACCATATTTATCAAACCATTATGTTTGATATGGTCTCGAACTTCCATCCTTTGTTTTTATATCTTTAACCGTTGACATGGTACAGGGCTACAACTAAAAGTATTTATATTTAGAATACAATAACTTTAGAAAAAATTTCTGATTAACCCATTTAAAACCACTTCTAAAGAAAAACTACAAATTATTTTTTTTTGTGTGGTGGATAGCACTTGTGTCAATGCACAACGCCGACCGGAGACACAACACTCACTGTGGATACTACGCTGACTGGCAGTTTTGAACACTTTGCTGACGTCGACACTAAACCGGCCCTTCAAATAAATTTTGCTACTGAACACTTTCTCCACCGTAGACACTACGACAAACGAAAACTGTGGACACTTTTCCGACCGTGGAAAGTACGCCGACCGCAGCCTGTGGACACTTTGCCAACCGTGGACACTATGCCGACCGCAAGCGGTGGATACTTTGCCGACCATGGACACTACGACGACCGCAAGCGATGGACACTTTGTTGAACGTAGACACTATGTAGACCGCGGACACTATGCCGACCGTGGAGACGACGCCGACCTCTTAAAATAAATATCGCGGCACACCTAGTCGGTCCTCGACACAGCGCTGGTCACAAACGGGAGACCCTTAAAGCCGTCCATAAATACAATTCTGATGTGAATACAATCATAAAGTTCCGCTAAAGCTAAAACTAATTAACCTGTTGGTCAATTTTTATATGGTTTTCACAAATATAATCTCAGATGTTTTCTACAATATGACCTTAGGTTGTCCACGATTGGCAAAGTGTCTACCGCTTGCGGTTGGCATAGTGTCCACGGTCGCCAAAATGTTCCCCGCTTGCGGAAGACGTAGTGTTCACGGTCGTAAAAGCGTCCAGTAGCAAAATTTATTTTAAGGGTCGGCAAACTGTCCAAAACGGTAAGTCAGCGTAGTGTCCATGGTCAACAAAGTGTCCGATCGGCGTAGTATCTTATACCATTTTTCGAATATAATTTTGCTTGAAACACTGCTAGTACAACAGATTGAAAGAGACTCACCATTTAACACCAGAAATGCAGGAATTTTTAATAATGCAGGGTATGTACATTTGTGTTACTCATCAAACCAATGTTGCGTTTACGCAACGCTCAAATTTATAATAGCGTTTTTTCTTAATTTTTTAAAATTATTTCTAATTTTTAATTTAAACACTTTAATTTTTTAATATTTTTTATTGTCTGTTCTTTCTTTTATGATATAAAAAATAAGTTTATAAAAATCATCGCGTGGGTCGTTTAAAAAGCCTTCGTGGGTCAGTGTCTGACCCACGGGTCATAGGTTCGCCACCACTGCTCTAGTTCATTTATTTTATTTGTTATATTTATTGTACCAGAAATATCACCTTTCTATGATCATTCTTACTGCCCTTTCAATAACAATGCTTATCACTATAGTTATGAAAAACTAATTTCTTTATTTAAAATTTTAATTTTGCATTATTATTGAAGGTGCAGTTTTGATTTTCATATGATCCATTAATATCCTTAACTAATATACATAATTTTCTTTTTCAGGTTGACCTTTGACTAAGATCTCCTTTCTCCTACCATCCTAATTTGTATTTAATATTGTAAACTGTGATACTTTAATAAAGATATGCTATTCCAACTTGATTTATCGTATTTCAATTTTATATTGAGTTTTCTAATCTTATTATAACGCTAAGACGTTATTTATGTTTTATTTAATGATATCCAAGAACCACAGACGTACTTTGTTCAGACGTGGTTGAAATCATTGTTCAGACGAACAATGAGTCTCCAAAGTTTATAATCGAATGCACTTTCTCATATTATTTACACTTTATGCAAAAGTGACCATTGCAATATATTTAATCATGTAACGGTTGATATTCTATTTGTTTCAATAACTAGTTGCTAAAGTGCCCATTTTCATTAAAAATAGTACATAAATAAGTATTATCGTTTCAACTTCTGAAGTACTTTGCTTAAATAATATTAACTAAACGCAACAAACAATTGAGAGACGAACAGCGCCGACGTGATGGATGAGCATTTGTAAACTCGACCGCGTGTATTGCATAACGCTAGAGAGCTGGACCGGTCTTTATAATTAATATTTAATGCATACTCTTGTTACTACTCCTCAAAATGTAGTTTTTTTGTTTATGTCAACAATTTTTAACACTTATTCAAAGTCACTCAAAGATGAAATTAAATCCACATATTCCATATTAGAAGCCTCTATTCCCACACTGGTCAATTTATCTATTTTGCATTTTTGAAGTTTTGTCATATAAAATTACATCTTATACAACGTTGGAAAATATGAGGGGGCATCAGTTTTTGAACTGCCCGCCCGGCCTGTTCCCATTGAATGTTGTCAAGGATATACCTGATCTTATCCAGTAACAAGGATCTCTAATACGAAGTGATGTAACAGTTCTAAGCATTTTAGCGTAATTGCAAATTTGGTATTTTATTGTCAAAAATATAAACAGTATTCCATATGTATAACTACTTTATAAAAATCGAGCTAAAATATTTCAAAATGCATTCCTTTTCTTAATCGTATCAATTTGATATGATAATAGTAAAGTTATAAACAACAATCAATAACTGGCGGAAAATACTAATTATTGCAATTTCCTTTGAAACCTCATATTTGCAATAAACCAATTTTAACTGAATAAAGTGTTATCTAAACAATGACTGTGCAATTACAGTTACAAAAAATTTCCAGGTAATAAGTGATTATATCCGGTGTACAGCATGCTGTTTGATAATTAAAACCATAATAGCAAATATGATGCAAGGTAGGCTGCAATAGCTTATGATAACTGATGCGAAACAAAATGATGAAAAAAATGCACTTTCCGGATAGGTACCTTTTTAGAGAAGAAAAATATCCTAATTGTATTGTGTGGAAAAATAATATAACTTAGAGCAATATTTCATAAAGGATCTTTAGTCTGATACTCGTAGAAATGGTTTAAATTTTACACTTTCTATCTTGTTCGTTATTTTACATACCTACCCTAAAAGTATATCTAATTTAGTAAGCGTAAGTTATTTAAAAATTAAGATCGTGCTGAACGTGATTATACATGTAAAAAGTGAAGATGGTTTGTTCGGCTTATTTGGTTTCTTTGTTGAAGAGTTAATGAATTGGATCGTGTCATATATACAATCATTGGTATTTTTTTGCACCCACAATATTGACTTACCTTTAGATTTACCTTGAAATGGAACACCTACTCTTGAAAATTGCATTTGATAACAGTTGATAAAACGCGACCAATTGCTACATAAACAATTGAACAATATTATTAACTGATTGTTATAAAGGTCCTATTGACATTGATCGAAAGTTACAACACATTATTAACTATTAAATCAAATTGATATATTTATTTAAAAATAAGATATTGATAAAGCTATTAATTTACGAGCATAGAACTATCACTTGAACGATCAGCTCAATTTTTATATTTTTGAGTTTGGGCTATTTGCAGTGAAAAGTATTATTTATCTATAAAGCAACATTATCCAATGACTCAATTTATTCTTTATTTATTTATTTCTGGACGAGGAATTGGGATGGCGGAGCATCCCTCGTACCTCATGGCACCGACTATTTGGCCGACCCTACAAACATACAAGTAACTAATCCACCAATGACTCAACTGTTATTTTTTTATATGTTGTTTAGGAAATACAATAACTGAAAATCATACTTCATACACAATAAGAAAAAGGTAACTGTCACTTATTTTTTGTACTTCTGAGTACTTGCCAGCTGCAGCAGAATGTATTAGTTATTATGAAACAACAGTATCCAATAACCAATCAATTATTATTTTCAGTAACCATAATTAAACATCGTCTTTCATACAAAATGAGATATTGGTAACTGTCACTTGAACTATCCGCTCAATTTTTGCATTTCTGCGTTTGGGCTACCTAAAGTGGAATGTATTATTTATTTATGAAAAACATTAATCGATGGCACAATTGTTATTTTTTTATATGTTGTTTATGAAACATCATGACTGAAGATCATCTGTTACACAAAATGGAAACATACTCGTAGGTAATGTAATATCTGGTGTTCTGCGTTGACTAAAAGACTGATTTTTCTTTAAAAGTTTTATTATTTTAATGTTAAAGAGAAGAGAGGGAATGTTTGACTTATTTTGTTAATAGATTCATATCTGACTCTTGTGAGTAACAGGCAACAGATGGAAGTTGCCTTGGATACTAAATCTTATCCAAGGCATGGCGATTGTTACAGTAGCTATCACTTGAATTATCAGCCCAATTTTTGTATTTCTGAGTATGGGCCAGCAGCATTAGAATGTATTACTTATTTATGAAACAACATTATCCAATGATCAGTGACCAATAGAATATTATTTTGAATAACTATAATATTGAAAATCATCTTTCATACAAAATGAGATATGGGCAACTATCACTTGAAGTATCTGCTCAATTTTTGTATATCTGAATATAAGGCTATATATTCTTTTAATGAATAAAACAATATCTCAGTAAAACTTGGTTGTTTTTCTTGATCTCCATGGTCATGGAATTTGAACATAAAATTTATGAAATAGTATTAATCGGTGTCCAATTCATTATTATTTTTATGTTATTTAAGAAACACCATAATTGAAAATCATCTTTCATACAAAACGAGATATTGAGTCGTATGAATAAAATGCAGAAAATACTTTTCTCACTAATTAAATACCATATTTTACATCCTTTATTAATAGAAGTAAAAGCATGTGTTACATTTTATTCATATGACCCATTGGTAAGTATCACTTGAACTATCAGATCAATTTTTATATTTCTGTTTGAAACAATAATAATGGCATGTTTTATTGTTTTGCCAAGGTGACGTAAGTTAATTTTACTACTGATTGTTTTTAATAAAACATTTTCAGATATATATATATATATATATATATATATATATATATATATATATATATATATATATATATATATATATAAATTTGATATTTGTTTGATATACTTGTTGTCGTAGAAAAAAGACTCCCCGTGTATTGCTGGCGGAAAGTGTCTTTGCCGGTATCGACAGTTAGTCGCGCTCGATGTCAATAAACAAAATCATATAAATTATTATTTAGGCATCTTACTCAAAAGTGTGCTGAGATGGATCTAAATCTCAACTCAAATTTGTAGTACTGTTTAGTCTTTGGAAAATATATTCATAAATCTTCCATTTGATCTAGATGATCTTACTTAACCTACTTCTTGCAGAATTTGGATTCCCATCGGTGGATAAGATGACAATATCACCAGCAAAGTTGCCGCTCCAATTTCTGTATGTGGTGTGTTACCAAATATATAAGAACAGGTGTAACGAGATGAACAATATCAGCAAGTACGACTAACCGTCGCACACATTTTCCGGCCGTTGCTGTGAGGAATAGCCGACCGAAGGGGAGTCCCACTCTGGATACCCCGTCGCCTGTCCCACTCAGGTATCACTACTATAGTATCATCTTTTTCTGTCTACGCAGAATAACCACTCGTACATCAATCTATTACTAATAATTGAACGATATGTATGTATTTATTCATGTTATCAGCACATCCCAAGCAGCATTTAAGTAGCAGTAACTGAGTAAAAGTTCTAAAGGAACTTTGATTGAGTAGTTGTTACGTAACTGCAACTAAATTTATGACTTTATAGGTTTAATTTCTTCAATTCGGAATATTTTAGTAATTGTGTAGTTGTTTCTACTATTTATTGTAACTATGTAGTTTCATTACTTCTGAGTAACTATTAAAGTATGTGGAACGGTATTGCCACTTAGTATACTTACTTTAAAGTCGTTGCAACTTCAAAGTGGTATTATGATTGTAGCAGTAACTTGCCCGAAGCTACTTTAAAGTTTTTAAAACCTTACAGTAGTATTGAATGTAACACTTACGTTTTTGCTACCCAGGAGAATCACATTAAAGTAATTTTTTGTAAACTACTCCATCTCCATATTTACTTGTAAAATGTTGGATTAATCAATAATCATTAATCAATTTGCAATTTGTTATGATTGTTAATAGATGTTTTACTATATAACCTTCAATAAAAATAACAAATTGGTGCCAGATTGTGCCTTAGGGATTGTTATGTATGTAACTTGAAGTTGGCAACATTTATTTGTAGTGATGTAACTAACCAATCCTGGCCCGTTCCGTGGGCGAGCGTCAGTAACACTCGAGCCGGCTTGGAGGATACACGTCTTCTACAGTCTATGCATTGTGTATGTAATTCGCCCTGCTCACTCAATATTAATAAAGTTAATTAATGACAGTAATTGAGTATCTTTTATTTAAACACATAAAAGAACATAACAGGAATAATATAAAAATGGTTTCTATCATGTGTTTCAACTTATAAGTATTTCGTGTATATTTATCATGTTTTATTAAAGACATTTTTTTACTAAAAAATATATTTAAAGAAGTTGTTATTTTTCGATCTATCATCATCATATTTAACAGAAAAGTTGCAATGGTTTATAATTTTGGTGTACTGGAATGACAAAATAATCAAACATTTCATCGCTCTTTGTATTAAGTACGTATTACAAATAAACTGGTAATTCATTTTGTGACACGATCCAGCATTGTATAGTATAGAAAATGATAGAATATTTGTTAAGTTGCAAGAGCAAGAGAGAGCAACCACGCGACATGATGTGTCAAAGAGAAAAGAAGTTCCACGAAAGTAGCAATTACTACGCCGCCACGTACCTGCTACCCAAAAATTGTTCCCCATTTTGGTTCCAGGCACGTAACAAAACCGTAGCAATTACGTGCTTGTGACTAGTGGCTAAAACTTAATAGTTCCACCGGTAGTTGCTGGTACGTAGCGACGACTAAAAATGCTGCTTGGGATACTTGGAATGTTATAACACACACGGAGATTTTTTATGATCCAGTTTACCATACAAAATGTTAATACATATTTTTCCTGGAGATTTAATTTTACTTTAAGTACACAAAAGTGAAATTGCTAAAGTTACTAAATGTGTTGCATTTATTATACAGGGTGATTCAGAAATAAAGGTAATCCTTTAAATGGTAGGTAGAGGGGAGGCAGTAGAGCTAATTTACCTTGACAAGTATAGGTCAAAAACGAATAGTTTTCCAGAAAATGAATTTTAAAGTTTAATGAATTTGGATCCAAAATCTATATTCATAAGCAATAGATTATGACAGTTCTTGTAGAGCAAATTCTATGCAAATATTATATAAATGTGTTTGTTCTTGTAGTTGTTATTTATTATTCGTGTGCTATTGTTGCGTACTAAATTTTTTAAGAGATTTTTGAGGTCATCAATGAATTGGTGTAACACACGTTACTATAAACATAAATACTTACAATACTCAAATGCTTAAACTTTTCGACAAATTATTTTCAGTCGCAGGTATTAATTGGGAGGCTTACTAATTTTGGGATTAAACATAATGATTGAATAAAGAAGTAACATGTTATGCAGTATGAATTAGCATGATTGCACTATTGCAGAAACATGTACCTAGTATTCCGGTAGGAAAATTTCACAGGATTTTTATCAAGGAGGCTGATTTTTCTAAGATTGCAGGTGAGTAAGAAAGACTTTTCATGGCATGATTTCCATGTAATAAACTTTGACACAATACCATAGGCGCATGAAAAACAACTATTGCGATAAAAATAAAAGAATATAATAAGTATATAATATAATATATAAGTATATAAGAATATAAAATCTAATAAGTTGATTTTATTATTAATATAAAAAAGGTTTATTTTGAAAAATGAATTTATAACAAGATACATCATGTAGATTTAAAAACTACGTACACAAAATAAAATGAATAAATAAAATAAAATAAATGGTGGTATCAACAATCTGGTTTCAAAAATTGTCACTAAATCAAAGTGACATTGTAAACAATAATGCCAACGAGTTCAAAATTTTAGTTTAACATAGAACAATTTATAAATAAACGTAACACTACTATTCATGTGGAAACAGTGGCGTAGCAACACCTTTTGGGGCCCGGGGCGGATTCTTCTTCGAGGACCTTCTTTCAGCGTTCCGCAACCTTTTTTATCTAGCGACCCAAAAATATCAATAAAAATTTGGATTTTCAAATGTCAGATCATGTCAGCTACCACAAAATTCCCTAAATTTTGAAATTGCGATTTTTTTATTTAAAAAAGGGAATAAAAGACGCAAAATAGAAAAAATAGCATAAAAACTCGTAAAGCGGCTCGGTTTCTAAATTTGGATTTGTGTAATAAATCTTTGTATTTGTATTATGTAATTTCCCTATGTACAATTTTTAATTTATTCACTGTGATATTAAGAAACATAACCATAGCAACCTTAACTAAATCCGCAATATTCAATTTTAAATTATTCAGTACATTAATTACACTCTCTATAACAACCCCCATTACAAGGTAATCTGATGTACAGTATTATATAAAGCTCACTGTAACTTGAACTAGCTATGTTTCGAATAATGGTAGAAAATTATCAATGCCGCATTTAGTTGGGGCCCTAGGCTGAATATACAAAGTGGGCCCCCGTCTTACTGTAAAAATGAAAAGTAACACGAATCTATTTGACGAACAAGGTTAATCAAATTTTTATTATTATAATTCATATTTTGCATAAATACGTTACAATCAGTACATTTACAATAAGTACAGTAAGTTTTAAATCGAAATAGATTATGTAATATATAATTTCTCTAATAAATGTACAAATATTACCGGAAGTTAAATTCATTAAAACTTAAAAAGTACTGCAACTTTAATGCGGGGCCCCTCGAACTTGAGGGACCTAGGCTGAACCCTTTTCAGCCTAATGGTAAATCCGGCGCTGAAAATTATTATGTCAAAAAACTGGTTAAAAGTACTCGCTCAAATGAGGTTAGTAATAATCCATTAACACCATTTAACATCCATTATTAGAGAGAAATTATAGTTTGCAAAAAATACGTATAATATGAAAATTGTTTCTCTTTTAAATTATTTATTTAACAGTAAATTTATTGACAATTCTTTTGGTCAAATTTAGAGGTATAGAGAGGTAATCAAGAAATTACAATTAATCATAATTTATTTCAATAGTTCCTATAGCTTAAAACACAATGTCATTCTGCAGTTTTTATCTTCTTTTCAGGAAAGGTTTTTTATAATTATTGTTGTGTTTTGCAATAAGGTTTCCTATGTTGTAAGAAATATTAAAAAATATGAACATTTAGAATGTAAATTTTAAAATATTTATTCTTGTGGGGGCCCCCTGAGGCAGGGGCCCGGGGCGGACCGCCCCCCCCGTTTCTACGCCACTGTGTGGAAATAAACTGAAATATTAAATATAATCTGTAGGTATCCTTTATTTTCATTGCAGTTGCTAGAAAAAGCACCCCTTCAACAACTTACCTTCAAATTTGTTATTTTCATTTCTACCAATATGAAGAATGAGAAGTTTCAAGAAATTTACATTCAGTCTTGAAACCATCTTTATAGCAAACAAATATGATTGAATTTATAAATGGAAAAGAAATCAACTTTAAGTACTACATGACAAAGATAAAAAAAATCGTGCGAAATATTCCTGTCGGAATAGTACTTTCAATTTTGGAAAGATATTAGTCGTTAATTTTTGTGATTAAATCAATATCATAAACTGAGGAAAGTAATCCAAATTTCGAGACAAATAATTTGCTGGCCCTTTATGATCCCAAAAACTTTAGTTACTCTTAGTCGTTGTAGACATACAAAATATATACATACATACAACAATAAACAAGAAAACAAAAAAATCCGTGAGCAATTTATCAATTTATCAACTTACATGAATATTATTAAAATTTGTACAATACCGCTTAACAAATCTTTTTCAGAAAATAACGTATCCGCGCACATTTAAAACTTAATATGGAGCTGTATGCTTTCTTCACCGCACAAAAAATTAGGGTTCATATTTTTGAACGCTGAACTGTGTCGATAATTATTTTGAAACCAGTTAGGATGATAATCTTTTGGATATGTTGGTTTATTTGGTTTATTATTGGCTCCCTCAATGTTAATAAACTGTTGTTTTACGTTAAAAGAAGCGAGTTTCCGTACATTTTTTGCCATTTTTTCGTTCTTATTTGCGTTGTTACCGAAATACAGAAATATTAAATTAAAATAAACACATTTCTTAATCTTCCATTTAATTCGAGTTTATTGAATTAAACCAACCACCAATTAAAATTACTGCTGGTATGTTTAATATCTTAATACGTTTAACTTACAAAGAACTCCTCAAATCTCCGCATGATAAACATACGGACGTATAAGTTTCTAATGAGGTAATAAAAATGATGTATTGATAAAATAGACATACATATAGTGTTTGTTAAAAAAGATTATGAAAGATAAAATAGAACCCTCGCATTGTTACTTTTTCTGTTCTTTATTCAAAAATATGTACAAAAAAAAAGAATACAAAGTAAAACATGATAAAAACAAAGAAAGTTTAAAAATTATTATCATTTAGTTAAAGTAAAATATTTGGCAAGCTCCTGCCACTATCCATAATCGCACTTTGTTAAAAGGTATTTGCTGACTGTTTTTTTATAGAACCTTTCTATTAATCATGCTTCCACAAATGACATTTTCAAGGTTTATTGACATTTTATACATATATAAACATTTTACAACAAAATCTTAAATTTTCATAACCATTTTGCATTAATGCACCAAGCTTGCAGAACATATAGTTTCATAAATTAAGTTTTAATTTTTAAAAATTAAACAGGATTGGGGTATTTTAGAATCCATGCTTCCTATCTGACAATTATATAGTTAGGTAATCACCCCATCTGGACGATTATAACGTTCTATGTTGATCTTGAAAGATCTGGGTATAGCAGCTAGACCAAAATATTGTTTTCAAAAGTTCCAGCTAGGTAAGGCTGCTTCAAGAATCGAACCCGTATTTTAAGTATGCTAGCTAAGCCTACTGCATATATTCATATAGGCACAGCCTAATGGGATCTTAGACAATTCTCCTATAAATAATAATTTAAATAAAGTCACCAGAGGTAGCTTAGGCAGATTTATATCATACAAAAGTTCCCAACTGATAGGGGAATTATTAGCCAGGTGGGACCACACAAGACGGACTTTACATTTTGCGATACTTACAGTGACAATTTATTTTTATTGTTTATTAATATTGTTAACTGTTTATGAAGTAAATTTCTAAAAGTGGGCTTAATACATAATAGACTACAGGTAACTTAAGACAGTTAATAACGTTTTTAATACAAAAGTTCGCACACCTTCCACAGTTCTACATGGACAAATCAATGTACAACTGTGGAAGGTCTGAGAACTTTTATATTAAAATATCCATAAGAAATAAGGATTCTTAGTCAATAGGTAAACCATTGGTATTAACGCCCACTGAAAGTAACACTGACTAAAAACTCTTACTTAATGTTATTATTCTACAGAAAATCTTTTAAAATTACTTAGTAGGTACACTAATTTCAGTATAAGATAAAATACTATCAATACTTATATAAATACAATTTAAAAGTAACTATCACGTTTTCAATTCTTACACCTTAAAATTTCTAATCTTGTACTGACCATAAAATGTTTTCAAACTTAACAACACATATTCCTTCTAAACACTTCCTGAAGACTAGGCTTCAGTTTCATCATCCGACTCTTGTTCTAATTCTTCTGGTGTTCTTAAATCAATAGCAAACTTCTTTTTTATGCCGTTAGGATTATCTTTATTTTCGTCTTTAACCTTTTTACCATATTCTTGAAAGGCTGCTGCGAGTGCATAGGTCAGTTGTCTCGCTTGATTCCTAGATTCACAGACAAACGCATGGCAATCGAAGGGTACTCCATTTTTCAAATCGTCATCTTTGACGACGATCATAGAAAATACTCTCGTATAAACTAAATCCTGTACTCCATACGAAATTGTATCTACTTTGAAAGTTTGGGTGGTTTTGTTTTTTCCACTTATTGGAATAAAGGATAGGCCATCTATGGATACTTCTACTTTGACTAGAGGTAGAACTTCTCCTTGGGATAGGCTTTTCGCAGCAGCGACTAGCGCATCAACAGGTTTTCTTGTGTGTTTTATGCCCCATAACCCTTTGGATGGTTGATAACCTAGAAAAGACAAAACGTATATAGTTATAATAGAAGAAATAGTTCATATTAAGAAGATACTGTTACAAAATTATTATAAATATTAAAGTAGTAATTAAAAGATATTTGGTATTGAAAGGTAATTTGGTTGACCTATTTACCTAAAATCGTAATCTTGTAAAATATTTCAACCTACCCACAGTCTTTCCTTTTGTTTCTGCCTACTTCAAGTTGTCAATTCGACAAAAATATAGCAGCGAACGGTACCTGGCTTACTAATGTGCATTAGACGAGGTTTGGAATGTGAAATAAATAGAAGGATTATAAACTTATAAAACCATTTCTTTTATATAAATACACAGAATAGGAAAAATATACAGTCATTTATCAAAATTTTAAGCTGAACTGATAATTAGTCCTTGAATGGATACAGTCAAGTATTACTCAGAAGTAGTAGTAAATCGAATGCACAATACCATCGTAAACATAGAATCACTGCTGTTAAACTATTCGATTGGCTTGTTTTTATTTATTTTTATCAGTGGCGTGCGGTGAAAATTTAGGCTAGGGAAGCAACCACGATTTTAATTAGAATACACCTAGGTACAGGCGCGGATTAACGGAGTAGGAATAATCCCCACCCCAATTTAGAAATAAGTTTACATAGAATAGAAACAAATAATGTTTGTTTAATTATTATTTATTAAAACAATTATTTTTCCAAAGATTTCCCCCTCAAAATACTTCTCTGGATCCGCCCCTGCTAGCTACAATAAAAAACAGTGTTATAATTATTAAGCTTAAAAGTTTTTCAAAGAAGAACTTTTACACTTTATACTTATGGAATTTGTTGACTATCATTCTTTATTAAAAAAAAACTACTACCATGTATCAATTTTCCGATCTTTCTTAGCAAAATATCGGTACAGGTTTTTAATCTCTGTTGTTAAATTTCAAAGTTCTGGTTTTGATCTGCCTTTCTTAATAATTTGTAATATCTCTCCAAAACTGTATGCGAAAAAATCTTTATTAATAATTTAAAACTGAACAAAAAATCGCCCCGATTCGGATATGTTGAAAGTACTCGAACCTTTCACCGAAGCAGCTGAATTTGCAGTAGTGACGATAAAATAATGCAATTTTAAATTTGGATACAGGCAAACTAAATAGAATTATTTGTCTTTAAAAATCCAACTTATAAATTGAAATAATAAAATGCGACAAAATACAGTCTCATTCGCAGATTTACATTACTTAAGTAACATTAAATTTAACAAACACTAAATCGAACAAATAACCAAATTATAATAAATAAACATTTGGGAATGAAGCACACTAAAAATAACGGCTAAACAATGCTCACCAGCCAAACAGCATCGTCTACTACATCACAGCACGCCCGCTGATTCACGCCAAGGTTAAGAGAAGAGCAGTTATAAGCAGTGCTTATATGTAGTGTATGTAACACATTTGAATCGGTATTACCTTTCCGTGCAAGTTTAATGAGCCTAATTTAAAATAGTACTCTTAATAATTATACTTTTTGCTGCACGGAATTGATATTGAGCTTTAAGTTGATTAAATATTACAAATTTAAATAAACGGTTACCATAATTTTATAAAAATATTTTTGTTAGCATTGGTTTTTATTTTTAATAAATTCTCAAGGGAAGCATTGCTTCCCTTGCTTCCATGGACCGCACGCCACTGATTTTTATAATGCGTTTCCTTGTGTGATAGGCAACCCAATTTGCAATTTAATGTCCTCTTATCGCCTTTAAATTCCTATTTTCATGTACTATAATGATATTCATTCCATATTACCTCAAGAAGGCATTGCATGCTAAGTGATTGCCATGACAACAGTAATCAACAACAAGAGTAAAAATAAATATCTCATAGAAGTTATTACATGTCTTTTATTGTCTTCTACAAAAGATAACATATAAGTAATGTACAAGACCACACACAAGCAACCTGTATTACCACATTGGTCTTCCACACATTACATTGGTGACGCCCGTCGATAAGAAGAAGAAAGAACTTAGATAATCAACACCAGATCTTCAATAATTCCATTGCTCTGGTTTTCTGTCTGCCGACAAACAAAGCCTGCACTCCTGGAATCTTGAAACGGTTATTTGATTATCTCACGCAAGCAGTCGACTTTCAGAAGTTTATAAATATCCTTTTTTATCATTTAAATAAGATAAGTAATCTGTATTATATTGGTTACGTTTCAATATGGCAAGTTTATACTCTCCATGGCAATCATACTCTCCAACAGGCAATTTCACCTAGTACTTCCTACAATCTTAGGACAATGCTATGAATGCTGCCTCTGTTTTATGATTACAACCACACTTCTTCCATTCCTACGGACAAAATGAATACAACTACGTTTATCAATGTCAACCACAAACTTACTGCTTAGGTTAACGCTTTTAGATTCAATTAACATAGTTAATTTTAATCTTAAAAGTTACAACAAATAAATCGTAACGCAAGCATCACTTGTTCACGAAGCACTTATTATGTTGTTCCTTGGTTTTGTTCACGTTCCTAAATTTTATTTCTTTCTTTCTAGTAAGAATTACAGAACGTCCTAACAAGTGATTCCTGTACCATCAAGTTTATTATTTTTTTAATTAGGTTAAGTTTGCGGCAACACCTTGCAATAAGCAACTCATGTTTTTGCCTTAAGCAGTTGATGCCCCTTAGCTATCAGCAGCAAAGGCCTTTCAATTCTTTGATTATTAGCACCTAATTATTAGCATAAGTTTTATTGTAGTAGCATTTAAGGAACCATTGAAAAGATGCAAACGACCTCAATTTTTTTGTAGATAGTATACATTAAACTAGCCAATACATACAAGTACGACATTAATGTACGCTATTTTTTTTTGTTGAGGAATGCATTAAATGCCCTTTTGACTCACGGCTCATTTCTTTTGGTACATGTTCAGCCTTTTTTTACCCGGAGTGTAATGTAATGATATTCATTCCATATTACCTCAAGAAGGCATTGCATGCTAAGTGATTGCCATGACAACAGTAATCAACAACAAGAGTAAAAATAAATATCTCATAGAAGTTATTACATGTCTTTTATTGTCTTCTACAAGAGATGACATATAAGTAATGTACAAGACCACACACAAGTAACATGTATTCCCACATGGTCTTCTATACGTTACAGTACTATTATTTGTGTGTATTATGTACTGTGTATTATTGGACATTGTTCCTTTTTTTGAGTATTTCTACTAGTTTCTTATGGAATATGGAACAAAACTATGTGATGGTGTCACATTTTTTGAGATATGGGTGTTTGCATTTCGCTCGAATTTGGATCAAACTTGCTTATGGCTAATTTCATACCAAATCGACTAGAGACGTATTTCAAAGTCTCAGATTTGGTTCGAATTTTGTCCTTGTATAGATATATATGAAATGTCATTAAATTATTTTTTCTAAATTTTTTGGATTAACAATGGCCGAAGTAGAAGTTTTTAAAAATTCCGATTTTTAGCAAATTCTGCTACCCGTCACTCTACATCATCTAACTGAACTTGTCATAACTCCCTTGTTTTTTGAGTTAACTGGCTCATCCAGGTGTCAGATTAAAGCTAGTTCTTGGATCTTTCAGAATATATCAAGAAACGTGCAAAAAAATAAGGGAGTTATGACAAGTTCAGTTAGATGATTCAAAAACTTCTACATCGGCTATTTTTAATTCAAGAAAATCTGGAAAAAATAATTTAATGACATTTCATACGTATCTATTCAAGGACAAAACTTAAACAAAATCTCAGACATTGAAATACGGCTCTAGTTGATTTGGCATGAAATTAGCCTTATGTCAATATGATGCATCAGACTACACGTCCCCACGCTGCACTGAATATTCGAACACTAGGTTTGCTTATATAACAATATCATTTATATAATTCAAATTTCCAGTAATAAATTATTTATTTATTTATTTATTTATCACTATATTCAACACAATTTATAAAATAGACTACGTAATTAAGCAAAATGTAAAACCGAACTATTTATAGATATCAAGCTCGATGTATATTATCCAGTTCTTTTATACCATCTTAAATAGGATTCTTTTTAAAGAATTTAATAGAACATTTTAAAATTTTCTATAACAATTTTGTTTTAATTCTGCATTTTAACCAAATTTGGAAAAGTATTTCAAGGAATTCCTGTAACATCTTTAACCATAAAACATAATAATAATAATTTATTAATAGGTAATAAACGACTTACTTAATTAGGCAAAACGACTTTAGATGTAATACTCAATTCTGAAGAATTCAGGAAATCTTTGATAGTTTTTTGGGGATTGAATATTTTTGGATATACGAATACTTCATGTAATATTTCCCACAGATCTATTATACAGAGTAACCGGCGACCATTTATATAAATAACATAGATTACAACAATATAGAAAATACATTTTATAGGGCGTAAATGATAGCAATTATATAAAAAGAAAAAAATATACCAATTAGTATTTTTGTTTCTAATAGTTATATCGTTTTCGACATTTGTTTCTAAATATTAAAAAAATCTTAACTATATGTGTCTATTTTATAATTCTTCCTAGTTATTTGCATGTTTGCTTGATATCTAATTCATATGGAAGATTTCTCGCTATGCTGGCAGTCGTTCTCTGTAGCTCAGTTGGTAGAGATACCACCTAGACAGTGGAGGGTCCTGGGTTCGAATCCCAGCAGGGTCGATAAATTTTTCTATATGAATTTGCATTCAAAATATTATTTAATGTAAAATCATTATCCAACTTGATAAAAATTAACTCTATCTAAAATATATATGTATATATACATACATACATACATACATACATACATACCCTTGAAGTTTGTACCTACCACTGTTCTGAATCATCGCCTCGTTTAAGTAAGAAATAATATTGTTACTCACATTAAAATTATTTATTATTAATGCCATTGTCTTTTAATTCCTGTTATTAATTGACGCTTACTGATAATTCGAACTGGCTCAATATTGCTATAAATTTTTGTTTAATTTTTAATCAAATTAGTAACAAAGGTACTGCTACCTAACCTATACATTTTCTTAAAAGAGTAATTTTCTGTCGATACATTATACGAAAATATTGATATTAATTGTTACACCTCCACTTAGCTGTATTTGGTTAATTTGTATTGAACAATGAACACGCTTTTTAACTATGCAGGTGTTTGATAGTAGATAAAAAGCAAGTACTATATTTTTACACTGTTTATATAATGTTTGTATACGCGTTCAAGTCTATTGCTGTCAATCTAATGTTATTTGTATGCCACATAATCCGCTAATTAAGATAATAATAATAATAATAATAACTACTACAACTCCTAACCTAAACCAAGGCCCCAGAAGCTATAAGCTTGTGCGGGAGGGAGGGGGCGATTATTATTATTATGTAGGCCCAATGTGCGGCTGCAGCCGACTTACAGATAGAACAGCGCAAATCCCACATTTGTGTCACAGCTAAGGAAAACTGCAGAAAACCTTAACCAGATCTGCCGGCGCCGGGAGTCGATCGCGGGCCGCTTGGGTGAAAGTCCGGCACGCCAGGCATTACACTACCAAGGCGGTAATCTAAAGGTATTTCATCGCTATTGTGTCCATCATCTATTGTAATCTTATCTAAACTTTTTTTATTTAGCGAAGCAAAAATTATCAACTGGAATGCGAACTACTTCAATTAATGAGGCAATAAATAAATTATGATTGTTAATTAATGCATGTCCCAGAAAGTTCTGCACCATTTTCAAATTCAAATTTACCGGGGTATTGTATTTATTATTAAGTAGTATTTTATCTGCTTAACAATAAGCTTAGATTTTATAATTTTAATAGAATAGAAAAATGTTAAAAAGTAGGATACAGAAATGATAATTTGATCCATAAATAACAGGAAGCTTTATACAGCTTAAATGTTAAGGAAACTAATACCACACGGAGCCGGACATTTGGGCGCGGCCGTTTAGGCGCGGCCATTTGGGCGCGGCCGTTTCGCCGCAGCCACTTCGGCGCGAGGACACTTCGGCGCAGGGACACTTTGGCGCGGACCACTTAAGGCGCAGGGACACTTCGGCGCGGACCACTTAGGCGCGGGGACACTTCGGCGCGAGAAATTGTCTAGGATTATGTAATGAACAAAATCTACGGGTACTTACAGGTAATAAATACAGTATGATGGCTGAAATACAGTATTAGATAAGTACGGTATGATGAGAAAAAACCCTATATTTGCCAATCACAAAAGCTCGTATGCACTGCCAGATTTAAGAAAAAGTTTCTCAGCTGATAAAGCATTAGAATTAACATTCTTCTGCAAATCTCTGCATAAAGAAATAATTTGTAATAAGAACTTAATTTGTTTATTATAAATCCCTTATTGTTTATAAGAATATCATGTTTGATAATCATGTTATTATAAATTTTATAAAATCAATTAAATCAAATAGAAAAATTGACATTAACATTTAATATCGTAACATTGATAAATACTTGTCCTACTTCACGAATTTTGTCTCAGTACGTACACCTATAAATGCGCGTCCACTGCTTAAAGACAAAAAGCACTGGAATGAATAACGCAGTTTAACCAATCCAAGCGGAATTCTGGAATTAAGAAGGTGTATGTGTGTACATAAAAATAAAAAAGGCTACTCTTATAATAGGGTAGCTTTTCCCAAAAAATTAGACTAATGGTCAAAAAAATTTTATTTAAAGCTCTCCGAATGTTTTACCCTAATTTGCCGCGAAAAAATATACATGCCCCGAACTGCATATAAACTATAATATAACTTATAAATTCGAATAAGAAAATCACAGTTGATTCCACTGCCTATTTGGGCAGAGATGTTCAAAATCTCTTTCTTAATCTCGAATGACCCTTTCACTATTTTGATGAAACCATTGTTTACAGCATCTGGCAGATGAATTAGACTCAACGAAAATTGTAATATTAAGATTCAATAATTTGTTGATTAAGTTAAAGCTTAATCTTTCTTTACTACTGATTGTGATACAATGTATTTTGATGTAACGTTAAGTATATTTTGTATTTTGTAATAACTTCTCAATTTGATGTTTTAACAATCTCAGAAATCGCTTTTGCCACGACCCATTTTCAGTCATATGTAGTATATAAGGAAACTTTTAAAATTACTTTCATCAAGACATGACGATTAAAAGCATTGAAGGGTTTCCCTATATACAACATTCGTTGTGTAACTTACAATCCTTCGGATTTTCGTGAGTGATTATTTAAATAAACGCAACCAAACATAATCAGTTGAAAGTTCTATGCCTAGCACTCCTCTCTCCCAGCTTACCCTGCTCTCTTCTTACATATCTTTCTCTCTGGCTTACCCCTCCCCTGCGGTTTATTCTACATACATAAACGGAAATTCTACCTTAGAAAATGATAAGATTAAAATCAAAAATCGATCTTGTTTAAAAAATTCAATTTTGAAAATTTATTCTTTGGTAACTTTCCATGGAAATATTTCTGGAAACTTATTGAAATGGCAAATGTAAAAAAAAGTTGATCCCAAAGTGTGTTCCGTAGAACCCTGGGGTTTCGTGGAAATATTTTGAGGTTCCACGGGACCAGTTGTAAGTTCTGTAATATAACGAAAGGATACCACTTACAAAGCTTTAAGCTTTCCTACAATAACGGCCTAATTACTATTTATTTGTTAGTGCCTTTTGCTACCACTTATTTATGTGAAATACAAAAACAAAATATCGGAATAAACTGGATGCTACACAGCGAACTCTTTAATATAAAAAAAGAATCACGTAAATCGGCCCAGTGGAACTCTCAAACGAACTGGAACATAACATAACCTTTTATCAACAGATGAATCCATGCAAGGGTAATTTAAATCTTTGGCTTTTATTAAAAACGTGCCCACTAATATGCCGAATAAAATGAAATGCAAAGTAGTATTTGTTATCAACAAATTAACAAATTATTAAATCTTAATATTCAAGTTTAGTTGAGTCTAATTCATCTGCCAGGTACTGCATGATGGTGGAAGACAAAAAATCGATTATTGAAGCTTCATTTAAAATAATTGGAACTTTGCTTCATCTTCCAAATCTTGCAAATGTTGAGTCCGACTTCCAGTCATATTCTAAGACATAACAGTCGATGAAAGGTTGATACGGAATATAGTCTACTAGATTTCGGAAGCGCATTTTTATTTCTCGATAACACTCAAGTCCTCATTATTATTGAAACTCTCTATTTGGGATGAGGGTAACAAGTTTCGTTCGTTTTTTTCTAATTATTAAAAATCTAGTTCTGGTATGTCATTGATGTTTAGTTTAGCATTCTTGTTAAATCTTTATTTTATAATTCTTTAAGAAGAGCCAAAACGTCGTAGTTTATTCTTGTTGTTTGTGTAGACTGTTCTTTTAAGACTTGTACAGTCTTGTCAAGACTTGTGGCTATATATGACTCGTATGTTCTGAAATATAGTTTGACTTAATGCAGTCTAGCCTTGGAATCAGACCAAAATATTCGTTCACAAATTGCACCAACAAAAATGTGAAGGGTGCATTTTTTGATGCCTGTGGCGTAATATGTAGCATTTTGATACTTGAATGCTAGTTATTCTTTTAAAATATATCGATATATACCAATCATTCATTCCACAATTGCTGTAGTTCATTGAACAAAGCTTTTACCAAGGTTTGTATTTAAACGTCAAATATTTTGCAGCAGAATTCTTTCAGTAGTTCTAATAGGAACAATAAAGCCCAAAGGATCGATACTTCTTTTTGTAGGTAGTACGTATGACTGACTGAAATTTTTGACTTTAATTTAATTTGGAAAACAAGGTAATCTTTATCACTATTCCATAACATTCCAAGTACCTTTTCGACAGGAAGATTTGAATCAGTAGTTAACTCTTTGTTTGTATTTGTTTTTAAATCTTCAGGGAGAAAGATTAACATTTTTTTGAGTTGCTAACAAAATTATATGTTTATCTGGAATCCTCCAGCTTTATGGATTTTAATAATTTCTTGGCCTTTGATAATTGCTTGATATTCTCTCTAATAATTCTCTTATTACAATAGAAATTACTGCTTCTGGATATCTTTCAGCAAAACGTCGTGCATTGGTGTTAACATACATTGCAGTTTTTTCCTTCTCTCTGTCTGTCCAATCATTTCCATAAAACGCGTTGAAAGGCAAGGAATCGGGAATCAATGCATTATTGAAGCTAACTCCATCTATTTTATAGGTTTGTTAGGGTTTTACGCCAAAATGAGCCATCATTAACAGTATTTTCTTCTATTTTTCTTAACTATTCTTTTTCAGGTATTCCTGAAATTTTGTATTATGCCAAGTGTAAAATTAGGATCACTACATTTTCTTTTCCATTTCTTTTTTAAGAACACATAATCATAACTTTTCGGGAATTGGAAATTTTCGTCTTTCCACAGCAAACCGGATTCATTTCTCCACTCAACATTTGCCGATATATCTTCATGTGATTTAGACTTGTTTTAGTCTGTAGAATGTGTACCGATACAGATTCCACATTAATAGGTTCAATTTCATGAAGTAATTGTGAATGGGCTATGAGATCCAAAAGAATATATTCTTGGTATATTTGTGAATATTTTGAAGGAGGCGCTTGAAGTTTATATTTTCAAATTCTAATTTTCTTTTGATTAGTTTTGCTTCTGCATTATTTTTGGTTTCTTCTTTAATTTCGCTAAAGCTTCTTTAGATTTTAATCCGGGTTTAAACATTAATATTCATGAAGTAATCATTGAAGTTAGTTTCGTCATGGAAACAGAACAGGGAAAATCAATGCTTTTTATTTCGTGTCAATTTATTTGGATTTCCATTGGCCTCTTCTGGTATATGATTGCGTCGTTGTCCTCTTGATCGAATTGTTGTTATTTTTTCGTTTAGAACGTCGCAGTTTGTTCATTATATCCGTTTTGGCACCAAATTGCTTTACTTTTTGTCGTTTGTTGAATGAATTAGAAACCTATTTAATTTCAGGTCACCAACTTTAATATAATCGAAAATTCTAATGACATCAAGAAATTCCCAGGCTCCCAAGAAAAATACAATTGGTACAATAATATTAAAATTTCCCAACAATATCAATTATATCTTTAATAGTAATACCATTGCATTAGTTAATACAAGATGGAGATTACTTTGAACATTGTACTTCCATACGTAATCAGTGAAGCAAAATAAACATTAGCTTTGTCAAACTTGTCATCAAACGGATGCTATCCTTCAAACATCATACCTAATTATAAATACATTTTTAGAGACGGATACCTGCTGTTTATTTTATCTATGAAGCATGACCCACTAGTATTTAAAACAAGTAAAATAATGTTATAAGTTCCAGTGTAGTACAAATTTGTTTTGAAATAAAACGGTTTGGAATTTTCTATCAATTAAAACTGGTCGGTTGAATAAATAACACTGTTCCGTTACCGGATGCAAAATATTTAATTCTCTGACAAATTGTATAACGGTATTTGCTATCTTTGCACAGCGGTATTTAAATCATTGTTGAATTGCCACAATTTTGTGATGTTATTGATTGGAATTGTATTATAACGAAGATGCTAAAATCTACTTAAAAGTTGGAACGGTATAGATAGAAATTAATTTAAATTTATTAATGTATACAATTTAGAATTCTAAAATACAACCGCAAAGTCACCTGTAAGTGTTAAAAATTTTATTGTTCTCTATTCTACTCTCACTGAAGTGTCTATCGTTTTTAAGGAAAAAAAGATTGAGGTTGTTCAGATATTATGTGTCTGATGACCTGGGAATTGTTAGGAATGAAACTCTTACATATCAAGGTAACATGCATTTTAATAGCAATACATTTATTTCTTTTTGATTTATAATAGAATCATACCTAATTAAGGATAAGTTTAATGCTATTTCTAATTAAGTAATAAAGATAAAGATAAGGATAAAAACAACCAAATTGGAAACTTTGGATGCATTACCTATGTACAACTTAGATAGACACTCTTCTATTGTCCGTCTCACGTTGGGACTACAGCGAAGGAAAGATAGGTATCACTATAATCGTCTCTCATCCAACCGCTAATGGTAATGAGTTACTGACTCTTCCTCTGGTTACACTTTTCTCAAATCAAAGTTTCAAATATTTTTTGTCTAAAAAAAGCTGCTAAACAAAACCATGCGATTGGGCAATTTGTAAAGTCCTTTCCTTGTCTTAAATTAATTTTATTGGTTATTACTCACATATAAATCCTTACAGGGCGTTTTAAGTATAGGTTTTAGTAACTAGCTAGTAAAGGAGATGAGATGCCGTTGCATTAAACGTCGACTAACTAACTATAGATATATGAATTTAAATGTTTATTAATCAATCTTGGTAATAACGTTTTTCGGTGTCACGCCTAAATATCAGAGACGTAATATCATCAGACGAAATATCACGTTTAAAATATCACAAAACAAAATATCATAATAAAAAATATCCCAAGAATAAATTATCATAATAAAAAATATCTCAAGAACAAAATATCACATGACGAGATATGCTAAAGTTTTAATAAAATTTTATTTTTAGTAAAATTTTATATTTAATAATAATTAATTATTCGATATACGGACCCTTCTGAACCCAGGTAAACCAATGACACTGAGTTGTAGAGGGTAACTCAGAGAACAAATAAGAAAATAAAAATAATAAGAAAAACAATGTTAAAATCGCTATTTTGAGGTTAGAATGTTATGATGTTAGGTTACAGTTAGTAAAAAAGTTGGCTGTATTTACGTGAAAATGGCGTAAAAATGGTGTTTGTGTCATATGACAGGAAGATTTTATAATTTTTACCTGTTTTTACATGTACGCATACTATAATTACAGTTGTAAATAAGAACGTAAATGTAATTATTTGTATATGAGTATTTAAATGTCGATAGAGGTTTTTTACTGAGTAAAATAAATTATTATTATATTTTAAACATAATGGTGATATTTTATATTAGGATATTTTTTCATAAGATATTCTGTCCTTAGGATATTTTTGCATGTGGTATTTTGACTATGATATATTGTCGTGTGATATTATGACTGTGATATTTAGACATGTAACCCGTTTTTCGCCCTTTCAACGAGATAAAACGTACACTGTAAAAAATGAGGTAAAATTACCTTGGGAAAGAGGTAACTTTTCGCTATTATTTGCGGTATTTTTACCCTAAAATTAATTTTACCTATACATTTAGTAGTTTTACTATTTGTGGTAAAATGCCCTGTAATTATGTAAAATTATACAAATATAAGTAATTCTACTACATTGAACTGGTTAAAATCACTATCCATAATATAAATTTACATAACTCAGACAATTTTTTCCTTACAAATGTATAATTGCTCAATAACTTAATTCATTTTTAGTGTAATATTAAAGATAAGATGAACTTGAACAAGAATAGTGTAATTTTACCCTTAATTAATATTTCGCTGATCGCACTTGTTTGTGACCTTCGTTTCGTGAAAGAATTCAGGAATCCATTATGAACCCATCCAAATAGGCTTTTTGGGGAATGGTCGGAATGGTGTGTACCATTCTTTTATGATTTCGGCGAGGCGTACTCTATCGATATCGAACGAAGTGTTCATTCTGTTGCTCATTAATATTTTGTTTTTCGTTGTAGTGTAGTGCGCATTTATTAAAGGCAAATATTTACACGTATGACCGAAGATGGGAAGAATTTTATTTTATAGTAGAAGTTAAAAAATAATAATCGGTAAGTACCTATATGTTAAAATTACAAATTTAAACCAATAAAATAAAAATATTTAATTTAATGTTTTTCTAGGATGAATCAAAAATTGAAGAATTCGAAATAAACTAGCATAACTGTAATTGAGAAAGGTACTCGTGTATAATTGTTTATATAATTTATAATTTTTTAATTTTCTAGGTGGAGTCGAAACTTTATCTGAATGTCTTTGAGAGACCAAATATTTCCGAAAGCCCCTGAAAAGAAGTTCTGTTAATGTCTTATATTTTATATAAGTACATACGTTCAATAAAAATTACTTTGATTTTATTTTGTTTCATACAATTCCCAGAGGAACGATTGAATTTGCAAGTACTTTCGCAAGTCATCGTTACATTCAAGAAGTATTTTCACATTTGTATTTTAACCCTGAAAAGTACTATTGCCATGAAATATTAACTTTGCCATGTAACTTTACACAGGTGTTTTAATGTTAAAATGTAAAATTACATTGAGATTGTAATTTTAATCTGTAAATTTGCTTAAAAAGGAAACATTACAATGCAAATTTAACCTAATGTTGAAATTTCCCCACTTCCTATGAAAATTACACTTTGAAGTAAATTTACCCCAAAAAATGGAGGTAACATAGTTGCCTCCATTTTTTAGGGTATAATTCACCGGTAATTTTTTAGAGTGTAGATAAAAAATATTTAGCACTCTGAAAATCCCTTAGACTGATAAAGCCGATGTGGCCACATGCCCACCTAAATGTTTTTTCATAAAATGGTTCCAAGAAATACTTTCTCAAATAATGAACAATTAACATTTACTTAGAACTAGACACTGTATTGTTAATTATGATTTCTTAAACGAAAGAAATTAAGGAATTTTAGCTTACATAGCTATTGAAGATTTATCGACTACGCATTGGATTTTATAATTTTTACCTGTTTTTACATGTACGCATACTATAATTACAGTTGTAAATAAGAACGTAAATGTAATTATTTGTATATGAGTATTTAAATGTCGATAGAGGTTTTTTACTGAGTAAAATAAATTATTATTATATTTTAAACATAATGGTGATATTTTATATTAGGATATTTTTTCATAAGATATTCTGTCCTTAGGATATTTTTGCATGTGGTATTTTGACTATGATATATTGTCGTGTGATATTATGACTGTGATATTTAGACATGTAACCCGTGTTTCGCCCTTTTAACGAGATAAAACGTAGATAAAAAATATTTAGCACTCTGAAAATCCCTTAGACTGATAAAGCCGATGTGGCCACATGCCCACCTAAATGTTTTTTCATAAAATGGTTCCAAGAAATACTTTCTCAAATAATGAACAAATAACATTTACTTAGAACTAGTCACTGCATTGTTAATTATGATTTCTTAAACGAAAGAAATTAAGGAATTTTAGCTTACATAGCTACTGAAGATTTATCGACTACGCATTGGATTTGTCAACAAGAAAAATGATTACTGTAGAAAGAAGAAGAGAACATTTGAAATTTTAAAGGCTTTAATGTCAAAATAATACATATTTAATTGATTTAAGCCGGCGGGAACTGCAAAGGATACCCTTGTCCATATGAATTCAACTCTTTCATTCTATTTCTAGACTCAAAAGAAACCAGAGATTGAGCAAAGCTAATAATTCACAAACAAAGGAATCGTATATTTTATGAACTCGATCTTTAACAACTTCTAGAGACCAAACGACTTCACAAATCCTTTTCTGACAAATCGTACAGAACCCCGTACGAAATATGGAACGGAAAAAATGAAATAAAAGGAAAAATGAGGTGACTGACATCAGAGGTCAGTCTTAATATAAGATGCACTGACTCACTATTTGATCATCCTAGGACAGAGATCAACTCTTTCAAGAAGGTGGATGCAGTGAAAATAAATTTAATTTTAATTAAGAAGTTGTTGGAGACAAAAAATTCCAACCTGGCTAGTATGGGGGGAAATATCTTCCAATAATAGCGAAACAGGTGAAATTTACAATTCTGAACACAGATAAATGCTTATAACAGAAATATTATGAAATAACAGAGCGCGTACAATTAAGGCAGAATTTCCTATTATTTTTAAGATTTTGTCGAGCGGTCCTTTTTGCCGTGGTCCTTTCAAGAATCCAGCAATGTTGATTGTTTCCTAATATCCATTTTTGCTGGCGTAACATTCAATTGTACTACTTAATAAGATGGGAAATAAAATGAAATTCATTTATTGCCATTATTGTGAATGACTCCCATTCATGTGGACCTTAAAAGTTTGTATGCCGAAGTCACAAGTCATAAGTAATTCGGCGACAGACCGAAAGACCAGACAGAAGCTACTTGGAAGAACGTGGAGGGATAGGATCGCGGGATCTGAAGGATATAGGTCCTAAAGCTATTGCCGTAAATGTGGTCTCTTGAAAAACCATAACCAGTATCATTCACATCCCATTGTGTACTGTCAAGATAATTATTTATTCAAAAAGATGTTAACTTAAAATTTTATTTTAATTAAATTGAATTAAATTTAAGGTCTAGAGAACAACTCACAGATATAATTTTATCTCTAATAAAGACTTCAATAATCTGAGAGGTGTTTACTTTGAAATGAATAGCGTGTAATTTAGGCAATTGTGCCTCTCAAATCATGAATGGTAGAATCATTGGTCTTCACCTATACTATCCTAGAATTTTTAAACTTAACAAGTAATAATACTCAGTAAATAGCCAAAGTTACTATTTATGGCAGTTTTTTTAATGAAAAATATTATCTAATCGCCACGTATCTACCCTTAGTAAATATAGTAAATACATCAATTTATTTGCCTACTCCGAATTTTGTAAAACATTTATATAAATCTAGTTAACACATAGTTACTGTGCCATAAACAGATTAAAACAGACCTTTGACTTACATATGTAAATCTGTATAGAACATTAATAAATGGGTTAACGGTGTAAACAAGGTAGCAGAAGAAAAATGGAAATACCATGATTTATTACAATATAACAAGTGAAACATTGCGGATTCTCAGACATTAATGAAATTACCAATACTGTCAAAGTTTATAGCAAAGGGAAATACTGGTTTAACCGGTATATGACTGCTAATTTGTGGGGGTAAGCGTGGTTAATAATAACCACTTCAGTTTTCAGAGATTACTGCCAGTGTTCTTAAAAACCATTTCTCCGCATATAATGGTTCTTATGAATAAATTCCATTAAAACATTCATATTCTTGTAGTTCCAGTACCACAATGGTTACTTACAACAGCAAAATATAGTTTGTTTAAAAATATTATGACAAAAATGACATTAAAATTTTAAAACGGTAGTTGGTACGACCACAATAAAAAAATGTGGCTGTAAAAGCTCTTTACATTGCAAAGTACCGAAAATCATCGGTATCAGTTTTGTTCGTGTGTAAAAATCTCGCTTAATGTTTCTCAATAAAAACTTATAAGGTAACTTTAAGCTTAACTTCATTTTAGCTAATCAAGCTTAAGAAAACTTTATTATAACTATTGGACAATTTTCTTACATTTTTCTTATTTTTTGGGCGCTCTGAAGTTGTAACACACCACCTATATATTTATCCTAGGCGTAGGTTTTAAGTATTCCCAGAGGAGCAGAGGCTTGGTTAAAGGTTATAGTTAGGGTAGATAAGGTTAGGATAGGTTAGCTTAAGTTTTTTCACTATTTTTCCTCCTCCTGGAAATTTTTAGTGGCATATGTGCAGAAAAAATGTATATGTGCTGCATCTCAATTTCACAAGCATTCAAAAGGAAGAATATGCAATGAATTAATGGCCAGTTTTCCTGCAGCCACATGCTCCGCCGCATCCTTTTCTGCAATTGCCTGAAATGAAACCCAATAAGGTTTCGGGTTCGGGTACTGGCGAGCCGATTAGTGCCAAGTTTCCAGTCCCAGCCTTCTAAATTCTAAAAAAGCATCGTGTTTTACGACTTTCACGTTTTTGTCATTTTTTCGAATAGTTAGAGCTTCTTGTACATAAGATGCACTCAAATGTAAGTGTATGATACCGTACAGCATTTGTTGTTGCTGTCAAGCAAGATCGAATTTGCTTTTTGTTGTTAATTTTACGAAACGTTGATAGCGGACTTCTTCCAAGGTTTGCTTTTTCCATGTCTCCGCCATACAAAGCTACGAGAAAGCGTACTCAAGCGTTTGCAATGTCTTCTGGTTTAACATCCTGATTTTCTGAAATTGTTAATGGTGGCTTCGTTTTTCCTTGTATTAAGGGGGACGATGTATCGCAACCACTAAACGCACGAAGAAACAGAATATTTTCAGCTGCTTTTATGTTTCAAACTATTTACGGAATATAGTCTTTTAGCAGTTTTGTCTCTGCCAGGTTTTCAAAAGTAAATGTTGCTTTGGAGCTCTGCTAATGCTTTGTCAACGACAAAAACAGTAAAATGCTGAATAAAAAAAATCGCTGTGTTAACAATCAATACATCAGCATCTTTTTCAGTCTACTTAACTGTAATAACAGCCTTTTCGAGTAACTCGTTAAATATTAGATTGACAAGAAAAGTGTTTATACAAAGGAATGTTGGGAATCTTCAAATTTGTTACAGACATTTTTTCGTAGGATCAACCGTTAAGCAATTATTTTGAAAAAAAAACATTTTTTGCACCTTTCATCCAAGATGGCGCCTCGGGCATCCCTTCTCCAAGGTCGAAAACTTTTTCATCAAGGTTCCGACCAAAAACAACATATATCAAAATCATTTCTACCCCACCTTTTGTAGTGTAAAAATCCTAACGGAACTAAATTAGCTATACAGGTTAACATGTTTTGGACACCGAAAATAGTAGTTAAGGCAAAGAATATTCTGCAGTAAATGTCATCTAAATGTGGTAAATGTATTTACAAATGAAGCAAATGTGGCAAATGTCTGGAGATATAATTATGTAGTAAATGATAGCAAATGTGGTGTACCAAAAATAATATAGTGGTTAACTTCTCGTACTAGTATACAGACAAAAGTTTGGAAAATATGTGCATATGCAATAAGGCCACATAAATATCCTATTTTCACGTCACATGGTCCCGATATGTCATGTCAACATGTATCACTGAGTGGACCTTTAAATGGGCTCTTTATTGGTATCCCACATGATGCATGTCGTAATATGCCCACGCTCATAGCCCATTTTCAGGTCACACGGTCATGAGATTAAAATTCCCTTTTAATGGGCTACAATATACAATGATACATAACCCATATCCTCATTTAAACATTTTATGACCTTGATCTAAACCATTACCGTTTTGTCGAGTTGGGTTGCAGTAAAAAACTTCAAGATATGACTCTACATATAGCTCTGTTAATATAGATTTTAAATCAGACGGTTAGTGTTCGTAATCTAGAGAGTACAACAGACAGGTAGGAAATCGAAAACATAAAGTAGCGCTTTTGCTACTTAATAATCCGTAAATCAGCGACCGTCAATCATAATTTGTATCCGGCTATAGTATCAGCTGATAAGAAAGAAAAATGCTAATTCTGATAAAAGGGTAATTTTTCAGTTATTCACGGTACATCTAATTGTAAATAATTAGTCAATAGTCAATAAGTGTGGCCAATTTTATTAATTAAAAAAAATGACAATTTATTTAGTTCATAACAATTAATTGTATGCTAATGATTCATTCACGTACCTATACATTACTAGCTTTTATGATAATAAATTTTATAAGAATAATTACATTACGCGTACAGTGCTCCCTGGAACAATGAATCAGACGATAATCATTTTGTTGTGGTTAAATAATTTGCATTTCTTGTAGTTTTTAGTGTTGTTTTATAGCATAAGAATATGCGATAAAAAATATATACACCGTGTTCGTTGTAACATTTACTATAGGGAATTAATATGGGAAATCTGAAACGTGCCAAATAGTTCGTTCTCGGATAAAAGTCGGTGAAATTAATAGTTGCAATCGATAGATAAGATATTCTAACGTACTGTCCAAAAATATTACCCTTAATAACAATCCCAATTCTTCACAAATTATAAATTCATGAATTATTTGCAAAACATTAATTTAAAAGCTGAAACCTGAAAAGTTGACGCGACTTGTCTCCGTGGTTCAATGGTTAACGTTCCTATTGCTAAACCGCACGGGCTCGTGGAATACAAGATTGAACCCCGTCACAAACACAACTTTTTTTAAATTTTATTTGTCATTAATCTTTAATTTAATAACAATTTAAATAATTTGTTATTATTCTTTTATTCGAAAAACGTACAATAAATAATAAATTAGAAATAAAAACTGATGATGTTTTTTCATACTGGATACTACAAGAACCAATTTTTACAATATTAGTTTATTAACACTTAAAATCCTGGAGATTTAAATACATTTAAAGTTTCAGTATTGACAAGTACTTATTTTACATTTTATTTATTTTAATTTGAAATAAATACGTAATGAGAATTCTTGAACTCACGTTTTATTAATTGGGTATCATTATTTCTTATTTTTTATTTATTTCTTGTACGTTTTTCGAATAAAAGAATAATAACAAATTATTTAAATTGTTATTAAATTAAAGATTAATGACAAATAAAATTGAAAAAAAAAGTTGTGTTTGTAACGGGGTTCGATCTTGTATTCCACGAGCCCGTGCGGTTTAGCAAGTCGAACGTTAACCATTGAACCACTGAGACAAGTCGCATCGACTTTTTAGTTTTCGGCTTTTAAATTAATGTTTTGCAAATAATTCATGAATTTATAATTTCTGGAGAATTGGGATTGTTATTAAGGCTAATATTTTTGGACAGTACGTTAGAATATATTTTCAATCGATTGTAACTATTAATTTCACCGACTTTTATTCGAGAACGAACTATTTGGCATATTTCAGATTTCCTATACTAATTCCCTATTAGTAAATGTTACAACGAATACGGTGTATATTTATATCATATTATAAATGCAAATTCGTATCCAAGTGGGTCAATCTACATACATAAAAACCAATCAGGGTGATAATTTTTCTATACAAATTTAAATATATTATTATTATTTATCTGAAACATGTGATTGTATCCAGATATTTCAAGTAATAAAATTTTGTATTAAATTTATGATATGGCGTATTTACATCTCTTTAGGCTGGAACCCAGACGTTTTTCTGTCCCACTGGAAGCATTCGCTACTGTGGCTTTGCATTGTGGGGTGAATTTAAATAATCACTTTACTGTATTATAAAGAATGTAAAATGCTCGTTTTATATTGTATAAGGTAAAGTAAATGGTGGATGAAGTGTATAAAAATATTCAAGTTCATATTTAATCTTTTTTTTTCATTTTTATTACTTTTAGCATAATAAGAAATATTTTACATTTTTATTTCGTTTGCTTATTACGTTACATACTTTACTTTTTGTTGTATTTTTTCGTTTCTTGATATTCTTGTTTTTATTATCATTTTACCATATCTGAAAAGATATACAAATATTTATTATTAAATTGTTAAGGTGATTTTTTTAATACGAATTAATGTTTTATTTAATAACGAAAATTCTTACTACGTTATTATAAATAGTAATTTATGATTTTAAACTTTTGCGCATTTTAAAAAATATTTTTTTAATAATAATGGTTTCGTTATTTAGTATTGCATTTTATTATTGAAAGTCTATGCACACTTTGAGCTCCTAGAGTGAATGGATACATACGGTGGTGTACAGAAGCGAGGAAATTAGTGTACACCCAGTTGCGTGATTCTATCTGTATATTATATTGGCGTTATTTTTTGATTTTATTTGTAATATAATTTTAAAATTTTATTTTCAGATCTGTGTTATCTAGTTTTCTAAAATTGTTATCGTGTAGTTGTTATTTTTGTCATTGTTATAATTTTTGTTCTGCAACTATTAGTAAACATCAGACTTCAAACAGTAAGAAAATCTAGTTAAATCTCGATATGTATTATAAATATATATTTTGCAAATTATTTTTCCTACTTATGAGTTTTTAACATCAACTTTTCTAGAATTGGTACTTAAGCGTACTATAATTTAACTGATCATACTTTAATTTGAATTTTTATAAATATTTTTTAATTATTGCATTTAGTTTTTTTAAGTTTGTTCCACTATTATTGTTTTGTTTCCTATTAATAATTGAATTCGTTCTATACGCTTTGTGCTATTAATAGTTTCCTAATTGTTATTAGTTCTCACCATTATTGTACCACCAAACGTGTTTATTAATTTATTATCAACTCTTCTCAGATTCATTGTTGCTACCTAAATGGGCTGTCCTTTAAATATTCTGGTTATGATATCAACTTATTTTCTCATTTATTATAAGCTAATAGTCTCTTGATGATAAGCAATTATATCTTATAATGACAATGTCAAATATATTTTAAGGAAATTTCATTACTGATTAGATTCGGGTATAACCTTGGAACGATTCATTTAATCGATTGTTTTAAGAAGCGTTAAAATATTCATCAAGATCAAAAGTACACAAAAAGTTAAAACAATAAAATGCTGTTGTTGAATAAATTAATAACATGAAACAAATCTTAAAACTAGTTAACATAAGAAGGAACACAAAAATGGTAATAGTTTTAAAAAGTATCAATTTAAAGGTGGAATACTATACATTGTTCAAAGTACATGAAATTCGTATTTTATAATATAATGATAAATAAATACAATAGACTACAGTCATGCTGAGTCTACGATATTAATAATTTAACAAAAAAAAAGTAAATAGCACGTTTAACAAATTAATTTTATCTTGAAAGTTAGGAAAATATCAGTAATTTAGATCAATATTTCAAATAAAGCACTTACTACTCAATTAGCTATTTACTAAAATACAATGACACACAAAAATAATCACAACTGATAAAAATTATACAACGAAATTTCTTAATAACATAATTTTTAAAAAATAAAAATTTACCTAAATATTTCACTTGAAATGTAATGGGCAGGTCTTTAATTGTTATCGCTGGTTCAAACTGTGTTGCCATGTTGATAAGTATTTAACTATCGTATAAAAACCACCTATAAAGTTATTTTAATGAACTTATTAATTATGCGGCCTTAAAACGTGTATGTAAACATTAATTAATTAGTGTAACAGGTCCATTCTACAGATATATCTTTGAAATTTTACGCGAATCTAATCACTTTCACCACATACACATATCTACAAACACGACACTATTCTAATTTGATTCGCACCAGAGTAAAACTTTCATGTTTTTAATAAAGGCTTTCTATTTTATTTATATATGTATGGATATATCATCAAGTCTTTCCTGTTTGACGGTTCGGTCATTACTGATATCCGTCACCTGTTGCACAATGTTCCCCTCCTGTGCGTACAGGTATAATCATTTCCATGATTATCATAGAATAAATATCAAGTCAATACTAGACTTGATAGTGTTGCTTATCATTATTTGTGGCGAGGCTTTACGATTACGAAGTGAATACTGTATTTACATGCAGGTTATGTTATTATTGTGCGAGTTTTATTAGCAAAAACTTGTAAATTTTATATTTATATCTACTGTTCAAGGTATACTTGCATATCTTTCATAATTTTTAAAGCGGTTATTATGTAACTATAGTTAATGATTGAAATAGTAGGTTAGTAGTTAAATTATCGAAACTATTCGTAAAAATAATATCCGATGAAGTTTTTAGTAATTATTAATGTTGAGAAGAATACAAAAAACACTTAAGTTTTAATTTCTAAGCGGTTTAGATATTTAGAAATATTTTGGTTTTTTCTTTAGTAAGTAGATAAGAAAACTATTTTAAGTAAAATAAAAATAAATAAATTACCGCTTCGAATTTATCAAAAACTGTTGTGGTGGATACAAGTTTACTCTATTAGAGTTATATTTTACACGTACGACAATTTATGCCAAATTTCTAATTTTGCGAATAATATTTTGGTGTGCACTTTTATCTCGTTTTACATATGCAAGAAAATATAACACAAATAATCTTCAAATTTATGGTCATACCCACGCGTGTTTGCGAAGAAGCCGGGCGTTCAATGTAAACAAAGAATGGACGTCGTATAAAAATAGTGTATTGAGAAGGATTTTGTTGACTCAACACTGTAATAAAAATATTGTTGATAAATATCATTGATATTTTCATGTCATTTGTTTAAGAGGTTTAAATATATTTTATATACATTTATAAATAGTTAGTTAACCTTTATTTTAGGATACAGTACATTTTGTCCACTTCAATAAATAAAATAACCTGAAATAAACCGGTATAAAATAGAAGTAATATTGTTACTATTTTCACAATAAATTTCGAAATAAAAATACTCTATACACGTCAAACTCTCGCTAACTTCGCTTTTTAAATTAGTATTGTGACAAATTTATCTTTTATAAAGCTAGAAAATAGTTTATTATAAGTATCATGCACACTAGTACACTATAGTCAGAAAAAGGATATTTGTGAAACTGATTTTCCATAGAATCTAAGGTAATTTTCCTTATCCAACTAACGATGTGAGAGTTGATGATCTGGTATGGTATTTAAATTAAGTTGAGACCATACTTAATGCAAGATTTAACCTAAAACAGACAAGGTGTGTTGTAATGGGGAGGTATACAAGTATGTGCTATCATACCTGAGCATTTTATAAGAAACAAGTATGTTTCCAAGTTAACGAGATTATTGATTTCATTAAATTTCTTCTATTTCAAGATTTTACAGTTGTTGGGTAACTAATTTTGATGTAGAATTGTGGAGTTGTTTCTTTACAACATAATTGAAACTATATTAAATGTAAGCGTTGCTTTTTACAAATGAGGTCAGTAAAACATCATACAAGTATGAGCGGTTATGCATCGTACACTAAGAAAGTGTAATTGGCTTGAATTTTCATTTTGCTGATATCTGAAATTATGTAAATGATTTGTGTAATATAAAGTTTAAATTTGTGAAGATATGAAGGTGTGAAAAGGTATTTTTATGTAAATAAGTTAATAAACAGTTGTGTAAAGATGAGATTTCATAGTTATTCAATGGAGCCTTTATTGAGAAATGGAAACATGAATGTTATATGCCATTAAATAGGCAATTTGATAATCTATCAGTTTAGCTAATTAGTTTTAGAATTAGCTGAAATTTATAAACAATAATTTGATTATGTTATGAATCAAATGTTCTTTTGTTTCATGCAAAATTTCCAATTGTCCCAAGAGTTCAATTGTTTTCCAGAAAAATATAAATTTTTGTAACAAATTCTCTTTCAATTTACATCTTTAAGATGTAAACAAAGAAGATGTCAGCATTTTTAGGTTATCAAGTTTAAAAAACGTTGAAGTGTTTAAATATTTAACAAAATTCTGTGAATCCAAGTATTTTTCTTTTAATAACAAGTGCATTAAATTTATTCAAGTGACAATTTACTTAGAAATGGATTTTTTATTTTTATTTGATAATAGATTTATTAAATTTTTTTTACGATTGTATTTTGTAAATGGAATGTGAACTATAATTATAAAATTAGTTGACTTGCCACGATTAGACAAGCAACTGGATTTGGAATTCAATTTAAATTCAATTCAATTTCCATATTAAATCCATTAATATGGAAATATTTGATAGAGGTGAATGACATTCTTTCTTCATTTTATTGTTCAACCGAATGAAAGCAGAGAGCAAAGACTTGCAAATTTTATAACAATACACTTGGCAAACTTGTGTTCCTATATTTATACAATTATTTAGTGCCCTATTGAAGCGATCCGCCTGTGAGTCTCAATTTACAGAGATTTAGACTTTAGAATAGCAATAAACAAACAAAAGCGCCGCGATTGGCACTAATTGTATCTAGCTATTTTCGACACAGTTAAACACAAGTCCTACACCTGGGACTCAATTGTGACTGACTTAAGATTCCTTTGAATCAAATAAACATAAATTCATAGGATTTTAAAAGAAGTTACATTTGATTTTATGCCTATTTTATATTAGTAGAAACAGAAAAATGTATTTTTTTAATTTAAGCTAATTTCGAACTTATAAAACCAATTACTCCTAAATTACTAAATCACTTAAGAAACTATATCGATAATTAAGCTTATTCATTCAGGCATGTTCTATATATCTTTACTTCAGTAACATTTATTATGAAAACCGATTGAAGATGTAACGGTACATTTTTACTAGTTTCTAAATAATGAAATTTTGGTGCATAGTTAGTAAAAATCTTAAATGCGGTCCTGTAAATTTGCGTTCTTCTTGTAATTTAAAATTACCGTCGGCATTTTATATAAATAAACCTCATAAAAATACATTAAAGGTCATCTTTCAAAACCCTACCAGACTAGCGGAGTTGTCTTGTACAATAAATTACAATTTCTGTTGTAAACAAAGGGTATGGCTTACACACGTGTTTGCATTGTCAAATGATTCCGTTGCCAAAATTTAAAAAGCTGGCTATTTTGGTCAGTGTAAAATCATGTTTTCAAATCTTCTCATATACGTTTCAGCTTTTATTCCACGAAAATATCATAAAAAAACTTATTTTGTTTTGATGAACGATTTCCTGTACGTGTTAAATGACACACCTCAAATAAAAACATTTGCGTTTTAGAATACATTCCGTCTGTAAGTTTTACTATAAAGGGAATTGCGTTCTGGATTCTCTTTGTGTGAAAAATAATAATTCTGATTCGCTTAAACAAAATCATGCGATTCTTTTACTGGTCCATGTAAAAGTGCACCCCTCTAAAAAACATCCCATCTAACGTCGAAAGACGAAGTTGAATAGTAGTAGTTGGCGTTCAGTGGTACTAAGTCCATAGTCAAGCTATAGAGGAGAAGTCACGCTTTGACAGACTTTGTTATCGTTTATTTCAGTACAGTGGATTTTCAGTTTTCAGTAATAGTAGAGAGAGGCCGGGCTCGGATCCCGCGCCGTTAATTAAGAATTTGTGGTTAGTGCAAAGTATTGCCAGATACAGTTTTCCGAATTCCTGTGTTTTATAGTTGTGGGAAATCCATTTCCTTACCGAAAAGTATCGTTTATTTTTGTAGTTTACCGATAAAGTTATTTTTCGTACCGCATATCGATAATAACAATTAATAACTACAGATTTTATCTTAAGTGATTGAACTCTTGAATAATAAAGAAATTCCGATCGAAGTAAAGATTAAAATTACAATTAACTACCGAATTTAAGTTAAAACTCTAGTGCTTTACAAATCCAGTCCGGATTCAAATAATAAATGGGTCACATTAAGAATAATAATGAAAAGAAGTGGATTGTTTTCAATAATAATTTAATAACCAACGTTATCTAAGTTACATGGTTATATTAGTCACCTTAATGGATGAATTTTAATAATTAACGTTTCATTTTTAATACAGTATTGTGGATTTTAAATTTATCGTAAGTTCAAGATATTAGGATTGCAGAATACTTTCAAAATTATTCCAGTTTCTGTCGTCCAGCAGCAATGGTTCCTGTGTGTGTGTAAATGTCAATATTGTGCAATTTTGTGCTGATTTCGTTTGTGAATTACCAAATTAAAACAAGGTATTGTAAAAATATGAATTTTTTTTTGTTGAACTTTGGAAAGTTATGTGTGTTTTTTAGTCATATGTTGATTGAATATTTTTTTGTATATAAATGTTTTTTCAGTTAAGAGCTCTTACTCAGGGTATTGAAAATTATTTCTATAAATTTTTGACAAGCTGTTATATTTTTTATATATTTCTTTTTGGTTAATGAATAAACACCTTTTAAATTGTGAATTGGGATTTCTTCCACTAGAACAGAGACGAACGTATCTCCTAACGCAGTATGCTGTAAGAACATGGGCACAACCCCACCACCCTAACTACAACGTCTTCTTCTCTGATGAGTTGCACACGACCTACTCCTCACGTCGTACTATAACACGACCATCAGGGATTAAGTTTTGGGAAATGTTAAATGATATAGAAGTTAATCTGCCTTCTGTTTACGAATTAAGTCCGTGCGAAGAGCCCCCATGGAGTCTTCATAGGCCAACGTGTCACATGGAATGCACGACTTTTAGAAAAGGCGAAATTAATCGCGACTTTTATATTTCAACCTTTACGTCGGTTCTTAACAAATATCCTCAAGGTCTAGCAATCTATACAGATGGATCAAAAACAAATCTGGGAGTGGGATCTGCCATTTATGTTCAGGGAAATTCCTACTCCTGGTCATTACCCAAAGCTTCCAGCATTTACACCGCTGAACTATATGCCATCTGGCAGGCCTTGAGATATTTTGAAATGTCAGCATACACGGAGGTATTAATATGTACAGACTCTAAAAGTTCTATGGATGGTGTAACCGATAACTTTACCATTGATCCCTTAGTACAGAGCATCATAAATGTTATAAAGTGGCTAGAAAACTTTGGAAGAACGGTTGCTTTCGTGTGGATACCCAGCCATTTAGGCATTATTGGGAATGAAAAAGCCGACGAGGCAGCCCGTCAGGCTGCAGATAGTGGTACGGCGGATCAGGGTATTCCCATCCGCCATAGTGATGTGTCCTGCTACTTTAAACAACAAATTGTTGCTCTATGGCAAAGCGTGTGGTCTGACAACCACTCAAAACTAAAAGAGGTTAAACCGAGAGTGGAGAAGTTACCATACCCACCGGAGTTAACAAGAGGAGAACAGGTGGTAGTCTGCAGGTTAAGAATAGGACACATGCGCCTAACCAATATACATCTACTAGCAGGTAGGCAACCGACAGTCTGTGACACCTGTGGAGGCACACTTGATGTACGTCATGTGCTCATAGACTGCCCACAATATGCGAATCGCCGTGCAAACCTCCAACTCTCGCATAATATAACAGAATGCCTAGAGAATAATCTCGAGTCTATTAGAAAACTAATTATGTTCTTAAAAACAACTAATTTTTATTGCAAGATATAGCTATATCTTGCATTACAAGCTTGTTATGAACCAAATAGAAGAGTCTCCTTTTTACTGTGATATTTTGCCTGTGATACAGGGTCTTGATATTTATTCATGTTATACACATATTTATATTTATTAATTTTTACTTAATTTTACAATTTTATATATACAAATATTTTATTGTCGTCGTCTCGCAATCCCTACTTTTCCCATTAATCTCCTATCGTCTTGATTTTTAGCTGAAGTTGTTGTTATGAAATTATTGTATTATCTGTGTCTTACTCCAAAAACCTTTCCCGAAAAGTACGTCTATATATGCATGTATATTTTATTAGAGCATATGTTTATGAATGTCTTTATGTATGAAACAAGAAGAAGGAAACAAGAACACAAAAACACAAGAGTTTTTAGTATCTGTTCAAATGCGGCTAATAACCATAGACGTTGATGCCGCAACATTAAAAAAAAAAAAAAATATATTGACCCATATAATTATGAAAGTCTTTATTTATATTTCACTTTTTCCAGCCTAACTTTGATACTATTGAATATAATTAACTATTTGAACAAAATTTATTGGATCTGACTTCATTTTCTGATTAATGATTTCAGATCTCTTTTTAATCATCCTTATCAAATTTCATAATCAGATGGCGCCCAGTTAATGTATTTTATTGTGTTTTGAAACCTTTAACTATCCTTTTAATAATTAGACAACTGTAGAACCAATACCTACGACCTGATATTAAATTTGTAATAAGAGCAAGATCTCAAGTTGAGGCAATTTTGAGCATTATTGTAACGTAAGTATAAATATTTTGATATATTTAAAGTTTTATTGTTGTGTTTCGTGCAGAAAAAAACCTTTGTTTCAAAGATAATCAATATTTTGCAAGAATTAATAGAGGATATGTACTTTAAAACTAACTCAAACCTCAATAACAATTCATGTAATATCGATGGCACTTTGTATTAAAATAACTACTCCTAGAAACTGCTTGGTCCAAATAATTCTGTAGATTCAGTATTGCTATATTGTGTTATGAAATTTAGAATAACGTTAGTAATAATTCAGACATATTAAAATTATTTAAATTAAAAGTTCCATTTAGATAATTCCGTTCCGATCATCATGATAATCATGTTCCATATATGGATTATGCGAAGTACCATCTGTACCCCTACAATTAGTATGTTATGTTATTATGAATGAAATCCTATATGTCTCAGAATTACACTTATTTAATATGCCACTTAATAAATAAATAAAATGTCTTTTCTAGTGTATTCTAAGCAACTCTCAGATCCCAGTTGACACCCAACCTGCATATTAGAATCGTGAGTAGGGCGGGTAGCATGTGATTCTTCCTTTGTTCAGATTTGACTTTCCAACCGTTCTATACCGTGTTAGTAAATTTGTAAACTTGTGTAAATTGTCACGAAAGTAGCCAATTTATAAACCAGTTATTTAAGTGGAGATTTAAATCTACTGAATTTACGAACACCGTATAGATATGACCGATAAAGATCAAGGTCCCCATGTGCCACGTGGTTTTAAATAAGTACAATACATTATGCAATGACGACCTTGAAACACGTTAAAGCATTATAAAAGCTGATTAAATTTAAATATTGTAAAAAGCGAAAACAATATATAAATATATAACATACCTTATAATTATTATAATTAAATAAATATATTTTATATACTAAAACTATCCAACTCATGATTATGTACTGATTGTATACTTATCTAGTAAGTTAGCTGGAAGATCTACAGCATAAAACCTTTAACTTGGAATTGCGTAGATCGGCCCTGTAACAAGCCACCTAGCACACACGTAGACGGCCAACCTTAAGTGTAACAAAAATCTAAGAACTAAAAAAATATAAAGGCAAAGCTTATAAAAAAAAAGAAATAGCAAATCGGTCTTGTAGAACTCGTAAAGGAGGGACAATCGAGGACAATTCGAATCTTAAACACTAAATGATGGATGATGAAAGGCTAGAATCTAGAGGCCAGCCGCCGACATGCACTGTGGCTATTTCTAGCATTTATAATTAATTTATTGCAGCACTTTTAAATACTGCACGGGTGTAAATTAAGAAATGATTTAAAAAATTCTTGAACACGTCTATCAATATTTCAAAAACATGACTTATAAAAAATATTTATTTTAAATTGGCAGTTAAATAAACCATTATTGTACGTTTTTATGTAAGTTGAAACTATTATTTTAAACCAAAATTGTTTAATTACCATAAATATTAATAAATAGTTTATAATTTAAAATTAATGAATTATGTTACAGATATTTTTTATAGATACGTTTATTTTAGTTTTTATAGTTATGTACGTGAAGTGTACTAACCTAAAAATTAAATATTGTTGCTTTAAATTTCATATGGTATTGTTCATTATCATACATGTAAATGACTATATTCTTTTTTTTTATTTGTCAATAGTAAATTTACAATCTACTCTACATGGAGTATTAAGCAAATGTGAGACATAGATATAGAACAGACTTTGTTAGGAGAAACCACTCATTAGTGATACTCCTATAGCAAATTTTTTTTATGTTAGGGTGATCGTAAGTCGTAAGGCCAGCTTCTCTTTAGTCTTCTTAAGGGTGGATATGCATTGGTCAGCTGATGAACAAGATCATTGGGGTGACCCTGTAATCTATCGTAGTAGTTTTGGGCAAATCTGCGGATTTCTTCCTCGACAAATGGAATACCAAGATCTTCGTGTAGAGTTTGATTCGTGACGTACCATGGAGCGTCCACAAGAGCACGCAAAGTTTTGGATTGGAATTGTTGTATAGTTTTTCTTCGAGTTGGCTTAGCACATCCCCAGAATTGAACATCATATGTCCAAATTGGTTTTAATATAGATTTGTAGATTAATAGTTTGCTGGATAGGGACAGCTTTGATTTCCTTCCTAGAAGCCAATACATTTGACGATATTTAAGATTTAATTGCTGGCGTTTGGTTGTGATATGCTTTTTCCATGTGAGACGTTGGTCCAAGTGTAAGCCCAGGTACTTGGTTTCAGTCTTAACTGGTATTGGAACATTGTTAAGAGTAACTGGGGGACATAGATTAGTTCGCGTAGTAAATGTCACTTGTGCCGATTTAGTTTGGTTGATTTTAATGCGCCATTTATCGAGCCACTCGTTTAATAGGTTTAGGTGTCTTTGGAGATTTTCAGATGCTTGAATGTAGATAGGATGACAGTGTCATCCGCAAAAGTGGCGGTGACAGTATTTCTAGTTTCTGGCAAGTCAGCAGTAAAGATCAGGTAAAGTAGGGCACCAAGGACACTACCTTGTGGGACACCGGATTTTATAGGATAATATTCAGAGATTTCGTTGTTATACTTGACTGAGAAGAATCTGTCTGCAAGGTATGATTTAAGAAGAAGATAGTAATAACTTGGCAGTAGTCTCTTTAGTTTGTGTAGTAACCCAGTGTGCCAGACTTTGTCAAACGCATGCGCTACATCAAGGAACACAGCCGTACAGAATTTCTTTTCTTTAATACTTTTCGATATTTCGTTTACGATTCTATGTACTTGTTGCGTTGTTGAATGATTTGCTCGAAACCCGAACTGGTGCAGGGGTAGATGTGATGAGATATCCGTATCTTCTAACAGTTTTTTTAAGAATAATTTTTCGAATACTTTTCCTAGTATAGGTAGAAGGCTGATTGGGCGGTATGAAGTCACATCTTCTGGTGCTTTTCCAGGCTCAGGAATTATTATTATATGTGCGTATTTCCATAGTAGAGGATAGTATGACAAGCTTAACATTCGGTTAAATATGGTTGTTAATAATACAATAGCTTTTTTGGGGAGCATTTTTAGTATTTGACCTGTTATCAAATCGTAGCCTGGTGCTTTACAATTTCTTAATTTCTTGATTTCGAATTGTGTCTCTGCCGGCGAAAAAGGTTTGATTGGTAGAGTCATTTGGCAGGGGATGTCTAGGTATTCATCAATGCTTTGGTTTATTATGTTAGAATTGAAGGGTTGAAATACAGTTGATAAATGTTCCGCGAAAGTGTCTGACTTTTCTTTGTTTGTTCTTGCCCAGGTTTGGCCAGGTTTTCGTATTGGCGGAATGACAACTTGTGGTCTTTTAAATTTTTTGGTGGCTCTCCAGATAGTATAATCTTCTTGTTTAAGATTTGTGAGATAGTAGTTAAAGCTAGTATTTTGACAATCCGATAAGACAGCTTTTAGTCTTCGGGCTAGTCTGTTAAAGTTTAGTTTATCAGCAGGACTTCGAGAGCTTTGCCATTTTGATCGAGCACGTCTTTTTTCAGCGATTAGCAGTTTTATATAGAGGGGTATGTTGTTTCCATGTCGAGTAGGTTCAGTCTTATCAGGTGTTGCTTCCCATGCAACTTTTTGGATAAGAATAACAAGATTTTTAACTGCGAGATTTAGATCTTCGGGGGTTTTGATGCGTACCTTGAGATTAATTTTGTCCTGTATATATTGTTGATATTTAGTCCAATCGGTTTGCTTGGATGTTAGTCTAGGGGTTAGTTCCTTATTTAGTGGTCTAGTACTTAAGTTCAGTATTACTGGGACGTGGTCTGATGATAAATCATTATTTGGCTCAATCAGAATATAGTTTGTTGCGATCCCGTACGAAATAAATAAATCTAACAAGTCAGGAATCTTGTTTAGATCAGCGGGCAAGTAGGAAGGTTCTCCAGTGCTGTGGTGATTATAGTTGTTTGTCGTTATTACTCTAAGTAGGTTCCTACCTTTTGTTGTGCAAAGTCTGGAACCCCAATGGGTATGCTTTGCGTTCCAGTCTCCTCCAGCTATGAATCTATTTCCTAAATTATGGAAAAATTCAGTATATTCGTCCGTAGTAATTCTATGCCTAGGAGGAGAGTAGATTGCAGACACGACAAAAGACCAAGGGAATGTGTTTACTTCCACTATTGTAGCTTGTATTTTTGCAGTTTGGAATGAGTTTAGCGGTTGATGTGATATAGAGCTTTTAATAATTATTGCTGCTCCTGCATGAGCAGTACCGTCTGGGTGGTTTGTATTATATATGGCGTAGTTTGGAATACGAAGTACTGTTCTATCGGTGAAATTCGTTTCAGAAATTAACATAATGTCTATTTTATTTAGATTTAAGAAGGTTATTAACTATTGTTAATGTTTTAACAGGCCATTTGCGTTCCATGTAGCTATACGAAGTATACTATTATCGGGTTAGTTTAGTAACTAGAGTTGACAGTAAGTTAAGCATGATGTTATTTTGGCTCATTAATTGCGTAAACAAATTTTTAAACTCATTTAGAAAAGCAGGTAATTCTCCAGTACTGGCCTGTTGCTCATTGGGGCTGCTAGCATTAATACGGGATTGCGCAACTGCGGCATATGTAGACATGCAGTTTTGTGATTTCTCGTTGTTGGGGGAGATGGTTGGAATAGGAATCAGAGTTGACATTTGAGCTGAGTTACGATTTTGAATTGGTCTGTTAGATGTTCCATTTCTTGTATTTATTATTTCTTGGTAAACAGAGCAGCCTTTGTAGTTTGCACGGTGGTTTCCCTCACATAATGCACACTCAGCTGGTGTGGTTTTTGGTTTTGTACAAGTTTTTGTATCGTGTTGGTTTCCACACTTGACACACATGTATTGTCTGGTACAATAGGTCCTGGAGTGCCCATAGTTCTGACACCTTGTACATTGAATAATTCCTGTTTTTTTGTGTGGTGGCTCAACTTTAATTTTGCTGTTACAAAGGAATTCAGTTTCATATATTTTCTTATTATTTTCATTGGGTTCAAGATCAACAAAGAAGAGTGGCAATGGATCTTTGGTTACCTTGTGTCTTATGTTCATTATGTTTCGTATCTGATGGCCTGCCTTTTCCATTCCACCTTGATATCATCAGTAGGTATTGAATGGTGGATGTGCCTTATCACTACTCTGTATGATCGCTCGTCCTTCGGTTGATATTTATGGTGGATTACTTTTTCATATCTTAAATGTCTAATAATTTTCCTGTAGGTGTCTGATGTGAGTGGGTTAATTTTTACGACGTTGTTTCCTAGCGATTTTGTATAATATTGTTCGCTTTCAGCAACGGCTGAAATATGTTCCACCATACTATTATGGTTTGTAACGCCGTAAATATATATTGGGGGAGGTTTTGGCGTTTTATGAATGCTGTTATTGTTATTTACTTGCGTATGATTTGAGTCTTCTAGTGGTAGTCTTGCTATAGGATCATATCTATTATTGGTGCTGACAGCTGTTTCATCTAATACTAAATTTTCGGTAGATCTGTTCAATTTAAATCTTTTCCGTTTTTTAACAACTTGCCAAGAATGATTATTAACTGGCACTGCTTCAGGCTCGTTTTGCTCATTATGTATTTGTTCGTTTGTTGCTGTTGATGAAGATTTCGTTGATATATTGGAGCTATAATTGAGGGGTGGAAACTGGTATTTAAAGGAGGCGGATTATATGTAGGATGAGGAAATATTAAATGAGGTTGATAGAATTGCTGACTACCATGCTGAAGCTGATATTGCTGATGGGATATTATTGATTGATTTCCGAGTAGATCAGTAACATATCCATAAGTGGCATTTAAATTACCCGTTTGTATAGGGAACATTATGTCCCATTTGATGAATTAGTTCAGTTTACGTTTGATTTATTTTAAATTCAATTAGATTTAAAGTATGCTTACGTTTTATCGTTAATGTGGATAAGCACAACTATCGGTGCACTTGACCTTTGGGGTCAACGCGCGTATGGTTAACCAGTAATCTCGGAAAGCAGACCGCCGCACGTCTTTATTCTCCGAAAGTAAAACCAAGAATCGAATATATTCTAAATAACTATTTTTCCTATTTTGAATTAAATTTTGTTTACTATTTTAAGATTTTTATATTTTTTGAGTATTATAACCACTGAAATATAAAACTACTATCAACGTTAGTTATAAAAAAATTAATTAATTATTTTAAAAAATATAAATAATAACTATTTTAGTCTAAGCTTTACAAAAAATTTAATTTGGAAGATTTCCACGTATTACATTACTTACTGACATGACACATATTACTGAGCACTGAGCACTTGATGTTGTATATCCATATATCGAAGCAATCGATATTAAAAAGTAAATGTGTGTGAAAAACGCAAAACCGAAAAATTTCCCTGAAAGAGAGAAAAGTAAAAAGAAGTAATTTCAAAAACTGCATTATTATTATCAAGATCACTTTTAAGATTGGATGTCATAAACCCAAAAGTTTTGTAAAATTAGGCATTCGCAATTAAAACAAAACGTGGCAAATACGGAAAAGATTCAACATTTCGCGTGTTGATTGTAAGGTGTGCTAGAACCTCGTGTCCTTACTTATTTAGTTAACATACATAGGAATTATAATCAATTGAAGTAATGTAACCTCCCATTATGAAGAGTGTCACATGTGTGTGTACTGTTCTAAGATTTGCACTATACCTACAAATCAAATTACATCTATTAGACTTAATAAGGCAAAATTTGCTGTCGTACGAGAAAACTATTTCAACGTATTTTGCGTACGGTAATTTGTAATGACCTCTGTTGCCTCCTATCTCAAGAGTGATCTCATTTAGCTGAGGTTCATTCCTATTTGGTATCACATGCACTACACTAGTGCTTTAATACTGTGAAGAGCGTCGACTTGCGTAGATAGATACTCTCAGTAAATGTTATTGTTACTATAGAAAAAAACACATCGAATAATACAATAGAGGCATTTATTTTGCGCACTGGCAATAATTTTTTTACTTCATCGATGTTATCTGATTTTATCAGGTAATCTACTTAGCAAACGTGTTTCCTCATTAATTGTTCTTTGATTCTTTTGCAACTTTAGACAAACATTATTTCGCACTTCATGAATCTACAATTATTTTGGCTTAATATATAGAAAAGTATGTATTGCTTTCTTTAAAAAATAAATGTGAGTCCAAAAATGTCTTTAAAATGTATTTAACTTTATGAAACACTAATATAGAAATGCTTCGGCGAATTGGAAAGCATTCTCTGCGAGCAATTTTCTACAGGTATCAGTGCTTAGTTTTTTTACTAATCAGTAAGGCCAATACAAATGAATATCAAGTTTGATTTTACAAATAAACTTTTCGGTGATTAATGTTTGAGTAGAACAATTCTTGTTGTCCGTTTAGTCGAATGTACCTATAGTTACTGTGGTTTTCAAGAACAAATAATATTAAAATATAAACCTTTAACTTGCTTATATTTGAATGGTCAAGAAAAATGTTTTTTGTGGACAGTTTCAATAATGGCCAGATATCTGACCAACTAATATTATTGTTTTATCTGAATAAATTTTGTTAATTAAAATAATAACTATTTATGTTACTAATATATAATGTAACCAGATGAATCCGGTTTATTACCATCTATAATTTAATGATATTTTAATTTTTATTTTGAAATATTAGTATCAATGTAATCATGACAAAATCTTTTTATAACCGACGCAAACATGTGAGAATATCTTCAAAATTCTTTAATTGAAAATGCATTGATGTTTCATTTTTAGGATAGGCAGGCCTAGTACTAACAAAGGTTCAATTATAAAAACTAAATCGTATAATCTATAATCTCATTTTTATATCATGTAACTATCCCCTCTCTACATTCAAAATTGAATTATGTAAACTGTGACTGATACAACTATTGATATAATATGAAATGTGTTACGGAATCTTCAAATTTAAAATTCAATATGCGTTAGCATTAGTTGTTTTATACTTTTATTACAGCTTCCATTACAAATATGTGAACCTAAAACCAAATTATATCTTCCTGACTCTTCTTCTTGCTAATGTAACAATATTGTTAAACAATGTAAATGACAAGTAAAATGCAGATGACATCACAATTATTTTATTGTGCTTTGTTTTATAAACTGCTTGAGAATTTTAAAATTTTTATTATATAACAAATGAATTAAATGAAACCGTAATATGTAGTAGTTCGTTATGAACATTAATGTTAATATTATTATACATATAATATAATAAACAAGTTCTCGAAAACAACCTTATATTATTCAGTAAAGTAGGAAAATGTTTAATGTTATTTATTATGCGACTTAAAATAAAAAGATGCTTTTTACCAACGGGTTAGATCATATTTGTAACTACTATTTCTTTACTGAAATAGTTACCTTAACTGGACTGTAATAAGGCAGAGAACATTATGACATATAGCTACGAAAGTAACTAGTAACTATGTCGATCTAAAAAGGAAGTCAGAAACGTTTACTTTATTAAACACGTTCTTTTACTTTTTAATAGTTATATTTATTTACGAGTACTGTATAAATGTAAACTATTTTTCATTAAAATTTATGTGCACGCAGAAACTAGAATTACTAGATTTCTAGAAAATTATAACTTTGAAATTTGAAAAACGATTTTGCTATTCTCTGTGAAGTGGTCCCTAATATAGAACATGCAGTTTTCTACAATAGAACACCTTTCGATTTGCTTTCAAATTGATAAAAAATACGTTTTCTTCGAAAATGATGGACTAAATATGAGTAACGTGTATGTATGATATGATTATGACAATGACATTCGAAAATATGCTGAAATTGCTCTCCAACGTTTTTTCAGAATTCATAATTTTTCCCAATCTTTCTTTCAAAGTAGAAACGTAGTCTACAGAGCATTTATCAATTAATAATAATATAAATGTTTATTGAACGAATATTTCAATGTACACTATAACAACATAATCCTATACTTCCTTTTAAATGTTGAACAAGACTTGGCAATCTATGATACTCGTATACCTGAAGTTTTTTTTTTTGAAAAATACAAATATTTATTCTTCTTTTGATGCCCGTATTCTATCGAAGGTGTCTTGCTACGTGGAATATCTGTTCGACTGTTAAGTTGATCCATGGCCGGTTTTAAAAAGCTTGATTAAGGTCTAATTAACTTAATCATGATTAAATTTGAAATTCAGAAATATAATTGGATAAAATTTCAGGACTGTATATAACTGCACTGTGCCCAGAATTAACTGTAGCGGGCAACGTTATTTTAACGTGGCTCACCTAGAAGCTAAAAACCACGGTCCCCCTTTTGGAGACACGAATTGAGATACGCTCAATTAGCGCGCTAATGCTATTGCAGAAGCTACCAGTACACACTGGTGGGAGCGAGGTATACCTATCCAGACCTCTACTAGCTCTCCAGGCTAGTACCGGAGTTATAAACGTACTCACTCTCGAGACCCCTTCTCCTAGCATAGGAGACGGCCTCTAGTCCAGCTTCGGACTTTCCCCATACTTTTATGGGACCACTGCCCGACCGAAACCAACCTCAATGTGCCAGGATTGGAACGGTTATGCCACCCCGGTTTACCAGTTATAGGCCTGGTGTATTATTATATTATAGTATTATTATATGTTATAGTTATAGGCAAGACTCTTAAATCTCAGCCAATGAAATTTCTGGATTTCAATTCAATCACGATTAAGCTAAGCAGAACTTAATCAAGCTTTGTGAAACCGGCCAAGAAACTTAATCAAGCTTTGTTAAACCGGCCACCAGTCTCTGATGTTTAGTAACCAAGACTTTTTCTTTCTACCGACACCTTTTTTTCCTTCAATTCTTGCTTGCATGATGTTTTGTAACAGTAAGTATTTGTCATTTCGGAGGATGTGTCCTAAATAGGCAGTTTTCCTTACTTTAATGATGTTCATAAGTTTTCGCCCGCATCCAATGCGTCTTAGGACTTCTTCATTTGTAATTCTAGCGGTCCAAAGAATTCTCAACATTCGCATATAAAGCCACATTTCAAATACCTCTATTTTTTTTAATTATTTATGTTTTTATCGTCCAGGTTTTTACCTCGTACAACCACCACACATAACGAGACCACACATAAACATGCCAAGAATCGTAGCCTAATTGGTAAGCTTAAGTTCATGTTTGTAAACATTGGGGAACGCTTTCCGGGATATTTCTATTCTAACTTTTATTTCCTCGTTTGGATCTAGCTGCGAGTTTATAATTACACCAAGGTGTTTATATTTGTTAACTCGTTCTATTTGTTTCTCTTCCAGTGTTAGATAAGTGTTTATGTTTGCTTGGTTTTTAGATATAATCATGTATTTAGTTGTTTTCAATGTTAATATTTAGTCCCATTTCTCTATTAACACTTTCTAAGAGCTTCTGCATATCTTCCATGCTTTCTGTCATTATTGTTGTATCATCATTTATGTTTTAGTATGTTAAAAATTTATTGCGTTACTAGCCTTATATCTGGTGTAAAAATTATCATTTCTCTTACATTTGTAACGCCGCATTTTGAATAAACGGCATTATAAACTCATATAAAAAAATTGGTATTTATCCAAGCTAAATTTTATATGTATAAATATTATTGCCTAGTAAATATTTTATTAACATCCTGACATCTAACCAATTAAATTTCTTTAGCGTGACCTCAGTACTATTCTTCTGTTGCATCTTAAAATTATACATATTGCTTCATTTTGAAGACTTCAAACTAGTGTTGTAAATGAAAGAAAGTTCTAAAAATGTTGATGAGAATGTTCGCGCATGATAAAACCGTATAAAAAGAACTCTCTTCAGGAGCATAATCGAGCATGTTTGCGAATGTTTTCATAATAATTCTGGAGAATTTCTCGAATAACAGACCACAAACGAGCATAAACAAGAACATTAAAAAATAAAAAGAATCAGCAGAAGTAGGCGTCGGGTGTCCAAAAGACACTAAAAAGACTAAACACAACATTGCCTGCGCCCGCCTTTCAGTAAGTGCAGGGCATTTTAAAAGCATGCTGGTAATTAACGCAAGAAATGTTAAGCGTTTCAATTCTTGTTTATTCCCCTTTTAAATTAATTTTACCGAAAAAGAACAGAATGACTTTTTACTCGAAATCAACATTTAATGACAAAGCTACAATAATAATAGTAGGTTACTATGCAACATCGAAAAGTATATTAACAATACTTGATTAAATAATATAATGGACGCAACATAGCCGCCCCCATTGAAAGTCCATAGGGCTTTAAATAACGTTAGGATTGCTTTATGGGAAGTATACATAATTTTGATGCTGGTCGCTGATAAGTTCTATTAAGTGTTACACTTGAAATACGACTTGTCGCCCATTTAAGGGGAGGCAGATCATCTTCTTTGATTAAAACCAACGTTCCTGGTGTCAGCAACTCAGAGGTGTACTGCTTCCATTTGACACGTAGCTGCAGCTGGCTTATGTAGTCTTTGGACCATCTATACCAAAAAGTCTGAACCATTTTTTGGGTAAGTTCAAACTGCTTCAATTTGTTATCAGGTATAAGTAGGTTGCTAGGATCAGGAATACCAATAATTGTTTCCCCAATGAGGAAGTGCGCAGGAGTGACAGGAGAAGGATCATTAGATAAAGGATATAAAGGTCTAGAACTTAGGATACCTTCTACTTGAGTTATTATGGTTATAAGTTGTTCAAGTGTCAGAAGGGTTTTACCTAACAGTTTACGAAAGTATTTAACAGATTTAACCCCACTCTGCCATAATTTCCAAAAATCTAGAGCTCTAGCAGGGATGAATTGTCATAAAATACCTTCCTGAGTAAGGTTTCTTGATATAGCACTGGAAGCTAATTCATGTTTGCTATTTACAAGATTACTGCCGTTATCTAGCTTGGCAAGTGATTGAATTTGGGCTATTCGGCTAGCTATGAATACCTTATAAAGGTGAGATGAAGTTTTTATCCAATATAGTATTACAGTGGGATTGGAATAATAATAAATATTTGTAATTGCAAGGTTTAAAGCGTTTCTAACCGTAGCCATAAGTTCAGATAAAAAAAGAGATGAGCAGAGCGCCCGTCTAGGAATAGTAACAGTTTTAAGAGGCGCTAATCTGTTTTTAGCACATAAAAGGTAAGAAAAAATCGTACCATTATTGTCTACTGATTTGACATAGATTGCAGACCTATAAGCGGGCTCTGAAGCGTCTGCAAATCCATGTAGCTCTGTAGCAGTAGGGAAAATACAGATGACATGTCTTGGGACGTGAGTGTTATGAAACATTCGAATTTGCGCTTTAAAGTTGCTCCACTGGGTGTGTAAATGAAGAGGAATGAATTCATACCATGATATGTGGTGTTGCCAAAGTTTTTGTAACATTATTTTTTCAACAACGGTAAATGGCAACAATAGCTCAAGAGGGTAAAAAACTTTTGCGACTATACTAAGGATAGATCTCTTAGTTAACAAATTTTCAGAAAAGTCGCGTTTGATAGAATAAGCTAAAGTATCTTTTCTGGAATGCCAAAGCAAACCTAAGGTTTTAGTAGGTTCGTCTATTCCTAAATTTAAGAATGATTCAGACGAATCATTACTAAAATGTACAATCTCAGGAGAGTTAGATATAAATTTTCTCAAGGGAAATCCAAAAGAAGCTAGAATATCTGTAATAGTTATTCTAATGTAAGATACTTCTTCAAAAGTTGAACCACCAGTAAGAAAGTCGTCAACGTAAAAATCCTTTAATATAACGGAGCTAATAGATGGATGTGATATAGAAATGCTATGTGCTGCTTCATGTAAGCAACGAATAGCTAAAAATGCTGCAGAGGCTGTACCATAGGTGACGGTGTTAAGTTCATATACAGAAACTGGATCTGATGAATTATCACGACAAAGAATGCGCTGAAGACGACGCTGTTCTGGACTTACGAGGACTTGCCGGTACATTTTAGCGATATCACCAGCTAAAACAAAATTATGTTTCCTAAAACGGATTAGTATGGAAAAAAGATCTTGTATTGGTGGCCCAACTAGCATAAGATCATTCACGGAATATCCTGAAGACGACTTCGCTGAGCCATCAAACACAACACGCAACTTGGTCGTAATACTATCTGATTTCAGAACACAATGATGAGGCAAGAAAAAGCCCGAACTGATTTTGGTATCAGATAGAAGTTTCATGAAATATATTCGTGGATAAAATCTGAATATTGCCTTTTCAATTCATAATTTTTATTTAGTTTCTTTTCTAAAGAATAGAAACGTCTTTCAGTATTTTTACGAGATTCGCCCAGTTTGGATATTGGTTCCTTTAAAGGAATTTTAACTATAAATCGACCTGAAGGTTCACTGGTAGTGTTTTCTACAAAATGCTGTTCACAATATAATTCCTCGTGGGATAAATGCTTTTTGGTGGGACACTCATTAATATCCCAAAATTTCTCCAATTGTTTGTTTAATGAAGTGTCAAAGGAATGCTGCATTTGTAGTGAAGTTACAGAATGCATTAGGGAGTTTAGCCCCTATAAGTTGAATGGGCCCAGAAATAATCGAACCAAGCAAGGTCTTTTGCATGATAGGCAAATTTCTTCCAAGTTTAATCTGCCCAGAACATAACAAGTCCCAGAAGGAACCTGCACCAACCAGAAAATCGATGGGAGTACTGATATTGAAATCTGGGTCTGCTAGATGGTATTTGTATTAAGTCTTTATTAAAAGAGATACAAGGAACACATGAAGTGATTTTATCAACAATTAAGCAAGAAATTGTAGTATTAAAGTTCTAGAATGAAGTTTTACTACAGTTTTAGAATTGACATGAGATGAAATTTGATCTATCCCTGATATAGACATATTTATTTTATCAGTGGAAAGGTTTAGTTTAGTACAGAGTTCTTTGGTAATAAAATTACTTTGAGACCCGCTATCAAGAAGAATTCGATGTGAATTGCCATGCTTGTCTAGCACAATAACTAGAGCTGTAGAAAGTAGAATACAGATTTTACTTTCTGTTGAGCAAAATGTATTTGTAGAAGCATGATCTATACTTTTCCTAGAAGTGCAAGTGCTTTTATCAGATAAGTCAGTTTCATTCGAATTCAAGGTAGGAGGTGATAACGACTTTGTTGCAAAATGTAAAAGAGTATTATGAGATTTTCCGCACTTTCGGCACTTACTAGCAGTACAATTCCTAATGGAATGAGTATTGCGCAAGCAATTTACACAAATCTTGAGTTGCTTTACTCGTTCAAAACGAGATTTAGGATTGAGTTTTAGGAATTGAGCACAGTTTTGAATTATGTGATTCTGTTGACATACTGGACATGCAGTATTAGTAAAACCAAAGGATTTAGTTTTTTGAGACACATTGACATGTGTATAAATCCCAAGAGATTTATATTTTTTATTTCAGTATAGTGGGTTTTCAAAAGATTGCACCTATCTTTTAAGAATTCAATAAAATCTTGGCAATTAGGTTTCTTAGATTTTTTGATTTTTGAAACTTTGGAGTCCCATTTTTGTTTTGATTTGTTATCCAATTTTAAATAAATAATGTTTATAATAATACTATCCCAATAATCAACGGGTTCTCCAAGGGTTTTCAAAACTCTTAAATTCAGGATCAAGCCATCCTGAATTTGTTTTAAATCAGCATGTGATTCTTTGGAAATCATTGGCATTTTTAGTATTGCTCGGATATGATAATTACTAAGTGCGTTAGTATCTTATTATTAATCTAAAAGACTTTGCCATGCAATGTCATAGCTATCTTCAGAAATTTGTAAGTTTCGCAAAGATTCAGAAGCTTCTCCTTTTAAAGCAAGTCTAAGATAATGAAATTTCTGAATTTTTGAGAGATTTGTTTTATTATGTATGAGTGATATGAAAGTATCACGAAAGAATAGCCAATCTCCAAAGGATCCGTCAAAGGTAGGTAAATTAATGTCAGGTAACTTAAGACCAGAATCATAAGAGAGCTGAGGAGTGTGTAAGTTAATTTTTGAAAAAGCGTTGTTAGGTAAGGTATAATTGGTAGAGGTCGTAACAGGTGGAATGTAATTTGGAAATGGATTACCATATGAAGGATTAGGTATCGTATTATAACGAGTATGCATATTAGGTAAAGTATTGTAGGGATTTGTGTTTGCATGAGTATAAACAGGAGCATTATAGAATATTTCATTTGGATTAGTATTATAATGAGTATAAAAGTTAGTACTAGCATCATAAGTATATGACATGGCAGGTTGCATATTAGTAGCATCAGTATTTGATATAGTAGGTTGAGTATTACTACTACTAGGAGCAAGTAATCTAGTATTATCTTTATTATTTGTGTTGGCATTGGCAGCCTTGAGAATATTCGAGTTTACAAAATTATTTGTTCCTACTGATCGATTGCAATAAGATTTTTGACTTATACTATCATTATTGCCAACAAGAAGTTTTTTTGCAGAAGAGATCAGTTTATAATAGTTATTTTCAAACTGTACTCTTTCAGTGTCATCGATTATAATTTCAGAACTCTGATTAACCGATGATACCTCTATACTATATTGAATGCTATTAAATTCTTCTATTATAGTTTGAATATTGTTTAGCCTCAATTCCAATTCAACAAAGTCTGTGCTATTTGTTTTGACAAACTTAGTCAGGAAGGTTTCAAAACGCGTGAGGTTACATTTGATTACTTTACGTCTGCCTTTTAAATAATCTAGATCTTCACCCTGGTGAGACATTTTGTTGTTTTTATAGATATTAGGTCAAAATAACCTAAAAGATATAATAAAAAATATAGTTTTATCAGTTTGATACCCAAGTATGTAGGTAACCAACAGCTAAGAACTTGCTAACAATTAGCGGTTCTTTTAAATTGAATATTATGTAATATAATAAGGTAAGTATTAAGTTTTCCCCTTCTAGCAACAAAGAACTTGTTAGAAAGTATTTTTGGAAAGATATGTAGGACTTGAATAATATACAAAATAAGTATTAGGTTTTCCCCTTCTAACAACAAAGAACTTATTAGAAAGTATTTTAGCAAAGTTATTTTATTTTGATGTGCCTAATTCGGCAGCTTTCGAAGATATATGAGATTTTTTTTAATTACTGTAGTAGTATTAATATTAATTACAAAGTATTATTGTAATCACAGAATGTAGTTTTGCTAATTCAATGTCAAAAAATGTAACTCAAGTAAAAGAATTATAGAGTATATAGGATATACATGTAGCAGTATAGCAGTGGAAAGAAAGAAAAAGAAGGTGCGCACTAACCTCAGGTTCTTTCAAAACTATTTTCGATTCAATTCGTATTTTCAAAACTTCAAATTCTAACTTGCTGTTGACTGTTTGTCAAAATATTGAACTTTTGATTTTTGAACTTAGTGATGAATTATTTCCAGAATCTTCTTTAGCTGCTGTATATTCAGGCTGTATCTGGTTCTATCCGGCTCGAAGGACCATGGTAATTAACGCAAGAAATGTTAAGCGTTTAAATTCTTGTTTATTCCTCTTTTAAATTAATTTTACCAAAAAAAGAACAGAATGACATTTTTACTCGAAATCAACATTTAATGACCAAGTTACAATAATAATAGTAGGTTACTATGCAACATCGAAAAGTATATTAACAATACTTGATTAAATAATATAATGGACGCAACACATGCAGTGTTGCAGTTTGCATAATTTATGTGTTCGAACCTGACATAACCCAATCGCGGACCTTACTCTTACCGTGGGCACTTCGCCGATTGACGGTTTTGGACACTTTGCCGATCGTTGACACTACGCCCTCCATTAAAATAAATTTTACTACTTGACACTTTATTAATTGTGTATACTTTGCCGACCGTGGGCATTACGCCGACCCTGAAAATTCGTACATAGTGCTATGATATATTATTTGTTAATAAGCATCGCATTTGTGCACAATAAAATTTTATGGTGATAAGCGCCGTACTAGTATACACTTCACAACACTTGATCATAAATTTATGGACCACTATCACTTATGTTTAATAGTAGCAAGGCAAACTAAAAAGTTATACAAAATCAAACACCACTTACCTTTGTGATGAAAAGAAAATTTGCTCCGGCTATGATTTTAAAATCCAAAGACAAGCTCAGGAAAATTGCATGAGAAAATTTCAGGCGGGTCTCTCTTTGACAAAATAATCAAATATTGTTCAACTTATATCTGTGAAATTCTGTTAATGAACACAAAACAAGAAAAATACACAAATAAATCTCCTTTTTAACATGTAAAAATATTAGTTTATTAATAAACAAAAAAAATGAAAACATAAAGTTTATAAAAGAGGAACGAAAACAAAAAATTCTTACTATCTAAAATGGATTCAATTAATTATTGGTGCCAATTGGATTTAACAAAATAAGAATCAAGAGACAGTCTAATTCTCTTTGTCTTAATTCATTTTTATTTTATCAATCCCACGATCTTAAATTGTAATTGAAGAAACGAAACAAAAAAAATAAAGTTGAAGTTTGAAAATAAATTTTTTCAAATTCAAAGATTTTGGCGCCACTTGAAAATTTTTGCTCACATTATATTATTTGGCCGTTCTTTGTAATAGTCAGTAAATTTACCTGCTTATTTGTTGCGCTAGTGAACACGCATTTCCATATAATTGTTTTTGTGGTTGTTTTTTGTAATTTATTACAACTATTAAATATTGAGCAATTTACCTCTAATACGTGAGTACATAAATCAATTGTCTATTTCCCAAAAATTCTTATTACATCCAGTTTTAATTTCCTTCCATCCAGAAATAAAGTTACAATACGTTTTCCAAACAATTTTCATCTTATAAATAAATAGTCTAAAAACCAAATTAATACTTCACTTTTTATTTAAATCACTTTAATTGTTTAATGTTATTTTCATTATTAAACACTTTTTATAAAATAATTAAATTTGGATGACATTTGTCATAACCTCACTTTTTTGACATTTCATTGACGTAAGATTTGACACACATAACCCCAAAGTCTTATTAAATTATTGCGTAATCTGACATGGCTTCTTCTTTATATGAAAATTAACAAGCAAGTAACCAGATTTTCGATCTGCTTTTATATTTTTTTCAAAAACAAACGACAATCGTCATTTTTCCACTAACAGAATTTGGTAAGTAACTAAAAACAATTGAACATCTAACCTAACAAGATCTACATAACCAAAATATGGTTGAAAAATTAAATTAAATGTTTAAACAAATACATAATCGGAAAGAGGATAATTTTCCCTATATTTTGGTATATTGCATGTCTAACAAAAAGCAAATTTAACTCCAGGATTCAATGGCAATCATCTTGAATTTCCTGACGAACATGGTTTTTACAAAATTAAGATAATAACATTTTCGCACCTTATTACTTCCTTTTTTAATTATTAAATGAATCCACACATCCTATTTCACAATATTTACATCAATTTTGACACCAAAACTTTAAATATCAACTAGATTTTACCATTTTAACAGATCAGGTTCAAACGATACAAATCTTAGGCTTCAACAGGCTAAACCTTCTCTATATAGCTGTCCACTTGAAAATTCTATTGCTAAAGGTGCTCTAGAATCTAATTAACAATATTGCAGCAAAACATTTTGGCTGCAAGTGCATAGATTAATGAAAATTATACATTTATCATGGAATTTGATGAATCGTTAAACCAACATGGGATTTGCTTGAAATTTAACAACAAAAACTGTGAGTAGAGTGGTGATTGCTTGCATACACCCTTCCATCTATGTCTTTTATAATTTCCAGGTGAAACTACACCTTACAATGGGTTCAATTATGAAAAACCAAGTCCAACAAACTAACGATATGCAAATCGTAACTTGTCAAAATAATTTTTCAGTTTTAAGTGAAAAATCCGTTTAAGATCTACTTCTTATTATAATCAAGTGATGCAGAGTGTATTATTTACTTATTAAGTAACAAATTAATTTATTTAATTAATATTTGGGCAAGTTGAATCCAAACTTGCTTATATCAAATTATATTCAATTATGAGTGCTGGAATCACAGCAATAGTTACAATTCTTATGGGGATGTTAACGTAAAGTTACGAAACTAAAACTACCTAACCTGTTAATGGATTCCAACATGGTTTTCACAAATTAATACGATCTGTGTGATATTTTGTACAATATGAAGTTAGGTTAGGTTAGTGTTCAAGGCAGGCAAATTGACCACCTGTAGCGGTCGGCGTAGTGTCCATGGTCCGCAAAGTGTCTACCGCTTGCGGTCGGTGTAGTGTCCACGGTTAGCAAAATATCCAAAACCACCAGTCAGTGTATCTCCCACGGTTGACGTGTGTCATATACCCGTGCATTTCTGAATTTCTAATCTAAATATAATGAGTTTAGTATTTTCCAATTTTCAATTACATTACTTTTCAACACATTACCATCCAACAGGCAAATTAACTACAACTCGCATTATAAAAGAGAAGAGAAAAATTGGAGAACATTGTACCATTTTCAGCATTTTGAGAATATCTCGAGAATTTTTGAAATTATCTTTATTTTGGGTATATCTTTGCAAGTTAAAGGTATATAATCCAGCTTTGCATACTTTTGAGGGATCAGTTTCGTTTTTTCTCGTTTGTACTTCGGGAATATTCTCTGAAATATTTAAATGCTCGATCATTTTACAACACTACTTTCAACTCTCTGTAATTCATTCTTTTGGGGCTTGTGAAATATAGAAGAGCTCTATAGAAAATGTAACAATAATTGTATTATGCAGCAACTATTACCCGTTACCTAGCGTATTACCCGTTAATGTTATATATTTAGCTAATTAAATTAGCTAATAAAAAATACAAGTGAGATGAGTAAGATATTATCCGCGAACGAAGAATAGACGCACTATAGCCGTTAAGCCCTGAGTGTGGGGTTTTAGGGTCTTTGACGGCCTCAAGAAGCATGGAAAGTGACATATTTTGTACTAGTGTGAATGTAGGATATCACACGAGTGTGCGAAAGACACTTTCTAGCGCAGGCTGGGCAACTGGAGGAGCCCCTTACGGCTCTCTGACTCCCACTACAGCATCAGTTTGAGTCATTTTTGGCTGTCCTAATCCTCACTATTCCCCTACTCGTCTCCCACTTTGTTAGTTTAATTCCTTGAAGTACCACGTTTAAATTATATAAATTGAAAATTAATGTTTTGTTTCTGAACATGCAAATTTTATAAAATTATAACTGAATAAACCCTACATTCATAGTAATTATAATTTAATTCTTTGTTGAACAATTTTGCTAGTCAATAACATAATTTCGAAATTAATAATAATAGTTATAAGATATGTTTGGGTTGCTTGATTTGCGATCCTTCTCAATTGTGTTGTAACTAATGTTAATAAACCTTTTATAACAATTTGATAACAACCAAATCCTGTAATTTTCATCTTGCTGTTGTGGATTTAATCAAATAATTATATGTGTAAAAATACGCAAAACCACAAATCTAAAAGTGAACCTACACAAATAAAACTAATTTAATTAACAAGCACAGGACAGGTTATAATTATAATATTTATAATGGGAAACTAACATTAGTGGAACATCTACGTTTCTACGTGCTTTAAAAGAAATCTGATGAAATAAAAATTTAATATACGTACGTTAGTAAATAAATAAAAAAAATTGCAAGATATAAATGAATTATTTAATATAGTTTAGCTTTAGACTAATTGAGATTGGCAGAGATTCTGCTAAGTAGGGGTATAGGAGGATTGAAATGCATTCGTGACGTGGCGTCGCACTAGTAGAGTAAGGGAAGGTTCCCCTTAAAGTCGAGCCCGCGAGCTCGACCTTGGACCACTCTGTTCTAGCGAGTTATGTACACTGTTTTTCCTACGTTCCCAAAAAAAACGATAATTTTCTTCATGTTTTATCTCGATTTTTAACTTAAATTGCAACAAAGTGAAATTATTATAGAGTAACAATTATCATAAATTATATAATGGTTTGTTAATAACTACGTGGTATAGAATTTCTTTTATATTTACTATTGTTTACATTTACCGAATTACGTCAACAGTAGCAGACATACGAACCTAACATCCCTCTTTTAAATAATTTGAACTCGACAACACGGGAACACGCATGTTGGGTTACACGTGACGCCTTCTTGACAATTGACATAGCCAGTACTCTACGTCTACTCAAGCAGAATTGGTCTACATTCTATATATATGCTATAATTATTTATCGTGGTATTGATTTAATAATAAATTATTGAAAAAATCTGGTGTTATTTTCGTTTCCATTCATTATTTCAAGTAATTCTAACATATTCTTATTTTAATTTATTTATTTTACGTTACTGTTCATTTTTGTATTTTCATGTAAGTATCCAGCAGGTAGGCGAAAAACTTGTATATCACTGACAGAAAATCATTTGCAATCCTTAGTTGCCTGCTGCCCTTGCTTTGCCAGCTCTTAATGTTTTATTATTAGTTAATATTTAGTAAAAAAGTTCATTGAAAAGATAAATGTTTAATAAAATATGGAATAATTTAAATCTGGCAATGTGTAGTGACATTAGTATGCGGAAACTAATGACATTTGTGTGCGGAAATTAATCATATCGCACGCAAACGTCATTTATCAATTGTTTTTAGAGGATGATTGATATTGCCAACTTTCAAGCCTACCTTATTGTACGATATTGTTAGGTTTTCTATGGGGTCGTAGGAAAAATATGTTATGTAACACACCATAGAAAATCGATTGAAATGTATAAGTAATTAACTAATCAATAGGTAAAATCATATCGACTCAGATATACATTTATGTACACTAGTTCAGATAATATTATGGGCCATATTATTACTAACTGGAAGGTAGCAAAAGCGGGTTCCGTGAATTTTAAAATATATCGTCTATAAAAAATAAAAATATGTTTGGTAAAAAAAATTATTTAGTTTTTTTATTGATACCTCATAATTGATTTTAATTAAAATCCGTGAGATCGACCCATTAGAGATCGATTTCGTATGTAATTGGGGTCATTACCAGTCATTTTCATAGTATTTTTGTTCAAAATAGTTCAAAATACTTTTTTCTATTTTGCGTCCATAATGAAGCTGTTAAAGCACCCAAAACAGTGCGTTAATAGCTCATTTGAGTGCTTTAATAGCCCAGCTTTTTCGAAATTGGTAGCAGTGAAATAATAATTGAAAAAAAACAGAAAATTGACAGAAACTTCACTCAATTTTTTGTGTCAATCAATGAATTTCCAAATGTCACATCAGTGTTGTCAACTACCACCAAAATCCCTAAATTTTGAAATTGCGATTTTCTTTATTTAAAAAGGGAATAAACGACGCAAAATAGAAAAAATAGCATAAAAAACTCGTTTCATAAGTCATTATTGCACTCGTCCTTTCTAAATTTGGGCTCAATTCAATAGATCTTGCCTTATGAAACTCGTTCTTTAATATACTATATTTTTATAGATTTTTTAATCAATGAGATATTTAAAAAAATATTATATTTCGAAATACTGTTGTTTTTATGTTTTTATTAATGGTGCTTAGTAAATTTATTCTAAATATTCTATGATCTGCAATTATTGGTTCATTGAATAATTTACAATGTATTTTATTAAAATTAGCTAGTAAATACTTATAAAGTCAATTATTGGTGTGCGTGTACATATTATTAGATTAGAAATAATAGACGGACTAAAAAATTTAAATGCTCAGTGGGTTAAAAACTTTTATCTACGACCACCATAGAAAGTTACATATTCCGCACAATCTAGTAACCGTGAAAACGACCAATTGCAAACAATCTCCAAACTCAACGGTAAAGTATGTGAGGAAGGAGTTCTCAATAATCCGTAGTTCTATTAAAACGCCATAGATGTCACCACTTGCAATATTTATAATATTATTAATTATTTGAAATATAAAATGTTATAAATTTTAGATAGAGGTTAATTTGTTTTGTTTAATTAATATTTTACATTAAATTATATTTGGAATGGAAATCCATCTAGAAAAAAACTAAGGTCAGACCCGAGGAATTGAACCCGGATCGCTCGGTTAGTAGCTAAAGCGTAACCTAATTGAGCTATCGGACGCCTTTCAATGATGTTTTTTCTCATTATATAAAGTTACAATGATTGTTATTCAATTAAAACGTAAAATTAATTAATGTTTTACATTATTATATAATTTTTAATGTAATTTTATTTATTATTATTGCTAAATTACAATAAAAACATTGAAGACATTTATAATTTGCTACATAATGCGAGAATATTTGACATTTTGCGCAGAGGTTAATAACCTTGGCAATTTAATTGTGATTTTTGTACATATAAATTATTTTTTGAAAACGAGTACATAATTATTTAGCTGTAAGTACTAAATAGTAGATTGACTGAAATTATACAAATTGTAAACGTATTATTAATATTGTCTTTACAAATTTAATATTTACTTTTGTCGTTTTTAAAATTCTAGATGTATCATGAGTGAATCCGATGAAGGAAAATTGGGGTGTACACTCGTACACCTCCAAACATCGTGGAAGCGGCTTACATTACATCTCTTAATTTATTGCCAAATATTTCACGTAAAAAATATGAATGCGAGTATAAATTCTAGGTTAAAAAACTTTCTTAGCTGTTGGTGGTTTATTACTTTTTTTGTTGTCGTAGATAAAGTATAGTGTGTAACGCTGCAAAAACACCAATTTCTCACTCGTGTGATTGCGGCATTCGACTACGTCTCATGCCGCAAAATCTTCACACTCGTGAGAAATTGGCACTTTTCTGCACTTGTAACACAATATACTATTCCAAAGCTTTAATAAGTTAGAAGTAATTTTCTGTATATTTATTAAACTACCCTTTAACAATTGTTGGTGGCGTTACTATTTTATGAATCTTTTTGTATTCGACTATTTTAAATAAAAAACTGTAGCAGTGAATAATGCATTCAATGTTAGCTTCATCCAGTTTCTTATGTTTAATTATAATAAAGTATAAAATGATTTAAACAGTAACTATAATTTAAGTTAATATACTAGTTGTAGAATACGTTCATCGTTGAATAAAAGGTGTTATCTTTCTAGTCAAAAATGTCTTTGAGCGACAGGTGCAAGTAATTATAAAAGTAGTTCTGTTGATGGCAGGTGGGATACCACATGTTATAGGATTGTAAGACTTAAATTCAGCAGATGCTTCTTTTGAAACAAGGTGTAGGATTCTTAAATAGTAATAATACAATATAGTATAAAAAGTAGATATTAAAAAAATATTAACTTTCAACAGTTTGGTGTATTTTTATGTCATTCTTAATTTGAATATCCAGTTAATAAATAATAACCGTTACTAGTCTTAAGTGATCATCCGTACTGATTTTAAAAGGTGGTATGTTTGTACTTTCGAAAAGGATTACTCCAAGCCATAAATCACTACCAACATTTTATCTAAAATCCTATTCACAACCAAAAAATGTTTTTAATTCTCTACTACTGCTGTCCCGATTTTTTTCTTGACGAGTGTACTTCTTTTTAGCACAACTATCTTCTTTTTCTTCAAAATAAATAAGTACCCGAAATCTCCTTTAGTTTTAATTATAGACCCTTAATATTTATTAATCTGAGCACCAACAGCAAACTGTAACTGTTGCAATTTTAAATTTTGAAACGTAAGAATTTTGTCACTCTTCCCATAAACAATAGCAATGGTTGGTCTACGTGTCGGAAGTAATTGCAGTATTTGCATAATTTTATAAATTCTGTACATGTTATCCAAATATTTCGATTTTTCTGCATTCAACGTTTGGATTGCATTGATTTTGGAAGTGACCAATTAGTATTAATAATTATTAATTGTCTCATTCGGAATTAATGTTATTAGGGATTTCTGCAAGATGGTACTCGGAATTATAGTACATATGAGAATTTGCAAGACATTGCTGAAGTGTTAAGAAAAAGAATGTATGGTTTAGATGCAGATAGACTGGCAGAGATGAAAATGATTGGCCTCCATTATAGCCCTGATAAAAAATATCTGAAAAGATTTTCTATTGGGTTATGTTAAGGTTAATTTACCAATACTATTGGAAAATTTGGAACCGCTCGTAGAAGCTGCTAGAGAAAATCTTTCGGCCATCACTGAAGACATAAGACAAGGAGCCTGTAAGAGGCATCTTCTCCATTTGGTTATAAGCAAAACAAAATGATTTGTTATACTTTTCAAAATATAATCAAGTTTATGTTAAATTATAGACCTTATACACAAAACTGTAATACCAACGTCTGGCCTGTGTACCCGTTCGACTATCCACATTAAAAGCTTTTGATTGGGACAAAGAAGTGGTCAGATGACAAAATGAGAGTGGTAATTGAAACGCGGAAGCGTCAAAGTAGGTATACGTTGTAATGAACGAATTTTTATAATTACTCTCTTAATATATTAGATGATTTAAGGTTGAATCTTTGAATGAATACTGTATTTCTCTTTGGATGCATACAAGTCTGCGTTAGGATTATTATTTGCAACAGGTTTAATTCACCAAAGTTATTTCTCCAAATTTCTCTTAGATTCACTCCAGATATTGTTGATAAATTAATAATTCTTCCCTTTTGGTGAAGTTAACATTTTTAACGATGCCCTCTTCATAAACTGTTAGAATGAACTAAAAGATATCAAATATCAATCTCCCATATATGGGACTAACGCCCTTCGGACTCTTTTATTGTAGTTTAAATCATAAATATTGAGTGCTTTACGTCTCCCTTGGATATATTTTGAATTAAGTCTCTCTAATTGAATTAAAGGGCTGTCAAAGATACGTCACATCCGCTGTCGTGAATTCACTTCTAATCCATCTAGAAGTCGGAACGGACAAATTGATTTGGTTTCTCATTAAGACAACCACGTGCATTCTTTGTAATAGTGAATGCTAGCTGTTGGTGGTAATTTGGTAATTATTATTTAAAAAGAATTTGTTTGGCTGTTTTAAAGCACCTTCCTCATTTCCTTTTGTGTTTCAAGCTTGTGCGCCCATGGTTTTCCTGCAAAGCTTTAAGTACAAGCATTTTTTTTTAAGTTTTGATGCAACTTAGAATCTGCAATTTACTAGATTATACGTTCATAATCAACCATAGCAAGCACAAGCAGGTGAAATACGAAGCATCACATTCAATATAGACATTTTGATTATTACTCGAAAATCGATACTTTGCTTAGCTGAATTATTATGAGATGGGTTTGCAAACTTTATTGATAATTTAAAAGTTGTTTAACAAAAGAAAATTTAAAAGTAAAGTTTAATTGAAGATAATATATTAATTATTATAATATAAATAATGATTGAATTATTTCACCGTGAACTTCAATATTCGATATATCGAGGAAAGCTATTATATATAATTGCTTATTGTTTAAATTATTTTAAATAAGCTGCCGCCCTTTTCCATAGTTTTTGGAAAAAATCTACTGATGGTTCAGTTTACCCATGCCTAGAGATAATTTGAGTAACTTGTTACAGGTATATCAGCTAAGCCGAGATAATAATAGTCAGCGTATGTAACATAAGTGTGAATTGTCGGCCCATTTATTGTTTTTGGTAGTTTTAACGTTACTCTTTTGATACCCATTTGTGGGGCTGATAGTTTTATTGTTACAATTGTCATTTTTACCTTTTAGACTAATTTAAGAAAAACTGTATAATTTTGGTTGAAATAATAATTTCATTGAAAGTGTGATAAGAATATACAACGAAAAAGTTATTGTTAATGAAAAGCTGTTTTAATGTTAAACGTTAATAGTTAAATTAAATTATATCTAGTACACGCAATTACACGCATTGCGGATAATTAAAATCTGTAAAATGTACAATTTTATAATGATCAAGTACTTATGATAAAAATAAGAGAAAGGGTTGTTAGGAAATAAAAAAAATGAAGATGGTCGATAACAAAATGTAACATGTAAAAAAAGATTTGGTATAAAAATGTAAAATAAAAAAAGAATTTAATTAGATGGTATAAATTGGCTGCAAGACTTTTATTTTATCAACATGTATATATAAAAATATATACCTATATAAAAAAATAATAAAAAGAAATAAACATATAAAAAATAATGAAGAACTAATAAAAAGAAGAGAATTAGTTTATACAGGTAATGTTTATTGATAAGAAAAAAACAAGAAAAGGGGTATAGTTACAGTATATAGTTAGAAGGGTTAGGTGCTGGATTGTGAGGTTACACAAAAGAAAGATAGTGCCTCTGTAGCCATATTAGTCCAAGAAAATCAAAGGTAACTTTATACATGTGTGTCGTAAGCTTTAGAAAAGTTAAATAAGCCGAAGGAGAAGGATTCTTAAAACTTCAATGAACTTTTGCTAAAATGTATAAATTAATAATAATAATTTTTATACAAACTATTTCAAAGCAGTTGCAAGTTAATTAAAAAAGTAAGTTTAAATAATATTTAATTTTTAGAAAATCAATACTGCATAAAATTCTATTGCTTATTTAATATGTATCAAAAATATGAAAGTGCTTTTATTAACAAGAAAATCGTAAAGTCTTGAACTCCGACAAACTAATAGTGATATTGTAGTCTTTTGCTAGAGCTAGTATATATAATTTTTTTTTCTAATAATTTAATTAATTTTATTAAGACGAAGAACCATAACATTACAGTATGGAGATACAAATTTGCACAAATTCTAAATCCTATACAAGTAGTAGAACAAATATACTGAGTCTGTGTCTTTAATGTGTCCGTATTGTTTTCTTTTCATCACGACTGTAATACTTCAATTCATATTCTCAACAAGCACAAGACAATTCTTACTGCTAAGATAGTGCGATATAACTACGTATAAGTAAATCATTAAGTGCCAATGTTTAAAAGTGTTGAATTTTATGTCTAGTTATTTTCCACTAAAATGTTGTAGGAGTATTTGTTTTACAAAATTGTGTTATTTATTTACAATACGTATTTAATTTTAATTAATTTTATAAATAAAAAATCTATACCGATTTTTCTAAGACGTTCAATCACATCGAACATATTATATTGATAAGAATGTTGCAATGTGTTTGGATGTAATATTAAAATAATAAAATGGTTTAAAAGCTTTCGGTAAAATATAAATCTATCTTTTTGAAAAAAAATTCTCTTATACTGTTCCACAGGGGTCCTACTGTGGGCCCCTGTTATTTAGTCTTATTTGTGAATGACATTCTGAGCTACAAAAAGTTTTGACAATTTTTATTATACGCCGATTTTTATGTCGCAGAACTATTCATTTTTTTAATTGAAACAATTAAATTAGAATGTACTACCGATAATAAAAAACAATGAATGATAGATTCTTTATTCTATTATGATTTTCGCGTTTTCAACATAATGGCAGCGCCAGAGAAATAGGTTAGTATTCCACATTATCAGCCTATTTCAGATTTTTCTTAAGAATAAACAATCGAAGTTAAATAATAATAAATTACATCAGTTCAGTTCAAATCAAGGTTAAAACGGATAATAAGAAATGTTTCAATGAAATAAACAATTAATTACTAACTTTAATTATTTTCTGTTTATATAAGAATTAAATTGAATTTAATATGGTTATTCCTGCTATAAAACAGCAATTTATTTTAAAATAGTTCTTCCGCGGAAAAGTTACAAAATCTTTTATTAAAATAACTTTTTTGTTGCGTTATTACACATTTACTTTCAGTTTTGACTGCGTTTTAATGGCTTGCATGCGCCTATACACCTTTTCATTCAAGAATTCTTCTAGGTATTGATATAGTAATTATAATAAATACAAAATAATAATATAAAGAATGAGAGTTCCCAAGTTACGCTAAGCACGTGAGAATTTAGGGTATTACTTCAAATTATGTCATAATATTATGCTATGGTAGATTTGTATCATTTCTTTTTAAAAGCGAGTACTATATAGAGATTTATATTTATTTTCTCATATTGTTGCGTTGCGACTACTATTTTTTTAATTATTTTTTAGTTGCTTAACAAATTAATTGCATGATATTTTAAATAGGATCTAATTAATCAATTGTTGGCAAGACATTGTTCATCGTATTGAAACTGCTCTTGTTTTCACAAGGTCTTTAGTATTTATCTCTCAAAATCTTAGGAGAATATTGAAATTTAGAATTGGTTATTGAATTAACTACTTGAAACTACACCATTCTTTCTTATTTTCCTAAATGTGTAATGATTTCAACCTCTGGTCAACAATTATTATTCTTGGCTACGTTTTTGAAAGTAATTTGAACTGCATATAACCTTGAGTATCAATCTGAGCTGCAGAGATATTTTTGTTTTTTTAGTTCAGCTATAACTCGTCCTCAAGTTTGAAATCGAGTCCTCACTTTGAACGTTTAAATAACTATAGATAATAGCATGAGTTGCAAAAAACTTGATAATAAACTTCCACAATACATAATAAATTGATAAACTAAATCTCTTTATATAAATATCTCAAAATAATATTTGCGAAAAAATGTGCATTAAATACACACGAAACCTTCAGCTCAAGGTGATGTGAGGTTCTTAAGGTGATTAGGCGAATCATATAAATGGTACCACAAACTGTCCAAAAATATTATTAAATTAAATACAATCTATCTTCTTTTTTAAACTAAATTACTAATTACTTTTACGTTGTTGAGCGTAACGAATATTCTTTCAAAAATGGAATTAAAAACAAAAAGGTGTTTCCTACCTTTTAATTATACACAGAGAGAAATGTTTGTATATTTAGTGCACAGTTGTTTAGAAAATTAAAACAAATTGTGCCTAAAACGGTGACAGGAACAATTTGTGCAATATAATTGCATTGGTTTGTGCAAAACAAATTGTAATGTTTATCCAAACAACTTATTATTCTTATCTCCATACCAAGTAGGTAACTACATAAAACAATTTGTTTAAAGAATCTTCTACATTTTCTAGCATAGTTTTGCACAATGCTGTATTAAACACTTGCGATCCTTATGTGTAATTTTTGTACAATGCTGTTGGAAACACATACGAACATTGGAGTAATTGTGTATATAGTAGTTTAGTGCAAATTTGCACAATATTGTGCTTATTTTCCTTTGACCTTTAATATTGCTGAAAGAAACGCTAAACACTGGGTGATTTAATAATACAAATTGTGGATAATTTTATTAAACAATTATATATTTAATTTAAACGCAAAAATACAAAGAGAAAACATTCATATAAAGAAAAATACAAATTAAGCAAACGATCTAATTAAAATAAAACGATTTACTATTTAAATTAGTAACAAATCATGGCATATAAAAGTAAATTTTCAAGTTGGAAACATGAACTTTTTATTATTTTCTCGATAATGCCAAACACTGGAAGATCATCGGTCCATTTCTGAATTATTGGAAAATTCGGTTTGTAAAGTGGTTGATCCAAGAAGAAGAGAAAACTCCCCACCCAATTACGCCTGGAAAATGAATGTATAAATTAGTTATTTATTACATAGCACTTGCACTAAAACAAATGAGTAAATAAAATACGTACCCAATCATAATAATAATAATTTAAAGTATAGGGTAAAAAATTAAAAATACTTACATGAATTAAATTTTTATTCGCCTATATTATATTTGTATTCTGCAATTATCACAAACTTACTAACGAATGTGTTCCATTTCCACGTAGCACAGCGTTTTTTGCAGTTTGTTTATGTCTGGAGTCTCTGATCTGAGGGGGAAATAAATGCAATATGTCAATCCCACATTAAAAATAACCTTGATATGAGATTTCACTCAAATTGTATTACAGTTTCAAATTTTATTTGCATTTTTTCATCATATACAATTAAAAAGCTGCATAATACTGTGCATGATTACTGTTAAACAACTTGTATCAAAATATACAACAAGATTGTGGACAGACGCAGCACAATTTTGTGAATTATTAATTTCTTTAGTTACTTCAATTTGCTTTGCACAATTTGGCAGATCAAATTTCACGACGTCTTCAAACAATCTTATTAAGAAAGAATACGCAACACTGTTAAATAATGGAACCCAATTGTACAAAAAAATCGTACAATCACAATTAACCAACGTTGTGCAAAACTACGTTACTGCATTTTTCTCTGTGTAGTTTTACTAACTTTTCCGTGTAAACGCTTGCACCAGTTTCTTCTATGCGTTTGCCATTTCCAATACCAGTCCAAGACAGTCTTCCAGGTCCTGGTGTTCGCAGATTTATGATTCCGGATCCATAAACCAATTCGACTGTCCATATGATTATGAAAGTGATAAAATCACTTTTTTATATAAGCGTAATTTTGTCTTGGTATTTTAATATTTTAGAATACTGATTCTTATTAATACATTGAATTTAGTTGAAACTATGGTTAATTCTGCTTAAGGTAATAAAAGTAAAAAAGTACAACGATCCGTAGTATATGCCAACAATAAAATTAAAGGTAACGCTAAAGTATACACTAAAATTACTTATTACAAGCTTATCTTAAAGTTAACATTACGTTAGCGATGTCGTACAAATCAAAGCTAATTTAACCAGATTTATCCTGGACTCAAGTGTTTTAACTCAACTATTGAAAAGTATTCATTTAATTTCCCCAATTTAAATTCTCAAATGGAAAAATTATTTTTTATTTAAGTACATTCAAATCTAGCCTTCCTGAATTTACAATTTAATATTTATAAAATTTTTGACATTATTGTTAAATACTTCGAAGATTTTCTAAACGTTCGTTGGTGGGAACGGCGGCGTTGGGTTTCCAAGTTTTCCGTAACAGGACCTGGAGGTCTTTGCTTGCCGTGCTAGAAACACTTTTCTTGAGAACACTAGTCTTGGTCGCTTGTATGGCCGAAGTTTCTCATTAATTAATTTTTCATTGGGCATCTGCTAAATTTTTCGCTGAAATAGGTCTATAATTAAATGTCTTGTGTAATCATTCAGGATTTGTTTTATTGGTGAAGATCTCTTGTAAAAGATACGTCTCGCTTAGTTTATTCGTTTCTTTTAATTCTTCGTTGGATTTTTTTTCTAATACTGTACCTCAGCATAAATGTAAACAGTACATTTAGTCTGTTGTCGACGCTTTGATGTTCTTCAGCCGTCTGGCATATCGTACTCACGCACGAACACGTGTTGAACATAGCGTTAAATTTATAACTGAGTTTATTATTGTTAAAGAATATCACAGATATATTGATACCAAAAAAAAGTAGTTTATGCTATTTTCTTTTGTTAACTCTTTTTTAGAATTTCCTAATTTGCACGTGTTTATTTATCAATCTTATCTACCCTTGAAAATGACATAAAGTGTCGAAACAATATTGTCAGGTTAAGATATTAATAAAACTTGTGAAACTTTAACTAATCTTTGTATTTATATTATATTGTTACGTTCTTTTTTAATAATAACAAAAATGCTGTTTAAAATCGTCTATTAATAAAGAAAAGATTATTTGCAATGCACTTAATTAAAAACACTATAACTATAAACTATTTAACAAACTATTAAAAACGCTAGGTATTTACAAATTTATTTGAGGACTTATTTATATAAAAACTATTTATGTATTAACTAATTATTCAGAGTACATTTCAACACGACGCCGGTTAAACATTAACTGAACTCCTTCTACCCGCGAATCAATTTATATCTTTCATACGATGACTCATACATCTAGAATATTCGATGACGTGTTGATGAGTCATACACGCAGCTGTCGATAAGTGACGTCAATGAGGCGTGTCGATGAGTCATACTTGCACGTGTTGATTGATGAGTCATACAGTTGATGACTCTGTATCTAGAATGTTTGATGACGTCATATGTGGGTTTACTATTCGTTACAATATTTCATGATTATGGAGTTCCACAAAGTAAGGCTGGAGACAGTAAACGATAATTTATAAGTTTATGTAATTATAGAAAATGTATTTAGATATAAAATATGCAAACATTTAGAAGTTGCGGGGAATTGTGATTGGACCGAAAGCCTTTTTTTGTGACGCAGTTGATCATAAATGTCCAGAAAAGGCGAGAGATAGAGTTAGTCAGACCGCGCTGGTCGATCAGAGTACCACAAATGATATCATGTTAAAGCGAAGAAAGCGCGCAGTTGGTCATTGTGGTTATTTGTATCGAATGTAATTAACTTTACGTTTAGCTTAAAAGGTTTTTCTATATTATATTTGTTGTAAAAGTCATAAAAGTGCCATTTTAATTTGTCCATTATTAAATTATGGGCTTTCTTCGATTCAGTATATTATAACGTTGTTTGCGGTGCTATGCCACACTTGCGCTTCCTAGCTGACTAAATGTACTGACTTTACATATGCAATGGTAGTGATGCAATGATGTGATAAAGATACAAAAATTCGGTTGCGGCCCAACGATCATTGTTCGGAGGTTCAAGTGTAAGAAAATCGTTTAAATAATTCATTAGAAGAGCATAATCACATAACTGAAGAAATTATTCTATAAACATATTACAGTAGCTGGAATTCACAACTCTAAAAAATATGTAAGATTTTCATACTTCTGTACAAACGTGAAATTTTTACAAAAAAATGTTTTCAATGTTAATATACAAAATGGTGAATTTTGATTTAATCTTCAAAAACATAACGTATAAATATTTAATATCTACATCGTAGTGTTAAAAAGTATTAATTTGTTTAATATGTTAAATATCAAAATAGACAGACAGTTTATCCAACAGCTGTCGCTCTTGTGGGATTAAAATTAGATCTAGTGATTATGATGCTTGAGATGAAGATCGCGGTCCTTGTAATTTGGAGTAATTCGCAGTAATTTGGAGTTCGCATTAAACTGTAAATCACCTTTGTCCCTAGCACAGTAAGGTACTTCGCCGCTTAACCTAGAAAAAAAGCCCAAAGGTATCTCTTGGCACTCAGGGGATGTTAAATGCTAATATACACGCACACCGCGTGTGCGGCCACGTCCACGTATAAGATGTCTCGCTAGAAATAACATGACGGTTCTGGAAGACAAAATTACTACGCATGCAAATTGCATACGATTTTTACCAACAGCGTGACAGAAGGCAGATGTGCGCTATTTTGAAACATATTTTTTCGTATGTCGTAACTTGAAATATTGTCAATACTTACAGTGTACCCTGCATGTGCAGTGTAATACTGCACATTGATCACAGTTTGGAATAAAACAAACAAAAAAAAACGTTAGGTATGCTTTATTAAACAGTTATTTTAAGAAGCATGAATATAATTATATATTTCTTTAAAAATAATTCACGCTTCATACAACACTAGGGCAACATTCTGGGTAAGGTTTGGTTTGATCTCCATCTAGTATTTTAATTTCCACTGTATCATCTAAATATGGAGTTACACAACTGAAATATAATGAACCCGTATAATTTCTTTGTAAAGTACTATTTTCATTAAAGTGTAACAGATAAATTAATAAATATAATAATAATAATATATTAATTAATAATAATAAATTAATTATTAACCATAAATATTACGTGGAAATAAGGAATAATAATTTATTAGCTGTTTTTGATCTACTACATATATTAATTTAATAGAAATATATTTTTAGTCTAATTGTAGGTTAAATTTTTAATGCATGGATTACAGAATAAAGAATACAGGTTTAAAAGCTACATACGTCGAGACTAAACTATATTAAACAATACATATTCAATGTTTTTCAAATTTCTATACTAACACTTTTAAACTTGTTGCATAAAACAGCATAAAGCGACAAAAATGTAAAACGAATACAATTGAGCATTTACCTTAGGTAATCCTGCTCCAGCGGTAGGTAGGGACTATAGTATAAATGTTAGCAAGCACTAGACAACCGTAGCCAAAAGCGAAAACGGGAACCGGAAGTGTTTTCCGAAATTACCTCTTTGCTGTTTATTTTTAAATTTGAGACGCCTCTTTGCGCCCTGCCTTTGCCCTAGCTTCTGGTACAGACTCAATCCATAGGTGGCAAAGAATCAGGTGGAGAAGTGGGTTCCAGCCATTTTCCACCTTGCTTTAGAATATGCAGACACTCTGCATGTCACCTAGACCAAAAGCCTTGGTGGAAGTGTCGTAGCAACTGTCATCTGTTTGACATTTTCTTTAAATGAGACATGTCCGGGTCAGGTATTGCAGAAAATGGCTCCATGCAGACCTGGGCTCATCGCTGAAAGATCGTACAGGCGTAAGATAGCCAGAGTAGACGTGAATTAAGCAGAGCCTCTATCTGAACAAGAACATGTGGAACTCCTCAAACGTTAAAACTTGATCACCAACCACAAGACGCAAATTATTCGTCTTTCGCGAGCTCAGCGAAAATAAGGCATAGAGGGAGGATTAAATTTACATTCTAAATTGTGATCAGCGTTGGCAATTATCAATTGGTGGTTGATTGTCCTATGCAAGCGCCAAGCCAATAAACATTGCAAAAGATGCTTGACAAGCGTAATCAATGGCGTAAGAAATACCAATGAGTCGAAAATAAGGGCAATTTCTTACAAAACAATTACATTCTTTATGCATTGGCTGAAGCTAGTAAGAAAAGACATCCGTGTTTTGTTGTCATTGGAGACCTAGTATTTTTATAACAGAGTTTGACTCAAAATCAAAGTAAAAGAATTTTGAATGTAAATGAGCTTTAGGTAAATCTTCAAGAAAACTTTTATCATTACAAACCCACTTTCTTAGCTAGAAGCTCGATTTATTTAAAATTCTTGAGTTAATCCCAAAGACGCTTTAAAAGCTGCTGAGAGCAACAACCAGTCACAATATCGTCGACATATATGTCATATTCTAGTTTTTCTGAGGCTAGAGGAAAGTTCGGTGTTTCGTCGCGTACTAATTGAGAAAGTGCAAAAGTTACTCCTTTTAATTTATAACCTCTAATTGGTCCTGCTTACAAAAACTTTAAGCTAAAAGATTGTGTAAAAATATTTTTTATATGGTTTTAAGTGTTAAATGGTGGCGAATATAGTAACCGTCCTGGGATCCATAATTTTCAGGAATTACTTTCATGTCAATGCCTATTCTTATCCTTATCTTCAAGCGATAAAAAGCGGCGAAACAAGAGTTTCTACGTCAAATTGAGGTGATACGCCAATAACACAATCCAGTAATACGCGAACCTTCTGATAATTGATGCACCCATCAGTATTTCAGGTACTTACTTTCAGGTATTTCCCTACTGCCAACCGCAAGTTCAAAGGGGGTGAGAGTTTTCTGACCTAAATGTTTAGAAAAACTTAAAATAATAGTAAATTTTCAATAAAAATATCTAGAAGTGAACGTAAGATTTTTGAATTTTTTGGGTAGGTTGTTACAGGACCGCGATCAATTTCTTGCAAGTGAGCGAACGCACTTAATCTTCTGTTATCGTAGCGATCAAGTAAAGCATCATTCGTCGGCTTCATATGAAAATTACGTAAGTGCCAAAATTGAAAAAATTTAGAGTCACTGCATCTAGTTACCTAGGCCAGCTGGTCGACCAGAGTACCGCAAACCGCCGCCATGTTAGGGCAAACGAAGCACGAAATTGTTAGAAATTGTTCATTATTTGTTCTGTATTGAATTTAATCAAATCCATGTTTACTTTAAAAGGTTTTTCTTATTCTGAAAGATCAAACCGCTAATATGTCAAACACGTAAAACGTGGTTTTAATTTATCCATTATTAAAAAATCACCCTTCTCTGTCCCAATATGGCGGCGGTTTGCGGTACTCTGATCGACCAGCTGGCCTAGGTAACTAGATGTAGTGACTCTATGTAGCATTGCCTATATGCCTACGTGCAAAGTTTCATAAAATTCTGTCAAGGGGTTCTCCAAAAATCGCGGCGCGTTTTGCAACATTTTTGAGTACTCTTGCCAATCTGCTGATATGAAGAGGCGGTGTGAATACATATATATATTCCTACTAATTTTTGTGGTTTTCGCCAATCGTCTTGCCATTTTTTTGTAATAATAATAGGTGGGGCAAAACAAGCGGGGCACATAGGCAAAAGAGGTACTAATATGTTTATACGCACTAATTCTAAACTACGTACTTACTAAAAGGTAAAATTTACAAATTATTTATAACATGTTGAATAGATAAAAATAACATATAAAACATCTGTTCTTTATTAATTCCTAAAAATGCAATAAATACGTCTTTGTCATATCGGCGACAAAGTTTATTTCCATATAACAGATGTGATTTTAACAGTGATTGTAACGTGGCGCTTTAATTGTGGATACATTCTAAAGAATTGCTTAATTCTCGTTAAGTAGCCTGTTATTTGTACCTGTTATTCCTAACATAACACATGTACGTTAAATGAGTCCGAATGGATACATACTCGGGATGATTGTTAATTGGCAAAACTAACATGTCAGATAAAGCAAAATAATAATTTATGGCAACGATTCTCGCCAGAAACAAGAAAATACTAAAGACTTAGCTAGAGCGAATAAAACCTAATTTAGATAAACTAATGCAGATTAACACTTGTATGTTATTACTAACGGCATCAAAATCGACGATGTTTAGATTTATCGTTAAATTCAATATAACGTGGATAAAATAACATAGGCGTTAAACTAACAACAGCTTCCGAAGGATACGTACTATAAATATAACAGCTATGCCGTTATAACGTGCTGTTATGCTATAACGTATACGTTAAATGCAGTTCTAATGGATACATACTTGGACTGAATATTTATATAAATGCTCACGTAAGTACATCTGCATCACAAAAGGTAATAAACATTGACTATTAAAAGACCTTGAAGTTTTACCTATTAATAAATAATGTACATATATAATAGAAATTTTATCTTTTATTAGAGATTTATTTCAATTATTTTAAAAGAGATTTCAGACGAATGATGATTATGTAACAAAGTTTCGGTATACAAATGGAAACTTATTCTGGGCGAGCGATCCACTGCTCGATAGGATCAAAAAATGTTGCGTCAAACAGCATAATATAAAGCGAACAAAAAACGTAAATGCGATTGAACACTTACCTTCATATTAGTCATTCCTGCTCCAGCGGTAGTATGGACTGTAGTATAGCGATTATGCAAGCACTAGATTAGATAACAGTAGGCAATAGCGAAAAAGCGGAAAATAGCACATCTATACCGGAAAAGCGGAAGTGTTTTGCCGGATTCAACTATTCGCTGTACGTTTTCAATTTGAGTCACCTGTTGCCTATCTTCGTGCGTCGTGCAAGCTTTTAGTACATGCTCAATCCATAGGTGGCAGAGAATATACAAATAATTTAAAATTTAGAAACTAAATAAAGAACCCCGCACAAATCTTATGGGAATTGGCTCCCGGTCAAATTGGCTGAAATTTCGATATGTTGTTCGTTTGGCATCCTGAGCAAAAGTATCAATGGGCACAAAGCTCAATTTTGCGTATTTCGGCTCCTACGGAGCTCCGAAGCTTCACGGATTTAACATTATTTACTACTTAAAAAGGTAATCTTTTCAAAAGTTTAGTATTTGCTGCGTTAAAAAAAGTACCCTCTTATGTTTTCGAGGTCGCTGCATTCAAATCTAATGCCAATATAATAATATTGACAGTTGACAGCTGTCAACTAGCTGTCAAACAACAAGCAATAATCAAAATTGATAAAATCCACATGTAAATATATGTTTTTGAGGTTGCTGAGTTCAAAACTGATGTTAAAAAATCGATATTGACAGTTGACAGCTGTCAAATAGCTGCCAAACAGCAATTTACAATTGAAATCGATAAAATTAACATGCAAATATGTATTTTTCAAGGAGCTTATTTCAAATATAATGTCAAAAAATTGTTAAAAGCTGTTAAAACTAGCTGCCAAAAAGCAAGCTACAATCAAAATGGATGAAATTCGCATGCAAATATATGTGTTAGAACTGGTACTCCAGTGTAGTTGAGGTTCTACTGGTCAAGGGGTTCCTTGAATAAAGCAGAGACTGAGAGTACGCTGAGTTCTAACTGGACGGACGTGCCGTCTATTTATTAAATGCTTGAAGGATGAACGCAGTGCGACCAAGCAGACCTCCACAGCTGTGGGTGGAGCGAGATCGAGAGTCGGCGCAGAGCTGCTATTAAGCTAGTTTATTGAACTGGCTTTAGCAGAGCTCCGGCGACTGATCTCTTGGTCGACTGCTGAATTGAAACTGCTTTAATGAGACTCTGGTCGAGACTGTAGCTGAGACTAGACTGAATTTGAACAACGATGAGCGGCTCTTTTATAGCGCGCTCGCACACGTAAAACAATAGGCTCGTGACGTTGTACGAGGCCTTGACAATAAATGTGGGAAAACATATTTGGGCTTAAGTGCGTCATACATGAAATGATTCGTAACATATTTAGGGGAACTTGTAGTTCCGCGTTTACATAAAAACTTAGATTAAGCTTATGGTGAGAATATAATATACAGAAAATAGCTATGTGATGGGCGCGGTGGCCGTGAACTATCGTAAGATGTTTTTCTAATCTCATTGACGTCATGAGTGACCTCGTGAGTATTTTTCGGAGATCTAGCTCGATGACGCCACATATGCTTCTGAGATCGCTAAATTCAAAACTGAAGGTAAAAAAACGATATTTTAAAAACAACTGAAGCATGCTTGCTGCCACCTAATTATTACTCTATCTTGACACATTATCATGCACAGTCAAAAATTTAATTAACGATAGTACTCAACTGTCAATATCGTCTTTTTGGCATCAGATTTGAAATAAGCAACCTTAAAGACATATGCTTACATGTCAATTTTATCAATTTCGATTGTTACATGCTGTTTGACAGCTATTTGACAGCTGTCAACTGTCAATATCGATTCTTTAACATCAGTTTTGAACTCAGCAACCTCAAAAACATATATTTACATGTGGATTTTATCAATTTTGATTATTGCTTGTTGTTTGACAGCTAGTTGACAGCTGTCAACTGTCAATATTATTATATTGGCATTAGATTTGAATGCAGCGACCTCGAAAACATAAGAGGGTACTTTTTTTTAACGCAGCAAATACTAAACTTTTGAAAAGATTACCTTTTTAAGTAGTAAATAATGTTAAATCCGTGAAGCTTTGGAGCTCCGTAGGAGCCGAAATACGCAAAATTGAGCTTTGTGCCCCTTGAGACTTTTGCTCAGGATGCCGAAACGAACAACATATCCAAATTTCAGCCAATTTGACCGGGAGCCAATTCCCATAAGATTTGTGCGGGGTTCTTTACATTTTACACCCAAAATATTAGAAAACTAAGAGAAAAGAAATAAAAGAATTGATATTGGATTGTAACCCTGAGATTAAACAAAATTCAAAATATACTACTATAGTATACAAAAAAAAACTCGTAAGCAAAACGTGAACAAAACTATTGTAATATTATATCATACCTAGTATAAATGATGTGGCCAACATGGCATTCAACTAGTATACACCCTTCAATAGTTTTGACTTCATTATTCTTCATTTTTCCAACTGATGGGACTTCAGTACTAACACAATACCCAGGATGATCTGTATAATATATCCAGCTTATTATAATAAAATTAATTATATAAGGTACAGTGGAACAAACTCGCCATTGTTTATGAATTCAATCCATTGCGCTCCCAAAACTGTTGAAATAATGGTAACACCGACGACACAGAGAAATGTTACCTTCATCTTGGTGTAAAATAACTGAATTTGTATGTTCTACGTAAACGTACGAAATTTATAGGGTTTTGTAAAATTAAAGCGTAAATTGCTTTTGTTTATATTTTATTTCGCTTTATGGTATATTTTTTTGCGATTCATTGAAATAAACTATTTACCATCCAGCTTTAATGAATATACAGTATTGCATATGAACTCCTACACAACAGTTATGGCCGAAAGCGAAAAACATTGTATTTTCACGCGAACTCATATCAATTCACTTTTTGCTAAAAAAAAATCCAATATTATGTAGAGCGTAGGAATTTTCATATTTATACCGAAACCTTTATATGCAGCAATAAACAATAATAGTGATGCATGTCACAGTCACGCAGACATGTTGTTTTAAACATTAAAGATAGCTTTGTCGGCCCCTATAAAGTGTTGACAAGAACTGCTAAATATTTTATAGACTAGCCGAGTTAAATCAACCCGCATCAAAAGACAGACTTAAGCCTGCTTATTTTAAATAAATTATTTTTTTCATTCGTATACTCTCTTCGTTCTAGTAAGAAAAATCTTCAAGAGATACGTGCGCGGCTACTACAATTTTCATTAGGATTAAATAAATTGCATCCTCTTAAAGTTCTTATTAATTATTATTAATTAATTATATTGTTAACAGTAATTCAAATACTCTTGTACAAAGTCATTGAAAACAAACATCAATCCACTCTAAAGTTTTTTGCAGCTAGAATTTATTATACATCCGTATGCAAAGACAGTAATAGATATCTTTTATTTGGGGAATGCGTTCTAAATTATGCTGAATTGTCATTTAAAATATGTTTCAGCCATTTTTTATGGAGAGTGTTAATGTAGTGATCTTGCTGTATATATTGCAAACTATGTATTCCACAACATTCCCAACTTTCATCGGAAAGGCATTGAAGCATATGGATTGCCATAACAACATAATAAATAAACAGTAAGAAATAAAGATTTAATAAGTATACACGCTTTTTAATTAAGCTTGAGCTATTCGTACAAGAAATCTTAAAATAACGTATTAACTTGGTAAACTGGTAAACAAGCGTTCTATACGTATTTTATACCTTTTAAATGTATATCTTTTAAAAAATTGTTTAAGAACTTATGTACTAAACGCTCAATAGTAAAAATTACATTTTTACGGCGCTGACCGATCAGAGTATCGCATGTTGAAGCGAAGAAAGCGCGAAATCGTTCATTATTCTCATCTCTATTGGATTTAATTAAGTTTATGCTTAGTATAAAAGGTTTTTCTACATTATCTTTATTCTGAAAGTCCCAAATCAAAGGCATAGAATGCCAATTTAGTTTGTCCATTATTAAACGGCCCGCTTTCATCGACTCAACATGCGTCATTTGCAAATTACTTCACAGTTAAATTGTATTTATTGTCACCAAGAGTGACTGTAACAGACAACTGAAATACAGAATCAACGGTGTCAGCAGGTACGTGATTCTGAGACAAATTCTATACTCTAGCAAACAAATGAAGGATTTAAGGTTACCGATATCACGAGGGCAAAATTGCAAAAAGCATCGCAAATCACGCAATGTTCACGCCACGATCACGTGGTCAACTCGAGTAATTTAACTGATAACAGAAACAACAGATGAACTCGAATGATTCAGTAGCGCCACAAAATGTTATTTAAGAAGGCCAACGTTGATGCTTAATGTGTATTGGATTATAATCGAATATCCGTACAAAAAAAGTTAAAAGTGCAATTAAATTAAGAAGATACATATGCACAAATAAAATACTATTTGGTAAATAATACAGATTAAAAAGAAAAACTCACAGTTAGGCATATTTTTGTTTTCCATTATACATTAATTGTTTTATTAAAATTAGTAAATTATTATACGGTTCGGTTCCTAATATATAAATATGATTAGCATCATTTAGTATCAGTTTTATGTAATTAAAAATGTAAATTAACACCAGTTATGATTTTTGTAGTTATGATTATTAATTTGAAAAGAGAATTAACTTGGTAGTGTAATGTCTAGAGTGCTGGACTTTCACCCAAGCGGCCCGAGGTCGATTCCCGGTGCCGGCAGATCTGGTTAAGGTTTTCTGCCGTTTTCCTTAGCTGTGACACAAATGTAGGATTTGCGCTGTTCCATCTGTAAGTCGGCTGCAGCCGCACATAGGACCTAAATAATAATAATAATCGCCCCCTCCCTCCCGCACAAGCTTATAGCTTCTGGGGCCTGGTTTCCAGGCTATGAGTTGTAGCAATTATTATTATTATTATTATTATTATAATTCTTGTTCACAAATTGTAAAACTTCACAATTATATATATGTAGATGAAAACATTAAGAGAATGTTTTATAAATTGATTTTATCTTCTCTATTCTTTACTTCCAACGGGTTATAACTAAGATTTTTACAATTACTTTTCTTTAAATGTCTTCATTACCCTATGACATTTGAAACGTAATGAAATGTTTAATTATAACTCGTTATTAGGGTGTTATTAGGGTTGAACACATAATTCAACGATGACAAATTTACATAATGTTAAAAAGTACAATCACAACGTACGCTGCTGACTTTTTTAAGAGCCCTGATAACATAATATCTTGCCTACATTGTTATCTTATCGTAATGCTCTCACAGCTGATGTTCACGCGTTGACCTGGATCCTTCATTTATATGTTAGGGTATAGCCTACTTTTTTCACGTATATTATAACTTGGAAGATTGTCAATACAGTGTTTATAGTATAAACACAAATAAAAATCTTAGATATGCTTTGTTAACATTTATTTCAAAAAACATGACTGCAATAATTATATATATCTTTTAAAATAATTCACGCTTCACCAGAATGTACAGGCACCACTTTCGGGCAACATTCTGGGTATGGTTTGGTTTGGTCTCCATCTACAATTTTCGCTGGGGCATTCGTATGTGGAATTACACAGCTGAAATATAATACACCCACATAATTTCCTTCTACAGTATTATTTTCATTAGAGTGTTAAAGTTAATAAAAACTGAGTTTTGATATGTTTATAAATAGATTTATCTGTTTGTCTCATTTGCCAATATTAAGTGGAAATACGGAATACAATTTGTTAGGTATTTTTGATCTACTAGTGGGAGATTAATTTAACAACACAATATTTTTAGTCTAAGTTAAGTTTCTAATGCATGGATTACAGACTAAAGAATACAGGTTCAAAAGCTACCAATATGTACATGTTATACATATTCACTGTTTCCCAAATTTCTATACTCTTTTAAACTGTTGTAGCATTATATACTACCTGGAATAAATAATGCCGTGGCCAGCAATACATGTAGCTCGTATACACCCTTCAATAGTTTTTTCTTCATTATTCTGCATTTTTCCAAGTGATGGGTGTTCAGTACTAATACACAACTCAGGATTATCTGTAATATACTTAGCTTATTATAATAAAATGAATTAACTAAGAAACAGTGAAACAAACTTGCCATTGTGTGTGATTTCAACCCATTCAGCTCCCAAAACAATTGACATAATGCTAACACCGACAACACAGAGAAATGCTCCCTTCATCTTGGTGTAAAATAACTGAAATTGCGTTCTGTGCAACATAATTTATAGGGTTTTGTTAAATTAAAGCGTAAATTGCTTTTGTTTATATTTTATTTCGTTTGATGGTAGTTTATCTTATCGTAGATTTTTTCTCGATTCATTGAAATAAAACAATTCACTACCCAGCTATAATGACCATACATTGCATATCAATTTCTACACAGAAGGCATGGCCAAAATCGATTACTAAATAATATCTACCTTTTACATTATCTTGCTACAAGGTAAAAAACATTTTGTAGGTAAAGCTCTGCACTTAATGGTCCAATAAGGCTTTCTTTCCTGATAACTCTTTTAAGACCCCTTGAAACTCTTTAAGGGTACAAAAACACCTGCAGGTGTTAAAACTTCCACATTGTTGATTCTCAAGAATCCAAGGTACGTTGAAGAAAGATGCAGTGGGCGTCTGTTAATCAGTAATATGATGGTTTTAACGCAACCATGTTAAACCATTGTAAATTATTAGAAAATAGTTTTTTGACAAAAGAAACAAGCCATAAAGCACCTATCTACTTATATACCAACATAATTAGATTACATAGATTACATTCAGAAATATTTAGTTATGTATTTATATTATTAAAGCGCCTTTCTAAAAATTGAATTTGTTTGGTACCAAACGTAGAATTTTTAATAAAGATTTGTAATTTATTTAAATATAATAGTTTCTGAAACAGTGGCCTGATAATAAATAACAATAGTAGCAACAACATTAACCAATAGTAGAAGTAAAACGTATTTTGATGATCAATAAAAAATATTTTTATTGAATTTTAATTGTTTTTTCATATATTTATAGGTAGTAAGTTTTTTTGATTCATATAGTGACTTTTTGTTGTCATTTTAAATGGCAAATTATTAAATTTGTGCTAACCTTATAACTCATATTTTTCGATCACCAATAAAATTCTGACAAATCTGGATTAGTAAAACACAAAATTCTTCTATAACCATACTTACGTTAAAATATGCTCCGGCAGAGATCTCTCTTTCTGCAAATTAAATTCAGGATCGTAGGTGCTGGTTTCTGAACCTTTTAAATTGCGAAAAAGAAAACAGGAAGTCTTTGATGGTAATAATTATGAATATATGGGTGCCACTCACTTGCTTAGTTCTTGGTTGACTAGAAGATCCCCAAATGAAAAGAGGGTCTTTAATTACTTAATAAATCGTTAATAACATGAATTTAATTACCGAGAGTAAATTTTATGCAATGATTAGAACCTAAACAATTGCTTGTGCCACTGCCGAGTCTAGAAGTTTCGTTCAATTGTATTTCATGAATAAATCAAAACTTTGTCGACGTCCATGTCGCTGCAACAACATTAATAGTCATAGTAAATGGGATGCCTTTTATTAAAAGAGATTAGATCAAATACATTACAGTTATCGGAGAATTATACATCACAAAGTTAAAGCTCAAGTACATGTAAAAGTTACATTACAAGGCTTTATGACGGTAATCGTGATCCTTATAGGTTAATAATTCCATTATTTCGAAAACTGAACTTTGAACACTGCTTTTCTGGTTCAACTTTAACGAACCCCCGAAAAGGGTCAACAAATAAACACACATAAGTGTTAATAATGAGTTAAAGTTTTTGATAATAATTCGTAAGATTCGAGACGAAAGGGAGTTAATTTCCCCCCTATTTTCCGTTACAACTATTTACAAGTACTGGGACGATAATCAAACATTTAATACTTTCCTACGGAATGACTTTTAGCGAAAGCCCTTTAGTTTTAAAGCCGCGGGTAAAGCCAACAAGTCACTTAACGAAATTATGCGGGAGTTCACATCATCTTTATACGGAACTTTAAACGTACGTAAACGCAAGGCGGAATCGACACCTAAAGGCAGCCTTAGCTCGTATCACAAATTAATTATCTGTAGCGACTCCCTTTTTCGCAAATTCACAACGACAGCTATGAACGAAATAACTGGTCCACTTGATACAGAAACTGGATCACTTGGAGAATAGTTAGGGCTAACTGCCCGCTTAGGAACCTCATTATGGAACTGTCTCGCAATTCAAAAATATGTGGTGTCTTTTTGTTTGAAACAGTGAGATAGTTTTTAAAACCACCACTGATATGAAGGCTGACGATAATTTCACCTAAATACGGAAACTGCAGGAATTCTCTCTAAACATGCACAATTAAAAAGTGCTTATCTATCCCTACAGAAATGGCAAGCAATAAAACTTGTTACATACATAAAATATATTAAGTTTCAGACTGTTAAAGTTCTTGAAATAGACGTTTTCTGACACAATTTCATTGGTAGCTTAAATACAAAGGAGTATAACGTTAAAAAGTATTTTATTGCAAAAATAAGAAACAGGGATGTTTTTTATTAAAAATAATTTTAAGAAATCTTACATCTAAATAATTTGAATTCGTGAGAAACAGTATGATTTCAAACCAGACGAAAATATGAATTTTACACAGGGAAATACTAAAAATGCATTTTGTTAAATAAATGGTAAATTTTTAGCACGTTACAATCTGAAAATTCATTTTGCAACTATTTTTAAGGATTGGATTGCGTTGTGACAACCCCACTGCAAACGTGGGACTGTAATATTTTAATAATATTTGTAATATTTAATATTTTAAAGCAAGCGCTGTTAGGGCTAAGACGTAAAATGTCTACGATACAACAATTGCTCTTTTTTTTCTTGCCAATTGTGAAATACGGAACTAAAAGCAGGTCTACCCTTTTCCACTTTTTAATATTGGCTAACCTTACTGATCTAGTTACTTTAGTTATTTACAATTTTTGAGTCCTAAGTTATAAATAAAAAGTAAGTATTTTATACGATTTTAGCGCCATTAAAACTAACTTTAGAAAACTTGTTGCAGTCAAGCCAATAAAACCACATAAAAAATACTGAATTTACTACCAATAGTACAAACAAAAAGGTAGATCGGCGATGGTAGCGCTAGTTTTTCGAAAAGGTCAATTAGATGTCCTTTTCGAAAAATCAGTCGATGTGTTTTTGCCGAAATTGATATTTTATATAAGGTCTGTTTTTTGTAAACCATAATATAGGAAGTTCAATGGAATTCTATTATTTTCTTTTCTAAATTTGTACCTTTGCAAATGTAAGTAGGAGTTTTGGTATCAATTGAAGGAAGAGGTCATTTTACGTCGAAAACATATAACTTTATGAAGAAAATCAAAAACTAGTCAGAAAAATAATCAAAAAGCTTATTGGTGTATTGGATTTGATAATAAGTTATAAGGAAAAGCTTAAAGTTGTACACCAAATTGGTCTAGTGGTTAATGTATCAGACTCATAATCAGAAATCGCGGGTTCAAATCCCATCCTACTGTTTATTGTTTCTAGCCGTATTTGGTAAACCTCCATAATCATTAATGATAATAAAGTTTGTTTTTATATTACCTTTGATAATGACAGCTTAGCTGTCGGACAGACCATATTAAATTTGTGGCTTTTAACTTTTAACTTAACAGCTATTTTATCCCTTGTCATATGTAGTGATAATTCTTAAAATTTTTAAAAAATTTAGTGCGATTGAAGTCACGGTAAGCTACTTGTGAAACATTATTATTTGTTTGTTTTTGGACAAGGAATCAGGATGGCGGAGCATCCTTCGTATCTCATGGCACCGATTGCTATGATCATTTGGCCGACCCTACTACAATTTAGCCGAATCTGTGGGAATTCCATCCCCCAGTAGGGATCTTTATCGTGCCAAACATCGCATTGACACGGGACCTACAGTTTTACTTCCTATCCGAAAAGAAGGCATGGCGGTGGCGGTGACGGTGGCGGTGACGGTGACGGTGACGGTGACGGTGACGGTGACGGTGACGGTGACGGTGACGGTGACGGTATCTGACAAATCAGAATACCATTTGAATACCGAATACCACGCCGATCCTCTAATACCATTTTTCACATTTTCCTGATGTCCTCTTCAGTAACTACCCAGGGCGATCTCCATTTTCTCTCGATAGACACTTGTCCATGCTGAAACAGTCATGTACATCTTTTTACTGTTGCATACGACGGTGCAGACTCGGGTTAGGTTCAACTTTTCATAGATATCTTTTGCACTTTTCCCTTTTTTAACGAGGTATGCAATGATAGATATTTATAGTACTAGTGAGTTAAGTAAGATATCATACGGTTCTTCAATTTCCACATTGAAACGGTTTGACTCGACATTATGATAACGTTATAAACCGTAAACGGTGTTATTTTTCATTTTTCTTTGGTTAATATTAGTCTGATTGCTATACGTCCTTCTTTTGTAACAAGATTATATAAGTCAAGTGATTTCAATATTCTGTGCATTGTTTTCACACCTTTCTGTTACAGAGGAGAGATCTATGAAAACTGAGAATAAGAAAAAATGAATTATAAACAGAATAACCAAAGTCGTTAAACATCCTGTTTTTATAAGCAATAAAGAACACTATTAGGTGTAAATGTTTTTTTCCTTTTTTAAATTGGCTTTTTTAATAAAATCTTTTTCTAAAAAAAAACTAAATTATAACCTAACTAACAGTTCAACAAATTATGAACTGATGAACTCCAATTATTATATGTGTAAACTTTTTTATTTTACTCCAATTGCATAAACTACAGTTAACCACGTTGTCAAATTGCTCACGCTGTTAAGCAACCCGATTGAATAAAACATCACACTACAACAGTTTCTTTGAATTAACCAATCACAGGTTAGTTTTTCAGGTCCAGTTTTTCAGATCACCTTACCAGGGACCGTATTACCATAATAAACGAATACCTTTATAAGCCTTTATAATTTAAGCCTTTTATGATGTTCTGATGTTCAATATTTTTTGTAAAGAATTTTTTCATATGTAATAGGAAATCTATTATATTGATCACCTATAATTTTAAAATTATATAGCAAAGTGCACTACATAAATATGTGCTTGTATTTATATCAAATTGACTTCATTTTCTCAACAATTTAGAGTAATTTAATCCAAAACATTTTTTTTATGGTCTAACAAGTCGCCAATACATTTCTGGTGCCTTGAACCCAACTGTGAGCTTTTGCGCGTTTTCCCTTTTTAATCTTTAAAATTATAGAAGTAGTATTTTCTCAACGATTTTCTTAACGTGAATCAAGTTCACCGTTGAGCATTAACTAATGGAAGTGATACTTACTTTTAACAATGGTACTTAAAAATGTTATTGCTTATAGCTTGATATACCCAATTAAAGTTATCGGCAAGACTATTCTAGCAATAGGTAATGCATAATATTCTAGCAACTTTCACGTGTGTACTACACGTTTATATCGATTAAGCATTTCTGAAAACCTGCAAAAGTAATGCTTGTATGCATTATAACTTTTGCTATTATTTCAGCCGTTTTGGGGTCGTCATGGACTGAACCGTCACGTGATAAAGGGTAACAAAATACTCACTGTATTCAAATATGAAATATCTCATTACTATTGCAAGTCATCTTTCAGGTTCTGTCGTAGTCAAGATATTAACATAGGAAAACTGGAAGATGGAGAGGAAAGAAAAGTAAGAAATCCTTGTGTATTGGTGAAGTGTCATGCAGAATACGGAATAGATTTTACAGAGTATGGCAGTTTGTTTTAATATTTCTAAAGATGTTTCAATTAGTGTTCAAATATACGCGTACACACGGTTTCATGGACCCTAAATTAAGTTTGAAGAGTTTCAGTCTGTGTCAAACTTAATCACTGTTTATACGTGTTTGCTATTCTTTCAATTAAATATGTGATTTTGATGATACCTATGACTCTATTTCTGAGTGATTGGTGATACATGTCTGTTAAAATGATATCCTAGGTGTATGCTAGCTTTAATACACTATGCTATTAATGAAGTGACGTTAGGAAAGTTCAGATACTAAAAATTGTTGCTGTATTAGTATATTTTTTTCTTTATTTCAGATGTGATCCTCCTCAAAGACAAAGAGGCCAAGAGAAATGTAAAATTACAGTTCATCCACACTTACGTTTCCCAGACTGCTGTGCTCGTTTGCAATGTTAATGTAACATTTGCTTGGCATACAAACGAATTGTATTTTACTAATTAAAATCTTTAGTGAGTAATATCTAAGTTTTCTTTTGTATTTATCCCTTACACTTTTGTATGAATAGTGCATAAAGCAGATACATCGATACTATCTTTATATAAGCATTAACTGGTATCTAATTTCAACATGAATGACAAAATATGTATTTAAATAACTTATCTTTAGATTTCTAGACGGTTTGGTAGTTAACCGAATCATGCTGCCTGTCAAGCGATATGTTCAACAAGTACTGCATGTCCAATCTAACTCCAGAGCTGGCACCCTCCCGACCTTTAACCATGACAGTCAAATAGTGCCAACGATAATATATACCTCGCCAAGTACAACGGCTTACACACTATTGGCACAGTGCAATAACAACCAGTAGGTACACAACACTCTTTCAATACTTTCAGGCTACCACGTGCAACTTTATTGTATTCTTGGGCTGATAGCAGGCTACGGAACAACAGTTATGCTGTGGTATCCGCTGCTCGTTATTACCAGCATGTAATGATTATGATATTCGGCAAGCCTCGGCGAATTGATCGTGATGCGTGCGATATTCGAAGCTAGTCCTACCACTTCAATGTGTCAACAATCAAGTAAATACGTTGTATATTGTAATACGATTCGTTAACTACATCATAAGGTATTAACCTGGTAATATCTCTTCAATTATAGATATTTATAAATACACTTGTTTTAAATATACAATGAAACATATCTTCCATTATCTTTAAATATGCATTTTAATAACATCATTCCAGTAGTTCTGTATTTTGACAAGTTTCAGTAATATACTTAGTATTATTCAAGATTATCCCTGTGTATAGTTCAATAAGATAATTCAATTACTCATTCCATAATATTTTAATGTCGTCGTATAGTCGAAAACTAACAATAAGTATGTTTGTTTAAACAATGGCCCAAAGGATATGTTAACAAGACTTATGAATAAAATCCTATAAATATACATTTTGGAAATAAAGATTAAAAACCAACCTGGTTAATAAATGGGCCAGTTTGTAAATCGCTGGCCACCGGACCACCTAATTTACCTTAGTGCCTGTCGTCAATTGTAACCTTTACCTCGTAGTAGAAATGAGGGCTAAGATCGTATTCAATGTTGGAAATCGTTTACCTGCTTCATCAGTTTTGAAGGTTGGACTTAGGCTGTATTTAAAGCTGTACTAGACAATGACTTTCTGTTTTTGTTACACAATGTTGAGATGGAACTATAATCATGAGTCATTTTCAATAAAACTAGATTTCTAGCTACCGTAAGATTAACCGTATTACATAATACACCTATACCTATCTTTTAATACTAGGTTCATTATGACAAAACTTTGAGGTAACTTTTTGAAATGCTTTGGCAATTTTATAACTTATCAAATTTTTTTTATTTACTTATGTATATTACATGATGTAGTAATATGATTGTGTTTACTATACAATATAATATAAATACATAAATTGTAGGACCCTACAGTCCTTACAGGACGATATTTGATTTAGAAAGATTTGGATTTTGGTTAATTAATCTTTTTTTACTACAAAAATGTATTTTATTTTAACTTCTCTATTATACTGTTTTTTATGGTTTTCTTACTTTAGGATTGTTTTCCTGTAAGATGATTTTTCTTTATGCAATTTGTTGACCATTACCTATCGACAGTTAGAAAATAATCAGATATGATATTGCTCCAGTTATATGTGAAGAATCGACAATAAATGCCATAGGAGTATATTGTGATTGTTGTGGTGTCTGTTCAGATTTATTTTTTACCAGAAAATTTAACCATCGCTTACCCTGGACTATGTATGATATATGCCATGTATAATGTATAGTTAATAGTTATCTTAGGACTGGTTGGTTTTCAGTGCTGTTAGCGTAAACGAGCAAAATATGATTGTACTATGATAGTGTGTACTTAGTTGTTTAAATAAAAAATCTGGAAATAACTATGGAGTTCTAGTTTTATCCGAATTAGTACGAGCACAGGTGGGATAGTCTTTCAATTTAGGAGTTCTTTTTATTTTTCGAAAAGGGTTATTTGTTAATCATTAATGCGCCTTATGGAAGCATAGACATCATATCTTTCACCAAGATCTTGGAGACCCACGTGTTAAATACATAATCTCGTTCCTTATTGTAAAGAAAACTAATTAATAATTAATAATTGCTTAATAAAACATTAATTGCCGTTAGCTGCTTGCCTACCAACTTTGGTAGCCCCTTTTTATAAGTGTTCCTGTTCAATTTGTGAAATATTGAAATAAATATCTGCAATTCTAATTAGAAGTAACCCTGGCGGATAATTTCTTAACTTTACTTAGAACCCTGACAGTTTAGTGGGAATGGCGCTTCACTAGCTACCTCAAGGTGTTGAGTTTAATTCCCAGAATCGCCATAACGTCAAGACATTTTTAAAAATATCTAGAACGACTCTGGAAATGCCTGTGAAAATGGGGATAATTTCCTAAGGTAATAATAGGTAGTTGGCACGTAAAGCTAGCTACTTTACCACCATGTGTACCGTACAGCTCTAAGCAATAGCAACTTACCCTGCTATACCGCAATGGGCCTTCATGGCCTGTAAAATAGACTATTATTAGTATTATTATATTTAGCTTCACTTAGCTATAGACCGCTTAGCTTTTTGAAAATTACATAAAGGCTAAATTTACTCTTTTAAAATGAGTTCTGGACATTAGTCCCAAACATCACAAACAGTTCATCTTTTAATGTATTTTTTCTTTTACTTCTACAATAAGGTTTCTAAAGAAACCGAGTCAATTTTCAGAAAAAACTTTCAAATGTACAGACATAACTGAAACATTTTTTGTTAAAAGAACTAAGTATATAAAAAACTTAAGCAGTTTTTTAGGCAAAAAAAACTGTTGCTACGAATAGCTCTTGGAATTGAATAGCATCAATGTAGTGAACCAGAAATCATTATGTGAACCATTTATGTGTTCATCTAAACAGAAAATTCAAGTCGTTACTAAACCTAAAGCTAGCTTCTAACGGGCTTATTATCACAAATAATTAATTCACTCTGTTTTAATATTAAATTCGGTTATTGTATAAAAGAGAAACGATTTTCCGATTATTATGTGCAGCAAAATTTAATTGTAGATAATAGCTTAAGTAGCTAAATAAAATGTTCAAACTACCCTTCTAGGTTTATTATTGTTTTCAGCTAAGCGAATTATTTTCGAGCATGTATCAAGTTACTCTTTTGATCAGGTATTGAGATCACCCCGTTTATTGTAATAGTTAACAGAATGATTTTTAACAAAGATTATTCCTTTGTAAAACAATAACAATTACTTCGTATCAAAAATATACAATAATTTATGACCTGATTTCAAGCAAACAGTGCGTTTGTCCTGAGTCAAACTAGTCTTCCTAAGCCAAATAATAAAGATTTCGTCGAGGTCTAGAAAGTAGGCAATCTGTTTTTTAGATTGGCCAAAACATTACAAATGATTGAAAGTTAGTTTTGACTTGTTATTCATTGTAGTCTTTTCTTAAACTAATCTAATACTTCAATTTAAACTATAGCTTATAAGTCATATGCATTTCTTTTAAGTTTGAAAAGTGTATTATTTAATTTAGATGCGGATTATAGTAAAAAACGTAGCCTACCTCTTACAATTTCCAAATATTTTAATACCTTAAAACACACATGATTTAAATTAATTACCTTAGAAGAATTGAATTATTATTTTATTGTTAATTTGGTCACAACTGATATCGCAATCATTTTATTTTTGTGTAATTAGATTATTAAAGTAGAACTTGTTATTAGTATACGTACTAGACTGAAAATTTTATATACTACATCACATACAGGCATATAAAATTTTTAAAAGGAAATTGAAATACCAGTTACTAACTATGAAATTAATATTTTCCTGTATTGTTGGTTGGACTATCATTTTAATTGTATTAGGCGACATATGGATTGAAGAAACTGAAACTACTAATGGTAAGTGTTCATTTTATATTTCATAAACATTACTATAGCTAGCCATATTGCAGATGACCCCCCTGCATCCTGTTATCGCTCGAACGAGAAAATAGGAATGATGAAAAGCGGTGAAAAGAAAACTCTAAAAGATGAATGTATAGAAGTAACATGCATGCCTAATACTGATATGGTCTTTAGAAGGTATACTAGTCTCTTAATAGTAATAACAATAATAATAAATGGTAATAATTTACTAGAAAAAATTTGCAATTGCCCCATGCATTTTAGAGTATATTATATTAAATAATTGCAATCTCGAGAAATAATTCCTTTCAAATCTTGTATATTCTGTATAATAAAGTTTCTTTATTAGTGTAATAGCTACAAAATTTAAATGCAGTACTTGAAATACAATATCAAGAATGACGTATGGTCATTTCGTCTTCGTTTGGAATCATCAGCATGAAATTTAATTCTGAAAACCATGCATTTCGGTTTTTCGTCTTGTAATTCAAACAAATCAGGAAATATTTAATATTACACTACCGTTAACATTTTTGGATCAGAATCAAAAGTAAACTGTTAAATAGTTAAGTATTTTTGGCCTATTAGTGGAAGATGAAATGATCAGACATTATCTGTTGATATTAACTTCATAGATTAAAATTAATGTATTAATAAATTCTACTCTTACTAAAGGACTAAAATTATCTACAACGTGTCCCAAAAAGTTGGAGACAAATGGTATTTTTCTATGCCCTATTAGGTATACTTAGCGAGATTTCTCTTCGTAGAAAAGTTTTTATATTTTATTGTAGAATACTAGCAAAGGTTTCCCATTATTTGTCTCTAACTTTTTGGTACACGGTATATATTCTGTATACTAGTGATTTATAATGTATCTATCTATTTTTCTGTGATATTTCAGTTGTGGATCTCAACAAGAATCACATGCATGCAAAATTAAAGCTTCTGTAACCAACCCGTATCCAGCATGCTGTCCACAACTAAAATGCAATTCAAATAAGTAGTTTGTAAATGAAATTGCAATTTTATCAATTAAATGTGTTTTTGAGTAATATTTATCTCACATTTTCTTACTCTCTTTACCACGCAATTATTCCTGTATACAGAAAAATAAACGACAAAATTAACTGACATACTAGATGTCCTAGAAACCGACGAGTCAAATGACTATCTTGGAAAAGATGGCGCGAACAACTTTACGTTAGTCCCCCGAGTTTAGAAATTTTCAATTTTTATACTACCAACTCTTCGCACATTGTTTGCTCACGTTAAGTCCACCCTTAATTCAAAAGTTAGGACGAAAATAAATGCACGCAAGAAAACTATTTATAAGCCATACAAATAGTACCTTTGCTACAACTTCGGATCTAATTAATGAGGAAACGTGTACTTACGATGAGCAGACGATCAGTAAGAAAATTTAAAAAATCGACAATTCGATCTCCTACAAATATTGATCTCCATACAGGGTGTCTCAATAATAACGAACTCTACTTGAATACGAGATAATTGATGATGTGTAGAGAAAACTTTTCTTGTGACTTTTTTCTAAAATGTTTACTTTCCAAGTTATTTAAAGTTCGATCCTGCACGTTCTGATAGACATTCTCCTTAGGTCTGTTAATGCTGAGGATTGTAGTTTGTTGAACTTAAAGTAATTTGTCAATAAACCACGTTTTTGTATATGCCGCAGAATGAGATTGTTGAGTTGAGATACATTGGTAAATAAACCAAATGTCCTTTTACATACATACCGCATCATTTTACATTTTTTATTTATCTTAATGCTCAACCACTTTTATTTAATATTTAAATTGAAACAAAATATAACAGGACCGTATTAGCAAAAATATTGCAAGCAATTTCTTACAAATCAAGCTCGAGTATTTTTTTTCTTCAGTTTTAGATTATATCTCTGACGCTCTTTAACCTTTTATGTTATTGTTCGTTTATTTTGAGACACTCTGTATATACTAAAATTTAAAATCTGCCCATCAGTAAATATGTTTGTCCTTTATATTCTTGGTGAGTCCCTCTCCCAATCCCTATCACCTATATAGTTAAGCTCAACACAAAGCAAAGGAATGTGTTACCAACCCTATACTATTATACCACTTATCGGTAGAAACTATAACAGGCTCATCACCTGACGCAATACTGTCAAGAATCGGTACGGAACGTGATAACGCATCAGGTACCAAATGGTCTTTACCTTTACGATGGACCACCTGAAAGTCATATTCTTGGAGTCTCAAAGACCACCTAGCTAAACGACCTGTTGGGTTTTTTAAATTATGTAACCACACCAAAGAATAGTGATCGGTGATCACCGTGAAACGACGGCCTTCTAAGTATGGTCTAAGCTTTTCTACGGCCCATAAAACTCCTAAACATTCCCTCTCAGTCGTAGAATAATTTCGCTCTTGACGAGTGAGAGAACGACTAAGGTAACATATTACACTTTCCTCACCATCAATCTGTTGCGTCAAGACAGCACCTAAACAAAAACCACTACTATCGGTTTGAACAGTGAACGGCAACTCAAAATCTGGACAACGTAAAATAGGTGCCCTAACCAAAGCTTCTTTCAAAGTCCGCAAACTACATTCACACTCAGATGACCAATAAAATTTGACACCTTTCTTAAGAAGGTTTGTCAATGGCTGAATGATATCAGAAAACTGTGGTACAAAACGACGGTACCATGAAGTCAAACCTATCAGACTTCTAACTTCAGTCACATTCCGAGGAGGCTGAATATTCACAATGGCCTGAACTTTCTCAGGATCCACATGAATTCCCTTCTGACTAACTACATAACCTAAGTATCGTAGCTCAGGGACACAAAATTTGCACTTATCCGAACTTAAATTGATACCAGCCAAAGACAATCGATTAAAAACCTCTCTTAATATTTCAATATGTTTTTCAAAACTATCTGTAACCATGACTATATCGTCCAGATACACCAAAACATATGGTTTTCAAAGACGGACCAAGAACATTATCAATGAACCTTTGCCAAGTCGCAGGGGCATTATGTAACCCGAAGGGCATACGAGTAAACTGGAAAAGGCCACGATTGGGGATTGTAAAAGCCGTGTATTTACGAGAATCCTCAGACAAAGGAATTTGCCAATAGGCAAACTTAACATCCAACGATGACAAAAATTTGGCATTTCGAAGTTTATCCAAAGTGGAACTAACATAGGGAATAGGGTAAGCATCCTTCTCAGTCACGATTAAGACGACGAAAATCTATGCAAAATCGGTAGGTCCCATCTTTCTTTTTGACCATTAGGACTGGGTTGGACCAGCCACTAGAAGACGGTTCAATGACACTTAAGCTCAACATACGATCAAGTTCTTCATCGATAAGACGCTGCATAAACGGACTAACCGGATAATATCTCTGCTTAATCGGTTCAGAATTTGTACGAATAACATGCTCAACCCTAGACGTACAACCTAACATCTCACTTAGAAGTGCTTTAGACTCATTCAAAATGTTCTCTAACTCAAATTTTTGTTCAAAAGTAACTGTAGTATTACTAAGAGACATAACCTCAATAGATTCCAGTTCAACAGACGAATTATCAGAATCTTTCACAAATTGCCAACTGCCTTGTCTCAAATTGGCAACAATACCCATAAGATTCTAAAAGTCAATACCCAAAATCAAAGTCTGTGGAAGATCCGGAACTACCAAAATAGAAATAATATGCATTCGATCTTGAAGTTGGATCGGTACATCAACTTGACCAATGCTCTTCACAGTTTGACCATTTGCTACGGGACAATCAGTCGCTCCAATTTTAGATAAACCAGCACCAAAACCTAAACTACATAAAAACGACCAACCTGGTTTACCAACTATAGTCCTAGAAGCACCGGAATCTAAAAGACCTAACAAATCATGACCCAAAACTTTTATAGACAAATAGGGACGTTCATCTCCTTCGGCACGAGCAAGGATAAAATTCAATAACACAGTGGTTGGTTGAAAAGAAGACTCGGTACTATAGCGATTTAACACTGTGGTTGGTGTGTTAGGGCTATATTCATTAATTCTTGTAGAAGGAAATAAAACGCAGATTTACTTCTATGAATCATTTATTTGACTCTACTAGTTTATTGATACGCGTTGCCTAGTACCATTTCGTATCTATGCAAAAATATATGAGTTGTGAGTCGTTCACAACAGTACTAACACGACCCATTAATGCCGAGTTCAAACCGTTTCCCGAATTATTATCCCTAGGAGAACATTTCTTACAAGAAGTCTTAGTGACCCCATCTCACCACAACCAAAACAACGTTTAATCAAGGGAGAAGAACATGCAGAAAGCATGTGTCCTGTTTTCCTGCAATTAAAACACAACCGTGATGAAACATCTGAAGCAGCACTACTGGAATTACTAGCAGTCTCAACAAAAGCTAAATCTGGCTCTAAGTCGGTATTCCTTCTAGTTGGAGGAACATAACTGTCAGCCCTCAACCTTGAAGCTTCAAGCTGCCTACCAAATTGTAGTAAATGAGAGATAGAATTAATTTCCTTAAACGACAAATGAAATTGGTAAAATGGAGCTAAGTTCTTTAACAGTAATCTTAATTTAACCCCTTCAGAAAATTTTGTTGATAATCGGGAAAATAAATTATCCATCGCTACTAAATAAGTCCCTAGCGGTTCATTAGGACCTTAATCCAAGAATGGATTGAATGAGCTCTGCCCGCTTTGAAGCAGAAGCCTCATCTTTGGCTTTCATGGCCGCAGCCCTACCTAATAGGTGACAACATGGTTTGCAATTTTTTATACGAATTAGAATCCACACTATCATCAAATTACTCCAAAGCCGTATTAAGTTCAGTAAGAATTCAGAAGTTCAGGAATTAATAAATAATTCTTAAACAATCTTTTGAAAATATTCACGAATTAATTAATAAATAATTTGTGAATATTTTCAAAATTTCTTAGCGTATTTGTTGTTTTATTAAAAATTACTATCTTTTGTAAAAAAGAGATCTTGATTAAGGCACCAGAAGATCAGAATGTATTATCCTCTATTTCATATAATAACTCATATAGTACTAATACAGATATTAAATTACAACAAATTTACACATACATATAACACCATTAGCTACTTCCATATAAAATTACATTGAATTATTCGAGTAGTTATCGAAATATTAATTATTAAAGACAGGCTTTACGTCAAAACTCAAAAAAACGGACTTTTGTAACATAATTTGCGAAAATTCAAAATGTCTCTCTAACTCTTTTTGTTTGAATTAATTTGAGCGGTTAGTTTTTTGCTATGCGCATTCTCAGGGCTCAGAATTTTTGCAATCGATAGTAGTTATTTAAATATCTTAAACATCTTTCTATATTTTTTGTGTATGCAGAGTGTAACTAATATAACTAGAAACCTTTTAATGGGGGAGGGGGAACAGCTGTAATGATTTTTAACATATTTCCTTATCAACCCATTGTACTCACATTACATAAAAAATACGAAACAAGAAAAAATAATTTCATTTTAAGAAATTAAATTTCTTGTTTCTTATTTTTAATGAAATGTGAGTACAATGTGCGTACTTAAAATCTGAAATGCGATTTTCTCGAAGACTAGCAAGAAGCGACCACATGTCGATAAGGAAAATATGTTCTAAATCACTACAGCCCCCCATTACGAGTTTCTAGTTACATTAGTTACACCTTGTATATGTAATCTTGATATACCTTAAAATATTAAGTAATATTAATTTAATTTTAATTTTTAATAGTTTGTTAATACATCATAGAAATTTATTTGAACTAAACCTATGTAAATATTGTTTATGATTGTTATTCTAAATAATATCTAGGTTATTACTGAAGTTATAAGTTGTGTTAATCCCGTTTCTAAAATATACAAATAAAAGTTAGTTTTATCAGAATATTTTTTTACATTAAAGAAAATATAAAAACTTACATGCAATCAAATCACAGAGAAAATTAATCGTTGTTAAATCCAACATAAAATCTGATTTGAATTAATGTGTGTTATTTTACTTGTCAGACATTTTTATCAGTCAAGAAAATTAAACATAACTGTTCATTTAATTTAATTTATAAAATTTATTCTATCAAGAAATCAAGTATTTTATCTTATATATCAAGAATTTCAAATATACACTTTTATGTATGACAAGGAAATTAAGATCTGCAGTATCGCTTCCTAATATTACAATAATCCTTTCGAGATAAATTATTATTTGCAAACTTATAGTATTCTAACACAGTTATCTTATCAAGTAACACTAAAAATATGAATTCTTTTAATTTTTGAGAAGATGCGTGTATATTTCTATTACATATATACATTCTTTAACGTGAGAGAGCACAAACGCAGAAAGTATGAGAATGCACTGAGACCTACATCACACTGAATCCAAAAGATCTTACTTAATCTTTTAGGATCTCCCACATATAAAAGCTGGCAAAACAATTAGAAGCTTCATTACAGTTTTAGACTTCAAGATTAATAGTTTTTAAATATTTAAGGGTTGTTTAAACTTGATAACTAAACAACAATCGTTATTAGCCCTTAAAACCTCAAATTTGATAAAGAAAAAGCTATTAATTAAATGTGTTTTAATTTATTTTATTAAAGTTATTAATTGCTGACAATTTATTATTAAAAGTCAAAGTGATTTTTTTTGTGTGTTTTTGTTTTATATTAAAAAAGACTGTCAACCATGAATGCCTACAGTAGTGTTGTCTTCGCTGTTTTGTGTGGATTTTTAACTCATTTAGTTTATAGTGTAAGTATAATTAAATAATAGTCATTAAGATTATTATAGTGTTTTTTATGGCTATAAATAGTATTAATTTGTGTTTTAAGCAAAGTGTTTTTACGAGTACGCAATCTGTCTATAATTTCATAATCACTAAATTAGTCTTTAAACAAGCACATACATATAAACATATAGTTAGATTAATTTTAGTATAAATAATATACAGTAATAGGAGTATTTCGGAGTGCATTTAATTTGATAAGTATAATAAATAACCAAGGTTCAGGTATTGAAATAATATCGAAACAATTTGTATCACAACGTGTTTTTATTTTGGTTTCCCACAAAAAATAGAACTAAATTCAATATCTTAAAATACATAATTAAATTTATAATATTTTAATAACAGAAAAAGAAACAAATAAATCATGTCTATATAAGCTTACAATTTTATATACTAAATAGGTATGTTATTATTCTATTTTTCATAACAAAAAGATTTCAAAGCTATTAATTAGAGATGAGATTTAATTAAATCATATGTTATATTCCGTAATTAACATTCAATTTATGCAACAATACATAATAATATAATTAGATATGAACTATTTTTTTAAATTCTATTTAGCATTCTTGTGCAGACCTTTTGTTTCAAAACATAATTAGGATTAGTATTGCACATACGTTTACCTAGAATATAATTAATTAAATCTTTAAATATTATTTAAATTAGGTAGTAAACAATGATATGTACTTATAATGTAATTTTTTTTTATTTTCATAACTTAATTCAAAGATTTAATTCATAATTTTACAATTTAAAAATTAAATGAATTCTTAATTAGATTTTATTTCTATAAGACTAATCTATTAAAAAAGAAACAAATTAACCAACCTATTAATAGGTGATCTTGTTCATCAGATAAAAGCGATTGGAGGTCACAACTATTTTACATATTTACAGGATTCACCCACCGATTGGTCACCGGAAACCATTCAAATGTCATTATTATTTAAAAGCGGAAATGAAGCCCTATAGACCTAACCAGGCTATTGTTATTAGTGCTATAAAAACGAAAAACATATCATATGTGTGTTATTTGTGAATCAGGATTTACACATGGGTAGTCGGCGTAATGCTAAAATTCCAAAAACATAGTAGGATTACAGATATGATTTTACATTGTACTATTGTTCATCTCTATGGGTTTTGAAATTAAAATATGGAAATGAGTATACTATACGTACTTATTCCGATTGCATTCCGAAACAATGGAGAATCCTGACTGCACATCTTTTAAGGCATTTTATGCGTTTTTATATTATTATCTTATAATTGGTTTTCAATTTAATGTGCAATTTTATTATGTAGCAACTGGATGGATATGTCCCAGGTCAAGATTATCCTGTCTACAGTGAAGTACCTCCAGGACTATCGTTTAGATGCGAGCAAAGATTGCCAGGATATTACAGCGATCCAGAAGCTCATTGTCAGGTAAAATACCTATACTCGTGTTATACGAGAAAATAAATCAAATATTAGGCTAATTATGAATTCTGTTAGTGACTATGTCAAATTCAATATTAGCAATTCTTGTGTTCACTCAGCATACTCATAAAAGAATGATCTAATGGTGAATATAAACTTAATTAAAAAAGCTTTTATAAGGTGTAAGTTTGAAGTTCAATATCAGCTACTCCCATTCCATTTATATTGTTATCTATCGCCCCGTTCAGAAAAAAATCATAGAGTGCTGTATGTGACGATTGTTGCAGTTGATTTATGATACATTACAAACAAACAACTTCATCGGCCATTCTAAATTTCAGAAAGTGAAATGATCAGTTTGTTTATTATAGACGTATAACAAATTAATTCCTAATCACCAAGAACTTTTCTGTTTCCATTTATTCAATCACACAATTTCTCTACGACAAACCTTTTTGTAAAATTCTAACATTTCCAATAATCTGATATGGTAGATTTTGTTTCTTTCCTGTCCATTCTTACAAACAGTTTACAAATTGCTGTTTATGAACTTGTGAAGTTGTCATCCAACAAATGCGGGACAGCAAAACAAATTATTGCATACTCTGCGCTTTGCATTGCCAAGGTCATTGAACGCCTTTGACGTTTTTTTATTCTTGTGCAAATATAATTATGGAATCCTCGGGGTAAACAGCATACACTACGCCTCTTAGGACACTACTGACGGGCCATTTTTTCCGGCCCAGACAGCTAGAAGCAAAACAGGCTACCAGAATAATTTTTGTTTAGTTTTGAATACTGTCCAATGATTATATTATTTGCATCGTTTCTAGGATGGATAATATAATGCAATGATGGATGGGATTTCGGAATTTTTTCAAATTTGAATTTTCAGACTCAGTGTTAATTGTTAAATTTTAAGTTTTTATTGATTCAAAAAATTACAGCATTTTAATTTTCTTTTGACTTCTAGAAAGAGGACATTTTTGATCTATGAATGTTTTGTAGATCCAGAGTTATCAGAAATTCGATATATTACAGTCTTATATTTTGAGTATATCAGTTTTCAAACTTTTCTTGCCTTTTAGAATTGTTTCAATATAACTCTGTACACATTAAGTAACTCAGCTTTTTCCTAACTCCATCAATGTTAGTGGATGACTATGGATGTTAATTTTATAATTAACAGAACCTAAAAATAAAACCATAACAAATTAATTAACTTTTATTTTTCTCCATTTCGTGAAATATTTCATTTCAGCTTTCAGATTCTGCTCATTTTTTTATTTATGCATTCAGCACGCTCTTTACTTTCTTTCATTTATTTTCCTCGACTTCCATATATTTACCTATTTTTTTATAAGACTAACAATGCAAACTGTGAAGTAATATTCGCTTCTTTTAGCTGAAACTAAAAAACCTAAGAAATGTAGAGGATAGTATTATTAACAACATAATTAAAATAAAGAGTTCTTTTGTAAATTAATATGAATGAATAGGAAAATAATATCTATTAATAATACTTCTAATTTTTTAATACTATTATTGACCTTTAAAATAACACAATGGTGTGTATGTGATGTATGTCTTATTAATTTATTATTATTTTTAGCGTTACATTAACATAACCTGATTAAATTGAATTAAATAACTGTTGTAATATTATGCATCGCCTTTTCGTCAGTTCTGTATGAAAGGTTGCCTAGCTATTCAGCTATTTAGTTTATCTGGGTTCAGTTTTATTTAAATTGTGTCTTAATTTTGCTTTAACAAAATTTTCATATCACTCTATATCACACCTAATGATTGGAAGCAATGCGTTATTGTATGTAATTACTTTTTTTGTAATTGGTAATGATAATTCACTTCTTTTATTTGAGTACAAATGTAATTTAAGGTGCGTTACTTTTTACATTACTTTCACAACTAGCAAATAAATTATTTAAAAATGAAACTAGTACTAAAATAATTTCGCTAAGAATATTTGCTGTTAAATTGTTTTTCTTGGTAAGGTTTTTTATTTTGTTCTTTGATCAAACTGAACGGACGTGTCTATGGTCTCCAAGAAATGCAATATAGGGTACGGCTAGAGGAACCTTTTGTATTAAGACCCATATACTAAAAATTGAAGTTAAAAGTTAAAATTTTTAACCTTCTTTTAATTCTTTAACAACAATTCTTTGTTGGCTTGTTTAATATTTAGATTTCATTTCTTTCAAACTTCTAAAAGCAACAATTACTAGTTCCACCGGATGTTTTGATGTTTTCATTTGTTGCAAAAATTATATTCACAGTAACTAACTTTTAGTTAGAGCTAACCAGAGATTGAAAAACGGTCCGTTAAAATTGAATAGAAAATAAATATAGAATATAGTGGCTTTTTATTTCAAAACGTAATGATTCAAGTAATGTGTAATAGTAATGCATTATTTTTTTAATTAATTATAATAATAATAAATTATTCTTTGAATAAATAATGAGTAGTAGTAACGCGTTGCTTTTTAAGATTAATGGCTCGATCATTGTGTCAATTACTTTGTTATAAACAAGAATAATTTTAAAAAGTATATTTCGTGCACTTTTGGTTGCCTATATGCTGCGGTCGCACGGTCGTATTATAGAACATCAACAGCACCGGTACAATTCCTGCAATGTTTATACTCGTCCCTTGTTCAAACGTTAATATCAATATTTAGAATTGCTAGGTGATTTTTTAAAAACAAATAAAGATACTGTAAAAGTTCAAAAGATTGTATTAATCTTTTAAAGAATTTAGGACACTCCAACATCTTACAATTTATACAATTTGTTTAATCAACCTTGACAGTAAAAGTTTAATATCAGACCATCTTCTAGACAACATTTAAAATCGAATACATTCAATTATTATTGAAATTTAATGCTGATTTTTGCAACCTTCATACCTCTATACTTTTTATATTTTATTATATAAGTATTGTTAAAATACTTATTCGTTTAGATATCTTAATAAAGTTTGTATAATTAGTGTGTCGTTAATAAATCCACATTTTTTTCTTAACTTTTATGTATTTGTAATCAACTTTACCTTTACGTCATCTGTTATTTTATTACTGTTTATAATTATTTATCTATACTTTAACGGTTTCTCTTCTTTTTTGTTGCATTGTTAAAGTAATAGATAATAGATATTCTCACATTTAGTATTTTTAATTTTCCTGTATTTGGAAATCGATAACTTTTAATAATAATAATTAATAGCGATAGCAGGACACTTACGAAGATCCATAAATAAAAAGCGCCTAGATGTGTTATTACTTTAACTACCTAGTTAAATTTATTTAAAAATAAGAACTACCTCTATTAATCCAACATGTTTTCTTCAAATACATTTTATTTGCTTATTGTTTATATTCCAAACCACTTACAATTACTTAATAATGTTCAATATTGCACGTATCTAATTGCTAATGTAATGCATAGATCTACTACAGTAGTTTCCTAGTACCACTGAAATTAATTTTATTGATATTTTATTGTTTATATCCACAGTAATACTCATTTTATTCCGCCGAGAATAACTTATTCTTGCATTTCTATGAACTTATCTAACCAAACAAATACATTACTACCATCTATGTCATCCTTATAATACAGTGGAGACCATTACAAACCAGAATGCAAGACAGTTATAGACTATAATCGCATTGAGATTCGAGTTTCCACTTACTTACATAAAATATAAGCAAAACATGAACATAAACCTTAGCTTTTATTATCACTAATGTAAACGCATAAAAACAGAAAGTACCTACCTACCTAACTAAATAACATAATTTTCATTTCGTTTTCCAAATAAGTCCAATTTTACTTTTCCTGTATTAATAACAATCAGTTTTGAGAAAACTGTTTTTAATGTTTCAGGTTTGGCATTGGTGCTTGCCAAATGGTGCTCAATACAGCTTCCTATGCCCAAATGGAACAGTATTCAATCAATATGCGAGAGTTTGCGACTGGTGGTTCAATGTAGATTGTGCGTCAACGCCAAATCTGTACAACATCAATGAAGATCTTTATAAGATTCCTAATTACAACCAACATCAACAACCTCAGCAATAAAGATAGCAGCCATAGATATAATTTAAAAACCTATTGTAAATCCATCGTAAAGGAAATCTCCTTTCATTTATTAAATTTTTACGATGGGTTCACGGTAGAATGGATACTACTGCCCTCATTTTCATTGATAAAACTTGCTTTTTGATTCATATCTAAGGAACGCCTTATTTATTATTTTTCTTATCCTTTTAATTTTCATTTTCCATTAACATACACGTTGTAAAACTTTACGCAAATGTACATACACGGCCTTTAATTAATCAACTACCAATGATTAATTTTACGCAATTATTATTATTATTTTTATTACAGCATTCATAAAATATTTGTAAATAATTTTTGTGTAATAAATATATTTTTTTATTAATTTATTGTGTAATTGAAAATAATTATTATTTAAACGGAATGTTAAGTAACAAACAAGCTAATTATAGATTTTCATAAACTGAATAAAAACAAATTAAGTTGGTTTTATAATCATTTTGAGTTTTGTGCACATTTGAATATGTCCTTTGTATCTGACAAGTTAAAATGTTTATACACTTGTAATTTTACAAATGCTTATGGAATTACAAAGTTTTTCTTAGAAACCATAAAAACAAAAACTCGCAACTTTGACCCTATAAATATTAATGAATTAAGCCTTGTATGAGATTTACATGAAAATGTTTAAATAATTATGACAAAGGGCTATGCTAATAATTAGCTTTTTTTATTAACAAAAAAAAATTATGCCTTCATCATGTAAATAAAAATGCTGACAATGTTTATATTTATAAATAAAACCATTATTTTTGAATTAATTTTTTATATAATTTATGACCTATCAACTTTCCTCTATTTAAATTAATATGAATATTTGTCGAAATTTATTGGATTTTCCTTGCTCCTTGTATATTACAGTTACGGTGCTGTCACAAACCATTTAAGAGAGATTAAAATTAAAAATCAAAAGGCATTTTTGTCCGGTTTCACAAAGCTTGATTAAATCCTGATTAACTTAACTGTGATTAATATCGAAATTCAGAAATTTCATTGGCTGAGATTTAAGAGACCTGAGATTTTATCCAATTATATTTTTAAATGTCAAATTTAATCACAGTTAAGTTAATCACATTTTAATCAAGCTCTGTAAAAGTTATGATTTATCTTTTATTAAATGATTTAAATCAAAAATGCGTTTGTTGTAAAAATAAGTATTTTTAAGAGTTAAGTTTTTTATTAATAACTACGTAAAATCATTTTGTAAAATATTTAAATATTCTTTACTGAAATAAATCGATTGAGTGTCATTTAAATCATTTCAAAAAGATTTAAAAATTGATTTAAATTTATATATGATTGAAATCATTATTAAAGTAGTTTTATTGATTTGTAGTAGTTTAAATGCTTTTTAAAGATATTAAATCGTTCAATAGTAAATTAAATCATACGATATACCTTTGGTCCTGCAGATTTTACAGCAGCTGCAATTCAAACTTTTTTAGAGGTCCGTACCGCTACCACCCCCATTTCAATTAAATTCAAAAATCTTTAGCCTATAATTAAGTACTAATTAAAGATTAATTGGAAGCAACAACAAAAAATTGTATCTATCCCAGTTTAGCCGTAATTTAAGCTTTAAAAGCTGGCAGTGTTGAAGCTAGTACCCCCACTTCAATTAAATTCAAAAGTTTCTAGCCTATAATTAAGTACTAATTAAAGACTAATTTGTACCAATAAAAATTGTACCTATCCCCGTTTCGCCCTAATTTCAATTTAAAAATAGAGGTGCTGGCAGAAGCTGAAGCTAGCATCCTCACTTCAATTAAATTTAACTATTAATGACATAAATTCCTTAAGGCTCCGTTATCGCGTAGGTAAGGTACCGCTTAAACAGCTCTGAAGAATCTCTAAAAATTACAATTTTTAAAAATTGCACTTAGTTGACATTTATTGTGCATGAGATCTTTTCTTAAGAGTGTTATCTAGTTTATATTATGCTTTATAGCAACTACAAAATTACAAAAGCTTTTTTTTAATTACAAAAAAAGGTCATATCCCGCGTTTATTCAAACATTTTGGTAAATGACAACTATCATTCTTAGTTCAGGCTTTTGCTCACGTAACGCGCTGTAGGCGGATCGAGTTAAAAAAGCGGGAAGTTTCAACAAGCTTGATTTCACTGTTAATACATTTAACGCATTTTCGTTATTGTTAGATATATTTTTGTGATTGTCGATGTAAAGTAACAGATTATTGTTTATATCCCTTCCCATACTTTAACTTTCCTAATCTTTTGACTATTATTTAATAAATTATCAAAGCAAATATTGTTTTTCTTTACTTAAGAGCATGTGACGGTTAATTTTTGAATAAACTATTTCACTCTTAATTAGGCCTGATTAATTTCTTAAAACGAATATATATTTTCAACATTTTAATATAGTAATACTTTTCTTTTTCTTAAAACCAGCAAGAACAACAGATATTTTTAAAGATATTTAGCAGTTTTATATCCCCCTTTTTAATTTTACTACCTTAAATTATTCCTTGGCATTTAAAAATTAAAAATTTCAGTTAAACTTAAAATATTTTGAAAGTTCACGCATGTCTAGCAACACTGTGAGCAGAGAACTGCGATGCGAACAAATAATGTTTCTATTTACGTTTTCAAATTTTAGTTTTAAAGAAACTAATTCCCTTTTGACCGGGCTTCATCTTTAGGTGTTTAATTCTTAATAAATGTTTTAAAATAATTTTTAATTATACAGGAATACTACACTCCGGGTGTATGTCTTTGCTAGTTAGTTTTCATACATTTCAATAGATGGCGTAAAATGCCAACAAATTATTACAACGAGCCATCAGCGTTGACATCGAGTTGGCGAAACGTAACTGTAACGTAACTTGTTTAACGTAACTGTCAACCTTGAATGAACGTTTAATTAATGTTTACAGTCAACGTTGAATCGAGTTGGCGAAACGTTGAGTCAATAATAGTCTGTCAATAGTAAATGTTCGTTGAAGTAAAGTTGATTCAACGTTGATGCATGGTTGTTTAACGTAACTGTCAACCTTGAATGAACGTTTAATTAATGTTTACAGTCAACGTTGAATCGCCCTTACTTCGATATTGACTTAACGTTGCGCAAGTATGATGCGCATTATACAAAATAGGTTATGGAATCATTATTGGTCAATGGAGTCAAGTGAGGGTGCTAGCTTCAACTATGCCAGAACCTCCACATTTAAAGCTTAGATTACGGCTAAGCCGGGATAAGTCCACATTTTCTTGTTGATACAAATTAATGTTTATTTAGTATTTTATTATAGGCTAAAAATTTTTGACTTGCACAAAGCAATCCACTAAATGAGGTGGTTATTCTTCCCCAGATAAGCTAGGATAATTCTTAAAACTCATAAAATAACTCTTGATTTCTGTAAGATTCTCCATTCATTTCTATTTCTTCATTAATTTAATCTCTGATAAAACAAAAATGTATTTTAGGACAACATACACTTTTTAATTAATAACGATTTAATAAAACATGAAATTGATTTCATTTATTAAGAAAAACATAGTTAACATCTTTTTATCCAAACTGCTTAAAAGTAGTTAGAAGATTGTAATTATAATTTCAAACCGTCCAGTTACCTTCCTTGATGAAAAAATAAATTTATAAAAATCTTACAAAACAGGCGACAATTAATTGTTATTATTGTTATTAATTTAATTCCTACGCATAGCTTTTTTAAGCTTGCAGTAATATATATTGGAATTTGTTTTATTTATGAATAAATAAATATATTTCACTAGAAGACTGTGAAACTTTTACAGCAAACGTACAATTACATTCCAACGATAAACTACTAACAAAACAAAATTTTACGCACAGGTTTGTCAACAAATCAAGATGACTAAAAAAGGAATATGTTATACAGGCAGTTACAAAGTGCCAAAAGAATCAACATTTTAGTTGTAATCCTGATCACAATTAGTTCCGGCACATCACAAAAGACAACTCATGGCGAAACGGATGCAAATAGAAAACACAGTAGCGGAGATAGATTCGAAATCAGTAACAAAATATGTACCTACCATAAGTGAGTATAATTTTTTTTAGAATACAATAATAAAAAAATATTATCGAATAGCTGATTTAAAAAAAATATTAATAAGTACATAATAAATTAGAAGTGAATAAAAGTATCAAAAGAAATAAATTAAAATAATTAACTTAAGTTGCGAAACAAATTACAATTTAGTATTTATTTTTATACATATCTTACAATTCCCAATCCATTTATTTAGGTAGTTTGATAGGATGACGAAATACGATTTCGATAATTTTTTCAATTCACAGATTTGGGATTTTCCATTATATTTCAAAATATAAGATCAAAATATCAACAATCTTAAAATTATCTGGCATTATTTTTTTATATATTTTTTTTGTTATAACTATGCAAAATACTCAAACAAAACCCACATTTGCGACATAAAGTAAAAGTTGTTTAAACGGAAATTAGAGAAAGATTAGATGGCTTTCTTGTGCCTACAAAGGTTAAACGAATAACCTGTCGGCATCATAAGTCTATTAAAATATCACAGGTTAATTTTTGATTTGGTTTTATAATGTATTAGTCAATTTCAATAATAAGTCATATAATATACTATATTATAAGCAAAACGTGTTAAATGCAGTCAAAATCTGACTGATTAATCGCTAGAACTGGGCATTCATATAAAATCAAAAATATGGAACATAAAAAGCAATAATATAGAAAATCCATTTATATAGAACGTATATAATATAAAACATTAACATATAGAAGACTAATAATATAGAAGAAATATATTAATTTTTGCTAGAATTTAGTTCAATGCCAATTTTTTTATGTATATAATAAATATGATATTATGGATGTTTTAAAAATAGAAACAAGTGCTAACAATATTTACTTTTTGAATACAAATTATTTAAATGTTGAGTTAATTTTTTTCCTTCGAACTTCCTTATAGTTTTCCTTGGTGCGAACATTTTGAGACGTTCCTATGTATATAATTTTAGTTTCTTCGAAAAATACATTAATAAAGTGTATTAATTTTTTATTTATGGCTTCCTGTATGTGTTATTTGAACAAATTCTTCTAAGCCCAGATATATAAAAACACATTGATAAACACGTGTAAATACTATTGAGTTATTCCGACGACGCAGATCCTAATATGGGTAAAGTTCCGTAGATTTAGATAATTAGTCCTAGAAAGATATGACGTGGTCACTTCTTTAAAAATTCGGATCCGTAAGTTGAGTTGAGTTTTCAAGTCAGTCGAGCAGTGGGTCTCTTACCCTAATATAGCGTCCGTTCGGACGGTGGGTGTTCTACCCCAAGTTAGCGGGCTTGTCCCAGCATTTTGTTTCCCGTGTTATTACCGAATAAAATTATTCCGCAACTAGAGTTCCAGTTGAAGTTTTTTAATTGAGTCCGCAATAAACACTAAAAGAGTGCGGAACTCTTCTGTCTATTATCGTATATTTTACCGGGGTTGTTTTGCCGACAGCACTTCCCAAATACATTAACGTGTTTAGTTGTTGTGAAAAATACAGAAATCTAATTTGATCTAATTAAAATCGTTGTTAAAAATCGTACCGAAATTTAATAAATAGTTTCGCACAACTTAATGATTTATAACTAAAGTGTAACAAGCATTTTGTTACCGCATTCCAGGTCTTTTAATAATATTCATAGATTAATAATAACAGTTATTATTAACGAAAAATTATAATTATCGACTTAAAAACGTAATATGAACTAAGCCTAAATGGGATCTAGTTTTTTAAAATTAAATAACCCAGAGGTTCTAAAAATTAAATAACTTCTGAAACGGTACATTTAAGTGTTGTGTTATTTTTCAATAAAGAAAATCAGTTTACAATTGACAATATTAACTAGTGGTGATTCAAAAGAAAAACTTTTATTTAACAAAAGTAACTAACAATTAAACTTATATGGTTGTTCTGGTTACCCTAATAGAGAATTTTATAAAAAACAGCTTTAAAATAAAATTATTATTGTGAATTTTAATTCTTTGGTCTGAAGTAAGAAGTGCTGTTAGTAATCGAGGTGTTTTCCAGATTCTGCAGTTCATCGAATTATTAATTTTGTTATTTGGTGCTTAGTATGTGACCAAAAAGGAACTAAGTGTTAATTAGTTCGTAAAGTGGTATCGAATTAAATAAATTGATTATTGTACTGTGAACTGAAGGATATTATTTTGTTAAAGTTTGAGTAAGTTGTATAATTATTTATGTATCAATTTTGATTTTTACCTGTATGCTTATGTATTTTTCCCGCCGTTAAGAATACTTACGTTGGGTTGTAATTTTTTTAAATCTACAATTATGTTTTAAATGAAAACTTTTTATTTTTGACTTTTATTTTTATTTTGTTTATATATAAATCTATTTTTGAATCCAATCACACTAGATGGAATTGGACCATATATTTACGAAATTCTTTAAATATATTTCAACTAATTTGATTTTTAATATAACTAAATAGGACTAATAATTGAATTAAATTTAATAGATTTGATACCGGTTTTTGTTTACGAGTATCTTATTATTATTTTTTTTTATAATCCCGAACTTTCCTAAACAGATGACGCCCAACTATACTTATTTTTGACTATAACCAGTCTTAATCCTTCTTTTTTATAATCTGTGAGTTATGGAAACAATACCCGCGTCCTGAATTTAAATTTGTTAAAGAGATGTCTTAAGCAGCCGGAGCATTATGAGTTGTACAGTAAGTATCAAATGTTTCGTGTGCTGAAAATACGTTTTTACAAATTAGCGCCCAAGAGTGGAATATTTATTTATTTTGTGTGCATAAGAAAGATAACGTTTCAATTGGCGCCCAATCGCGGAGCCTTATTCTTTAAGGATGTTACAGTTTCGTAACTACTTCAGCTTATAAATATAAAAGGCTGATGCAGCCGTCCACTTCCATCATTAATAAGCGGTTCATATGCAGTTAATGTTTAAAGAATTATTTGGTTGCGTAGACTAAACCCGCATAGTTGAAAATTATGGACAACATACGAATTATACAAATAATAACTGATGCCAAAATGAATAAAATAAATAAATAACTGATGGCAATTGCTAATTCAGAGCAGTTTCATATTGTTTGTAAAAAACGCAGGAAATTTGCCAACACTATGTTTATGTCATGTTTTTGAAATATGTACTAATAGACGTTTTCAAGAATGTTTTAAACAAGATCGATTTTTGATTTTATTCTTATCATTTAGTAAGGTAGATTTTCCGTATGTATGTATGTAGAATAAACTGGCGGGGAGGAATAAGCCAGACGAGGTTTTCCTAGTTACACTAAAAACAATTAAATAGGTACTATATTTGTGCAGTTTTACAAATCGTGATATAACTATTTTAATGTGGATTCTACTAAATAAAAGGAATTTTATTTGTAATATATTTTATTTTTAGATTAAATTCAAACTTAAAGTAGATTTAGATAGTTAATATCAAACACTGATAAAATGACGAATTTGAAATATTTTTCACATACGTCGGGTGACTTAGGTTTTGGGATAGGTACTAAAAAGTCTATATGAAATTTAATTAGCGTCCTTTTAAGGGATCTTTTACCGTGCCCCCGCACTAGACGTGGGGATATTGGGTTCATTGCTCATTCCTAGCCTTCTGTGACTTGAAGCCCGATTATAAAGAAACTGAAATTTCAAATTTTGTAGAAAACTGTACGTATATTTATTATAAGAATGTTCGACGATGTTCCAGCCCGAGAGTCTGAAGGGTCTGAGGGATGAAAGTCGCCCGATGAGCATTATCTTCTAGTAATGCTCGTGGTGCATACAAGGTTTTATTTTCGACGAGAATATATTGTAGAAGTAGAAAATTAGTTTTTTTTATAATTGTTGGCGTTACCAAAGACGTTGTTTATATATTTATAAAGCTAGGAATTTTTATATTTGTCGCACTGTAACAACTTTTACTAAAATTACAACATTCAAACAAAGATATGGCAATTTAAATTCAAATGTTTTTGTTGTTGTTACCAACATGAAAACAAACAAGGTCCTAATAACACTAATGTCATCTAAAGAATAAGTTAACTTATACTTGTTATTTGTTGCGGTGCAACACACTCGTACGCAAACTTAAGCAACTAAACTTAACAACATTTCAGCTTTGTTCCTAATTTTTTAGTTTAAAATTGTCTGTGTAAACAAAGTGTATCCATCGAAGTAACATTTATTCGGCATGTTAAACGGCATGTTGCTGTCAACTAAATAAAAAAAGTGATGAACTGCCTTCAGTGCAACAACAAAAAGTTCCAACACTGATTTGTTGATGCTTGTTTCAGTCTATCCTTTGATGTTTATCGCTTCAAATGGAAACACGCAACGAGCAGCAACATTTTATAATTGTTCTTACAACAATGAGCAACATACTGGAACATTTACGAAAACATGCAACAGCAGCCAAAAAGTTTCCCATTGTTCTTTTGGTGGATACTTACCTTAATGATTCAAATTACTATTGAACGTAACGCCGACTTCGGTTGCAAAGTAAACGATGAGCGGGTGTTATAGACTATAACGCCCGCTTATAATGCCTTGGTTGTTATGGAGTTGTTTATATACTTCGTATCTCAGATATAAACAACAAATAATATGCAGGTGAAACATAAAATATATAATTGTTCTTCTATATATTTCCTTTCTACATTTTTGCGTTCTATATTAGTTACGTTAATCAAATATATAGAACTATATAAATGCCAGATACGGATTTTCGAAGGAATATTATAAACTTATTTTAGTGCTTAACCAAATCTACAAAAAAGCAATTAAAATAATCAGGACCGTCAAGAGTTGAAGTGGGCATTGTGACATTAAAACTTCCAATCCCTCATAACCAAGTATAGTTCAAATTGTCAAATGTTGGTCAAAAACTATATTTATTGTTCAAAACTGTATGAAACTTTAACACTTCATAGTTTCCAGGAAGTTGGAAAATCTACATTTATATTTAGATCCAGAAATAGGAACTAAAGCCTTTTATCTTGATATTAAAAACTGCAAGTGCTCCTTTTTAATGTAGCTAGCTCATCTGCTTGTGAACATACTTTTTGCAAGTCCCTTCCAGCTTCTTCATGTCCTGAAAAGAATTTTCTAACTAATTGCCTAGCCAAGAAGATGGGGTTAAATGGATGAAGGATGACTGATGGATTTATTCAATGTTAAGCTTTGTAGAGTGAAAGGGTTTACATGGAATTTACTCCGTATTTGAGTAGTGAAGAAAAATCATCATAAAGTTTAATATTATTTATATAAATATCTGCTGTGTAGTGCTCTAAAACAAAATTTATCCCGATTTCAAAACTAAATTCTTGCTAAAAGATGCATAAACCTTCACTTTTCGTTTTTTTTGTTGTAGGAACCCAAATTTTGCAATTATTCTCTGTCATTAGACTTTCCAGATCACCTCATTCAGTTTCCAATCCTTGCAAAAACTAAAAACTGTTTGTTAATCAATTCAGGAGCTTTTGGATTCTCCTGTATCTCTTTTCTGCAATATTCCAATATTCGTATATTTTACATATAGATTTAAAAAAGTAGTAGAAAGTATGTTTAGCAGACCAAAAACATGTAATTTCTAAACTATCCAAGTAGCAAGTTCCTTCTTACCTGTCTGACACTTATATTTATTCGGTAATAAGCTAACTTTTGACACAAAGTACAAAGATACATACAAGTGGATCTATACATTTGCAGAGACAAAGGTATAAATTAATTTGTATATAGGGTTTAATAAGATAACGTGTTTTGTCTTGAACGTTCTTTATCCATACCTGATTCTACTTTAGCACCTATATAATTTTAGGCTATTAGCACAACTTTATAAAAAACCCTTTATAAAAGAGTTCGCTCACACCGCCTCTTCATATCAGCAAATTGGCAAGAGTACTCAAAAATGTTGCAAAACGCGCCGCGATTTTTGGAGAACCCCTTGACAGAATTTTATGAAACTTTGCACGTAGAGGGCGCATATAGGCAATACTACATAGAGTCACTACATCTAGTTACCTAGGCCAGCTGGTCGATCAGAGTACCGCAAACCGCCGCCATATTGGGGCAGAGAAGGGTGATTTTTAATAATGTAGAAATTAAAACCACGTTTTACGTGTTTGACATATTAGAGGTTTGATCCTTCAGAATAAGAAAAACCTTTTAAACTAAACGTGGATTTGATTAAATTCAATACAGAACAAATAATGAACAATTTCGTGCTTCGTTTGCCCCAATATGGCTGAGGTTTGCGGTACTCTGGTCGACCAGCTGGCCTAGGTAACTAGATGCAGTGACTCTAAAGCTAAGATCACACACGGCTACTTTTGCAGCACAGTTTTAGAGTTGCGGCTGCAAAAGTTTCGCGTGGTGTTCACACATATCCTAAAAGCAGCACGCAACATGCAAGTTTTTCTACTGCAGCTACCCTTTAAAACTGCAAGCCTAATAAAAGGCTGCAATAGTGTTCACACACAACACGCTTTTCCAGTGTGCAACCAACAGCTGCAGCATAGGTGCAGTATTCTATGATTATTATATTTTATGATTCCTTGGTGTTTCGTCTTGTGCTTATATTGGTTTTTAACAAGTGTGAATTAAGAAACATTAATTTGTGTCCAATATGGGTGTAATTATAATAACAAGACAAAGCTAACTGCAACAGTTTATTAGCTGTTCTCTTATTAAGGGGATGCATTAAAATACAGACTTAAATTAAAAACAAATACTGACGTTTTTCTGAAAGAAAATGATCATTTTTATATATTTTATTTTTTACAAATACTGATGTAGTTGAATTATGACCCTGCGATTCCCAATAAGAAATCTTTATATGATGGTGGTTGCAAAATCTTGAGCTCTGGTGCCTGGGCTACGTTAATTTTAACGTCCCTGCACAGCTTGTTATTATTTATCAAAAATAGAAGTATTTTGAAAACTATAACATAAAAGATTGAAATCCTAGCGAAAATTTTTTAAAAGTTAAAAAAATCACATTAAAGAAATATTCAAAAACAAGTTGCGATATTTCCGAGACAACAACTCTTTGCTAACAGGATCACATAAGCTGCTGAAGGTTTAAACTACTAGAAATCATTTTTATTAAATAAAACTTTGATTTTGCAATACGGTCGCCATCTGCTGTTTGTTAAATAAATTTATACATGGAAATGTAGGGGGGTTTGTATCTACAATTATTCTAGTTCACAGTTGCAGTTGGAGATGACGCAGATGCAATTTATTTAAAAATTACTTTTTTAAAAGTTATATCACATTAGAGCGAATACAAAAATACGTTGCGCTATGTTGGAGACAGAACAATATTTTCGTAACAGAAACACATAAGCTACGGAAGATTTAAACTACAGAAATAATTTTTAATAAAAAAAAACTTTGATTTTCGATACGGTGGCCATCTGCTGTTAACTAGCCAAACTAATACAAATAAATGTAGGGGGGTTTGGATCCACAATCATCTTAGTTTCACAGTTGCAGTAGATGAAGTATGATTTTATCTAGTGAACAGCAGATGGCGAACGTATTGTAATATCGACGTTTTTTTAATTAAAAATGATTTCTAGTAGTTTAAACCTTCAGCAGCGTATGTGATCCTGTTACCAAAGTGTTGTTGTCTCCGAAATATCGCAACGTGTTTTTTTGAATTTTCTTTAATGTGATTCTTTTAAACATTTTTCGAAAGTGATTTAAATTTTTTATTTTATAGTTTTAAAAATATTTCTATTTTTGATAAATAATAAGCTCTGCAGTTAATCTTATATATAAGAAATGCGTTGAGATTAAAACACAAATTGAAGGAAAATTGTACTATTAATGTACTTTGTATTCAATTTACTAGTAATTTTATTAAATAAAAGAACATGATGTTGATTATGATGAGCATGTTATTACAAGAAATTTAAAAATTAATATTTTTATACAAAAGGCATAAATAAGGCGAGATTATAGAAAAAGAAAAGAAAGTCATTCTATTTTTACTTTGATTGCATTTAAAAAAAGATCTTACGCAGATGCTGCGTGAAGGAATTCACCGAATAATTCTTGAAGGTATCAATCAGACAGACATGAGTTTGAGTATAGTTTATATATAAATGTTAAAAGAAAATGCACGTTCAAAAAGTGCAGTGCGATGAGCAGGTGGGGTTATGCTTACTCTATATCTTAAATTAAAATGGTGCACAGCAGTTCTAAAGGTTATTTTATTATATTAGTCAGGTCAAACTATGAAAAAATAGAGCTAACCTTGAAAAAATTGTAACAGAAGCAAATTCTTCGTGGTTAGTCTCAATAATATGTGCTACAATATCTATCGAAAATCCGCCAGAATTCATCTACGGGAAATTACTTAAAATTTACTTTAATTATTCAACAAGTAAATGAACGTGACACATATGTTTCTAGTCTACTTTTCCATGCTAACGACAAATCTCCTCTAATAGTGAACTTTTATTTATATTTTCCAAAATGACAAAAAGGACAAAATGAAGTAAAATGAGCAACAAAGAATTGTGTTAAGTCTGTAATATGAACACTCATCCATCAATATCGGAGTCTTCTGAATCAAGATATTGGTCGTGTATGAAGTTAACGTAGCTAGATTCCTGACACTGTCCACAAGCATCTCTAGAAGGTAGACCATTTTTTCTGCAGCTACATCGTATTGTTCCACATTCCTTTGTACACTTGCAGCGGATAATAGTTAGGAGATCCCATGGAGCTGGAGGAAAATCACTTAATTTTGGAAAATACTTATTGTTCCGCACAAACCATCCCCAAGAGCAGGCATCAACCATTTCTTGCTTTCCTATCCACTTCATGACACGTAGCACATGTAATGTTTCATCTTTCTTGTCTCCATAAAGTAATGACATGGATTTCTTCCCAGTTTCTTCAATTTCGTCCTTAGGTTTGTTCTCTGAGCAGAAGAGCTCTGCTAGTAGTTTTAGGTCACTACTACAAGAAGTTTTTTAAATGCAGTGGTCTTGCCGGTTCCATGTATGTGTGATGTGCTATCACAGCCCATAAAATCATGCAGGAAAAGCAAATACTTGCACATATCAACTCCTAAAATATTTCTTATAGCAGGGATGTCATACACTGTCGAAAATGACTCGAATACTTAAATATCACTTTTCAAATGTAAGGGGAAACCACTGCCCGAAGAATGGAACAACAGCAGAATGAGTAAGTTAGCATTTTCTCCCAACACAACTGTATCTATACACTTAGACGATGTAACACCTTGTCCTAGCACATTGTCAAGCATAAATAATATGGCATCCTTGTCTACCGAGGAGATTACCAATGAGATGTATCATCCTGGTCTTGTTCACGGCATTATGCAAAAGTTATTTGTTCTTGCCAATAAAAATAGTGTCTGGAGAGAAGTTCACTGTGGGTGATAGTTTTGAGTTCATACCTCGTCTCCTATGTGCGCATTCTTTGATGGTTGGGATATTCACACTGTATCCATCAAAAACAACTGTGACTGAGTCGTTCTTTTTCACTGTGATGTCTGCATAAGATCTTTCGATAAAGTCGAATGTGATTCCAATCTTCCAAGGCATTCGATGAAGTAATGATCCTCCATCTAAGACATACTTAGTTGGCCCTTGCGATACTTCTGTAGATACACTTGACGTCTGCTAACTCTGTGATCCATCAGTCATGTTCTTAATGTGTTTGTTGATGCAATGTGCGAGTTTCGACTTTCGCCCTTTCTGAGAATTGCTGGGGACTCGAAAAGAGATGTTGGATATGCACAAAGTTCATATTGCAATGCGTCTTTAATTCAAGTTCGGCATAACGTGTTGCTAAACGTGTGTGTGTTAACGTCTAAAACGACTAATCAATTTCAAAATAGATTTTGGCGTTACTTTTGGGTGTAAAATAATACTAATAATAATTTTACTGAAAATAGCAATTAAAGTGGCCTGAACGTAAAGCTTTTTTCTGGCCAGGTCTGATATACCCAGGACGCCATTGTTTTCTTCTATATTAAAAACTGCTACAGATAATAAATGAATTTATAAAATGATAAATAAACTACTAAACTAAAAGTTACGAAGCTTTAAGTTTTTGAGTCTAAAACTATGACAGCATCAAAAGTTTTATAATCTAAGGTGAATGTATAATATCTCAACTTGGAAATAATTATGACAATTCCTAAAAGATTTAAAACTGAAACTATGGCGTATTGGTAACTGTATGTAGAATATCACATATCTGCACTTTTTAGCCTCTGAATCTGAAGCCTTAATTAGCGTTTATTAAATAGTGTAAAATATAAAAATACTTTATACAAGGCGAATTATAAATTTCGTTATAATAATTGAAAAGATGTGTGTAAATATATGGATTTATAAATTTTTAGAATATATGCAGCATCTCTTTTAACACCACGTGCTTAAAAAATATGCAACAAGATTAAAATTTAATACTTCCAGGCAATATCTCTTATTTGCTTTTGCTAATATTGTTGCTTTTATATAAACAGAACGACTTCATATAATGACAAACCTCTGGCAAAACAAAATCATTCTCATAAACTAAAAGATAGTTGGTTGAAATTGTTAATAATTTATTTTTACTGAAAAACGAGAGATGGGCGTTTCTTATCTCAGCTGCATTACTAGTTGCGAGAGGCTAACCATGAATTCAATTTGTTTTTAATAACTGTGCAGGTTTTATTTTGTTACTAATGTGTTTAGTAAAATTTTATGTTAATTTTATTAATTTTATTTTTGATTAAATTAGTGCTTATAATTATAATGCAGAAATAGTATATGAGGCAATTAAGTACATAAAACAAAATGTGCCAAAAATATATATTCTTCTTCTATTAACATGCATTACACCAACACCTCAAAAATATTATCTTTATACCTATTTATTGAACGAGGCTTTGTTGAACGAGGGTGTTTGTTTTTGAAATTTTATTTAATTCTTTAAATAAATGAAAGTAAATCTGATTAAAATGATTCCACTTTGCATTAAAATATTTCGCTATATTATTTATTATAAAAATGAAATTTCAAGATCCACATGCTAAAAGGATAACATCTTTACAACGTAATTACGTTTAGAAAAATGCATAACAAAATAATTTTTGCATTATTGAGAAAGGTGACACCTTTAATAAAAAACAAAACACACACTCCACATCAGAAGTAGATTGATACTGCAGGCGCAGCCGCTGCAAAAGTTTCAACCAAATATATATTTTTTGCAGCCATTGCAACTCTTAAAAACTCCATTCACACACTGCTACTTTTTGGACTGCGCGCAGTAAACAAATACTGCATGCAACCGACTTGCATGCGCTACTTTTAAGGTTGCAGGGGAGTTCACATTAGGCTTCACTTGTGCTGCGCTGTTTTTTATGCTGCACTGCAGCAAAAGTAGCCGTGTGTGATCTTAGCTTAATACTACACTTGTGGCAGCAATAAACAGTGACTTCGTTGCTTCAAAGAAAGTTTGGAATAAAAATTTCGGAACGACCTTTAACAGAAATAAAAACAGACAGACTGATGTGCGTTTAGGTTTGTAGTTCATTAAAAAGGTATTTAAAAATAATCAAATGCCTTAGACACAAAAGTCACTAGTACTTTTAGTAGTTTAAAAACTGACCACAAAATAGCTTTTAAAATTTATAAATTTAATTACAAACTATGCTTATCGTTCTAAATACTTAGATAGCTTTCAAATTCACATTAAGATTTATCTATTCAAGTTTTTCATTACACCTAAAATAGATTTCGTGCTCGAAATTGATCTAAAGTGATTAGACATGCATGGTGGTATGCACATTTAAAAGTCAGTTACTAATCCGATAAACTACACCATTTTTATCATTTCGTGACGAGTACAATTCGTCTACTCCCAAAAATTAATAACCCACACAGAATAAAAAACTTTCATTTGTTTTATCCAAGTTCTTTATTAAGAGTTCAGTTATTATTCATGATTTATCTATGGAAAAATAATTTAATTTTTCTAATGACAGCTTTGCTTTCATTTTTTTGGGATTGGAAGGTACGTTTTGTTTCAGAAAGGCCTTTAGTCAGTCATAAATTAAACAAAAATAGGTTTCAATTATCCCTATCTAGAGAATAGTCAAGCAAACAACTTGCTGGATTTAAAAGCTATGCACTATTCTGTTGGTCATACAATAAAAACATATTTTCTACATTTGTAACTTATTTCTTCATTATTTTATTTTTTGCGTAAACAAATATTAGTGTGGTAGATTGTAGAATTAAAAGTTTGGAAAGTCTGATTCATAACATGTGTCCAAATATCCTTTCAGCTTTGAGCGATTATAAATTGAAAAACGCATGTTTCACTATCTCGATACACCTCAACCAACCTCAAACAAACCGTCATTTAAGATGACATTATGCTTTTTCATTATTAAATTATTATTGTTAGAGTTATTACAGCCGATGCTGAAACTGATTGTTCTTCACCATTTAAACATAAATTACTACCTACGCTCTCGCATATTTTGTATTACATATTTCAAATAAAGAATTGACATTTTCTGGTAATATTGATGCCACATGAATCGTCTAAGTATTAAAGCTCGTATCACACGAGCGAGGTACGAGCGAGTGTTTTAAAAGACGTGAGTGCAATAAAGAGACTTTTTACATGTGTATCTTACAACGTTTTATCTACGATCATAACGTTTTACTTAAGAATTAAAAGAGTGTTCATTTTACTTAATATTTTTTTAAATTTGTGACTTAAGTATGTCATGTGTATCAGCGTGCTTTGATTGTTATGTGCTAAGTTGTTTAGCAATCAGTTTGTAAAATATTCTTAATCATTTCTCATACATCTCTTGTGAATATTAGCGTGCAATAAAAATTTTATAACACTAGCTCACTATATGTTAACTTTTTACACCAAAATCAGTGTTAAAAGTAGTCACTTTTGTATGATCGTAGATAAAAGTATAAAAGAGGTTAAACATAATGATTACAAATATAGGCATCACTATGTACAAACGTGTTAGAGGGATTACATAACTTCCAGGCAAAATTTAATTTTCAGTTAATAATTAATTAAAATAAAATAATTATGTTTCATGTTGTTAAAGAAACATTCTATAACACACTAAATAGAAAAAGGCATATTTTGACCTGAAACAGATAAGGTGCATGTTAATGGAGATGTATGCAAGTATTTATCACTTTACCTGTTGGTTTAGTTTATAAAATTTGTAAAGATTTTCTTGATAGTTAACGATTTGGGCAGTTTTATTATAATTTTATTGTTTTTCAAAAGTAAAAAGTCTGTGGGCTTAAATATTTTATTATTATGTTGAAGAATTTTTATTCTATCTTAGTATATAATTTGTTTAAACAATTAATAATAGTTATAAACAATAATTTGGCTATGTTAATTTAGCAATTGTTTTCCCCTATGAAAATTACTAAATTAGTGTATTACCCTAGAAAAATAACCAATTCTTTGTTTTGTTTTTTGAAAACATATAAACATAGCAGGAAATCTGGTGACTCGCTCTCTGTAAATTTAGTTGTACAAACCACGCGTTTATGTGCAGAACATATTTAAAAAAAAATTACGGTTATGTAGTGAGTTAGAAATGTCAGCGATAACTAAACGTCAAAATTTTGAGGTTATATTTTGATGATACGTCAACATGTTTATTATTTATGAAGGTTTTGAATTTAGTCAGTGATTTTAGTAGTAAACAATTTAATTTAATTGAATAAACAGTGTTATGGATTTAATAGTGACTTTTGTGGAAAGAAAACTTCTTTTCTGGATTATCACATTAATATTGGTCATTGGAACTTGGATGGAATATGGAAATTTATCATTGTATAAATTTAAATGGATTTACCTTCTGTTTGAAAGACAGCTGTTGTTTATATAATTTAAATTTTATCCAGTAATACAAAACCTTTTCATGAAGAGAGGTGAAATTTTGGTACTACTAATTTCAGCTGGTAATTTCAAAAGGCGCTAAAAATTGATCTTTTTAAATAATGTAAGGTATTTATTTAAAGTTAGTAATACAAATAATAGAAATATTAATTTTAAAGATAAAAAGAATTATATTACCTATCTTAGAATTAACTTTTTCTTTATTGGAGATATCCAAATTACTTGTAATTTTAATAATTTTTTGTATTTTAATTTTAATTTTGTTTGCTAACTTTGTGTGTGTGTTGCTGTCAAATAAATTTTGTCATTTAAATATTTTAAAAGTAACGTAGCTTATTAATATTAATTTTAAAGAATGCAGGCTATAAGCCTATATACAATTATTTTATCATGTCTACGCACATGCAGAAACATGGTTTTGCAAATAAGTATTAATGTCATTTCCTGTTAAAAGCTAGTTATGAAAAACCTGTGAACAGAAGCATGAACTTCAATGTTAGAAGTCAGCGAGGAGACTTTCCAATGCATTCTGATAAGATAAATTCAAAAGTCCGATGATAATAATCCAACACTTAATTGGTACTTTATTTACGTCATTTTGACTATAAATACAAAATGAGGCCCTTTTTCTTGGCAATTTTCGCCAGATACTTCGAGTCTGTTTTATCGGAGTTTCTCGTCACCGACGAATACCATCACTTAGGTAACGCTAGAACGTTTCACGCATATTACAGAATATGGTAAAAGTATGTATGTAATGTTTGCATACAATTTATCTTATTTTATGTCATCAAAAAATGTTACAAACAATATTTTTCTTATGTCGGAATATCTCGTTCAAACTCGGTATGTGTACGTAAAATGTCATTGGAAACATTTCTTCTTAATAAGATTTTTCCATAGTTCAACAAATAATGTCATTTATTGTCGATTTAAAAAAAAGGTTTGTCAGATATATATCTACTTAACGTCACCTGTCTACTTTAACATGGCGTATTTCAAGTATTTTTAGCTAACAAAATTTTTTCAATCAGAATATTAAGAAAATTTCCCATATGTATACAGTAGGGTGTTCGTTATGTGGGCAAAGTTTGAATTACGTTGAGTACACCCCAAAATCTTTTACAGAATGTGTAAAAACACAATCTCCCCAAATACCAGCTATTTTGGTCAACATTAACCCGTGTCACCGAAGGGTTCAATTTTAAATGGCATTTAACATGGCATTTACTCCTTTTCCTGCATTTTTAGATGCAATTTCTTTCAGTTACTATATCTTACTCTGAAATTCTGTTTCCCTACCCTTTTGGGATCGCTGATAACAAATCTAATGTCAGAAAGGACCTATGACACATAGACAGCTGTTAAAAAGCTGTCAACTACAAAAAAAGTGTTTTAAAAAGGCATTTCTAGAAGATTATATATATTTTTTATTTTTTTAGGTTCCTAACCTCGAATTCACTTTTATGAATGCAGTATGACAATTGACAGCTGTCATTTAACCGTCAACATCAAAATATTGCATTCCTTGACAAATAATACCTTAGATCACGCATCAAATGTATCAAAAATGCATCACAATTTTCATCACAAGACGGTGTTCGGGAGACCACACGACGTTCACCCGTAAAACTGGCTGTCTTCTACCCTATCCTTGGAACCTGGATACGGGGCATGAAAACATGACTGGGTAATGGATGAAGCAGTCAGGTCAAGTATGTGGTAGAGAAATTCCTGAGAATTCTCGACGGTTACTCATACCGATCAGGGGGAGCCCTGGTAATATGATACCGGTGTCATTTATCATCATTTATGGTCACCAAACGGAACCCGCTGTTTGACTAAGGTCATTTATGGTCACCTGAGGAACCCGCTGTTTGGCTGAATCTTAAGGAGGAGAAGCGAAGTGAGGTTTATCCCGGTGTGAAGGGGTAAATTCATGCTAATGGGAAACTGCATGCCGCCAGGTAATTGTACTTAGGACCTATCCCGGCCACCCTATAATCCGGGCTGTAGCCGGGTACAGTGATTGGGAGAAGTTCTAAAAGCCTTTACGCTTAAGGATAGTTGAAGCGAATACATAGCCTCTCACAATCAAGACAACTTCACCTTAACAAGGTACAAACTGGGAGTCTATAAGCTGTAGACTTACGAACGAAGCTCTGTCGAGGGCCCACCAAGGCTATATATTGGTAGATCGGGGTGGTAAAACCATTTAAAAGTCCTGCCACAATTGAGGTTGGATTCGATCGGACAGTGGCTCCCAACAGCTTGGGACAATATGTTGGGGAAATAGTCCGAAACTGGACTAGGTGCAATCTCCTTGGTCGTGTGATACGTCCCTCACAGCCTCCTAGGAGATGGAGCCGACGGATGATCACGTTTATCGCTCCGGTACTAGCCTGGAGAGCTAGTAGAGTATAGATAGTATCTCGCTTTCACCAGTGAGTTACTGGTAGCATTGTGAAGTGTAGGCAATGCGCGCTAATTGAGCGTATCTCAATTCATACTTCGGCATGTCTCAAAGGCGGGCAGGAACTCCCTAAAGTTCGTAAAATCAGTCACGAAACAATTACCTAATAGACAATTACTACGGCCTATTGTATATTTAAAAGGTAATAGTTCACTGTAGAAAAGGATTCAGTTCTTTTTCGCGGACAGTCAGCCTTACATGTCCCCAAACTGTGCCTTCAAATAAGTTAAAATTTCTGACGGTTTAACGCCATTGGTTAAAAACTTTATGATAATCCGTTGCGCAACAGACGAATGTACCTCTTGCTCGGTCATGGCTGTACTGACAACAAAGCCAAGGATGTGCGCGAACCCGGCCGGCTCCCCACTCCTCATAAACCAAACATCTACTCCACACAACATCAGCTACCTCGGAACTACATTCTAAGCGGAATAGCAAAATTACCGTTTATATTTGATTTATCCTCGTATTTAGTTCTTGAGATAATTTTTATTATGATATTTTGTTATGTGATATTTTAACCATAATATTTCGTCGGATATTTCTTATTATATTCTAGTATGTGTAAAATCTATGATTAGATTAGGATATATTATTGATATTTTCATACTAGTATATTTTTTCATGTGATATTTAGTTTTTTAGAATATTTCTTATATTTTATTATGTGAAAATCTATAATTATAATAAATTACTGATATTTTCTTACTAGATATTTTTTAATGTACTATTTAGTTCTTGGGATATTTCTTATTATACTTTATTATGTGTAAAATCTAGGATTATATATTAATTTATATTTTTTTACTAGGATATTTTTTCATTTGATATTTAGTTCTTGGAATATTTCTTATATTTTATTATGTGAAAATCTATGATTATAATATATTACTGATATTTTCTTACTAGGATATTTTTTAATATGAAATAGTTTTTATTATGATATTTTATTATATGATATTTTAACTGTAATATTTCGTCGGATGATATTACGACTGTGATATTTAGACGTGATACCGCCTACAATGAATTCTTTGTAAAGTCTAAAGTTTTTTAAATTACTGTTTAGCCAGTTTTCAGCTGTTTTAATCTTTATACACCAATTTGATATTTGTACCAATTACAGAACATGCATAGCCTCACATAATCAAACGAAAAATAAACTGAAATCGCGTAAAATCTTTTTATTCTCTTCTGTATCACTACGTCAAATCAGAAAAGAAATAAGAACATTTTGACGTAAATATTTTGGAATTGAAATCTTATAAAAACTTTCTGTGAGAATTCGCACCAAAACGGAAAATATGTCATCAGAATGATAAAGAATATAAATAAGTAACAGTGACAAGTTGCTTTGAGTTTAATAGGTCTTAATCTACATAAATACTTAATATGAGGATCATTTCTAATAGCTGCTAAATAAGAAAGAAAGTTAACAATATATGTGTCTTTCCCAAGAACATTTGTTCCAATTAAATCGGTGAGAATACAATATATCATTTTTTAACAATAAAATGCTTTCAGTGGTGAATGGTTTTTTATACAATAAAATTGAATTCATTATCTTCAATAAAATCATATTTAATTAAAACTTTTTATATTTATATAACCTCAGAATTAAGACGTGAACTATGGAAATATTGTTTACCTACGGAAATTAAACATAAAGAACACTTAAAAGTGCTAATTTGGCCTTAATTAAGAATATTCAGATTATTTCGACGTCAGAAACTGTATTGTAAAAAAACTTTCAGGAAATTTCGCTTTAATTTGTTTTGATTTTTTTCCAGTTTATTAGTTTATATTGCAATGGATTTATAAATGATATGTTATTTATGGTACATACAAAGATACAACTTGATACAGTTTATAAAATGCTTAATGATATTGTTTATTGTTTGTTTGTTTCCAGCCTTATTTTGTGGAACTCCATAATCATGAAATAAATAAAGATTATTAAAAGTTTCACAGTTTTATTAAAATACAACCTGACAATATTGTTTCGACAGCTATGCTGTCATTATCAAAGGTAATATAATTATAAACAAACACGTCGCTAAGGTAGATACAAAATAGGTAACTAGATAAAATAATAATAATAATCAGAATTAAATATCTAATACTTCCAGTAACGGAGAATTACTGAGCTCAAGTTGTTCATTCATTAAAGGTACCCTGAGTTTGTGTTTGTATATCTCAAAGGCTTCTAAAATGTCTAATTTGCGTTTGTTATTACAAAATGTAGGAATTTAATATTATTTTGAGGAGTCATTGTGTGATTTTGTTCTAAAAGGTGTTTGGCGTAATTCGATTTTTCAGGATGTTTATTTTTGTAATGACGTACGTGTTCTTTATATCTTATGTCAAAATTTCGAAGTGTTTGTCCAATATATACCGAACTACAAAAAGAACAATTTAAACGGTAAATGCCCGATTTCATGATATGATGTGTTCTGTCTTTAGCATTAAATAAAAATGAAAAAGTGTTAGTGTTGGTTTTAAATGTTATTTTATAATTGTTGGTTTTTCTTAGTATATGTGCAATTTTTTCTTATATTTTGCCAAAATATGGTATAGATATGTAATTTGTGTCTTCTGTTTGATTGTCAATGGGATATATTCTTTTGATAGCTAACCTATAATCTTTTTGTTATATCATGATATCATGAAATCGGGCATTTACTGTTTAAATTGTTCTTTTTGTAGTTCGATATATATTGGACAAACACTTCGAAATTTTGACATAAGATATAAAGAACACGTACGTCATTACAAAAATAAACATCCTGAAAAATCGAATTACGCCAAACACCTTTTAGAACAAAATCAAACAATGACTCCTCAAAATAATATTAAATTCCCACATTTTTGTAATAACAAACGCAAATTAGACATTTTAGAAGCCTTTGAGATATACAAACACAAACTCAGGGTACCTTTAATGAATGAACAACTTGAGCTCAGTAATTCTCCGTTACTGGAAGTATTAGATATTTAATTCTGATTATTATTATTATTTTATCTAGTTACCTATTTTGTATCTACCTTAGCGACGTGTTTGTTTATAATTATATTACCTTTGATAATGACAGCATAGCTGTCGAAACAATATTGTCAGGTTGTATTTTAATACAACTGTAAAACTTTTAATAATCTTTATTTATTTCACGCTTAATGATATTACCCATCCATATCGTTGATAATATTTTTGTTCATTAAAGATTATTAATTTTACCATTGTTATAATTTAGCAATCTATATACAAATATGCTTTTGTGAAATGTTTTATGACTATAAATGTTACGCAAGAAATTGAAGTTAAACAGATTATTTTATAAATGAACTAAAATAAATTAAGTTTACCTGTAACGATAACGTGATGATAAATAAACAAAGGGATCTGGTAAACAGAGAACAAATGAGGGTAGATGTAAAATTAATAATTAGTTAATGGTTTAATTTTGATAAAAAGCCAGTTGAGAATGCTGCATTGCTATAATGAACTTAAATGCATTTACCCTTCAAGTTATGCAATTTTTAATTTTCCTCATTCGTCCGCCATTTCAAAGATGTTTCTTATAAGAGACCGGAGGTTGGTGTCTCTAAATTTCTTTCAAATTTTCGATGCTCTCTCCGAATCTCAAATCAAAATTTTTAAATTTCCAAAAGATTGTGCTGACGGACGGATATACTAGGATAGCCATTTAATTTAATCCTTCTTCGATGATTGCTTTGGAACATAGAAGTCATATAATTTGATTAGCACTAAGAATGATGAGTTAAAGATAGTGGAGGAAGTATAAAGAGCGGATTGAGACTGAATGTATTCGCATTATTATTATTAGTAGGCATGTAAACTGACGTTTTTTTTTAAACTTCAAAACAAATGCAAAATGTCAACAAAATACATATATAAGAAAAAACTTATTTTAGTTTTATTTAGTTTTATTTATTAAATAGAAATAATACATATACATACTGCTATAATAAAATGTGGAAGGGACAATTTTTTATTTATAAAATTGTGTTGTAAGTTGTTTATGAAAATGAAACTTGATAAATTATTAAAATTGATTTAAATATCAGTATAAACAACCCATACAACAGACTGCAGTAAAAGCACAGAGAAAATGTACACAAAATATAAACCATTTACCTTTACCATAAAAGACAATGCGCCGGCTAAAATAATTGTTGTAAAGTTTGAATCTTACCACAACTGAGACTCAACAGGCTGGTCGATTTATCGAGCAATAACTAAATATGGATCTATGAAACATAATTAAACTACACACAAAACAAAAAAATAAACCATAAGTTTCTTTAGAATTAAAATGACAAAATTTATTTACCAACAACAACAACTAAACAAACAAAGAAATTTGAAAATAAATAAACAAATGAAATTTGGATATCCTGAATCAAAGAGACATCAATTCTAAGATAGTGTAATTTTTTTTATCTTCATAAGTAATAACTCTGTCGTTCGTATTATCTTAAACACTAAAATTAAACTAATTAAATACCTTAAAATATTAAAAACGATATCAATGTATTGGCGCCTTTTCAATTACCAATTGATGTAGTAACAAAACAGAAATCCTCTTTCTTCCATATGGTTCATAACTAAGATGGTTGAAATACAAAAATTCACCTCTCTTCATATAAATGTCCAAATTAAATGGTAATAATCAAAATTACTAAAAACCAGCTGTTTTCTTGAGATAAGGTAAGTCCATTCAATAATTAAATTGATAAATTCCCTTCCATCATCCAATTTATAATTAAGATTGCTAATCTCATAACTCATAAAAAATCTTTTTACAAAAAAAATATCCATTGATAAAATTCACAGCACTGAATATTATTTCAATTGAAAATAAATTATTGTTAATTAAATTCAAAGAACTTCAACAAATTATTAATCACTTGACGTTTCACCAGTTTCTAACCTAACATTTTGACATTTAGGTTTGTTTATATTTTGAACTCACAACATAACCTTTAAATTTTAAAATTTTGCTCTGGGCACATATGCACTGCTTGAAAGGTCTAAATTTACAGAGAGCTTGTCATCAAAACGCTTGCTGAATTTATATTTTTTCAAAAACAAAACACTGCTATGGTTATTTTTCTAGTTAGAAATAAACGCCAATTTGGAACTAAATCTACATAACCACATAATTATTTATAATTATTAATATTTGTTTAAATAAATTCTATAGTTAGAGAAAAAAGATCTATTTTTAATGATATCAAATAATTGTACTAAAACGCAATTATAAGATGGCTAGAACTTGCCAACTAAATTGAATGCATTTTTTAAATGCATTCAATTATAAATTAAAATTTACATTAATTAACTAAAACCACCTAATCACATCCTTCTATTTCTACAAAATTCATTCTTACATCCTCTTGAACATTATTCACTAAATTTTAGACATCCAAATTATAAAATAACAACTAAGTTACATAACCTCGGATTGACATGGTAAAACGCAGAAATTTGTATTTTCAAACCAATACATCTTCTATAAAAAGCAATCACGACATTTACATTTATTTCTCAGTTGTATCCAAGAAACTGCTTGACAACAACTTAATGAAATATTTTAGCCCACAAGTTTTTTAATCTTTATAAACAACAAAATTATAATGAAACCACCAAATCGTTGGCTTAATTAATCGTTGACTTGTAAGAAATATTTTATAAGTTAAACCTGCAGGTAAGGTAATAAATATTTGCATATATCATCACAATCATGCATCTTGTCTGTTTTAGGTAAAAACAAGCCTTGAGACGGCTTCAAATTTATATTTGTGTACAATATTAAGTGTAGCGGGTGCGACCATACTTTTGTACGACCGCAGCCGTTAGGGTAAGTAACCTGACGTCCAAGGTACCTGGTTTTGTTGATCTAGCTGCCCACTGCGTCCTGGGGTTGATTTCTTGTATCTACACTCTGATATTCATGAAAAGTTTATGCCTATGTTAAACGTTAAATATTGCACGATAGCACATCGTTAGCTAAACAATGAAATTTTACAGAAATTTTAAGATAGAAAGACAAACCAACTTTAAATTTTTTTGTTCTATCTAGTGTGTTCTAGAGTGTTTTCTTATGAAATTAAAACATTTTTCTGTTTTTATTAAAAAAGATTGTTAAAAGAAAATTTCTTCCTAGGAGTTTGCAAATCAAATAACATTTTTTTAATAGTAGCATATTTTCCAAACCATGTCATATATGATGATAATACATACCATTATATATTGTTATGTTCACGTTTATGTGAAGTGGAAAAATTAATATGAGCAAGTACATAAGATAAAGAAAAATTTAAAGAATCATTATTGTACAGACGTGGCTCTTAGGGTTCAATAAATAAAAACATAAAACATATAAACTTACATACAAAGTCATGATGATATCCCAAGAATACAAAATTTTAATATAGAATTATAAAATAATAAAACAGAATGGAATAGCATATATTTATTATAGTATTATGATACAATATTAACATTAACAAGGATAATAAAAGGAAAAGATATCCTAGCCATAAGTCAACCTGAAAATTAAAAATCATGTACTTATATTAGGTAAAGATATCGTGGCATCAATCAAAAAAATAATTTAAAGGTATATTGATTTGCTATAGCATATTTAAAATTCTCTCTGTACTTCAATAATAATGTACAAAAAAATAACTTCTATGGTTATAGACGTTGTTAGTGAGGAAACAGAAAGAATTACTAAATATAGGGGGTATTTTGATAAAAGAAAAACATAACAGACAAAATAGTTGAAAAAAGGGGTCTCTCGGGGAGATGGAAAAATAATAAATTGTTGGTTGTTGAGAGAATCTATAAAATTCTTACTGAAGAGAAGATTTGTATAAATAATTGTAAATAAAATAAATGTGTTAATAGAATTTGTAAAATAATAAAGCTCAAGAAGTAAAATTGTTAAATTAATAAACATAAAAAGAAAGTCCAGTGTTTTATTGATTAAAGGAAGAGTCTCAGTGTATTAGTTACAGGAAGCAATATTAAAAGGCATAACGATACAGTAAGAGCAATTGAGAAAAGAAAATAAATTGAAAAACCGTCTTCGAGCTGGGTTTGTTACTTACCAATGTGTTGAAGAGTCGAATTCTTCATTATATTCCTGTAAAAGAAAAGAATCATTAAGGTGACTTCATCAGAAGAAAAAGATTTTGAAGATACTTACTGAGGTGTTGGCGAGCTTGCAGTCTTCACTCGAGCCCTAGACAAGAAAAAAACCATAAAGGGTAAAAGGAATTTAAAAGTAATATCGAATTTGCTAACCTGACCTGGGAAGGATGGCATTCTTGTAGCAGTCTTGAGGCAGTTCAGTGGTCCGGTGACGAGGTCTTTGGTGGTGCGAGGTCTGCAGATTCAGCAGCAGTGGCCACGGTTCCTGGCGAAAAGTGCATGTTGTGGAAGTTGTATGTTTAGTGAAAGTGAAGGTAATTGTTGGAAAAGGATTAGAAGATGATTTGTCAAAATAACAAGAAACTATTGGAGAGACATACGAGGAAGACTTACCTGAAGGAAAAGTTAATGTGTAAGTTGACAAGGTAAGATTTCTCTCCATTTTAACATCCTAAAAATAAAGATATATAAAAGAAAGAATTAAATATATGCTATACTTACTTGTTCATTCTTGGGAAAATTTAATTGATAACTGTCAGATTTGACATTCCAAATATATGTGTCAATCACTATTAGTAATAACCAAACTTTATTTATTGAGAGCTACTAACCACCGTGTGAGAGTGGCAAATTTTAAATGATTTATTTGTAAAGTTTAATCTTCCAATAATTGAACCCAATATTGAAAGATAATCATTAGAGTCTCATATTAAGGTAAATATAAAAAAAATTTATAGGCAACCTGTACTATTGAGTATTAATTCGATCCTGAGATATATAAGGTTTATTGACGATTTGCAATATACCAAACCACAATCTACATATAACATTGGTGATTTGGAAGTCTTTATACGGCAACAAATATTAAAAGGCTGAATAGCATAAGGTTTTAGCTTAAATAATTAAATAAAATAATTAAACAATGAATCAATACATAAGATTCAAATTGATTAAATTATAAATTGCATTAAATAATTGCAAGATATATTTTTAATTTTTTTGTCTCTGTTCACGCAAAATCAACAAAATGTGTAACATGCAACAAATGTTTGAACCTCTCATTAAGGCTTTTCACTTAATTTCGTCCTACTGCTTAAACGATATTCGTATCCTATAATATTGAAATTTTCTAATCACTTATGTTGTGGTATTTTCTGTTATTAAAAATACCTTCATTAGAGTGATTTGTTTAAGAAAATACTTCCCGTTAAGCTTAAAATGAGATTATAGCGCAATCAAATTAAAATTTGAGCTAGCAGGTACAATGCAAAATAACATAGTGAGGTCAATATAAAAATGTCTCCAAGAGAATCTCCAAAAATCTATTTGAGTATTTTCCACTATTTTCTAAAAAACCCGTCATTTTAGATTATAGGAAAATACCATACTATAACCGAAATCATCATTCCATCTAAACTATGAATCAGAGAAATCTTGCGTTTTTAAATTGTTCTTTTTTAGGAGATCTTTTATATGTACGGTAATAACATGTTGCTTTGCAACATGTGCTACTGAGCTTCTATGATCTTAAATGCAATTTATTTTTTCTAAAGAATTTGATGTAGAAACAGCACACAAGAATTGTATAGCAAAGTAGTCGAAAAAAGTGTAACACAAATGAAATTAACTAATAGTTATTTATGTATTAAGTGCATAAAGAAGCTTTTATGGCCAGAAGCGTTATTTCTAGCCCGAGGCGTCAGCCGAGGGCTAGGAAAAGGCTGTAGGGCCATAAAAGCAAGTTATGCCCGAAATGCATACACTATTTTATGCACAGATTGTTTTTATCTCAAATCTATTATTGTGTAAAAAATATAATTAAATGAGTACGTAGGTTACATCAAGCCGCTGTACGTATACTTATGTGCATATATACGAAGTACGTTACTATAGTTACTATCTAAAATACTTAATTTCAGCTTATTTTCATTGGTGATAAGTTTACAAATTATATTAAGAACCAATCAAGTTCTACAAATACAGCTCTGACATTTAATTGACGTTTCATTATTGCCCATCGGACCATAAAGAGGCCCTTGGGGCATAAAGAGACAGTTATGTTTAGATAGATCTATCAATAATAGTCTAATTATAATGCATCTGTGCATAAAACAATATATGGTTTATTTCCACTTTTTGCGCCCTTTGAATATAACACAAGATTTAAAAAAATAAAAACTCAAGCCCATTGCTTATACATTTACAAATTTTTTACGCACTGGCAGTTGCAGATAATCAGTTTGTTAAAAGTTTTCTGAAAGCTGTTTGTAGTATTGGAACGGGGAGGAGTTTATGTATCATTTTGGAACTTTCAACCCCTGTCTGTAGGAAATAGTTTCACATACAGTCAATGTCTGAAGTACATACGTGTCGATTTTTGGTTATTCACGGTTGTAGTAGATCCTCAAAAATTAACCACTGCTGCCGCAAGTACGTACCATATTTTTTTGTGGTGGTGCTAACTGCAACGAGATTACGTAAAACCATTTGTTTTAAAACAAGTATGCTGAAGTCAGAGTGAGAAAGGCATATCTTTTGAAATTTGCAATATAAGAAACAACATTGTAAAGTAAAGATTACAACAAGATTTTGGTGCTTTTATTTTTAATCAGTGTAAAGTTATTAATACTATGTAGTGGGTTTTAGTCGCACCGGAGTTTTAGTCAACTGTTGGATCGTTTTAATGTTTACTGGTATTCCCGTCTGAAATGTAATTTACCTCTATTGCTGTACCTATAACGAACTGTGTAATAAGATACATGTCAGAGACAAACATATTGTAATGGCTACTGTTGTCAGAAATAGTAAGTGGTACGAGAAATGTACATCTTACTAGAAACTCTACATTCATACTGGGGAATAAGTTTGTTTATCCATAAATAAATTGTGCAAGTAAGAATATAAAGAAAAGCATTATTCTTCAAACGTGGTTCTTGGTGATCATCAATAAAAAAAGTCTTTATGATATGAATAATAACTATAGATAAAAGAAAAGGAAAATTAATATAAAATTATTACACAGTAAATCAAGTTGGAATAGTATTTATTAATTTTGGTATTTACAGTATAAAAAAAATTACAATAAGGGATAAGAAAAGGAGGTCTTATTCACAAGTTGACCCTAAAAAAATAAAAGAATATGTATATTAGTTAAGAGTATTGAAAGACTAATACATCCTTAAAATATAAAAAGGACTTCAATCAAAAAAAATAAAAGGTATATTGATCTTTTCTAAAAGTTTAAAAATCCAAACTGTCCTTCAATAAATACAAAAATGAAAGTGTAAATAAAGAAAATAGATATGTGTTCTATGGTTATTTGTATTATTATTGAATGGACAGAAATCAAAGAATCGCCATAGAGGGGTCATAATTCTTTTAAGAAGAAAAAAAAGAAAAAACAAATAAAATAAATGAAAAGAAGGTTCCTCTGGGTGATAAAATAATTATAAGAAAGAGTTTTTTTAAAGTGTACAAAAAAATATTAAAACGGTTGTTTAATGAAATAATTGTGTAAAAATATTATAAAGAAATAAAACACTATAATAAATAAAAAAAAAGATTTAAATGTCTTGGTTAGAGAGGTAGTTGACAGTAACAGTGGCTTAATTAATTGGCAGTAACAGAAAAATGAAAAGCGCAGAAAGTTAAAATTAAAATAGGTAATAAATGAAATAAACTTAACAGTATTGGATAATACAGAAACCTTAATTGATACCATATTTGGATTCGTCCAAGTGATAATATTTCAAAGAGACCGAGGCGTTGGGAAATCCTTTCCTCCAATAGGTTTCTGTTGAAAATTAGAGTAAACGTTTATGCATTCAAAAGAGTCATTGAAGCTACTTACTTTACAGAAGAAAAACCAAAAATTTCTGCAAAACCGGTATCGTTGTAGCATCCTGAGGAGATTGGTTCACAGGTTGAATCCAACGCAGAGCGGCAGTGGTGATCCCCTGCAACGACATACCAAGTATTGGAGTATAGAGACGTTTAGTCTACTCTTCACTAGAAGGCAGCCGTGGGAGATAATATCCTGAAAAAAGTTGTTAACTCTCACCCAAGCGGCACGAGATCGACTCCCGATGCCGACCAATCTGGTTAAGGTTTTATGCAGCTTTTCCTTAGCTGTAACACGAATATGAGATCTGTGCTACAATATCTGTGTGTCGGCTGCAGCCGCAGTATGGGCCTGCATAATAATAATCGTCCCTGCCTCCCGCATGAGATTCGTAGCTTCTGGGGCCTGGTTTCCAGCTTATGAGTAGTAGTCGTTATTATTATATTTAAAAATCTGTAACCTGTATGGTAACATAAATATAAATTTTTCATTTACTATATTTGAAGAAACATTAATTTGTCGAAGTTGTAATCTATTAAATATAAAAATCTTCTTGCTACGAATAAAAAATTGTATCATTAAATTAGTAGTTAAAATTATTAAATTTTAATTTAAATTTATCTACTCAGCACGATATATTCATGTAGAAACTCTTAGGAAAGTACGTTTTGGAACCGCTGGTGGTCTTACTAGCTTAACTCATACTCTCGTTGGGCCGGCAAGTTAATCTCATAGCCAGGATTCTACATGAAATAAACTGTATGCACTTATGCACAGTTATTTGCATCTAACACATATTTTTTTGGATTACAAATTATTATGTTTTTTTTAAGGCTCGCCAATGTGCACTTAGGTACAGAATTGATATGGGCCGTTTTTGGTAAATTACCTATAAACTGTGTAATTAGATCCGACTTCCCCCGATGTATCAAAAACCAATGCATACTTTCTAATATAACTATGCACCTGAGACGTGGGCATTAACTAAGATCCCACCTCAAATGTCACAAATAAAACATGTGATGGAAAGAGATATACTAGGTAATGGTTAAATAAATGGCAATGGGCTGGACAGATAATGTGAATGAACGACGAAAAATTGACCAAAAAGGAAACTGTATGAAGGTCGTGGACAGGAAAAGGAAACAGAGTAAGGCCGATGTTTAGATGGGAAAACGATCTAAAGAAAGTGGCAGGAAAACTACAGGAAAGAGAATCCATAAATATATGTAGATATTTAAGCCACATTGAAATATTCGAGCGATAACGCTGAATCAGAGATGATCCGTAAGTAATCTTTTCTAAACTTCCTCGTTACGTATTCTGATTCGACATTAAAAAGGACAATGTATTTACAGAACGAGACAGGCTCTTTCGGTTTCATTACAGATTCCTATTTTATATCACACTTGATTAGTTATGCATGTCTCGTCATAGACATGTCATTTTTAAAGATGAGTAAAGAATAATTATTATATTAGTTAAGTTAAGAGTAAATAAATTCCTTCATTGAAATTAATTTTCGTGCGATCTTCAATGTTTCCAAAAATGTAAAATTAAAATTACTAAAACAACGGTTTATAATAAAAGCCAAATAATTAGTCCTTTATTCCACAGGAACAACCTTGCAACGGCCGTCCTTGCGATGGAGCCAAGAAAAGTGAATTTTTTGCATTTCATACATACATTAATTAAAGACATACGTAACAACATAGAACACTAATAAGTCAATAGCTTGAGATGATTCTAGAACATGCATTGGGCAGAATGCATATTTAAGAACACTATACTGACCTTTATTGGAATAGAAATAGAAATAGGGAATAGAAATTACATAAACTAGCTACTCAAATGGCAGATAATAAAAAAAAGCGTGTAAAATGGGTTGGTCAGGCAACATTAAAGTGAGACGGAAAAGCCTTCAAGTCTACCTTAGAAAGTTGTCAGGTAGAGTTGTGTACGGCATTTCTTGCTAGCGGTTAATCATGTTATTACACCTGTTGCAATCAATTTACCTGATGGTAGCCGCTTGGTAATTTATCGGTTAAGACTACTTATATGTCTTGTATACATTTTCATTCTATAACTTGCGCTCACTCCAACAGTTGCAGTCAAGTGGTTTGGTGTGTGTACTTAATAAGAACTTCATTAAAAAGAAAACAACAAGAATACATTATTGCGAATTTATTTGTAAGATACACCAACAGACGGTTGAAAATAAATTAAGAAAACGCGAGAAGTGAAATTTAAAAACCTGGATAAGAAATTAAAAAGAAATTCGAATTTCACCATCATCGCAAATAGGTTGAAATAAATTTATTGTGTTTATTTATAAATGAACTGCATGTAATATTTGCATATGTGTCAAATATTAACCTTAATTAAGATATTAGTTAGAAAAGCGAATAGATACCCTCTGGTAGTTTATGGAATAAAATATATCAAGTTTGGGTTATGTGCATTTTTACCATTTAGATTATTTGAAATTAACAAATTCATTACAGAAAAAGGTTTTATTTATTAAAGAAAATATAACTTTAATATATTTGGAATAAATTAACACTAGCTTCGTGTAGATATAGAAAAATAATATTTAATTTACTTTTGTCTATAGTCATATTAATTAACTGATCTAATCACTGATTAATATTTCAAATATTTTATAATAATAAAATTGAATCATTTAAATAGTTTTTAGTGTTTTATACTATAATATAGAAGTATAGTGTTAATCACAAACAGTAGTTTTCTGTGTTGAAGTGAAATGCGTTGACTGTTAATTAATTGGAAGCAGGTGTTCCAGTTAACTTAGGTAAGAATAACAATTAGTAGATATATATGGAAAATTGTTTTATATTATAGACACTTTTTGTAAATACTTTTTCCCTAGATACATAGACTTGCAATTAATTCACTATCAGTCAGAATGTATCCATTCGCCATTCAATAATAGAAATCAGAAATTCTTTCAGATAATAATTTTTAAGACAATGGTAAATAATAAGCCTATAGCTATATGAGCTAGCATTACGAAACTATTACATATAGCAAACTTATATATATCCCTCTAGATTTGTATCAGCGAAGTTTCTCGTGGTTTCCGGTTCAATAGACTAAATTGTAACGCCGCGCTCTGGAAAAGTAAAAGCTAATGTGTATGCAATCTATAATACCATATGCTAATTGAAAGAAAAGTTAATTGGACAGTATTGTAAAAAGATGTTTTCACAAACATGAATTACTAAAAAGTACATTACAAAATATCAATTAATATCCAAATTGACTATTTCTTAAGTGTAAACTTTCTTTTATTTGCATTTACTTTTTGACAATATTGTCCTGTTCTAGTAAATCTAATCAAAATATATTGTAACTGTGCAAGAAATACAAGGTTACAATAATATATCTTAAATTTCTACCAATTACCTTGGTAATTTCTTGTTCAGCAACACCTGTTGCATGTTAGTAGATCAAGTGAGGCAATTTTGAAATTAATAAAAATATAAATTTAAAGGTCTCAATAATTACTTATATATGTGATATATGTTTTTCCTAACACGAAATACTAGTCTCTTTAAAACACCAGAGTTTCTTCACTCCAACAATTTGGTATTTCAGATTTGGTTTATGAAGATAAAAAATCGCCTGCAGATTTTACTCAATACTTAATTACAATCTTCATTTGGACAAGCATCTCCTGAAAATTGAAAATATGTGCTAGGTTAATATCCAAAATTAAAACCATAGATTTAAAAGTTTTTAATAATTAATTTTTTTGCAGTAAACAAATTTAGACTTAAAATCCTGCTAGTTATGCAAACGAATGCATTTCGATGATTATAGTGGTTTTTAGAAACACTCTGTAATAAGTGACCATAAATGCGGTGAATATTCATAAAAATTAATGTCATTGAACAGATCTAATAGAACCAGTCCCATTCTCTGCATAATCGACTCCACTCCGATGTTGTTTTTAGACTAAATACCCTCATTAATATTAGTATAGAGGAAATGGAGTTGCATTCCAGTTGACTTTACTATTTGCTCATAAGTAATTGTTTGCCACCAAAGATCACTCGACGAGCATTTAGGTAACAGAACTGTCACGAGTCATTTAAAAAATCCCACGATCTTTTTAAAATGAGTTTTTATTTATTAATTGAATGCGATTTAAATTTCAAATTTGCTAAGAGTGATTTAAATTAAATAGTAGGCATCATGATTTAAATCATTAAAGTAGTTTATTTATTTCATTGATTTAAATGCTTTTAAAAAATTTTAGATCGTTTAATAAATTAAATTTATTAAACGAAAACCAGCATTTTTAATTAATGTAACATTGCGGTTACAAAAGAGACTATAGCAATCAATAATATCAAAATATAGAAAATTATATTTAGTATATAAAATAAAACAAAAATTACAAAGTTATTTTAAAATAACAAAACAAGAATACTAAGCAGAAATAGGAACTATAAAAAGAGTAAAAATTTGTATAAGATGACACGAAACAAATCTTTGACATATTATAATCAAATAATAAGTACTTATTTACTATAGACTTTATTAGCTTTTAGTAAAACAAGTTTTCGAAATTTCCATCAGTCAAAGTATGTCAACGAGGCGAATTTATAAAGTTGTATAGGAACCCATTCTCTCTACGGGAGCAGAAGAAGGTAATGTACATACAATTGTATCTTAAAAACATGTTTTTGTATTATTGCAGATACTGCAGCTCATCAACTCGTTTAGAGCAACATTTTAAAATTCGTTATATTTAGAAACGTCAGTTAAAACAATGGTCGACACAAACAACGTCGATTACTCTCTTCGTACCTGCAGTGTTTTTTATTCAAAAACTATTTAAATGATCACGATTAAAGATTTATCAAATCACAAAAATAATTTAAATTACTTATTATGGGACAACTCTGATAGTAACTAATACATATTCTTGTAACGTTACGTTTTTGTCGGTTTTTAAATAATGCAATTTAGTTTGCATATTTAACAAAAAATTCTAAATGCGGTTCTGCGTATTCATATAGTTTCTTTCAATATAAAATCATTATTGGTATACTGCATAAAATAAACCCCATAAAACACTAAAGGTCATCTTAAAGAAATATTCCAGACTAATGAAATTCTTTTTATAAGAATTTACAGACTTCGTTTTAGATAAAGGTATTGTTTTATGAAAAATAATATTTTCGTATAAACTAGCCTTTTAAAATACAAATTGTCAGCCATTTCTGTCGATGTGAAAGTGAATCTGCAAATATTCCCACCTAAATAAGTTGAAGTTTTATGAAAAAATATCATTAAAACCTCTCCTGCCGTGATTTATGATTTCCTTATACGTGCTTATTGGCAAATTTCAAATAAACACATCTGCGCTTCGAAAGATTTCATGTCTGCAAATCTTGTTGTTAAATCCCGGGCTCTGAACTTTCTTTGCGTAAAAATACTAATTTTGGTTGGCTTAAAAAGTCACGTCATTCCCTTATTGGTCTATTTGAAAGTATCCCTCTTAAAATCCCGTCTGCCGTCAAAATATCTTTAGTTTTTACAGGCAGTTCACAGTCAGGATTTAATAAAGCAAGAAGAACATACCACAGGGCGAAACGTCTCTTCACGTATCGGGCCGGGGTCTCGTATTTTTAAAGTTAATTGCCGAGGACATTTTCAGAATATTTCTGCGGTGTTTTAGTTAATGTTAACGTACAGTAAATACAGTGATAGTGGAGAATTAATTTTACCTAAATCTAAAGTTTAATACCGTACAGTTTCTCAATAAAAATAATAGAGGTAATTAGTGTTTTGGTGGTCGCAATTTAAATTGTAAAGGATCTCGTTAAGGAATATAGTTATAACAAGAATGACCATCGTAGCCTAGTTGAATTCTTAATGAATTAAGTTTTTATAAAATCTTGCCCGGATATAATTTGAAATCGGATAACGTTAAAACCTAAATCAAACTTAAATCCTACGTTTTAGTGGATGTGACTGTTAATGAAGGCAGTCTTTTCTTCCTACAAAATTATTCAAACAAGTAATTTTTATTTGTTAGTAAGTTATTTGGCTGTATCGGTTATTTGAAAGTCGGAGTATTACTAATGAGTATTTCCCTAGTAGTACAGTATTGGAATTTAAATTTCCGCAGCTTTGGGTTATTAGTGATGGCAGAATTTTACGAAGTTTTCCAGTTTTTATAGTTTAGTGACAACTGTTTATACCTGTGTTGGTAAAAGGCAAAATAGTGTAAGTTTGTTCTGATTTAGTTTTGTGGTATAAACAATTGAACGAGATATTGCGAATTGTTGACTCTTTGAATTTTGTGAACATTGTGTAAGTAGTATATCGTTTATGTACCGATTATTGTTGTTAGGTTGTTGTATGAAAACGTTCCCATTTGATAACAATTCTTATGCAGGGTACTGTGATTTTACTTAATGATTTTTTGACTAGTTGTTATCTTTTCTAACTTTTTGGTTAACGAATAAACATAATTTTGTTTAAACTTAAATTAGACTGAATAATATTGACCCATGTAATTATGAAAGTCTTTATTTATATTTTATCCAACCTAACTTTGACATTACCGAATATGACTAACAAGTTGAATTAAGTTTATCAGATCTGACTCCAATTTCTGGTTAATGGGGCCAGGTCATGATTCTAATTACCATCATTACCAAACTTTCATAATCAGATGGCGCCCAATTATATGCATTTTATTATGAATTAAAAAGCCTTTATCCATTCTTTAACAATTTGAAGATATTGGAAACAATATCTACGACCTGAAATTTAAATTTGTACAGGTAGGATCTCAAGCTGGGGCAATTTTTAGCATTACCGTAACGTAAGTATAAATATTTTGAAGATTTTACATGTACATAAATTTAGTCTGGAAGAATAAAGTTGTGTTTCACTCAATAGTATGTAGAAAGATTTATATTTATTAAAAGTTAGGTTAGGGAAGAATGTTTCCCTTTTAACCATCTAAAGATTTAAGATCAAAAGATTAAAATCAAGGAAAGATCAGTAACCATCCTTTATGTGACAGCTCTGTTAGGTTATGCATTAAAACTAAAATGAAGTTTGCAATCGTGAGATCCTTCACTCTGAATTTACAAACTGAGCTTTAGGAAATTCAACTTTCATAAGCTAGATGCAAACAGTTAAATTATTTGAAATGAAAACCATATGAACTTGTAAATATAACCGTAACAGCAGAAGAAAAGCGTCATGTTAAAGTCTTTGTAATAGTTGTAAATTACACCATGAAAAAGTAAAGGGTAAAGATATAACAAAAACGAATGTAAAGAAGAAAGAAAAATATTAAATTATATAAAAATCTACAAGAAAGCATCACCAAAATCTTCATGTATATTGAAATTTACAAAAGTTGATTAATGAATTAAAATAAACACATATTTTGGAAGTAATTATAATTGTAAGAAAAAAGAGGTTTGCTTATTAGACAAAATTAGTTATAGAGGTAGTGAGATAAAATTAAAAATACATTAAGAAACTGCAATACTTACATTACAGTGATGTTTTTAAGCAACCGAAGCTGCTTATGCTTCAAAAACAATTCTTGTTGCTCTCGAACAAATTACTTTCAGGTCCAAGGTGATAACTGAAAAAGCCTACTTTTTATTTCAGATCTAAAACTGTATAGATAAGAATTATGTTAGAAAATATATTAGGCGCCACCAAATTGTATGTAAACGATCGTGGTTAAAATGATGTTAAATTATGTAATATCTCACGTATGGCTCACAATTTGAAAGAGTAATTATGTTAATATAGGTCCAAAGATATTCTAGAAGCATGTCAGAAATTGTGTGAGTAACAATTTTGATGTTTCCAAACACTTCGTTAAAATTTAGCCCTTGTTAACGCAATTCAAAAATAAATAAATAAGACACATTTGTAACAAAGTATTTGTAAACAATATTAGTTCATTGCAATATAGCAGTTTTAATTATGTACATTATAACTAGAAATAGAAAAGTGTAATTCAATGCATTGAATCACTAAAACACTATGGACGGCATCTACCAACTGTTAATAACACTGAACAAAGATATCATCGTTGACATTAGCCTTGACAAAGTTTACATTTGCGGAAATATTGTTAATTTTTGTACATTTCACAAACAACGTAAGTTAGTTAATTTTTAGGAAACCCGCTCGGTGAAAATATAATAATAAAATTACATTTTCTCAGACATACAATAAAATAGAAAATTTAGTTAAACACTGAACTGCGTCTTACATTTAGATTTAGTTACATTTTTTATATGGAACTCAGTTCATATGTAAATCTTTTGTTTATTGTAAAAAATTGGAACAAAAACTCTAACAGTCCATGTAAAATGCTCTTTACTAATTACCTTAAAACTACTGGAGTAACCAACTTCACAAGCCTCCAGTCCCGTTGAAATTACTCGTTACTCATTGATATCGAATTATTCGTTGTTGGAAGAATTTTTATTTGTTGTTGCCCAAACCAGAATTAAATCTAGATCAACCACTTTTCTTAAGTTTTTCCACAAATGGAATTTATTTCCAACTTTAGGAATGTTCGGTAAGTAAATTTATCAAGTTCTGCACTTGAATTGTTTAAATTTAACAGTGTTCAAATTCTAATTCAACAACTACAACTAAAGTGGATTAATAAAGTTTGTCGATGCGGTGAAAAAGTTTCGTTAAATCTGCCCTTAATTTCAAGTTGTTTAAATTTATACAATATTTAAACTTCAAAACTACTTTAAAGGGTCACAAAAAAATTAGATTAATAACCTTTAGATATTCAGACGATCCGGCAGAAATTTGTTTAACTTTTAACAATTATTTTAAACATAAACAGATTTTAAACAATCTCTGCGGAACGGACTTGAAAACTTTCGGTAACGCTCTGCGAGATTTTTGCGTATGGCTCCCAATGTTTTACATTTCACTATAAAATAAAAATCCCCCTTAGAATGGATAGAACGAAAAAAGAGAGAATCATCGAAGATTCTGTATTTTAGCATTTAATATTTTTATCTTAACTTAAATAGATTTTTAGAATAAAGTATGTTTATTCTCAACATAAGAAGTTTTTCTAGGGCTATTAAACCAGGATAACCGAGACAAAGTCCATTCTCTATTTGTCAAATAGGGTCATAAATAAATCCAAAAATCAACTTAGTTTTACATTTCTTATGATAGGGAAGAAATAAATTCGAGATACATTAATACAAACTTCTAGTAAATAGTATGAAATAAATTCCAGATATTATAACAAGAGATTTATTTAATAAACAATTTAAAGTAGCACCGATACATTTTATCTACAGCAGGTTTATTAAGCATACATCATAATAAGTTGTTTGGTTAAAGAGACCACACTCTCCACAAAAGCCACAATATTTAGCATGTCAAGCTAATAAATTAAAAGACTAAATATAAACAAATAATGATAAAACAAATAAGCAGAAAAAATAAATTAAAATAAACATTTGAAGAGTTTACCTTAAATTGCGTGAAGTAGTACTAGAGAATTATTATATTTTTAGTTGAAAAAAGTTATTAAATTGAATCACTAAACAAGATCTTCAAAACTTGAATTAAAGATATAAAGCGTATAAGTAAAATCCGGTCAATTCCACCCCAACAACGTAACCCCTTACTGCATCTACACAATTAAGTCTACATTAATTTTGTCAACTTCTCAGCTATACGATTATATTTTTAGGTTTGATCGTATAATTGACTTAGATTGGATGTACTAACTAAAAACAAACTTGACGTTAGGAATAGTATAATCCGTAACAAGTATGGAATGTAGTGAGTGGAAAGTTTATCACATGAGCAGAAGGCGAGGGCGATAATGAATCACGAGAGCGAGGTAGCCATTCTAAACGCATTGCAGCCTATACTTTTTTTATTATTAAATTATAAATATAGAATTGTTTATAATCAATTAATAAGATATTTTTTAATTATAATCTTAAACTGTAAAGTTTCTTTAACAGCTATGAGATGTCGCTGCCTGTAATAATTCTAAAACAAAAGTAAGAATATTCGCATATAGTATATAGCATATTAGCATATACTATATGCTACGTGTTACAGAATGAATATTTTGCTATTTGGTATGAAATATCACTACAAATTCGCTTACGCTTTTCTTTTAATGGCGAAAGAGCATTCCAACTACGGTGGCTCTTATTTTCGCAAGTTTAACTATAGTTAAACGAGTCATTCTAATAACCATCGTAACAAAAACCTTTGTAGCGTTCAAATTGAAGTTTGCACGAGAATTTTTACCAATAAAGTTACTTAATTGTAATATCTATGAAGTAGTCGTCAGTATGAACAATTTGCTATGTCCACATTCTCATTACAAGAATTGAAGGTTTCAGCAACACTCTTAAATAGTTAAATCACGACATTGAACTCGATAACCAATCAAAATAAGCCGTTAAATGTTCGTTACTTCAAGATGACCATTTGCAACAACACCGCAAATTATTTTACACAGCTAATTGATATCAAGGTTTGGATGTAACAGTAATATTAAACACTTTGGATTCTTCCATTTATATAGATAACCAAACCAGACAGAGCATATGTTAGTATAGAATATTTTACTAAAAGAATCTCTCGAATAACCTGATAGGATTTTTCACAGTTAATCAACCTGCTTGTGAATTTACGTAGTTATCTATGTCTTCCGCATACGTAATGGTATCTGCTAGAGAATTGCATTGCCATAAATAATTTCTTGGACAAATCCTGATTTAAAAAAAATGCATACATTCACTCCATTCTCCATATGAGACCGATATGGCAGTAAACAAGGGTTATAGGCGTTATAAGATGAAACAAGCTTGACTTCGGTCAAGTCAAATAAATTCTTATATAATTATTAATTATAATTATACCAATTAATTATTAAAGTACAAGGTGATCCAAATTGATTGAAGACTGTTTGAATTTCGCGCCGTAGGTTTTAGTGTATTTCACATTGTTAGTGTAGCACTATTGAAATGCGTTGCGTCAAATTACAGCGACAACTCGTCACTTTGTCGTTTACATCGTTGTTCCAGGTTTTCATTGGATTTTTGCTTTATTTTGTTTGTTGTCTTATTTTAGAAAACAGTTCTTTTCGGAACTATAGTTTTTTAGACGATTTTATTGTCAGGTAAGTTTATTTTTTAAAATTAATGAAGTTTATAAGTTATATTATTTTTGAGACGCCACTGTAAAATAAAAGAAGGTAAAAAAATGCCTCAAAAATATTTGTGTTGCCAACTTAACAATAATTTAACGTGGCGGTAAATTCAAACATTCTTCAAACAATTTGGATCACCCTGTATTATATAATAATAATATTTTTTCGACCGGAAAGTCATTATATCCTTGGCAACCCTCCTGGATTAAACATTACCTAGGGGTAATATATTCCGTTATATAATGCTTCACATAGGAGTAAAATACTGACTGTAATTTTGTTATGAATGTAACGTTATGAATGAAATGACCAACTGTGTTTTTTAATATTTGGCATTGACTACCGGTATACGTAGTCAAAATTGCTTTCACTGACTAAGACAATTTTTATCATGTTGCATTTGAGGGCTTACGTTTCAAATCGTATGAATCCATCTAATGGATTGATGGAGCTTTGGATTCATCTAAGTGTAGGTTAAGATCTTTATCAAGTCCTTACAGCCATGTATGTGAAATTGCAAAAGCTCCAAACAGCACCGAGAAACCCACAGGCCTGGATAAACACTGAAGCCTACGAAGCTCAGGCTTCAAGCGCCACGTTTTTGGGGGCGCCAGCCATGGGTGGCAGAATTAGAAACGTTTGCGACTAAACCGCCGAAAGTATTCGTAATGGCTACAACAAACTGTTCTGGGGAGCATTCATTTTCGGCCCTCAAAAAGCTAAAAAACTATCTTAGATTTTCTCTTGATCACGAGAAATCAAATGCCCTATCAATTTTATGCATTGAATCAGAAATAACTGATTCTATAGATTTTCAAAACTATATATAGATACATTTGCCAAATTAAAATCACTTAGAAAAATGATTACGTAAATTAATTTTGGTTTAAATTTATGGTCAATTTTATAATAAATATCCCTAAATGTAAATAAAACACAAAATAGTTGTTGACTTTGATACCTGCTTTCATTCATCTAAAGTCTGGTCGCGTTAGCTATTTGGAATACGTAAACAAACTAAATACAACGCTATTGGTAGGCGCGATTAATGACTGATGACGTTTACTTAAGCGCGGAAATAAAGATAAACGGCCAGTACTAATGTTCATCTTACAAACTTGCAGCTGCATTTATTTTTATTTAAGTGTTGTGATTCTGCCAATTCATAAAATGGCTGAAAATCTCCAAAATGTTCCTTTAAAAATGAAAACATTTTAAAGGAAAAACTAAAATTTAAATACGCTCGTAGATGCAGGAATACCATGCTGGTTGACCGGAAGTGATTGTTCTCTGACGCCGAAACTTTTTAAGGACAATTAAAAAATATCGCGGAGTAAGGTGATCGATATCTATAAACGTGGGTTAACGCATTTCTTTTATGTATTACCAGTTTGCAAATTTTTTTAAAATAATATCAACTATTTTGCTTGAACTTTTGTTTCTTATAGTGAGCGTTTACGTCGTAAAAATGTTCTTTTTAGTAGGTACGTAACGAGTCTATTTAATTGTGGTATTAAACATTTTTATCGTCGTTTTGGATTTCGCGTGCTAGAACGTATACTCTAAGCGGTAACGCATCATTATGTGAACATAGTTTTGAGCGGTCACCTGGCCACTGTTTCTTTTGCGCTTTCTGAATAGCTAACGCGACCGAAGTCTACTGATATATCATCAGAAGGCGCTAGCCGTAGAAGAGCTTCAGGGCGCCCAGAAGATTAATCCGGTTCTGGAAACCCAGCGTAATTCTTGAGATTATAGAGATAGTATTAGAGAGATTATAGAGAGAGTATTAGAGAGATTAGAAGTATAATGGCTTCTCATAGCTAGAAGGTTGTTTTTTTGTGAAGCCTTTCAACTCTCATGGCAGTCAACGTGTCGAAAGAAAATTAGATTATCCCTTAGTTGCTAATTTGTTGAATTAAACATGATTTACTTTTGTTGAGAATAAAACGACATCCTCATTGTTTATACAGTAAGTGTTAGTACTGTAATGATCTTCACTACCATTACATGCAATGTCCATCAGGAAGGCATTGAATGATGGGGATATTGCCATAGCAACAAATATCAACAAGAAGTAATAAATAAATATTTCATAGAACAACACGTCTTTTAATACTTTTCCCGATAATATAGTATCCAGGAATTGTTTACTGAATCCAAGGAAGTTTTGGTAGAAAAGACATTGGTTGATTTTCCCAAACAGTTGGCCTTGGGAAGCTCTTCGAATTTCTGATTTGAAAAACATTGGTTAGGATTCAATTTCAGCGGTATCCTAACTGACTGTGATGTTTTTGGAATGTTTGTAGGAGGTTGTGATACTGTTTGGTTGTGGAATAAATGCACTTTTCAAATTAAATCATTTGTAATAGCTTCTGTAATGGAAGTATTAACCTGTGAAACGTGTTTTTCAAGAATTGAATGGTCAAGTTTAATAAAACAGAAAGTATTAATGGATGCAGGTGCATTTGAAATGGTTTATTTGTGCTCTGTTAGCGGTTCACACATGACGTTTTGAGTATAGTTACTTATTTGGGGGTTATGATTCTGAAATTGTGACGGATCGTGTGATATTTGATTGCAGTTTGTGGCTACAAAACTAGTAAACGAAGGAGTTTCTTCCTGAAATAGTTCAGCTAGTCCAAGAGATTCAGTGGAATTTTCTTGTAGTAACCAGAAATCTGTAGAATCGAGAGTAGGTATTTGGTTTTAGGTTGTTTGTAGAATGTTCAGAATGTTTATCCAAACAATGACTCAAATAATATTTTCATAATTCGTCTATGAAAGTTTTTTATGGGAAAAAGTTGCAGGCAGATGCATTGATGTCTATATAACCCTGATAAGGTTGGAATGCAGTTTCAAAATGTTGTATGGCAAATTAGAAACTAAACGATTATATTTTTGCAGTTCATTATCAATATGGAGCATATGGAGCAAGTTATAGTATCTATTTATCAACGTAATTGACATTTGTGTATGTGAACTGACAAAAATAGGAAATTTTATTAAATTTGCTGGTAACTTCGCCATATTGAAACGTAACCAATCAAATATAAGATCTTTTTTGAATGATAAAAAGGATATAAATAAACTTCCGAAAGTCGATTGTTTACGGGTGATAATCGAATAACCGTTTCAAGGAATTCCAGGAGTGCAGGTTGTGTATGTCGGCAGACAGAAAAACCCACTGAGTTCTTTTTTCTTTTCGTCGTGGGTCACCAGTTATAGTGTAATGACCAAGCCCAACCAACTGGGTGCTGAATGAGTAGTTAATTGCACAATTTCGTGTAGTCGAATGTATAGGTATAAAATTACGGTAGGTTACGGTACGGTTAGGTATACATGCGACTACACGAAATTGTGCGCTTAACTACCCATTCAGCAACCATGTGGTTGCCCTTGGTAATGACCATTTATAATGGTCTTGGTACACTATCTTAGAAGGTATCGTAGAAGGGTCCAGGGGAGGCAAGCCTAGAATGAACGGCATGCTAGGGGGCAAGCCTAGAATAAACGGCATGCTAGAGGGGCAAGCCTAGAAAAAAAACGGCATATTATACAAAATTTTCAATTAAATTCAAATTGCACTTCCAGGGGGGGGGCAACTGCAAGGGCTTGCCCCCCCTTCCGGGCGCCTATGGGTATATCCTTGTATTATCAGGACAAGTAATAAAAGACGTGTTGTTCTATGAAATATTTATTTATTACTTCTTGTTGATATTTGTTGCTATGGCAATATCACCATCATTCAATGCCTTCCTAATTGATTATGCATGTAATGGTAGTCAAGATCATTACAGTACTATATATTAAGAGAGGACATGGTCGATTAGGATAAAACACCAAATACCCGATCTTGCCTTCCATGGGACGAATACAGTGTATAAAGTTGATTTTTTATGTCGTTTTATGTTGTTAAGTATATGCGGATTTTTGTATACAGTATGTCCATCAGTTACCAAAAGGTTCGTATCCGTTCATCATTCGTTATTTAATACTCCTACAAGTTATATACTTATGAAGAAGTCACACAAATAAAAAATATGAAAGCTGAAATCATTCAAGACGTAATTAATTCGACCTGTAAGATTTACAAACCCTATAGGCTGTATTAGAAATTATCTAGAACATTAGAAATTTAATTATTTTCCGGATTTCCTTATTAATTACAAGAGATAACAAAGCTATAATCATCATCCAGCAATTATTATTATAACTTTTCTAAAAAAACAATTAACACCTACTTGAGGCAAGTCTTGTTAAACATACTTGAACATCACGATACTTAAATATACTATCTGATATACTATCGTTTCCATCTAACATATCGTGTTATTCGAGAATAAGTGCCTGTAACTGTTGTTATTGTACAGCATCTCACCAAGAACTAGTTTTTATATACAACAGAATTATTTATAATAAAAGATAACAACTACAGAATAGAATAATACAGAGAAATTTGCTTCCTGTACATGAAAGCACTTTTAGATTAACGGTAACTCGATGGAATTTGTCACATAAAAACAATTTAGATTAATATATGTAAATGTGAGGATGTAGAATATAAAAGAGAAACTGCATACAGAACGATCTCAATTGATTTATATTCTAAAGGTTTTTCGAAAATACTTTATAATAAATATCATTTATGTCTCAAAGTGATATTGTTTATGATTATTAGTTAAGAATTGATTACTATCCTACAGCTAATGTGTATCATTGGGTATACAGGGTGTTCCAAGAAGTACTTAAAACATTTCAAATGCTAAAACACAACAGTTAATACTGTTTTAAACATAACAGCTGTTGATTATTTCAAAAGTTTTGATGATTAACAGAAACTACTAATACAAACTGTACAATAAGAACTTTCTTTATATCCGGGCAATTTCTGAGCCACGATTTTTCGACCCAGCGACATCGGCGACGGTGAGTCCGGCTGTGAGATTCATACAAGGAAAGTTTAGTAATTTTTAAAAACATAATTTTGTTGATTAATTGAAATAAGTAATTTTCAAAAAGTTTTAATTTTGCTCTAAGTGATGTCTACATTAATTCAACACTAATATACATAATTACATCTCTAAAAATAATTTATTACATCTAATTAATTTTAAAGAATGCTTCAGAAACTTACTGTAAGTCCCGTCCTAAGCATTTGGCAACAGATTAGGGCCCGCTGTTCAAAAACTTCTGATATAGAAAAAAATGTTATCGTTCAGTTTTTGTTAGCGGTTATTTCCAGGATTTATGTTTATGGAAACTTTCGAGCTCCTCATTTATTATTAAATATTTTAAGAGCTTTTTGTGGCACCCAGTATATTCTAAACTCTTATTATATAGCATTAATAGATTTACATGATTGATTGTCTGTGACTAATAAAGTACATTTGTTACTCTACCTTATAATAAATAAGTACATACAACTTTGGCCAAATAGACTGATACATATATCAGAGTGACAAATCAGTATGAATAACTAACTAAAGAACAAAAATAAAGGTTTCAAGAAACGCTGTTACTATCCTTCAAGATTATATAATTAAAGTAGTACTAATTAATGTAAATAGGTAATTACCCGCTGAAGTCCATAAGTATATCTATTTAATTAAAGACTATCATCAACATGCTTTACATGTGTTTCTCTCTATTACGTAGTTGTTATCCTTTATCACTCATGTCAATTGTACTTTTAAGTATTTTCTTTTATAGTATTAAGATTTAGTACGTTACCTTTTTGACATTACAGTCAATAATTGTAATGTTTCTTGATTTTAGGAAACCTTTAATTTGTCTTTATTTTTACATTTTTCAACTGTAATATTATATTCTTATATTATTATTTATTAATTCATCACAGATACAAGCAGAGAAGTGAAGTACTTTACCTACATTAGATTACCTGGCAATGAACTTTTCAGAAGAAACTAGGCTGACTTATTCGCTATAGAAGGACGTTTGAGGATAAAAGAAATTTGAAAGGCTCTTGGTCGAGCAATAATCACATCTTTCAACTAGAAAGAGAATTGATATTTACCGATTGAGAAAGGAAAATGTGAGAAAGTAAATGTAATTTACAATCCAAAATATGAGTATTGCAGAATTTAAATTGACTAAAATCCTCATAAAAAAGAGGGTTAACTTAACTTACTTATACCAGCGTAACTAAATAATAAAATGAAGGAATTCTGAGCCTTACTAATTTTAGGAGATTTTTCTGTATCATGTAAAGTAAATAAGATTTTTGATAAAGATAAACAGTTAATCCGAGATTTTCTGAATTTTTCTCAATTTAAAAAATTAGTTCTCAATTAAAATTATAATCAACAAGCAAAACTAATACAATTTGACTATAAGTTAAAACTTACAGTTCTGTAGAAACCACCATTCAAGAAGCAATGTGAGTTCTTATTCTATAAATATGAATTGATTTACTATCTTAGCGTATCTAACTTTTGTAATGTTTTTAATACCAAGAAAAAGCAAATACAAAATAATAGCTAGGATATTCTTAAAAATTTAATTTTTAAAAGTTCAATTTTTTATGTTTTTAAAAAGAGGAAAATGTTCAATTGATCAAAATTTATTATATTCATGCAAATTATTTCCATTTTTACCAGTTTTCATCCCAAGTCAGTTATAATTATTTTTAATAATCTTTGTTCACAATTTTTACTGAAAAATAAATCTGTTAAATTTTTAAAACCGTAACCTAATATGGTATTCCGTCAAAGTATTTATTTGTGAAAGATTGTTGTAAGATACATGTTATATAAATAAGAAAACTTAGAACATTAAACTTGAAATTTAATTAATAATCTGAAACGTCTTATCAGGTGCATGTATACAACTATATTCACAGATTAATTTAAATGTGTTTTTGGAATAAATGTGCTAGAAATACTGGAAGATGCATCCTAGGGATGTCAAGAATGGCCCGATTAGAAAAGTTTTAAGCTAGACAAATGATTGCTTTTGAGAAAGTTTGATAAGGAGAAAAAAATAATTATACATAAAAAGCAAATTTTAATTTAGGGTGTTTTTGAAATATTTTATACATGTAGAGATAAATTTTGGCATGGAAGATACTATTTACAAATTATAACAAAAACATTGCATAATTAGAAATTATTTACCTATTCTTGACATATGATTTAAATTTTACAAATAAATAGAAACGTCTGTTACGCATTTGTATAATAAAAGTTTTATTCATGTGATGACGTGTTTTCCTGATTTACCTAATTATATGGAAGAAAGTGGATATAATTACTATTATCATTGAAATTGTCAATCAACTAAAGTTAATTAACTATCTGTTTTAACCAAGAGGGCTATTAAACATTCGGAAATTTTCTATGAGTTGGGAAGTAAGTTGCAGGTTCATAAAAATTGAAGTAAATTATTCTAAAATAAAAATAAAATTTTTACTCTGTTAATACAATAAAAGTATTATATACGTATCTTTAGAATTAAATTGGGTTAATGGCAGTTGAATGTTGACAGTCTATAAATGTGTTGCTCATTCTGGTTTTAAGGTTAGAATTTATGCATTATTTTGCACGAAATATTTCAAATTTAATTTTTTTTTGATTAATATTTTACTGAAGAAATATTTTAGGAATAAGAAGCCTGTTTTTAAAATATTTATGTACTCGGTACTTTTATTATTCATAAAGATACTAATTTAAACAAAGACCTATAAGTAACTTATAAATGAAGTAAGATTTTTATTTTTAGTCATTTTATGTAGACACTCAATTTAGATAAAAGAGTTTAGTGTTGTGTTGCATCATAATTACAAGCATTTAAGGCTCTTTGGTCAGGGTAATTTGATAATTTCACAGTTCCTACTATTGCGAAGAATTATTAAGGATATTATTTATTTCTTTATACTGTTATAAATAAAAATAATCCAACATGTCTCAACATTGTTTTAATAATCATTTTCTTTAAGAAGTTATTTTAATCTATCAGTATAAACAGACTTCAGTATAACACACTTCTTAAATATACAGTGTCTGCAATAAAGTTGGATTCATATGGGAATTTTTGCGAATTGAAGTTGCGAATGCCATCAATTAATTGAGATCTTTAATTCTGGAGATTCGAATACAGGTGTGGGTGTTAATCCCAAAAACTTCAGATTAGATAAAAAAATCATATAAAAAATAGAGGGCGTCACCAAACTGATAGATCTTTATTTGCATAATGCCAGAAATCCACAGTTTGGGAAATGACTTCCCATTTAAAATTGACGTTAAATGAGTCAAACATATAAATCTATAACAATAAATTTTGATTGACAGAAATATCAGCATTTTGTTGAGCCAAACTATATAATAATAATAATAATAATAATAATAATAATAATAATAATAATAATAATAATAATAATAATAATAATAATAACTACTACAACCCATAACCTAAACCAAGGCCCCAGAAGCTATAAGCTTGTGCGGGAGGGAGGGGGCGATTATTATTATTATGTAGGCCCAATGTGCGGCTGCAGCCGACCTACAGATGGGACAGCGCAAATCCCACATTTGTGTCACAGCTAAGGAAAACTGCAGAAAACCTTAACCAGATCTGCCGGCGCCGGAGTCGATCGTGGGCCGCTTGGGTGAAAGTCCGGCACGCCACACATTACACTACCAAGGCTGTATAAAACGATGATATAAACGATAACAAACGATGATTACATTTGAAAGTCTGTATATTGAATGGAAAATAAAAATAGAAAATTACATTACACAAAAAAACCATAATTAGATTCCTTGCACGAACAGAAGGCTCCAAACATATTATACTAAAACACATTATTGACCATACACTTAATTTTCACTAGAAAACTGCTGGCTTGGAAAACCAATACGGGGAACAAATCTTCTGAACTTTGAACTATTTTGATTTTATTTTAACGGAGATCTTCAACATAACTATTTGCAATAAATTCCAGTACGGAACAGATTTGTTACAAATTTTAACTGTAACGATACGTAACACTAACTATTAGAAAAACTTTGCAATAAAAAAGCACTTAAAAATTTTGTGTTTGTAGTATGTGTATTAATGTCTTGTATCCTAACTAAAAGAGTATTTTTATTACAATTCTAGATGAAACTTTGCCATTTACGATGAATTAACCTTTTTTACAGTTTGCTTCTACACTTTTAGGTTTCTTTTACATATACTAAGTATAACATATAATACATTATATATGTAATAATACAATAATAAAATTATACAACTAAGTAACTAATACTCCATTCTGTCTCAATAAGTAGTAAACCCACAATTGACAAAAATCAAATAATTATCTAAAATAGAATGGAGTTAAAACTGTAATACAAGGACGTCTAGTTAGCAACTGCGCTGATATTTTGATTGATTGAACTTTAGCCAAAAAAGAATAAAGATCTTTCTTCCGTTCTTTCAATAGTGTACAATTCTACGGAAGAAAGTTTTTTGTGTACACCACAGGAACTAAAATGAACAGGTTTACAACTGAAGGTAAAGATTTAAATAATTAAACTTAAATATCAATTAATGCTAATGAATTTTAATAGATGGCTCTTCTAAACTAATTTAATTTGGACTATTTCCTCATACTTTACCCTTTATTGATAAAGTATTTTGTAGATAGATTTTATTTATGTTAATAAAATAAAATATGCTATTAAATACGTAAATAAATTGGAATAATTTAGGAATAGGTATTTTTTTTAAATAATCGACTTAAGGATCAAAATTTGTGGTTAGAATAAAATTAGTTTTAATAGATGTCTCTAATTTTTTTAAATATTTAGTAATCCAAGATATATCAGAAACCATAAATAGGTTGGCTAATAATAATCTACCTAAAAACTAATAAGGTCACCTTTTAATAATCACATAAAATATTCTATTTATTTGTTTATGCATATAATTGACAAATATGTTAATGCTTTATTATATAAATTTTTTTCCTTATATGTATCTATAAAAATTAAAACTTTCCATTGCAGCAACCTCTACTTCTTGGTTATAATAACTGTATTAAACAACCTTATAACAATCTGACCTTTTTTATAATTGATCTAATTAACATCTTAAATCTAATTTTAATAGGTGTTAATACAGCCAACCTTTCTATTAAATTGAGAAAGTTGGCGCAAACATTTAAAATGTTTAAAATAATTGTATTATGGCTTTAACTTTTTCTAGCTGTTTTGCCTTGCAAAGATTCAACAATAACAAATTCAGTCAATAATTAACCAATTATCTCATTATCATTCGACGTAGAGTACCCTATTTTAACGTAAGAGTTTCTTCAATAATGATCATGCAATGAAGATTGGATACAATTTTCTGTAAATGTTACATAAATCTATTATCAACTTTAATAATATTTAGTCTATACAACCATCACACTGACCTATGAGATGTAGAGTACTCTTAAGAATTCAGAAACGATCATGCAATGAAGTTTAGTAATGATCTTCCTGATCCTGAAGATCATTATATGTTATTACATAAACCTGTTATCAACTACTCTAAAAGGAATTATTAAGAATAAAAAATATAATCATAATCACATAGAGTTATGGTGCTAATTAACCAAATAGAGAAGTTTTACTTATTGAGCAATATTTCTTTAGTAGACCACACGTAATTGTCTTCGAAAGTGAAATCGAAGCATAAAATACAGAATCAGGAATTACCTATAGTTCGTTTTTTGGCACAGTAATAAGAAATGTATAACAAATACGAAATACCACAACATTTTATTGTCTTTGTGCAGCCAGCCACACTATTTACTAAAATGATAATGACAAAAATTTAACAACAAAAAACCGGAACAGTAGCGAAAAGAATGCAACAAAGCGGAGTAATTAAAAGTCTTCTTTGACTTCCGCGTGTCGCCCAATTAACAAATCAGCACTTTTGCAAAATATGAGCGACATAAATTTGAATTATGTTTTCTAGATATTATAAATGCACCTGTGTAGGGCACGAGTTATTAGAAGGTGCGGTTTAAAATTTTTCTGTCTCCATTGCAAAGTGAAGGTGATCGAGATTGTAGCAGTAGTAATATATTTTAAACAATTTTCTACTTGGTCGACCTGTTTTATAGAGACTTATAGAGTCGATAATCGCATGAGATAGGAAGTTGCCGGGTGATATAGTTTACTTTTATTTTCAGTTGTTTTTCATAAATAACTGACCGAGTAGATTATAGTCGTAACTTCCTTTCTAACACTTACTGAACAATGAAAAAGTGCCTGTAGTAAGTGTTTGTAGTGTTCCTGCGACTTGCACGTGCGGTTTTCTTGTTTAAAAAAACGTGCTTGTTAGTGAAACAATATTGCCTGTAAAAAGTGGTGTTTTTGTAAATTGCTTCATTAAGCACTTGAAGATTGGTTCATGAACAAGTAACAGTGAGAACTTAATTTTAAAGTGTGGATACTATAATTAATTGTATGGTTAACTGGATTTAATCAGTGTAATTTAATAAGATGTTTCTAGAATATAATTAACATTAGTGATTTATCCATTCTATTGCAACTGATACACCTGGTAAATATTGTTTTACGCATTTTTCTATTGATTATCTTCTGTAGTAGTATATATCACTATTTACTTCATATCAATACAAACGAAGGATTCTCAGAATCTATATAATATTAATTAGACTTGCAACACTAGGATGATCTTTGACTATCTAAGTATCTATCTATCCATAATGCGTTTGATATCTACTAGATAATCAAATTCATTTGATTATATAATTATTTATTACATAGCAGTATTTCAATTTATATAATAATAGAAACAAAAACAATATCAAAGAACATTCTAAAAAAGCAAGGTCAATTCGTTTCCTGTTATGTTCTTCTGTGTCTTGTACTTGTAAATAAAATCTTTAATTAAATTTAAAAAAATATTTAAAAAAAACACTTTTTGATGAATGTCAGCACTAATTAAACTACTACATTCATTTATTATTCTCTGTTGCAATTCATCTAGTGATTATGCTTGGGAGATATAGACTTTCGACCTCAGGTAATTCCGTAAAAAAGTCCTGTGGTGTTAATCAGGAGAACGAACTGGCCATTACACCGGCCATCTGGACGGTTCTGTTTAAAGAAATTTAAATTGGATCGGATCTGATAAAGCAGATGCAATAAAATTCAAATTTCTTCCAATTCTTGCTGTCATTGTTTATCATGATCGTCAGTTAATTAATGAACCATATATGTGGAGTTTATAGGGGTGAGGCAATAATTTATTAGCATAGGTTGGGTAAACATCAGGGTTCATTGCTACTGCAAATACAGATAAGGATTCGCAGTAATTTGTTTAATTACTGTAATTTTTTCTGTCGTTTATCATTATCTTAGCTATCCGTTCTGCAGGATTTCTCATTCTTCTAATAAAGACTGTTATTAGTGATGGGGTCTCGATACTACCCGAGTGTCGCGACACTTGAGAGTCGAAACAATATGCCGCGAGAAGTGTCGACTCTTCATGATACTTTAACGACACTTCGCCTTTACATCATGCATGCGCTAGTGTAACTGTAATCCAATTGAAACGAGAAGCAGTCAAGATTCATAGCTACATAAATCATAAGCAAACTATGGATTAAAAAACAATTCTGTTATGGTTATATATTTATGCATTAAGTACATTAAAAGACATTAAATTATTTATAAAAGCAAATACATATTATGAAACAGAAATTTAAAAGAAAAGAAACAAATTCTATAAATAACTTGTAATTCAAGTCTATTCATTGGATTTATTATAAAAACTATTTAAAAATGTAATTTCGCTGACGACGTTGGTCTTTAGTCGAGAACGTGTTTTTGTTAAGATTGAAGATGATACTTTTATTTTGGGTTTTCAGCAAAATAAATTGAGTTAATTAAAATTAATGATCATTGTATTTATTTTACACGTGTTTTGACAGTAGTCTTTCTTCAAAATACATTATAAGGTATAAATATAAGAAGCTGAAATAATAATTAGGTACATGAGGAACTTATTCAACTTCAATTATTGATTTTAATTTATCTTGCTGAAAACCCAACATAATATTATCACCGTCAATATTATACTAATACAAAAGAAAAAATTCACAACAAAATATTTTTATATGTACGTCTCATTCAATGATTGTTGGCCAGTTCATCAAATCTGCCTTTAATTTGTTTGTAAGAATGATCAAGCAACTTCGAATTACACTCTAATAAGAGTCGATACTGTTCGACACTAAGAGTCGCGACACTTCAAGTGTCACACGACACTCGACACCCAAGTTCCCTTCACTAGCTGTTATTATATAGGAAGCTTCTGCCCGCACATATCGTAAATTGATTGACCGTGCGTTTTCGAATGTTTTTCAATATTGTTCTTGTTTTTATTGTTATATAACAATTATTTTAATTCTATATGTAAAATAATTTGATTACATGAACATAAAGATTTTCATTATTTTTTCCATTTTTTTTATTTGTTGTGCAATTTATGAAAATGCGCCAAAGCAACACATCATATTATTTAACGAAACTAAACCAGCTTATGGCCTAGTCTTGTAGCATTAAAAATCACAAAAGCAACTTCATTAGTCTAGACAGTTTGTAACATTTAAAACGTATTGTGGGCGTTAATCGCAAAGGTTCGCTAATTTCAAATAAAACACAGGAATGAATAAAGAACATTATAGAGTGCACCACCCAAATTGTTTGTTGTTATTGTTTAAAGAAATTCGACCGAAACCTACAATTTGGGAAAAGGAATTTGTCTTATTTGCGGTTTTAAACGATTGACTACGAAAAATTTTTTGTGGCAATTGAAAATAAAGTACAAGAACTAGAATATATGGCACATATCTGTTGTCTTGTTTAAACGCCAAATTTAAGAAAAGGTTACCATCAAACTTAATTAGGAATCCTTTCTAGAATAATGAAGTTATTTTACTTTCGGAAATTTGATAATAACCATTTAACAAAACAACTTACAGTATATCAGTGATCCAAGATGTTCCGATGCATCACCAGTACACCTAATCGGTCTTTTGTGAACATCATTACAAACTTTTGCACCTTAATACAGCAATTTTAGATTTTGAACAAAAGTTGCTACATAGACTCGTTATTTTCCTTCATTAACTAACTATTTAAGCTTCACAATAATTTCGACTTTTTAAGTTAGTAAAGTTTTTTTACAAGTAGAGCGATCGAGTTAATCTTTTGATAATAATTTAGTTTGGTTGTAAAAAAGTAAAATTGCGTTTATTTCCTTATGAGTGTTGGAGATTATTAGAATTAAACTTTCATTATAAATTACGCTGAACTTCCACAAACTACATCCAGGTGAATATCTACAAGAGAAATAATCTCAAACAAAACGGATTTAAAGATCTTTCACAATTCAAAGAGCCAGATTTTACCACTAATTTTTAGATTTCTTACTGCAGCGGATATATTCTAGTCTATAAATCACAATTTAGACCTGACATGATTGTAACCGATAACAAAGATTGAGCTAAATTACCTCTCATATTTATTTCGAAAAATTTAGTCAGATACGGAATCTGTAAGAAAGGCTGAATGTATTCGAATGAAACCTAATCTCAAGTGTAATTATGCTTATAAAATATAAAATATAGCTCTGAAAGCAATATATTCTTTGGAGAAATTTAATATTTAAAAGGTTTCACTAAGCAAAGCACTCTATTTGTTTGAAAAGGGGATATAGATTATTGTATGTTTCTGATACGAAAAATCTATTAATGCACTACAAGAGAATAATCTTTGTTTAAAATAATTCTGTTCATTATTACAATAAACAAAGTGGTCTCAATACGGGACCAAAAGAGTAGCTGAGGATAATAGCAAATAAAAAGAATAATAAATATATAAAGAATATGTAAAAAATAGTAAATATATAAGAGAATAAGTGATAATGGTTCCAGTTGTATTGTGTCAAATGTTCAAGGTCATATTGTTTGAAATCAGCACAAGATAGTATGTTGGGCTAGAACTAAATTGGGTTATTGAGGTTACTAATTTTTGTAGCTTATTTTATAACTTATTTTAAAACGATTTTCAACAAAGTATAGAAATATTTAATTTCATTAATAATTCTTAATTTCTTAATTACTTTACATAAACTAGAATTTGTATAATTCTGAAATTAAATGATTCTTGTGTAATTATTAATTAATTACATGATTTCTTCGATTTTTTATAAAAAAAAAGCAAATCTCTCTAGTAAACAAATTATAGTATATCCAATATGAACATTGAAAGTTCCAAAGTTCAACAACAGTGTTAAAATTTTACCACTTTTAAGTAATTTCTATTTATCAAATTCGATACTTTCACAGTTCATTAATTAATTTCTTGTTGGTTTAATGAACCTTTAAGAATTGTAACGTAAATTAGTATAAGTTGTTGATAGGTTTTAAAAGTAAACTTGAAATTTTTATTTTCTTGAAATAACTTACTTAGACTTGCTTCTCTTAATAGGCTTAATTCGTGAAACTGCATGTAACTACTTATATTTCTTTGTATGGTTTAAAAAGATAATAAATAATTTAAAATCTAGTTAAAAAAATAACGAAATAAAAATACAAATTCGTGAATTTACATATTTGAAAAGATTTACCATTTTTCTTGATAAACCTGCATTTGTTATTCTGTAATTTCTATAGTATACGTACCTACTGTTGACTTTCATTTTTTTACAATACCTCAAATGCCCCCGTCCTTGCTTTTTTATTTTGTCACGTTTAATTTTTTTCACATCCGTAAAAATGATTTATTAACATGCAAATATTTACATTTTGAAATGTCTGCTTATTATAGCGATTATTATTTTAACTTAAATATTAGGGATTTAAAAGAGCACAATTAAATTAATTTAATAATTACGCTTTACCAAAAAAAAAGCTTAGGAACGCCATTTTAGAAAATTTAACTAACGAACAAGATATAATAATTAAAATAAAACTTGCACTTTTCTCAGACTCTAGCACCTAGTGAGGCTTATGATCGCTGCCACTTTTGTTTTTTTATTTTCAATGAACAACATTGTGTTGTATAAAAAGAAAAATACTATGTAGTGTCAGTTCCTAATTCTACCAAGGAATTATTTGGTTAGTTGGATGGCCTATTATGGCTGGATTTTCCTAAATATTAAGAAATAATATAATTTATTGGAATAATTGCTAGCAGGATTTGAGGTAACTCAAATCCGAACTTGACAGAATTCGAAGATTACAGCTTCTTTACTTCGATTCTATTTATTGGTATTTCTGATTAAATCTTGTGGCATGTATGAATATGTCAATATGTTTGAATGTCTCGACTCCTTTCTTTTTAATAAGTTGTTGGTCACAGTTTGTGGGTAATTGAGACAATGTTCAGTGAGTTAGGTCGAAGTTTGTTCTTAGTTGGAATGAAGGCGAAAATAAGTAGAGGTAGGAAAATGGTCTTTTACCGGAATTTATGAATCAAAAGCCTAACAAAAATGATTTACACTCGAATCAAAACAAAGTATTAGGGTTAATATTTCTTTCACATGCAAATTAATTTTATCCGACACAAGTGTAAATAGATTTTTAAGTTCACTGTCTGTGAACTCTATATTAAATGGTTATATTAAATGGGTTCTGGGCTCAGAATAAAATCACAGCGCTATATAGGTACCTTAAAGTAAAACTAGTTTAGATGAGGTGTGTGTAAGAAATCAGAGGTAAAACCAACAATGCATTTTCATTTTAGTGCATACCTAACTCTGAAAATAAAGAAGAGTATGCTCAAGATGTTAACCAACAGCTTACAAGCAGAAACATCCAACAAATATGTAGACCCTTAAGTCACCGTTCAATGTTGGGTTGATTTCAGTACTTGCTGACTATTTATTATCAATTATAACTGTCATGACAATTATGACTATTACGAGTATTACGACTGTGATTACTATTACGTCTATAATGACCATTGGTATAAAGTTATACCACTAGTGGGCAGTGCGATTTCGACATTAATGGTAATTCGGAGCATATATAAGCTCTGTTTGAGTGTGTGAAATCTACGAGCGTGCTATCTGCGACTGATGAGAGCTAATAAGCTCGGAATTAGAGTCTCGAACAGCCGCTCGTAGATTTTACACACTCATTATTTACATTCATTATTTATCACCATCCGATGTTGATTTGATTTCGGTATTATATCCGTGGGGGGGGGGAATAAGGCTTGTACAATACCACAATTGGAAAGGGTGCGAAAATGAAACGTTTAGAAAACGTTGCTTTACTCCATACAACTGATCAGCTGCGAAACGCATTAATACTAATTAGTAAAAAACTTAACTTAATAAATTCTGCTATTTTTTCGAGGTCGGTTTCTAGCGCAGTGTTTTTTATCTGATACTGCTTTTTATCATTTTCTAATCACGCAGACATAGCTAGTAAAATACCGCTAACTTGTTATCAGAATGTTACTACTGCTTCTTATGTCTGTCTGATCAGAGAGTAGTGTTAGAAAAAATAAAGAAAAATAGTGAAGTTACGTTAGCGTTGAGAAAAGAAAATGCAACAATGGTCCAGAATTGAAAGTAATAAGGGTAATAAAATCAACCATTAAAAATAACAATATTGATGATTCCTTCAGTGGCATGAGCATATTTCTTTCAAAAAATATATTTATTTGCAGTTTGAACAATAACAGTTTAATATTTTGGTAATGCATTCAGTGGCGTAGCTACGGGGGGGCAGGAGGCGGTCCGCCCTGGGTGACACCATTTTAGGGGTGACACTAGGGTGCTTCTTATTTGGGTCATGTTGGAATTTCCGTTTTGCCGAGTGCGTATTTGATTCCAAAATAAAAAACTGACAATTTTAAGACCAGTACTAATTTCCTATCTCTATTGTAATCATTCGCTGTAACGAGGAGAAGTTTTATATTTAAAATGCATGCTATTTTTCAATTCTTATGTATATTGACCACTGGGACAAATTGTTGAGAAAATTTTTTTTTTAATTAACAGTGTTCGATGCTACTTTTGCTTAAAAAAAATATATAGGGCGTTCAATTTTTTCCAACGATTTACAAATAAATTCAAAATAAATGCACCGTTCAATTAGTGTTGAAGTGATGTAGAATGTTCAATATATTTTTTTACCTGAAAGTAGCATCGATGCCCGTTAGTTCCATAGAATCAATCCTAAAATTTTTCTCAATAATTTCTCCCAGTGATCAAATATATTAATAAGAGTTACAACGAATGATTAGAATAGAGATAGGTAAGTTGGTATTGGTATTAAGATTTTCAGTTTTTTTTTAATCAAATGGCTACCCGGCAAAACCGAAATTCCAACGTGACCCAAATAAGAACCATCCTAGGTGACACCATTTAAAAAATAAATTTGCAGCCCTCGAAAAAATAAAACCTCGAAAAACGTTCATATAGACAAAGAAACTGTGTTCATTAGTTTAATTCTATTTTAAATAATTCAAATTATTTGTTCTACAATTTTATTTTACTGTTTGTACGATACAAAGAATTTGTAATCTTTTAAACATCACAAATATTATGTGTAAATATATTTTCATATCTATCATACTTCTATAATATAAATGTTTATATTCGATTGAAGTGGGGGGGGGGGGTGACATCATCAGTATTGCCCTGTGTGACACCAACTCTACCCATATAGGAAATAACAAAGGGCCCACGGCTGGCGCAGGCTTAGGACGATGCTTATCAACTCTGGTACAAGCCTGAAATCCAAGACTGGGACATGGCTGGTCTAAAATCGGGATGATAACTTCGTGCCAAACTTGGTAATCAGTCGTGGCCCTAGACTGGTGATACTTCTTGGCCCAATAGTGAAAACCAATACAGTGCCGACGTTAATACTGAGACTTGGCGCAAGGTAAAGAACCAATATTGGGCCATTCTTAATATTAATATGGTATCAAGGCTGACAATCGGTGATAGTATAGGTTCGGACGGTAGCCCCGGGTTATTACTGACCTTTGAGTATGAGACCAACCTAATATTTAATACTGTACTATAGCTTATTAATATTTGTATGAAATAACTTTGATGAAGAAAACAAATTAATACGAAAATTCTAAATTATTACCAATTATTTTAATTCATTCAATTATTATTAACATAACAACGTAACTTAAAAACTTTGTGACACAAGAACATGCGTGAGACTGATTTTATATGAAATTAATAATATTTCAAATGTTAAACAAATAAATTTTAAAAAGTGGTTTAAAAAATTAATACAAGTTTAATTTTTACTACTAAGAATTGTATTTATTCTTATTAGCGTAGCTTTTTTTAAATAAACACGTTCTATTTCATAAAAATTATTTTATCTACGACCACCATAGAAAGTTACATATTCCGCACAATCTAGTAGATAACCGTGAAAACGACCAATTGCAAACAATCTCCAAACTCAACGGTAAAGTATGTGAGGAAGGAGTTCTCAGTAATCCGTAGTTCTCTTAAAACGCCATAGATGTCACCACTTGCAATATTTTTAATATTATTAATTATTTGAAATATAAAATGTTATAAATTTTAGATAAAGGTTAATTTATTTTGTTTAATTAATATTTTACATTAAATTATATTTCGAATGGAAATCCATCTAGAAAAAAAACTAAGGTCAGACCCGGGGAATTGAACCCGGATCGCTCGGTTAGTAGCTACAGCGTAAGCTATTGAGTTACCGAGACGCCTTTCAATGATGTTTTTTTCTCATTATATAAAGTTACAATGATTGTTATTCAATTAAAACGTAAAATTAATTAATGTTTTACATTATCATATAATTTTTAATGTAATTTTATTTATTATTATTGCTAAATTACAATAAAAACATTGAAAACATTTATAATTTGCTACATAATGCGAGAATATTTGACATTTTGCGCAGAGGTTAATAACCTTGACAATTGAATTGTGATTTTTGTACATATAAATTATTTTTTGAAAACGAGTACATAATTATTTAGCTGTAAGTACTAAATAGTAGATTGACTGAAATTATACAAATTGTAAACGTATTATTACTATTGTCTTTACAAATTTAATGTTTACTTTTGTCGTTTTTAAAATTCTAGATGTATCATGAGTGAATCCGATGAAGGAAAATTGGGGTGTACACTCGTACACCTCCAAACATCGTGGAAGCGGCTCACATTACATCTCTTAATTTATTACCAAATATTTCACGTAAAAAATATGAATGCGAGTATAAATTCTAGGTTAAAAAACTTTCCTAACTGTTGGTGGTTTATTACTTTTTTTGTTGTCGTAGATAAAGTATAGTGTGTAACGCGTGCAAAAACACCAATTTCTCACTCATGTGATTCGACTACGTCTCATGTCGCAAAATCTTCACACTCGTGAGAAATTGGCACTTTTCTGCACTTGTAACAATATACTATTATTAATAATATTATAAAACGTTAAACGTAACATCACTCATGGTAGTTGGATGAACACTGACTAATAAGCCGCTAAAAGGCTTCCTCTTGCAGCTGCCGGGTTACTTACTTTTCATGTCTGTGCTTGTTTCGAAGAAACGAAGCGCGTAAAAATTTGAAAGATGAATTTATATTTAGTAATAATAATTGTAATCTAGGTAGGTATTTTAGTTTAACTTTTCTCACATTTTTCTCTTAATTAATTACTAGCTGATATAATAAAGACAGAAAACTTCGCAAGGTTGATTTGGTAGAATATGTAAAGATTGGCCCAAACTTGGTTCAAGGGTAAGAAATCAAGTCTAAAAACAGTAAAATTGGTTGAGGCTTGGGAAACAGTAAGAAACCGAGACTAGGGAGCTGAAGGTTGGCTCTGACTTGGGCAGAGATTATAGAACCAGCATTGGTACCTAGGCGTTGGTTGACCCTTGGGCCACGACAAAGCAGCCGAGGCATGGGATCTGAAGGTTGGCCTAGGCTTGGACCAATGTTGAAATAACGACATTTGGTTATCCAATATTCAGCCAAGCTGTCCTATTGTCAAGCCTATTGTCATGACTGGCAGTTCTTATATGGGTAGCTACGCCACTGAATGCACTTATGGTTTTTGAGAATTTTATAAATTAAAAATGCTGATGTGTGCTCCATTTTTATTCTAATCAATCCATACAAATGATAATGTTAATATCTGAAGCTTTTATACTCGTAAGAAATTGATTTTGATTTTTACTTAAACAATCAAGCAAAAGTCGATAATATTATTTGTATATACGATCTTTTTTTTTTATAATTCGATCACCGGATAGGCTCGCAAGGGCCATACACAGTAGTATTAAATTAATATTAGGTACATATAAAATATAAAATATAAACATTATACACAAACATGGTATAGGGCTAGTTTAATGCGCACTAAACAAGTGGGTGGGCATCATTAGTCACTGTCACTTAGTAGCACGTCCTGTGGGAGACGAGGTTTCAGTCGAAGATTTATAGAACGTTGTCCTAGTGTGTAGTGATCGGCAGCTGGGCTGGTTCTTAGGTTTGCCATGAATTTTTTAGTGGTACTTTTGATAAAATCTTGGATGCGAGAAATATTCAGTTCGCGGTGTAACTGGTCGTTGCGGATAAACCAAGGGGCGTTGGTTGCCATTCTAACGATCTTGTTCTGGAAAACCTGCAGTTTGTTAATATGTGTTTTTGACGCAGCACCCCACACTACGCAGGCGTACATAAGAGCAGATCGCAAGATGGATTTATATATTAGCATTGCGCACTGGATTTTCAACGGTGAGTTTCTGTTTAGGATAGGATATAGCAATCTTAACTTATGATGACAGTCATTTACTTCGGAATTTATGTGTATCCCCCAGGTTAATTTTTGGTCCAAATGAACTCCTAGATATTTTACAGCCTCGTCTTTAGGGTTCCATGGGATGTTATTACCATTGATAACAATGGGGATTGGGTTTTGGAATCGACGGAGAGTGAATATTTTTGCGATAATTTTAGTAGGGTTTAATGTAATGTTCCAACGGTTAAACCAATGTTGCAGTTGATCTGTTGCACTTTGGAGATCTTGGATCGCGTCGTTTAGGTCACTATTTTGCGTTATTATCGCCGTATCATCCGCAAACATCACTAGGGAGCAGTTGTCAGGCACCGGTATGTCATACATGGATATGTTAAACAGTAGGGGACCCAGAATAGATCCCTGGGGTACACCGGCTTGGATGTTCTTGGTTCCCGATACGGAAGTATTGACGATACTGGCAAAGGTACGTTCGCTAAGAAAGGTTGAAATTATGTTGGTGAGATATTCTGGAATTTTCAATTGTATCATTTTATAAAGTAAGCCGTTGTGCCAGACCCGGTCAAACGCCTGGGCGATGTCGAGAAATAATATGGTGGTATATTGTTTATTTTCAAAACCTTTGGCTATTATTTCATGAATCCTAGCAAGCTGGTGTGTTGTCGAGTAGTTGGGTCTAAAGCCGAACTGAAAGGGTGGTAGTATCAACTGCTGGGATATATAGGTTGAGAGTCGGCTGTAGATGATTTTTTCGAGAAGCTTAGATAGGGTGTTGAGGAGGCTGATTGGGCGATAGGATGAGGGATTGGCTTTGCATTTCCCAGGTTTATGAAAGTGCATTACATTCGTAGGGTAGGTATTATGGGCTTCTGTTTGGTGATTCGTTTAACCGCCCGCGACATTGTTGGATCAGCCGCCGTTGATGTTCCCTGGTTCGTTGCCACTGGCGCCTGGCCTGATGTTTATGACGTATTAATGTTTGGATCCTGATTGGCAGTGCGTGAGGATGTACCGGTTTGCGATAAATTTTTATGGTGGCTGTTCTGGCTGCTTGCTGGAACGCTGAAGTAAGGTGATTTGTTGCCTGATCAATACCATCGACGAAATAGAGATTTTGGAAAGGCAGTAGGTTGGTGTCTAGGTGAGTTTTGAACATATCCCAGTCATCTGGTTCACTAATTAGTCGGGGTGTATTTTGTACTAGGGACGGTTGCTTTTTGAATGTAAGTATGACTGGTATGTGGTCAGAATCCAATTCAGCCAGTACTTGTTGGAAAATGGGATACGATATTCTATGTTGAAGGCAAATATCAAGAATATCAGGCTGATGGTCATTCCTATAAGGGTAGTACGTCGGTTCGTCAGGAGCAATTACCTGTATGGGAAGATCTGCGGTTATTGAGTATAGTCGATTTCCATTGTTTGTGCGACAACCCCATGCTACATGTTTGCTATTTAAATCTCCTAATATTAAGGTTGGCAATCCGCTTTCTAGTAATGACTGCATATCAGCAGGCATCTAGCGCTTGTTAGGTTGTTGGTAAGCTGCATTTATTATAAGTTCGCTGTTGTCAGATTGTGTAACTTTGATTGCAGAAGCCTCGAGGTGGTGGAGGTTCGGGAGAATATATTCTACATGTTTAATTTTCTTTTTAACGAGTACTGCAGTTCCGCCCGAGGCAATTTGCGCTCGTGTACGATCATGACGATAAATGAAGTAACCTGGGATTGTAAATTTAATTTCCGGTATGAGATGGGTTTCGCTTATGCACATTATGTCTATATTATGTCGTTGTAAGTATTCGGTAAGTATTCCTTTTTGATTTATAAAGCCGTTGGCATTCCAGTTGGCCAAGTGGAGGTAGTTTATGCTTCTAGGGTTGTTATGGTCCATTGAAAAGGATTGTGGATATGAGCTGTGAGAAGAAGGATTTAATTTGTTCCATGTATGGGGTGATCAGATCAATAATTAGTTGTGTTAAAGAGCTGGGTTGGGTGTTTGGGGATGGGGAGTGTGTATTTTGCATCTGTGGATTTGGGAAGGGTTGTCTTTTGGTAGTGGGGCTCGTTCGAGGGAGATTTGGGAAATTTTGGGGCGTATAGTGGAATTCTGGTTGGTTTTTTGGGCTGATTTTAGATGGATGTGTTTGAGCTCGCTTTTCTTTAAATTCAAGATAGTACTGGCATCCTTTGAAGTTGGCCGGGTGTGTTAGACTGCAGTTTACACATTGAGGTTTGGCTGAGGGATGTTTAGAACACTCAGTATACATGTGATTCTCGGAGCATTTTACGCAGCGAGGTGGGAGCTTGCAGTAATTGAGTATGGCCATATCGCTGGCAACGAAGGCATTGCGGGACGTCAGCCGTCTTCCTGCGATGTTCCACCGCCACTACGCAGTGGAATAATCGCGTTAGTTTAAAAATTTCCTTTGAGCTGCTGTCAGGTTCAAGTAACACCGCACAAATTGGCATTGGTAGCTTATCTTTGTTACGTAATCGTGTTACACTTATTATGTGATACGATTTGGAAAGCTCATTATTTATTTCTTCTTCGTTAATTGATATAGGTAAATTTCTTATGATGACTGATCATTTGGATGAATCAGGATTTCGATAAGTGTAATATTTAACTTGGTGTTTATCGTAGTATGAGGTTAGTTCTCTATAGTCATCTGGATTAGAGAGGTTTATTTTAACCTTGCACATGCAGTTGAAAATGTAGGTTTTACTAACTTTGTGATATCTTTTATAACCTCTTGATAGTTGGTGGCTTCATGAAGGAAGATAGGAGGTATTTTAACTTGTTTAGTTTCTGTATTTTGTTTCTGTTTTCAGCGATAAGATTTGTCGTTTCGAATAAGTACCGCATGTTCGGTTCATCAGCGGGTGGTGTACATGCTTTGGAAAAGTCCCGCTTTGTGCGTTGGGTTTCATGTTCCATTGGGGTGATGGGTTGGGATCCTTGATAAATTAATGTTGGAGGATTTAGGATTGAATTACCATACCCGGGGTTCGGCATATGGCGTGATCACGAATATGAAAATGCGTGCAATAGAACGTCGCTCAGGCTCGCCGGTCCGAGCAACTGCGGCAAAATAAATAAAGTATATTACCACTAGCAAATGAGATTTGAATACTGGAAATTAGTCGTTGCACTTGTAATGATAAGGCGGCCGTAGTCGCGTTATCGCGATAACACTTGTACTTGCACTTGGACTCGGAGCGCATATATCGTGGATGTTTACGCTTTGAAAGGCAAGCGTCAACCGTATATACGATCTTGTTTTGTCACTACTCGAAATTAGATGTGACATACTTCAAAGAATGTAAATCCATTCAGAGCCGTATTACGTCAATGTGTAGGTACTATTAGAACAATAACAAAGATGCAGATAGATATTTCAGACATCATCAATCATGAGAAAATTAAACAATACCTACTATTTTGCAATAAATTTATCCAGACATAGGTATCCAAAAATACATGAATTTGCAGATGGACATATCTACACCTATGTATACCAGTTTAAATATTAAGTAAAAGTGGTTACAATTTCGAATGTATATCAAGGATACTTGTTATAAACTAGTAGCTAAGCCGGTGCACTTTCATGAAACAGTACGTCACTTACTCGATCGTTAAAGTCTCCACACATAAAAACGTACTCTTATGCAAGAAACGACAAATAGTGGAGAATAAAACCGAATGTTTAATTAATGTGCACTTTCACAAACTCCTGTACATACGTACCTACTTGCAGTAAATCATGAATGAAATATCAATTTAAATTTAAACGTATTTAAACAAGTTACGGTTCTGAAATAACTAGAGCAAACATACATTAACGTATTCTGTACTTAATAAGTATTCAGCTCGCACTCGCGCACACTCAGATTATTTCTAAGATTCTTGCACGCAACAAATAAAAGTGCATGGTATTCATTTATTAGAGATTAAAAAACAAATATAAGGTTTAACTTGAAAACATATATCAGAAAGTTAAGTTCTGAAATGCTAAACTTTTTTTAGCGTTGTCATCGGGATTTTTTGGCGAAACGCAGTTAACTGCTACATTATAACTGAAAAACAAAATATTACAGATTACAGGTACTCAACCAGAAATGAAACGAAAATGAAAATTAATGTAACGTTTTTCGTTTGATGTTCTCCTAGTCGCTTCGGAATGCTTTTCCATACCTAAAAGCAGGCTAGAGTTGAACCAAAACTTTTATAGCGATGTGTATAGGCTTTTTAATTTTATTGGTTTGTTAGAAAATAAATTGACTACAGGGGTTTACAAAAATTTAATCCGGTTAGTCAGGTTACTATTTCTGTCATTGTTACTGACATTATTATTCTTATTAAGAAGAAAAGGCAAAAACAGTGATCTGACCGTCCTGGTTCAATTTTCTTAATCAGGCGTCAATGAAACAAAAGTTTTATTGTTACTCTAAAATTCATAAACTACTGGATACTTACTGTACTAAATGCTCCAGCTGTTAAGATTACTTATTCTGAAAATTTAAATTCGGGTGTGGGTGTTAACCGCAAAAGCTTCTAATTAAGTAATAGAGTCAGGAACAAGTAAAAAAACATAGTGGGCGCCACCAAATTGATGTTAACAAAATCTAGGAGTCCCAATTTGCAAAGATTCCTCATTTAAAATTAACGTTAATTTAATCAAACACATATCAATCGATACTAATGAATTTTAATTGACAAAAACATCAGCAATTTGCTGAGCCAAGCTATATCATACGATAATTAAATTACAAAAAGTACAAAAAAATTAGAAAGACAATACACAAATGAAACATGTTAGAAAAGTTTTCCCTTTCAAAAAAATACAATAATAATTCATCATATTCAAAAAATATTTCGGGATCCTAAACCAACTATTAAATTAAACATAACTAAACTTACATAAACAGGAACATAATCCTAATACAAATCTCCATAAATTAGCACAAATAGAAGGCTGAAGACATTTCACTACAACACAACAAAATTATCACATAAACTGCAAACTGAAGCGGAAACATTGCGGGAACACTTAATTATTTTAAATTCTGAACTATTTTATCTTAACGAGATTCATTGAACTTTTGCCATAACTGTTATTAGTAATAAATTCTTTATTATTATTACTATTAACATGATTAAGTTACTTGAATGTTGTTCGAATATAGTTATTTTACTTGTTGAGTAACAAATAACGTATTCTTATTATTAATTTTTCATTAATTAAATGAGTTAATGTGTTTAATTCAAAATTCACTGTTGATTAACATTAAACAAATTGTATTAAGCCAATCAAAGGTCAAATAAACGGGAATTAACACTGCACTCAAAACTAAAGTTGCGGAATGATCCTCCACCGGATTAATTTTCTAACAACAAAATCGGTACTGTATAACACTTAAAGTAGTGTTGTTCTAAACTGCACTATAATTATTTAACTGTAAAATCGCTTACATACGATAATAGCACGGGAAACAAAATGCTGGGGCAAACCCGCCAGCTTGGGGTAAGACACCCACCGTCTGACTGAACGCTACTTTAGGGTACGAAACCCACTGCCCAACTGAACTTTTTAGATGCGAATCTGTATTACTTTTTAAATATTGAAAAGAGGGAAGATTTTAAGCTAACCTATGGCGAAATAGCGTGATTTTTTTTAAGCCTAATGAGAAACAAGCATTTGAAAGCTTCGGGAAGATTCTAGAACAAAAATTTGCCGCGTAAGTTACCACGAACTACACGTGGCCGCAAGCTGTATTGTATACGTCTGGGATAGGAAGTTTGTACAGAATTTACCGATAGACATGCACAGGAAGCCATAAATAAAAGCTAAATGAACTTTAAGAACTGAAAACCTTTGTAGGAAAGGCGGTATTTCCTTAAAATATTTATAAATTAAATTTTATCAAGGTTCTTTCCTGCGAAATAACTTTTAGAACCATGGGAACACTTCAAAACTAAGCTTTGATATTTTATAAGGACTGCAAATACATTAAAATGATGTCCACGAGGTCTTTCTAGAAGAAATTTTATCTCTACAAGAACATGAAAAGGTGACCCCTGGTATTTAAAAGAACATCAGATAAATCTTAATATCGTCGCACTTTTAACTCGACTAAAATATACTAAAATGTGCAGGGCCGCACTAAGGTTTTCTATCATTTATGCATACAAAATTATATTTTTAATAAATCTTAAATTTTAAGTATTATTTATTAACTGATTCTTGTAATTTTCAAGCTATTTTGTTGTGTCAATTGCACTCAAAGATTTCTTGTGATAATTAACTTTATATATTGTAGACAATCATATTTTAAGAACAGAGTCACTTGTACCAATCATAAGTTATAGAGGAATTCTTATACTGAAAAATTGCATAGTAGTTTTCTTGCCACTACTTCATTGTTTGTTTTTAGTACCTTTTAATATTTTAAAAATAATTAATTATCATTTTGAAAATTAGTTAGATTTTTATTTACCAACCAAATGTTTTTAACTCGCCTTGCTTGTATGTAAAAAATATTGCAAAATTTAAATTTGGTTTTACCAACAAACTTTGGAAGGTATTTAACTTTTTTTCCGTAAGACTGATAGTTTTCCAAGATAAGGTGGTCATCTTAAATGAGCCACCCCTACTCTTGTCTGGTAAAGTTTTCATTATTTTATTCGCATTGATTGCTAGAAGGCAATTAAACGCAATCCTAGAAAAATGCGAAAGAAAAGAAAACAACTTTTCGTCAACGTATTCTTCATTTTAAGCAACCAACGCTGATATAAAAATCGTCCCGACAAAATTTTGAAAAATATCACTAAAATACTAATACTAATTGAGGTTATTAAAAATACAAACGTAAATGAAGATAATATTTATTGTAAATTAAAAGGTGTATTTTTGATAAATAACTTGCAACAAACAACCAATTTAACCTCAAAACATGTGAATGTTAATAATTGACATTTCTAATTCCACCTATTTTTCATATCACTTCAATATCGTTCTGGCGGTTGTCAACTTTACAACTTCTGATATAACCCCGTATGAATTTCGTCAACACTAAGATCTTACCGTTGGCTTAGAACCACTTTACCAGTTCTCTTGTGTCAAATTTTTTAATAAACAAACTGAATTCAGCTTTTAATAAAAAGCGAGCTTTAAGAATTTCTTTGTGAGTGGCTTTCAACAATAAAAAGAATGCAAGGTATGTCAGATACTTGCATCAATCAGTCTATAATAAACATAAAATTAATAATAAAGAAACACCACACCTGTCCAGTAAATTAACGTAAGCAAGGTTACAAAGTAAAAGGGCTAACAACGGATAATAACCCTGAACTAATCTCAAAAGAAATATCCCTAAGTAATTTAAAAATCAAACGACATGGAAGATTCTTCACTGACAAAGGTCATCAGCGTGCACTATGCCATGGTGCATGATTTTGCATTTTAGTAGGGAAAATAATAGAAGAATTCAAATTATTTTATGCAATTTACATTATCATATATATTATGTGTTAATCAAGTCAAATGAACATTCTCTAAAATTAGCTAAATTAGCAATTTATTGCAAAACAAAAAAAATCTTTGTAAAAATGATTTCCTTTTACTCAACTAATTAATTAACAATCAGGAAAATGAATACAGAAGTTGAAATTGTTGCAAGGGTTATTTATCTACCAAGGTCTTTCCTTACATTCCATCAACAGAATTTGTGGGTGAAAAACCTACACAACATTTTCTGAGGGCATTCACATTTGCATTGTTTGTTACGTCAGATTTGAATTTATAACTAGGTAGTTCTTGTAATTGTTTTATTAATTAACTGTATTTGAAACCAAATAGGAATTTATCATTTTTGTTAAGCAGTCTGCTTGTGACAATTGACTATTTCATGCAGAAAGAATAAGAATCTGCCTATTAAATAAGAAAATAATAAACTATTGAAATTATCTGGTAATGTCAATAAATATTTGATTTTTATATTGCTACTATTGATTTGAAATTGGGTAGTGATCAATGAAATATTAGTATGTACTGCTAAAGAAAGAAGTAATAGATACATCTTAGTTTAGATATTCAAATAAAAAGTAACTTTCTAATATTTAAAAAATATTAATAAAATGACAGTTATGTTAATAATAATATAAACAATACTATACATTTTAACACTAATACTAAAATAAGTAGATAAGTTTTATCAGCTCAGTGAGCTAAATTTCTAAAGCCCTACGTCAATTTTGTTTATTATTTCTAACCTGGCTTTGTGAAACTTCATGTTCATTCAATTAAAATAGAAATAATTAGTAAATGTTGTAAGTTATAATTTTTAAAGTAAGTTATAAAAAGTCATCTTGACCTTTTCTTCTATTGTAAACAAATTTAAACCAATCAAATCAATGTTTTTAGCACCTATGGATCCAATCGGTGTTTTGTCCAATGTTAAGTCAAAAGTGTTTTTAAAAAATCATTTGTAAAATATCCCCAAGTAAATTAACTTACTACTTATTCATTCATTCTTCATATCATTCTGTGCAAGAATAAACAGTTTTCAAATCTCACGTCATGCGTGCATCGCTAATGTTTTTTGTACCTCAGTTAGTTAAAACGGGGTAACAATAAACCAAAACCGCTGCCATTCCAAGTTTGATTCTAGCTGACAGTAACTTTTTAATTTTTTTTATAAAATACAAAGTTTAGAATGAGAATTTTACGGTTTAAGAATCTACTACACGTTTTTAAAACTACAGTTAAATCTCGCTAATTCGGACTAATTAAAACAGGGGCAATCCGAATCATCGAGGTTTCCGGATTACTGCATCTGCAGAGTTACAATGTTATATTTGTACATCAATGCAATTAAAACATTTTGCAAAAACATTTATTTAAACATAAATAAAACTACAAAAATATTTACGCAAAAATTGCTTTAAAAACACAAAAAATAATATTCCGCATTATTATGTCGTTAACCAAAGAGGCGGTTTTTGCTTGTTCCGTGTTTTTTGAACTTAATACGTTAGTTATGATTTTTTTTAAATCTTTCGGCATCACAACTGTTTCAGATTTTCTACCGCTCATTGCAAAGCCACCGCTTTGCAACTGTTTCTTAAAGGATTTCACTGTGTGCGAATCATTGAACAGCTTTTCTCCCGTGATTTTTAACACACGCAAATTGTGTCTTTTTAAAATTAAGTATCCAATCTTTACTTGATGTCATCGTTTTGAAAACATCTTTTATAAAGTCTCAGCAGCGTGCAGAGTATACGAAACAGTGGAACCAATCGCGATACGACGTATGTGCTATCAGGCTCGTACGCTATGTGTACGAGCGTGATAGCACATACGTCGTATCGCGACTGCTTCCACTGTTTTGTATGCACCGCTGGATAGATGCTTTGCCTTTTCGGTCAAAATTTCGGAGGATATTGGTGACATATTTAAAACCATGCAAACAACTTTTCTTCCATCTCGGAATATTTCGTAGGTTTTAACGTTTTTTAACTTTATCCTTATTATAATGATCTTTTAGATTTTGTAACAAATCTGAAAATGTTTAATATTTAAAGTTACAATGCGATCTTTTTACAGTTAACAATTTTTAAATTTAGCACAAAATCTTTTTATATACAGTATGCCGGAGACACATAAAGTCGTAATTTGTAAAAGAAGCATCAGTTCTTTTTTAACTTAAACCTTTGTAACTAATATGAATTATAAACTTGCAATGTAACCACTTTTAAAAAATACGTTACTTTTTATAATAAGAATTTGTCGGACTTCAATATAACGTAAACATAAATAAAATAAAATCTTATTTATGTTATCTACAACGGTAGTTTTGTATCAAATTACACATCTGTGTACCCATTGCATACCCATTGCATTCGTTACTGTAAACAAAACTTGATAAATAAAAACAATTAATTGTAAAGTTCGGATTATCAAAACCTTAAATCCGGATTACAATGTAAAAAATTGCTGGTCCGGATTATAGTGGTATTCGGATCAACGAGACTTCACTGTATTTCTATTAGTTATTTTTTAACGGTTAAATGTTTTTTTCATAATTTTCTTAAAAGAGATATTTTACCAATTTAATTATTTTCACTAATTAAAAAATTGAATTTTCAGTAATTTAGTAATTAAGTAATTAACAGCCTATTCAGGTTGTCAATGCAACAAGATCATTTTTACTTAATCGATCAACACATTTTATTGATTAGAATTACTATTTTCAAATGCAATTTAATTTTAAAGTGAACATCAAAAATGAACAAAATGAAAAAGAAATCGTTTTAAGTTTTGTGTTGTGTAAAAAAATTTAAATCTTATCGTCTCGCTTCAACTAATTGAGCTACAAAAAGCATTAGCACTCGCGTACTACAATTATTTTAAAAGTAGGTTGTACTGTAAATTATTTTTCTTTAAAAGAGAGGGTTTATATCTTTTTTTTACTATTATCAGAATATGAGTACTCTTTAAACTCATAAACATAATGTAAAAACTGCACAATTTGATGTACTTAGGATGGGAATGAATGGAGATTTTGCAGATGATTTTTTAAAAGCGCTAGTTAATCCCTGTATTCGATTTTCTAATGAAACATACGGCTTGTTAATAGCATGTTAAGTAGCATCAGAGTAGGTTTTTTCATTTTGTTTCAAGTACTTTTACAGAAGTTTAAAGTACATTCGCTAGTTTACATACTTTATCTAACGACTTAAGAGTTATGTGTACCTTCGAAATTGTGTGCTAAAACATGTAAAACGCGCGATTCCGTAGCATCGATATTTACAAAGCAATTGAAACAATTTTTTTCCCCGGAAACTACGAAGTATGAACTACATTTTCACGTAAGATTTCAACAAAATGTTGAATACTTACTTGAGAAAAAAATGCAAAGTTACCCAAAATCGTTTATACCCCGTTTAAGGGGTATACAGTCTCATATTCCCAGCAGACATAAACATTATTTTTGTAGTCAGCATTTGTTTTGATTATTATTATTATTATGTGCGTGTTTTTTCATATCATTATTTTAACATATTATAATATTATATTTGTTATAATAGTTTTTTACAAATTAGAGATTTACAACTTAAAACCATTAATTGGATTTTTGTGTGCATACTGTCCAAGGCGTATTAAGTAAGACAGGCGCACAAAGTCCGTAACCTTTTGCGCCCCTTTCAATTATGAATTTTTTGTTTTTATGTACACATAGTATAATTACAAGTTTACGCACATTTTATTGGAACAAATATAAATACATTATTAATAAACGTTTCTTATACATTATTAAATTCAAATATACAGGGTGTATTGATTCGATAGATAAAACTCTGCAGTACGGTATTCTACGACGAAATCTGAGTTAAGAATTTTAATAGCATTTTCTTCTCCGATGACTCCTTCAAGAGATATATTTTTTATTTATATTAAATTGCAAATTTAGAACCATGCATTTTAAAGCTATACGTAAATGTGATCAATGCACTACACATGAGGGGAGAACTGAGAAGTTATCCGGTGATAACTTAGCTGATAAAGTAACTGTTCATTGACATAAAACATCCGTAAGTCGCTGTTTTCTTAACCTTCTTCTGGTTTCAGCCTTTAGCCTGAAACCATTGTTATCTTAGTTATGAGTTATGCAGTCTTGCTTTCTCATTGGGATGTCCAGGGAGGTGTTTGAAGTAATTCCTTGTTAGTTTGTTGATTTCTTCTTCCACAAGCTGTATACCAGATCAGCAAGCAGGGTCTTATTACTAGTGTACTCTGGTGCATTGAAGTTCATTCTAAGTATCTTCAATTGGGCTCTTTATTATTTTTGTGTTTGATGGTTTAGCAGAACCCCAGAGTTGGATACCATAGGTCAAGCTAGACTTTATTATACACTTATATACTGCTACTTATGTAGTAGTATTTTATTTTCTGTGGAGAGTTTTGATTTACGCCCTATTAGACAACCCATTTTCTGAATTTTTAGATTTACTTGAGTTTTATTTGCTGCTATGTGTGCTTACCATGCGAGTTTTTGATCGAATCCCAGGTATTTACCTTCGCTGTTCACTAGTAATTGTGAGTTTAATGTGACATATTGTAGGGCATATTTTGATTACTATACCTAATTTGATAGGATATATATGGAGGTTTCAGTGTTGAATCTTACTTGAAAGTATCGGTCTATGAGATATGATTTTAGGATGAGATAGTGCGGTGTGGGAAAGGATATCTTAAATTTATACGGGAGACCTTCATGCCATATTCGGTCGAAAGCTTGTTAAACGTTCAAGAAGGCAGCTGTATATAATATTTTCAATTCATGACTTGTCAATATGTTTTTAACGGTTCTTTGGCACTGTTGTATAGTTGAGTGACTTTTCCTAAAGTCAAATCGGTGGGTTGGTATTACCGCGTTTATTTCGGTGTCTTCATTGATTGTTTTAAGCAGAAGCCTTTCTAAGGTTTTTGACATGATCGATAGTAAAATTATTGGCCAGTACGCAGCGACGGCATTCGGAGGTTTATTTGGTTTATTCATCATTATTATTCCAACAAACTTCCGTGTGATCGGGTAGTATGCAAATCTTAATACGCTGTTATAAATTATGGTTAGCCAAACTAGTGCGTTTCTAGTCAACATTCCCGTACATATAAAATAAACACATCGTTGCTTAAAAAAGAAGAGCAAGGCGTATATAGCAGAGGAGTCATAATCCCATAGATAAAAATGAATACAATAGATTAACCCGACTGCTTAATTTTAACTCTCTTAAGGAAGTTGTGGTGGGATAGTCTGAGCCAAAAGTTATGGAGCTGCGCTATTTCGACAAATACTTTTGAATGTGTAGTCCAAACTTAAGAACGTGGAAAAATGACGAAAAAACTATTCTTCTAATCAGAAATATTCAAGTTTATTTTTTTATTAGTAAAAGTAAAATAATATTACTATGTAGACACTAAAAAATAAACAAATCTCTCTAGAATATAAATAAATTATACGCTTCTAAGTTAACTACTAATTATACGCTTAAGTTGGTACCAATATTTCGTTTGTTCTTCTGATGAAAACAAATTAATGTAGTAATAGTATATTGTACAACTATCTATGAAAGTCATACTTTTTTTTCTCGAATTTACACTTTTGATTAACGAGAGCAGGTTAACATTTATTCATTAGTCAAGCGAAATGTGACCTAATTATAAATGTATGCAAGATAAACGCCTCAAGCGGAGCGGCCACATCTGTTAAAACGAATGCAGGTGCAGTATCACACCCACGGCCACGTGTGCGCATAGCAAGCAGCTGCAGTACTCAGAACTCTATACGGAAGTCACGTAGGCACACGGCCACGTGCGGTCAACTGAAGGATTTCACGCCCACAGAAGGAGTATATAAAGACCAGAGCTTTGTGGGGCAGATTAGTCTGAGTTACGACGGGCTTGAAGATAGAAACTGTTTACCAGGGTAAATGTTTACCTTCTTTCGAGCCATACTCACCCAGAAAGCCGTAGAAGCCATTGTACATAACAGTAAACTGCGTTCATTTTATAACTTGGGCTCCGTCTTTTGTGTTTTTAAAATAAAGTACCATTTTTAAAAACGTCAAAAAAAGTTAATTAGCGAAGCCTGAATTTATCAAGCAAATGAGTGAGAAAGAGGGACTTTCATAACGTGTTGCACACAGTTTTTTGCATTTTGTAAGTTGTGAAATTGTCCTAAAATGATTTATGCTAAATTTTAAGAAATCAGAAAAACATAGTATTCATTGACAGTAATCTTCGAGGAGATTGAAATCTGTTTTTTACAAACATAATTAATTAATAATTAAAATAATTATTATTTAATAATTAAAAAATAATTAAAAAAGTGCTACTTTCATTATCTTCAGGTTATCTTTGCAAATATTACAAATATAGGTATATAAAAGGATGGATGAAACACTATTTATTCAGATTCATTTAAAACCTAGCAGTAAAAAAATTCCGAATTATGTATCTTTTTATTGAATACAATTGATTTCGTTTTCGAGTTGTATATTACGAACGGCTAGTGGTGCTGCATGTAGCTATATAAAGCATTCAAGTTTCCCGTTAGTTTGTCGTAATGCGACGTTGTTACATTGCGAGCTATATCAAACGTTCAATCGACAAATTCTTCGTATTAACTTTTTTTTTGGCAAAACTATCTTCCTAACAAATTTGAAACATTAACGGTACAATATTACAACGTTTTTACGTGATATGTTTTGGTAATCATTTTTTCATCATCATTTTTTATGAAGTTATTATAAAAAATGCATCAACAACTTACCATGTTGCATAAGGTCGCATGTTATTTTTAAATGCAATTAACGCATAAACAAACTTCCTAGACATTAAAGATTTTTCACGAAATAATTTTGTGCATTAAAATCTATCAACTTCACTAATTTCCTTTATATTTTCATTTTTTTCTCTACAGCCACTACTTCATTAAGATAAATATTAATATAAAATATAAACAATATTAAGAGTCCGTTCATTGGCTTGGAATGAATCCATTTTTAGCTCTGCGCTCTTAACGTTTTTCTGTAAAACAAATGAGTCTATAGATTTCAAATACATAAATTATTCAAAATACATCTTTTTTCTAGTTCCGTCTTGTAATACTTTTCGTTATGTTGTTGTTTTGGTTTTGAAAGGTGCATGAGTAATAAGTTATCTAAATCTGTTAATTTCTATTAGATATTGATAGAAACTGAAACCTGTAAACAGAACATTAAAACGAAAAACGTTAAAAAAGGGATATAAAGGAATATCCCAGTTTTCCAATGAACCAAACCTACCCTGATGCCATAAAGATTGCTTAACATTTTATACTAATTTCTAAACGTCTTTCTAGACTGTCTAATAATCAAGAGCTTATTTCCATTTTCTTTTATTTTTACGTTTTCAGTTTTTTGATTTGTGCCGTCCTACACTGGTGTAAAACTCACAAGTTCTTGGAATTCTTAGAATATGTATCAGGTGTTTTTAAGAATGAATGAGGGCATTTTTTATGCACGACCTTAGAACTGATAAGTAGCCGCGTACTGAAATAACACCCCCGTACTTGGTCATTTCATCGTAGCGCTAAAAGCAAGTACACTTGTGCGTTAATTAAATGTACCCCCAGTTAAACAGAAGGGTTAATTTGCCTGTTGAAGATATGGATTTAGATTTTCAACGTAAATAGTTTTAGCCTACGTTGTATTAAAGTTGTATTAATATTATAATTATAACGATTTATTAAATATAGGTACGAATAATATGGGTGTTTTTTTTGGCATTTTAGCAATAAGCTGTCATAAGTTTCAATTTCCGTCGATTCCTGCGTTCTAATTTATACATCAAAGAGCAGCATCTTTGGTGAAGTTTTCCTGAAAATTCCAAACCCCTGTCGGCCCCCTTACCCGAGTCAGCGTTCTTTAGTTACTACTGCAGTTATTTAGTTAGTACTGCAATTTATAGTTTATTTAAAATTTAATATAAACCAAATGGTATCCAGGTTTGTTCTTGCACAAGTGGAAATTTAATTTTCATTGTCGTTATTCCTACAAAACAGTTCAAACATTGGTAAAGAACGGTATTTTGGCGAGCATTGTTAGTTGAGATAAACACGATGCTCTGGTTTTTCAATTTTTACACCACAGTGCGTCCCTAAAAAATTGCGCTCTAAGCCCCTTGGGGCTTCCTGGACTACTGCATACTGTCCTGAACTTCAGTATTCATCCTACTTAATTTAATTTCATATTAATAATTTAAAACTACGTAGAATAATGGTATCTGTATATAAAATGGCGATTGAAAAAATAATTGAATTACGGTAATCGAAAAAGTAAGTTACGAAAATACATTGCAATAAAAAATATAAATTATATACGGTTATGCGTACAACGCACTAAAAACTATTTTGAAAATTGAAAAGAAAAGAGCAAGTAAACGTTATAAAATATAGAAAACTTCAAAAATCAAACTCCACAGACTGAATGATTGTCTAAAATGGTAGTACTATATAAAACATTTATAAGTTTCACCACTTAGAAAATATTTGCCTACTAAACAACAAAGCAGGTGTGTTTCTATTATTATCCGAGTATGTTTTGGTAATTTAATAAGATAATAACTATCCCCTTAAAAAACGTCTATCCCATAATGTGTTTTCGACGGTGCTACGTCAGGAGCAATTAACATTATGGAATAAATGCAATGCTGCATTGTAAATGGAAATATAACAAAAAATGTTTGTATCCTTTTCATAACTTTATTTCCTCTCTCGTCAAATAATTTCAGGAGGTGTACACATAACTCTTTAAGTTCTCGATAAACAGTACATGATCGAGCTTGATAATTAGAACTATTTGAGCACAGTAGTTTTATCATTGTCCTCATATTATTACCCTGTATAGTTTGTTATAAGATAAACACAAACTTTTTGCCCTATTAATTAAAAATTTTGTTTTGTTTTAGGTAAGTCGGAACTGTCTGCTGTTCATATACATGTGTTCCATCTTACGGCATTGTTGGTTGGTAAGAAGTTCTATGTTTCAGAAATAAATATTTAATTATAATAATTTTCTTTGATAGTCAATTTCAAAAGTACACTCACTAATAATAAGTACTATTACAAATTTTTTTATTTAGTTTATAAGCCAAATGTTTTGGGTAGAGATTTTGCAGAAATATTGTATAATATATTATATATGAAATTATTTTATTGAGTAAATATGCATTTCATCAAACAGGCTTAACCACTAAATTGAAACCAATATTTGCGTTAGAATTTTTAATAATAATTAATAAAATTATAGTTTGCCAATGACAAGTATTAAATCCAGGAAATTTTGGCGAAAAATTGGATATAAATCATAAGAAATTATATATACTAATTATTTGATATTTTTTCATTTGTTATATAAATTCGTTTAACTCCTAGATGGAAACAGTGTATTTCTAAAGTACATCGAAATAAGCAGCTGCAAGATATAAATAGTCCAGCTATGATAGCTAAATGCACAAGTTGCGCAAGATATCGTATTTTTTATGATACTTTTCGTTTTGGAAAGCCGTTTAGATACAGAGAAACTTTGAATATAAATGGAGCAGGTATATCTATCAGTGTCTCTATTATGTATATATCAATTAATTATTTCTAAACAAATGATAAATGAATCACATAAATGAGTAGAGTAGAAGTTGACTGAAATAGTGACGTTGCCAAGTGGTGAATAGCAAAGAACATATCATTAATTATCCAAAGAATGAATCGTAATATGTAGACCATTTCTGAAATAAATTGTGTATTTCGAGGACTAAACATTGAAAAATCGAAATACGAGGATGGTCTGAAAAGTTTCCGACCTTAACGTGAAGATGGCAGCACTCGTCAATAAAAGCTAGGGAATGTAGTTGTGCATCTTTTGACAGGTACTCACCAAAACTTCAGCCATTTTGGACGCGCAGTTGTTATTTGACAATCGTTTGAGTGAGTCGATGTGAGTGTTTTTGTGAAAATGGAAAAAATCGAGTATCGAGCTGTCATTAAATATTTGTTTTTGAAAGGCAATACGCCTACGCAAATCAAAGATGAGTTGGACTCTGTGTATGGGGACTCTGCGCCATCATTTACCACAGTGAAAGTTGGGCAGCTGAATTTAAACGTGTCCGTACCAGCTTGGGAGACGATGAACGTTCGCGACGTCCAGAAACTGCAACCACTGACGATAACATCGCTAAAGTTCACCAAATGGTGCTAAACGAACCGTCGCCGTCGCCGAATGCCGTCGAATTAAAGTGAGAGAGATAGCAGAGGCTATGAATATGTCCAAAGAACGTGTTTGTCACATATTGAATCAAGATTTAGGCATGAGAAAGCTGTCCGCGCGTTGGATGCCGCGTTTGCTCACGTTAGACCAAAAAGTGTTCGAATGAACATTTCTAACGCTATGTTGGCGCAGTTTAGGCGCAATAAATCAGAGTTTTGGCGCCGATTAATTACTGTAGATGAAACTTGAATACGCCATTATACGCCCGAAACAAAAATACAGTCAAAACAGTGGACTGCGAAGGGGGAATCGTCTCCACAAAAAGCAAAAACTGTTATGTCGGCTGTGAAAGTGATGGCGACTGTTTTTTGGGATAGTCATGCAGTTATCTTAATCGATTATCTTCAAACAGGAAAAACCATTACAGGAGCATACTACGTATCATTACTTGACAAGCTCAAGGCAGAAATTGCGGAAAAACGGCCAAATTTACAAAAAAAGAAAATCCTGTTTCACCAAGACAATGCGCCGTCTCACACCTCCGCGGTTGCCATGGCGAAATTCCACGAATTACGGTTGAAACTGCTTGACCATCCTCCTTACTCACCAGATCTAGCCCCAAGCGAATTCTTTTTGTTCCCTCATTTAAAAATTGCGCTCGGAGGACAAAGATTTTCGTCAAATGAGGAGGCAATCACCTTCGTGAACAATTATTTTGCAGATAAAAACGCCGAGTACTATTTGGACGGGTTAAAGAGATGGGAGCATCGCTGGGAGAAGTGTGTAGGCTTACAAGGAGACTATTTAGAAAAATAAAAATAAATTTAAAGAAAAAATGTCTTGTATCTTTGTTAGGTCGGAAACTTTTCAGACCACCCTCGTACTATACGCACTATACTACCGCAAGTAAATACTAATAAGAAAAGTTTCTATCCTATAGCTATAGAACTGAAAAGAATCTACTTTTCTGTATTAATTTTGATTTCAAAATACACATGAAATATTTAATTTTAAATTATATATTCAATAGATAAATGTTCTTTAATACCTTTGCATTATTACTTGGTTTGCGTTTCAACAAAATGAACACAATTTCATAAGTAAATATTAATAATATTACAATAAAATCATACTTGATTAGAATATAATAGTAGATTCAAAATTAAAACAAAAACATTTAAAAATAGATTAATTATCTAAAATAATTGTACTACACATCTAACCTAACATTATAAGATTACAACTATTAAAACTAATAGTGCCATTCTTTCAAACAATTTTGAGACAGTGGGTTTTTCAATATTTATTATTTATTTTATGTTTATATTATATTATTTTTCAAATAATTATTTTATATTCTATTTATGTGTATTGTTCGTTTTATTGTGTTATACCATTTTTATATTCGTTACTGCAGATATTCTATTATAATAATTAATAGACTAATGATGCTAAACCAGCATACAAATACCATAAATCAATAATAATAACAAGCATTGGTAAGTAAAGAAAATGGTAGGAGTAAAGCACGTGGTTGGGCAACGAACTTATTGCTTGAATAGACTTCCTGAAGATATTTCCGTAATCAATTCGTATATGGAACGTTACAGTATATTACAATAGCGATTTCACAATGAGACATTTCTGTAGTGAATATTAATTATTGTTATTGGATTTAATAATTGTTATTGTTATACTATGGTGCGTTTTCACTGGATTTTTCGAGTCATCGCATCGAAAACTAATTATGTTTTGATCTATTTGGTAAATTAAGCGTAGCTCATAGTGAGGAAAGTAAAATTGGGGTAATATAAAACAATTAACTGTTGCGTCATTATACAAGTATACATGGGGTATATTAAAAAAAACTACTTCTTTTCCAACCGTTTTAAAAGTCGTTTCCTTTAATTCTATTCTCGTTTATTAAAATTAAGGTTTTTTTGCAAATATAAAACTGTACGCCAACTGTACGTTAAAAGTAGTATGTGTTATTGGGATTAAATGACACTTTGACCAGCAGTTGCGAGGCGTAAAGCAGCACATCAGATCAACTACAAAAATTGCGATATACCACATATGTAATAGTATACAGGCTCTATGGGTTTAGAGTACATTAATGTTAAGGGGTTAATAACAAACGTCAAAAGGAACAAAAAGTCTGATGATGCATTCATCTAGCATAACAAAAAAACCTAAATAGTGTTTCGTCGCATGATTAATCCTTTAATCCTAAAATCGGATTCCTTTTATCTTTAACAATTCATATTAATTCAATAAGAATTTTGCTAGATGTGTAATACAATATGCTCCCGAGAACAGTTAATCCTCAGCCTTGGACATACGCATTCAAACTTTGCATTTTACAATTCTAAATACAAAATGCAATCCGTAGTAATTTCTATTATAAGAAATAAAACGAGACAGGATATTAACCTCCAAATGCTTAATTTCGCTTGGAAACAAAACAATGACTTCATCATCATACACAAAATGTGCTAAAAAATAAACAAAGCTGTGCAGTTTTCTTTAGACTAAGTAAATCGGTATCAGCTATGAAATTCAATTAGTTTGCCAAATATGACAAATACTTTTTTTCTAAATTACTCTGAAGTTTATTAAAATTTATTAAAATAAATTCAGAAGGATTTTTTATTTTTTTCGATGTCAGCTACCACCCCTCACAATTTTTGTATTATACTACCTTGCACCCTGTATACTATACTTAAGGACATAACGTATAGAAACATTTTCTAGTCTACATTATTTACAAAAACGTGTACTGTGAAGAAAGTGTACAAAAAGAATAAATCAAAGCGATTCTGATTTTCTTCCTAATTTCCTAAAAGTGACTGGCCTAAGATACCAGAAGACACTGAACTGAACGTTCTATTGGATGTACCAGATAACCCGCATATCACCCAACAAGTATAGGATTAGATACTGATATACACAATACCACGGTTTTTAAGATTCTAAAAACAAAAAAAAACTGGCGATACCTACAAGTATTTCTTAATCAATTGGTCAACAAATCGAGTGGCCAGAGAGCTCTCCAGTTTTTACCCCGTTGCACCCATTCTTCTAGGGTCACTTCAAAAGATAAATAATTTCAAATTTAAAGGAATGTATACGATATAAAATAAAACAATTCTACAAAATGTTATAGAAAACGTTTAACAAAAATTTATTCACCATCTTGGTTTTATTTAAATTTCAAATAAACAACAAATTTGTTTTTGATTGTTTTTATTTTATGAGAAAAATTACCACAATATTTGCAAATGGTAAAATTTCTAGAAAAAAATAGTATTTCCGAAACGCAAGAACCGAAGTGAAAAATCCAAACGGGCTTTTATAGACAACCACATAGCGGATAATAATCCGCGAAAATATTTGGGAGTTGCTATTAATAATGTCGATGATGTCATCCATCAAACAAGGATGACGTCATTGATTTAGGAATAACGTTACAATATTAACAAAAATTTAAATTAAGTTATCCCAAGCAGCATTTAAGTAGCAGTAACTGAGATCGGAACTTTGATTGAGTAGTTGTTACGTAACTGCAACTAAATTTATGACTTTATAGGTTTAATTTCTTCAATTCGGAATATTTTAGTAATTGTGTAGTTGTTTCTACTATTTATTGGAACTATATAGTTTCATTACTTCTGAGTAACTATTAAAGTATGTGGAACGGTATTGCCACTTAGTATACTTACTTTAAAGTCGTTGCAACTTCAAAGTGGTATTATGATTGTAGCAGTAACTTGCCCGAAGCTACTTTAAAGTTTTTAAAACCTTACAGTAGTATTGAATGTAACACTTACGTGTTTGCTACCCAGGAGAATCATATTAAAGTAATTTTTTGTAAACTACTCCATCTCCATATTTACTTGTAAAATGTTGGATTAATCAATAATCATTAATCAATTTGCAATTTGTTATGATTGTTAATAGATGTTTTACTATATAACCTTCAATAAAAATAACAAATTGGTGTCAAATTGTGCCTTAGGAATTGTTATGTATGTAGGTTGAAGTTGGCAACATTTATTTGAAGTGATGTAACTAACCAATCCTGGCCCGTCCTCTGGGCGAGCGTCAGTAACACTCGAGTCGGTTTGGAGGATACACGTCATCTATACTCTATGCATTGTGTATGTAATTCGCCCTGCTCACTCAATATTAATAAAGTTAATTAATGACAATAATTGAGTATCTTTTATTTAAACACATAAAAGAACATAACAGGAATAATATAAAAATGGTATCTATCATGTGTTTCAACTTATAAGTATTTCGTGTATATTTATCATGTTTTATTAAAGACATTTTTTTACTAAAAAATATATTTAAAGAAGGCGCGTTGTTATTTTTCGATCTATCATCATCATATTTAACAGAAAAGTTGCAATGGTTTATAATTTTGGTGTACTGGAATGACAAAATAATCAAACATTTCATCGCTCTTTGTATTAAGTACGTATTACAAATAAACTGGTAATTCATTTTGTGACACGATCCAGCATTATATAGTGTAGAAAATGATAGAATATTTGTTAAGTTGCAAGAGCAAGAGAGAGCAACCACGCGACATGATGTGTCAAAGAGAAAAGAAGTTCCACGAAAGTAGCAATTACTACGCCGCCACGTACCTGCTACCCAAAAATTGTTCCCCATTTTGGTTCCAGGCACGTAACAAAACCGTAGCAATTACGTGCTTGTGACTAGTGACTAAAACTTAATAGTTCCACCGGTAGTTGCTGGTACGTAGCGACGACTAAAAATACTGCTTGGGATACGTTTTTGGAGTTTTTCGAGAGATTTTTAAATTGTTCCAATTTTTTATCAACACACTATATAATTCTTATTATATATTTATTTATGTTTTATATTTCATGTCCTGGATAATTTTTTTTAAATGATTGATTCCGGTATACTTTTCCGGTTGACGATAGTGATAGGTTATATGTTTTTACTATAATTAGTTCAAATTTGTACTTTTAAAACCATATGACAGGTTCCATAACAAAATATGGGTGTTTGATTTGAAATTATCAAAACTGATTGACTATTTTTGGTGTTTTCCTGTATAAATATATATACATATATGTAAAAAACACTGCACGGTATTTTTATTGAAGAGAAACTCTCAACTCTCTGTTCGTTTCCGTCAATTTGTGCATGGCACCTGTATTATTCAATCCATTTCATACTGAAGATGTTATACATACGATCAAAAACTTGAGAGCCTAACTGATTCCCAACTTAAGTTTAGAAGATTGTCAGTTTCAGTAATTCAAGATACATATTGGTAGATCAGATATTTAAAAACTTAAGAAGTTGATAGTTCCACATTACCCAGGTTTATGTTCACAAATGTTCCAGTTAACGGCGAATAAAAATGATGGAATGAAGATTTCCATAGTTAAAATTTTCACAGTCTCAAATTGTTCAATTTTAGAGTTCCACAGTTAAAGAAGTTTCATGATTAATGGTTCAAATATGGCGTTTAAAAATTCAAACATTTGATGATCAGAGTTGAAAAGCTATTGAAAGATTTGAAATTTTGAATTCCTCAAACTACAGACAGTTTCAGACTTGCAAGGTCACTTAATTCGGTAGTCTCCTAGTTTTATCTCCTAGGAGACTACCGAATTAAGTGACCTTGCAAGTCTGAAACTGTCTGTAGTTTGAGGAATTCAAAATTTCAAATCTTTCAATAGCTTTTCAACTCTGATCATCAAATGTTTGAATTTTTAAACGCCATATTTGAACCATTAATCATGAAACTTCTTTAACTGTGGAACTCTAAAATTGAACAATTTGAGACTGTGAAAATTTTAACTATGGAAATCTTCATTCCATCATTTTTATTCGCCGTTAACTGGAACATTTGTGAACATAAACCTGGGTAATGTGGAACTATCAACTTCTTAAGTTTTTAAATATCTGATCTACCAATATGTATCTTGAATTACTGAAACTGACAATCTTCTAAACTTAAGTTGGGAATCAGTTAGGCTCTCAAGTTTTTGATCGTATGTATAACATCTTCAGTATGAAATGGATTGAATAATACAGGTGCCATGCACAAATTGACGGAAACGAACAGAGAGTTGAGAGTTTCTCTTCAATAAAAATACCGTGCAGTGTTTTTTACATATATGTATATATATTTATACAGGAAAACACCAAAAATAGTCAATCAGTTTTGATAATTTCAAATCAAACACCCATATTTTGTTATGGAACCTGTCATATGGTTTTAAAAGTACAAATTTGAACTAATTATAGTAAAAACATATAACCTATCACTATCGTCAACCGGAAAAGTATACCGGAATCAATCATTTAAAAAAAATTATCCAGGACATGAAATATAAAACATAAATAAATATATAATAAGAATTATATAGTGTGTTGATAAAAAATTGGAACAATTTAAAAATCTCTCGAAAAACTCCAAAAACGTATCCCAAGCAGTATTTTTAGTCGTCGCTACGTACCAGCAACTACCGGTGGAACTATTAAGTTTTAGTCACTAGTCACAAGCACGTAATTGCTACGGTTTTGTTACGTGCCTGGAACCAAAATGGGGAACAATTTTTGGGTAGCAGGTACGTGGCGGCGTAGTAATTGCTACTTTCGTGGAACTTCTTTTCTCTTTGACACATCATGTCGCGTGGTTGCTCTCTCTTGCTCTTGCAACTTAACAAATATTCTATCATTTTCTACACTATATAATGCTGGATCGTGTCACAAAATGAATTACCAGTTTATTTGTAATACGTACTTAATACAAAGAGCGATGAAATGTTTGATTATTTTGTCATTCCAGTACACCAAAATTATAAACCATTGCAACTTTTCTGTTAAATATGATGATGATAGATCGAAAAATAACAACGCGCCTTCTTTAAATATATTTTTTAGTAAAAAAATGTCTTTAATAAAACATGATAAATATACACGAAATACTTATAAGTTGAAACACATGATAGATACCATTTTTATATTATTCCTGTTATGTTCTTTTATGTGTTTAAATAAAAGATACTCAATTATTGTCATTAATTAACTTTATTAATATTGAGTGAGCAGGGCGAATTACATACACAATGCATAGAGTATAGATGACGTGTATCCTCCAAACCGACTCGAGTGTTACTGACGCTCGCCCAGAGGACGGGCCAGGATTGGTTAGTTACATCACTTCAAATAAATGTTGCCAACTTCAACCTACATACATAACAATTCCTAAGGCACAATTTGACACCAATTTGTTATTTTTATTGAAGGTTATATAGTAAAACATCTATTAACAATCATAACAAATTGCAAATTGATTAATGATTATTGATTAATCCAACATTTTACAAGTAAATATGGAGATGGAGTAGTTTACAAAAAATTACTTTAATATGATTCTCCTGGGTAGCAAACACGTAAGTGTTACATTCAATACTACTGTAAGGTTTTAAAAACTTTAAAGTAGCTTCGGGCAAGTTACTGCTACAATCATAATACCACTTTGAAGTTGCAACGACTTTAAAGTAAGTATACTAAGTGGCAATACCGTTCCACATACTTTAATAGTTACTCAGAAGTAATGAAACTATATAGTTCCAATAAATAGTAGAAACAACTACACAATTACTAAAATATTCCGAATTGAAGAAATTAAACCTATAAAGTCATAAATTTAGTTGCAGTTACGTAACAACTACTCAATCAAAGTTCCGATCTCAGTTACTGCTACTTAAATGCTGCTTGGGATAACTTAATTTAAATTTTTGTTAATATTGTAACGTTATTCCTAAATCAATGACGTCATCCTTGTTTGATGGATGACATCATCGACATTATTAATAGCAACTCCCAAATATTTTCGCGGATTATTATCCGCTATGTGGTTGTCTATAAAAGCCCGTTTGGATTTTTCACTTCGGTTCTTGCGTTTCGGAAATACTATTTTTTTCTAGAAATTTTACCATTTGCAAATATTGTGGTAATTTTTCTCATAAAATAAAAACAATCAAAAACAAATTTGTTGTTTATTTGAAATTTAAATAAAACCAAGATGGTGAATAAATTTTTGTTAAACGTTTTCTATAACATTTTGTAGAATTGTTTTATTTTATATCGTATACATTCCTTTAAATTTGAAATTATTTATCTTTTGAAGTGACCCTAGAAGAATGGGTGCAACGGGGTAAAAACTGGAGAGCTCTCTGGCCACTCGATTTGTTGACCAATTGATTAAGAAATACTTGTAGGTATCGCCAGTTTTTTTTTGTTTTTAGAATCTTAAAAACCGTGGTATTGTGTATATCAGTATCTAATCCTATACTTGTTGGGTGATATGCGGGTTATCTGGTACATCCAATAGAACGTTCAGTTCAGTGTCTTCTGGTATCTTAGGCCAGTCACTTTTAGGAAATTAGGAAGAAAATCAGAATCGCTTTGATTTATTCTTTTTGTACACTTTCTTCACAGTACACGTTTTTGTAAATAATGTAGACTAGAAAATGTTTCTATACGTTATGTCCTTAAGTATAGTATACAGGGTGCAAGGTAGTATAATACAAAAATTGTGAGGGGTGGTAGCTGACATCGAAAAAAATAAAAAATCCTTCTGAATTTATTTTAATAAATTTTAATAAACTTCAGAGTAATTTAGAAAAAAAGTATTTGTCATATTTGGCAAACTAATTGAATTTCATAGCTGATACCGATTTACTTAGTCTAAAGAAAACTGCACAGCTTTGTTTATTTTTTAGCACATTTTGTGTATGATGATGAAGTCATTGTTTTGTTTCCAAGCGAAATTAAGCATTTGGAGGTTAATATCCTGTCTCGTTTTATTTCTTATAATAGAAATTACTACGGATTGCATTTTGTATTTAGAATTGTAAAATGCAAAGTTTGAATGCGTATGTCCAAGGCTGAGGATTAACTGTTCTCGGGAGCATATTGTATTACACATCTAGCAAAATTCTTATTGAATTAATATGAATTGTTAAAGATAAAAGGAATCCGATTTTAGGATTAAAGGATTAATCATGCGACGAAACACTATTTAGGTTTTTTTGTTATGCTAGATGAATGCATCATCAGACTTTTTGTTCCTTTTGACGTTTGTTATTAACCCCTTAACATTAATGTACTCTAAACCCATAGAGCCTGTATACTATTACATATGTGGTATATCGCAATTTTTGTAGTTGATCTGATGTGCTGCTTTACGCCTCGCAACTGCTGGTCAAAGTGTCATTTAATCCCAATAACACATACTACTTTTAACGTACAGTTGGCGTACAGTTTTATATTTGCAAAAAAACCTTAATTTTAATAAACGAGAATAGAATTAAAGGAAACGACTTTTAAAACGGTTGGAAAAGAAGTAGTTTTTTTTAATATACCCCATGTATACTTGTATAATGACGCAACAGTTAATTGTTTTATATTACCCCAATTTTACTTTCCTCACTATGAGCTACGCTTAATTTACCAAATAGATCAAAACATAATTAGTTTTCGATGCGATGACTCGAAAAATCCAGTGAAAACGCACCATAGTATAACAATAACAATTATTAAATCCAATAACAATAATTAATATTCACTACAGAAATGTCTCATTGTGAAATCGCTATTGTAATATACTGTAACGTTCCATATACGAATTGATTACGGAAATATCTTCAGGAAGTCTATTCAAGCAATAAGTTCGTTGCCCAACCACGTGCTTTACTCCTACCATTTTCTTTACTTACCAATGCTTGTTATTATTATTGATTTATGGTATTTGTATGCTGGTTTAGCATCATTAGTCTATTAATTATTATAATAGAATATCTGCAGTAACGAATATAAAAATGGTATAACACAATAAAACGAACGAAGAAATCAATTACTTAGATGAAAGATATTCGAATTCACAGTAATTCAGATTGTGCATGCGGTGATTTTAATGAAGCAACTAATAACAATAATAAAAACCGTTTCCTGAGTGATGCACATAAAACAGATTTCACCTGATTTCTTGCCAGAAGAGAAAGAATGATGAACTTTAGAAATCGAAGACATCCTAAATTAAACAATACTTGTGATGAGTTAATTGAAAAGGGCGGATGCCTACAATCTTTGCCATATTTGACTTAACTGCATTTTTATATAAGCCTTACCTTTATACACTGTAGCTTCTAATTAAAATGCTTTTTTCCTTACATATTTCCATCCTTATTACTGCACATACTCTCTTTTCGTTTTCTCTTTGAAACATGCAGATTTTTCGAGGAAATTAAACATATGTGCTTTAATGTTTATTTAAGCAATTAAGTTTAGTCACTGGCTTGGACGTTAATTATAGAATAGAAACTAGGATAATGGGCCCTACGGGCCTAAGCACTTAAGTATGATAGAAATAGCATTTATCGATTTTCTTTAAAGTAGGGTAAAAATTTTAAAACATAACCTAATTTAAAAAATTTTCGTGCATTATCCTCGGCAAATTACGCGTCGAATGAGCCCAAGCCCATCTCTCTAGCCCTTATAGAACGCGAGAATGGGGCTCGGACACACATACAAATCAACTTTAGTAGTATTGGATATAACTACTATAAGAGATAAATAATGAAGCTTTACGTATATTCAGAATAAATACAATTGAAAAATTGATATGTTCAAATTAATGTAATTTGGTAACTTCCGTGGTGGCAATAAATACACGTTGACTGCCATACAATCATTTGACTTTTCATTTGAGTTTCCTTTGCTTATCCATCCGAATGGCTTTATGAACATATTTACTATAATTATTTATCTAATCATTCGGGGAGACAACAATATTTTACAAACTGAAACTGAAACTGAAAATTCAGAAGTTTATTTAGACTATAAATCCTTACACTTTAAAGATTTAATTAATTTTAATTTCAGTTTATTCAATTGCGCTGAAATTCGATGTTTGCTAACACTGCTAAACACAACTCTGTTAGTAGTTTTTTGAAGTTTTTGTAGGCTGGCCCAAAATCAGTACCTGAATGGTAGCGGAAGGTCTGGAAATTATTATTTCCTAGTCAATCTGCACGAGATTCGGTATCCGGGGGTTCCTGGTCAATTACAACAAAATTAATTGATAGTATCATAGATGCTTTCAGGATATTAGCTAGCTCCAACTTTGTCTAGTTAAGGCAGGTGCAAATACTAGTATAGTAATCGAGATTTAAAAAAGTCGGGTTAATAAAAGGATCATAGCAGACTATTAGTACCAATGGGGCTGGTAGACCTGATCGACTTGATTGAAGATTATTATTGTACTGGGGATAACTGCTGCTTTATTTAGTGGGAAGTCGAAGTACTTACTGCAATAAATGAACGATGAATGCTAAGTACTTTTTAATTAATTAAAGTTTAATGAGCTTGCCCTAGTAAGTACAAAGGAACCCCAAACCCTGAATTTACACAGCCAGAGAATCTACTCACAAAATTGGTCTGTGCTTGGTAGGTTACCTGTCATGCTTTTTAATCTATTTCTATCGGTAGATCAGGGTGTTAGAAATAGATCTATTACTATAGATTCTGGATCTGCAAAACCATCCACCCAGACAACTAATAACTATAGCGGCAGTGGCGTAACTGCGTAAGAATGCGCGGCCCTGCGACACTTACGTTTGCGCCCCTCGTGTTGCTAATACCTGTAATATGAGCTATATAAAGTCCATAACAACCAGGGCATTATAAGCGGGCATTATCGTATACTTTGTAACTGGAGCGGGCGTTACATTCAACAGTAATTTGGATCATTACTACAGAAACTATGGTCTATAAAATTTAAAATTGCATGTGCGTCACAAACTGAAGTTGTATCAATTAATCTAAAAACGCGCTAGTCAAGTCAAATATCATGGCAATGCATAATTATAATTTTATCAAATAACTAAAATACAAGATTTTTTTCTTACTAGAATATTTATTCGATTGCTTTTGCAAAAATCTTACCGATAAAAATATTATTTTACACAAAATATTATTTTGCTACAGGTTGATTTTTGGTTAGCATGTCAAAAATTAAAAACGTCAAATCATGTTTGCACGCTGAGTCTAGTGCACACATACTTGGCGATATTTATTTCCTTCAATGTCTATCAACCGTCTAACAGGGTGTTGCTTAGCTAGAACGGTATGCAGATAACATACGTTAACAAATGTTTTCATTTGCATGTGAATAATTCTAGAGTGAAAGAGACGTCTTCAGATGTCGTTTATTAATTGATACACATGCAATCTTAAATTTTATAGACAATATATGTTTGCGTAAGTGTGTTGCAATACAACAAATAACGTTAGAGTTCGCAACGAAGTATGTGAGCTCGCGAATTCTTCTCGAACTGCTCAATTAAACTGGCAAAATCCAGTGTTTTTGTTATCTTCTCTATAATAACTCGGTCAGTAGGGACAAAAAAGGCATTTGCCATACAAAAGGTGGATTTTGATATATGATGTTTGGGTCGGGACCTTGACAAAAAATCAAAGTTGTCGACCTAGGGAAGGGAAAGTGCGAGCCGACATCTTGAATGAAAGGTGGAAAATGGAGCTTTTTAAAATGATTACTTAACAGTTAAAAAAGATTCTAAGACAAACATGAAGAACACAATTCCCAACTTTTCAAAATTCCAAAGTTGTGTGAAAACAGCATACAGCGAAGATTTTGTGCCTTGGGACAAGAAATGGGATAACCTCGGGTTTAAGGTAATTCTTCAACTTGTAATCGGATTTCTTCGCAATCCGCACAGTCTCTGGAACAGCATTATTAGTGGGTTGGTGGAAATTGTTTAAATTGGAAAAATGCATATATAACAAGAAAAATCACTGTAATCTTATTGTGGTGTCGAAAAACTTTAAAAATAAGAGTAATTTACTCTTACAAAATTCACCAACAACGAGTTTTTAAGAATGTTCATATTTCCTCCGTATGTAACTCCTTCAATTTTGTCTTATACAAGTTTGTCATACCTATGCATTTTTTTCGTAGGATCAACCATTGAGCCATTAGTTTGAAAAACCCCATTGTTTGTATCTTTGTGCCTCCCCCCACAAGATCAAAAACTTGAATTTTATATCAGGGCCCCGACCTAAACAACATATCAAAATCATTTCTACCTCACCCATTGTAGGCTAAAAATCCCTACTAAGTGGACTATAAACCCTCTTAATACATTTCTCCGAAAATTATTATCAATCTGTTGTCACTGATCTAACAAGACAGGGCATTTGAAGTTTTTAAACAAGTTTTTAAATTTCATTACAATTTACAAGTACAGCACGAAACAAAGTATGACGGAACTGTTTTAGTTGTTTAGGCAGATAAATAATCACTATTTAATAATTTAATTAATCTTATTTAAACACCTAATATTATAGTATATCACAATATCCCCTAATTTCTTGAACAATCTATATCCATAATTCCCATTTATTGTTTCCATATAATGTTTTTATCTCCAATGCCTGTTTTAAAATTTTTATTCTCCATGAAATAAAATTTCACAAAAGCAGCGCCCTTTGCAGGGTTGCGCCCCCCCGCGTCGCAGGGTCTGCGGGGGCGGTAGTTACGCCACTGTATAGCGGCTAATTAATTCCAGAGAAATAAAAACAGCTAACTGTTAACAATAAATTTTCTACTTGGTATCTTTCTAGAAGTAATTCTCTTCAAACGCATTGTTTTTTCTGTAAGAATTTTTTGTGCATTGTTAGTTATATTAAGAATTACTGACTAATAGGAAATACAAGGGAGTGCAAAAGAACTTGTATGGAAATACAGAAATAAACAATACCACTCAACAAATGAGAGAGTCCTTTAGCACCAATTTTCTTTGCTGCGATTATAAGAATGATACATTTAATTAACTATAGCGGTAATAAGGTGCCGACAAAAGAATAAACCAATTACACAGATATGTTTGGCAAATTACTAGTAACAACCAAAACAATGGCATTAAGTATTCAACCCAACATTGATACGTACTGTTTTCTAATGATTGTTATTGTTCTGTTATAACAATCGGTAGATCAACTCAAACCTAACTTTTCCTTTCCCAAAAAACACAAACAAAATTGCAAATTGCATGAAAGTCCTAATTAATACGCTATATTCTAAGAAAATGATTTAATCACATTACAATTTAAAAACAAATAATGTCATCAATTTACTTTTAAAAATCAACTTATGTGGTTTTCATTTTTCCACTTGCAAAAAAATTAACTATTACATAAAATTGCAAATTGTACACCTTTTAAAAAATTAAATGTCAAGGAGTTTCTGTACAGGTTTTATTAAACTTTAGTTATTCACTACTGTTAAAAACTATAGAATTTATTTGTATATTAATCATAATAACAAGGTTTATTTACTGGTAACTGACAACAATAATAAATCAGTTATAATTCTTCATTGAAAGAACATAATATAATATGTTTTTAACACCTTTTAATTTCTGTTGGATGTATCTAATGATGAAAAGTACTAATTCTTATCTTAAATGTCTATCACTCACAAACTTACTTTCAATGATCACGTACCAATTAAAATATTGTTTTGGGCGGCTACACTACATGTATATACAAGTGATGTAAATGATTTTCTAACAGGTTTAAACAATTTGATAAGAGTTGATTTATGGAGACTGTATATTTAAAATTTTGTTATCGAAAAATAAATCATAAGCATTGACCAGCTAAACCTATTTCATATGATTCTAGAAACGTATTTCTTTTATTATATGTTTGGTGAGCAATATTTATATTCATCTATTGATTGAAGATTAAAAAAATTGTAATACTTAACTACATTTTTCTATATACAATGTTAGGAGTTTGAAAAACGCCGGAAGTCATCTCTTAAGAATGGATGACTTTTAAAAGCTTTCCATTTAAAGCATCGCAAGTCAAATTAGAGAACACTTCAAATGACCCGGCATTTCTTGTGGATAACTCTAAAAAGGTGACGAATTGAATGTAGCAAGCTTGTAGCATTCCCATCAGACGATGGTTGATTCCATGTAACCCCAAAGCCTAAGCTCATTGGTCGTATCTTTTTAGATTTTTGAAATGAAGCATTTTTCATTGAATCGTTATCAGTAAATAGACAGTAGCAAGTGTACAATTTGTTTAATACAGTGGCGCCTCCACCATTGTTACTTATACAAGTATATATGTAGTTTGTTTCAAAAATCCCATTGTTTTTGCTTTCTGGTAACTTCAGGTTAATTTCTTTTCGTATTCTTAAAATTTTATTTTTTATTTCATTATCAATTCTTTGGATTTTTTAGATTATATAGATTTTGCATTTCCCAAAAGTAATCAATTGCAATTAAATCCAACGATCATAACCTCTTTGTTTTCATTTCTTCGAAATTAATTTTTTAACAGAAATTGAATTATCCTTAAGGCACTCTTCTAAATTATTTGCAAGATCCAGGTTTGCTCGTTGGTTCGCATATTGCGGGCAGTCTAGGAGTACATGTTCGACTCCAAGTGGTCCTCCACAGTTATCACATATTGGAGGTTGCCTTCCCGCGAGTAAGTATGTCTTAGTCAGACGAGTGTGTCCAATTCTCAATCTGCACACTGCCACCTGCTCTCGTCTCTTTACCTCTGGTAAATATCGCCACTTCAATACTTTTGGTTTAACCACCTTTAATTGTGATTGGTTATTGGACCAAATATTTTGCCACATGATATAACTTTTTATTTAAGGTGGCAAGATATATCGTTATGGCGTATAAGAATGCCCTGATCCATCACATCAGACTCTGCAGCCTGATGGGCTGCCTCATCGACCTTCTCGTACCCTGAAATTCCTATATGGCTATAGGGATCCAAATGAAAACTACTTTTTTATTTATAGATTTTAGCTATTTGATTACCGATAAAATACTTTGACTTAAGGGGTCCGCAATAAAAATATCAGATAGACTCTCCATGGCACTTTTTGAGTCTGTGCAAATTAATGCCTCATCGTAGGTAGACGTATCGAAATATCTCAAAGCTTGCCATATAGCATAAAGCTCGGCAGTGTATATGCTTGTAATGGGAGGTAATGATCAAGCGTATGAATTGCCCTGGACATATATGGCAGATCCTACTCCCTCCCTTGTTTTTGAGCCATCTGTATAGATGACCAAACTTTGAGGATATTCATTTAAAATAGCTAGAAATGTTGCTGCATAGAAGTTACTGGATATTACGCCTTTTCGAACTGCAGCACACTCCAAACGGCACGTCGGATTTTCAAGACTTCATGGAGGTTCTTCGCAGAAACCCAAATGATAAACATCCGGTAAACGAAGCTGTGTGTCATTTAGAAATTCTCCAAATCGAATTCCCGATGGTCGCGTAATTGTGCGACGGGTTGAATAAATGTCACGATGCTCATCGAAAAAAAAAACGACTGTGGGCAGGATGTTGAGGTTGCCCCAATATCCTTACAGCGTACCGGGAATGCAGATATAAGCGCCTTTGCTCAAGTGGCAGAAAACCTGATTCGCAACATAGGGACATCGAAGGGCTAGTGCGAAAAGCACCAGTTGCTAGCCTTAGTCCCATGTTTTGAATCGGTTCCAGTGGCTGTAATGTAGATTTCCTTGCAGAAGCGTAAATGAAACATCCATAATCTAGTTTCGATAACACTGTTGCTCGATACATATCGAGTAAACACTCTCTATCACTGCCCCAATTAATATTGGCTACGCACCTCATGATATTGAGCGACTGTTGGCATCTTGTCCGTAAACTGACAACGTGCTCTTTCCAATTAAGTTTCTTGTTGAATTTCAGTCCCAAATATCGGATAGAGTCTACAAACTGAACAGGGGAGCCGTACAGGTTGATGACGGGATCTCCCTGGCAGGACCGAAGCCGACAGAAGTGTACGCATGCCGTTTTTTGTATGGAAAATTTAAATCCTGCATTCCTGGCAGCGATTGAGAGTCGGTCTATTGCAGTTTGTAGATCTCCAGACACATCATCTAATGAGGCAGCAGATTTATATAAACACAGGTCATCGACGTAGAGCATCTTTTCAACAGAATCACCCACTGCTTCCAACAATTTATTTATAGCCACAATAAACAAGGTCACACATAGTGTCGACCCTTGTGGAATACCATTCTCTAATATCACTGGCGACGATAGTGTGTTACCCATTCTAACTCGCATCTTTCGATCTGACAGAAAACTTGCTATTAGTTGACCCATTCTCCCCCTGACACCCCAATCATGTAAAGTTTCCAGAATATTGTGACGCCAAGTCATGTCGTATGCCTTTTCAATATCAAAGAAAACAGCCACGGAATGTTCGCGTAGCGCGAAGCTGTTTTGTACAGCACTATCCAGAGTAACTAAATTATCTACTGTGGATATATAACGTCTAAATCCATGCTGGTAAGGAGAAAGTAATTTGTGGTGTTCAATGTACAATACTAGTCGGAGGTTAACAAGCTTTTCTAGTAGTTTGGCCATACAACATGTAAGGGAGATGGGCCTATAACTTGCAGGCGACTCTGGGGATTTTCCCGGTTATAAAATCGGGACCGTGATAGCGGTTTTCCATTTTTCCGGATATTCCCCGGACTACCATATTTTATTGTAAAGATGGAGCAACGCGGTTTTCCCTGGGAATGGTAGATGTTGTAACAGAGAGTATGGTATTCCGTCTGGACCAGGTGCTGAGTCAGTACAAAACGCAAGAGCATGTTCCAGTTCTGCCATAGTGAAATCATGGTTGTAATTATAATCAGAATCTGTAGCGAAGTCTATATGCAAGTCGATGTGAGTTATACGTTGGCGAAACTCTGGGCTATAATTATCAGAGCTGCTAACCCTTCTGAAACGTTCAGACATCATTTCGACTATGTCTGTAGGTTCTAACGCAGTCTCGTTATCAGTGCTAAGTCGTGAGGGTATAGTATTGACTTGCTTATCGGATATTTTTCTGATATTTTTCCAGATTTCAGCAGGCGATGCTGCGGGTGCAATGGAAGATACATATTCCTGCCAACTCTTACGTTTTGAAGACAGAATTAATCGTCGCGCTTCCGCGCGATATCTTTTAAATATCAAACAATTTTCAGGCGTTGGTCTACGCTTAAAGTTATTAAACGCCTGTTTCTTTCTCCTAATTGCGTTTGCTATCTCGTCATTCCACCATGGTACTACTCTCTTCGGTAAATGTCCCGACGACTTCGGAATACTGGATGCCGCTGCTTCTAAAATAACTGTGGTGAAATTATCGACATATTCCGATATATTATTTGTAGGAAAGATTTCAGTTATTGTTGATGCATACTTTTCCCAGTCGGCTTTATCGGTAATCCAGCGTGGTGGAAGTGACTACTTACTAGCATATCCAGAAAAGGACATGCATATAGGAATATGGTCAGAGAAAATTTTTCCTTCCATCGTGTTCCAGTGTATGTGTGCGGATATAGCCGGAGAGCAGATTGACAAATCGAGGGTGGAAAAAGAGTTGGATCTGGAGTTCATGAAAGTAGGTTGTCCCGTGTTTAACAGAAATAGGTCGTTGTTAGAAATGAGATCTTCCATAATTCTACCGTTCATATGTCTCTGATGTCTCAGTGGTCTCTGATCCCCACATTTGGTTGTGTGCATTAAAATCACCTAGTAGAAGAAATGGTGTGGGTAATTGATCAACTATCGATTGCATATCTGCAAGGTTTCTCGGTCCTCTAGGTAAGTCTATATTACAGATAGTCATGTTGACCGGATACGATACCTTGACAGACACTACTTAAACGGCAGAATTGAGAACGATTTCCTCGGTCGATATATCGTTTCTAACGAAGACAACTATGCCACCGTTTGTTCTATCACCGTCTATACCATCAATACGGAAGCATTTATACCGTCTTAAATTGAAATTTTGATTGGGCTTTAACCGAGTCTCTTGAAAACATAGACAAAATGGATTCTTTTCTACAATAATGTTTTTAATTTCAGGATAATGGTGTATTAAGCCATTGCAGTTTATCTGTATTAGGAAGGTGTTGTGATTGTCCATTATAATTGATTGTTTATAGATATGTGATTGTATGTCTGCTTAAGATAATTGTAGAGAATAGGAAGAAGAAATTATATCACTACATGTAGGAGAAATTGAATAAATAAACAAGTGTAAGTAATAAGGATCTAGTGAGCCGACTGTGACTTGAACCTTGAACCTCTCTTTTTGCCCTTAGGCCAACCTTTCTTTTTCACCTTCGACAGGACAGGTTTTACTAGCGGGGATTCAGAATCGGAAGATATTAGCTGAGGTGTTGGTGTTGTTGTATTTGGTGTTGGGAAAATAGGACGGAAATCAGGGAAAAGGGGACATTTATTACTGAGTTGTGGGTTTTCTGAATCTGTTGTAGGTATCGGTGTTTCTGTGGGTAGGTTAATGGGATGAGTTGTTTGTGTTAAAGGTGTATATGATACAGGTGTGGTTTTTGGCGTTCTTGATTGTACGATCTTATAATTTTCAAGTGTTGCTTTTACTGCTTCGACTATCATATTTTTTATTTCCGGCATCAAAGTAGACATAAGTGGTTGTTGCTGCTGACTTGAAGCTACTCTTGCATATGTTACCTGCTGAGACGGTGGAGAGATTCGGAGGTATTCCTGTTTTGCCTCCAGATAACTAATGCGTTTTAAAGTTTTGATTTTCTGGATAGCGGCTTCTTGTTTATACACTGGGCAACTCAAAGATCTTGCTGAGTGTTCACCGCCACAGTGTATACATTTCAAAGGTAGGTCACAATTTTCTCCCAGATGCTGGGGTTTGCCGCATACACACAGTTGCTCTCTGCGGCAATTCATAGCTGTGTGCCCGAATCGTTGGCAGCAAAAACATCTCAAAGGCGCCGGAATATACGCACGAACTGTTAATGAATAAAAATCATCCTTTATTCGTTCGGGGAGGCGAGTCGCAGTAAACGTTAACAGATATGAAGATGTATTTTGTATCTCACCTTAACGTCTGGTTGTAAGACGTTTCACATCAACCACCTGCTGAGATTTAGTTCCTCTTTAATTTCTTCAATACCGCAGTTATCTAGATCCTTACATGTCACATTACCTTTCACAAAGTTTAAAGCTTTATGCGCATACACCCTAACCTTAAACTGGTCAAACATTTCAATGTTAAACAGACGTTTCGTCTGTCCTTTGTCTGAAGACTCCACCAACAGACCTTCCTTAACCTTCCTCACATTTTTCACTTCTCCTACTAGATTTTTTATAGTTCTTGATATAATAAACGGACTAACATTCGAAAAATTAGTACTGTCTTCTCTCTCTATAACTACATAATTAATCTTAGAATAACTAATAGAAACTAAATCTAAACCTGGCTCCACTGATTCTGACTCTGGCGACGATTCGTATTGCGGCCGAACGCGCCTTTTTTATGCGGGGAGTTGGCATTGCCTATGACTTCTCCGCTAAAACCGGGTATGGGATTGTTAGGGGTTGAAGGGTTAATTGGGGGATAAGGGAATGGTTTGTAGGGGGGTGGAGTGGGGAAGCTCCGTTCGTTGATCAAGGGGCACTTTTAAAGCGTTATCTGTGTTACTGTCTTCCATCATAATAAAAATTGAATTGTGTGTAAAGTACACGTGTATGTATAATGTATGTGGTTTTCATTCCTTCTCGTGTTTGACAGTTTAAGGAACCAGCAACAGCCAAAGGATTCCAAAGAACCCGACTCTGGTGGCCTCGACGGAGCCCCCCGCATTATACCGCAAGGTTCCCGGTCCAGGCGCCACCTGGCATTACGGCATAAGAGGGATTTTCACAAGTTGATAGGGCAGCCAGGTCGTGTTGGCTAGACCGACCCGGGCCCTTGTACTACCTTGCAGCCTGGGAGTGCACACCCAGGAACCCAGTTTTATCCGCTGTAACCTCCAGCAGGCGAGCCCAAGGATCTCAGACTGCTACTAGTTCCCCACGCTGCCAAACAAGGAATGAGTGTACGTGTTGGTGACCTGCCCGTATGCAGTGTACGTGTGTGTAGTGTATGTGTGTTTGGGTTAAAATAGAGAAACTGTGTGTTTATGTGGTTGTGTTTACGGGCAGGTATGTGTGTTGGAACGAGGTGTACTGAGCTGGTTCCCGTGGGGGCGCTGCTCCCCAATGGCTGCCCGCTTTCAGCCACCCTGAGGGACGTAATTGTTATCATTTTCAAAGAAAATAAAGGAATGTGATTCCAAACAGTATCCTATCACATCGCACAGTAATTATGAAAATATGTTCTTCGTGCAATAAACAGTGGAAACTCGTAGTTGATTGACTCAGACAAAATTCTCTTTCATTGTCAAGTTATAAATATACTTTGTCAATCATCACCTACACGCTTAGTAAACGTGCAAACTTTCACAATAAATGGGAATATTTCTAAATCGATAAAAAAATATAGAAACAAATAGCGTTGGTAAATTAGCGGTTAACATGTTAATATCTCATAGCCCAATGGTCGTAGATTCGATCTCTTGCGGAGTTGCTAATTTTTCATAACGGAAAAAATCACTTTTCTGATCTTCCCTTGTATATAAGTAGAGTCGTAGACGTTGCTGCAATGTAATGATACACACATTAAAATCCCTACTGAGGTGAAAGATTCGGCAAAATTCCAGTTGGTGCTATAACGTACTAGAAATGTTTGGCTATAACATTGCAACCTCCCGTTCCCGATTGCCTCTTGAAAATATTTTTTTTGCAAATGTCGCAAAGGGTGCGAAACAAGGTGTACCTGTTCTCAGCAGTTTGTAGTGATTGCTGGGGACAATCTTGTAACAAGGTTTCAGCAATAGAAACTGAATTGCAAGGGGAAGTGACGAGTTTCCTAAGTGTTCTGGGTTCTAAATGGAAGTTCCTTATCTTCCATTTAGATAATAACGATGAAACAGACTACGGGAAAACGAAGAAAACGATATAGTTGAGGAAGACGATGAAGATGTAACGTAATTTTAAATGAATAAGACAAAAATTCTAATTTTTTAAATCCAAACTTGTAAAGAAAAATATTTTTCCAGTTCTAAAGTACCTAGTGGATTAGGCTCACAAGGAATACTACTTTAAAACGCGCCTTATACTCAATCTCAATACTAATACCCAAAATACGCCTTTTTGTAGTTGAAATGGCCGACTTCTCAAATACTATCGCTCTTAAAACAACTTGTAGACATTTTCGATAGAGAATTATTTTCTAAATTTTTTGTATATTCTTTAGTTGCCGTAGGACCAATAGGCAGGGAGATATCCGCCAAAAACCAATAATGCATACGTTTCAAGGGATGTAACACGGGTAGCACTGGAGGATATCATCAGGACTTTTCATAATATGTTTAGAATAATAAAATAAAGGTCTGTACCAAAAATAGACTTTTTCGCACTTAATCTGAAATTAAAATGCTTTGTTACTGGACTAGAAGCAGATGCTTAAAGCATGTATAGTACTCATCGAAATAATAAGAAGGTACCTAAATAATCCTAGAAATAATAAAAAGTTATGTTTAGAAATATATTAATATATTGTTTCGGGTAAACTCGTACCCGTAATCTCCGAACCCGTGGTCCTACCTAGAGTATGAGGTATCTCAAGTACATATTTCTGTAGTCTAGTGTAGGCCACAATGATGGAATTCTCTCAATATCTGGATCATACCACATTTGACACCTGAATTCGGAATTGGAGAAATAGAAGACACTGATATTCTGTAAATTGTTTTACAGTAAACAGAACGACGGACTGAATAACGGCAACAAGTAAATGTAAAATGTAGATAAAGTATTTATTTTAATAATTATTTTTTGCATTAAAAACTTTGTTAATAAGACATTTATAACTCTCAGACTTGTAAAACGATCTATAAATTACAAAAAAACATTCAGTATTTTATGTTTAAAATAATTTGTAAGGCAACTGCAACTATTATAGCACCATATTCAATTTCAAATCCGTCATATTTTGGTATAGCTAATATGACAATTTTTGGTATCACTGGCTGTAATGGTTCTCGAAATATTTAGAGCTCTCCATCTGTTTTATCCACACTATCTAAGGGTTTGCCAAAAAAATGTGGCGATATCTGATAATCTCTCGTATCGCATCCTTGAGCGGAACACTGTAAGGAGGTCAATTTGTTTGCTGACGATAACGGAATGTCAAGCATTCATAGTGGTAGTGTAGTCCCACGTATCTCCCGTAGCTAGAAATCGACGTATTGTATTTAACTGCATGCGACGGGTTACAATTGGACCTCAACGTTGTAAATAACTGATCTCCTGTACCGGTTCTTAATCTAGGTACCACTATTCACGACGACGATGTGGTGTTGTGATTTTGCAGAAGGAGCTTGCATACGACTTCACAATACGTTTCCTCGTGAGGAATTTTGTTTTTTGTAAAATTATGTAAACATGAATCATTTCTAAAAAATCTAATCGAACACAAAGTAGCGATGTTCACTAGACAAACAGCTCAAATAGTGTTTCGCAAACAGCTTGATTTTAAAAGAATTTCGATTTATTACAACCCAGGAATTCAATACGTTACATAAAGGAATTCGAAAACAGTCTGTTTCAGTCTTTTTTTGCAATATTTTTCTAATTAATTTAAAAGATCTATCGCAGGGTGCAATAGCTTTCGGCTAAACCTCGAATCCAAAGTTACTGTTACTTGGAACAAAACTGGTATAGTTAGTACAAATATCGTCAGAGAACGACCCGAGGACCTATTATGTTCTCATTACTGTGTTTATGTAGTGCTCGTAGTCCGTATCAGGCAGTTTAGTAGCGAGAGGAGTCGTTAGGTTTTTGTTTTTATATTTTATTATAATAGTTCAGGCAGCAAAGGCACGTGAAGATGACGTGAGAATCTAGCCACTGAGTGACGTAAATATGAAGTGGTAATGACTTCCTAATGTCTCAGACTAATGAAATCATATTCTATACGTTCTATACGTTAATTTCACGTCTTACAAACACGTAAATTGGACGTCTTTTTTAAGCTATATTACCCAATATAAACCTTCATATAATACGTCTATAAACCAAACCAACGCATTTGCCAAATATTTCTGTAATAGGTCATACTTTAAGTTCTGACAAGTATTTCACCACAGCAATGCTCAGTTCTTAAACTTTCAAATCAAAAATGGAGGAGATGGCAAGCGACAAAACAAAGACTGGTACTAACAACCAAGATGTACCACGCGCGCACATCGCGTAAGCGACGGTTACACCGATAGCTTCAAAGTTTGAATGTAGTAGTTGCGTCATCGTATTGCAGAACATGAATTACTGTTGGAATTTATCAAACATTAAAAATGTACTAAAAATAATAATATTTGTACGAAAATAATATAGATAAATGTTTGTCTTCGCCGAAGAAATACGCTTTAAACGCAATCAGCCTTTGCAATACCTTTCTGAAACACACACCTTTATAGAACATACAAACCAACTGAAAAAATTATCTTTGAAATAATGCTAATATTTCTTATGGTACAAAATGCCGTATCGCAACAGTTAGTTTTTGACTTTGGAAACGGGTAAAATACTAATTACCTAAAAAAGAGCACAATATGACGTGATATGTGTCACGTCATATTAATGTCATGTACTGGAGGTCATTATATCGTCGACTTTTCGTCTACTGACGTCTTATGACGAGTTATCACCAGATGTGGACGTCCTTACGACGTACCTTTGCTACTTGGGAGCTTTAAACTTACAAAATAAATATTAATCAGTAATAACTATAAACTAAAATAAAATTTCTTTCTATTAATAATTAAAGAAATTGAGTTCATTATTTAGTCAAAAAAGTACAATTATTATTCAACATAGCACATATGTGACATACAAGACAGTTTTTTTTTTATTAAAATGCACTTTTAAAAGATATAAAATAACGCAGAAAATTCATGATAAAGATGGGGACCATACAAAAAATTAGTATGTATATGTGAGACACCATGGGATAGACATATTTTAGAAATTTTTGGCAGTAAAAATACGTAGATCTCCGGAAACCTAACTAATAAGCAAATATTATACAGAGTGAGGTAAAAGTCGCTTACTAGCTATGCACTCTTGATTATGTAATTTATGTACAATAAATATCTTTTCTTCTTAACAATTTTTTTAAACTTCTTTTTAACAATTTCTGGAAAAATCGACTTTTATCTTATACTTATACAGTTCAAAGTGTAAAAAACGAGGGAACGTTTGTACAAAAATAACCTCGAAAATTTCATGTTTCACGGATGTCTTGTAGTACAATACACTCCAGAAATCATTTGCATTGCAGAAAAGGAAGAAAGGATCAGAAATGCAAGCCAATCAGTTGGAAAAATCTCCATATGTTGCCGAGAATTAAGACTTTTTTCTACTTCAGTATTTGAACGCAGGTTTGTCATTAGAAAATTGAAAGTTGACATTTTTTGAGAAGATTGTCCTTTTTCTGCTTCTTTCAAATGGCAACGTGTAGAAAAGTCTTTTCTGTTTGCTCAAAACAAACAACAACAATGGTATAGTAAGTTACGTTATAAGTCCTGGAAATGGAATTTTACAGTCGAGTAAGATGTAAACTTTATCGAAACGAGACTGTAAGACCATTTCCAGGACGTATGACGTAATGCGTTTTATTTCATACTGCAATTATTGGAATATTGGTTTAATTTAAAAAAAATTATATAAAATAAATTTCCGAATGCAAAATATGGACATCTATGAAGAACGAGTTTCCATGGTAACTGATTACGTACTAAAACATTGTCCAGTTGATTGATTGTATTTGCGTCCAGTAAAATTTTTTACAGTCACAAGTCCTGTAAAATTTTTTACAAGCATACTAGACCGTAAAATCGCATGTTCTGGACTAAAAAGTTTGACGTAAAACTGACAAATGTGACACAGTATGAAATAATAGTGTATTACATTACAAGTCATGAAAGTGAAACTTTGCAGAAGAGGAGGCTTATTGAAGAGTACGAGGATGCGTAGCATCCGAGTATCTCTTTAAAGCCTCCGAGTCAAGCAGAGACACTTTCATGACCAGTGATGTATTATATTTTTTCTGAAATCGTTTTTCAAAACTAAAAATAGATTTAAACTGAAAAAATATATCAACATCAGAGTCGTATGAGAAGTTAATATCCATGACAATGAATCAACAACAAATCAAAAATATTTTGTTGTATTTGATTGTTAGTGTTTTTAATTATATTAAATAAACGTTTCATAAGATAAGTGACGATTTCCAATTCAATTGCAGTCTAAAAATGACAGAAGAGTCTTGTAAAGTGACAGGAGTCTTGTAAAAATCATGAAAGTGACTAGTCTTTAAAGTGACACTTTCATGACCAACCTGAGTTCTGTCATGACAAGCTTTCTTGACGATTTCAGAAAAATTATTATTGTTTCGCCAAGGCGACGACGTAAGTTGGCTTTACTATTAATTGCCTTTGTCGCGCGTCTATTTTGACTTTCTTGATCGACAATCTATTACTTTCCGCTCTCATTACACAAATAGTTATTACGTTATCCAATTCTGAAATAGAAGGTTCTATATGTACTATATGTACATTCTACTTGTACATTATAATGTACACGACGCTCCCGACGAAGTTAAAATTACAGCCAAAAAAGTCAAAGTTGCAAATAGAATTTTGCTGTGATGTTCCATATCCAAGGCAGCGTTTCACAACCGTATTGTAACGTTCTTTTTAAAATAATAACAAAAATGCTGTTTAATCGTCTATTAACAAGAGAAATATCATTTACATACACTAATTACAAACACTATTATTATAAACTGTTAACAAACTTAAGTGCTAGGGGGTTTTCCCATTCGTTAAAGTATGTAGGACGTGCTTGGGGTGAGGACACTGATATCAGAAGATGGTTTCCGGAACCCTCGTCAGTTTAGAATTAATCATAGTATTCTGACCCGATCTAGCATCGTGCCATTCCACTAGAAGAATGACAGGCTGGTCAACCGCCCAAGCGTGCCTCAAGCAAGACCTATAACATATTTTTAGGCTCTTTTGAGTATAGAAGCGTACGATAAAGGGTGGAAAGTCCAAAATGAGTATCAGCTAAGACGCCGAATATACCAGAAAATTCGGAAAGAAGACGTGCCTACCGTTCAGCGGCTGATGAGCCATGTGAAAACCAAATTATGTACAATGCAAGAACATGGATAGATATAAGGAATAACCTACTATTGTTTAATTACAAATACAATTAATTTTTCTGAAGACTGATGAATCTACGTTATGCGGTGGTAGAATACAACTTTTAACTCTTGAAATGGATGTATCCACTTGTGCTCTTTAGGTTGTCCCATTAACAGAAGTGTTGATTTGCCTCGTAAGCCATAGTCAAATCAGAGCAGGAGAAGAATCATGAATGTATTATGGCCAAGAAAAGATACGGCATAAAATTGCGTATCTGGTATGTACAAATAGTCTACGATTTGTATGGTAGGAAAGACATGCAGCATTCCCTTGCGTTACTACACGAATATATTGTTCATAGAAAACACATATGAAAGGTTATGCTGCATAATATTATGTGACTTAGTTACTTGGAAGTAATTTCTAAAGTCTTTTATACTTTAAGCTCTTCAAAGGTGCAATCTAATTAAAAAGGAAATGAATGATGATGATTTTGAAATAGGTTATATGTATGTGCAACCTTTAATCGCTTCTTCAGTAATCATTACATTAAAGAAACAATAACTAGAGAAAAGGAATAATAGAAAGAAAAAAGAAAATATAGTGCCAAAGCGCATTAATACAGACAGTCTATGATGGCTCAAACCATGAAAATCTATCGTTAATTGGAATGACACATGTCTATACACAATATGTGTAGTACGGGTACACTTTCTTTATGTCGTAAACTAAAATTACACAGAACACGTGCTAATGAGAAATACACAACACACCTTTAGTAGGAGTACGACCCTCATCAAGTACAAGCACCAAAAGTAAAAGTTGTCTATTACTTCATTATAACATATAGTATTAGGTCGGTCGTCGCGTTTTGTGCTGTGGAATTTCTATAACAAGTGTTATTAAGTTTACTTATTATTGGGCTATCTTTATGTATTACTGTTATTATTACTGAATTAATACCGTAAGTACTCATTTTTAATTTTTATTTAATAATGATTATAATTTAAAAATATTTGAAGTTCATCAAAATTTAATGAGGTCTATGCACCCATAATCAGAGTATTAAATTGGAATGAGGAAGCAATGAAAATATTTTTTAAGGAATTTTAAGTTCTAGATGTTAAAAGGTATAGTTTTGAAATTAATTGGTCATTGTGTCATACCTCCTTATATATTTTTTTATATGTTTCCTAGTATGTTTCCTTCACTTTAACACAGTTAAACAGTTAATTTAAACATACTTTTAATGTAAAGTCATTTATGTAACTAATATCGGCTATTAATGCAATTTCCCTTGAGTTAATTCCCTTTCTTTTAATTATAATTGGAAATAAATGGAAAGATGTGTAATCGTTTTACTTTGTTATGGATTGGCTTTTCGCCAGAATAATTTGCATTCACTTTATAGTTTGCAGTAGAATAATTGAAAACCACTAGTAAAAATTAGTTAAATAATTATATCTTTACAACCGGAAATTATAAGAACATTGACAAGTTGATTTCTTGTTAAAACTCAATTTAATGTAGACGCTTTAAGCTCACAATAAGAATTAAGCGAATAGTTGCTAGTTCCACCAACCCTGTAGAAATTAAACTTATGTATAGTCCTCATATAGTCAAGGACAACCATTCATTTGTTTATCGGTTATCGCTTCTAGAACTAATTTCTAAAGTATTTACTGGCATTTTAACTGCTATTTTGAAAGTCGTAATTTAAAATTCTTGTTCATAAAAAACCACTAGATAGACTTTTTGATAGGTATGATACACGAGTATTTCTTAGTATTTAACATTTTAGAGAATTCTCCAAAAATCGGTGGATTGTTCGATGCATCATCAATGCTAAGAGCTTATTGAGTTTAAAAATAAATATAATTGCATCAACCTTGACTTTTACTGATATGAATGGTACCTTTTTTTGGGAATTACTATTTTAAATTATTGTAAATACATGCACTTATGTGGAAATGTGCACAAAGCTGCACATACAATATAAATTTTGCAGGCGATTTTGCAAAACGATGTAGATATCTTTAATATGTAAATAAGCAGTAAGTTCGCATGGTATTATTCTGTAAATATTATAAAATGTCTTAAAAATGGCATATTTTAAGCCCTTTTGGTTTAAGAATCATCTGATATGTGTAAATATCTCTACAATGCTGCATCTTTACATGCCCTATAGCTTTATCTCTTCTGCACTACTCTATACTTGTTCATGCTTATATCGTCCGTCGTATACACGGTGAGTCATTACGGAGTATTCGGACTTTGCCAGTGGTTAGATAACCATTAAAGAAAGAAAATTCCCATATACCATTTTTCTCGTATTTCTATACTTTTGGAGAAAAACGGCATCGAAGTTCAGCCTAATGTTTTCAAATTTAATAGTATGAATGCACATGACACATATTTTAAAAGTTCAAGCAGATATTCAATACTACTAGAATGTGCAAGGATAGCGTAATATAGTAATAAAAACGTCTTTATTTTGGCCAAGTGTTTCGTAGAATAACAACAGATAAACAGAATTAAATAAACAAAGCATGTTGAGAACGACCTCTCGATGGATATTGTTTCAAAAATGGTATTTTTTTGTTTTGTGTTGTTTCTGATTACTAAAAAAGACAATTTCAAATTCTTTTAATAGGCACATTAACCCCTATGTGTAATACAATACTGCAGGTTTGTGAATAAACACATCTTTTGAGGTCAAGATCGAGGAGATACGCGATACTATTTGGTTTCACAAATGATAACAAATTGCAAACCCCTTACACTGCAGCTTTTAGTAATAAAACGTAACAGTACTTGTACTTGACTATGTAAACAAATCCATCAATCATTCAGGGTCGTTGAATTATACCGTCAAAAAGAATAATAAGGTTTTAATAATGGGTCAGTATTAAAATGATGTCATTTCTGTCTGCGTTTACTATTAGAATAAAGGGGAATCCCTCGGATTAATAGATTGTTTTGTTTTAACATCTAAAAAATGGAATGTGCGTCGTTTGCATCCTTGTGCTTGTTTAAACAGATGTCACGTTTTAACTGATGGTGTCAATTTCTAAAGATCTTGCATTTATTTCTATTCGACTTAACTACACTGACCTGCATCAATTATACGTACTTTTCTGAAAACGTCGGTCAAAATCTTCGAAATTTTCAAGTTCATTTAATCAAAAAAAGTTACTAAGGTTTTATGTTTCTAATAACCAGAGAAGCTTATCCTCAAAGTCCGATTATTGAGTACTGAATCACCGTGTATAGCTTTTAAATAATTTTTTGTTTTTTAGGTAAATTATTTCAGTAGTCCTTTCTGATTGCCAATAATAATTAGCAAATCCTTGTAATGTTTTTTTTGTTGTAGTTTCTTGTGTATTTCTCGCTATTATTTTCTTGAAGTAGTGATTTGAAATAAATACGACGTACTGCTAGGAACTCCTTGTAAATATTCTCTAAGAATAAATATGAACTGATGATAATTGGCGATCCGATAGAATTCTAAAATAAATTACTTAAATAAAAATAATTTAAAAGTTATAGGCATATAGGACAGTACAAAAAAAATATATCAATGAACAGTGGACGTGATTAGTAATGACGAAGAGGTTTTGTAAAATCTTTTACTTTCCCAAAACTTGATATTGCATGTATTGGGTTGCCTACACTCTTTTTAAGAACTCTACTCCTACTAGTCTTAAGTCTTTTTTCAGGTTTTGGTTTTTAGCTGTATCGCAGGTTTTGGGAATTTTCTGTTTTCTGTCATTTTTCCATTAAGAAGAAATAAAGTAGTTCTAATAATTCGACCTACATGTGAGCTTTCCAATGCAATGTAAAGTTATTGATTTATTATGCCAATTATTGGTTTTGTGTCTGGAAAATCCATTTTGTGAGACATAATCTTGCTTTAGGCATGCCCACCTTATCCACCGCACTTACGACTGGTATTCATTTAAATTAATCATTTTATACTATCACTCTCTAGACAACTGATCAGTTTTAGATAAATTTTTATTGAAGGTTGATACCTAAGCTTAGATACCTTTGCTTAGATTTATGTAGAAATGTAAGTTGATCATTTTACCGTTATATTTTTTTGCTCTTTTTATGGTTTCTTAAAACTTCTTCTCAACTCTCTCGGATCTATTTACTGACATTCAAAACAATACAAACATACCTTTCCTAAGATGTTTTTAGTAACAATGATAAACCAAATATCATAACTGTATAACTTCCAACATTCAATGATATACAAAAAAACATAGGTAGGCCCAGTTCTGACTAAGCCGCCGCTTTGGAGTGTAGAACTTACCACTTGTAGATTGAAGAGTTGAAATGAGCTAGTCGAGTATGGTTTCAACGCGTTTATTGAATTTGTTATATACAGTGGTGCGTACCAATCCGTGATATCGAGGCCACACCAGAAAAACGATACCACGCACAGTTGTTTTCCACTTACAGTTGTCCAGATAAACCGCGATATTGTTAGAAATGTTTACTGTTTCACAGGTGAACAACTTTTAAATTGTTCAGTTTAAATCACCTCGAAATATTTTTCGTATATTTGAACAGATTTCGTCGAAAGCTTTAAAACGATACCGGGCAAGTCGTGTTGAGCTCAAGGTTGCCGAAATGGACTGAGTCAAATGCGACGCCACACCAGAAAAACGATACCATGTACAGTCGTATTCCACTTATGGTTGTTCAGATAAACCGCGATATTGTCAGAAGTGTTCGCGGTTTCTCAGGAGAAACAACTTTTAAAATGTTCAGTTAAAATCGCCTTAAAATTTTCTTCGTATATTTAAATAAATTTAGTCGAAAGCGTTAAAACGATACCGGACATAGTCGTATTGCACTCGGTCAAACGCGACGTCATACCTCAAAATATTGCATTATCTCTAGTCGCGTCGCACAATGTATTGCGCAATACACAAATGCTAACACGATTACTATTCGACGATTTCAATTTAGATCTTTTTTGTTACATTAGTCGAAATGATGATTGATAGACTTCTGCCGTTTTGAATGTATAGACATTTTCTATAAGATTTGCTTTCTTTTACTTAGGATGAAAAGGTAGATTAAATAAAACTCTTGATCTTTTTTACTTACTTTACTTTTTAATCTTACTTTTTTACTAATTTTTTCTCTCTTGAACAATCTCTTTTGAACAATTTTAACTTCCAATTGCAACAATAGACATTGCCAATCATAATAAAAAAACTTTTAACCTGAGCCAAAAACCATGTTTAGATTAGGACAATGTTAACAAATTTGAATCGCTTATAGTTAGTTACCTGCAAATTTCTAACTGTAGACCTGTCCAAGTATCTCCAACCTATTATATTTTATGTCATTATCACATAATTAAAATTAAATAAAGTAAAGTTTATTTTTAAAGCCTTTACAAATTGAGCTCTGTATACAAAACTAAGTACCGTTATTACTTGTAAAGAATATTAGAAAATAGATCATTGAAACTGCATATCAAACCTAATTAATTAACACTTTAGTTTAATAATTTAACACGCAAGACCATTTGTTGGTAATTGATCGTAATTTATTATTTATTATTAATTTATGCATATACATTAATTTCCTCATCATTAAAATAAATAAATTATAATATCCATGTAATTACATTATCAATTTAAAAGAAAACACAATTACAATGACCTCTTTCCGTTTGGTTTGTTAATTTTTTTTAAAATAAATTTTTAAATTTAATTTATTTTTTATACGCTACCCTAGAAAGAAGAACTTTTAACATTTAAACAATATCAGTTGAAATATAATATAATTTCATTACTAAGACATTTGCCCCTATTAGATATAATATATTTAATAATATCTATTAAAAACCTTATTTTCTATTACTTAGATCATTTCAAAAAATTTTCAAGTATTTCGATAGAGTAAAATTTCTGCAACTAAAAATACCAAACACGTTAAATTTGGAAATATTTATTATAATAATAAAATAGATAACTAATAATCACTAAATTGACCAACATTCTCTATAACGATATATGAAGCTATTCTGCATAGTGCTCAATTTTATTTAAATTATTAACATTTTCCAACAAGCTTGTGATAATAATATCTAACAAGGTCTAATTTATTTGTATACTAATAATGTTATGCATCTTAAATTCATTGCTAAAACAGGAAATTTAGAAAGTTTCCGCTAATTTAAATATGAAATTGTTAATTATTACATAGTAATATAGTAAAGATTTAAATGTAATATTTTATTTTTACATATACTGTTCAGCACGTGCTTTATAATTATATTTTAATACCAATAAGTTAATTCTAGGAAAGTGAAAATCGAATTATCTGTCTAAATATAATCGAGCAATAAATAAAATATTATAAAAGCTATAATTAATGTTTTGTGTAAAGAAAGTAAGAAAAAATGTAAATCAATTTATAATAATAATATTTATTGAATGCATAACATAATGATATAATGCAAAAAATAATATACTATGTTTGCTACTAAATTAAAATGTCTACATTTTGTATATGTAGGATATAAACTAATATATAAAATACACAACAATAAATACAAATATACATAGTAAACAAAATAAAAACTGGAAAGGTGAAACTAAAAAACTAACAATATGAAATTGAAATATTAAATATAGGAAAAACACAGCTGCAGACAATAGTAAAACAGATTTCTACTAATTGAAAATATGCACTTTTAATATTAATCGTTTAATTCGTAACATTGCTCCCAAATACTACTGCCAACTTTAAACTTTGAATAAATTGAGATTTTAAGTTTTAATGAGATAAATTAAATGAATGACGACAAGCTATTTATGACGATAGTTGTTATAACAAAAACTACCATTTTGCCTTTCATTTTTCTACATTTTTTTTTCTACGGGCCAATATAAAAACGAGCAATAAAACGAGCAATCACATATTTATAAGAAAAGTTGATAACCTTCAATCTTGTATTCTGAAAATTTGATGCAACGTTTTATTAGTTCTGTATATATTTTAAGATTAACATTATAAGAACTAATTTCCCATCATTCACGGTCATTTCATTTTTACTTCACAATAGTAGAATATTTCAAACCGCACCTTCTTTTCCTGATTGCTTTTTTATGATGACATTTTTCTATTAAAAAGCACTTCTACTAAAAAAAATCCAACGTTGCTCAAGAAATAATAAATTCTTATATTTTCCTTGAACCAAATCGTGATGAAAATGCACGCTTAGAAAAGCAATGGGATTGCAATAAAAGCTCATCAGTAACATTTGCGAATAAGTTACGGGATCATCATGTATTCACGACATTCACGAAGTGTTTTGTTGCTTGGACGTCCATACCCACCTTTTTTTTGAATTGCAACACGTACCATTTCTTCTATAGCAACAATAAAACGTCCGGTTATTTTATCATCCGACGAAAAATAACTGAAATATCTTGACAAGGGAAGCATTCTTAGAACTATTCCACCGTAGAATTATACTTAAAACAATAACTTACACAATGAACAAAAGTTTTTAAATTATTTTAACAAGTAATAGTTTTATAGCGAATTATGTAAATGCGAATTATGAAATAGAATCTTTAAAATGTGAACCATTCCAAATATTAACGATACGAGTATCACGCATACAGTTTTCAGAATTGATTCTTCGATTTTTTGTTTAAATTTAATTTAAAATGATATCTTTTAGTCTACAAAGTTTTGAGGTTTGGAATCTCTGTACACATTATTCTTTAAAAGACACCATAGAAATAAATCAGAAAAATCTAGATCTGGAGAATAAGGTGGCCACTACTTTCCTTAAAGTCCCAAAGTCATCAAAGTCGTCCAAAATAACACCGAATAATTCTGTCTGTCCAAATAATAACTGAAAGTCTGAGCTCTGTGTTTTCGTAATAAAATTGAATAACTTGTACATTGATGTCATGATTTTAAAAATTAAAATTTCATTAGATTAAATTGTTTTGATTGTTAATATTAAAGTTAAACAAATCAATGCTGGAAATATGTTTGTTTTCGGTCGAAGATTGTAGATACATTTACTGCAATTGCTCCAGATTTTACGAAATATGTGCATTATCTTTCTATTATGTTTGTGTTGTAAAGTACTCACACCGGATACGACGTACACTAGTTTTGATTATTCTTTACAGTGAAGTAGATTTTTATTTTATTTAATTCTTTATTTATTTATTAAACATACATTTTCTAAAATGTTTCTTTAACATACATATCTACCTTATGAAGTAAAAATATAATACGTACTTAATTAAAAAAGATTGAATTAGCTACAGATTCTTCAAACAACAGGTGCTCTTCGAACTACTAATAAAACGTCGAACTTTCAGAATTAAGCATTGATCAGTCCGACATTTCGAGTACCTACCTACTTAGTTAAGAATAAATAAATAAGCATTATTACGGTATTTATTGGAGAAAACTTTTGTTAAGGTGTCAGTATTATTATTGTTGCACGTCCTAGTTAATAAACAAAAAAATAACAAAATAATAAATTTATTTCTTTTGTTAGTTCCTGTATGGATTTTTTGAAATTTTCGTAAAGCATTGTTGTTAACTATTTTGTTTATCTAATATATTATGACTTTTGATTTAATGTTAGTGTGGGATTAGGAAAAGGTCAATGTTACTTATAGGCGACCAAAAAACACGCCAGACAGTCAAAAATCGAAAGTTAGAAAGGATAGGGTCAAAGAGTCATCTATGTTTTTTGTTTTGGAAAATCCAGTTTTAATATGCCCGCTAAACAATAAATTCTTATGATGTATTGACAATAGTTTATATGTTTACTTTCATTACTTTAAACAATGCTATATGATTTTTGACCAAATAAGAAGATAGTTATCAATTTAGTACTTAATGTTGTCCGTGTTTCAGTAGTAGTAACTATACAATTAAAATAGTTTTCAAATCTACTCAGCGTTCTTTAAATATAAGTAAATTTCAGTAAACAATTTCAAATGTATTTTATAATTAGTGATTGGTGTACAGGGTGTTTCACTGAAGATTCGTATCCTCTGAACAGGTGATAGTACACATAAAGCGCAACAAAAAATATCATTAGTGCATATCTTTCATATTAGCTCAGAAAAAAATTGTCTTTGAAACGTGGGTTTGGTAGTCACTGGTTTAAAAATCCTAGATGGAACTGGATGTACCTAACTGCATTTTCAATTTGATATCTGATACCAATAACACAAGGGATAATTAACAGAAATTAGTGTATTTGCTCGATTTAAAATTACCAATAAAAATAAAATACAGGGCTGTATTGTTATGTTGTTTTAAGGAGTTTATTAATTTGCAAGTAATTTAAGTGTAAATATTCGTGCATTTAAAAGGATTTACTTATTAGTTCTTACTGAAGCCTTTTCTTTAATAACAGAAAGGAACGGCATTTTAAATTTTGTAAACATTAAAACATATGTTTGTAAACACAATAAAATTCTCCTTCATAGATAGTCCCTTAATAACATTCAACTTTCAATTTATCCTGAAAGGTCGCGTAGTTTTACGAAGTCATAAAAGTAGTAATTAAGATATTTATTTATTATTAAAATGGATAAACTCAACAACTGTTTTTTAATTTTACTCGCGGTTGTAATATTAGGCAGATAAGACTTATTCCAACAAAGGTTTAATCACTAATTTTTTTATATTTTTTTAATATTTAAAATGAAAATCATTCATTTCGTTGCGTTTTAAGTAAATGTAATTTTTCGTTGTGATTATTTATTTGATAAAAGTAAATATTTTACATAAAATACATTTGGTGTAATGTTACAAAAACTGCACTGATATTGTAATTTTGTATTATTACGCATTTTCGTACCTAAGTAATTATTTTTATTTAAAAATATATTACAAATCTTTGCTTTGTTTTGTAATGTACCACTTCCAGAAAATGAAACTGTTATTAAAAACTCGAACAGAAGGGAATTTGTGTTGTTTAATTTTAGTGTTTAGTTTTCAAAGTAAAAAAGTAAGTCAAAGTCACGTTATAGAAAAGGAACTCTTCCCTAAAATGCAATAATAATAATAAAGTATTAAATAATAATAATAATAATAATTGCTACAACACATAACCTGGAAACCAGGCCCCAGAAGCTATAAGCTTGTGCGGGAGAGAGAGGGCGATTATTATTACGTAGGCCCTACGTGCGGCTGCAGCCGACTCACAAATGAATGTAAGGATGCCATTTCTTTCTGTCCTGGCATCAGGGTTCATTCTCAATACACAAACTAAAATTACAAACAAAATGTGATGTGATATCGTCAGCTTTAGTTTTGCCGGCTAATTCTCTTACTTTAACTTACTTTAACTTTAAGTCCCAAAAGAATTTAACAATTTACATACAATTTATTTAAAAGTTTCGTTCTACAAAAAAGTTGTAAATAAACATTATCAACTTCCAATAACAAAACAAAATCTAGTTTATTGATGATGGTTTTACGAGTTTCCTGAGAGGCATTCATATCAGAGTTAGTAAATTGAGCACAATGATAATATTGTTAACTTACGTTGACGGATAAATACAAACAGCACACCACCACAAATCTATTCCGTACTCAAACGATTGGAATTTACGAAAGAGATTAAAACCAATGAAATAAATTGTGATTAGAATCCACTAACACACAGTATTATGCAAACAGGCATAATGTGTGAATCCCTTTTTACTGTGATGATCTTTAATCAGGCAAAAATAAAATGTAAAAGGTATATTGCAAATTTATAAAAATTGTAGGATGAATTCAAATGTAGTCGTTGAACTAGATTATGAACTATAAAATGTTTGTTGAGTGAAGTCCGATAAGTTGCAAAAGTGTCAAAGCATTTCAAAAATAAATCTGACATTTTCCATAAGAGTAGTATTGTTAACGATATAATGGAATACGTTTAATCTTACGAATAGAACGTAGGAACTCCAGGCCATTTTTCTAAACTAATTTTAGTTGTTTGACGATAACGAACGACAGGGATGGAGGCGGTTAAAATAATGCGAAACTCGTCCAAAATCCACTTAGCTTTTAAAATCAAAACATGCATTTGTAAGTATGTTTCATAAATACTTAGAATCGGAATAATATTCTCTTTTTCTTCTTATTTCTTAATCCAGATCTTCTACTATATCTTTTACTAAAGAAATACATAATTGTATATGTTTTTAGATCAATTTTGGAGAAGAAGCTAGTGCGAATTTTTAAGAATCTATATATTTAAAACACAAGGTTTATTTTTGTTCCAGTTCGTTTGAGAGTTCCGATGGCCCCATTTACGTCATTCTTTTTTTATATTGAAGCTTTCGCTGTGTAGATCAATCAACACTATTTCATTTTTACAATTTTTTAATGTTTATATTTTTAATTTAAATAAATATAAAATGTTTAATTTGACACGCCCGGATTGCACATTCACTTGAGGCACCATCTCACTTTGCACAGTAGCGAGTTTCGTAACTACTCTCGCTTATCTATATATTTAAAACACAAAGCTAATTTTCGTATTTTAGTCGACATTACTTAATATCTGTATTTCATTAAGTTTTATATTTTTCAATAAATAAATTTTAAATATTTATTAAGATACGCAAGTGCGTCCAGTTTATTGCGATATTTTGTTTTTGTATCTCACATGAATATGTGGTAGCAAAAGGCACCAACAAATAAAATAGTTATTAAGCCGTTATTGTAAGAAAGTTTAAAGCTTTTTAAGTGGTATCTTTTTGTTATATTACAGGACTTATAACTGGTCCCTCAGAACCCCAGAATATTTCCACGAAACCCCAGGGTTCCACGGAACACACTTTGGGAATCAACTTTTTTTTTTAAATTTGCCATTTCAATAGGTTTCCGGAAATATTTCTATGGAAAGTTACGAAAAAATAATTTCGTAAGATAAAATTTCTGAATGTATGTATGTAGAATAAACCGCTGGGGAGGGGTAAGCCAGAGAGGAAGATATGTCAGAAGAGAGGAGGATATGCTGGGAGAGAGGAGTGCTAGGCTTAGAATTTTCAACTGGTTATGTTTGGTTGCGTTTATTTAAATAATCACTCACGAAAATCCCAATTGTTGTCACACAATGAATGTTGTATATTGGGAAATCCTTCAATCCTTTTGACCGCCATGTCTTGACGAGGTTTCCCTAGTAATTGTAAATACTACATGTGTTTTAATATAATTTAAAAAAATGTACTTATGGGTATCTCTAATTAAAGAATACACACCGTGTTAATAAAGAATAGAACAAACTTATTATACCGTGATATCAAAAATTATCTTGGTCAAGGGTTGTTATGGAATATAAAACGGTTGTCTTAGTTTGAATTTCTAAATCTTGTTCTTAAAATAATTCTGTCGTTGTCAAGCTACACTGACATCATCAATAACCTACAAATGTGTTACCTACTTAGTTCAGCTGTAAAATTTATGTCAATAATTTTTTGAGTGTCATAATTTGTCAGATTTGTAGGTTATTGATGATGTCAGTGTAGCTTGACAACGAGAGAATTATTTTAAGACCAAGATTTACAAATTCAAACTAAGACAACCGTTTTATATTCCATAACAACCCTTGACCAAGATAATTTTTGATATCACGGTATTTAGGAAACAACTGGCTGAATTTAAACAAAATCTTACAAACTCAAAAACGAACCGGCGTTGTTTGTTATATTTTTTGCATTTAATTGCAACACTAAATTTTTAAATACTAAATTTTTTAATCGAACACTTTGTATAGTGTTACATTGTTGTGAAGTACTCTTTATAATAAATTCGATCATATGCAGATAATTGGACTTAAAATTTATGGTAAATATTACGTACACCTTTATATTTTTACAACTTAGCGACCGATCTTATGGCCTTTTTCACTTAATATTCTAGTTACATTTATATTTAAAATTTTTACCCTTTACATATTTCATTCTAGTTTTCATTTTCATCAATTAAAAAGTAGACCGTTCCAATAATTTCCATATATATTTTTAATCAGCATATGAAGAGAATCTATTGTTTTCGGGTGAAAATTGTTCCAGACAGTGTGTTTAGAAATAAAAGGTACTTTTTACAGAGATCGATATAGTGTTGGTGCGATTAGTATTTAAAAAAAAATGTAAAATTGCGTAACCGAACTGTTATATTTCTGTACCTATGTTTCTAAACTTGTCACTATTACTACTTTATTACAATAAAAATTGCAACGTGGTTATGAAAAATGTTTAAGAATTGAAATGTGAGAAGTTCAAGAACTGAGAAATCCTAATATAAATTTTCGAAAATCTCAAATTTGAATTCCGAAAAGCTAAATTCTTAAAACCAGTAAACTGGAATTTGAAACTGCCAATTCGAAATTCTAAGCCTCTACGACTGAAACTAAAGCATGGATCTTCAAATTAAAAGCCTTCTTGTTTGAACATCAGAAATGTTTGGAAATTAAACGCTTCGGGATTTTAATTATTCCATCTACACCTTTTTTCTACTGCAATTTTTTGAGTTGGATAAATACCCAACGAAGGAAAACAAAAAATAATTAAATGACCTTACATTTATTTGATTTATTACACGGATTGGACAATCAATAAATAAGCCATTTATTTAAACAGCCTTGATAGTAATTTAATTATTCCAATATTTCAAAACATTCACAAAAAGCATGTAAGTCCTCCGAAAGTCTGTTAACCCTTTTAAGAACTCATGCCAGTGGCGCTTAACAAGAAATATTTATTTTTGAGTCTATTTTTATACCACAACTTTTACGAATATTTATTATGCAAAACCTGTAACTCCAGTTTGCAAAATCAAAACGTAGTTAATGGATCGAATAATATTGGATCCAATGTAGTTTATCCTTCGACAGCATCTCCACACACTTGCAGACGTTTTTATTATTCAAATTCTCTGCAAAAATCTAGTCGTACTTGAAAGCTCGTGCTATACGCACAGTTGCTGCTTTTGATGGTTTATCTGTTGAATGAATTTAGATTTGTTTAGAAAATAACAAACAGGTAATTATATACAGTTTAGATGATAATTTAAAAAATGAAAGTAAAACTGATCTTACCAGAAGATACTTACATACATAGATAGTATTTCCTGTGAAAGATGAAATCAAGTTTGATATGGTGGAATTACTGGTGTTTATACAGGATGTGCTATTATATTTCTTTAAGGATGTTGCAAAAATATTACAACATTTTTATTATTGTTACAGGAGGATGAAGAGGCCACCGGGGCTCTGGCTTTTACTATCAGCAGGTAAGATTTTTTTTCCTTTATATTCTAATTTTTGCTAATAACACTTAAACAAAAAATTATTTGACAATGACCAACTTTTACATTTCTTTGTAACAAATGAAATAATAATAATTAAAATAATGAATTAATTCCAAAAGACTAAAAGTTACACGTCAAGTACTTAATTTATTATACTTCACAAACTTTCATAATTTTTTAGGATTATTACAATATTAATTCTACATATTAAGTATAATTATATATATTTTTAATTATAGTTAAACTATTGGTAAATGACACTTATATGGTTTCTGATTTATTGATCTAGAGACATTTAGTTTTAATATATTTGCATGTAATTAACGGAAATACATATATATTCAAAAAACAAGTTTAATATGCCCAAAATAATAAACTATTTTTTAAGTTTCCCTTTTACATCTAAATAGGTGGCCTTGGGCTTTTTATATTCAGTAGCAAAAAGTAAAGACTTGCGGAACGGATGCAAGAATATTCATAACTTCTTAGTGTTGAAAACAACATATATATTTCTTAGACATATTAAATCCACATTAAACAATATATAAAAGAATAAATTACCAGTTTGAAAATTTCTATTTAACTGTGCTCTAACCATTCATATATATTAACCCCTTGCAAAATTTTATTTTGATCCTCTTTTTTCTAGATTTTTACGTTTTCACGTTTTTTATTTACATTTTCGTAGTGTATGTGTAAATACGTATCTAGGATTTGTTATTACAGAACGGTACTGTTTGTTTTTATATACTACTATAATAATAATGTCCTTCATTTCCATAATTTTTATTTTTCATTGATTACCTCATCTTAAGTTTTTCCCACGTTAAAACTATATTTACCTCTGTTGTCTTGTTTCATAAATTTGCCTTATTTGTTATTTGAAAAAGTTATCGAGACTTTTTTAACAGAAGAACAAATCATTTTACATTATGTCATTCATACTAATGTATATGTTAACCTATTGAATATTTCTTGTACAATTTGTTATAATACATTGTATCATCAGTTGATAATTAATCTTCGTTGGCTCGTTAGAATTAATTAATCTTGTTCTTACATTAAGGTTCTCTCCAGAAAATATAATTTTAATGTTTTAAATTAATTATCATGTTATTAAAAATAACACGAACTCGATAGCCATTGGTGTGGTCATTTAATGTTGTTTAGCATCTGATAATTGTTTTTATCTGATATTGTTTGTTTGGATAACTTAATTTATTAACTTTATTGTTTAAATATCTCATTATAATTAGTAATTATATTTAAATGAAAAGATGTAAGCAATTTTTAACCATGATGATATTTTGTTGAAAATAAACTGATTTCTTCCTGATATATGGTAAACCATTAACTTTTGAGTTAAGTTGTAGACTGAATATCATAAATGGTTGCCTCTAGTTGTAACCATTTTACTTTTTTTTTCAGATTTAGTATTCATATAAGTAAATTCAATTTCTGTCATAGTTCAACTTGCGTTGTTTTAATAATTGTAAAATCTTTTTGATAATATAAACTTTTTGAAAATGTTTTCTATACCAACTTTTAACGACCGCTTTCAAAGTACGTTTAAAACGTTCCTGTTTATTTATTGTTTAACCTTGCTCTATTTTACTATAATAACAATTTTTTTTAATCACGTTTGCCCTCGATTCACTCTCAATAATTACCATTGTTTAAAATCTAAAATATTTTTGGTAATTGTCAATATAGTTGTAAACATAAATCCGACAAATTTTTTATTTTTATTTGTTATTTTTTTACATAATAATAATAATTATTATTAAGTCTGTTTATAATCTACTTCCCTAGTTTTTATTTGCCATGTTTTTTTGTTTAATTTTTGCAGTATTAAACTGTATAATAAATTTATTGTGTTATTAAATTGTGCTTTCAAGCTTTGATGAAAACTTTATTAAGTTAAACAATGGTTTTGTTTTTTCATTTTAGCACCCACATGCTGGCTTGCGAAAGGCCTTTATTTAAAAGTCATTTTTTACCTGAGATAGTGTTTTGAATACTTTTATATACTTAAGATGAAAGAATAAATATTTAGACAAATTCTAGCAAAACAAATGATATTGTTAGTGTATATCATCATGACAAGTGCGTTTTTACGATGCAGGAGGGCCGAAATCGGTCTTTCCGCGTGCGATCGACTGCAGAAGTGCCAGGGGCCCTGCCACTCTTTCCCGCACGCGTACACTCTCATTTCTCTTTGAGTACAATCGTTTGTTGTTTACTGATTTGTCTACCGATATCGAGGAGTAATCAGATAAAACTATTGTAATTATAGAAACTTCTTTTTTCTATTAGTAAAAACCTCATTAAAATCAGTTTACTGGTTTTTGTACAAAGCTTATTGATTTATTGCTTTTGGAAACTGTACGCCGATTGGTCTAGCGGTTAACGCATCAGATTCTTAGTCAGAAATTGCGGGTTCGAGCCCCATCCTTGTATACTTTTTTTAATTGTATTGCTTACTAATGATTATTTTTAATACATTATTACAATTTTTATTAGTTTTTTTTATTAGATATTTTTGCTACGATGGTTTACCGTTACTTATTGTACAATTTTAACTACCTATCAGAAAAGCAAATGAAAAAAGGACATAAAACTAATAATAGTTGTAATAAAGTTCTAAAAATAATAATTCGTAAACAATACAATTAATACAATACAATATACAATACAAGAAAGTATAGGAGGATGGTACTTGAATCCGCGATTTCTGATTACGAATCTGATGCGTTAACCGCTAGACCAATCGGCGTACAGCTTTCAGCTTTTCTTTATAGTTTATTACCAAAAGTAATAAATCAATAAGTTTTTAAGTATTTTTCTAAATAGTCTTCTGTTTTCTTTGTAAACTTTAATATGTTTTTGACGCAAAATGAATTCTTCTTTCGATTGATACCAAAATTTCTACTTACATTTACAAGGGTACATATTTAGGAGGAAACTAATAAAATTCCATTGGATTTCCTATATTATTGTTTACAAAAAACAGACTCTATAAGACAGTCTGTATAACAAAATTCATACTATAAGCTGCTTTTTAAACTTACGACAGGTCTGTCAGGTACAGTGGTTTTATTTATTAATAAAGTTCATTTCTGAAAATAAAATAAAAAATTATTTATTTCAAGAAAGACTAATTGAAAAAGATTGTGCTTACTTATTCATCTGTAATTGAGGTTGTAACTTTTTAAAAACTCTCAAACGAAACAACGCCCCGCGATTGGGCGCCAATTGTAACTTTTCGTTTTTTCACACAAGATAAACAATAAAAACTATAAAATTATTCATACTTACTTTATCATACAATACTCAGAATATTCACCACGGCTTGAGATTTAGCTCTCTCTTACAAATTTAGTATTCAGGTCGTAGGTATTGGTTCCACAGTTGTATAAATTGTGGAAAGGAGTAGATAAAGGTTTCAGAACACAAATAATAACTCAAAAAGGGCGCCATCTGATTATGAAGCTTAAACGTGTTTATTAGTATAAACAACCAATGATGTTAATTAAGTAAGCTTAAAAAAATATTAAATTCACTAACCAGAAAATGAATTAAATATTCGATTGAAAACATAAAGATTTTGTTTATGTTTTATAATTTGGAATAAAAATGAAATAAAATGTTCATAATTATATGGTTCCGTTTTTAGATCTTTAGTATAAACTGAAAACATTTATTAAACAATAAGAAAATAGATAAAAAAATAACAAAGCACTTGAATAATAAAACACACACGACATAGGTTTATTACAAGTAAAATTAATATTCCTTTAATAACGATTAACCTCTCTAAGATAATTACACCAAAATAACTCAAAACAGATTTACATAAAACCTTTTAATCAGCAAAAGTAACCAAGAAATTTATTAGATTGGTCAAATAGAATTATTCAGCAAAATTTATTTAATTATTAAAATTATGTAAACTTGACTTCGTCGAAAAAATCGACAAACAAATATCTAAAGGATATTATGCAAATTAGATTAGTCTAAATATTATCAGCATTGATTATTTTAAAATTCTTTAACATTAAAACTTGAATTTTCTAAATGCTATAGAGAGCTCTCTTCCTAATAAAAAATTACAAAGTTCCTTGTATAAAGGATTCTTAAACTAAACTGCAATAATAAACAATTTCTTATAAAGTACAATACCTTTCGTTTTTATTCAACTAAACTCGTAGAAGAGAAACAAAAACAAACCATTAGAAATTGGAAAATGGCCTCTATTTCGGAAGATCGTTGTTAACATTAACGTGGTCTCGAAGAGTTGATTTTCAGTAGCAGAATCCAAGGATGAGATTCAATTTAATTACTGTCATTTGCGCATATGATTTCACAAATAAATTTGATCGAGCACACATTAAACAATCCAAGATTTTAAAATGTTTATAAGTTATAACGTATTCACTTTTATTCACGAAATAAAACGGTAATGTTTCTCAGAAATTTAAATAATCTTAATCACAAGTAGCACTTAATGCGTTTACATTCTTTGCGCGAAGTTCTAATTTACTGTGTTAATTTATAGGAGAACGAGAATCTGTCTTTAAATTCTGGATCAAATTTAAGTGGTTTTTCTTTATGATAAACTACACTAGTCTTAAAACCAAACGAAACGAAATAATTGTTTTTAGTAGTTCTTCACCATAAAATGAACCACTATTGTTTATTCGCGATACAAAATTATAAATCTTTCAAACACGATTTAACGAAACGTAAATCCTTTCAAAACTTGCACTTTGCAACAAAATAACACTAAGACTGTACTGTACTGTATTTAGAATTTATTTTAATTCTAAAGGATTAATAAACTGTAATTCGATAACATTGATTCAAAATCAACCACTATTTATCGGAACTCAATCGAAAGACGTCCACACTCTATGCTTGAGCGGGAGATTCTCTTCTTTAATTATTTAAACAAGAACGAGAATTCAATAATATCGACCTTCATTACTGGAAGATCAAACGAGAGTCGTCCGCCACGAGGCGCAGGCCGGAAGCAAGTAAGTGACGCGACGCTACAACCCCAATCTCCGCGTTCTTATTTCCGCGTAGGAATATCAGCCAATAGCGAGGTCTCACTCACAAACAGTATTGATTTTTTCTAAGTACCCAATCAACAACGAGTCGCGTGTTTTGACTTAACGAATCAGGACACAGCAACTAAAAAGCAAGTATTGATTTTTCCTCTAAAACTGCGAACGCCTTGAATTATCATTTTTTTTAAACGCTTATATTTTAAAAAGAATGCAAATTTGCAGAACCGAACTTAAGATTTTTGTAAATATAAATATAAAATTCTACATACTTGAGGCCGATAGAAAATGTACCGTTACAAGGTTAAAAGTGTTGTAAAGTTGTAAACTTAATTTCTAAATTATTATTTGTAATTTTACTCAGAATGAACCCCGATGTGTGAAATTTGGCTATAGGTTATAGCAAATCTATAAAAATAAAATATAATAAAACAATAATTCTTTTTCATTAAAATTTTATTAACAGAATTTGCAATTTAAGTAATCCCCGAGATATTTTATTAAAACAAGTATAATTTGTACAAATAACCGATATTTATTGAAGGTTTATTTTATACATTGCATAAGCATAGCGATACTGAGCAATTTACTTCTTTTTGTGTAATGCTTTTTCTCAAAATAATTAATATCATCATATAAAACATTATTCTGCATCAACAGCTATTGCATTTAATAGTACAATAGTCTAAGAATTACTAAAACTGAATTAATACTAGTTATGTAGTTATTTTTTCTTATAGAATTTCTTTAAATTATACTTTGTTATAAGTGGTATTGAAATGTTATATTTTAATTAAGAATAGTTTTTTGCCATCGATTATAAAGCGATTTATGCTTTTGTAAGCCTCATCTAGTGTGTAGGTAGATCTACACACTGTATAGAAACAATCAGTTAATAAACCACATATTTGCCAAAATTAATGATATGTTATTAAATGTTTCTTTATTAATAATCTTTTTTACCAATTGTTATTATATGATTATCATTAATATTTATTTAATTATAATTATTAAAACGCAATTGCAAAAACTTTAGTAATGTTAAAAAGTTTTAGTAATGTTGTAAAATTTTGCTTCTTTGTTAATGAGCTATAATAGAAATTATTATTTTGTAATGAAACATTAAAATAATTTATTGTTACTCATTTTAATATATAATTTTATAATAAGTATTTAAATTAAATTTGTTGAAACGCTTTGAATTATACTACTGGGATTATAGTAGTTAGTCAATTCTAAACAATATATGCATGCTCGGAGCGTTTCAAGGCAATCTTGATATTTAGTCTGATTGATTTCTCTAAATTGGCGGATGAATTACATCGACGTTTTCATTAATGTACTAAAGATCCCATTAGAACAAATTGTTCAAAACAGTCTTCGTGTCACATATTAAATCGAGTAAGAATGAATCATCCATACTATCTGTTATCTATCACCAAACCATCTGCAGCATTTTCTCAATTTTCTCGGCACTTCTTTATGTATCTTAAATATGTTATGTTGCTTAAGACGTTTGATTGTTTTGCCTAATATCATTTTCAGCTTCCATCGATCCTGTATTTTAATATATTGTTTATCACCACTTGTTCTCATTATGACTTAAGTGAAAGGAACAGAAAATGTAAAATGAGGCACTACTGTGGATTTGGTTGCTTGAGTGCAATTTTGGTGGGGGGAAAATATCAATTATGTAGTAAATGACAATTTTAGATAAAAGTTAATTTTCTATTTTGTGAAATAATATTTTAAATTAAGTTATAATTATTTGTTATTATATATAGCTATGAATTTGCATTCGAAATATAACTTAATGTAAAACAGTAAATTGCAATTATATACAGTAGACTGACACAAAAGCCTAAACAAAATAAATAAGAGCCCATATATAGATCGATGATTAATACCCGCAGATTTAATGGAAAAGAGTAGTTTGATCAAATATTACTAGCTTAAACTGTTTAAAGTAAAAAACTCACGAAACCCATGTACCTAACAACCAGAAGTTAAATTGAAATGAATATATTTAAACGAACGCTTTTTAATAATTCATTTTCTTTTTGGTATTTCAGGAGTACTTTGGCTGAGCCTCCAAAATGTCCACGCACGCAAAGCCACAGAATTAATTTTTGGAAAAACCAGTACAACTTCTACAACTGAAATTGCGCCCGAAGGCGAGCAAAAAGATGGGGTAAGTATTTAAACACATTTGTTTAATTTATTTTACAAAATCTTAGATATCTAATAGTAAAATATTAGATTTGTCATATTTGCAAAAATACTACAATTATGTGATTTCTCAATCTCAAGGTAACTACTTATCACAGAATAGTATAGTGTAGAAGGTAATAGCGTACAGTATGAATATATACGAATCTTAAACTTTTATTTAATTCAATGTCAGATAAAAATAATTTTTTATAAACTTTAGTGTGCCAAATTTGTATTAACAGACTATAATAAATTAATCAATCAGCCAATGCAGGTTGTCTGTTCGGTTTAATAACAATCGAATTTTGTAATAATATGCATTACTTTTAGTTTTACTATACGCAAATATACCACAAAATAAGGTTTCAGGAAGACGAACAGTCGTGCAATTATATTATTTAATTATTATTATAAAGTAAATAACATGAGTACATTGCATACTACGTATACTTAAAGTGAACCAGACTGTATCATGTATATGTATTATATACCTTTTATACGGTAGCTAATAATAATATACGCAAATAAAATAAAATGTCATATTGACATTATATAATAGCAATGTGAAAGTTTCTGACAACACAAAAATATTTTATGTAAAGTATTGATTTAATCTGCTATTTTATTTAAATTATTATATCCACTTATAATTTTGGTCGTCATATCATGTGTGTTGAATTAAACGAATGTAGTAATAATATTACCATAACTTAAAAATGATACTAAAATTTTATTTTTCAATTGGCTTAATAAATACTTATGTGTTGCCTAGAAAATAAAGTTATAAAATTCATTTTAGGAATAATGAATTTGGAATGAACAATTTGAACAACTTCTTAAATTAAATGCTCAGGACAGAGTTGTAAATAGTAATTCTGTAACGGCTAGTTTGAGAGTGGTCCTTGAGAGTATTCATAGTTCAGAAGTTTTAAAACTATTTATATTGAAATTATATTGACGTAGGGTGCCACTGTGTTTTAAATTCTAAATCACTAGGTAACTGACATTTAATAATGTACAGTTTGCAAAACACAGTAGTTATTATAAATAAAATACACAAGTTACATTAATTGTTTATCAAAAATATTTATTTGACAATATTATAAATTTAAAATAATACACAATACGACATAACAGTAGATTATACAGGATGAATATACTTTTTTGATATGGGTCTATAAATTAATAAAGAAAAACTTCAATAGTATTAGTTAGTACTGCAAGAATGAAAAGCATAAGAAGAGAATGTTACTAAAAATAGTATTTTTCAAGTAAGTGATATTATAATGTAACGTTCTTTTTAAAATAATAATCAAAAATGCTGTTTAAAATCGTCTATTAATAAAGAAAAGATTATTTACAATGCACTTAATTAAAAACACTATAACTATAAACTATTTAACAAACTAGGTATTTACAAATTTATATGAGGACTACTTATATAAAAACTATTTATGTATTACAATAATTAACATTTATTTATTCAGAGTACATTTCACTATGCAGGTCAAACATTAACTGAACTCCTTCTACCCGCGAACTCCATTTATATCTTTCATACGATGACTCATACATCTAGAATGTTCGATGACGTGTTGATGAGTCATACATGCAGCTGTTTATAAGTGACGTCAATGAGGCGTGTCGATGAGTCATACTCGCAGGTGTTGATTGATGAGTCGTACAGTTGATGACTCATACACCTAGAATGTTTGATGACGTCATATGTGGGTTTACTATTCGTTACAATAATATAAACATAGAATATAAATATATAAATGTATGTGATAACATATTTTATTATAAATAATAGATAATAAAAGTTTACATACCGTATTTACTCGAAAATAAGATCTCTTGATTAGAAGACCTCAAATATTTTGGAGCAAATTTAAAAAACAGCTGTTGTTTGCGAATTTTGGACCCTTAGAAATAAATAAGTTATATAATAAGATATTGAACATTTTTCATGTGTCCTCATTTGTGCTCGTGAACCAAGATCTTCTAGTCCGCCTTCTGCAAAACTTGCAAGTATGAGTTATACCCAAAAAGCCAACATTTATATTTTTACAAATATTTATTCATTGTCCTCGAATGTTAAAATGAATGCGTGAAATTTTAAAAAGGGAACCTACATAATTCTAATCAATTTCTTTTACTATTGAAAGAATTGAACCTACATTTTTATTTACAAACCTTCATTCTTGTCCTCGTATAATAAAATGAATTCGTGGAAATTTAAAAAGGGTGAAATAATTCTTGGAACAATTTCTTTTTCTTTTGAAAGAATTTAACCTACATTTTTATTTACAAACCTTCATTCGTTGTCTTGGAATAATAAAATGAATTCGTGGAAATTTAAAAAGGGTGAAATAATTCTTGGAACAATTTCTTTTTCTATTGAAAAGGTTTAAACTAAATTTTCATTTACAAACCTTATTTCTTGTCCTCGACTATTAAAATGTCGTTGAAATTTAAAAAGTTTTTAATAATCAACAAGTCAATAATAAATGTTTTTTCACTACTAGCTTTAAAACATACTATTATCTAGTCTGTTGTCACCTTGTGAAGTTAGCCTTCTTGCCTAGTGGTAAATAATTTTTTATTATTGACTACTAGTCAATAATCCAGATTTTAGTGTAACACGGGGCAAAAATTCATCCCATTATACACTGGCATCCAGGAAAAAATCCGTGATCGCGATAGTACGTTTTTTATGTGAGAAGAATAAAAGGAATAAAAGTACTAGTAGTGAAAAAAATAATATATACACCACGGTTGTGAAGTGTTTTCTAGAGCCTCTCATCTTATATCCCTCGATGCTGCGCATCTCGGGATCTAATAATGCTCGGCTCTAGAAAAAACTCTTCACAACCTTGGTATATAATATACTATTATCACACCCGAGATGGAGACAAAACCTGTTCTACCTCGAAGCTCGGAGGAGTTTTATAGGTGCTTGCTTCAATAAATTACAAAATGAATAATCTACGGAATAAATTTCTAAACTTATTAACTATTATTAATTAATCATATAGCTTAATTATTTTTATTGTAGGTTTATCAAAATTGGTTTTACCAAGTAATTAAAACAAAAATCACAAAAAGCTAGTATAAATATAAAAAAACAATTTTGGGAAATCTGTATGTTCAAATAATTCGCTATCTTATTACCTTACTAGAAATTGATAATGTATGTCTTAACTTTACAGCAATATATAATTAAAGTTTTATGACAATATTGTGAGTGTGGTATTATGATTTTACATTTATATTATGCATGTTTATTATTTTATTTATGGACAATTCTCACAAACCTTTAACTTTAGACAAAGAATATTTTGATGTGTAAAATTGCAATAAAGCATATATTTATTTAGTTTTTAATGTCTATTCTAATAGATGTGCATATGTTAAATTCGTTTTAAAAGTTATTTTTGAAGGATTCAGTATGTCACTTTTCGATACTATCAATAAGTGAGATTCTTTTTTTTTCTTTACAGTTTTACATTATATTTTTGTATTTTCTATTTAAAGACTGAATCAGGATATTTTTATTAAGCTTTACAAACCATTGAAATGTACTGATATCAATAATTCATCAAAATACAATCAATTAAGTCGATTAAAAGAATTTTTGTTACGAACCGTGACGTTACGAGTCGTGACATTTCATTCATTTTGTTTAAAAAAGTAATATATAGTGTGTAGAAAAAATGATAGTAATATTGAATATTTGTTAGAATATTATGGTATTTTAATATTTTTTTACGGAAAATACGGAAACCTCCACGATAGTTTTAGTTATAATACATAAGTGGAAGACAAACCTGAGACCGGCTACTTACTAACTGCATTATTTAATCGGGTTATTCCAACTCCACCTACATAACAACGCCAACCAACCACATAGTGACGTCACGACAAAGAGGCAATCCCCGAATCTTTTATTCCTCATTTTGCATTCAAATTTTAACTAATAGACTGTTTTATTCCACCAAAAATAAATGATCTACCATAGTATTAATTAAGAATTTGTTTTTATTTGACAGGAACCTATTTTCGTGTGAAAATTCTACCATAAATATAAAATATTAAGTTGTGTTTATTATGTAATTGCAATTAAATATCTTTAAAAATAAAATTTTTGTACTAGTTAGGCTAAATCGATGGTAATAGGATGTGCAAAATAACTCAAAGGATAGGAATCTTAAATCAAATGGCGGTGATAACGCGTAAATAATAATCAGAAAATCAACACTAAAGTTCCTATTTTGATGTTAGATTGTTAGGTTACTGTTATATTTGACAGAAAGATTTTATAATTCTTATGTTTTTGCTAAGCTTTTCTAAAGAAAACCCATTGGTTGCGAGGATCTTGGGTGTTTTAAATTTACTAAACCTCCTTTGGTATAATTTCTACTGTTAAGACGCCAGAGCACCAACAGTTATATCAAACAATGATTATACTCTTTCATAAAACTTGTTAGCACCCTACGAAACAGGTAAAAAGCAAACCAAATAAAAGCTAATAACTCACTACAGAATAATTCGATGGCATACAATTTTCTCGGTGAATTTTATGAATCCACTTGTGATTTGTCGTCTTTCGGAAACTTAAACACGTGCATTTTGTGTTTTTCATTGTAATTGCCGTTGCACCGGGTACACAATAACACAACACTTGTTTACTTTATTAGTACTACATTATATTAATTATACAAGCTACTAATATGCTACACATATAAAAATTACAATGTACCAGCCAACACAATTACACATTTGACATAATACTATTACAGTTTATTTCTTTTGTTTGTCGTTTGTTTTGCCTTTTGTATGTGACGTCACGATGACGTTTACAATATGTTGTAAGGCCTTAGTTATGTAGGTGGTATTGGTTATTCCATGCCAAATCTTCACAAAAAATGAACTTTTCAACCCGGCCATCTCTGAAGTGAAGTTTGGTAGAATGGTAGAGGACATAAAGTAACTTACGTATGTAAAGTTACAGCCCTCAGTGATACACATATTTATACAGCAGGGTTGCAAACATGATAAAAAATGTAAAATTTACTCTTACAAGGTGAACAGAAACTATTCATAACTCTGCTTCTAATCACAGTAGAACTTTCATCTTAGGCATGTTTTAAAGCTAAAAGAGCATAGTTTTCACAATAAAATATTGAATTTTTAATTCCAAGGTCACATGATGCGACCTTTGACCTTGAATATCTAAGAAAGTGTACCTTTAATTTTTTAGGAATAAAATATGTTATACAGCTAGATGCAGTCTCCCTTTGGTGTAAGTTTCATTTTGGGAAGCCTTTGGGAACAGAAGTAAAAAAATTGTTGAATGTGGTAGTTACACATTTCTTACACAAAACATACATCTGACAGTTCAGACCAGACTATATCGTAAGAGAAATTTAGTTTATACCTGAGCAAATACCTACACTTTTATCTACTAAGACAAGTATTGGTACGATGTTGTACCTGTACCTGCAGATACAGGTCCAAGCCAAAAGTGACACATTTTAACACCGATTACTGACTAAACAAAATATTTAAGATGGAGATATTTGAAGATATTTCCCTGTATAGCCACCTGTATTTGCAGGTGCAGGTACAATTTCATACCTATACTTGTCTCAGTAGATACGATTTGAAGGTTTCTGCACAGATATACAAATACTAAATGCCTTATACAATACTCTTGACTTTGTGTAACTACAATATTTAAGAATTTTCTTACTCCTGCTCTCAAAGGCTTCCCAGAATGAAAATTACATCAAAGGTAGACTACATCTAACTGTATAACAAACTGTATTCCTAAAAAAGTTGAAGTTACACTTTCTTAGATATTCAAGGTCAAAAATCACATCATGTGAAAACTGTTTTTATGAAAACTGTGCTCTATTAGCTTTAAAAGAAGCTTAAGATGAAAGTTCTACAGTAATTAGAAGCAGAGTTATGAATTGTTTTTGTTCACCTTGTAAGCGTAGATTTTACATTTTTTACCATGTTTGTAGCCCTGCTATATGAATACTGTGTGTCACTGTGCGCTATAACTTTGCATACGTAAGTTACTTTATGTTCTCTACCATCCTACAATTTCATGAAAATCTGATATCTACTATTGGTTTCATAATGGATCTAGGGCAATAAGGCTAATATGATGCTATTTTTTATTATTTTATCCTATGCATTTGCAGTGAAAGAAAAGAATAAATAAATAGCATCATATTAGCCTTGCTGTCCTAGATCATTATGAAATCAATAGTACATCAAGCCTCATTTAAATTAATGCTACGAGTATATCCAAAAATTTATTCTGCTAATCGATTAAGTAACCAACCAAACTTAACAAATTTTTAATATTGCTCATGCTTATCATTTTAAGCTAAACTGTTGTTATTATGTAAACCGAATTTCTGGAAATTCGAAATTTGCCGTATTTGGAGCTAAATCAACCTTTACATTTCTTACTTAAATTCTTTGATTTAGAAAGGAACAATAAAATAGTAGATCAAAATTTACATTTAGGATCAACACAATAATACGGATTTGAAAAGTAAAAGGACGAAAATTGGAATAATGTCAATTTTTGAAATACTTGTAGAATAGGTCATTTTTTCAATTTAATATAAAAACAAAAAATTGAATACCTAACAGTTATTTTTCGTTTTATTTCGTCCAACCACACTAAATTAAACTACCCTAGAACTAATATCTGATATAAATACTAGTATATGCTTATACTTAAAAACGCATGTTAAATCAGACTAATAGAAAGTATAATATCTAGACCGCAACGAAAACCAGTCTTAATTTCTCAATACATTCAATACACATACACACACACATTTCAAAAGTTTAATTGCCGTATAAAAACCACATTAACTAACAAATATTTTTATTTTAAAGTGCCGAATAAAAAAACTATAAGAATGCAACTATGACAGTCTAATGTATAAATTTTCCTTGTGCAATGTAATAGTTGTCGTGTATATATAAATAGTACAAGGTTCTTAATTAAATACTGATGGAAAACAATACTTAACAGATATATTATCATGTATTAATTTATGATTACAGACAATTTCTAAACAATTGTTCAGGAAGGCAAAATGCAAACTTATTTAAAATTATATAACTTCAGACGGGTAAATTTCGCGTACTAGAAAGTGGTATGAAAAATTATCTTAAAGGAACTTTAGTTACGCTTAGTGGGTATAAAATTTTAATATTAATTTTGTAGACACCTTGTTATACCATTCGAAATTGCAAAGCTGTAAAAGAATTTAAATTAGCTTAGATAATGGAACCTTAAATTATTTCATTTAATTGTTTGAGACAAGCAATTAATCATAAATTCTATCTAGTAGACTGTGTTTTATGGATGGAGGTTATATATTCTTTTGAAATTATCAAACGATTAATAATGAAAAGCTTGTCTGAATATTAATTTCTAGTAAAATATATAATTTTGAATACTAAACTGGATATAAATTACTACCAAGGTTAACATGTTGGTATACTATCAAGATATTGATGTAAAATCGTTGAAAGTGTATAAATATATGCAATACCAAATAACTTATGATTTTGACATTCAAATTTTGCCATACTTTGTAAAACACATTAAATATAGCAGAAGGTGGAAAAAGAGTTCACCTAGATTTTCTTCTGCATTTTTACGTAGTACTCAAAGTAGTGAAAACATAAATTTGATCCGTTTCGTCATTTTAAGTGATCTTAAACGGTTCCTAACTTCGAACATGCTTTCAACCACCTAAGACATAAACATAGACGAATTTGAGTTACCATAGAATTTACGAATCAGGAAGAAGATGGGTTTTTTCAGCAGTTTCATTTGCATTGAAGAAGTTTTATAAGATATAATTTTATACTCTAATATGACTGATAACGACTGTTGTATCATTCACATTACAGTGATTAGTAAGCCTAGAACGCTCTAGAGCATACTTCCATAGTAGGAATTTGCATTTTCCCTCTTTGTTATAGATGAAATTAGATTTTGAAAGCATACTTTACATGCGTAAATGAATTAATATTAATTGTTTATTAATTAATAATACTATTTTTTTATAAAAGATTTGCAGCATCCGGGAATAGAACCCGCGCTATGTAAATGGAAATCTGGCACGCCTTCCATTCGGCCATTCTGGTTGTTGATGTCATTTGCTTCTTTAATGAATGCCATTTATCATGTCTTTTGTTTGTTTCTATTTTTATTATTAATTACTTTTTAATGATTTTTTACAATTAGTAATTACAGACCAATAACTTATCAATTGATTAATGTTAATTAAGCAACAATTAATATTAGTTTATTTACGCATGTAAAATATCTTCTGAGATAGAAAGATTCGCTGTGTTCTTGCGGCTTGTTTCTGGTATCACTAGGCGGAACCAACTTTGATTTTACCAAATGTTGTAGACGCAGTGGCCTCTTTTGACGCAAATAATAACTAAAAATCCAAAGAAAGTTGATTTTCAATTATTCGTCTCTTGATCTTATTAATACATCTATAAAAATGAAACAAAAATCAAAATGAAGTACGATTAATAAACAACTCGGATGTTTTTGTCCTTTTTCAGAATTACGCTTAATTAACATTTCAGGTTTTTTTTTTAATTAATCTATCAAATTAATTGATTTTTCTGTTTTTTTGTAAGCTTTTTTCCATAGAAAATATTTTATGTCGGATGTGAAAATTTTAGGAAATAACTGGAAGAGAAGTATAGCGCGAAAAGCATTTTAGCAATCATGAATTTCTACGTACTGTAGACTCTTAATATGGGTCTGATTTTATTTTAGTTCTGCCTTAAGTGAAATATTACAACCTAAACATATTAAGTATTGCTGAATCACCAGCTACTGAGAGGAATTGGAATTCTAGAGTATTAGAAAAAAAAGTCATAATAATTAAAACTTGAACACAATGAGCAATTGGGTAGAATTTGGACAGTCGTATGACACCGTCCAAGGTCGGAAGTCGTTCGTCAGAAGTCGAAGTCGTTCAAAGTCGTTCTTTGTCCATTGACTCAGGACGTAAAAAGGCGTCCTGTTTAATTGAGCAGAATGTATTTCTAATCTAGTATTTGTGGTAACCTTCGCCTTCGCATCAGTTTCGGAAATTGTCTTGTATTTCTCCTACCTTACGATATAATATTTACTGTTTGCTCCCTGCAATAAGGCTAAGGCTCTTGATAAATTACAAGATATGACTACTAAACAAGATTGTTGGATTGTCGTTACAAATATTACTACCAACTGAGTCTTGTATCCTTTAGTAACGAAAATTATAGAAAATTTATTGAAAAATTTTCATAACAACATACCATTTGGTCGACATTCACAAATCACCGATTTTATCTCTGTTATCTGATTGGGCATTAATAAAAGGCTACAGTGTGGAATAATAATTATATTTGGTTAATGAGGCAAAAAAAATAGCAGATTTACTGCTGCGGCTGGTTTCACAACCGAAACAAAACTGAGGGCGTGGTTGCAGTCGAGACGTTCCCTAAATTTACAGCTATTGAGTTTCATGTGCACATTTACTACAAAGAAAACAAAACAGATGCGTTTGGGAAGGATCGCTGCATCAATGTTTATAAATATTTTGAAAGTTTTAGAACCATTTAGAGAGTCTCTTTGAAGAATTTCGGTTTGATCTTGGCACCAGAAACAAATCAAAAGTATACTGATTAACTTTTTCGAATAGGTCATACTCTCGAGACCATGAAATCTGACTGTAGTAATTAATTAAAAAACTTGTTAATGAAGAAACTAGCTGAGAACAAAGTTAGAATGTTTAAGAATTCTAACAAATAATTAATTTATTAATATTACAGCATCAAAATTGGATCTAAATAAATGCGTGAGTTAAATGAGTAATATATATTTTTATTTCCTTATGAAGAAATATTTACTTTCAAAAAATTTATGTGTATGAAAAAATGTCAGTTAATTTATTATTTATTTGACCATGCTCTTTTTGTCTCAGTACATAATATTATAAACATTATAAACTATTTTTTTATCTGTAACTTTTTATTAATGAACAGTGAGTAATGTATGTAGAAGGACGAACTACGAAAGTAAAACCCACTTAATACAAATATCCAAACCATGAGACATTCCTGAATTGAAGATTTCGGGTTTGCTGTTGAGCAGGATAAGAGTCAAATATAACAGAAAAATAACATTCTCTTATTAATATTAAAATACAATTCTCTTAATTCCTGAAGAATTTCGTAATAAAAGAATTCCACAAGGCTAAAGTCAGATATTCAATTTGCAGGACTTTTTTCGTTGAGAATAGGAGTGAAATTCTTACATATCTTCCCAAATGCATTTTGAAATTTCCTTCGAAAGCTAATTGCCACCTACCATATGTGTCAGTATCAAAAATTTTAAAACCGTATGATCGACTAAGAAACGTTTCAGATGTAGTTAGATGTAGTCAAACTTCTGATCAGCTTGTCTTCTACTATACTCTTATTAAATAAAGGTAATATTGATTAGTAAACATTAACTTAATGTTCGAATATTCGCAACTATTAGTTGCTCTACAACCTAAACTTGACATCTGTATGGACTCACTGTTACCGCAGTCTTCATATACGGACTGTAAGCCTGCCACTGGTATATGAGAAATGTGTAGAAATGACTACTACTTTCTGTGAGTAAAAGCGAGAAAACAGTATGAACACTATTATTTTGTTTGCTTTGGCTTATTTCTGCCATTTAAAAAGAGATAACTTCACAAATAAGAAATTACTTATAAGATCAATTGACGTTCTTCCATACCAAGGGTATCTTGCTTACTTTTCACGGTAACTAAAATAAATAACTTAATAACTAAAATAAATAAAAAATTAATAACCAATAGAAATTACGTTTATATTTTTATTGTTAAAATTAATAGCCAGTCTTTTGTCTTCTAACAGACAGTTATAATGCACACTCCTTTTAGGAATACATAAATAATTCTTGTAAATTAGTGTAAAAAAGAACCTATTATTTAAATCAATTTTAAATGACTTGAAGCGCATTAAAATCACGTTTTCTCCATCAAAGAATACCCATCAACCATATCTAGCCTTGGTATATATTTTTTCTGGTATAGTTGAGACTATTATTTAACTATTTATACCAAACAGAAATGTCAAGGCAATGGCGTGGTAGTAATTTTTAATATAGTATAGATATATTATAAAAAAAGAAGTTATCGTTTTACCCCAGAGGCTTCGCTAAATTGATTTAAATGTAGCTAATTAATGATGAATGATACTTCAGTATTCTTTAGTTTAGATACATACATAGTTATTTAGAGCAACTTCGAACGAGATTTCTAAATAAAAGAAAGAAGTCAGATTAAACATACATAATTTTTATATTTTACATATATTCACTCAATCAAGGATTTTATTCATTAGTTGAACATTTAAGGAAATTGTTTAAAATACTTAACTTCCTGATATTTTAAGTATAACTGTGACGTAGTAATTACTATTTCCATTTTAAGTGCTTGTTTTATTTTAAAAATTTGTGTTGATTGTTGTAAGTGATAAACTGATGAAGTATTTTTTTTTGTTTCAGGCGTCTACAGAGAATCCAGAAGAAAGTGAAAACTCGATAAAAAATAGTAATTTAACAGGAAATCCTCAAGTAGACTACCTTTTCGATCCTAACCTTCCTAGAGAACTTAATGGATACAATCTTTCTTCATATCCATTCTATAATAGTATGCCCGAAGATATAGATTTCAAATGTGATGGATTGCATGATGGATTTTATGCAAGTGTACCTCATAAGTGCCAAGTAAGTAAAATAGTTTCTAATTAACCATGAAAGGTCACAAAAATTGTTATTACGTTAACACTCAAACTGAGCAATTTAAATTAATGTGAAGAAGAAGCATTTGTAGAAGTTTCACTTTCAAATGAAATGTTTCGAAGGGAAACATAGCTAGGTACATACGTAAGGCTATATTTTTCCTTTGCGATTGACTGTCACTACTAAACCTACGGTAATAAAAATGTAATTTTAATTAATACATTCTATATACCATGTCTTTCAATATGGCTAAGAACAATACATATTTTGATCTAAGATCATCGTATCAAGGTTTAATTATATTACAATTTTTGGCAACCGTTTAGTTGTACGTTTTTTTAACTCTCTTATTTGATTAAACATCGTTAGTAGCTATCAATAGAAAATCTGCTTTACCAAAATGGCAAAGCTTATTAAGCATGCGAGGGAACATTACAAGGCAAAATATCGTAAAGGACAAAATGTCGCAAATAGAACACCTAATCTCTAACCTAACCTATTACATGATCTCTAACCTAACTCCTGAGCTTGCTCCGGTAGCCAACTGTCGCAGTGTTTGTACATTGATATTGACGTTTTAAATCTCATTTGCGATGTGTTGTTCGTTGCGATGCATTTTTTGTGGTATCTCTCATACGTTGCTTTATTTTGCCATGCTTGGACTTAGTCATTAATTAGTCATCAAAATACGGGGAGCAGAAGACATCAAAGCCGCGTTTCGATAATCAAATCATCAAAATCGGTGTTTATATCGCCAAAACCACAACGAAGTCAAAAAGTGGTGGAAATTATAACTGCGATTGTTTTCTATTCGCTTTTTACTCAGTTTCTTGTACCATTGATTTCAAAACGATCTAGGACAGCAGGGCTAATATGATGCTATTTTATTCTTTTTTTCAGTGTTAATGCATAGGATAAAATAATAAAATATAGCATCATATTAGCCTTGCTGTCCTAGATCACTATGAAACCAAGAATACTGGTTCAACATGAGAAACTGTCGTGGGATATTAAAGATAGTATTGACCAAATTTAATAAAAAATAGTGCAGAAAATGATCAGTTTTGAGTTTTCACAACAACAAACATATTATGTATACAAAATGAAAATAGGTAGCACAATAGTAAGTAGAAAATAGCAATAGATTTTTATTTTGGCGGACAATGGATCATAGAAAATATCTTCTTATTGCTATTTTTTTGATTTCTTGTCTTCATCTCAATCAGATGATTGGTGGCGATCTGTTATTACGTTATACATCATCAACTTTCTGTGAAAGGACCTGTTGCAAAAACCTCCCATGTAAGTTTTTTGGAAGTTCTTTGGATTCATTTTAAAGCGTTTGGAAGCTCTTACCGTCAAGATGGCGCCAGTCTTTGTACATTTATAAAGCATATCGAATCAGCATTTAAACTTATTGTCCAAGACGCAATTTTGAAACTTAAAAACATGTATTTCAGCTAACAAGCTCAATTTAAAAAATATAACTTCACAGAACATCTTGGCATTATACTGGCATGTCACAAGTTTGTATTAGCTAACAAGAATTGAGTCCAAGATGTGAAGTTCAAATGCCGATCTTAATACTATGGTTTATCCCGCGCTGTACGCAAACCATCCAATGAAAATCGGCCATTTAACTGGTAAAGCTTTTAAATGAGCCCAATAATGGGTGAGCCATCGGCCTTTACAGTACAATCTATGCGACTTAGACTTTTTCTTCATGAGCCAGATTAATTTGGTTAAATCACACTCAACCTTTTTTCAACCTATAGGCTTATCTTCTTATCATAACTTATTAATTTTTGTACCATTGGCAAGATCGGATTTAGCCTTCACCAGCCCAGTAGACAAAACTGATATTAGGGGTCAAAATAGTCCTATAATGATCCAATAGATAATTACTCTTTGTGCATGATTATTTTTTCAGTTTTTGTACACAGAAACTACTTCTTAAATGAGCAAACCACCTAGATGAGGCTTTGTACAGTTATATAAAACCGTATCTACCGGGTTTTCAAGTCGAATCTTTGCATTGAAACGCTAGCTTTTCTGTACGACAATATAAAAAAAGCTTAAACCTTCAAACGAAAAGTTCACATTACTTAAACTAATTTAGAACACAAAGTACGATACTTACTGTATATAAAATGCTCAAAGTTGCCGGCTTGAGATCTCGCTCTTTTTACAAATTTAAATTTCAGGTCGTAGGTATTGGTTCTGCAGTTGTCTAATTATTAAAGGAATGGATAAAGGTTTCAAAACACAAAAACATGCACTAGAAGGGCGCCATCTGATTATGAAGCTTAATAACAATAATTAAATAGATCAAATAAATCTAATAAATCTGTCTGAAATCACTAATCAGAAAATGAAATCAGACCGATATAAATTTAGTGCAAAATATTAATTAATTTCAATAAAGTCAAAAATTTAGTTTAATGATGATATGATTAAAAACTTTTTATATGGTTCTGTCTTACTGGTTTTAATTAACTTTAAAATCATATTTATTTTAGAAAACACAAAGAAAAATAAGATATAAGAATATTACAAATTTTAAACTCAAAATTCAAGAAATAATTCCCTACCTAAGAGCTCTTGACTATTAAAATTTTAATGAATAAAAGTTGTATACTAAATTACGTAAAATAAAGAAACAAACTATAAAATGTTACAAAGATCCAAAGAAATTCACATAAATATTTAACATTCAAAAAGGAAATACATAAGTCACTGTACCTGTAGTTGTCAATAATTCGCAAACCAAATTAACGCTAAATTGCACAGAAATGACTCCCGCACACACCAAACAATCACTGCTGGTTGGAAACTGGAATGTTCGTAGATTTTTGCTTTCACATTATTCAAGGATGCAATGAATTAACCCTTGTAATGCCTGTATGTTATTTTTCTTAAAATAACCCATTTATTATTTAAATCCGAACTGAATTTACAAAGCACATAACTCGGATTTCATTGTTGATCTGAGATTCCGATCACTGAAAATAAAGTCTGTAATTATTGATTTTTATTGTTATTTCGGTACGAGAATTATTTTTATCGATATACGATACGGTGTTTATTTTAATCCGTAAACTGTATTAAAACTATTACACTTTTAATAGGAAAAAACTAGATTTCCCGTTCTTTAAAAACACAAACATCCGGAATAATATTTAACTGTATAACGGTACTTTTATTAACCGCAAATTCATAATTAATATCCGGAAAACTAATTACACAACGGTAATTTTGTTAACTGCAAATTTTCAGATAACTAGGCACGGGCATCCGACACGGGCCATTGTCTATAAGCTGTACTGTATTCAGACCAATGACTCAATTGTTAAACTGCACTGTCTCGAATCAACAACGGAAGTCGTCTCTTTAAAAAAAAACTGAAGGTTATTTTATTATATACGGAATATTTTTGGAGGGTGCAGTTCTGCATACACCAATCAAAAAGTCGCGTGTTCCGGTCTAAGCAAATCAGGGCTGTACAGTCCACGTGTAGTCAATAGAGGAAGTTTTCTTAATTCCACTGCTAGATTTTGACCCTAAAAGACTAGAAATTACGCAGTTTTTGTTTCCAAGAGAGAAAAATGTACACAGATGTTATATTAACGCAAGTCTAGCAGACACATCAAGTTTTTAGGCGCATATGTAAATAATCGAAAGAGATTTTTTAACACTTAGCAAACATAATTTTAATAGATAAAGGAGATTTTTTTATAATATTTTCACGGAACACTAAGTTCTATAAGAACCAAACAAAGTTAGATTTATCATGCACCATATTTAATAATTTTCAAGGTTTTTGACAAGGAAGCCATTTTAATCAATATACACGTGCGTAAATAAAATACAGAAGAAATAATTTATTGCCCAAATGTTTTTGTAATTCTAAGAAGATTTGAAACACAACCTGTTAAAATAATTTTTATAGGTTTATTTGTACCAAATACTAACACGAGTTTATATCGCAATAAGAACGCAAATTTGCAGGACCGGAATTAAGATTTTTCAGTAAATATGTAGACAAAACTACATTTATTCAGGACTGATAAAAATATACCGTTACAGCATCCATAAATTTTTTCGTGGTTTTTCGAGTTATATGATATTTATTTTGAGCAGTTTGTACTGAACTTATATTTATTCTGATTATTTTGCTAATTTAAAACTTATGCAATTGTATCGTATTCAACTCATTTGAATTGATTTCACGTAACTTATTCCTGAATTGGAAATACCTTATCTGATTCATATGTAAATCTTGAAATCAGAATTTCTTTTCTTAAACGAAGAGGACGAAGAACATTGTTCTTATTTCGATTTTGGCGTTCCCTTTTATTGCTGCTGAACCAAATGATCATGAAAACCCGACAAGGACTTAAATTAGACATTAAAATGTTAATTCCCAAAAATACTTTAATTAGTTCAATATAGTTGTTTGTATGTTTTTCTCGATTAATTATATTCTTATTTCCAAACAAGGTGATTATGTTACTTGCAATACTTGTATTTTTAAATGCGAGTCAAATTTGAACTGGACTTTTTTTATAATACTTTATTAAAGCGAGGTATGACAATGCGATACACATGGCTACTTTTCTACATATCCCCTCTCCCTTTCGATGAATTTGTTTTAGCGATTGGGCAGCTTTTTGATGCCACTTTCTTAAAAAAAAAACGTGGAGCAGTCCTGGCGCCACTTGCACATAAATTCCTCTACTTGATTGTTATTTTCAAGTTGCTGCCCTTTTAAGGCACCCTTGAGGGGTCCCAACAGATTATAGTCGCAAGGACTCAAGTTGGGACTATAAGGAGGGTTGTCCATCGTCGTCAAATCTATTTGTTCGAGTTACGGTGGCGGCGGTATGAGAGCGGTTGTTCTTTTGAACACGAAGCACATTTCTGATTGAAACGTCGCGTCTTTTTCGAGTCGAGCCATAGGAGGCTTTCACCTTCACCATTCGCAGTAATATCAAGCACTGATTGTCTTTTGTTCGGTTAAGAAATTAGTGAAAACTGCACCTCTAGAATCCCAGATACGGTTTAAAGGACCTTCCCTCGCAGACAGATTTAGCCACATCGGCAGAGGGACAAAAAGGCTTGTTTAAATTTAACTTTTTCTCGTATATTATGCTGATTTTAGGTTTCCGACGTTAAAATATTCTTGTGTGCGTTTTATCTTCATTTATATTCATTTTTTCGTCGGTTTACTCAGGTGTTGAGAGCCTCGTTTATTGTATAACGGGATATATTTCGAACAGCAAAAAATAAAATGTTGTCAAGATGCACTAAGTGAGCACCTATGCTCGAATTAGGAGCTAGAATATTAATTCATATATCAGCTCAGCCTTCTTATTGCAAAAAGTTGCAAATAAAAGTACTAGATTCAAAATAATGGAGATACTCATGCCAGACATGTACATCTTTTTTGCTAAAACAGTAGGTTTAGTTATTCGATATCTGAAGACACATGAGTCAATCGAAGTTACTAACCACTAATGAAATGACCTGAACATTGAGTGAAACCGTTGTAAATAATAAATTAAATCTCAATACCCATGTCCCGAAAGAGTTAAACAATTCGTAAATTTACGTTTACCTTAGCGAATTCTTATCAGTTATCACATACCTATATACTTATACGTAACAAACTTTTGAATTTTGGATATTTCTAACTATCACCTTTTATGTTTAGTGAATCAATACTTAAGATAGTAATATCTACATGTCTATCGCCTAGGGTCTTCTAATTTAAATATTAAGATTAGAAGCTAGGTCTCTATAGTTCAGTCGCTTTAATAGTTTACCAATCACTCGTCTTCAATCCAATCTTGACAGCAAGCTGATACATTATATTGGTGATTGGTGGCAAGACCATGACCACAGTGATTATGGGCTTAATTTCGAATTGGTTAAAGGTTAGAGTAAGTTCGCACAAAATATTCTGTTTTCTTTATTGCGTTTCTGGGCTACATTTGATATCAACACAACATGACCTTTTCTTCTCTTAATTCGATTCTAATTCCCACATTTTACAAACCGTCGAAGAAGCCGAGACTATTTTTGGTCTGCTATGTTCTACTATTGTCTTCTGTCTATTCTGCATATCGTCGGCTTCATATGAAAAGTGCGTAAGTGCCAAAATTGAAAAAATTGAGGATTTAACAACATCTGGTTAAACATTACTAAAATATTACATAAAACAATTACACAAAATAAATGTAAGAAACCCCGAAAATAATTAGTAGATATCGCTTAAATAGCAAAAATAAAACCAGATACACGTGCAAAAGCATTGACAGCAACAGAAAAAGTGCTACATTTCTTGTAAACAGTATTTTTGGACTTATGCACTTTTCATGTGAAACCGACGATATTACTATATGGATATCCAAAGTTCAGGGACGGATCACAGCAGAGAAAGAATTCAAATCTCTAGGGCCCGGCCTCTTCATAAATAGTATTTATATTCCTTTGGGAAGATTCTTATTTTACAGAAATATTCTTAGTATTGATTAACAAATTTCGAAAGTTATCTACAAGAATTCTGTAGGTAAGTTCACCATAAGAATGAAGAAATTTTAATAAATGAAGATGCATTTTATAAGTGTGAAATTTTCAGAAATGCATTTACACCAGTACAACCACATTAACCCACATTTATTCAAGCATTTAGGAAGTTTTAATTCACGTCGGAGAAAGTACACCTATGTATGATACCTTGTTTAGTACATATTTCAAAAATAAATGATCGATTAATCTATGCGCTTATATTTAAGAAAGGCTTTTGATTTATGACAACAAAATTACTTTCAGTTTAAAAAAGATAATAACAGACTATAACAGTTTATTATAACAATAGTCTAATTTGCATACAAAATAATTTTACCGCTTTTAAAACCGTTACCATTTTATGACCATCATTCATTAATTTCCGTTATTGTTATAAATATTTATACAAATCAATCGTTAACAACCTCTAGGTATTCATTTACATTAAAAATGAAAACTGTCACTTACTCATCAGTGACCTTGCATAGAATATTGTTCGATTGTGCGGTCACTTTCTCTGCAGTGAAATTGTTCTGTGTATAAAACTGACCAAGAGGTGCCAGGTTTTAGGAACAACGATTTTTGAGCTGTGGTTAATGAGGTATTTCCATAAAAAGTAAATGTTACTCGGAAAAAAACATTATTCATTTTATTATCTACTGGTACGTACACATCGAGAAAGAATTCAACAAGCATATTGCGTGATTTAGATGTCATTAACAGCTTTCAATTTCGACATATTTAAGCAGGCTAGGGCCTTGAGTTTTTTAAAGATCTCAAATTGTGTTAATGGAAGAATCAAAAGAAAATTGAGTTCTTATATACAAACACAGATCGTTAACAGTTTCGGATGTCAGTTGTTGCAATTCGCAACAAGAATGATATTTGTATTTTAAAAGTAGGTGACCTATTTTCGAAGCGTTTTGTGTCTTGTTTGATTTCAGATATTCTTCACGAATTTTATTTAGAAGATATGTTTACAAGAATATGATTACAAAGCAATTAAATGACCTAGAACATGAATATAAAACTTCTTTTAGTATTAGTAATGAATTCAATCTTTCACAAACTAAAGCTAATACTAAATCGGTTTTGTTAAATCAGGTTGACAAATCGAGTATTTTTTATACCTATCACCAAGAGATATGCGCCCTGAAATCACGGATGCGATGAATAAAATTAATTTTTAGGTTTTTGCACTTTTTATGGAAAAACCCGCTGCCAATTAACCGTTATAGTACTTTTAAGTTAAAATATGAGTAAATTGTATAGCCGATAGGGGATACTGTTATAGGTGTTTGGAAACATCTCTCGAAGCTGAGCAGAAAGTATATATGGTCAACTACCGCAGACCATCCATTTATGAAATATCGATTTTTCAAATTTAAATGATCAATTCAAATATACATACATACATAATCCATTCCCCTTTTACCGCATTTAGCAGTGTCGGGGTTAACTTCAGATTATAACAAAATAAAATCAACTGAGCCTTACATAACCTAACCCAATCTAAACTAATCTAATCTAATATAACCTAACCCAATAGAACCCAACCTAATCTAGCCTAGCCCATCCTAGCCTGTACTGGCCTGGCCTGGTCTAACCTAACATAATGTAACGTTCTTTTTAAAATAATAACAAAAATGCTGTTTAATCGTATATTAACAAGAACAATATTATTTACATACACCAATTTAATCTTAACTAATTGTTTAACAGTATAATTATAAACTATTTAACGAGCTTAAATGCTAGATATTTAAAAACTTTAGATGATATGAGGACTATTTATTTATTATTACAACAAGTATTAAACATTAATTTATTCACTAATATATTTGATTATTAATTACACAAAGCACATTTCAATACGTCGGTCAAACACTAATTCTTTTGTATCCGAGACGACGCTTTATAACGTCTATATAAACGTTCTAGGAAACGCTCGAACATACCCGTGTATTGAACCTCGTCTAGCCGCCTGATGCGTCATATACGCGGACCGTGTCGAATCTTCTAGTATGTTTTCCCGGGTGTATGACGCTTCGCTCTAGAATGTTCTGCCGTCCGCATATAAGAATTTCCCTATTTGTTACACTGCCCCCCTCTTCAAGTCTGTTCTGTCCCTGAACAGGTTTTATTCTCTGGTTCCTATAGAAAGGGTCGTGTCGATACCGACAGTTTTCACCTCGACTACACGTTCCATTTCGGTATAGAAATAACAGTCTACACTCTTTGTTGGTCTTGGCGCGGGCTGTGGGTCGAAGCTACAGACTAAGATTTTCACGTTCGTACCTTTAAAGATGACTTCCAGCATGTTTCGAACAATCCTCCAATCCAACTGATCCGCCCATAGCCGAGTTTAGGGACTGCCAATTTATGAATGCTCCTGGTAGGTAATTCGGCCCTCAAATCCCATAATGCCCTCCACAGGTCCGCGTAGCTGGGTTTCTGGTAGTAAGCCTGTTTCGTTACTAGGTAGTAAATGGAGCGGTCGTGATCCGGCAAGTGTAAGGCTTTGTCAACGGAGGGATTCTGTTCTCGAAGTTCATCCAGCTGTCCAAATTTATTTCTAAACACTACCGCAATTCCTTTTGCCATGCGAAGATCCTTGGAGACACAGCGGGCCATGGAATAATCAACAGGGACCCGCAAAAGATCTTATTGCATCTCGGTCGTGACTCCGAATCGCGCTCTTCTAGTTCCGGAAAACGCAGCCATAAATTCTCCAAAGGTATATAGGGATTTCCCTATTTGTTACAATAACATAAATGGTTGAAAGTGTGGTAGCTTAGGTATCAGGCGGGTATTTTTAAGGGCGAGTATGTTCTCCTTGGTATAGATAAGCTTATAATCTTTGGTTTTACAGATGACTTGGTCATAACAAATTTAATAATGTAATCAGAACACGATTCTAAGAGACTCTGAACAACAAGAAATATTGGTAAAGGTAAACTGCCTTGGAGTAACGTCAGACTCGAGAGTAACCTGGAACCACAACCGACACAGAGATTAGTTATGTAGATAAAAAAGCGAAAACCATTCTGGTAATGATGGAAGCGGTATTGCGTTCATATATGGCATACTGGATATACACGGTGGTGGTGAAGTTGGACATAAATTACGCGTCAGTGGTTGGTTGAACAAAGACATGCCACACAATAACAATGTCCGGGCTCAGCAAGATGGAAAGATTTGCTTGATTAAGAATCATGGGGGGGGGGTAAAAAGTACCTCAACTGCAGCAATGGAGACCCTACTACACCTCCCTGCACTTCACCTAATAGTAAGGGCTGAGACAAGAATGGTATCAGTTAAGACTAGTTACAGAAACACTTAATCAATATGGAACGGTTTAATAAAGACTTTAACCGCAGGTTAAGCAACAGAGAAGCGGAAACAGTACGCGAGTGAGAAGCGTTAGATCGCAAAAGACAAAACATATTTGGGAAAATGAATATAGAGTCCGATACCATCCTGTCTCCCAGCAATACTTCATAATTCTCCAGACCATTCTTTATTATCTGAACGAGACTGCGTAGGGTGATAGAGCCGCGTCTCTGTCAAAATGCTGGTCAGTGCTGTCACAGACATTTTTGCAGATGTACCAACAATTTACAAGAAATGTACTAAATTATACTAAATTCAGTATTGCAAACATTGAGAACAAAAAAGGTAACTTTATTAAAGGTATAATTTTGCTTTGATCATAGGGATTTTACCCATTTATATTTTAACAATGTACTGGACTACCCTGATTAAAAATACTTCAGTTTGTCATTTATTAAGCTATTGCTTTACAAGCTTCTTTTGGGGCAAAAGAAAGGAATTCGATTTATTAATGAAATGTCGAAAATCATTACAATGTACTAAATTGGTTCTAGAATGTACTTATGCGTACCTTAGCGATGTGTTTGTTTATATTTATATTACCTTTAATAATGACAGCTTAGCTGTCGAAACAATTGTCAGGTAGCTTATAATAAATTTGTAAAACTTTTTACTAATCATTTTTATTTATATCATGATTATGGAATTTTACCAAGTAAGTCGCCAAACAATAAACAAAAAGCTATATACCAGATTATTAGGCCGAATTTAAACTAAATATCGTGAGGCTGGTGTTTCTAAAGTTTTATTACTGCGGTATGAAGAAAGTACCAGTGCAGCTGAATGAAACAGACTTGCATTAGTTCCTGCTGCAAGAGCTATTTAATTAAGAAATTAGGAAGAAGAATCTTCATTACCTAAGATATTAAATAACAACATATGATAAGAAAAGTTTAACAATAAATGTGAATGTATTCTATTGTGTTAGCTACATCTTAGTAATATAAGCATAAGGAAAGACCATATGATAGCAATAAAATATATGTTAGGAGCTTGATTAAGAACAAAATTTTTTAAATTTTAACATAAATAATTGAAATAAACCTCTTCCTGCATTTTGCAACGAAGGATATCGCAAAAAAGTGCATTAAGGAAGAAGGAAAATATTCGCCTCGTTTGCTGCAATAATATAGATCCATTTTAAAACTATGAATTAGAATTGTATTGCACAAGTAGCAGCTAATAATCAGAGCAACATTAAATGAAATAGTACCTGTGACAACATCCATACCTAGAAAAACTTTCATCCTTTCACTCTGGTGCATGCAAAATAAAGATGTGTCTCAATAACAATAATTTCTTTAAATTAACGGTTCAATGTTGCACCGTTAATAGCGTCACAATAGAACCGTTTTTTAGTTTCAATATTAATATATGTGTTACATAATAACACGTCGCTTTTTTATGCAGAAGAAAGGCAAAGGTTAAGCTATTCCTAGTACGTGCTGTTACCACAGTTACATAGGTACCTGTTGCTTCTAAAAATGTTGATGATGCCAAGGTGAAACAGCTGATTTTATTAGAATAATAAAATAGGACTGTTAAGATGGAATATAATTAGTTTATTAATAAATATTTATTTACCATAGATCATATAATTTGATAAAATCTCACTTCAGCAGTTAATTAGAGCTTTTGCTTTTATATTATTTTTTTCAGAAAAACAAACTGCTTATTAAGTTGTTTATTTTTTGTCCATACTTTGAAGATCCTAGAAAATTAACATAAATTAAAATTTCTTTGATTTATTTCCTAATTCTATGCTGTATGTTGAAATGTACTAAGGTTTCTAGGAGTGTCTAATTGGACTTTTTAATGCTTTTGAAATTAACTTCTAATATTCAAGTATTGTGAAGTACTCAGCAAGTACTTCAGAATTATTTATAGCAAATAAAATTTTGTCAACACTCATTTAACCATTTGAATTCTTTATTCTCTAATAACACTTTCTTATTTGGTTGCATAATATTCGTGAAATCTGTATGTTTGTTGCAACAGAAGTGTTTTTGCAAAATGTAGGAAATCCTTAACTTAAAAAAAATGCATTTAGGGTTCAATTAGGAGTATTTTAAAATTGGTCTGCTTAAAACTGACACATGAAAGGAAGTTTTCTAGGAAATTAAATTCAAATAAATTAGTATATTAATTTTCACAATTTGTTATGTTCAGGTGATCAGAAATTTCAAAACATTCATGTTTATGTCTAAACATATATAACTACCTTTTTCAAAGAAGCTTCTGTGTTAACTTTTTATATAAGCGTTTTCTCAATCAAATTATTTAAATTTTAACATTTTCAATGCACTTTATGGATATAATATCCAAGTTTTTATAGTTGTCGTCTCATCAAGTCTTTAATAATCATTTATCCATAATGGGTCAATGATGACTGAATAGGACATGTAAAAGTTACTTTAGTACCACGACTCACCTGGATATTGCAACTTACAAATAATTTATTTAAAGAAAATTGATTTAACAATAATATTTTATTAGATTTGTTATAAAAAATAAAAAATCTGTTCACATTTTAAAAACATCTGACATTATTTGTCATTTTTACAGAATTCTAACTTAATAAACTGCTGTAGAATTATTTTTTGTATTAAGAATGTGTTTTATTGAGAATTATTAAGGGCCTAACAGTACGCAAGAATTTATGATAACTAAAATGCTTGTCGCGTTATTCTTACTTCTCATTCAGTTATTTCTTAAAATTTCCACACCCGACTTGAACCAAAATACAGAGAAAAGTCTATTCTATTCACGTGCATTGTCGAATTTGAAGGAAAAGTTTTTTCATTTAAAAAATCTTACAAAGGACAGAAAAATCGACTAATTTAAAAAAAATCAATTTGTTTCGAATTTTTAATTATTATTGACTTTAAAAGAGGCTATTTGTTATGCCCCTTTTCTTTAGTAAAAGAAAATAATCTGGGGATATTTAGGTAAGGTGTGAAATTGTCCGCACATAGTATTTACTAGCCCAGAAGGAGTCGATGGTCGTGGGATTTTTACGATGACTAGAGAACTCAAGGTTGTTCTGAACTCTAAACAAAATTTATAAAAAGGCACCACTGGCTCTACCACAAAAAATATAACTAAAGCGGATAATGGTCTCACACCAACGGAACCAGACGTTTCGTTTACTATCCAGGTAATATTCTCCCAAAATCTAAATACAAAAACTTATCACCGACCACTGTTTACCTAAAGACAAAACTGGTTGCTAAATATAACCACAAAACACATAAATGCATACATGGTATTAAATCAAACAATCACAAATACATGAGACAAAAAACTTTTAATTAAGGCCACCAATTTGCATATATACACTAAATAATCATATTATACCTATACCCGAGTATCATAAACTATTGACTAGAAAAGAATACGTCACTTTACTAGACTTCTAGTACTGAATAATTATAATTTACACTTTTAGTCTATGATAACACTTATCTGTATCAAGTTCGTCGCATCGCTTTGGTCGATATTCACAGTGGTTATACTTCTGTACTAATGGATTGACTATATCTTAACTCACCACACGTCTGTTACCGCTACTGTATTATCAATCAGATAAGGTGAATATAACCCATGCCAATAACGAGTAGGCAGAAACCATATGAAGAAGGAAGAACGACGAAAAATAAAAGTTTCTGAAATAAATAAAACCTGTAATAACCAACCTGCACTAATGGCACGTAAAATCACAAAGGTAATTAACGAACTTACTCTGGAATTAAACGGCTAGAAGTGTTGTAGCTCAAACCTAGAAGTTAATCCAAAACGACCACTAGGTCACCAATGGAAATGTTTAAAGGGAATCAAAAATCCTCTAACAGAGCATCTAAAATATACTTACTACCAAAATATTCTAGAAAAAGAATTCCCGTTTAACAGCACTTAAAACGCCATACAATTTTAACTACACTAAATGTTATCAAAAATTTGCTTGAAATAAGAACCTCTAATCACCTTTTATCAATATTCCACTAGAAAAATGCAGTATGACCACAACAAAATTTTGAATGTAAATATAATTCAAGGCTGGGGTATTAAAAGTATAAAGTGTGGCTTAATCTACAGGAGAAAAATTTGTAATAAATCAAATTACATTAGTTCTAATGCTAACGAAAAAGAGACACGTAACACACTGCGTCCACTACATTTTCTAAAGCCAAAGTTGGTTCCACTCTGTGATACCAGAAACAAGACGCGATGATACACCCTTTCTTTTTCACTGACTTCCGTCTTTGTTACACAATTCCAACACCGTAATGAACAAAATTTTAGATTTCAAAGGATATTTTACATCCGTAAATGTATTAATGCTAATTGTTGATTAATTAATACAATTAATAAGTTAATGTACTGTAAATAGTAATTGTAGAAAAAGTAATTAATAATAAAACAGAAACAAACAAAAACCTTGATAAATGATATTCATTAAATAAGCTAAACACATCAACAGCCAACGTGTTGAATGGAAGGCGCGTTACATTTCCAATTACAAAACGCCGGTTCTAATCCCGGCAGGGTTGATTTTTTAATAAGATATTTAATATATTCTATAAATAAACAATTTTTGTATTTAATATTATATTTATAAAAAGGAATTACACATAACACAACATAAAATTAATGGAATAATTAATATCATTGTTCAAATGTATATTTATGTTAATTAAAAATAAATTAAATGATTATACATGCCATATGAGCATACAATTGTAAATTATTCCTATTTCTAAATATTATATATATAGTTAAAAAAATTGTTTATTTAATAAAACATTGAATATTTTTTGTATAAAATAATTTACTGCCTCCGGTGAAACGTTTGCTATTCTGTACGGCAAAATAAACAATATTAAACAATAAAAATTACACTTATTAGTTATTATACTTACGTTAAAAGATGCTCAAGATTACCACGGCTTGAGATTTAGCTCTATCTTACAAATTTTTAATTTCAGGTCGTAGGTATTGGTTCTGCAGTTGTCTAATTTATAAAGAAATGGATAAAGGTTTCAAAAACTCAAGAACATACACAAGAAGGGCGCCATCTGATTATGAAGCTTAATAATGATAATTAAATAGATCAAATAGATTAAAGAAATCTAATAAATCTGTCTGAAATCACTAATCAGAAAATGAAATCAGACCGATATAAATTTAGTGCAAAATATTAGTTAATTTTAACAAAGTCAAAAATTTAGTTTAATGAAGGTATGAATAAAAACTTTCGTAATTATATGGTTCTGTCTTACTGGTTTTAATTAACTTTAAAATCATATTTATTTGAGAAAACACCAGAAAAAAATATAAAAAGATTACAAATTTTAAACTCAAAAGAATTTAAATGATAGTTCCCTACCTAAGAGCTCTTTTACTATTGAAATGAATAAAAGTTGTATACTAAATTACGTATAAATGAAAAACAAACTGTAGAAATATTACAAAGATTCAAAGAGAATTTACATAAATATTTAACACTCAAAGAAATACATAAATCACTGTACCTGTAGTTGTCAATAATTTGCAAATCAAACCAACGATAAACTGCACAAATATGACTCCTGGATACATCAAACAATCGCCGCAGGCGGAAACTGGAATGTTCGTAGATTTTTCTTTCCATTATTCAAGGATGCAATGAATTAACCCTCGTAATGTCTGTATATGGTGAACCATTATTTATGAATTCACCCAAAATAAAATAACTGAAGGCAACCATAAAACTTTCATAAGATTTGGTTAATAATTTAGTTTTGATAACCATCGGCAAATGTTCGTTGTTTTCACGAAAACAACCCACTTATTATTTAAATCTGAACTGGATTTATTAGGCACATAACTCAAATTTTATTTTTAATCGAGATTTCGATCACTGAAGAGAAAGTCTGTAATTATTAATTTTTTTATTGATATTTCGGTACGAGAGTTATTTAAACGATAAACGATACAGTATACTTTAATAGGAAAAACTAGATTTCCCATTCTTCAAAAAACACAAACATCCGGAAAAGTATTTAACTGTATAACGGTACTTTATCAACCGCAAATTCTTGATTAATATCCGGACACTTAATTAAACGGTATGATTATTAACTGTAAATTTTCTTAAATAACCATGCACGGCATCCGATACCGGCAATTATACTGTATCAGAACTTAAAACTGAAGTGCGTCTCGGACCACCAACTAAAAGCAAGTCCTTCGGACCAACAACTGAACGGAAGTCCGCTTTAAAACTCAGGGTTCTTATTTCCGTGTAGGAATACATTACCAGATGCCAATCGCAACCAATAACGGGATCTCACTTCAAGAGCAAGTATTGATTTTTTCTTAAAAGCTGAAAGTTGCACGAGTCGCGTGTTTAGGCTTAACCAATCAGAGCACAGCAACTCAAAAGCAAGTATTGATTTTTTTTCTCTAAAACTACAAACGCCTCAAGCCCTCAAGTTATTATTTTTTTTAAACACATATGGGTAACCAAAGAGATTTTTTATAATTCTACGATTTGAAACCAACCTTTTTTAAAATAAGTTTATAGGGTTGTTTATATCGAATGCTAACAAGTTTGCATTTTAAAAAGAATTCAAATTTGCAGAACCGGACTTAAGATTTTTGTAAATATGTTGACAAAATTACATTTATTCAGAGCTGATAAAAATATACCGTTACACCGGGAACAGAACCCGCGTTATATAAATAGAAATTTAGCACGTTTTCCACTCGGCCATCCTGGCTATTCATGTCTTTTGCTTCTTTAAGGAATGCCATTTATCATGTTTTTTTGTTTGTTTGTTTTATTAATTATTTCTTAATGAGTTTTTATAATATTACTAACTACAATACTTTAACTTATTAATTGATTAATATTAATTAATATTAATTCATTTAGGCATGTAAAATATGCCTCAAAATCTAAAATTTCCTTTGTTCTGATGTTGAAATTCTTTAACAAATAGGGGAAATGAGTACGAAAGAGATGCATGATTCCCACTACTCAATGTGGGCGTGTAATTTTAGTAAACGGATCCACCTACATTACAGAAGATTATTTGAAGGTTATGTCAAAAACGGTGAATGCTAGTATAGGCCCTTAAGGTCCAAGTGTACCCAAAAAACGTGTGTTGTTTGTTTAATAAATAATATAATAATGTGATAACTTTGGTTTTAAGTTAATAGTCGAGGAATGTTAAAAACTTGCTTACCTAACATGTTTTGGAAAAAAAGTTTTTTAATTAAATTATTTTACGTGTTATACGTGAAAAATTAATTTTGGCGAAACTGTGCATTCAAAATTAATCAAAATAATACCACTTATATTTCATAGTATTTGAACTATTTTCCCAAAATTTTAAGAAAATCGTATGTCTAGGGACTAAACTATTATCTCTTTTTTGCCAAAAAAGCAGTTTTTTTTGGCAAAAAGCAGGTTTTTTGGAAATAATTTAGTCGCTAGACATACGATTTTCTTAGAATTCTGGGAAAATAGTTCAAATACTATTAAATATAAGTGGTATTATTTTGGTTAATTTTGAATGTACAGTTTTTCTAAAATTAATTTTTCACGTATAACTTGTGAAATAATTTAAATAAAAATTTTTTTTCCAAAACATGTTAGGTAAGCAAGTTTTTAACATTCCTAGACTATTAACTTAAAACCAAAGTTATCACATTATTATATTATTTATGAAACAAATAACACACGTTTTTGGGTACACTTGGACCTTAAGCTTGAAAATTAAGCGAACTGATTTGAAATTTGTTAATAAAATATTATTGTTCAACTTTATCAATTATAATGTTAAGTCAGTTATTGAATCAATAATAACTTACAAATATAATACCATACAGTTTCTATAGATTCTAAAGGTCAATTTAATAATAAATCTATTTAATTAGTTAATTTTAATTAAAGATCACTAACTTGGTAAGCTTACTCTTCTTAAGAGTATTTGCGTCGACTTATACTTATGTATAATTTTAAATATGAATATTCTGCGAATGCTCAGATTCTGATTGGCCGGCTGAGTGGGCGCTCCTTCGGAGCCGCACTAACGCTCGTGGTTGCAGTAAAAGCACCAAAAAAGTATAATAGGGACAGACGCACGCTAGGTCCATGTACCATACGCATAATCCTGTATATTGTTGAATCTTATTATGGTTGGTGTATTTTATTTCTAAGGCTTTTCTTGTTTTCTCTTTTCTTTACTTGGGTTTTACCAACAATAGAAATAAAAATTATCAGCAGTTACCTCCATAATCAGTAACTGTAAATACTTCGGAATTTCAGGTTCTATATGTTAGTACAGTACAGGAAAGGACTTCAAGTGTAAGCTGACTGAATTTTATGTTGGATTTGACAACAAATGCGGCTTGTGGCGATTCTGACTTTCTCAAAATAAAATCGTTTCCACATATGATTTGGTATGTGATGTGGCATGTTAAAGATGGCGAAAAAAATTCTCATAAACTTCCGTCTTTCCACTTTCCAACTTTCAGTAGACTTTTTAGGTTTTAATCTTCAGTTTTCGTATTGGTTTCAAGAATCTAGTTAGTCTTCTTATTCTGCGTTGAAATCCAGCCAGACTACAGAAACCAGATTTCTTTGGTGTACTGTATGAAGACTAATGTTTTATTTGTAGCCTTAATAGTCTAGCGACCAGCTTACCGGGATATCCCGTGGCGGCAGATCTAGTTAAGATCTTCTGCAGTTTTCCTTAGTTGTAACATAAATTAATGTGGGATTTCTGCTACACCATCTGTAAGTCGACTGCAGCCGCATGATAGGCCTGCGTAATAATAATAATAATCGCTGCTCTCACATAAGCTTCGCAGCTTCTGGGGGCCTGGTTCGCCAGGCTATGAATAGTAGTAATAATTATTATTATTTATGTCTGTAATTAATTGACTATTAAGAGCTTATTACTCTGTGAAATATTAGTTAATATTTTATTATTTAAATTATGTTCTTGGTTTTCTATTAAAAGGTCTTAATATTTACAATTTTCTAACATGACTTCTGTAACTTTTTAATAATTTCATACAGTTCATAGGTTGCAAATACCAGCTTATTAATATTTTATTGAGCAGACATTTTGAAATATCGGTTTCTCTAATATGGTCTGTGGTAAGCTTACCTTTTTCAATGAGTATTTGCATTTACTTACACCTTTTGATATCTGTAATCAAGATTTAATTGTTCCACTCATACTTCAAGTTTTAGTAATTTTTACATTATTAACTATAACATTTTTTTATTAAGCAATTATTATAACTTTTATTATTATTTTAATTAGATTGCTGGTTACATTTTTAATAGTGTTATTATTTAGCAATATTATCATTGCTTGATTCTGGATTAGGTACACTTAATGGAGTATAGCCGTTATTGCTTCTACTTACTTTTCTTTTTTCTCTATCAGCTGTTTGGAAGAATAGTGTGGAATCACTAAACCATGTAATGATGTTGGGTTTTTGGGCATAAAACTAGCGTAAAAGATGGTTCCAAAAACGTCGTGTTCACTTAGACACTTTAGCTTAAATCTTTGAACGTGTTTAGCAACTGACTTAAAAAAATGCTTTCTAAAAAATTATTCGTATTACAAAAAAATATATATAGCAACAAAACCAAAAACCAAACCTACAAATCTAATGTTAATAATGTTAAAGAAATATCCTTTAAATAACCCCATGATCCACGCGGCATCTAAAGTCATCTTCATACCACCATAAAATGTAGTTTATATCAAAATAAACATGCACAAAAAAAGAAAGAAGTACTTAAAGCTTTTTTTACTATAATAGCCTTCAACGTATATAGGAGGTTTTATACATACATTACTTAATACAGGGTGATTCAAATTGATTGAAGACTGTTTGAATTTACCGCCACGTTCAATTATTGTTACGTTGGTAATACAAATATTTTTCAGGCCTTCTTTTATTTTACAGTGGCGTCTCAAAAATAATATAGCTTATAAACTTTATTAATTTTAAATAATAAACTTATCTGACAATAAAATCGTCTAAAAAACTGTAGTTCTGAAAAAAATTGTTTTCTAAAAGAAGACAACAGACAAAATACAGCAAAAATCCAATGAGAACCTGGAACAACGATGTAAACGACAAAGTGACGAGTTGTCGCTGTAATTTGACGCAACGCAACGGATTTCAATAGTGCTACACTAACAATGTGAAATACACTAAAACCTACGGCGCGAAATTCAAACAGTCTTCAATCAATTTGGATCACCCTGTATGAACTTACATAGTCAAATTATTCAAATCAAGAACATATAATTGAAAGAGAAGACGTTGTCCACTATCCTTTCAGCGAAGGAAATTAAATGTAAATAAGTAGTAAATACATAAAGAATCGTGTATAGAACTTTGAACAAACATAAAGACTGAGCAAAAGCTATACTTTATTGTGCAAGCTTACAGTTCACTATTTCTCAAAGAAGGTAGTTTGAATATTGCGAGTTTTTGTAAGAACTTGTCATAAACATTTTTTTTTAATTATTATTTTTATTTTACAGGTATACCATCACTGCCTCTTTGGTACGCGTTTCGATTTCCTTTGTGCCAATTACACAGCATTCGATCAAAAGACTTTCATCTGCCATTTTGTTTCAGAAGTGGATTGCAATAATTCCCGCAAATACTGGCATAGGTATGTACATATGCAATAACGGCATTATTTACAAGGTTTCCATTATTTAATATAATCTCTCTAATGTAGGAACGATGCCCTATATGAAGCGGCTTCCACTACTACAACACCAAAACCACCACCTGTTGTTATTTCTCCAGCTTTAGATCCTGCAAATAGAAGGCCGTCTCCGGCTGTAAGAAGACCAAGACCATCTAGAAGACGGCCACAGTACGATTATTATGATGAGGAATACGATGAGGATGGAAGAGAGGATTATTATGAAGAACCTCCACCAAGACGACGACGAAAACGTCCAAGGCCTTATCGTCGACGACCAATTTATGACGACGATTACGAAGATTATGAAGATGAAAGATATGAAAGGAGAGGTTCTGGAAGACGCAATGGAGACGACAATAGAAAACCACCGTATGATAGAAGAGATTCTGATGACCGCCGAGGCGGTGAAACTGATAAACAAGAATATGATTCAAGAAGAGAACCTGGAAATAGACATAATCTAGAGGTTGATAATAGATCATCTGATAGAAAGCAGCCTGACGACCGTCCTGCTAGAGATAACGACAAAGATATTAGAGATAGGGATTATGATAGAAGAGAAGTGGAAGATCGCCGTATGAGAGATGATGATAAACCATATGATAGAAAAGGGTCAGATGATCGACGTAACAGGGAAGGCGACAGAAAACCGCCCGACAGGAAAGAGTCCGATGATCGACGTAACAGGGAAGATGAAAGAAAACCGTATGATAGAAGAGAATCTGATGATACTCGTGTTGATGGCGGTGATAGAAAACAATATGATCGAAGAGACTATGATGATCGCAGGTATACCGATAGACCTAATGAAGGTAAACAATATAAGGATGATAGAAGACGAAATTACGATGACGACCAAAGTTATAGATATGACAGAGACCGAAGAAAAAATACTGATCGTAAACGAAGACCTGATGATGATTACAATGATCGCGACGATCGTAGATCAACTCAAGATAAAAGTTCTGGCAATGATAGACGTTCTGAAAAACGAAGACCTAATGTTGATCAGAGCTCAAGTGATAGACCTAGAAAAAGCCAGAGAAGGCCATATGATGACGAACTTTACGAGGACAGAGACGATGATAGGCGAAACTACAATCGACCTAGGAAAAATGAAAATAAAGATGATGTGCAACCCCAAAGCGATAAACGTTCACCAGAAAGTGATGGAACACCTTTAATTAAACCGAACAGTAACAGTGGCAGTAGCAGTAGCAGTTCTGTTTTCAACCAGCCCAGAATGCCTCCCCGAATAAGACTTCCAGTTCCAAAAAACGAGCAAAGTAAGTTTTCTCATAAAACAGTAACCGAAAAACCCGCCCCCAAAAAACCAGAAGACGAGGATGAAGAATATTATGATTATGAAGACGAACCACAGCCACCGAAACCTACAACTTCACGACCTACTAAAAAGCCTCAACCAGAGCCAAATGAAACCAGAAGATCTAACAAACATGCTAATTCTGAAAGAGATGAAAAACGAGAAACAAGAAGACCATTAGGATCAGCTTCGAGGCCCCGCGTACAAATGTCTAGAAAACCTGCACCTGAAGCTGAAGATGAATATGCAGAAGATAAACCACGTTCAGGTGGACATAGTAGACCTAGATATGATTTAGACAATAGAGATAGTAAGACTGGTTCAAATAGTAGAAATCGTGCTCCTGCAAAAGATGATTTTGAAGTACCAGAAAAGGACGATGAAGATGGAAAGTCTGTCGCGTCAAGACATATGCCCGCTAATAAAGAGCGTAATACAAGCCAGCACATACCTAAATTTATAGCTAAAGAACGAAGTAGAATTGATTCCAGAGACAAACCAAAGTCTGAGCCAATAAGTTCAACCACCACAACAACTACAACTACCACTAAGGAACCGCCTAGGGAACGACATGAACCTGTTGTTAAGGTAGTTAAAAGACCATTTTTACCTAGTCGTGGAGGCAATCCTTATTCTGCTAGAGGTTTGCAACCCGTAGGTGCAAAAGCTTTAGATAGTTCGAACAATTCTCCTTCTGTACAACAGGATTCTAATACTTCAAATAAACCATTAGATTATAATGACAACATTGAAAGTGATCCACAACCAATTAATAGATATAATGCAGAATCATCAAGATCATCTAATTACAATGAACCAAGACAAAATTACAAACTTGTCTCTGCATCTATTTCAAATACCGATGACACAATAGATAAATACAACAATCCTGTCACAGACGACTCTACAGTAATAAAGAATGGTAGGCAATTTCCAACTTCTACTGAACCAAAAACGAATCCCTTCGTAATAAATGAGCAACCAGTCGAAAACTATAAACGTAGGCCTTCTGAACCAGAAGTTTCTTCGAGAGGATCTTATGAAACCCCTTACAGAGTGACTGAAGCTAAAGAACCACCGCCACCACCTGAGGAAAAGCCATTTAAACCATCGCCAATACTAATAAAAGTTCCAGTTCGTGTGAAATACACAAACCCTATCAGCAGTACTGATGATGAAGAATTTAGGCCGGTTTCAAACCGACCACAATCTGCACTTCGACAAAAACCCAAGAATTATGAAAACCTTCGAACAACAGAGAAGGCTGTTGTTCCAGAAAGAAATCCTCTTGACATAAATGAAAATGAGTATGATGTAACTTTGAACGATGCTTTAAATCCAACTATACCAAATTTACCAATTCGCAATTTCCCTGCTAGTTTTAGTGCTGATTCTGATTATACCTATAGTTCATTTCAGAGACCGAGATATGATGTAGCATTAAACCAGGCTTCAGAAAACAGATATCAAGTAAGAGCACCTAGTCAAAGGATAGAAACTGTTCAACCATATATTGATGGAGATGGAAAAAAATATACTATTGCTCCTAATGCCCAATACAGTTTAGCATCAGACCAAATTTATCAAACACAAAATTTTAGATCAAGTCCCCAAATTACTCAAGCTCAGACACATGCCTATTACACACCGTACTAAATTTATAGGATTCATTATTAGTGGATCGTAAGTCTTTAAACAAATTAAAAGGTGCCTTTTTAAATGTTAATTATGATAGGCCTTTGAATGTAATGTGATGTGCGTTGAATAATAAATCCATAGAGTAGAGTTTACCAACGTAGATAAATTTAGAAAAGATTGACTTAGAAATGATTGTGATTTGTGATCTCGTACTACTGATGTGAAAGGATAGGAATCTTACGAGTGTTTTATAAAAAATATTTTGGTAAATTGTACTATTGTAAATTGTTTTTTATATTATTTTTATTATATCTAATATAATGAAATATGAAATGACGTACTATAGACTTACGGTTGTGTTTAAAGCATTAGGCAGTTGGATTTGAAGAAACTATAAATGTGGTATGTTATTAAAGATTGTGATTATCAAATTGGTTTTTTATTATTCTTTTTCTTATTTATTGACTTGATAAGATAAATATCTTTTTTTTTCTAATTTTCTAATCATGAACTTGTTACTCTTTATTATATTGTTATGTCGATAGTTTTGCTATACCACTGAAATTGAATTTTTCAAATTCAACTTTATTTATACTTAAAGTATTTGTATCCATTTGTAAAATAAATAAGATAATAGTTATTTAACAATAAAAATATCAAAAAATTATTTATTTATTAAATTTATTTACTAATCCCCTCCCCCCAAGTAGCACAAAATATTGGGCAAACACTGTGTCAATATATTATAAACATTGCAGCAGAGGTTAATAAAAATTAATTATATCAGCTTTAAAATGTATCTGTAGGACTAATTATCCCTCCGAACAGCTCTGGGTGCAAATAAATTTGTTAAGTAAAAGAATATATACATATAGATAATGTACTACAGATAACATGCAATTCATATATTGTATATAACAACTTTAACTACAGAACTAATTAAGAATTTTATTAAGAATGTTCATATAATAAAGAACAATAACACTTATCAACTTCTATAAACAAAGGAATGCTAAGAAGTTATCGCTGGGGCAGGCGGATAACGCCAATTCGTGTTAACGGTATATAAAACCTTGGATGGAGAATGCAACACGATGTTGACACCAAAAATTGAAAAGTTAAAATAGTACAAACAAAAAAAGTATGTATCAGTGATTTTTATTTCATAATTAATTTTGCAACTGATCATGATTTTACTACTAGGTGTAGGGTAGGTGGAGTTCGCCTTTTCCAGCATGGAAACACAAGGAAAATGGGTTTATTTCAAATTACAAGACTTTAGGTAACTAACGTTGTATGATAGCTCAGATAACGCTTTATATATTAAATTAATTAAAAACTATTATTAATACCTAAATTCCCACATTAACCATTTCCGCCAGATGATAAATGATTCCTGAATAGATATATAAATGTATAGTTGCTTGCTCTAAAGTGAATTAGCATGGTTTTAGCGTTATTATAACTTAGCCCCTTGGCATGGAATTATTAATAGAGTCGCTACAAATTAAATTAGCTTTACTGATTACTATTGGTAAAAAGTAGCTACTTAAATGATCAACCATGAATTATAAGTGGAGACACCACGAAAATATAAATAAAATTGATAATCTCGCGGACGCTGCTGCTGGTGGAAGTGCCTTTGGGTCGTAGAAAGAGACAAACCACCTGGATGGGGAATTCTCGGTTACGGAAGGTGTCTTTAATGTAAATCCACCTGCAATGTATTCCCAAATTTCACCAACACTGCATTTACGGGAAAGAGAAGAATCAATTAGCCAAGAAAGTTTGCTTGAAATGATAGCTACAACTTACCCCCTTAGTTGGGGACGAAGACAACTACACTAAACGGTAAGATTGCCAAGGTCCCATCAAATGGTAGGAACAATAGAGCGTAAACTAGTCACACAGTCGACTTTAAGTCCTCTAAACAGGCCTTTAAGGACGAGGTCGGCAAGTGACCGAAGTAGAAATTTTTGTATCAATCGAAAGAATATTTCGATACAATTAAAAAAATAAGATTTAACCCACGATTTCTGATTATTAGTTTGATACATTAACCGCTAGACCAATTCGGTGTAGAGCTTCAAGCTTTTCCTTATACCTTGCTACTAAAACCGTTAAACCAATAAGCTTTTTAAGAATTTTTCTTAATAATCTTTGATGTTTTTCGTAAAGTTTAATATGTTCTTGACGTAAAATGAATTCTTCTTTCGATTGATACCAAAATTTACACTTACATTTATAAGGGTACAAAGTTAGGAGGAAAATGATATAATTCTATTGGATTTCCTATATTATCGCTTACAAATAGTACACTGTCAGCTTATAGGAATAAGAAGTAGAGACACTTGCTACCGGCGTATTTGATGTTTATGTTAATGTCAACCGCTATTAAAGAGTATGGCGTTTCTTTTAGCTAGCAGCTAAGAGATGGCAATGCAAAAGGAGACAGATCATATATAGATACAAAAATACAACAGTTTACACCCACAATTAATTTTTATGAATAAATTATATTATTAGATGTAAAATACACTTGATGTATTGCAAAATAAATTATTGGCACTATTAGAATGCGACCTATGATCTACATAATTTACACTTACATACATATACATATTACCATGATATTGGTAGTTTAAAAATAATAATAATAGTAACAGACAGACAAAAGATGATTTGTATAAAAATGATGCAAAAGCAGACACAATTTATAACTTGCTTACCTTATAATAAAATCATGATCAGGCTAAATGTATTGAAGTAGTGAAAAGCTTTACTTGCAACAGAATTGACACTCTCTCAGGCGGGTAGCTTTAAAGGTTTTCTAAATTCTTATTAAATATGGCCAAATAATAAAGAAACACATCTAAGATAATAACAACACAATTTTATATTTTTATTAACACAAAATAACGAAACAACAAAAAATATATAACTTATACCAGAAGAATTGTTTTTCTTTTATGTGAATTAAAAAGACTGAAATTTCTCTTATGTATGACCTTTTTATTTTAAATTTACAAAGGAAAACTCTTAATACACAGTTATATCTTTTTAATTCTTTAGTTAAATTTAATTAATCCCAAAATAGTTAAGTTTCGTTTATTTGGAGATTAATAATTTAAAAGATATATAATAAACTATAAAAAAGTTATTTTTAGGATTATAATTTGTTATAACTTTTTTGGTATCATACAGTATTTCTTAAACAAATAAAAACATTAACTAATGAAAAACTCACGTTTTTATTTTAATTATTAACCTTGTAATAATTTAAATCCAAGAAAATATTCAAATTATTATTGTTTTTTTAAACTGGTGCCGCAAGATCACCAACTTTATTTTTCAAATTTCCTTTTTCAAATTTAAACCTTAAATTTATCTATGGTGCCAGCTGCTTGCTTTCAGTGATGTTTGACAAAGAAATCAGCAAACATGTATCATCGATCTATATACAATTAAATCCATATAAAACAGGTTTTACAAATCGGAATTCCAAAGCCAGATATTTTTTATAAATCAATGGTAAGTAAAAATTGCATGTATTGCTTATTAAATATTTTTGTGTTGGTGAATTCTATCTAATCAAATCAAATATCATGAAAATATGTATCTATAATTAGGTTTTATAATATACAAATGAGAGACACATACAAAATTACAATAATATCCATGTGTATGTAAATATATTTTTAGATGAAGTTAATTTTTATTAAGTTGATTAAATATTTTGAATGCAAATTCATATAAAAAAAATTTTTTTTATAAAATAAAACCTAGACAGTAGAGAGTCCTGGGTTCGATTCCCAGCCAATACGAAAAAATGTTTCTATATGAATTTGCATTTAAAATATTATTTATGTAAATACCTATAACTACTAAAAAATCATGCCTCCGCATTATAAGTTTTCGATGAACCTTCTAACCAGATTCTTTACTGTTTTTGAAATCTTTATAAACTTGAGTCTATAATAAAGTCGCATTCGACAATATAACTTTTTATATAGTATACATGAGGAAACTTACTGCATAGATGATTTAATTTAATTTTATAATTTTAAAAAGACTTATTAAAGATCTAGCAACTACTTGATTATTTACAATTACAATTGATTCAAAATGTTGCTTAAAGATTTCTTCTAAATCACCTATATAAAAAAGGAAATTATCATATATAAATTGGTGTTAAATTATACATAACTAGAATGCAAATTCATATATAGAAAAATGTATCACTTCGGCTGGGATACATACGACTCTCAGTCGGGGTGATACTTTTTTCTATATAAATTTGCATTCAAATTATAATTTAATGTAAAACATTTATTAACAAATAAAAATTAACCTTCATCTTAAATTGATATATATATATAAATTACCAAATAGTTAAGTATTTGTGGTTTTATATGCTTTGATGTGGCATAAAAGTATTGTTTCATCCAACCCTTTATGCGAGTTTTCAACCATATTAAATGCAAAAAATTGATTAAATATAAATTAAAATTGGAACGTTGTATTAATAATTGAATTTACAGCCGCCAATATCAAATAGAACGCCAAGCCATGTAATATTATTAATTATATACTTCTGTTTAGGAGTAGGTACATACTTACCTTTTTTTAAATTAATGATTGTATATAGACTGTATAAATTAAAATTAACGGGTTTTCAAGTAAAGTTACAACTTTACCTTGAAAACCATAAAACCTTGAAAAGGTAATGACTATGGTCATTACCTTTTTGTTTCAATAAAAAAAAACTTCAGTAAACTTTAAATATTTATTAGAATGAAATAATCAATAAAAAAATATTTTTATCACTGCAAGTTTTTACAGTGGGAAAATCCCCTTCACTATTATTAGGCATCATTTTTATTAATTACTAATTGCAGGGCAATTTTTCCGATATCTACACCTGTGGCATTAGAAATTAAATTGCATCTTTTCTTCTTCTGTTTCCCACTGCAGAAACGTGCAGTGATAAAAATTATTTTTTTATTTTATCTATACAGATTTTATTATAGGAGTTACATCGCTCTGCAATTAGCACTTAATAAAAATAATACCTATTAGCGAAGGCGATTTTCCCACTGTAAAAACATGCAGTGATAAAACTTATTTTTATTCATTATTTCATTATAATAAATAAATATTTAAAGTTTACTAAAGTTTCTTTTATTAAAACCAAAAGGTAATGACTATGGCTTTCCTTGAAAAAACGTTAATTTGGATTTGCCGTTTGTTTTTTTTTTAACTTATACAATCTATATAATAATAATAATTGCTACAACCCATAGCCTGTGGAAACCAGGCCCCAGAAGCTATAAGCTTGTGCGGGAGGGAGGGGGTGATTATTATTATTACGTAGGCCCTAAATGCGGCTGCAGCCAACTTACAGATGGAACATATGCAATCATTAACTAAAAAAAGTTAATTATGTATTTATCTACTTCTAATCAGAACTGTAATTAATAATATATTTAATATTAATTTGCACATATCCTATCGAATTGAAGTCAAGACGCTGCACAAAACGCATGCGTTAAGTTCAGGATTAGTTTAGTGATAACTCGGGGGCTAGACGCTTGTCCTGTTGGGGTGAGTGTATTCAACTTTATTTTAAGCGTAGGCCTCTTCAGCCAGGTTGGCAGACCATTTATTATTAAACAAGTTTTAATAATAAATGGCCAGGCAAACGGGGTGACTTTTGTGGTTATTATTAGCAACACTAAAAATAATGGTGTACTTGTATTCCTCGATAATTTCACATTCATGGCTCTTCTTTTGTTGTTTGTTATCGGCCATACAGGCATGTGGAACATGTTGGTATGGGCGATAACGTTAGTATGTAGAAAATTAAGATGATGGAGACGATGTTGTAAAATTGTTGGATAAATGAAGTTGAGATGCAGTTGGCACTAATTGTTGATGCCGATTGATTGTTTGTTGTAATGGTAGAAGTTGTTGATGAAATCGAAGTTGGATTGCAGTTGACGAATTAAATATGTAGATATTAACAAAAAAAACAAAGCTTTTATCAGAACCACCCTCAAATATGGCTTTCGAGGTGTCTTTGTGTGACACTAAGCAGAAAGTCGACTAACACTTTCGGTCCATTCCACTTATTTACCCTCTTGGTTGTGACTAACAGGTCAACCCGGGATGGGAACGTAGAGATAGGGACAGGTAGCCGTTAGTAGTAACCCGCACGACGTTTCTCAATCGCCGGGGAGTTACCAACCACGGGCCTAACGACTGCCGGAAAAGGAGGGTGACTGTTCGCAGCTAAAGACAGCGCGATATCCTGCCACCCAACAAGCAGGACAAGGTGCCGTTAGTTGTTCGCCCGAGGGCTGGAAGTGAGGGTGGTTCCTGGACCTAGGCTTAATCGACCTACCGGTCTGTGCTACCGGTTAACACGTAACACCACACAAACTAACCGAGCACGGTCGACGGCTGCAGAGTGGCCGCATGAATAGCAACTCTACTGGGGTTTGCAGCACCTAGATGCTAATCACAGGTATCTTCAAACAGGTTAATTTGGGTCAAGCGCTCTGTGTATAATCACGCCGAGAGTGCTCTTCGTTGATCTATCTCGTGAAACAGATCAATTCAGATCGAAACAAAAAAATTAACCTCTAATTCATTCGCTGCGTTACTTTAACTGAGAAATGGATTCTTAAAGTATTTTTAAGAATGTTTCTTCTGAAGAACAAAACTTGTTTTTTGATGTGATCATTTTTATTATTATAACGTATTACCATCAATGGTGTTTTTATTTTAAATACATCAAAAAACTACGATTATAAAAAGATTTCCCAACTAAATTAATTCTAACAGAAAAGAAAGTTTCGAGATTTTCAGTACACCTCGGCGCTCGGCTAAAGCTTATGTAGAAAATTGGCGCAAACTTCAAATTTTTCTATTTACAAGTAAATAGAGAGATTAAACCAGTTTCCGACTTTTCATGAATTATTTCAAAGTAAAATCATATTCTTACTGGCCTGAGTGGCCTCTTAATTTTATTATCAATTGACGTTTTTTTACTTTTGAAAATAATTATTATTGAGGAACTCTAGTTGATAACAGTAGTAATAAATCTAGTTACTTTCTTTACTACTGGCGCTACTAACTAAAGAGGAAATATGACCACTACAAGGAAATGTAAGATTACTAATTAGTATTTGTATAAACGTAAAGGTTAGTAAATTAGAATGAAAGTTATCTTATTAATTGTTATCACTTTAATTAGTTTTTCCACGTGCGAATAATTATTATAGCTGTTTAATATAAACAATACGTAAATCATGGATTTTGCAAAAAAGCAACTCGAGAAATACGGATGGCAAGAAGGTTCGTCACTGTTATAACATTCAAATATTTGAATCTTGGTTATTATTTAACTAATTAATAATATCCTTTTTTTTTAAATTATAGGTAAAGGTTTAGGTAAAAATGAGAATGGAATTACAACTGCTATAAAGCCAAAATTAAAATTTGACACTGCTGGTGTCGGTCATGACAGCTCCGAACAATTCACCAGTAATTGGTGGGAAAAGCTTTACAATAGTGCAACAAACAATCTAAATGTAAGTTTATTGTATTAAGGTGCTTTACTCTTGTAATTCAATAAGATGTTTATCGTTTAAACTAATTGGAATATTATAAAGGATCAAGAATAAAACGTACTGTATTATTATTAGGTTATAATAATTGATGAGCGTAATGAGTGACCAATAAATCAAATTTTAAGTTCTCAAAGTCTTTTCGAATGATACTTTTCTGCTGTCAGCTGTTGTACCTAATAATAATAATACTTTATTGCCCAACAGAAAAAAAAAAGTTTCTGCCAGCAATACAACTTTTTATTGTTCAACTACATCTACTAATATACCTACTTCTTAAATCGTCTTTACATGTAATGTGTAATAATCTTATAGAATGTCAAAATCTTGCAATATTAATCATTGTACTTACTTTAACAAATCGGGTAATTCTGTGTCAAATCAACACAGTGATTTTACCTCACCATCTCAGATTTTAAAGAGATTGGTAGTCACATGATGACGTATTATTGACAAAAATAAAAATTTTTGTTAATAATTTCTCAAAAGCGCATCTTCAAAGAATTCCAGATAATAGTTTGTACTGTTAATGTTCATTTGAATATATCGTAAAGCATACCTAACCTTACTTTTGTAATTTGATGAGAGATTTCAATTTAACATAACAAAAGTGAGGTTAATATATTTTGTGGTATGTCCACACTGAATGTTTCACAGCCACCATTGACGTCGAATTAAGAAAATATATATATCCATTATAAATACATTTTTACTTATTAAATAGTGGCGTAAGCTCAAAAATATCATACAATACTTATTGTTAAATGCTTACAACAGATCTTAAAAAATTTTCTTTGAAGAGATGAATTAATAGAGTCCCAAGTAAGAATAGTCTGAGAAAGTCAGCCCGCATATGTAACAAAGGTAACAAGGATGTTAATTTTATAAGGCGCCACCAGCTTTAAAACCTTCGAAACCTAAACTGGAAGGCCAGATAACAAAAGTACCGAGTAACTCATGAACTTGTTTGACCAAACGTAACAGGCTTGTTGTGTTGTTCATCATATCTCTTGTTACGCAAAAAGTTTTGTAGCCCCAATCGGGTTTAATAATCTTTTTCACCTGGAATTTATAAAAATCACCGATAAATTCACGAAAAATGGAAATTTACTTTTTATACTCCAGTAAGTGAAACGCAAGTAAACGCACGTCAAAGCGTACACTGCCTAATACAATTTTGCAAGCTAAGACCTGTTAGAAGCCATGGTAGCTCAGTGGGTATGGCACTAGACTACCAATCTTGAGGTCTTGGGTTCGAATCCCAGGAATGATACATTAGAATTTTTAAATATCTAAGACTTCCAGGTCGACTCAGCCTGTGAAATCATTTCCTGGGGTAATAATAGGCAGCCGGTGTGTAAAGCTAGCCATTTTACCACCCTTGAGTACAGAACGGCTGGAATCCCAATGGGCCTTCATGACCTGTAAAAGGGGACTTATTATAAGACCTGTTACCAACAGGTGACCGGTTCTAGCATTAATTTAACGTGTTTAGTGTAAATTTATCTTTGATGTATATTGATGTGTAGTGAATTGAACTTTTTTTGAGCAATTTCTCTATGTTGGACCTTTTTTAAATCAAAATATAAAATTCCCGATAAAGTGGGATATTCGGGAATATTCCCAGATATATTTCCAGGAATATTCCCCAAAAAATAAATTCCGGGTATTTACCCATTACTAGGGGCCCTTCCCAAGAGTGCATGTCTCCATTACACAAAAGAGCTTCACACTCAAAGTTGATATGGATAGCTGTTTCGTTCACTTCATTGCTGATGCTGCAAGAACCTACTTACGTTAAAAGTGTATAGTATCAGCAGACTATTTTATAAATTATTTGCCGTTGCACCAATCATAAAAGTGATTGTACTCCGCTCTGTAAGATAAAAGTTTATTCATATTACATCAAGTGTAAATATACAACAGCATAATGAATAATTACATTACAAAAATCAACGACCCCAACACACTGAGGCCTTGCTACCTCAGCAAAATCGGATCCTTCTTACAAGAGAATCAAGGGTAATTCCATGTCAAGTGATCCAATGAGTTGTACCTCACCACATGAGTTGTACCAACTGTTATACAGTGTTTGGGTGTTCGGGAGACCACACGACGTTCACCCATAAAACTGGCTGTCTTCTACCCTATCCTTGTTTCCTTGGAAACTGGGTAATGGAGGAAGCTGTCAGGTCAAGTGTGTGGTAGAGAAATTCGTGAGAATTCTCGACGGTTACTCATACCGATCAGGGGGAGCCCTGGTATATGATACCGGTGTGGGCGGATTCGAATCTCGCCTTGGATAAGGTCATTTATGGTCACCAATGAAACCTGCTGTTTGACCGAGGTCATTTATGGTCTCCAACGGAACCCGCTGTTTGACCGAGGTCATTTATGGTCATCAAAGGAACCCGCTGTTTGACTGAATCCTAAGTGAGGAGAAGCGAAGTGAGGTTTATCCCGGGCAGATGGGAAACTGCATGCCGCCAGGTAAATGTGCTTAGGAGCTATCCCGACCACCCTATGATCTATCTGGACTGCAGCCGGGTACAGCGGTTGGAAGAAGCTCTGAAAGTCATTACACTTAAGGAGAGTTGAAGTGAATACATAGCCTCTCACAATCAAGACAACTTCACCTTAACGGGTACACACTGGGAGTCTATAACGTGTAGACTTAAACGAAGCTCTGTCGAGGGCCCACCAAGCCTATAATTTGGTAGATCGGGGTGGCAAAACCATTTAAAAACCAAGTCCTGCCACAATTGAGGTTGGATTCGATCGGGCAGTGGCCCCAACCCCTGTCTCGGGGAGGAGCTTATGAAGGTATGAAAGAGGACTGGAGGGCTCTCTCTATTCAACTGAGTTAAGTTGGGGGAATAGTCCTATTGCTGGACGAGGTACTTAGCCCCGTATGAAAGAGGACGGGAGGGTGCCGGCGGGTGAGCACGTGTTAAGTCAATCGCTCCGGTACTAGCCTGGATAGCTAGTAGAGGGTGGATAGGCAACCTCGCTCCGACCAGTGAGCAGACTGGGAGCAATTGCTTCGCAATTGCGCGCTGATTGGGCGTATCCCAATCACTTCCTCTTGGAAGGAACATGGGGGTATGTTGATACGGGTACCCCACGTAAAACAAATTATAATAATCGGTTATACAGTGGTACCTTGGTTTACAAGCATAATTCGTTCCGGACATGTGCTCGTAATTCAAAGCACTCGTTAATCAAAGCAAATTTTCCCATAAGAAGTAATGGAAACTCAGATGATGCGTTCCACAACTATTTATTATTCATATAAAAATGATACAAAAATACATATACTATATGTATACGTAAAAATAAAACAAACGATCACGCGCTCGCCTCTGTAATTTAACTGATAAGATAAACAGCAGACGAGTTTGAAAGGTTCTGTAGTCACAAATTGATTTTATTTAAGAAGAACTAACATGATGCTTAACGTGTACATATTCGATTAAATTGATTTAATTTTCCCTATTTTGTACTTCTAATGGGTTATAACAAAAAATTTGCATAATTACTTTTCTTTAAATGACGTCATTACACTATGACACTTAAAACATAACCAAGAGGAGCAAATGCGGACTCTGACCATTTCTTAGTTATCGCAAAATGTAAAATAAAAAAAAATGCAGTAGAAGACAAGAAAATTAAATGGAAAAAATGGAATGTAAGAGAACTTGAAGCAGAAGAGGTGAAAAGGAAATACAAAGAAGAACTAGAAAGGAAACAACAAGACGGTGAAGAAAGAAGAAGTATACAAGAGGAATGGGAGATAATAAAGAGCAACATAATAAATGCAGCCGAAACAGTAATTGGGAAGGAAAACAGTAAAAAGAAAAAAAGTATGGTTCGACAATGAATGTGAACAACTGATACAAGAGAAGAAAAAAGCAAGAATAAAGTGGCTCCATACGGGGCAAGATGAAGACAGAGGAAAATATAAAGAAAAAAGAAAAGAAGCACGGAAAATATTTAAAGAGAAAAAAAAGCTGAACCTGGAAAAAATGATGAATGAAATTGAAAGAGAAAATAAACGACACAACACAAGACCACTATATGACTATCTAAGAAGAGGAAGAAGAAAAGTACCAATAATAACAATAGAAAAAGAGAAATGGATGGAACATTTTAAAGAACTATATGGAGATAAAAACACAAACAAAGGAAGTCTAAAAGAAATAGAAAAAGAAACAGAGACGGAAACACATATATTAGAAAACCCACCACCATTTGATGAGATAGAGAAATGTTTAAAAAGCCAAAAAAACGGGAAACCAGCTGGCAGTGACCAAATTTGCGGTGAGCTACTAAAACACAGTGGTAGAAGTACATACAAAAAGATACACGAGTTAATAAAAAAAATCTAGAAAGAAGAAAAGATGCCCGACGAATGGAAACTAGGGATAATAATACCAATACCCAAACAAGGAGACATGTCAAAGTGTACAAACTACAGAGGTATAACCTTGTTAAATGTCGCGTATAAAGTACTAACAACAATTATAAGAGAAAGACTTACGCAATTTACAGATGTAATAATAGGAGATTACCAATATGGATTTAGGAAAGGAAAATCAACAACAGATGCCATACATATAGTGAAACAAGTGATGGAAAAGAGTTATGAATATAACATAGACAGCCATATCCTATTGGTTGATTTTAAGTTAGCATTTGACAAAGTTGACAGAAATAAAATGATACAAGATTTAAAGAAGATAAATACACCAGAGAAACTAGTGAGATTAGTTGTAATGACCATGGAAAACTCTGTTGCAAGAATACAAACTGGGAAAAGCATCTTAGACAGTTTTGAAGTCAATAGAGGTGTGCGTCAAGGAGATGCCTTATCAGCCCTACTGTTCATCATCTCCTTAGATTGTATAATAAGTCATGATGAGCACAGAGGAACAATAAGAAATAAGTCAACGCAAATAGTGGCATATGCTGATGATTTAGCAATAAGAGCAAGAAACCTAAGAGAACTAGAAAATATATTCAGAATAATAGACGAGAAAGAGGACTAGAAATAAATGAGAAAAAGACTAAATACCTACACTGCAATAGAAAGGAGAAATCAACAAGGAACCAAATATTATGCACAGGGAAATACACTTTCGAAGAAGTGTAAGAATACAAGTACCTAGGAATACTATTACAAAGAAGGAATGAAAGAATCGACATTAAACAAAGAATTCAACTAGGATACAAAGCATACTTCTCAAACAAACAAAGCTTGAGGGATAAAAAACTTAGCAAAAATACTAGGGTAAGAATATATAAAACAACTATCAGACCCATTGTATTATATGCGGCTGAAACAGTAAACATGACACAGAAAGAAGAGGAACAGCTAATGGTTTTTGAGAGGAAAATTATCAGAACCATTATGGGACCCAAGCAAATAAATGAAGAAGAAACAAGACCGTTGTTTAACTATGAAATTGACAAGATATTAAAAAAGGAAAATATAGTTAGAAGAATTAAAGCACAAAGGATTGGATGGTATGGACATATTATGCGAAGAGGAGAAGAAAATCCAAGCAGAGCACTATTAGAATGGACACCAGCACAAACAAGACCACGAGGTAGACCAAAAACGAAATGGAAGGAACAAGTGGAAAATGATTTAAGGATAATGGGGATAAGAAACTGGCAGAAGTTAAGTAGTTATAGAAAAAAGTGGAGTGAAGTAGTGGAAATGACAAAGACACACACAAAGTTATAAGTGAACGAAGTGATGTGGACTAATCCACCACAATAATAGGATTTAGGAGTGTTAAACAGCTACAATTTCTACAGAAATGTATAGCTGAATGTATGTATGTATGTAATATTGATTCACTTCAGACAAGACGTGAGCGTGGTAGTGCTGAATTTCTAGCAAAGCTTATTAACAACAAAATTTACTGTTCTCAACTTCTAAGTTATGTTTGCTTTCACGTACCAAGAATTACCTCCGGATCAACAAATACTTTCATTGATATAAGAGCTAGAACCAACCTCAGGTTAAGGGCTCCGTTAAGCCATATGACGAAAAATGCTAATAAATTATATGAAGATATCTTTGTTTTAATGGAATAAATAAAGTTTTCGTGAATAGAGTTGAATTTATATGATTGTTATTAAATTGTTCTACATTATTACTAATTTTTTATATGATTATTATTATTAAAATAAAATCTTATTTATCTTATCTACAACGGTAGTTTTGTATCAAATTACACATCTGAATACCCATTGCATTCGTTACTGTAAACAAAACTTGATGAATAAATACAATTAATTCTAAAGTTCGGATTATCAAAACCTTAAATCCGGATTACAATGTAATCAATGCAAATAAATTGCTGGTCCGGTTATAGTGGTATTCGGATTAACGTAGATTCGGATCAACGAGATTTCACTGTAATAATTAATATTAATAATAATTTAAAATGTTTCCTGAATATGACCCAATGTGCATTTTACTACAAACGTCTTTAGGATTGTTTTCTTTCTTCAACTTCAACAATACTGTCAAATTATTTTAATATTTTGTAGGTACAGTGCCACATATTCATACAGTGGCGTATTCAGAAATTTAACTGGGGGAGCTTATTGCTTTCAGTATTTGATAAAGGATACTTCTTAACTAAACTTATTCACGCTGACTTTATTAAAACGATTTAATATTTTTTGTTATTTTTCCAATTTACTGCAATGAAGGACAGGATAACATATGATAACATACAAAAAGCGTATTACCAATTGCTGAGGATTTTTTTTATAAAATACCAGGAATAACTGATAGTAAGCACATAGAATACAGTTATACAATTTTCACAACAATTTCATTTAAGCCGAATAGATATTCTCAAAATAAGATTTTGTGTAAAATTAATGTTACCAAACTTTACTAATATTTGTTTCATTCATTAAAGAGTGGTCCACCATCATAAACGAAAATTAAAAAATCAAATCTAATAAATAAATTTAGTATTAATCATAAATATATTAAATAAATTTAGTAAGAGGTGCACTTTCTACGAACAGTGGTTTCCGGAGAAGAGCAAACAGACTCTCAGCTCGCACTTTCTGTTCTTGGCCTGTGTTACAGTGGGCATTGTATAAGGAGATTAAATACCTACCTGCTAGTCCTTCAGTAACATACTATTCAATTATGTTCAAAGAGGTATTACCGCATTACAACTAGAATTTCTCACCATTTTTGTATGTAAAACTGTAAAAACGAGTTAGGAGAATTATGATTGATACGATGTAGTTTTTCTTAATAATTATTTAATTTATTAATAAAATAAAACTTTAGAAATACTAATATGAAGTCTTGGTGGGTGTTTTTGCAACAAAAGCAACCCTCTAAATACGCCACTAAATAATGCATACATTATGATTTCTCACTATTCATAAAGAAATTTAAAACCACTTTTTAGTCATAATATTATAGGTTAAAATAATAAAAACACACAATTAATCCATATGTTATAATAAAATGATGATCATTTCGAAAGTATTACAAACTTTCTTCCTCAGATTACAAAAGTTTTATGATAAAAGATTCTTCTATCTTAAAAAAATTTTTTTTTTTATAAAATAAAATAGGAAGGTGGAATTTACACACCATGATAATTTAGATCTACATATTTGTTTTATTGTTATATAATTTAGAAATAATAATTTTGTTTTGTGATTTTCACACCAGAAGTTATAATGATAAAATTATGTCAAAAATCTTTGCAAACTCACGAGCCGCCACTGGCTCTTGGTCTATTATCATTTAGTGAAAATTTTATACATCTGTTAAACTAATGTAAATGATAGATCGATCACACTTTAGAAATTAAATTATTTTAACCAATCAAAATTTAACAGAATCAAATTGACCAATAATTTTTTATTGCCAAAGAATTATCGACATTATGTGCAATTACTAAAAATTATTTGGTAACTAATAAATTCCTAAAAGTGTCAATGACGGGCTTCCGAACGAAATACGAAACGATACAAAATGAAACCCGTTCTTGCAACGAAAGTAAGTGGACTGTATCAAAATTAATATATGCGAGTTTCTAAAAGGATTAAGATGATAGGTATGGAAAACCCAACAAAGGGACTTACCTTGATTTGAACCGGCTCCTTATTTTCGTATATGATTTTTTTCAAAATTTCTAATATTAGGGATCCCTAAATGTGGTCGAAAAGTAACACAATTAAACACGAATTTCAATATTTAATTTTTAAAAACCTTCAACTCTAATCGAAATTAATTTTAAAGGCAATTGTTATATTTTGTTTTCGCGGCAAACTATCTTTTTGTATAAAATGGCGGCGTGAACGATCGTGCTTGACTGTCATAAACAAAAAGAATGTTCAGTTTTGAATTGAAGTACATTGATTTACGAAATTTTCTTATAAAGTGTAATTCGTGCATTGAAAATTATTTATAATTTATAACTTATTAATAATTATTTTTAGAATTCACTGACACCAAGTAAAGCGAATTGATCCTTTATAATATTTTACTAGTTCGAAATAGAACAGTTTGTAGGAACAAGAAATATTTAAACATATTCACTTAATTTGTAATAGGTTACCAAAGCTGCAAATGGCAATGTACAAGTAAATATAAGTGATCCAGATGGTGTTGAAATTACAACGAAAAATTACTCTGTAAAGAATATGAAAAAGAATGGTAGTAGTTTAGAATATGGTACATTCCGTAAAACATCCAGATTGACAGAAAATGGAATTGTCAATCTTGACAATAATTACTGTGATGTTCCTACATTTTCTAATACAAAACCAAACTTATGTCCTTTAACTGATGAAGAGATATTTGCTGCGTGTGGAGGAAGAACTGCACATAAGTAGGTGAATTTTGTTTGTATTGTAATCTATTATTTAATGAATCTTTTCAGGGGTGCAAGACATGGTATCAATTTAAATGGAAAATTATCAAGATTAGAGAAACAAGAAAAACTTTTATTAAAACGATTAAGGAAAGTTTCATTATCTGATGAGACTGAAACTAAGGATTGTAAAGACAATCTTGAAAAAAAATTAAGAAAAATCAGTGATCATAGAGATAAGCATAATTGTGAAAGTATGGATGAAGGTGTAGGAGGGGACATACCGATAGGAAATCAAATTAGTGTAGGTTTTACTAGTCCACATAAAAATAGTAAAAGTCGTAAAAAGGAAAGGAAACGGGTATCATTTAGTGAAGTAGTAACGGAATATCAAACACAAGAAGTAGATTCGAATGCAACTGATAATCAGGCTCAAGATACGGATCCAGGTTCGCTTAGTGATGGTAATTCACGACCTTCCACACCAGTTACGACAGTAAGAAGAATTGGAGTGAATGATAAAGAAATAAATATTGATACCACCGGTAATGTTGATCCAGATGAAGGAATCGAATCAGATAGTACTTCGTCGCAATTATATGCAAGAATCAGAGAAGAGAATTATAAAATGAAGAGAAAATTGAGAAAGCTACGTAAGAAATATGCTGCTGCCGAATCACCAAAGAAGCATTCTAAAAATAATAATAGTAAAGAAGAACAAACATTACACAATGATGCTGAGACTTATATGAAGTGTGTCAAACGAAAAATTATTTTAGAGGATGATTTTATTAATCGTGATAGTAAAAAGCGATGGCTTTCTAATGATTATGATGATAATGAAGTAGAATTTAACTACAATGAGAGTCATCAGGAGCCTAAAACGAAGAAAGAACGTAAACGTTTGGCGAAAAAGCAGAGAAGATTAGAAAAACGTATCAATCGTGTTGCTAATTGTTTAAATGGATGTAAAATATCAGACATTGAAAGCGAATAAGAGTGCGTTACTAGTTTGTTTGTGTTTTAGTTTAATTCTTTTTTGTTTTTCAGAATAAGTATAAAGTTATTTGGATAAGAATCTTAAAAGATCTTGTTAAAAAGATGTTTTGTATATATGTTAAAGATTATCAGTAGCGTTAATTTGTGTAACAAAAAGATTTTATAGTCTTCAATGGACATTGTTAAGTGGGTGATCCTGAGGTACTAATCGAAAAATTTTGAAATTTTCATTTTACCGGGAAATTAAAGATAATGGTTATACTCAAATATAAGAAAATATTCAGTAAAATCCCAGACTTGCATCAAATACTTTAAAATTATTAATACGGGAAACTATCCTTGAAAAGTACAAAAGTGGTGATTGTTATATTTTTAAAAATGACACTTGACAATCGCCTTCTTAATCAATTAGAAACTTCTATCTAGTAGAAAAAAACTGTTAAAAAATATCCATTTAGCATACCTTTATGTGTAGATGGTGCTGGAAAAATGTTGCTTGTTTACATATTGCAAATTATATGAAGTTTCCAGTATTAATAATTTATACTTTAAAACCATATAAAATTGAAAGGAGGGGCAATGAAACCCAACACAACATCCAAAGCATCTTTAAAAAAAATTCTTAGGTCAAGAAAATATAACCCTACATAACATTGTCTGTTGACTGCTTTGAAGCTTATGAAATGAGAATGCAATCAACTGTTGTTTTTTAATTCGTTTTTAGTTAATTACTTGTAATCATAAGCCTTTGTGAAGACATCATTATGTATACTTTTTATAATACATGTCCATGGTTGATATTTAAGTTATTATGCAACATTGAGCTCTAACAATCTAAATAGTAAAAAAATATATAAACAAAAACAGAATCAAGTATTGTATAGGGTAGATACTGAATCAAGCAATGCACATCATTAATGGAAATATTTAATGATTTTTATGAAAATTCACATATGACGAATCAAAACATGCAAATCTGTCACAACATCAACATTTTTTAAAAACTACTCTTTCTATGTCAGGCTCAATCATTATCAAACATCCCTTGTACACACTGTTTTTCCTCTACTGTGCAATTAATACGCCATGTAATCCACTTTCTGTGTGGCCACTATCTGCTTTACTCTATGCTCTCCTCTTTGCTGTCTTCTCCGCTACCTGTGAATGTGTGGCCGTTCATTAAGTAAGTACTAATAATTATAATATACAAAAGAAATACCTCATGCTCAATATAATATTACACTACATCATTAGGAGTATTCCATCGTCATGTCCTGCACGTGACGCACTGTATTGGCAAGTTTATAAATGTGTATGTGTTATTCTATAATTTAATTTAGTTTATAATATTTATAAGTTATTGTACTGTTACCGCAGTTATTAATAAAACTACTGTTTTTGAAAACTAAATCACTAAAGTTCTACTGCAAGATTTGTAGTGTGTCACGTGAGGGACATACAAAATACCACAATTAAATCTTAAGTCATTTAATAAGAATAGTTAGTTAAACTGCATAGAATTTCTAAGCAATATTTTTTTAACAAAGGAGCAAATGTTGACCAAAACTATAGATATAATAAAAGTGATCATAAATGAATGTAATAATTATTACAAAACAAAAAGTCTGGCGTAACGTGCATAAAAAATATTTATTTAAAAGTGAATAATTTTATCTTTTCTGTCAAACCATATACTTTAGCACATATATCTTTACCATACAGAGAAGGTACTTGATATTCAGTTATGTTTCATCATAAGCCATATCAGTTATGGCTTTCAAATAAGCTACAGAAAATAAATACTTTTTACAATTACCCTGTTTTACCGTTTTTCATGGACTGCTCCCATAGTTAAATTATAAAAATATACGGCAACAAATAAAGAGTCGAACATGAGAAACTTTAAAACAATTAATGTGTATAAATTCGGTTGAACAATAGTTATAAATAACAATTGAAACCAACCTCTTAACTATTTAAAATTTAAATAACTATTTCCGATTTTTGTTACGTATTTGCATTATCAGATCGAACCTCCTATTGGATCTCACTCCTTTTATTTCATTCCTTTTCTCTACAGTAGTGTTTAATTTTACAGGTCTAGTTTTATTTGTGATAGCCATAATCTGGTCCTGTTTAGTGACGGTTTCAATAGGAAGTTTAAAACCATAACATGTATAGCCAGCTCGTTCATTCTTAACTCCTTTACAAATTTACCTTATTAAATGATTCATGTTTGTGCCGCTTATTTTTCTTTGATGAGGAACCGATTTCTCGTTTTTGACCGGAAAGTAATAAATAGCTCTTTTCTGCATTTTATATATAATATATTAATTATAAAACAATTTAATAATGTAGGTTAGGGTGATCTATATTTTGGCAGTCAAAATTTTATCAATCATACTCTAAAATATGATTTAGTTTGTTGAAACAATGCCATTCCCAAAATATGAAAGTTTTTAAACAAAAATAACCCATGTCACTAGAAGGTTGAATTTGTAAATGTGTTTTAAATGGGTTTTTAGAGAACATAAGACATAACTTAAATTTAATTTTTTATGTTAGAAATGTTTTAAAATTAATTTAATTTCAATGTTTTGACTTGAAAACTTGTACCTTATCGTTTTTGGCATCACTACTGAACACGAATTCGGTAGCAAACATGACTTTTGGGAGATGAAAATTTCCTTTATGTAACTTTTTTTTAATGAATATGACAGCTCTAATGGCAGCTGTTATCTGTCAAAAATAAGTTTTGACAAATTCACGTTCAGAGACCCCAAAAACCATAAGGTACAAGTTTTCAAGACAAAACATTGGGAATTCAAAAAGTTATGCCTTATGTTCTCTAAAAACACTAAAATCCCATTCAAAATACATTAAATACATACAAAATACATTAAAAATTCAACCTTCTTCTTGCGGTTATTTTTGTTTAAAAATGTTTATATTATGGGAATCGCATTTTTCAACAAACTAAACTATATTTTATGGTATGGGTTAAATCGATAAAATTTTGACTTTGCCAAAATATAATTCTAATGCATACAGGCATAACTGTAAAAGTTAATTTGTTGTCATATAATCCACCCTACGACTACTTTATATGTGTAACCTAAAAATGTCAGCAGATATATGTAGAAATTATATTTCATATCAGAATTTGTTTTCAAATAATACAGGAATCAGAATCGTGCTGTTTTTATGGCATTTGACTGTATATCAGCACCTCACAGGGGGAGTAACAGTGTTAAGGCAGATTAGAATGTTCAAAGTCATATGAACGTAATTTTTAAGGAGACCAATTTAAAGAGATTTTCTGCTTTTAACTTAATACTAGCCACACAAGTTACGAATGCTCTAGCTTTCATTGCACACTCGTAATTAAATAATAGGAGAGTTGTGAATTACATCCATACTGTATTCCAGTTTAATACTAACAGTATTCCTAGGAAACATTTATTTTGAAAGCGGCATTACTGCTTTACGGCTTTACTGCCGATTTGCTTGAAGTACTAAAAATGACGTGTGTCGAGTTTGGAAATATCTTTCGTCTCTTTGTAGATTAATAGAGCTTAATGTTAGTATATTATTTTATTTAGAATCATACATTTGTACTTATTAAATTATCGGTGACTTTAATTTTTTTTGTTATTAAGAGCAATTTACATAAATCAATGAGTGCATTCAACTTCATAAGGCACTGCATAAAATGATGGTAATACTAAAAAGGACACTATCATTTTCGTGCAGCAATCTACAGTAATAAATGCACCCTGTCTATAAATGATTGATTAGATACAGATGACACTGAAATCTTGAGATTAAAATATGTCAAGTCAAATTAGAATTTAAGCGCAATAAATGTCATGTAATCTTCTGTAGGTTTCACAAAAGATGATGCTAGTCGTGGCTTGCTGTATCAAAATCCAATTTTAAGTATCTATTACAGGAGGTTCTTGTTTACATAACTTGCTTGATGGAGTTGGCAATGCATTAAAGTGCTTGTTTTCACTCATTACAGATGGATGTAACCTAACCTAAAATCAACCAAACAGCTTTTACAATGTTCACACATAACAGCTACTTTGTTTATGTATTTGTTCAGTATTAAAAATTAAATGCAGTCCAATCATTATTGTTCGTCCAAAAAAACTACCTCATTTTTGGATAAATATCTGGAAGTGCTGTCAAAAAAATCATAATCAGTAGATTTTACTTCATTAATTCACAACTTGATAGTTCACAGTAAATTTAAGCAAACAGGATTTATCCGTGTAAAAAGACTACAGATTAAAAATAAGTATACATATCTATAACATCAGCAAAAAGTAAATTATCAGGGGTACCCATTAAATTTTGAAAAAACGATTGGTGGGTCTCTAATTAGTTTATGCAGTTATAATTCTACCTTCTACCATTTTTGTCATCTGTCATTTTGGGTTTGGAATTAGAATACAACTACTAAATCTTGAGGTTAGATTCTAAAATTGACATTAAAAATTTCAAAATTTGACAGTTGTAATATAGCCTACAGAATCACAAAGGCCACTTTTATATATATAAATACCTAACCTACCAAAATATAGCTGTGCTGGAAGTATCAGCTTGACCTAAATAACACTACTTTAGTTTTTTCCGGCTAACCCCAATAAGTCGGAGAGGGGCAGGGTAATACAAGATATACAAGATAAAAAAAAAACAAGCGCCACTTCGTTTTAAAACAATTCTTATTACTAAAGCTTCAAACTCTTAGATAAACGAAGAAATAGATCTTTTACTAACATATAGACAACTTCCACAATTTTGGTTGTACGGTGCATATATACTCACAGGTGACAAGCTGGAAAGCAAATATTAAAACCACACAATAAATAAAACACAAACATGTAGTGAAATGTAAACTTTCTAAGTAAGAAATTAAGTTGGAAATCGTCTCTAACATGGCTCTTTTCGGAAAACTTTTTTCAGTTTACTTACTGTGGAAGATTTATTGGTCCATAAATTACTTTGATTTTTAAAAGAAATGAATAAACTTATTGTTCATTATGTAAATAATCTATAACATGTAATTAATTTTCAACTTCAAATTTTGAGTTGCTAGGCGAGGTTGATTTTTAAAACGTGCTTACAACTATTTTAAATCTAGTAGCTTGAATTGATTTGGTATCTTAAATGCAAAGCCAACTCTGTTATTGGAGATTTTATATGATATATCTCCCCTGATACATTGTGTTCCTAAAAGCGAAATAGTGTAATAAATCATATTACAATACCTCTTGTAAAAAAAAATTTGAAATCGTGTTCGTATACTTCCATCCATTTTAACATAATTATGGAAAATTCAATCAGTTGATTACATTCACAAAACCTATCAGTGTTTAAACCATTTATAAGAATTCCTAGCCTTAATTGGTATTTTTGGAAAATGTATTTAAGTTAATAAACGTACATTTTGAATCAAAATAATTAATATTAGTTGTGCAGATTTAAATTGTACCATCATATTCATAAAAAAAACTAGGACTAAATACTTTCCTAATTTTTTTGTTAATACAATGGTGTAGAGATGGTGCAATGTTTTTCCCTTTTATGTCAGAATATTTTAAGAATGTTGTTGATAATAAGTACTTGTATAATTGCATTTTGAAAAAATTCTACTGCAGCAGCAATTTTTGAAATGTAGATATGATTTGTCAATGGCAAGATTTTTTAGTTAATTCTTTAATTTAAAATATTTACAGAGATAAGCAAATAATAACTAGTAATTTAGAAATTTTTACATTCTTAAAAAAATAAAGGTTTTTAATAACTAGTTATTTTATGAATAATAATGAATAAAGTTACAATTTTAAAATTCCAAATGACTTGTACGCTACATAAGGATGTCAAGTAAAATAAGAGCTTGTTTTTGTTTACATAACTACAGATATATATTAGGATTTTTATTTGAGTTTTGATTTTGTTGTATTTTTTAAAGCAATAACTATTGTATGTACGTGCGTCTTTACTGATCTGATCACATTTGACTGATCCTGTATATTATATCATTCAAATTGTAAAGAACAAACAATTAAATGTATACTACATAACATAAGTAAATGTTATTCCAAGAATTTCCCAATTTTCTGGGTGTTGTGCTCTTATGCTGTTTCTGCCATAAAATAAAAAAAATAAGGCCTTCTTGTCTGAAACGAATTGTAGTTGTTAAATGGTTAAAGGTGTTTTTTAAATAAATTTATAATATTTACTTATATTGTATCCAAATACACAGTATGATCAAAAAACTAAAAAAAAAAGTAATAATAACATAAAGAAATGCTTTTGATCACACTGTAAATTCAGCTTGATTAATTCACTTCAGCAGGTCTATAAAATACGTAATTTATGATAAATCCCAAAGTGCATCGCTTATTTATTCCTACTGCTTATGTGAATTGATTGAGCTGTCGTTACACAGGGTTGGCACTATGTATGGAAACAGTTGAATATCTCAGAAACAATATTGAAAAATTTCCTGCATACACTGAAGCAATTTTCTTTTTTTGCATACTGATTATGAAAGTTGACTTTTTTTAACGAAAAATGGTAATGAAAGTAGCACCTTTTTCATTATTTTTTTTTGTGCATATTGATCATGAATGTTTGACTGTTTTTAACAAAAAATTGTAATGAAGGTAGCACTTTTTTAATTAGTAGGTACTTTGTAAAAAACAAACTTCAGCCTCAGAGATTATTGTCAAAAAGTACAGAATGTTTTTCTGATTTTTTAAAATTTTGCATAATCCTTTTAGAACAAATTTTTCAACTTATAATATGCAAAAAAAAATGTCGTGTGCAACACGTTATGAAAGTTTCTTTTTCCACTTGTTTGCTTGATAAACTCGGTCTTCACCCTCGTTAATCAGAACTGCAAATTTCTGAAAAACGTATGACTTTCATAACTAGCTGTCCAATATACTATTTTTTTATTGTCTAAGAATTAAGACCTTTTTTTTTGAATGGCAGCTATTTTCTTAATTAAACATTATAATATTCTTACAAGTTTTGTTTAAGAAAATTCAGAAAAGAAATTATTGAATTATTGATATTTTGCTCTTATTTTCTTGAATAAGACTTTTAAGAGTATTGTTGAATCCAGAAAAAATATCGCTTTCTAGTGATACTGAATTTAACTACAGTTGCTATATAAAAGAAAGTAATTTTGGCCTTGGATCTCAAAGATAATATGAAAAGAATTGATTGATAACATGTATAGCCAGCTCGTTCATTCTTAACTCCTTTACAAATTTACCTTATTAAATGATTCATGTTTGTGCCGCTTATTTTTCTTTGATGAGGAACCGATTTCTCGTTTTTGACCGGAAAGTAATAAATAGCTCTTTTCTGCATTTTATATATAATATATTAATTATAAAACAATTTAATAATGTAGGTTAGGGTGATCTATATTTTGGCAGTCAAAATTTTATCAATCATACTCTAAAATATGATTTAGTTTGTTGAAACAATGCCATTCCCAAAATATGAAAGTTTTTAAACAAAAATAACCCATGTCACTAGAAGGTTGAATTTGTAAATGTGTTTTAAATGGGTTTTTAGAGAACATAAGACATAACTTAAATTTAATTTTTTATGTTAGAAATGTTTTAAAATTAATTTAATTTCAATGTTTTGACTTGAAAACTTGTACCTTATCGTTTTTGGCATCACTACTGAACACGAATTCGGTAGCAAACATGACTTTTGGGAGATGAAAATTTCCTTTATGTAACTTTTTTTTAATGAATATGACAGCTCTAATGGCAGCTGTTATCTGTCAAAAATAAGTTTTGACAAATTCACGTTCAGAGACCCCAAAAACCATAAGGTACAAGTTTTCAAGACAAAACATTGGGAATTCAAAAAGTTATGCCTTATGTTCTCTAAAAACACTAAAATCCCATTCAAAATACATTAAATACATACAAAATACATTAAAAATTCAACCTTCTTCTTGCGGTTATTTTTGTTTAAAAATGTTTATATTATGGGAATCGCATTTTTCAACAAACTAAACTATATTTTATGGTATGGGTTAAATCGATAAAATTTTGACTTTGCCAAAATATAATTCTAATGCATACAGGCATAACTGTAAAAGTTAATTTGTTGTCATATAATCCACCCTACGACTACTTTATATGTGTAACCTAAAAATGTCAGCAGATATATGTAGAAATTATATTTCATATCAGAATTTGTTTTCAAATAATACAGGAATCAGAATCGTGCTGTTTTTATGGCATTTGACTGTATATCAGCACCTCACAGGGGGAGTAACAGTGTTAAGGCAGATTAGAATGTTCAAAGTCATATGAACGTAATTTTTAAGGAGACCAATTTAAAGAGATTTTCTGCTTTTAACTTAATACTAGCCACACAAGTTACGAATGCTCTAGCTTTCATTGCACACTCGTAATTAAATAATAGGAGAGTTGTGAATTACATCCATACTGTATTCCAGTTTAATACTAACAGTATTCCTAGGAAACATTTATTTTGAAAGCGGCATTACTGCTTTACGGCTTTACTGCCGATTTGCTTGAAGTACTAAAAATGACGTGTGTCGAGTTTGGAAATATCTTTCGTCTCTTTGTAGATTAATAGAGCTTAATGTTAGTATATTATTTTATTTAGAATCATACATTTGTACTTATTAAATTATCGGTGACTTTAATTTTTTTTGTTATTAAGAGCAATTTACATAAATCAATGAGTGCATTCAACTTCATAAGGCACTGCATAAAATGATGGTAATACTAAAAAGGACACTATCATTTTCGTGCAGCAATCTACAGTAATAAATGCACCCTGTCTATAAATGATTGATTAAATACAGATGACACTGAAATCTTGAGATTAAAATATGTCAAGTCAAATTAGAATTTAAGCGCAATAAATGTCATGTAATCTTCTGTAGGTTTCACAAAAGATGATGCTAGTCGTGGCTTGCTGTATCAAAATCCAATTTTAAGTATCTATTACAGGAGGTTCTTGTTTACATAACTTGCTTGATGGAGTTGGCAATGCATTAAAGTGCTTGTTTTCACTCATTACAGATGGATGTAACCTAACCTAAAATCAACCAAACAGCTTTTACAATGTTCACACATAACAGCTACTTTGTTTATGTATTTGTTCAGTATTAAAAATTAAATGCAGTCCAATCATTATTGTTCGTCCAAAAAAACTACCTCATTTTTGGATAAATATCTGGAAGTGCTGTCAAAAAAATCATAATCAGTAGATTTTACTTCATTAATTCACAACTTGATAGTTCACAGTAAATTTAAGCAAACAGGATTTATCCGTGTAAAAAGACTACAGATTAAAAATAAGTATACATATCTATAACATCAGCAAAAAGTAAATTATCAGGGGTACCCATTAAATTTTGAAAAAACGATTGGTGGGTCTCTAATTAGTTTATGCAGTTATAATTCTACCTTCTACCATTTTTGTCATCTGTCATTTTGGGTTTGGAATTAGAATACAACTACTAAATCTTGAGGTTAGATTCTAAAATTGACATTAAAAATTTCAAAATTTGACAGTTGTAATATAGCCTACAGAATCACAAAGGCCACTTTTATATATATAAATACCTAACCTACCAAAATATAGCTGTGCTGGAAGTATCAGCTTGACCTAAATAACACTACTTTAGTTTTTTCCGGCTAACCCCAATAAGTCGGAGAGGGGCAGGGTAATACAAGATATACAAGATAAAAAAAAAACAAGCGCCACTTCGTTTTAAAACAATTCTTATTACTAAAGCTTCAAACTCTTAGATAAACGAAGAAATAGATCTTTTACTAACATATAGACAACTTCCACAATTTTGGTTGTACGGTGCATATATACTCACAGGTGACAAGCTGGAAAGCAAATATTAAAACCACACAATAAATAAAACACAAACATGTAGTGAAATGTAAACTTTCTAAGTAAGAAATTAAGTTGGAAATCGTCTCTAACATGGCTCTTTTCGGAAAACTTTTTTCAGTTTACTTACTGTGGAAGATTTATTGGTCCATAAATTACTTTGATTTTTAAAAGAAATGAATAAACTTATTGTTCATTATGTAAATAATCTATAACATGTAATTAATTTTCAACTTCAAATTTTGAGTTGCTAGGCGAGGTTGATTTTTAAAACGTGCTTACAACTATTTTAAATCTAGTAGCTTGAATTGATTTGGTATCTTAAATGCAAAGCCAACTCTGTTATTGGAGATTTTATATGATATATCTCCCCTGATACATTGTGTTCCTAAAAGCGAAATAGTGTAATAAATCATATTACAATACCTCTTGTAAAAAAAAATTTGAAATCGTGTTCGTATACTTCCATCCATTTTAACATAATTATGGAAAATTCAATCAGTTGATTACATTCACAAAACCTATCAGTGTTTAAACCATTTATAAGAATTCCTAGCCTTAATTGGTATTTTTGGAAAATGTATTTAAGTTAATAAACGTACATTTTGAATCAAAATAATTAATATTAGTTGTGCAGATTTAAATTGTACCATCATATTCATAAAAAAAACTAGGACTAAATACTTTCCTAATTTTTTTGTTAATACAATGGTGTAGAGATGGTGCAATGTTTTTCCCTTTTATGTCAGAATATTTTAAGAATGTTGTTGATAATAAGTACTTGTATAATTGCATTTTGAAAAAATTCTACTGCAGCAGCAATTTTTGAAATGTAGATATGATTTGTCAATGGCAAGATTTTTTAGTTAATTCTTTAATTTAAAATATTTACAGAGATAAGCAAATAATAACTAGTAATTTAGAAATTTTTACATTCTTAAAAAAATAAAGGTTTTTAATAACTAGTTATTTTATGAATAATAATGAATAAAGTTACAATTTTAAAATTCCAAATGACTTGTACGCTACATAAGGATGTCAAGTAAAATAAGAGCTTGTTTTTGTTTACATAACTACAGATATATATTAGGATTTTTATTTGAGTTTTGATTTTGTTGTATTTTTTAAAGCAATAACTATTGTATGTACGTGCGTCTTTACTGATCTGATCACATTTGACTGATCCTGTATATTATATCATTCAAATTGTAAAGAACAAACAATTAAATGTATACTACATAACATAAGTAAATGTTATTCCAAGAATTTCCCAATTTTCTGGGTGTTGTGCTCTTATGCTGTTTCTGCCATAAAATAAAAAAAATAAGGCCTTCTTGTCTGAAACGAATTGTAGTTGTTAAATGGTTAAAGGTGTTTTTTAAATAAATTTATAATATTTACTTATATTGTATCCAAATACACAGTATGATCAAAAAACTAAAAAAAAAAGTAATAATAACATAAAGAAATGCTTTTGATCACACTGTAAATTCAGCTTGATTAATTCACTTCAGCAGGTCTATAAAATACGTAATTTATGATAAATCCCAAAGTGCATCGCTTATTTATTCCTACTGCTTATGTGAATTGATTGAGCTGTCGTTACACAGGGTTGGCACTATGTATGGAAACAGTTGAATATCTCAGAAACAATATTGAAAAATTTCCTGCATACACTGAAGCAATTTTCTTTTTTTGCATACTGATTATGAAAGTTGACTTTTTTTAACGAAAAATGGTAATGAAAGTAGCACCTTTTTCATTATTTTTTTTTGTGCATATTGATCATGAATGTTTGACTGTTTTTAACAAAAAATTGTAATGAAGGTAGCACTTTTTTAATTAGTAGGTACTTTGTAAAAAACAAACTTCAGCCTCAGAGATTATTGTCAAAAAGTACAGAATGTTTTTCTGATTTTTTAAAATTTTGCATAATCCTTTTAGAACAAATTTTTCAACTTATAATATGCAAAAAAAAATGTCGTGTGCAACACGTTATGAAAGTTTCTTTTTCCACTTGTTTGCTTGATAAACTCGGTCTTCACCCTCGTTAATCAGAACTGCAAATTTCTGAAAAACGTATGACTTTCATAACTAGCTGTCCAATATACTATTTTTTTATTGTCTAAGAATTAAGACCTTTTTTTTTGAATGGCAGCTATTTTCTTAATTAAACATTATAATATTCTTACAAGTTTTGTTTAAGAAAATTCAGAAAAGAAATTATTGAATTATTGATATTTTGCTCTTATTTTCTTGAATAAGACTTTTAAGAGTATTGTTGAATCCAGAAAAAATATCGCTTTCTAGTGATACTGAATTTAACTACAGTTGCTATATAAAAGAAAGTAATTTTGGCCTTGGATCTCAAAGATAATATGAAAAGAATTGATTGAGTGTATGTTGAAGGTTTTTTTACTATACATGTATAAATTTTTGTTTTACTCTTAAACTGTTTACATACATAATAGTGAGTGTATAAATATTGTAGACAATTTGTATCTTATAAAATGAAAAAGACTGTTACTTAGAGAGTGATGGGAACAAAGGTATTCTATTTTTGTAGTGTACTACAAAAGGAACAGTTGAATAAAGGAATATCGAGTAACATTTTATGAGAGATTAATATATCCAATTGAATCTTTTTCAATGATTAATAGGTTTTAAAACTTTGTTAACAGATTAATAATGTTCAGTGAGATTTGTTTATTGTAAGAGTCTGGGATAATTTTTAAATCATGCTTTAACTCTCCTTTTTTTCATTTGTAATAAAGAATGAATAGAATATTGGATGAATGCTATTTTAAAAATGAGAGAATTATTGAATCAAGAAATTATCCCGTTATATCTAATGTTATATCAATTACTATCCGTTTATTTCTAAGATACATACTTTTGCAATCGTATTTATTATTGCCAAAGAAGGTACATACAGAATGTATATTTCAGTTCTTTACATTTTTATAAATGTGTAAAATAAAAGTGTGAGTTCATACATATATGTATTTTATCTGTTAGTCCACTCCACTGGTAGTTTTAATACAAATTGTGCAGCAGCATTATGCATCTTATGTAGGGTTAGTACATATATTTTATTTCTGGAATACCTACATGGTCAGTTACTTTACAAGGTGCCATTTTATCTAACCCCTAAATAGGCCAGACATTTTATTTGAAAAATGAGTTTAAATTATGTTAGTAATAATTTTCAATAAAAAACAAGTGACCTCAAAAACTGACACTTGTCAGAATTTTCGAGTCAATAGATAATAGTTCAAAATGTTTCAAAAGGAACATAAAATTTTTATTATTAAATGATACTACAGTAATGGAAATCGTGGTGAAAATGGTAATGGGTTTATTCGCCTCGTTTAAATGAGTTCCGTGAGAGATTTCCCAACTTCGCCATAATCGAACGAGATTTTTTTCGGCAAGTTCAACGAACTGCGGACACATTTGAAGAAACTGGTAATATAAGTGATAGAATTCGATCTGGAAGAAGAAGGGCTAGAAACGAGCATATTATTGATCAAGTTAGGCAACGCATGCAAGAAGAACCTACCTTGTCTTTGTGTAGACTCTCGCAAGAAATAAATTTAAGTTATGGGATATGTCAAACCATTGTTAAATATGACTTGAACATGTTTCCTTATAAAATGCATATGTATCTAGAGTTACAGCCACCAGATTATCAGAAGAGAGTATCCTACTGTACTTGGTTTAATGACCATATGTATAATGATATCCTTGACTTAACATTTTTTACAGACGAATCTTATTTTTACCTTTCTGGATACATTAATACACAAGTCATGCGTATGTGGAGCAAGAATAACCCTAATTTTCATCGTGAGGCTCCTTTACATAGTCCTAAAATCGGTGTTTTTGTTGGAACGTCCTGCAGACGAATAATAGGGCCAATATCTTTCAAAGAAACCATACCTGCTGAAAGATATCGAAATCAATTACTTGAGCCTTTCATCAATCAATTGCGCAATGATGAACTTAATAATGGGTTCTTTCAACAAGATAATGCCAGACCCCATGTTGCTCAAGAAATTCTAGCATATTTAAGGCAATTTTATGACGAAAGGTTAATATCAGAAGGTCGTTACCCACCTAGGTCTTGTGATTTGAGTCCTTTAGACAATTTCTTGTTCCCTCTGCTTAAGAATACGGTCTTTAAAACCCCAGTTCACATTTTAGAGGAATTACAAGAATGAATTGTTGAATCCTGCCGTTCGATAACACCTGATCTTTTAAGAAAAGTTTTTAATAACATGGGCCAACGTGTTAACCTGTGTATTCAAGAACAAGGAAGACATTTTCAACATCTTTTATAATTTTTTTTATTGTAAAAGTCTACCTACCGAAATATTATTATTACAAATTCTTTTCTTTCCCTTTATGAAGCTGATTGTTTTTATTCATTATTAAAGTATTGTTTATTTTTATAGTAAAGTGTTCTTTTTATAAATGTTATTAAGTAATACTTAAAATAACTGAAAGCACAAGAAATTATAATAGCGTATGCTATAACTTAACATTTTCTGTGTATTATTTGGAGCTTTGTTTAGCGGTGTTGGCACGTCGTATTCTCTTGACAAAGGTGGCTGTGTCTCCATTAGCGCTACTCAAGATACATTTGTGCTACTCTACAGTTCACAAAAACTACGGGCAGTACAAGTAAATATTTCTATAGATTTTTTTACATTCCATGGCTATTGCGATCTAAAGACTTTTTGATCATACTATACCGCCATGCTAAGCGAAAACAACCTATCTGCAAAATTGCAATGTAGAAATGTACTATATAGAATGTTAATGTGAGCTAAGAAAAGATATGGTATATTTCTGAGTTGATGTGTTTTGCAGATAGGTTGTTTTCGCTTAGCACGGCAGTATAGTTTTCATCAAAATAGATCATAAGATTCCAGACTTTGCAAAGCTGAGGTATTCAAAGCCAAAAGTAAGTAAAATTAAAATCACCCAAAACTTGTAATAGCATCTGAATAGGGAAAAAGGAATTTTCAAAATATGATTCTCTTTGAAGGTTGTGGCAAATATTTAGAAAAGGGGTAAGTGCAGTTGCTAATTATAATTTATTGTTATTTAAATTTATTATGAATGAAAACAGGGAAATAAAAAAAATCACTATCTTATGCAATTTTTAGTTTCATGTGTGATATCAAATCAGGTAATCACTTGTAAAGACTGAAAAGGTAAGTGTTCTGTAGGTGGTATATAGTATAATATAAATCAGAGATGGCGCTGCGGCTTAATTTTGCACAAGGTCTGTCAAAGTGACATTTTGGTTAAAAGGTTGTCTCGATCCCTATACATTCAATACTTGACGAAATTGTTTTGTTTTTGTGACGTAGTTTTGAGAATTTTTGCAAATCAGGATATGGTTAACGTATATCAAGATGACGTCACAAGCCAACTCGAAATCTGAATAGGGAAAATTTCGTTCAATTCGTTCTAGACAACCTTTTAAGCCAAAATGTCACTTTGACGGACCTTGAATTTTGCAAACAGCCGCTTTATTTTCAAATAGTAGCGACAACAATTCTTGGAACTGCACTAGCTTTTAATCTACACCGTCCTCTCACTGAATCACAAAAACAATCTTCAGTATCGATATGCATACTTTTTGACCTTCCTGGAGACTTAAAATTTTCTTAAATAATATACAAGTAAATTTAATAATCTGCTTGATGAATTACAATTTTTAAAGAATTAACAAAAAAAACCTTTGTCTCGAGATTGTCCTACCTCGGCCGTACAGCTACACTACGATAAGACATTTCTCGTCCTTGGTATACAATAGTTATTTATTTCATACTGTGTCACATTTGTCAGTTTTACGACAAACTTTTCACTCCAGAAAATGCGATTTAACAGTCTAGTATGATTGTAAAAAATTTTACAGTCTAGTATGACTGTAAAAAATTTTACCGGATGCAAATACAATCCATCAACTGGACAATGTTATAGTACGTAATCAGTTACTATGGATACTCGTTCTTCATAGATGTCCATATTTTGCATTCGGAAATTTATTTTATATATATTTTTTTAAATTAAACCAATATTCCAATAATTGCAGTATGAAATAAAACGCATTACGTCGTACGTCCTGGAAATGGTCTTACAGTCTCGTTTCGATGTAACATCTAACTAGACCGTAAAATTCCATTTCCAGGACTTACAGCGTAAATTACTATTATGTTATAAGTCTTGGAAATGAAACTTTACAGTCGAGTAAGATGTTCTGGACAAGGCGATGAAGGAGCCGACCGGAGCATTTCCAGGACGTATGACGTAATGCTTTTTATTTCATACTGCAATTATCAGATTATTGATTTAATTAAAAAAAAAATATGTATATAAAATTAATTTCCTAATTTAAAATATAGAGATCTATGAACAACGAGCGCCTATGGCAACTATTAGTCGAATTCAAAACATAGAACGAGTGCCCATGGTAATTGAATACTAAAGCATTGTTTAGTTGATTTATTTTGAGTCCGGTAATAGTTATTTTTGTTATGAATAAAACCTTACGGTCCCTAAGAAATGTGGTTCTATGCTTTACTATTTTGCTGTTCTCTAGTCATGGTATTAAGATATTATATAAAACAAACATAAATTTTATTTCCTTTTTGTGATATTTTCTTTATTACAAAAATGTAACCAGCATTGATCGAGGCGGCCGGGTTTGACCCCGAACCCACCGGCACACTGAGATCTTCTTGGTAACTCGGCGGTACAATCCGGGCCTGATGGGATATATCTTATCAAAAATAATTTCTTTCCAGAAACCCCAAATGGTGCATACTTTTTACTGATCATTGTATATTAAAAAAAAAGTCGAGGTCTATAGATATGGTTTTGGCCTGAACTTTTTGGAGGTTACAATGTAACTAAACATAAATGTCTAATTTAAAGGTATTTCAGGAAAACAAAAAGTCATTATATATTTTTTATGCTATTTATTTACAAAATAATTTGTTAACTAGTGATATTCTTGTTTTTAAAGACAAATTACAGGAATTATGCAATAAGCCAATTTTCTTCGAACATTCAATTCTTACAAAAATACATTACACACCTAGTTTTTGTACACGTTCTTCAATTAACATATTAAGCGGCACAGTACACTAACAACAACAGATATTCTAATTTTCTATAACAACAAATTTTCTAACCGGAGTTTAACAAATACATAATAAGAAAAAACGAAAATCTTAGATTTCAATATTCTACAGAACTGCAGTATTTTGTAGAAATAACAATCTTTATAACACAACAAAAAAGACATTACAGCATTACTAAAATGCTAGTTATTGTACTAATGACACTTACTATGTTAATATTAAAGGCACCACTACGCATTTATACTGATAAAGATTATGGAAATATGGATAAATATTTTGAATTCATCAATAATTAGTGCGAATTCATAGATATTTTTGATGCCTGTTTTTTTTTTTATTTAATTTCACTCTAAAACAAAACTTTTAAGAGTAGGTAGGCAATTTATACATAAATTAATCTCATTTTAAAATATTATTTAAAAAATTTGGTTGTTCTTTTGGCACTTTAGAGACGGTACAAAAAACTTAAGAATACAATATTTTGTGTTTAAGCACTTCAATCCATGTAAAACTACTACCCTTATAAAATTTGCATTAAAGAAATTTAAATTTTTAAACCTGTAGAAAGCAAGCCATTTCATTCTGCTTAATTCAGCTTGCTATTGCTGCAAGAAGAAAATTCTAAATTGTAACCTTTGTAAGAGGTGGTTTATTTATTTTACAATACTTTTAAAGATATCTAATTGCTCTATTAAGTATTAATTACATTGTCAATACAAGTAAATATAATACATATTTATACTTTTAATAATATAACAGGCAGGTATCAACAAATGAAGAAGTCTGTAAAATACATCATAAGATATAATATTTAAATAATGTTTAACTGTACTTCTGTTGCAGTATAATTGTTTATTTTGGTTAGATACACACTTTCAACAGAACTAAGCATAAAATAAGCAATATATGGCGCAATCCTTCCATAGATGTAATAACAACTACATCCTGAACTTGCTACTGCTTTAAACAATTAAAAAGAGATTAGCAATATATTTTTTGCAAATTTTTTTCCAAATCTTCTCAAAGCCTCAGTGCAGCTGTAGACTCTTGTTTCCGACCTGCAATTAATTAATCATTGCTGTCGTTATATATATTTATTAGAATATCACTGTTAGATCATTTAAAGAGTAATAAATTTGTATTAAGCTATGTTTGTCCTACCTTAGTGAATTTGTCACTTATAATACCATTAGTAGTCAAAGTTATGTCGACTATTTTTGTGGTGGTTTCACGAATGTCTATCATGCTTGCATTTAAATACCACGAGTGCGCAGCACGAGTGGTATTCGCAAGCATGATAGACATGAGTGTTAAGCACCACAAAAATAGTCTACTTAACTTTGACTACTTATGGTATTCGAGAGACTATTCAACGAACACGCTTTAAAAAATCAAATTGTTTTTCATAAATGTAGCAATGTTACATTTAATAATTGTACGTTCAATACTCAAAAATAAATGTTGTTAAATATTTGTGTTTTATTAAAATTGTCGATTGTTATCACTAGTGAAAATTGTCGACAATTTTCACTAGTGAGAATTGTCGATACAATTCATTTTCATTGGATTAAAAATATCAAATGCTGCATTTTAATTGGTCAATTTTTAATAAATGACATGTGAGTTGAATAGTCAAGAAAATATAAGATCTCTAAAGTAGTTTTGGAAAAAAATTGAATTTAAGAGTGATATATTTAATGACTTACAGACATCTTCATTAATGAATTATAAATCTAGAGTGCTTCTATCGATGTTACATAAGGCAAAAAGTTCAAATATTATTTTGATATAAATCTCTTGGACATCCTGCACTTAGATGGAATCAACACAAATTAATAATAATTGTTCCATCTTTTATTGTTCAACAATTTATGTATAGTACTAAAAGTGGGACTGTTACACTTATTCATTTATAAATGAATCACTACAATACAGTAATTATTGTGTTGACTGAAAAATTTGTTACAAAGTTTGGCAATTTATACATAAAAAAAGTCATTTATTATAATATCAAAGAGAATAACTAATAAAGAGATCTTCCACAATTGCAATTCAAATAAAATTCCAAATGTGGATCTCCTTCTATATCTTACCACTAACCTGCTATGATTTTATAAACTAGTGTATTCTTTGTTTAAATAATAAAAAGAATGAATTATGGCACAATTTTTAATTTAAGACAATCTTTTGTCTTTTTTTACAAATTTTCTATTAGTTCTTACGAATCTAATAAAAATCACATGATGTATATGTACACTAACAATATGAACTTCAAATATCTTCTTTTATAGAATGCAATTATGTAAACACACTTGGTGTTAAGTTTTGGCAAAACTATTTCGTATAGACAAAAACTATAAACTTATTACCTCTTCATCCTTATATAATAATTTGACCATGGAAATCGACATTTTTTAAATTTTCTATTTTCTAAATAGAGAACATTATTGAAAATTAAATTCAATATCCAAATTAATTAACAAAGAAGAAGCCATGATAAATATTCATTTAAAATATGTGGAAACATCTCTCTGGAGATTATCCAGCACTTTACAATATTTCTAAATAAAATCCACTTTTGTCTGTGAAGAATTCAAAGAACACTGTTCACTTGCATCTTAAATGTATCTAATAACTGTATCAATTGAGCTGTCAATTGTTAACTGTTATCTATTGATAATACTATCAAATGGAGAGCTCATTTTAATGTACACTTATATGGAAATCATGGCTGAAAATATAGAATTATAAATATTATATTTATAAAAAAAAGGTTCATTTATAAAACATTAAAAATATTTTAAAAAAAAAGTGAAACATATTTAGCAAAAGTAGTGACCACAGTGGCCTCTTTTCACACCAATAATAACTAAAAATCCAAGGAAAATTGATTTCCAATTATTAGCGTCCTGATCTTATTAATTCATCTATTAAAATGAAACAAAAAACAAAGTGAAGTATGATTAATAAGCTACTCCAGTGTTTATGGTTTTTTCAGAATGTTTTCCTTGTAAACTTTTTTCCATGAAAAATACTTTTTCCTCAAATCTGAAAAAGCACGGGGATAGAATGGGACTTTCCTCTTTATTTTGGTTCAAGTAGGGTGTGAGAATTTTAAGAAATAACTGAATGAGAATAGAACTATAGAACGAAAAGCGTTTTATGGGTCATAAATTCCTATATAGTGTAGACCAGCGTTCTGCAACCTTTTTTATCTAGCGACTCAAAAATATCAATAAAATTATACGGCCACCCATAAGAGAGGGAGAGGGGGTTACTTAAAGTTACAAGACCTTACAGAATATTTTTAACATGAACCTAAATGATATAATAAAAATAAATATGTAAGCGACCTATTTTTAAACTTTTGAAAATTTGCATCAGGACCCTATGGTTGTGGTCCGCTGGCGTAGACCCTTATTATGAAACTGTTTGTTCTCAATACAGATGATCAAAAACAGATTTTGCAACAGCTATAATAATCATATTCCAAACAAGGTTTTTATTTTTGATGCATTCAAATACAGGATCTTCCTGAAGAATCAGGTCAAAAGTTAATTAATTAACTAAAGTGTTTTCACACTGGAGAAAAGGCAAAATTTTATAACTAACTAAAAGTTGAATTTTAAAAGTAAAACCTTCATGACTTTGAAGGGCAGTGAGGTATAATAGAGGTTCCAGAGTTATAGTAACAGCAACCAATGGCTATGATATTGAAAAAAAATTGAAACCCTGTTACAAACCTACAGATGCAGAACATATAATGTTATCAGGTAGAATAATATGGGTAGGTGGTCGAGTAGTTTTAAAAATCTAAAGGTAAAATCACATCTTTATTTTCAGTTGTGGAATCTGTGGTTGATTTAAACCTTGCAGAGCTAGTATCATTCGTAATATTTGACGTTGTTAAAGTCTTCATAATACCATCATATATTATCTTGTGTAATGTAGTGGCGGCTCGTGGCTATCTAGGAAGCTGAGGCTCGAGAAAAAAAACTCCTGCTGCAAAACCCAATTTAATCTGTGGGCGGTGCAATGTGTAAATAAAATGCTAAAGGTGCACCAGATCCAATTTCAGGCAATCCATAACACTAGCATCATCGTAACATTGAGAAACTAATTTTTGTTTAAAATTAAAGGGTTATAAAATGTTAACTATTAATAATGCATTTGCAGTTCTATCAGCACTTACGTCAAAAAACCTTAAAAATCATTCTTTTAAATTTCCATTATTTACATACCGGACAGTAATTAGGCATTGTGATTTTTCGCTAATGTCTGTTGTATCATCAGCAATTATTGCAAAATAATTTGCACTATTAATTTCACTGTCAATAGATTCTCTTAAATAATTATCGCAACAAGAATCGATTCATCATAGCCCCGAAATGGCAATTTCTCTGCCTAATAAAATTGTAACGTCAATTAAATAACACATAAGTTGTCAATTTTTTACATTCTCATTGTATCAAATTGTTTATAAATATGTGTGTTCTTGCATAGCTTCTATAACCGTAGAAACATTACGTTCAATATGCTTAAGACCTAGAAAATTTTTAATACGTTCTTTGGAATCATTATATTTTTTTAAGCCTCTGGAAAATGTTTTTAATCATTATAACCTGTAGAGTAAAGTCGGGGATTATGGAATACACCGGGTAATATGAAATACCATGTTCTTTTAGAAAACTAGTAGCACCATCTGTGCTGATTTGTTATAATAACATTTAAATAAGTTCAAGTTTCATTCGCAAGGGTGCTTAACTCATTCACATAAACCACTTGGCTTTTCAGACAGTGCTAGTGATTTCCCGCCATATAAAACTTTGAGGTAAGTACATTAAGGTTTTATTTTAAACACTTTTCAAAGTAATTTTATTTGATGTTATTAATTTACTAAGTAGATGAATGATGTAAGAAAGCTTTGATTTAGAGATATCGTTCATTTTAGTGATCTTTTATTTTTTATCCGTTCTAACCACCAAATTTATATTGGCGGGAATTATGAAATAGTATTCCATATTACCTGACTCAGTAATTAAAATTAGATTTTTTTCCAGAAATGCCGAAAATGGTTAAAAAAAGGCAAGAAAAGGTCAAAACCACGTCGCCACTACTTAAAAAGTGGAATGAAGAAGACATGAAAAAAGCAATAATAGCAGTTAGAAGCAAAAAGATGGGTTATTTGAAGGCATGTAAAACATTCAATGTGCCACGTGCCACTCTTTTCAGACTTTCTAAGATGAATGGACCTGCTAGTGAGGTATGCCAGACGAAACTCGGGAGGAAACCTATTTTGCCAGACCATTTGGAAACAGAGCTAGTGAAGCATTGCTTGGCAATGGAGAAAACTTTTTATGGATTAACAAGGCGGGATGTCTGTAATCTCGCTTTCCAGTTAGCACGAAGAAACAACATTCCAAATTCTTTCTCATTACTAAAAAATGCGGCCGGAAAGGACTGGCTAAGTCGTTTTAGATTGAGACATAAGGATGTGTTAAGTCTAAGGAAACCAACGGGAACATCGTTTGCACGAGCAGTAGGCTTTAATAAAAAAAATGTTGACGAGTTTTTTGATCTGTTAGAGAAACAAATGGAAGAAAAAAACTTTTCAGCTAATCAGATTTTCAACATCGATGAAAGTGGTTTTAGCATAGTGCAATCAAAGTGCCCTGAAGTTTTCTTTCAAAGGGGAAAACGGCAAATAGGAGCGCTAACATCTGCAGAGCGAGGCTTGTATCATGTGCATGAGTGCCAGTGGCAATTTTGTGCCCCCTTTGCTTATATTCCCTCGCAAGAATGCCAGCGAATTGATAAAGAAGGGAGCTCCACCAGGAAGTATTTTTGCCTTCCATCCTTCTGGGTGGATTCAGACCGATATTTTCACACAATGGTTCAACCATTTCATAGATTATGTAAGACCAAGTGCTGAAAATCCTATCCTTTTGATTTTGGAAGGCCATCACACCCACACCAGAAACTTAGATGTTATTGTAGCTGCTAGGGAAAACTATGTAACTTTATTGTGCTTACCGCCCCATACAACGCACAAAATGCAACCACTTGATAAATCCGTAATGGGATCTTTGAAAACCTATTACAATGAAGAAATTCGCCAATTTTTAAGGCAAAATACTCGACCAATATCTCACTTTGACATCAGTGAACTATTTGGTAAAGCTTATCTCAAAATCCAAACTGACGAAAGAGCAGTCAATGGATTTCGTCAAACAGGTCTGTTTCCAGTAAACAGGAATATTTTTACCGAAGAAGATTTCCTAGTGGAAGCACACAACAATGAACCAGAGCCTGTTGCATATAACGACCTGCATGTACGACCTGTATAAGGAATTCAATGTAATTATAATAACAAACATATTAAATCTTATATATAACTTCATTGTCGATGCCTAAAACTCGCCTTTATCTGAAGAAAGGTGAAGATCATAAGATGTGCACTTTAGATCATTTTTGCAGCCAAAAGATATCGTTGTGGGACCATTTACCGAATCGTTAGAACCTATCACAAAACTGCATAAATCAAGAAAAATTTTGGTAGGTAAAAAATTTGAAGTCACTGTACTGGAGATATTAAATATTCAAAAAAATATAAACACTAAAATCAAACCACTATTTTTTTTTAATCGCCCTGTATATGCTAGGTTAATTTTAATGGCAGCATTTGAGGTTTTAAGTGAAGCAGAACTTTTTTAAAGAGCGAACTTTTTTTCGAAAAAACCAATAATAAAAACGTTTCCCATCTGACAAGAGAATTTACGAACACATTTATATATAGCCTCGATTTTGGAGTGTTGGGTCCGTAATAAGTTGTAGGGGGGGGGGGTTGCGAACAACATAAAAATTACGTTATAACTAATAAAATTTTTGTTAAATTCTGTTTTTTCGTATTAGAAGTTACTGTGTCTAAGTCTTTATCAAATTAATACAAAACCAATTAATTAAGCTACAATCATATTTAAAAATTATTTTTAGAGTATTTTCACAATTTGAGAGAAGCTATTAAATTTATAGTTTTAAGTGGGTCTACTGATTTCTTTTAATTTCTAGGGACCCTTGAGTTTAAAAGTTTGGGAATCACTGTTCTAGAAACATTAATATGTTTCATGCAAGCAATCGATGGTTGACTGGTGTTAATTATTTTCAAGGATGATTTAGCAAACCCAAACGATTGTAAACAGGAAGATTATCAAAGATTCTTGATACATAATAGTATGTTATGTATTAAGGGCTTAATTGAGTGGTTTGGAGCCCACAGAGTCACTTAGAGCCTGAGGCGAAAGCCGGAGGCGCTAACACGATAAAGGACTGTAAAACACTAATTAATGTATACTTTAGTTTGCCATATATATATATATATACTAATTACTTAGATCATTTTTATCTCGTAGTCAACACATTCATATTATAGCCTAAATAATACGATTTTTTTTTAATTTCAAGATTTCAAGCAGAGATTTTTTTATAAAGAGTAGGCCGAACGAGTCAATTGTAGGTTTTATTTCTTCCACGATATGTGCACTTGATCTCTGAGAAATATTAGCTGTTTGCATTGAACAGTCGAGACACTGGGAGTCAGTTAACTAATCAGTAAAATACACGTATTTTCAGCACCCTGTTAGTTTGTAGGGGTATTGACTGTGAATTTATATTCTTTGCACAAAAACTACTAGTTTTTAGCTTTGAAATGCCATCTTGAACGTGTAGATATCTTTAATAGCAAGATTTTTGCGGCTAAACATATTAAAGCATAAAAATGTCGATTTTTAAATGCTTTAATTAGCTTAAAATAGTGGAGCAGCAAAAAAAATTTTTTAGACGATTTCATATGGAATGACTCAATACTATTAAAATGAATTCGTGGAAATTTAAAAAGGGTGAACGAATTCTTAGAACTATTTTCTAATAGTATCCTAGGAAAGAATTTAACCTACATTTTTTACTTACTAACTACTATAAAAATAAATTCGCGGAAATTTAAAAAGGGTGAACTATTTCTTGGAACTATTTCATAGTAGTATTCTATGAAAGAATTTAAACTACATTTTTACATACTAACTACTGTTAAAATGAATTCGTGGAAATTTAAAAAGGGGGATAAAATTCGAAATTTCTTTGAACGATTTTATAGTAGTGTAAAATCCGCTTAATGTGATCACTTTGGGCCAAGAACATTTTGATAACATTAACCGACTGATAACAATAAGGGAATTTTAGAAAAGAAACGTCAAAATTTTAGAGAATCTTAATTTACAGTGATTTTATTGCATAGTTAAGTATATTACACATTAGTTGTACATTATTTTTGTTTATTGTTTCCAGCCTTATTTTGTGGAACTCCATAATCATGAAATAAATAAAGATTATTAAAAGTTTCACAGTTTTATTAAAATACAACCTGACAATATTGTTTCGACAGCTATGCTGTCATTATCAAAGGTAATATAATTATAAACAAACACGAAAATGCAACCACTTGATAAATCCGTAATGGGATCTTTGAAAACCTATTACAATGAAGAAATTCGTCAATTTTTAAGGCAAAATACTCGACCAATATCTCACTTTGACATCAGTGAACTATTTGGTAAAGCTTATCTCAAAATCCAAACTGCCGAAAGAGCAGTCAATGGATTTCGTCAAACAGGTCTGTTTCCAGTAAACAGGAATATTTTTACCGAAGAAGATTTCCTAGTGGAAGCACACAACAATGAACCAGAGCCTGTTGCATATGAAAATCAGAGAAACCCATAGCCTGTCCAGGAAGATAATGATGAAAGGGCGGACGAACAACCCGACGAACAACCAGTTTTACCAAAAGACATAGTTCCTATTCCTGTTCTTAAAAAACGACAGGGCACAAAAGGTCGAAAATCGGGAACAGCAAAAATTTTGACTTCAACCCCAAACAAGGATGAACTGGCACAGTCACTGATTTCAAAAAATGAAAAAAATAAACTAAAAAGGAACCTTGGGTTTGAAAAAAACCAAAAGCCAACGGATAATGCAAAACCTGGTACCAGCAAAACGGATGATGACGCCAAAGCAGGTTCGAGCAGTGTTAGAAAAAGACCGAGACAGCAAGTGGTAGAAGACGAATCTTCTGATGATTTAAATGAAGAAATCCCACTCCTAGATGACTCTACTGATGATGAAGAATTCCCGAATAGCAAATGAAAACCACAAGATGATGCAGAATGTCTTTTCTGTTCAGGACGTTTTACGGCTGATTCAAGAGGAGAGATTTGGATACAGTGCCTACGATGCGAGCTTTGGGCACACGAACTGTGTGCCGATTGCGAACGGGATTGCTATATTTGGGACTTTTGTCGTTAGAATTTTTCATATAAAAATTATAATTAGTATTCCATATTACCTCATATATCTATTTCATATTACCCGACCATTTTTTCGGTAGCCAAAAAAGCACTTTTATTTCATTATTAGAAGTATTTTTTTATTTATATATTTTTCTAATTTCGAGATAATGACCCCATATAATAAACCCTTTGGCGCAGTCGTTGGCATTTTTATTTTTTTTTTTACTCAAAACAATCCCAAAAATGAAAATGGTATTCCATAATCCCCGACTCTACTCTACTATTTTAACCAGAGATTTTTAAAAATGTTCTCAGTAATTACTGCCACTTATGCGTTGCATACCAAAAATTATGAAAAGCTCGATTTGTAATTTGTCAGCAGACATAACATCGATTTTTGGCGTCAGATGCTGCTCTAAAATGTGTTGCTGTTCTATTTCATTACGCCTTAAAAATGATGTTTCTAGTAAACACATCACACGATCATATTGTAGATCATTTTCTTGCATCTAAAACAAAAATTTATTACTAGCTGCTTAATTAAAATCCCCGACTTTTTCCACTAATATACCTAAATGCTCCCGTGAATACCTTATAAAAGCACCTTATATAGCACCAAGTTAATTATGTTAAAATACAATTTTGAAAAGTAAAACAAAACACGAAAGAAATCGTCTTCGGTAGTATTCGAACGGAGGTCGCGGCAATAAAATAACATATGATACGAATTTCATTCTTTCATTGATTCACGAAGCTGAAATCTCAGCCTCAGTTCCGCCTATAGGAAGAGTATATGACTGATAACCAAGCCGCTGTGCTGTAATGAGCCAGCGAATGTATACAGATGCATGAACTGAAGCTTGAAATTTCAAGCCTCATCCATTCTGTTTATGGCGTTGCGTTGGGTATGCGCATATAAATACATTTTATTATAAAATAAGCTTATTTATATTAAATTCAATATTTTTAATTTAGAAAGTATTGATAGAATAAATTTATTAACATAGTAATAAAAAAATAATTGACGGTAAAATATTTAGATTTTATTTAGTAATTATTTGGTTTAGTTTAGGTGAGGCTTAGCCTCATCCGGCGAGCTGCGCCTGGTGTAATGCATTCTTACATCATTAAAGCCATCTTTTAAAGTGCGAAGACATGCCTTCAACGGCATCCAAGTTAACAGATTGTGACAGATACATAGAAAGGCGAACTAAAGAAAATTATTAAAATGACTTTGCTGTTGCTATAGCAATAGCTTAGTTCCAAGGTTTTTACAATGAGAAAAATGTAGATATTGTAATATGATTGTAAAGAAATCATATTCCATATTAGTCAGCCATGGTCCATATTGATGAGCTTTAAATGTGGATACTAAATGGTATTAAAAAAAGATTGTCTTTTTAAAATCCATTCATTATTAATAATAAGATTTAATATGCCATTTTTACATTGCTGGCAGTGTTTTAATGTCTAAATGTAAAAGTGACACTAACAAAAACAAAGACATTTTTAAAATCAAAATTGTTTTCAACACCATCTAAAGATTACATCAAAAATTATTATAAGTGTATATTAAACGAGCCATCTATGTCAAGGATAATATAGTCTTTGATACTACTTTTAATCTTTAATGAAGAGACTTATTAAGTTTTTTATAAATCAAATTTTTGTTATAAAAAGAATCAATGAAATGTGTTCATAAACTTTTATTAACTTTAGTAATATCAGCTTCAGGTCCAAACAATAACAAAAGTTTTTAAGCACATTCATGTTTTAAAAGCAGTTTTAATTTCAAATTTATTTTTCATTATTTTCTTCTCACATTAACTTCTTGTATTTATAGTACTGAGATTGCTAATAATTTCAATATACTATAAAAATAATAATTGCATAGTTTTATATATATATACATATACCATGGATCTGAATATTAAATGATGTGCGATGAGATTATAATAATGAATGTATAAGCCACTAATAATATACAATTCTCCTAATGTACATAATAAATTATTTAGAACTAAACAAAAGAAAATTGCCTACTTAACTATAAATCATAAAATAATTAATACCTTACAATAAAATCACAATACAAATATCTTTAAGTAACACCATTGTTTCATTCTTGTCATTTAATATCAACTTAATATATTTTCTTAAGAGTTATTACATTTACGTGACTAAAAAATTTCTTGATGGTGTACTTGTGAGTTACAATTACAAAAACCATCTGTCATGCTCTAACATAATAAATATACATCTTCAACATAAAGTATCAAGAACACTTTCAATTACAAACATCAGTGGCGGTAGGTGCATACATCAAACTCGGGCCACACGACAAACTGGTATATGGCTATCATGCTCGTATGCACACATTAAAGCAGTATATCATCATGTGTTGCACTGCGAATGCCCCGGGTTTGACATATGCACCCACCGCTACTGACAAACATCGAGATATACTCATTGTTATCACTATACTTTTTGAGGATTTACAGTCAGATAAATATCCTTACTTGTGTTTCTTATTGATATCCTATACATAATAAAAAAAATTCAAAAATATTAATTATCAAAGTTCAAATTTTCAAAAATTAAAAGACCCAATTGAAGTTTTCTATTTGTATAAGTATTTTTAAAACAGGGCAAGTTAACAGTAACTGTTACGTCATCCCTAAAGAAGTAAAAGTAATAATTCAATTAAAAATTTAATATTTCAATTGTAAATCAAAACAGCTGAGGGCGGAGATTGATCCTTCTTGTCATGGGTTAGTTTGTTAATGATAACCAGCAAGAAGCTTAAAACAGACAAATTTGATTGTATTTTAGAAAGTTTGAAAAGAACACATAAAAAGCTTTCACTCATACAAAATTGTCATTTTCAAACAAAGAATTGATACCAATTTGCGTATTCATATTCATGTTTCTGCAAATCTATTAATGTGAAATACATTTTGATTTAATTAAATGTTGTTTAAGGTTAGCATATTGTAGAAAAAGGACTACCACAACAAACAGTTAAGATTGTCTCAAAAGAAAGTTATCAAAGAATAATTTATTATTTCCTTCTTTATCTTATTTGTTGCTTTTTAGTAGTTTTTCCTTTTCTGTAATATGTCAGCCTTAATGTGATTCATCTTACAACTAAATAGCAGCAGTTAAAGATTTAAAAAATGTGAAATAATAGGCAAAAATAGAAAATATATACAGAAGTGGAAATTCTCCTAGGAACAATATGCTTTATTTGTGTATACTGGGTGTCCTAAAATGCTGTTTATACAAAATATTTCCCTTATTTGAAAAGATAAAGAAATCAACCAAAAACTATTGTGAATGGATCAATATGGCCCTTCAGAAAACATCCTTAAATGCTGGTTGCATAGCAATGTTTAAGAGAAATCATGCCTACTTGATTAATTTTTCAAATTGCGCCCTCTGTTTTTTTCACGGAAATGTATTCTCCACTTGGAGTTATTGTAGGCTTATATGATTTAACAGAATTCAACCATTTGTTTGGACTCTTTGATTCTTTTTGTGAAATGGTTGAACTGCAGCCACATTAAATCTATAATATGGAAGACAGATTTCAGCTCATTTTCAATGACCGAAACAGTACTAAAGATACAGATAAGCTTCAGCCCCTAGAGAAGGGCATCTTTAAGTCCCTTAAATTGTTCTGGGATAATTAAATTCTACTGGGATAATTAAACTGCACTTAAAAACAGTGTTTGTCCCACGTTCCATGCCTAAGAAACCAAAGTACTGGCATAGTACTCTGAAAAGTACTATGCCAAGTCAAAGCAAAATGCAACCCAAAGCTTTCTCATAACTGCCAATAAAAGGAAAACCTGTCTCAACAGGACAATTAATGTAAAAGCAATTCTTCTAAACAGAGAACTGTTTTGGTTCTGAATTTTCATTGGCATCAGGAAGAATGCCGGCAAGTAAAATGTGATAGAATGATCTGTACTGTGATGTTCACAATAAATGGAGCAAAAGAAAAGTTGGAGTCAGTGCACATACTTGATTGAAGACCATATGTCAATTTTAGTTTCTGAATATTTTTGTTAATTTACCCTAAATATGAATTGTAAATTTAATTAAGCACAGGAAATGTGAAATTATATGTTATTTCTGAAGTAGTTCAAAATGGCATTATTACTACTCGCCCTTATTGTATCTTCTTTTTTATAATTTGATTAGCTCTTTAACCAATTATACCTAATTATGGAATGGGAGGAGCATTACTACATTCAGTTACCCTACTGTGGAATAGTGGAATGTAGATTTTGTTGACTATTGACAATAAACATGTTTATTCTATAGTGCGAACTGCAGATTATTGGTTGTGAATAGTCGATATAACTGTGATATAATGTAGGCTGTTGCTACGAACAACAAATGAGGTATGAGGTGAATTAACAACTGTCTACAATCCACTACAAACTGTGTATAAGGTAGTGTGATTGAGAATTTAATGTCAATGGCTATGGACTGTGAATTGTAGATTATCACTTTTTGTAATGTTGTAGACCTTAATTATGGAGTGTGGACTGTAGATTATGTATTACACTATCGCTCAAAAGTTTGGTGCCACCACATAAAAATGCGATATTTCAAGTATCTCTAACACGACGCTTATTAAAATGCGCTTAATACATGAATAGTGAACGTACTGACTTGGATTTAAGTTTTATTATCATCATGCTAAAACGACTTATGAAACGAATACTTTATATTATTTTTTCTATTTATCCGTTAAAACGTCTTATGAAACGAATACTTTATATTATTTTTTCTATTTCTCCGTTAGAAAACTTCCCCTATACGAGTCGTTTTCTAAACTTCTATTAGCGTTAATTTGTAATCATTTAAAAAAAATAACTTAATTGTAAACAAACTTTGTTAACAGGTTTAATAGTTGGCATCATTGAAAATTCTAATCGTGCATTTGTTTTTAAGTTTGCGTAAATAAGTTTGACATTTTACGAGCAGCTGTTCGGAAATTATATCAACTTTAAAAAATAAAATGTTACTGTTTCCAGTTATTCAACTAAATCTTTTCTTGACGAGCAAATAGAAAAAAAAATAGAACGTAAAATATTAATTATTTTTGAAAGTACATTCTTTCAAATTATGTTATTTTTTTAATTTTTCCCCAAAAAAATTCCCGACTTTGATCACTAAATTCAAGGTTCTTTCCCGGGTTTTTCCCGATTGTGCAAATTCCCAGTTTTCAAGGTTTGCAGGTTCGCTGGCCACCCTGATATATATAACTATTTTTCATTATCCCAATTAGGTAATTATTATTTAATTTAACATTTAAGAACAATAATTCAAGATTTAATTTAATTAGTTGCACTGCATGTGAAAATTTTATGGCAATGATGCAGTTGAGAGCAACTGAAGAGTGCCAGTAAAATTATACTTTAAAAATTAATTTCTTGTGTACTATGTGATGGATGTTGTTCAAATTTTATATTTTTTATTGTTTCTAGCCTTATTTTGCGGAACTCCATAATCATGAAATAAATAAAGATTATTAAAAGTTTCACAGTTTTATTAAAATACAACCTGACAATATTGTTTCGACAGCTATGCTAGACAGCTAGCATAGCTGTCGAAACAATATTGTCAGGTTGTATTTTAATAAAACTGTGAAACTTTTAATAATCTTTATTTATTTCACAAATTTTATATGTTATTGAAGAGAATTTTCTTGTACAACATACTTAACATTTATTTATAATAATAAAATTTTCATTTTCTTTTGTTATGTAAGATTTTGAATTAGAAAACTACAAATAACTTACTTATTTTCTTTCAACATTTATATTCACATTCGAGTTCTATGTGTCGGCTTGAGTAGAAGTGTTTGCTCCTTACGGTCTATTAAATTATTAACATGCCTCTTACAAGAGAAGTTATTTCCGAAATTAACACCTGTGTGGAAAATGCTATCAAGAAGTATTTTGATAATGAAACCTCCATACAAAGCCTTGTCAAGAAGATGGCTGATGCTATGAATAAACAGATAGCAGAAGTAGTGGCTCCTATTATCCAGGAAAACAAAATTTTAAAACAAAAAATAGATGATCTAGAACAATATTCTAGACGAAATAATATTCGTATTTTCAGTATAAAGGAACAGCCGAATGAAAAATTAGAAGATGAGGTTTTAAATATCTTCTGCACAAAACTTGATGTGGACCTTAATCAACAGTCTATCGATAGGATGCACCGTGTTGGTAAACATATCGAAGGAAAAAGTAGACCTGTAATAATCAAGTTTGTTAGTTACAAAACACGGCTGCAAGTATTTAGAAATAAAACGAAATTAAAAGGCACCAATTATGTTATCCGAGAAGATCTAACTAAATCTCGTTTGAATATTCTTCATCAACTACACGAAAAAATTGAAAGACGTAATACCTGGACTTACGACGGCAATATCTTTTTCCAACGTGAAAATCAAAAATTTGTGATTAAATCACAACAGGATTTAAACAAATTCTTTAATGGAACAGCTGAATCATTGTACACATTCGGGGAAAGATAGTAAAGCAATACGTTTTGAAAATTTTTCTTTTTTTTAGTAGTATTAAATATTATGTTGTATTATTATTGTTTTTGACTTAATAACCTGTTTATTGAACTTTTTTCTACTTTATTTTCCTTTTACACTTCATTATTTTCAATTTTCTGATCTAGTATAATAATTAATCTTATTTTAATTTAACTATTATAAATTTTTAATAAATCTTATTTTGCTAAATTTAATAGTAGAACTATTCTGTTATTGTTGAGCGATTAAATTCTTACTATAATTATTTATTAACTACTATCATTTTTAACATATACTTTTTTTAGGGTAATTATATGTCACAAGATTGTTTGCGAATTGGACACATCAACGTATGCTCATTAATACCGAAGATTAATGAAATCAGAGATTTAATAGAAAATTTTGAAATTTTGGCCATAAGTGAGACCTGGTTATCGGAAGAAGTACCTTCTAGAGCAATTGATATTGAAAATTATACTTTGGTACGTAAGGATCGTGGTAGTAGGGGAGGTGGAGTTCTTTTTTATATTAAACAATGTATGTTTAAATGTATTATTAGGACAAATGATTTAATCGAACAATTATGGGTATTAGTTAAAATTAATAATAAAGGTATTGTACTGGGAGTGTTTTATAGACCTCCAACTCATAACTATAAGAACTTTATAGATGAAGTTGAGAATTCCATTATGTTGTGTACACCATATTCAGACCCTATTGTATGTTTAGGGGATGGAAACGTGGATTTCCTAATGGCAGCCAATCCGTCTACGGAATATTTTAATAATATGTTAGAATCGTTAAATTTTAATCAAATAATGACGGAACCAACTAGAAAAGATCGTTTATTAGATATTATCATCACATCTCAACCTTCACTTATTCAGAAAAAGAATGTCGTAAACTGTCATTTCTCAGACCATGATTTAACAGCCTGCGAAATTTTATGTCAAAAAGTGCCGTGTTCTCCTATTATTTATACTTATAGAAACTACAAAAACTTTAATCTTGATAACTTCTATACTGAATTACAATCACTCTCCTTGGACGATATATTTTATGAAAAGGATATTAATCAAAAAGTTATTATCTTAAATACTAGGATATTAAATTTGTTTAACAAACAGGCTCCGTGGAAAACGATCGAAATAACAAAAAGACGGCGGCCATGGCTAACTGATAATATTAGATTGCTAATGAGCTTAAGGGATAAGGCTAAAACTAAATATAAAAACATAAAAACCACAGCAGCATGGGAGTATTACAGGACGCTGCGCAATTTTACAAATACTGCAATAAAAAATGAAAAAAAAGCTTATCTGCAATTTAAAATATCTGATTCTAAAAATTCTAAAGCACTATGGAAGGAATTCAGGGCGTTAAATGTTGTATCTAAAAATAACATAAATAACTCCTTTACTGGTCGTGCTGATGAAATTAATAGTTACTTTGTGAATAGTATCCCACAAATCTCAGTTCCTCAACACATACTAAAATTTTACAAAAATAATAGATTACATAATAATGCCGTTTTCAATTTTAATCTTACAGATAGCAGGACAATATCAAAAATAATCGATTCCATGAAAAGCAATTCTACAGGATCTGATGGATTAAATATCACAATGATAAAGTTATGTTGTCCTTTTATATTGGAATACTTAGTACATATTGTTAACTCTTGCATTTTAGAAAATATATTTCCCGACAGCTGGAAGTCGGCTCTTGTAACTCCAATAGCGAAGATCGAACAACCTGTAAAGTATAAGGACTACAGACCGATTAGCATTTTACCAATAGTCTCAAAGATCATGGAAAAGATAATCAATTTACAAATTAGAAAATACTTAGAGTGCAACAAATTGCTACCTATCAGTCAGTCAGGGTTTCGATCTGGACACAGCTGTGCAACCGCTTTGCTGAAGGTAACAGATGACATTCTGGAAGCACAAGACGAAGGAAAATGTACGTTGTTGGCTCTGTTAAACTTCAGCAAGGCGTTCGACACAATAAATCATGACTTGCTGCTTGGTATATTGCGCTACATAGGTCTCGGTGATGATGCAGTCGCTCTGATCGATAATTATCTCTACAATAGAACGCAACAAGTTAAGACTTCTAATGTGGTATCTACGCCTATTGATGTTACAAGAGGGGTACCGCAAGGATCCATACTAGGTCCTCTGCTATTTACCCTGTATACCAGAGGTCTTTGTGACTGTGTTGGGGCCTGTAATATTCACATGTATGCAGATGATACACAATTATACTACTCCTTCAATTCAAATCATATGATGAATGCCGTTGACACACTGAATAAAGATTTACAAGCTATAAATGAGTTTTCTACTAATCATGCTCTAATTCTAAACCAATCCAAATCTTGTATTTTACTTTTGGGAAAAACGATTAATAATCATCAATTGCCACCCATAAAAATTGGAGGTACTGATATACCGATAGTCGAAAATGCTAGAAATTTGGGATTAGTTCTTGACAAAACGTTTAGATTTAAAAAACAAATCAATAAGTACATTCAAAAAGCCTATTACAATTTGAAACTACTTTACCCGCATAAAGATTACTTGAGCAAAAACGCAAAGGTCTTATTAAGTGAATCCCTTGTGTTATCACAATTTAATTATTGCATACCTGTCTATGCTCCTTGCCTTGACTTTGACACGTCACAACGTATACAACGTGTGCAAAACTCTTGTTTACGTTTTATACATGGAATCCCAAAGTTTGCACATATATCTTTAAAATTACTAGAGACAGGATGGCTTAATATGAAGCAGCGGCGTTACATACAGACAGCAACTTTCTATCATAGCATTATAATCAATAGGCAACCACCCTATTTATACAATAAGATAAGGTATAGAACAGATGTACACAATATAAATGTGCGACATAGAGGTCTGTTGACTATACCCAAGCATACTACCACATTCTACGAGCGATCATTCAGTTACAATGTCGCAAAAATGTACAATGCTATACCTTCATGTTTCAAGACATTATCCATTAAACAATTCAAAAAAGCACTAATTAAGCAATTCAATATAGATCGTCACTGATGCACCACTTCGCAAACAGTCAATATTGATAAGTTTAATTGATATATTATCTATTTATGTTAATTATTATAAGAGCTATTACTGTTATTAGTTTTACTTATAGTTCGACTATGTTTATTTGTTTGATTTATTCAAGGGGGGAATGGAAGAACAACACTGTTGAATTCCCTCCTTGAGATTCTGTATTATGTATGATATGGAATAAATATATATTATTATTATTATTATTATATACTTACCACACATCTATTTCCAAATTAAATACTAGTAAAATATAAAATTGTAATTCGTAATTAGACCTTTCCTTCTTTGGTTTTTCATTTATCATTTAAACAAAATTAAAAATCGGAATTATAAATCTTACTTAATTTCATATGCAATAATAAACTCAATAGGTATGTATAATAAATATTTGAAAGGCACATAAAAATAAATATCATTGAGCAAAATTATAAGTTTAAATTCTATGACTGTTACTAAAATAACTACTTACAAAGTCAACTATAATTAATTTGTATATACAATGTAATGCCTCTGTGATTTTGCAAACATAATTATTTAGAGAATAATCACCATTATAAAAATTATTGTTAAGTTTTGATTGTTAGGAGTTGGAGGCAGGATTCTTCAAACTATTAAGGAGTAAAAAGGAGTACAAGGTGTCTGAAAATAGTCAATTCTTTTCAATTTTAGAATGGGTGTGATCAAACCATGCCCATTTCCAATGGCATGGACCTTTATAGTAAATTTGGTTAAAATCTGTCAATTCTGAAGGGTTATAGTGTTCATCTATGGACACTTGACAAATGAAAACCATACAGTAGCTTGTGCTTCTTAAGTAGTACTGTTTGTAACTCTTAGCATATTACAACTTATTTAAAACTCAAAAACTGAGAAATAATAAATAGAAAAAGGGGTCATCACAAACGACAAAATATATATAATTATTTTAAATTATGTAACTGTTACAATTTTTAATACCATCTACATAGTGTTAAAATTAAGAGTTTTCAACCTATTTGACTGTGGAATGCTATCGAGAGGAAATGCTTCTTCTCAATGATTAATATATCAACATAGCAATACATAAACTACTTTTCAAAAATCTTGCAACCACACTTCTGGTGACTTCTTTTTGCAATACAATTTCTCAGTAACTTATAAATGATTTACTTGAAAATCGAGTATTGGAAAAAGTTAGTGAGATTAATAATTCTTGTATGCTGAAAAATGTTGCAAATGGTACGTACAATGAGATGAGATGAGCTATGAAGTGAAATAACAAAATTTTGATACTAAATACTTGATGGTACTTCTTGAGATATTTGATATTTAGTTAAATTAAAATTTTCAAATCAATTTACACAATTGAAACAGACGAAATGTTAGTATATAATAAACTTATCTTTTGCCTTATTTTGTTATTCTGCCTCACTTTTATTACATCAAAAACATAAAATACAATCACAGAAAAAATTATTATGAACACCCTACTGACTAAATTACTTAAGCCTGATAACATGCTTTAACGGTTCGATGATTTATAGGAACAAAACACCAACATTTTTCTTGCTAAGTGTTGGAAACGTGTTTATGCAACTTTGCATATAATGAACACAAAACATTCCTACCAGCCCTATTTGAATATATAATAAATAGTTTTTTCACAACACACCCCCTAAACTTGCTCCATTTTGAAAAATTGTGGACAAAATTTGAACTTGACCAGATGATGGGAATACGTATGCATCCAATGAAATTTTTAATCATTTGATGCAAGATGTAGATCCACCGAAATTCTTAAAGTTTAAATGAAATAATTTATATTTTCAACAATATGATAAAGCCATAAGCTAGTAAATATAAAAGTTGATTTGAATATGTGCACTAAAATACAAGTTTAGTATGTGTAAGATAAAAGGCTAGTTAAGTGCAAGAGTTAGAACCACTCCGACTGACCAAGAAAAAGAAACCCTTGAAATATTTCTGGGCTTGCTAATATACTCTGAGCATTCAGGGTTTTCACAGTTCTACTTACTCAAAGTCCAAGCTCAAAATCTGACAGTTGTCAAAAATGGTATAAATAATTACAAATGTATTGGGACGTGCCAAAGATTGACCTGCATTCTAGAGGGACTTTATTAAATCTAATCTAATTTAAATGCGGTAAGATAATTGTCATATTAGAACAATTAAAGATTATGTTACAACTAAAGTATGGGTTACATGGCTGATCACCTACCGCATATTGACATTATTTGGTCTAATTTTATTGCTGTACAACGCCATCTACATTTATTGGCACATCCCAATAAACTATCAGGCACTCTGCTTCTGTTCTTTTTCAAGATTCCATAGCCATCTTTGATGAATTTTCTTTTTGCTCATACTATAGATATAAATTTATATAAGTTCTGTCACACTATAAAAGTCTTGTGACCATTTGTAGATTTGGCACTGGAAACAGCTATGTTGAAATCTTTTAAGAAAAACTACAGCCAAGATTAGTGATGTAGATTGGGTAAATACCCAGTGGGTAGGTAAATAAAAAAAGGGTATTTAGCCAAATTATATTTACCTACCCAAAAATGGGTATTTTTCAATAAATATGTTATATGAGTATAAACGCACTTAATTGTTGAAAAATCTACATAAATATGCAACCATGCATACATTTTTAACATATAACCTCACTTTATTTCACATTTTGATTTGTTGACTTGTTTTGATACTGTGTAACCTAAACCTTAATTCGTGTGGTTTACTTTACCTACTTGTTACTTGCTTTAAAAAGGGGCGAGAAAATTCATATGGGAAGGAATTGCAAATATAAGTCCCCTTGCCTGGTGGAGAGGATTACTCGAAACAAATTTAATTACTGAGGTTACCATTCGAATTCTAAGTTCTCCTGTAACATCCGCAGCACTGAAAGAACTTTCAGTACTTTTAGTTGGATTCAGTCAAATAAAAGAAATAGATTGACTACTGAAAGAGCAGCCAAAATAGTCTATTTATCCCATATCTGGAAGTTGAAAAATAAAACTAACAAAAGACCTACCACAAATAACTGGGGACAGCAAAATGTTGAACAAATTTCATTGTCAACTCCATCTGCATCCACTAGTAGTACTAGTACTACTTTTAAGGAGACTCATCTACCAAAGGGTCATTCCATGCGAAATCGATCACTAAAATGGGTCGATCTCACGGATTTCAATGAAAATCACTTATGAGGTAGCAATCAACTAAAGAACATAACTTTCATTCATCAATTTGCTAAATTACGCAGAACTTCGGAAATAGTCAAACTGAAAAAATTATCAAAACTGCTTGCACGCCTTTAAAGAAATATAAATATCTCGAAAAGTATTTACCCTAGAACAAATATTTTTTTTTGTATATTGCTCACTAGAAGACGAGCTTTTTAGACAGCCTAATAATTTTTTGTTATCAAACGTATTTTTATTTTTTTCTAAACGAAATATTTTAAAAATGCTGAAAAATCGGTGTGGTCACATTTTTAAAAATATGAAAAAAATTGTACAGATTCTTTGAACATTTCTGTATTTAAATGAAAAATGGCAAGCTGGACGTTTTAATAGTCTTGGCAGGGCAAATTTTTAAAGATCGCGTTGCAGACAGCCGGCACAAATCGCATTCGCTACCTTCTAGTTAGTAATAATACGGTTCATATTACCAGCTTAACTCTTAACATTAACCTCTCAACTAATGTACATAAGATAAATGTATATTTGTGTGGATATGATTATACCTACTAATTAGTTAATTACTTAAGTATTTAAATCGATTACTTCGGGTGTGTTGCATAAAGTACTTTTCTTGCGGCTGTCCAAGACCATAAAATATAATGGAACAGCTTTTTTAATTTAAGTTTTAAGGCCAGTTGGGGTAATTGGTCCATAGATATACAATTGTTTTGCTTCAAACTCTTTATCTCATATTTTATCGTGAAGTATAAGTTTAGGACCTTGTTTTATAGTAACTTTAATATATTTCCAAAAGAAAATGTAAAAATAAAGCAGCTCTAATGCCAACTATTGCATTTAAAAATATTTTTTTAAAAACATGTCCGGTGGTTCCAGTTACCCAATAGATTGGGGTAAATGGAATCATCGTCTATATTTTATATCCACATTACTTTATAATATGTTCTGGGTAACTGGGACGCCCTAAGGATATTAATTAAAATGTCTCCAAAAAATTAGGGCTGCAGTAAGAATAGTTGAGGAATTATCGCAGTCGGAAGAGTGTATAGGATAAAGTCGATAAAACTAAAAATTCACGTAATTCTCATAGACGTTTAACGATAGTTTTAGTTTTTATTAAGCATAGTTTCAGTTACCCCATCGCTCCAATTACCGCAGCTGACCTTATTAAACATCAGAACCTACAATAGAGATCGGTAATAGTTATTTATGGTACAAGTGAGTTAAGTAAGTTATTATGATAATTTTTGCAGTGGATAATATCATTAACTCACCTGTGCCACAAGTTCAAATATTGAATTTGCAATGATCCTATAGCTCAGTCTATAGTTTTTAACGTTAATAAATTTGACACTCTAGCTCGATGACTGGATTTTAATAATATAATACAACGTAAGCTGGTGATTGGTTGCTACCTACAATAGCACCCAGTCTAACCCAGTGAACATCTATTTTTTAAATTTAGGATCAAAAACAACTCATCTTCTGTAAACAAAAATGGTATCTAAGCTATTGCATTATAATATTTTAGGGTCTTTGATGGCCGCAAGAAAAATGCTTTAAGTAACACACCCGAAGAAATTGATTTAAATACATACGTAATTAACTAATCAGGAGGTATAATCATATCCACACATATATACATTTATCTTATGTACATTAGTTAAGACAGACCGCAGGAGATATAGACGGTATTATTACTAACTAGAAGGTAGCGAATGCGGGTTGCGCCGGTTGACCGTGTTAATTATCAAAATATCTCCAGTTAAATTGCTATTTAGAGATTCATAACATCAAAGTTAAACTAATAAACATAAACGTACAAGTAAAGTCGGGAACTATCAAAATAAATCTTTTATTAATCAGTGTTTTCTTTTGTTTTTAAGCGGGTGCATAAAGCTGGCCATCTTACCACCCTTGAGTACCTAACGGCTTCAGTAATAGCAGCCTACCCTAATGGACCTTCATGGCCTGTTAAAGGGAATTATTATTATAATAAATGTTTTTGAAAAAATTCTTGAACACCTCAATTTTTTTTTAAATGGGATTTATTTTATTGTAATTGTTATTGTGTGTGTTTCAGATTGTTTTTTTACGAGTTGTGGCGATACAAAAGATTTTTTTTAAATGGAAACCCTAATTTTTTATGCTGAATTTGGAAAGAGTATGAAATTCTAAGACCACAAAATATATTATACTGAATTTTGAAATTTTTGAGATATTTGCTTTTAAAGTTTTAAAACAAAAATCAAATAACAATCAAGAGTTCCAAGTTTTAATAAAAAAAATCTGTTAACAACGTTCATAATTTAACATGGTCAACTCAATTGTTACATGGCTACTTGATTCAAACAATTTTAAAAATAGCAAGCCAAAAACAAAAACCACATGTTGTGCACAGAACATAAACAAAATTGTGTCAAACTTAAATTCCCTAAAAATCAGTCTATTCAGGGACCCTAGATTTTGTAAACAGCAACGAAGCCCCACCTTATTCATGGAATAAATAACCATGCCTACAAATGTGTAAGGCTGGGTTTATATCAATCAAACAAAAACGTTTTTATACAAAACGTTTTTGTATGATTTTATTCGACGTTGTTTTCTTAATAATTGGTATATGAGGCGGTTCACACTGTTCAAACAAAACACAAAAACATAAAAAAGCAAGTTTAAGCATCTTCAGACGAAATGTTTTATCTAAGACCGTTTTTGTTTGATAGGTATAAATTGCAAGACAAAAAACTATTTCGCATTCTGCATAAACATTTTGTTTAAAAGCGTTTTCGTCTTATCAATGTGCTTACAGCTTCAAACACTATCAAACAATTTCAACTGCGTTGCAACGTGTCGGACGTGCAAACATGATCGCTTGTTTGAAGGCGAAACAAAATGTGAAAACCGGGAAACTATGCAGTTGCAAATTTATTCTGGACATATTCACATCTATCTTATTTGTTAATTATTAATAAAATTTAATTATCTGTGTAAAATGCATATAACGGGTTACAACTAAAAATTTGTACTAACTTTGTGTTGGGTTGTAATTAGTCACTGATCATTATTTTTAATTTTCAAATAATATTTTAAAATATAGTGTGCTATAGTTAATTACTGCAAACAAAATTAATGATCTTTCAAATTTATGTTGTTAGAAGAATTGTCAAGAAGAACAACCTACATATTAATCATGAGAGGTAGAGTAATTAAGAAAAGTGAGTGATCTGGTCGCAAGGCAAGACGAAAAAGAACAAAAGCATTCGAAGATCTATTTATTACTGTACACTTTCGTACTATTTCTTGTTCGAATGGTATTATTACTTACTATAACAAATTTGAGAGATCAGTTATTTTCGTTTTGCAGTAATTAACCACATCATACTCTTTTAAATTATTATTTGAAAATTAAAAACTATAATCTGTGGTATGATCTATGATAAAAAGGATTAATTAAACATTTTATGTTTGGTCATTCTTATCAGAAGACCTGTTTAAAATGAAAAAGTATCTCCAATCAACAATCCTAAATGATACTGACATTTTTAAAGACACAAAACAGCATTGATACTGTTTTGTATAACAACAAACCGTTTTTCATTCAGTCGTTTAGATTGCTCAGTGTGTGCTAAATTGCAACAAAACGATTTTGTTTTAATGAAAAACGATTTGACTGCCAACGTTCTTGATGTTCAAGTGTGTGACTTACTGTTTTGTCGAACTGCAAAGCGTTTTGTATAAAAACGTTTTTGTTTGATTGATATAAACCCAGCCTAAGTGAAACTGTAATTTAACTAAATTTCAGGTTAACTAACCTCAAATTAAATTATATTCATAGAATAACTATTCATTGATTTATTTAGTGTTGGTAAAACCGAGCCTAAGAAAACCATAATATAAACAACAAATTAATGTTAATTAATTAACATAAAATTCTGTTCCACTAAAATAAAGATTAAAGGCGCCCAACATGTCAACTTTGTAATTTTGATAACACGTTTCCCGCAAACCTACTAGATTATCAATAATCACAATTCCACTCAGTATGATTTGACCTTCATTCAATATTCTATGCAAACAAATTTCTTTTAATCTTTAGCAGAATTGTTGCCACGTCTTCTCGTTATCCGATCAATTTCAAATTTTATAAAAATAATTTTTTAACCATGTGGAACAATTCTGGGAGGGTGTCCTGGTGAAAAAATTCAATCTTTTTTTACCGCGTACTGCTAAGGGCTACCCTAACCCCACTTCAATCTAACATGTGACTCAAAAAGCTTGACAATGTAGTTGTTTAAGATTCAGGGGTGTAGTGTATCAATTCTTAATTAAATTAAATATCGTTGTCATTTTACAATTTAACAGAAATATGTTTGATCATTCAAAAGTCAATGTTATATCAGGATTTTCTATCACATCACTTATCCGCAAGAACAGCAACAGATTAAAAAAATGAACAAGTTTGAGTTTGACAAAGTGATCTACTTAACATACTATTGCGTAGAAAAGTGTCACAACTGAAAATACAATAACAACCAGTAGATTGCGAAAGTGCCACTTCTCTACTAAATAGTAGATCCCTTTTTTAAGTCTTAGCTAGCAGCAATTCATTTTTTTTGTTGTTACTATCGGACAAGCGACATGCTAAATTTGTTCAAATTCCTATAACTAGATTTGAACTTCATAGTTGACTTCATTTTAATAAACAAGATCTATAAATATCATAACATAAAGATAGTTATTCTGTTCATTTTATCATAACAATCTGTTATATCTCATATTTCACTTTAACCCTACTTTCATTAAACAATACATTGTAAATAATGTGTTGTAGACAACTGATGAATTAAATCAGTAACATGAATTTGCAACTTTCCTAGTTGGTTTTCTGTGTCTTGTAGTACTATTAATTGTGCGGGCCTGAGTTTCTTTCTGTATTCTGCACATTTCTTTTAGATTTAGGCGATGGACTCGGAAATATAAATCACGTAACTCGAAAGGGGTATTATAATGTGAGGTAATTAAAGTTTGATATATACAAGGATCGAATTTTATTTTCTTATAATTAAAATCCTTATCATTACTTGGTCTAATTCCTGCCGATCTTGCACAAATCCCTGTAAATAAATAAATAAAATTAGAAATTGTCTAAATACAAAGTGAACAAAACTTATAATAGTATCCAATAAATAGCAAATGATGTCAGTAGAGCCCATATTACCTTGATAAGTCTTTTAGTAAATATTTTTAAATTCAGTGATTACTAAACATTAGGACTCAAAAACAAACAACAAATTTATTGTTTTTAATGTCCACTCTTGTACGTTGTTTTTTAAATACAGCAGATTCCGGTTATTTGGATCAGACACTTATACAAGGGCCGTTTAATTGCATCGCCACTTAATTGATTCAAAAAAGGTGTGTACGAACGTGATTCTAATAAGCAACGCATACTGTAGTAAGATTTTATCAAGTAATACTGCTACAGAAATGTAAAAGACAGTGAGCCTTGAAAATTAAATTAGATAAATAAGTAAGTGGAAAACAAAAATCAAAAGCGTAAGGAAATATAGTGTGTGATCCTTGGAAGAATATCTAAAACTTGGAAGAATATCTAAAAAGAGAAGAAGTAGAAAATGAAATATAATTAGAACAAGATCCTTTTAAAAAGAGCAAGGTATTTCTGAAATCTTACAATACAATGGTTGAATTACTTTAAGGGATATTAACATGGACATCTTATAGAACAATTATTATTAATGGATATTAATAAAAAAATGAAAAATTCTGAAAGAAGTCAAAAATGAAATTAAAGATAACAGTGAAAAAGTAACAAAATGTGGAAAAAAAAAGTAAAGTTTTATACAAGAGAAAAGTATTCAGTGTCAGACTGGCAGCATTAGGGCTCACCAGGCAAATAGTTCCAATTTTTGTTGTTTAGTTGTATGTCATTCTAATGTGTTTTGAATCTTGGAATTTAAATTCATGATTATGTCTTAGAAGCTAGAAATTCTACAACTCTTTGCAAATCAAAATATATTACGAAGAACTATTTATTGTACAATTGACTCATTGCAAGAGATCCAATTAAAGATGGATGAATTGTTCAGCTGCTAAAGAAAGAAATCCAGATTTTCAGAAATGTGTGTGGTTCAAAAGGTGAATGGGTCTTAAAAATTAGTGCGGCTTGTGAAACATCGAACCAGGCTTAAATCTAATAAGTTTAAAAGGGTCGCTGGAAGGTCTAAAGCACAAGAGTGACAAAAACAAGATCAGATAGGTTCTTCGAAATTTGTTAGAGATTTCGATGTACGGTGATGGATGATGAAATGTACGTTGTTGCAGTCTTCAAACAAATTCTGGTGCCAGAGTATTATGTAGCAACAATAGGGGGAACATAGACACAAACATATTGTCCAAAAAAGTGTTCAAATTTCCAAAAAAATATCTCCTATAGCAGGCCATCTCTCGTATGGCAAAAAATAAAAACCACAGATCAGTCAAGGTCCAATAAACAGAGAGATAATGTCAAAGAATGCCTTAAAGCAAGGCTTTTGCCATTAATAGAAGCACACAAGTTCTCTAGGCTATTTTGGCTAGATTTGTCCACATACCAGTATAGAAAATCAAAAGAATTTTACGATAAAAATCAAGTCAATGTTGTATCCAGAAAGCACACTTTGTCTTAAAGACATCTTTGTTATGTCCGAATTATGTCTGAACGCCTGAAGATCACGAAATGACGTCTAAAAGACATCTTTTTGAAGATGTCTTAAAGTAACAAAAACTAGACAACCTTAAGACGTCTTTTAAATGTTTGTTATGTTCTTTTAATAAAGTGAAATAATATATATCATTACAACAAATGTATTACCTGCTGTATGGGTAAGAACCAAGTTGTAGCTCAAGTTATGTATGTCGTTAATAAAGATATTTAGTTAAGTATAACGTGTCGTTTATTAAGAAACAAACACAACAGGGGCGACGAGGATAAACTAGAACGTGCATACGTGAGTACAGTGAATACGTCGATATACATATGATGTACTAGAATAGAGTGCACAGTGACGCGTATTTCAGTTTAAAAGATAAACAGTGAGTGCTCATTATGGCGGGTTTAATTGGGTCGATGGTAAAATTCAACGGTATTTCAGGTGACTGGCTGATCTACCAAGAACGATTGAAACTTTATTTTGGGGCTAATTCGATTGGAGAAACGGAATGGCGAGCAGCGATTTTGTTAAGTTTAATCGGAGAAGAAACATATAAGTTATTGCGTGATTTGTGTTTTCCAGACTTACCTAACAAAAAAACCTATGATCAATTATGTACATTATTAAAGGATCATTTTAGTCCGAAACTATCCGTGTACAGAGAGCGTATAGAATTTTATTCGGCGGTACAGATCAAAGGAGAAACCATAGGGAAATGGCACGCTAGAATAAAAAAATTAGCAGTTAATTGTCTATTCGGGGATATATTAGATAAAGTCCTGAGAGATAAATTCGTGACAGGGATGTGTAAAGGACCGATTTTAGACAAACTATGTGAGGACGAATTTTCCGACGCAATTACTCTTGCAATGATGGTGGATATGGTGCTGAGGAGAGAAGCGACGCTCGACGCCAGGCTGGCGACTAACACAAAAGATTTGAGCTGGACAAGTGGTAAACAGATTTGGAATAAACCATCCAACGCCCAGAACTGTGAACGAACTCAAGCATCCTGAAGGGTCCAGGTACCAACAACTGCAACGGTATAAGCCAAGGGTTCGGTGTTTCCAAGAAAACAACAAAAGGAAAGTGCAACAAAGGCATCGGAGTGTAAGTGTTGTGGTAAATATCAGCAGTTCAATCAGATTTGTAAATTTAAGGACAGCAAATGTTTTAATTGTAATTTAGTAGGCCATTTAGCATCAGTTTGTAAGAAAGTTAGGAAAAATAATTATATGGAAAAACTAGATGAGGAATCATTGCCTATATATAAATTTAATACAAAAAATGACGATCAACCATTGGTTGCTTCGGTAGTAATCGATAATTTTAAGTTTAATATGGAGGTAGATAGCGGTGTGGCAATCTCAGCCATATCAAAAGACTTATATTTAAATAAATTTTGTAGTTATGAGTTGATGCCTAGCGATATAATAATTAGGGAATACACAGGTACAAAATCGAGGCCTTTAGGATTTTTTACAGTTAAGGTAAATTACGGGGGCGAATCGAAAAATATTATATTTTATGTACTTGAGGACGGAGGTCCAGCCCTATTAGGTAGGAATTGGTTAAAGGCTTTCGAGTTCACCTTAACGAAGATTAGCTCAGCAGAAGTAAATCAAATAAAAATAGATGACGTAAAAAGTTTAGCTAACGAGTTCAAAGATTTATATGACGGAGGGTTAGGCACTTACAGGTATGACACGGTTAGTCTAAACCTGAAAGCTGATGCAAAACCAGTATTCTGTAAACCACGACAGATTCCACTAGCCTACAAGGAACAAGTCGAAGCAGAATTAGAACGGTTAGAAAAAGAGGGAATAATCACGCCGATTACTAATAGTAAATGGGGTACACCACTAGTTCCGGTTTTAAAAAGTGATGGTTCAATTAGGATTTGCGCGGATTATAAAATCACGTTAACAAATACTTAGAGGAGGTGAAATATCCTTTACCTCGGATAGAAGAGATTTTTGCTTTCTTGCAGGGGGGTGAAGAATTCAGCAAGATTGATCTTAGCCAGGCCTATAATCAGTTTTTGCTGGACGACGAGTATGCGAAGATGGCAGCGTGGAGTACCCACAAAGGCCTGTTCAAAATGAATCGCTTGCCTTTCGGGGTATCGCCTGCAGCTGCTATTTTTCAGAAATATATCAAACAGTTATTGCAGGGCATACCAGGGGTATGTAATTTTCTTGACGATTTTATAGTAACAGGAAAAAATAGACTAGAGCACGTAACTACTCTCAAACTGGTATTCAAACGCTTAACTGATGCTAATTTAAAAGTTAAATGGGGTAAATGTTCTTTTTTTCAAAAAGAGATTAGCTATTTGGGTCACATTATAAATAAGGAAGGTATAAAGAAAAGTAACGACAAAATCAAGGCCATTTTAGATGCGCCAACACCACAGAATGTTAACCAGGTTAAATCATTCGCAGGGATGGTCAATTATTACTCAAAATTTGTACCTCAGTTATCGATTATAATGAGCCCGGTTTATGAACTTCTGCGTAAAGATGCCAATTTTAATTGGAACAGTAAATGCGAATCGGCCTTTACAAAAATAAAAAACAAAATCGCATCAGACCGTATATTAGTTCATTTCGATCCAAACAAAACCATTGTATTATCTTGTGACGCATCACAAGAAGGCGTGGCGGGGGCTTTATCACACAAATTTTTGAAAGGGGAGTTGAGACCGATAGGTTTCGTTTCCAGATCGCTCACAAATGCTGAGAAAAACTATTCGATGGTTGATAAAGAAGCGCTTGCCATTTTCTTCGGCGTTAAAAAGTTTCAGCATTTTATTTTAAGAACTGACCATAAACCTTTGTTAGCCATTTTTGGGGAACATCGGGGGATACCTGTTATGGCAGCAAGTAGGTTACAGAGATTTGCAATTTATTTGTCGGGATTTAGATACACCATTCAACAGTGAAAGGAACAAACAATCAACCAGCGGATTATTTGTCGCGATCACCGTTAGCCGAACAAGGTGAATCAAGCCAGGAAGACGAAAAGGGGACGTATTTAAATTTTATCGAAGGGTTTCATACACCGATCAACGCGAAAGTAGTAAAAAGGGAAACTCAGATAGATGCTACGATGAAAACAGTTTTAGATTACGTAAACACAGGGTGGCCGGATCACGTACAGATGGACGAACTAAAACCATACTATGCGCGAAAGCATGAATTAACTGTAGATCGAAGTTGTTTATTTTGGGGATACCGCGTGGTGATACCAAAAAAGCTAAGATTACAATTGCTTCATGAACTGCACGTTATCCATTTAGGAATTGTAAAAATGAAAGCAGTAGCTAGATCTTACATGTGGTGGCCCGGTCTAGACGGTGAAATTGAAAGAGTGGCAAAATCTTGTACAGGGTGTTTAAAAATGAGAGATAGCCCAAGGAAAGTCGAATTGACTTCGTGGCCTACACCGGAAACCGCTTGGGAAAGGATACACGTAGATTTTTTAGGCCCTATACAATCAAATTATCTTTTGATAATTTTAGATGCCTACTCAAAGTGGGTCGAAGTTTTTAAAATGCCCAACATCACTTTGGGACAGACCATAGCTAAATTAAGAGAAACTTTTGCACGATTGGGGTTGCCAAAACTCTTAGTAAGCGACAATGGCACACAGTTGGTCTCAAGAGAGTTTAAACAGTTTCTAGAGAAAAATGGTATAGAGCACCTAACGTCTCCAACCTTTTATCCCGCCAGCAACGGGGCAGCAGAGAACGCTGTCAAAACTTTCAAAAAGGCATAGGGTCGGCAATTAATAATTCAGCCAAGAAAAAAATTTCTATAGAAGTTTTGATGAGTAGATTTTTATTAGTTTATAGAAACGCGCCTCATTGCAGTACCAAGAAGTCTCCATCAGAGCTTATGTTTGGACGTCAATTGAAGACGCGGTTGGATTTCATTAAACCAACTTCCGAATTAGTCACTAACCCGAACGATTTACAAACAACAAAGCAACATAGCGGCAGTATTAGTAATACAGATTTTGCAGAGGGGGAAACGGTGATGGTTAGGGACTATAGGGACACTAACACGAAAAATTGGACCGAAGCTGTAATAATTAAGAAACTGGGGCGTGTTACATTTTTATGCGAAATTTTAGAAAATAACCGTATATGGAAACGACACGCAAACCAGATAATTCCTAGGCTAGCGGAAGACGGAAATGGCTCATTAGATCCATGTACGCCAATTGTAAGCAGTAGAAAAATTGCACATTATACTGGTAGCTATAGTACCAATGTAATTAGTAGTAGCGAATCGCAACCACCAATAGTGCTGTGGATAAAAATTCAGATACTAATGAATCCGAAATTGTACTCACTAATGACACAGTGAATAAGGATTCAAATAGTAATGAATTAGAGAATAGTGTAACAAGTATTGTACGACGTAGCACCAGGAAGAGAAACATGACCGAACGATTCGGAAACATTGTAAGTCATTAATTAGCATATAAGTTGAATAGTTAGTTAAATTAATATTGTTTCAACTTGTGGTGGAGGTAATAAAATTAAGGTAAATGAAATTAAAGATAACAATGAAAAAGTAACAAAATGTGGAAAAAAAAAAGTAAAGTTTTATACTAGAGAAAAGTATTCAGTGTCAGACTGGCAGTATTAGGGCTCACCAGGCAAATAGTTCCAATTTTTGTTTGTTGTTTAGTTGTATGTCATTCTAATGTGTTTTGAATCTTGGAATTTAAATTCATGATTATGTCTTAGAAGCTAGAAATTCTACGACTCTTTGCAAATCAAAATATATTACGAAGAACTATTTATTGTACAATTGACTCATTGCAAGAGATCCAATTAAAGATGGATGAATTGTTCAGCTGCTAAAGAAAAAAATCCAGATTTTCAGAAATGTGTGTGGTTCAAAAGGTGAATGGGTCTTAAAAATTAGTGCAGCTTGTGAAACAACGAACCAGGCTTAAATCTAATAAGTTTAAAAGGGTCGCTGGAAGTTCTAAAGCACAAGAGTGACAAAAATAAGATCAGATAGGCTTCTTCGAAATTTGTTAAAGAGATTTCGATGTACGGTGATGGATGATGAAATGTACGTTGTTGCAGTCTTCAAACAAATTCTGGTGCCAGAGTATTATGTAGCAACAAAGAGGGGGAACATAGACACAAACATATTGTCCAAAAAAGTGTTCAAATTTCCAAAAAAATATCTCCTATAGCAGGCCATCTCACGTATGGCAAAAAATAAAAACCACAGATCAGTCAAGGTCCAATAAACAGCGAGATAATGTCAAAGAATGCCTTAAAGCAAGGCTTTTGCCATTAATAGAAGCACACAAGTTCTCTAGGCTATTTTGGCTAGATTTGTCCACATACCAGTATAGAAAATCAAAAGAATTTTACGATAAAAATCAAGTCAATGTTGTATCCAGAAAGCACACTTTGTCTTAAAGACATCTTTGTTATGTCCGAATTATGTCTGAACGCCTGAAGATCACGAAATGACGTCTAAAAGATATCTTTTTGAAGATGTCTTAAAGTAACAAAAACTAGACAACCTTAAGACGTCTTTTAAATGTTTGTTATGTTCTTTTAATAAAGTGAAATAATATATATCATTACAACAAATGTATTTCTTAAAACCTATTCTGTTTCCCACATTTGCTTATTTATAAGAATTTAATATTGAATAACTTTACACATCCTAATTTTATGTATAATATAGGTACTTGTCTATTTTAAATATTTATTTCATTTCGTATTTCAAACAATTGTTTATATACTACAATTAGTAAAATAAAGTATATCTTTATCTTCGTTGTCAATGACACCGGAGTTCAAGACGTACCTGATCTCCGTTGTTGTTGGCAGTGTAAAAATCATTTGATATTGCATAAAAACACACGTGACATGTTGCTTTTTATCTCCTTGGTTACGCGTATGATGACACAGAAAAGGCAACTTGCTTCTTTATACAATAAATTCGGATGAATTTTAAAAGGGAGAAATTAGGATTGAAATACGAAATAAAATAAAGCAACTTATGCAATACGGAGATCAAGCTTCTTTAAATCCTCAAAAATGTTATAACGCCTCGACTGGCGCCTCGGCGTTATAATACATCTTCTCGGATTTAAAGTATCGCTTGATCTCCTAATTACATAATATATATTATATGTATAGTTACTTATTTCAATTATCAAATAATAATATAACTATTCTTTACTTATTATTCGTCAATAGTCTATATAAATCTAAAAGTTAAAATCGACATTATATTTGGGCTTGTGCATGAAAGCTCAACTATCAAACCATTGAATTTGAATTAGACGCCGTGCTATCTACTAGAAGTTGATATCACATCCATGTGATGGCGCACAAGAAAAAACTTTAAAATTCTTGAAGCCGCTACTTCAATTATTTATAACTTCCGTTTATTCCGAGTGTTCCCGTTTTAATTGTTTTAGATTGTATATTTAGTTTTTAAAATTTTTATAGTTTAAAGAAGTTGATAATCAAGCATTAAGCTAAGGTTTTTAATACTTAATACTTTTAATACTTGTTGGTAATACAGACAAATTTCATCTTTCACTATATTAAAATATAAAACATTTTTTGATACCTGTGTTATCTCGTGGTATCCGAAGTCCAACATAATTAATAGTAAGTTTTCTTTTAGTATCTTATAACCTCATTTTTTAACATCGTTCATAGACGCATATTTTTTGAGTAATTTTTTTTAGGTTAAAGAATTACCTAACTTAAGAAGACCTTCTGTCTATGATCTGGTTAAAAGACTTTTAACCCTAATCCTCACTAATGACCAAGCTCTACAATACAGCTGACTGGTAAGAAAACAAAAAAAAGTGTTTTAGCAATTTAAATATTGTAAAAGTTGTAATAGTAATATGTGGCACTGAGTCTTGAGGATTGCTAAATTTTCTCATAATACAATAAATTAATGTAAATAATACATAGTAAATTAATGTATCTTTTTTAGACTCAGCAGAGCAATCGGAACTTATCAAGTTCCAAAAGTACACGGAAAATACCAAACAAACATGATTATGGAGGGCCTCGGATAGATCATCTTTATTAAAAAAAAATGTAACTCTTTATTCTAAGAAAAAAAGACAATATATTTTTTTGATTGATGTTATGAATTTTATTTCCATTTCGTTAAATGAACATCTTCAAGCAGATGTCTTAAAGATATTTTGTTGAAGACATATTTAAGATGTTGTAATAAAGACCTCTTGAAGATGTTGTGATGAAGACATCTTAAATACATTGGGTTTCGTAACAATGGACGTCTTCAAGACGTATTTAAGATAACACATAAGGCGAAAATGGACATCCATAAGACGTCTTGAATATCTAAACTCTACATCTTTTGGATGTCTTTAAGACGTATTTGTGCTGTTTGGGTATTAAACATATATTAAAAAAATCTGAAGAATATGCGTTGTGAAGCTCTCAATATCAATGTTTTCAAACAGAAGTGGAGCATAGCGGCTAATTCTATAACTCACATAAACTGCCAAGGGCATGCAAAACTTACAAAAGTTAGAAAATCTTTTAAAAATGTTGGTTAATTTGTGGTGTTTCAATTTGTTTTAAAGTTAATAAAGTCGATTTAAAGTTTTTTTAAAAAAATAAACTATATTTGCAATAGTAGCAATTAATTTTTATGAGATTTCCAGTAGCAGATTTCTAAAGAATCAAGCTTTATTATGAAATTTACAGCCTTAGCTGCAACCTTGACAAAAGTTAATAAAGTACTTGGAAGATTTTATATTCATGTTGTGCAATGATTACTGTGATCCAGCTGGGATGTTATTTTGAGCAGATTTCAGTTACCTGTTAAATAAACATCTTCCAAATGCAACAAAGGTGTGCGTAAAGCTGTATTAAATAATGTCTCAGCCACATCGACTGACATCACATATCCTGTTCCCGATAGATAATTAGGATACACTTTACCTTCAAACATATAACTGGGCGCATACCTAAAACAGAAACAAGTGTATTCTTTAAATGCACAAGTTATACTCCGATAAATCAATCTTACCATTTATCATAAATATCCCTGATAGGTTTAGCATGACATATTAAACTTCCAAAAAGCACTCGATGTGTCGTATTTTTCGCAAGCATACTCTTAACCAGAATCACCACATTCACATACATATCATCATCAGTCTTCATTACAAAGCTAACTGTGCTTCTACATTCATTCTTGACTAGTTTCAATAACATTAACGACTTAAGAGTTAAATTATTATATGTATCTATAAAATTTTCTTGTATAATATCTTTATATTCTTCGCTTTCTTGTTCTATTTGTTCCTAAAATAAAAGAGATAAGTTAAAACAGTGTTGAATACTTTTAAATAAACCATAATGAGCAACAAACCTGTAGAGAAGAATCTGTCAGCTGACCCACTGATGGTTTACCCAATAAAAAATATACCCTAATGGCACTATCTGAAATATTTCTGTCAAGGCCCCAACTTTTCCTTACAGCATTACGCGCTTCAAAATTAGGTGGTGCTGAACATACAATTACCATTAAAAAAACAGGAGATTCGCATAAATCATCTGGCTTTATCAAAGTACTTGTAGTGTTTGGAAACACGTACTCCATTGTATTTCTTGATATACTCTCTTCCCATCCTACTATACCTAAATAAATAAAAACAATAAGGTTAATAATAAAAAAATAAAGTTAATTAATATTCTTATTATTAATTAAAAATTATTAGGTTTATGACGTAATTAAAATAAGCAATAAATTAAATTATAGTAGGAGTTCAATTTTAACTGTGTTAGTGTACAGACATGCAGATATTTTGCTCATTTATCAAGTAGGTGGATTCCATTTTAAAATATTGTAAGTTTTTTAGTTCATTTATTTTTGGGAGAAGAATCGGGGCTGCAGAGCATCCCTCGTACCACATGGAACTGATTACTTTATCATATAGCTGAACCTACTAGAATTTAGGCGAATCTGGGGGAAATTCCACCTCCAGCAGGGATCTTTTGTCATGCCAAGCATCGCATTGACACGGGACCTACAGTTTTACTTCCTATCCAAAAAGAAGGTATGTTTTAATTTTTCTCCGCTTATGAAAAATTACCAGCTCGGCCGGGGATTTGTACCTTCAGCCTTGGATTATGAAGCAAACATACAAACCACTAATTCACCAAGGCTGTGCCTTGTAAGTTTTTATTTCATTATAAATTAATTCCGAGTATAATGAGGTAAAGGGTCATTTCCTGAAGTAGTTGGTCCGGTCCTGGTACAAGGTGAAATTTGCCACCTCAAATATGTAAAATGTCAACAAAGCTGACCAACAGTGCATGTGCAACAAAACTAACACAAAGTGTTGCTGACAGTCGATGCAGTTTTTATAAACACACAAAGCTTTTTTATGTCGCACTTGCTGTGGCCCATGCATCGCTCAGAGAACAGAAAAAATAACAGGGGTGGTATTTGCATAGTTTTGGTTTGCGTAGGAAGAAAATTGTTATGTATGGTATTACCAATGAAATTAAAGTTTATTTGGCATCCTGATTTCTTGAGCCACTTGCACTCTCGAGAAGCCACAGCCCTAGCGAGGTATAACTTTTATATGCATATGAATCAAGATCTGTAATTAGACAATTTCATGCAGACATATCTCAAAAATGATAATGAGTATAAATCATATCAAGGACAAGTTTTTCTAAGTAATTTTTTTTACGTTTTCCCTGGATATTGTAAAGAGTAATTGGTGGTGAAAGGTGTACCACAAAACTAATAGCTATCAAATAAAATTATTTCTGGCATAAAATTAATAAAAAGTGGGGTGAGATAATAAAGATGAAACTGAGAACTACCTGTCAAGGTACTGTACAAGCATTGTGTAGTCTGGGGTAGCAGATTATCCATAAAAGTAATTTCATGAATTGGTTGCTAACAAGACTTCCAAAATCTGTAATCCTGAAATCTCTTTAGTAACCCCTTAAGGCTGTTTGCTTGGTGCATAAAATATTTCTTCAAAATTATGTAGTCATGAAAATGAAATTTTATGTGATCCTAAAAAGCGTATTTCTAAGAATATAGTGTCTTTGTTGTTTACATTTTTTACACTTTTTTATAATTTTGTTAACACTTAGAACATGAAAAAAAACTTTTTTCTGAAAAATTAAATTTATTTTTAGAAGAGAATATTGCAGAATTTGCCTAATTTCTCTGAAATAAAATTCAGCTTGTAAGAAATCTTACAAGCAATAAAAAGGGTCTCTTACACTTTCTACATAAAACCTACCAAAATCGAGTTATTTAAAATTTTTTATTTTATCCGCATTTCTTTTTCAAGATGGCAGCTCGCGCACATCAACCTCAAATCAAAACTAATCGGTTTCTTGAACAGTGTATATTCGCAAACATCTGTGTAAGTAAGTTTCAGCTGATTTGCTTCCTAACACCTAACAATTTATTTTTGTATTCAGATGACAGCTGTAATTTGAGCTGTTAAATTCATTAAACAACAGTTACTTAGAGGCTATTTTAATTTATCAATAGTATATTAAAGTATTAGCTTTATAAGACACGTTTTTAGCGCACGCATTCGAGTTTAGAAAACAACCCGCGTAGCAGGGAGTTTTCTAAAGGACAAGTGCGCTAAAACGTCTTATGAAACAAATACTTTATACTATTTTTTCTATTTGCGATATTTAATTAATTAATAATTAAAAAAATTACTTTTAAATAAAATTTGTTAGAGATAATTTGGTAAGTAGCAAGTTGGCAACACAGAAATTATTCAATTGTTTTTCACACACACAGTTAAGTTGTTAGGCAGTAACACCTCGTTCAAGTTTGCCAGATTTATTATTTGTACTGTTGAGAATGATTATAAATTTAAAGTAGAATATATTTACGACATAAATGATAATTGCTACTTAATGAATTAAAATATTGGATGAAATAAGAATAATTATATTTCAGTTCATAGAATAAATACCTACATGCAAATATAAAAAAGTCATTTTTGACACTGAATTAGTGTTCAACAACCCCAAAAACCATAAGGTATAAGTTTCCAAGTCAAAACATTGATAATTAAAAAAAAAACGCTAAAATCCCATTTAAAATACATCTAAAAATTCAACCTTCTAGTGGCATGGGTTATTCTTGTATAAAAACTTTTATGTTTTGGGAATCGCATTTTTTCAACAAACTAAACCATATTTTAGGGTGAGATCGATAAAATGTTGCCAGAATATGGGCCACCCTAGAGAAAATCCTCACACATCCATCTCAATTTTTGATGAATATCTATATAATGATATTTGATCATTTGAAATTCATTATTGCATTAAATTATAAAATAATTATTAATAGCATATACATTAAAAAGCTTTTGCATGACATCTACATAAAATTTTTAATTTTATAATCTACCATTTAGCTCAATAGATGCGAATTGTAGGATTTTCTTGTATCCCAACTATTTATCACTGTGAGCGATAAAATGTCTGATTTCAACTCTTCATACTCCGGTTAAAGAAACCATTTTTGATATAACAAACAGCTCATTGGAAAAAGAAAGTTCATACTTTTTGATGATATAAGATAAATGTTTCTTTAATTTCTCAACAACGAATACATCATATAAAATAATGCTAAAATTGTTACTTTTTTGAACATTATGTTTGATTTTCTTGAAGACTTGATAAGATAGCTACATTTTACTAGCAAATTCAAACTTCGCAAGTCAAAACACTTGAGTGATGTTTTTTTTCAAATAAATTTCAAAACTTTTTTTCACTTAACCACATAATAATCTTATAAACATATAACAATTACAAAACGATCTTTTAAAATAATTTACATAAAATATAACTAATTGTATTAATATTGTTGTACTAGCAATAAAGATGAAATGTAGTAATAATGTATGTAGACATGTTGTAAATGAATGCAAGATACAGACTTATTTGATTCCATTTAATGAGCCATTTAACTATGTATTTTATTAAAACGTTAATAGTTTATACATGCTTGAAATTTTATACGCACTTTTAAATTGAATCCCTATCAAAAGCTATAAAAGCTCAAGATATTTCTCAATTGAAGCTGGTACAAACTAGTTTATATTGACGTGTCAATAAAACTTCCAAAATTAATAGATGTACCAGTTAAAAAGAAATGTATCAGCATGCTAATAAAAACATTATAAATGAACAAATATTTTTATTATTTAGATGATTACATCTTATCTACATCTGTTTATGTGTTTACAATTTAATATTTTACTCTTAAAAATGAATTATTTTATATATTTTAAAGGCCGATTCACACTATTTAAGTAAAGTCACCATCAAATCACAGTCACATTACAGTACCAGCAAATGCAACTACTATCCATTTTTTTCTAGAATCCTCCGACTTTGAAAGCTTATTGTTTTTAAATTATTGAATCAAATTCAGTATTTTAAAAACAAGCAAATAATAAATTTATTTCTACACATAACAGTAAAATATTACATTTCTAAGTGCTGTACTTTTGTTTTTATCAGACGATACGTAATAAAATGTACTCATTTTTAGAGACAATTTTATTAAAAGTAAACTAAATAATTTCTATCTCAGAAAGTATATGCCATATATCTATGAAATTCTTGTAGTGATTAGAAGGAAAACTTGCGGTTCTTATGCTATTAATCTTCAGACAAAAAAGCCTTGTATTTAAGATTTATATGAAAAAATAGAAATATGTTTTCTTGTTTATTAATAGAGGTAGTGTCAAGATTTTTTTGCTAAATGAACACTATTCATACATAGGCATTATTTTTCTCAAAGAAATGTTCATAATTTAAACAATAAAAATGTAGTAATAAACAAACGATTTTTATTGATAAGCACTTTGCACAAAAGATTTTTTGAGTGTGAGCACATGTTCTGAAGTTGGCTGCAGTTTTTTCGTTTACAAAAATGATTTTAGAGTTCGAGTTTATTAGGGTTCTTGGTGTCTACTTTTCCTTTTCCGGACATAAATACTTTTCCTATCTGTGAGCATACTCTTCCTTTCATTGCTTTGAGTACCTTTTACACATTTTTGAGCAAGATCTAGCCGATGTTAAGTGGTGAGGTAGTACAACTTCAAGATATTTTGTTTTTATCGCCAGCTTTCAGACTGTCACATGGTTGAAGCCCCATGTTAAAAAGTTGGTTCCTTGTTGAAAAAAAAAACAGCCTTTGGTTCGTCTTTCAATCTTTCTATTGATCCCCTGATCCGTGATAAAGGGGTTATCGTCTTCCCCTTTGCTTTGCACTTTTAGAGAGCCCTCCCTATAAATGGCCAAAAAGACCTGTTCATGTCCATTATGTTGTATCTGTTCTTTTAGGGTTTTGAGTGCAGCCTTTAAAGGTATATTGTGAATGATTGTGCTTTGGGTCACCTGAGCAATAAGGGGCCACGCATACCACACTATCTGTGACCAAGGTCAGCATGAGATATACTTTTTAATTATGCAATATTTTATTATTTTTATATCTTAAATTGATTTAACTTCAGTTATATTCTGCTTAATACAAAAGCTAACAAGAAACAGAAAATACACAAATTGTAGTTTAAAATCTACTTTTTACAATAGACAATTACAAAAACTGCATGTTTGTATAAGTAAATACCTACCTGATTTCTATTTAGGCTTTATTAATTTCTTTCATGAGCATTTACTTCAAGAAAGTCTATTTATTTTTGAATATTTATTCCAAAAAGGTTAGAATAAATTGTGAAACAAATGTCATTCAAATTTTGAAATTTTCAAGTATGTGTAACTTAAGAAAACAGAACTTACTAAAACCTTATATTGTTACGTTCAAAATTTTAAGAAGTTTTAGAGCCACTGACAGGGTTAGTATCAGATTCTATTGTTGAGATAAATTGATTGACAACAATGCATTTTAAATGGGAATAGGCTACACTAAAATCCCGAATTGCGGCTTTGCTATGAATTTCTCCGTGTTGGGCCAATGATATGAATTTTTCGTTTTTTCATTATCTATCCAATGGTATAAAAATGAAGAAAATCGACTGGTCCTTAGATTGCCATTTAAGTGGTGCCTAGTATTTTAAGGATTAACATTAAAACGCATTGGAAGTTCGTAAGGTTTGAATCGTTTTAGGCGTTTTGGGCAATCAGCATCGTTCATTAAGGTTCAAGTGTACCCAAAAACGTGTGTTATTTGTTTCATTAATAATATAATAATGTGATAACTTTGGTTTTAAGTTAATAGTCTAGAAATGTTAAAAACTTGCTTACCTAACTTGTTTTGGAAAAAGAAAATTTTATTTAAATTATTTCACATGTTATACGTAAAAAATTAATTTTAGAAAAACTGTACATTCAAAATTAACCAAAATAATACCACTTATATTTCATAGTATTTGAACTATTTTCCCAGAATTTTAAGAAAATCGTATGTCTAGCGACTAAATTATTGCCAAAAAACCTGCTTTTTGCCAAAAAAAAACTGCTTTTTTTGGCAAAAAGGAGGTAATAGTTTAGTCCCTAGACATACGATTTTCTTAAAATTTTGGGAAAATAGTTCAAATACTATGAAATATAAGTGGTATTATTTTGATTAATTTTGAATGTACAGTTTCTCCAAAATTAATTTTTCACGTATAACACGTGAAATAATTTAATTAAAAAAATTCTTTTCCAAAACAAGTTAGGTAAGTAAGTTTTTAACATTCCTCGACTATTAACTTAAAACCAAAGTTATCACATTATTATATTATTTATTAAACAAACAACACACGTTTTTTGGGTACACTTGGACCTTAAGGAGTTCACAAGTTCGTTAGGATGAACTGTTAATCTGTCTTTATATTTTTGGGAAATTTTCCCTATTTCGTCTTTCACTGTTGGGACTAAACTAACTAAAGCACGTATCACTTTATTTTGAAATCTCTTGATAATGCCCAGGTTGGTGTTGCTAGCAGTTCCCCATATGGAAAGTCCAGATAGGTTTTTAGGATGACCTTATAGAGCAGTAATTTAGTTTCTAATGAGAGTGTAGATTTCCTTTCAATCATCCAGTAGATTTTCCGATATTGTATCCTTAGCTGTTTCCGTTTATTGAATATGTGGGTTCTCCAAGTCAATCGTGGATCCAAATGGAGTCCTTGATATTTTGCGGAATCTGTATGTTGTAGTTGTTGTCCATTGAGTGATATCGGGGAACAGTTATCATGATTCATAGTGAAGGTAACATGTTGGAATTTACTTTCATTTACTGTGATTATCCATACTTTGAGCCATAGGTGCAATTTGTTCAATGCGTTTTGCAAGTTGTGGGATGCAGTAACAGGATTAAGATGTGAGGCTAATATAGCCGCATCATCAGCAAATGTGGCGGTTGTATTTACCTTAGCGACATGTTTGTTTATATGCATATTACCTTTGATAATGACAGCTCAGCTGTTGAAACAATTGTCAGGTTATATTTTAATAAATATTGTGAAACCTTTTATTAATCTTTATTTATTTAATAATAATAATATAAATAGCATAATCCCAAGACGAGAGTACAATACTGCTTTTCCACTCTGATCTTGCATGTTAATAAATTAACAACAGTTGCCTTTTAAGGAGAAATATCAGAACTAAGAGAAACTGATTGATAGGTGAATGTATGTTATGTCTCAAGAAGATGCACACATTTGCAAGACGAATTTCATATACATAAGTTAAGCTAGCGATTGTTGTTCATATAAAATTAAGTAGGTATAACTAATGATCAGTGTAAATTTTTTTGCTGAGTCTACCACTGGTATTTGTGTTTCATTTATATTTAATTTCCTCAATTAAGACTTGCCTATATTATTGTTGCTGAAGAATAAACTATATGATTTTGTTGGGTTTAATCGCAATGCGAGTTTATTTTTAGTTAGAAATGATATCTAAATCTACATTTATATCCTTTACAGCTTGATTAACATTATCAAAATAAAAAGATTGATAAATTTGGGTGCCATCCGCATTCATGTGCACTTTACAGCTTTTAATTTGCTTACAGAAGTTTCTTGTATAAATAGTATATAAACATCATTTTAGCATTTAATCCATCTATACCGACTGCATTTATTTTTAGTAAGTTGACTACTTTAGAAACTACATTCAAATCAACTAAACTAAAATTTAATATGCTATCTGTTAAAATATTATTTTCGATAAAAATCTAAAGTTTCATAATCGATTGGAATATTTGGTACACTATTAATAAAGTGGTCATTATATAGAACGATACTAACTCTACATAAAGTATCACAATTAACCTTTCCATTAATGCTGTTTAATTTCTTCAACTGTGTCGTAACTGAAATGCGAAGTAACTCTTTTTCACATGTAACAGCATTATTTGTATAATTACATAATGACTTTAACTGCTTTTAGCTTTATCGCTTAACCTCATAAGCAACCGCATGTTATCCATCAACCAAGAAGCTGGATTTTTATTAAATTTAATTGTACACCATGGAGCATATTAAGTAATATAACTGTTCAAAAAGAATTGTCTAAAGTTCTTGCTAAAATTGAAATTTTTAAATGTATGCACAGTCGAGGAATGTTTTGGAAGAAGTAATAAAGGAATTACAAAATATGAATTCATGATCTGATGAATTACAATTAATTACTCCAGATCTTTTAATTATTTTAATATTGGAAATAATTATAACATTTAATAATGAATACGTATTCTAGTCCGTTCATTAATAATCTGAGTTAAATTCAAGCACTCCAACATGTTATTAAAATATCTGAGGTAATGATCTTCCATTAAAAAATCTATATTGCAATCTCCTAATCGATAACATTCGGTTGTGAGTTGTGACACTAATGAGCATAAAAGATAAATGAATATTCCAATTCGTCAATGAAACTTTTATAATTACAACTCTCAGGTCTGTAAACTACATCCAAATCGATCTTTTTGCTGTTTTTTAGACTCAGCGTAATCCGCAATTGATCAATACTACTATCTACAATAATTACAGAAAAATTTAACATACGTTTTATGTAAAATGTTACACCACCTCCTCTTGAACTTCTATTTTTGTGTATTATCCCGTATTCTTGAAATTCTAAACTATCTGTATTAATTTCTTCTGTCAACCACGTTTCTGAAATAGCCAAAACATCATCATTTGATTCATATAAAATCTGTTCAACATCTACTAATTTAGGTAACAAAGAACGAATATTAATATATGCTCTTCTTAGTAAATCTTCCTGTATTACATCCATCAGTTTCTATCAATCTAAAAATGAGAAGAAAATAGGATTTAAGAGAAAAATTTGAATAATCGTTTATGAAGAAAAATATGATCGTAATCACTTGCCCTACTACCTACAAATTCTAAAACATGAGAGAATTGTTTAGTTTAAAATACTATAAATAATTAGGATATTAATTTTAAAAACCTAAATACCAGAACAATTATTAAGTTAGCTACATATAAAATTAAATTATTAAAAAAAACTTATAGACTCAATTATATGAAAAGAAGACTTTTTAAAAAGCAAACCTGATTACCGCTATACTGTAAGAAAGTGGTTATGCCCAGCCAGCACACTGATGTCATAATGTCGCCGTTTGTTCGGCAGTAACGACGTCAAATTGTCATCATTATGTCACAGCCCAAAGACGTCATTAAAACGTCCTATACTAGGACTAAGACAGGAATTATAAATAAATAGTTGAATATTGGAAATAACATTTATTATATACTACAATCAAAACATCTCTATATTGTGACCACCTGCTTAATATGATCAGTATTCCTTGGCCCCTGCTAAAATAATAACTTTTTAATGAAACTTGTATGTATTGTATTGTACGTCCAAAAGATGTCGTTTTGAAGACGTCTACGTACGTCCCATTATATGACGTCTGGATATCATTTATTAGTCATATGACGTCATCGACCAATAATGACTTAAAAATAACGTCATTATAACCTCAGTGTGCTTGGCTGGATGACGATCGTTATTATAATCACTTGTTATAACAATGATTTATAACAACCTCAATAACTTTGCCAAAATTAATATTCTGTAAATGTTAAATAAGAACTTGTCATTAGCAACCAAGCACCAACTTGGCAACAATTTTAATGAGGGTGCTTGTAGCACTCTGTAGTGAGAGTATTTTCTAGTTTTTTTTGTGTTTTTTATTTCGGAATTATGGTATACCTATTTGTCAGAAAATAATGTTCCACTTTCCACTTAACATTACTTTGTTACTTTTATTCATTTAACATTTCGACTCCGTAGAGATTACGATAAGGGAGTTGTAGAGAAATAAATAAATGAGGGACAACCAAGCGAACATCCTAGACTAGCACTCTGTTAGAGACAAAATTTTAAATAAGCTGCTGGAACTAAATTAAAAGATTATGCAAACCTATCATAAAAATGCCAATCAGCAAATTTAAAAACTGATTTGATGCTGTTAGAGGACAAATTTCCAAATCCACATGTCATAGAAAGACCCACAAAATGGGATTTGGGACTTAAAAAGTAAGTTTCTTTGTTAAAAAAATAATAAAGGTTGAATAAGAACTGTTTCAGGCTAAGGAAAACCACTGTTGACGTCACAGTAAAAGAGAAAGGGTCATTCCATGCGAAATCGATCACTAAAATCGCTCGATCTCACGGATTTAAATGAAAATCAATTATAAGGTAGTAATCAGCTAATGAAAATAACTTTCATTCATCAATTTGCTAGATTACGCAGAACTTTGGAAATATTCAAACTGAAAAAATCATCAAAACTGCTTGCATGTCTTTAAAGAAATATAAATATCTAGAAAAGTATTTACCCTAGTACAAATATTTTTTTTATATATTGCTCGCAAGAAGACGGGCTTTTTGGGCGGCCTAGTAATTTTTGCTACCAAACGTATTTTTATTCTTTTTTAAATAAAATATTTTTAAAATACAGAAAAGTGGTCACATTTTTAGAAATCTGAAAAAAATTTACAGATTCTTTGAACATTTCTGTATTTAAATGCCAAATGGTAAGCTGGACGTTTTAATAGTTTTGACAGGACAAATTTTCAAAGACCGTGTTGCAGGCAGCCAGCGCAGCACTGTTCACGGCCAGCCGGCGCAACCCGTATTCGGTACTTTCTAGTTAGTAACAATACGGTCCATAATCTTAGCCATCCGTCTTAACTAAAACTAGTGTATATAATATAAATGTATATCTGTGTGGATATGATTATATCTAGTGATTAGTTAATTACATATGTATTTAAATCGATTTCTTCGAATGTGATATATAAATTATTTTTCTTGCCAAAGATCCTAAAATATAATGCAACAGCTTTTTTAATTTAAGTTTTAAGATCACTTGGGGTAATTGGGTCATAGTTTTACAAGTATCTTGCTTTAAACTCTTATTTAACATTTTTATCATGAAGTATAAGTTTAGGACTTTTTCTATAATATCTTTAATATATTTTCCAAAAGAAAATGTAAAAATAAAGCAGCTCTAATGCCAACTACTGTACTAAAAATTATTTTTAAAAAACATGTTAGGTGGTTCCAATCATCCAATAGATTGGAGTAAATGGAACCATCGTCTATATTTTATATCCACATTACTTTATAATATGTTCTGGGTAACTGGGACACTCTAAGGATATTAATTAAAATGTCCCAAAAAATTAGGGCTGTTGTAGGAATAGTTCAGGAATTATCGCAGCTATATTGGAAGAGTGTATAGGGTATAGTCGATAAAAATTCACGTAATTCTCTTAGGCGTTTAACGATAGTTTTACCTTTTATTAAGCAAAGTTCCAGTTACCCCATTGCTCCAATTACCGCAACTGACCTTATTAAACATCATAACCTACAATAGAGATCAGTAATAGTCATTTATGGTACAAGTGAGTTAATTAAGATATTATGATAATTTTAGGAGTGGATTATATCATTAACTCACGTGTGCCACAAGTTCAAATATTGAATTTTCAATTTACCTATAGTATAGTCTGTAGTGTTTGATGGTAACAAATTTGACACTCTCGATGGCTGAATTTTAATAACATAATACAACGTAAGCTGGTGAATGGTTGCTAGTTGCTACCTTCAATAGCACCCAATCTAACCCAATAAACATCTATTTTTTTAGGATCAAAAAGAACTCATTTTCTGTAAACAAAAATGGTATTTAAGCTATTGCATTATAATATTTTAGCGTCTATGATGGCCGCAAGAAAAATGTTTTATGTAACACACCCGAAGAAATCGATTTAAATACATAAGTAATTAACTGATCAGTAGGTATAAGCATATCTACACAGATATATATTTATCTTACGTACATTAGTTAAGACAGACCGCTGGTAATATGGACCGTATTATTAGTTACTAGAATAATATAGAATAGCCGCGCATTATAGAACCATGGTGCGGCGGCTGCCTGCAACGCGGTCTTTGAGAATTTGTCCTGTCAAAAGTATTAAAACGCCCAGCTTCCCATTTTGCATTTAAATACAGAAATGTTCAAAAAATCTGTATATATTTTTTCAGATTTTTAAATATGTGACGACACCGATTTTTCTGCATTTTTCAAATAATTCGTTTAGAAAAAAATAAAAATACGTTTGGTAACAAAAAATTATTCTTGCGAGCAATATATAAAACAAATATTTGTTCTAGGATAAATACTTTTCGAGATATTTATATTTCTTTAAAGACGTGCAAGCAGTTTTGATAATTTCTTCTGTTTAAATATTTCCGAAGTTCTGCGTAATTTAGCAAATTGATGAATGAAAGTTATGTTCTTTAGTTGATTGCTACCTCATAAGTGATTTTCATTGAAATCCGTGAGATCGACCCATTTTAGTGATCGATTTCGCATGGAATGACCTGAAATAGATAAAAAGGGGCGGATTGGACCCTTCAGCAATGGTATGCAATACAATGTATTGATGAGTCCAGATTTGAAGTGTGTGTTGAAGATAGTAGGAGTTGGGTTATTCGCAAGAAACATGAGGGATTCCATCCTGACTGTCTTAAAAGAAAGGTGAAATTTCCTGCATCGTATGATCTGGGGCAGCATGTCATCCAAACATGTAGGAAAACTTCATTTTAACGAAGGAACTGTGGAAACAAACAAATATTTGGACACTTTAGAAGAACCTCTTTCACTGGTCATGGAAGAACATTGACCACAGGGCCAGATTTTATCTTTCAACAGGACGGTGCAGCATACCATACCTCGAAAAAGAGTTTGAAATGGATAGAAGACTGTGGTGTACCACTGCTGGAATGGGTTTCTAGTAGTCGCGACTTGTTCCCAATCATCCCCAAAGGTGAGACTTCATTGGCCATGGAAGAACATTTGACATCAGGGTAAGATTTTGTCTTTCAGCAGGACGACGCAACATGCCATACCTCAAAAACGAGTTTGAAATGGATAGAAGACTACGATATGCCACTTGTGGGATGGGTTTCTAATAGTCTCGACTTGTCCCCGACCGAAAGGTTGTGACGCGAGATGAAAAAGGTGCTCCGGAAACATCCCGCCAGAACAATCCCTGAACTGAAGCAAAGGCTTCAAGGAATATGGGATTCCTTTATACCAGAATTTTGTCAAGATTTAGTTAAAACTGTGCCTCAAAGAATGTTGGACGTCACACACTAAAAAATACCCTACTCTATTATAGTGAATATATCACGTGTAAAGTAACTTTACTGTACAGTTTAAATAAACACTACCATAGTGAAGATAACTAGTATAATATTCACTAAGTTACACTAGGCGTTATATTATAGGCAGCTTGAAATAAATGCTGAGAATTAATATAAACATTTATTTTACAAAAAAATACAACAATATACAAATAATTACTTAATTAATACATATACCGTATTATAAGAGAATACAGAGATTATATATTCAGAAGCATAACACTAGAATAAGAACGCGTAGGTATTTCGGAACTAAATACAAATCAGTTTTTGTGTGGCACTTGCTGCGATTAAAAGGTTCCTTAAACAATAATAACTGAAGATCGATAACACTATAATGCAACTTTCTAGGGTACACAACCTTATATCTTTGTAACAATCATATACGCACTAGAACACCTACGAACAAAGAAGCTTTCAATGGCAGATATCACGAGCATCATGTGCAATACTGCCAAGTGCGTCGGCGCGTTTTAGTGTTAATATACACTAGTAGTGAAAACTACGACTCTACGAAGTGTTGACTATTAACATCTTAGTGTCAATTAACTCTAAAAGTCGTAAAAAATACTAAAACTTTTAGTGATATTTATCCCGTGTAGTGAGAATTGTCACTGTACAGAGTTTGTTAGTAAATATAATATAATAATAATAATAATAACTACTACAACCCATAGCCTAAACCAAGGCCCCAGAAGCTATAAGCTTGTGTGGGAGGGAGGGGGCGATTATTATTATTATGTAGGCCCAATGTGCGGCTGCAGCCGACTTACAGATTCAATTATTGGTCTTAGTGATTTAACAGGTATTTATTAGTGATGGGAACTTGGGTGTCGAGTGTCGTGATACTATTCGTGGTCGTGACACTTGAAGTGTCACGACTCTTAGTGTCAGACAGTATCGCTCTTATTAGAGTGTAATTCGAAGTTGCATTCTTACAAAGAAATTAAAGGTAGATTTGTTGAACTGGCCAACAATCATTGAATGAGACGTACACATAAAAATATTTTGTTGTGGATTTTTTTCTTCAAAATAAATTAAAATCAATAATTGAAGTTGAATAAGTTCCTCATGTACCTAATTATTATTTCAGCTTCTTATATTTATACCTTATAATGTATTTTGAAGAAAGACTACTGTCGAAACACGTGTAAATAAATACAATAATCATTCATTTTAATTAATTCAATTTATTTCGCTGAAAATCCAAAATAAAAGTATCATCTTCATTCTTAACCAAAAGCACGTTCTCGACTAAAGACCAACGTCGTCAGCGAAATTACATTTTTAAATAGTTTTTATAATAAATCCAATTAATAGACTTGAATTACAAGTTATTTATAGAATTTGTTTCTTTTCTTTTAAATTTCTGTTTCATAATATGTATTTGCTTTTATAAATAATTTAATGTCTTTTAATGTACTTAATGCATAAATATATAACCATAACAGAATTTACTCATATAATTGTTTTTTAATCCATAGTTTGCTTACGATTTATGTAGCTATGAATCTTGACTGCTTCTCGTTTCAATTGGATTACATTTACACTAGCGCATGCATGATGTAAAGGCGAAGTGTCGTTAAAGTATCATGAAGAGTCGACACTTCTCCCGCCATATTGTTTCGACTCTCAAGTGTCGCGACAAGCGGGTAGTGTCGAGACCCCATCACTAGTATTTACTATAGTTAGAAGATTTTAAAAATGTTGTTACATGATTAAAAAAAACTTAAAAGTTCACGTAGTACTTTTATTTTTGTTCCCTAAAAACGAATTTTTGAAGAATCCAAAATTGAGCCAACTGGGTTGAGAAGGGGCTTGTATATGTTACGGTAAAAGTACACATGCAGGTAAATATGTACATTAACCGATTAAAGTATACAAAACTGGTATAATTGGTAAATATATACATTTACCAAATAGTGCATATCTTGTTTATGTTACAGTAAAATTACACGAAGTGGTTAATGTACACATTCGCCTCGTTAGTGAAAGTAAATAAAACTTAAAACAGTAAAATTTCGAATACTAACAAATCGTCTCAATTAGATGCTAATAATATACTAACAATAACCTAACCTTGAATGTTAGGTTACTGTTAGAATTTAATATTAGGTTATTGTTAAGATGTACAAGTGCATTCTAAAATCTTGTCGATACGAACTTTTATCAGAACATGTACGCGTTTAGCCGGAAATGTGCACATTGTGAACAACGTGACGATGTGAAGAATCGGCCTTATTGGCTAGTAGGTATCTAACAGCTTAGGCTGTTAGCTGTTGTTAGCAACACAAAAGTAAATAGAAACATTTCAAGCGAGTTCTATTTTTCAATAAAAAATCAGGAATTTCAGGTTTTCAATTCAACTTTATGAATTACGAGTACTTCCGGCAGTCTAGTCCCAGACCGTTTTAAGAATTTGCAATTCTGTGAACCATGTTTGGCACTGGTGCCCCAACAAACGTGACACCTGAAGCTCGCACTTCGTAGGGTTTCAGTGTTAATCCGGGACTGTATCCACAATATTAGACCTGTATTTAGCTAAAAATGATTGTCCAGATCCATATTATTTTAAATAATAAATCATTCTTTTTCCAATCTTCATTCAGATAACCGAACCTTGTTCTAGTTAAATCCTCTTGAATAACATATTCAATACGTTTGAATTTGCTTTTATATTTAACAAATTTAATTATAATCGATAATCATTTTTCTTCCTAATTCGATCTATCTTATCAATATCCATTATAAATATTAATAACTTTTCCTCAAGACTTTCATTATCTTCTTTGATTCCAAATAATCTAAAATTATCTTTCTTAAAGGGTGCAAAAAAATAAATTTTAGAATAAAAAAGAATCTAAGAACAATACTAAATACCGCATATTTTTAAGATAACTAATAACCGAAATAAGGTCACTAGAAGTTTGTCCGAGTTCGTTCGTGATGTTACACCGATACGGAGCCGTGAAACCTCAAATTGCATGCATTTTAGATGCAGTGCGCTCTTCGTGTTGATCGTATTTCTTTAACAATGGCGTTTAGGCAGCAGCGTGCAGTGCATACGAAACAGTGGAAGCAGTCCCGATACGACGTATGCGCTATTACGCTCGGACGTAATGTGTACGATTTGATTTTAATGTTTACATTTTTTTTTAATATTTAATATTTCCAGTACAGTGACTTCAAGTTTTTTACCTACCAAAATTTTTCTTGATTTATGCAGTTTTGTGATAGGTTCTAACGATTCGGTAAATGGTCCCACAAAGATATTCTTTGGCAGCAAAATGATCTAAATGAACATCTATGATCTTCACCTTTCTTCAGATAAAGGCGAGTTTTAGTCATCGACAATGAAGTTACATGATTTAAAGATTTAATATTTTTGTTATTATAATTACATTGAATTCCTTATACAGGTCGTACAGTATTGTTTTGTTTACCATTACATGTTTATATTTCTCATTGTAGCTTGTTTATCTCAAATTCTCAAACTAGGGTTTTATGATTTTCCCATACGTTGATTTTCCTAAATACCAGTCAGAGTGCCAGCGCGTCTCCTATGTTTGTGTGCAGTGAGTTAGTCATATCACAGTATAATAACAACCAGTGATGCACTCTCGCAAATATGTTCTGCTGCCACGTGCGACCTTGTATTCTCAGACTGGTTGGACGGCCAAGGTTAATTTTAATGGCGGCATTTGAGGTTTAGGTAAAGCAAAACTTTAAAATGGAGTTATCTGTTATGACAGAACAAAAGAAATGAGAAAGATCACGGATCAGCAAGAACGGAGCATCAAATTACATTTTTAACGAACTATTTGGCAACAATCCGTTATTTCACACTAGTCTCCGCCCCGCATGTAGAATTATTCCCGAATAGCATGCTAAGAGAGAGTATATAAAAAAAGTATGCATTTTGGAATACTCCAAAAAAATAAAGTAGTTGTACAAGATCAACTAAAGATATAAATGCACTATATATGCTCAATTGCATGTACCAATGGACAAAATAAATACTTTCACTGAAGAAAAAAGTCTACGCTCAAAATACTTTTTGAAAATTTTCTTAGAATTGCCAACTACACTTCACCAGTGGTTCACCAAGTGCAAAGAAGGAATAGTTACAGCATTTATTAGAGAAGAATTTGACAGAACTTTCAAGTTCTGCTAGCGACATACATTTAGCAAGTTACACAAAGAAGTCTTTGAATCTAATATTAATTACAAAAGCAAGTAATATTTATTAAAAAAGACATCAAATTTCTAACATAAATTTCTAAGACATAAAAAATAAAAGAAATTCTGAATATTTAAATTGCCGCTTTTTACCCAGATTCAAGAATTCCTTAAAAAGTTGCAGTAAATAAGAAGTATCTTAACGTTATGTTGTTTGTTATAAAAAGTCCTCTCACTGAGTTTACTAGTTAAAAGCGGTTAGAAAAAAATAGTATGTTTAATTCATACAAAAAAAAATGCGTTTTTGAGACTCATAAGATTGCCAGACTCCGCTAACGCGTCGTCCGGCAACTTTCTTATTTTACCAATTTTATTTTACTTAGAGAAAATGCTTCCAAGCAAAAATAAACTTTTTAGAAACATTTTTTTTATTATGTATTTTCAATTTTGACTAAACTATGATGACTACCTACAATTCAAAATATACGCCCATAAAAAGCCGTTTTAATATGTTAAAATGTAGGTAACCTCTTTTTAAAGGTATTTCTCAAATTTTTTGATTGGTAAACTCAAAGATTATAAATATACTACTAACCTGGTTTTGTGAGATTCTTGTGCACAGCAGAAGAAGTAATAAATAACATTGATAAATATCCAGAGAGCATTTAATAACACTAAATAACTGGATAAATCTGCTTGTTAAATTAACAACATGCATCCAATTTGTTCACCTTTAGATTGACTTTTCACTTTGTTTCCACCTCTTTATTAATTATTAAATTCAATTAGTGTGATTAATTCCCATGGAAATATTTGCCAATCCTTGTCTAACACTAAACAAACTATCTTTGTTTTATTAATCAATAATTAATTAGTAAATGAAAATAAGGTACTTATGCATGTGTGATAAATTTAATAAACTTTTGTATTTTTTTAAATAAATTGCAATTTAGTCCAGTAGTGGCATTATAAAAAAGCTACAGAAGATGCTGATGTATATTAATTGTTAATACTGCTATTTCTATGGCTTCAGTATATGATGCTGTTATCATCATTGGCGGAAGACATCAATCTACTGGTTTTATTAATAGAATTAACATCATCTCATAAAAACATTTATCTTTGATAACCAGGAAGAGGTAAAAAAAGAACAATTATACTCTACAAAGTCTTTCAAACAAAATAGTGCAGCTGAAAATATATTGTTTCGCCTTGCATTTAGTGGCTGCGATTCTGCATCTGCTCCTTTTAGACAAGGAAAATCAAAATTTTGTACATTACATTTAAATGGTACTTTTCCATGTTTATGTATTTGTACATATGTCCATTGTACAATATACTTTTCCGCGTTTATCCAAACAGACTAATATAAGACTAATGTTCTACCAAAACCACGATATAACCATGAGTTAACCATGACATAATCATCACATCATAACCATGATATACCCATGACGTAATCATGACATTGCCATGACATAACCATCACATAACTAACACATAACCATAACATTTCTGCAAATAAAAATTGGGTTCCTGTATAATAATAATAGGTTACTATACAGGAACTGTAATAAAAACAATCCAGGTAAATCTAAAGCTCTATATAATAATAATATATAAAGGGGAGCAGACCTATCTGCCATGTTAGTTCCCACGTGTGAATTGGCAATTTCAAATGTCATTTAAATTTATTTTTTATTACATACAATTTGTACCTTATATAAGTAGATGCCAATAAAGTTAAGATTATGCTAATACAGAAAATTTACCCTGTACTAGCATTTCAATGTATTTTTAATTATTTTGGAAATGTTTTTCCACGTGGGAAGATGCTGTTTTTTCCAGCAGGGAAGTAACCGGGGAAGATATTTAATAAATTTGCTATTCCACATGAATTGTTTTTGCCTCGTTTTCTCTCCCATTTTCCTCCAGTTCTTATTATTATTTTCAAAATATTTTATTTAGTGGGAGTATCCCCTTTAATGAGTAGTAACAGCATGGACGATCATTTAATGTTTCTGTAGTATGAGCAAAAAGTAACCTCATCAAAGGTGCCCAATTTCAGGGGCCCAATATAATTTTTTTTTCATATTAAAGTATGTCATGCAACATGCAACCCATCATTTTAAACCCCAAATGATGGACTTCAAAACAGTTTTTGTTTCATTTCTTTATCTTATTTCTATCAAAAGTTATAAAGGAAAACGTAAACGCCAACATCACTCATTTTTGTACACTTTAGAAGGGCACAACTCAAGAACCACTTGAGTTAAAAGTATAATATTGAAGATTTCTACTTATCTTTAGGAGTATAAAAATTTTGGCAAAATTTAATATAAATCAAAAAGGGTAAGATACAATTCATTGGATCACTTCACATGAAATTATCCTGGAGTTATACTTTTTGCTCATACTATATTTCTATAATTACTACTCTTAACTTCCCCTAACCACAGAAATCCTTTATAAATTTCAATAACTTTAGTTACATAATTTTTAGAATAATAACGTGAATCAGACATATTAGTTATTATTATTTTATTTTATCACCTCGATTAAAAAGATCTGTAAATGTACTTAAAAACCAATAACCTATATAGGTATATTAACTAATATAAACTGTAATGTAACCAACATCTCGTTATGTATCTTTGTCAGCTTCAAATACGCATGTGATAAAAGTTTCTATTCCACATGAAAGTTTCGGGAAGTTGAGCGATAAACCGCGCGGTATTATCAGTCACGACCGATTCGCAGGGGAATCCTCATCCTTGCCTGATACTGGGGAAAACCATCAGTTTTTTACCCACTTGGGGTAAAATATTGGGTGAAAATTTGGGTACTAAATCTTATATACCTGCTGAACACTAAAAGTCAATTCTGGCAGCACCCTGCGGCCGGGATACTACCCCAAAATTACTAAGAAGGTGAGAAATAAGATTCAATTTATTTAAAGTAACAGTCATGAAATTTCAGGAGGTTACTTTCGATAGTATTCTTTATTTATAAAAAATATTGCCAGAACATTTCCTCCCCTTCTAAATGTTGTCAAACGCTGTAAATGTTGATTTAAAAAAGTGACATTTGTGTTATTTTAAAAGTCTTGAATTTTGACACAATAAATAAAGTAGGTATATGTAGGTTTACATGTTAGTGCGAGCGAGGCAGTTGTATAGCGGCCTGCGGGTTAGAGAGAGAATCTTATTTTTCACCCTCTTAGTAATGTTGGGGTGGTATAACCCGGCCGCAGGGGGCTGCCAGAATTGACTTTTAGTGTTCAGCAGGTATATAAGATTTAGTACCCAAATTTTCACGACTGTTGAAATGACAACTCGAAATACGTTGCTGGGTCTTGGTCTATAATGACAATCGTTAAGACTCTGACTTGTGTTACTTTATAGGAAATAACTAATGTTACGTATAGTGCTATCACCATGCAGTAACACAACTACCTACTCGATGATTGATAGATTAAGGATAAATTAAGAAAGTTTTGGCGAAATTTTGGAATTGCACACAACGTTTTGTCTACAGCGTTATTGAAATAATCGAAAAACACAAAGAAATTTTTATTTTAGCGTAAAGTGGACAGTTTCGTTGTTGCTATGGAGACGACATTGCTCAAATATTGCTAAAAAATGTAAATTGGCAACATCGCTATGGATTAAAAAAATACTTTCGTGTTAAATAAATAATTAATAGGGGAACCAAATATATAGGATGTCCCATTTAAAAGAAGAGTAGCTTCATTTGTCTCATTTTTCTGAAACCCCCTGCATAGCTGTAAAAAATTTTAGAGCATGGAGCTTTGGCAACTAAGAAGCTTTTCTATTGAAATTTTTTCTTGATAATTAATGGCTTAGAAGACATCGAAGAATTAGGCACTAAATCAGGGTGCCCAGCAAGAGTAGTACTTTTAAATTCAAGGTTTTTTCCCGGTTTTCCAGGTCGTAAAATATCAATTTCCCGGTTTTTTCCTTCAATAATTTACGCATCAATTACCCAAAATTGATGATCAAATTATTAATTTAGAATTAATAGCGGAACATAAAACTTCACTTGAAACCGTTTTTTATTGCCAGAGAAGCCTAAATAACCAAATAACGACCAAAAATGGATCAGTTTAATTGAACTCTGCAAAATAGTATAATACTAAAGTATTAGTTTCATAAGACACGTTTTTAGCGCAGGCGTTCAAGGCCAATGCTCTAAAACGTCTTATGAAACGAATATTTTATACTATTTTTTCTATTTGCGTTATTCTTTAATTATTTTAAAAAAATAACTTATCTATTTTTAGTTTTAAATAAAATTTTTTAGGAAAAAAACAACAAATTTGTTGTCAGTTGGTAAAATCGGGAAAATTCAGATTTTGCATTCGTTTTTCAAATTTATAGCGTAGATAACTTTGACATTAGAACAGCTGTTCGGTAGTGATATCAACTTTAAAATGTTACCGTTTCCGGTATTCAAATAGATCGCTTTTGAACACGCAAATAGAAAATAGTATATTAAAGTATTAGTTTCATAAGACACGTTTTTTAGCGCAGGCGTTCAAATTTAAAAAACGACCAGCGTAGCGGGGAGTTTTCCAAAGAACAAGTGCACTAAAACTATTTGCGTTATTTTGCAATCATTAAAAAAATAACAAATTAGTTAGTTTTTAAATAAAATTTGTTCAGTTTTTTGAGAGTTAGCAACATTGAAAATTCTAATTCTGCATTTATTTTTCAAATTGCAGCTGTGCTAACAACTTTAAAAAATAAAATGTTACTGTTTCCAGTATTCTTTTGGACACGCTAAAATCCGTGTAAAATAATATACATATTAAAGTATTATTAGGGCCGGCGGTGGACGAGTGGTGTTAGTGCATCACTCGTGTTCCAAGGGTCGTGGGTTCGAATCTCACTTGGGGCGGCGGGATTTTTCTAATTGGAAAATTCCGTCACCTTAACTATGGATGTGTGTATTCGTGTTGCATGTTAGATGGGGGACAGATGACCTTAGATGTTGGTTCCCCCGTAGTGTAGGCGTCAAATTAAAAAAAAAGTATTAGTTTCATAAGACACATTTTTAGCGCACGCGTTCAAGTTTAGAAGCGTTAAAGACGCTAAAACGTCTTATGAAACCAATACTATATATTATTTTTTCATTTGTCCTTTAGAAAACTCCCCGCTAAGCGGCTCGATTTCTAAATTTGGACGAGTTGGCTAAAAACGTGTATTATGAAACGAATACTTTATACCATTTTTTTTATTAGCGTTAATTTGTAATCGTTAAAAAAAATAACTTAATTGTAAACAAAATTTGGGATACTTTGTTAACCAGATTGACAGTTGGCAACACTGAAAACTATAATCCTGCATTTGGTTTTTAAATTTGCGTAAATAACTTTGACATTTTAAGAACAGCTGTTCCACAATGCTATCAACTTTAAACAATAAAATGCAACTGTTTCCAGTATTCAACTCTTTTGGACACGTAAATAGAAAAAAAAAGATAACGTAAAATAATAATTATTTTTGAAAGTACTACTATGAAAATTATTTTATTTTTTCAAACATCTTTTAAATTTTTCCCTGAAAAAAATTCCCGACTTTGATCACTAATTCAAGGTTCTTTCCCGGGTTTTTCCCGATTGTGCAAATTCCCGGTTATTTCTGGGGTTTCAAAGTTTCCAGGTTCGCTGGCCACCCTGTATAAATTAAAAAAAACTAAATAAATAACTCTTGGAAGAAATCGTCACATTATTATGAAATCGATAAAATGAGGAGGTCAAAGATTAATTAAGAATTCAATCAATATATGATAACAATTTTTAAAAGTTAAAGACATTTATTTAATATTCTAATAACACTTTTGTATTACACGCCCAGATAAGAATTATGAAATGATGAATTCATCTTATTATCATCACAGGAAGTAACCAAAAATAATCTTGTATGTATAATCAAAAAAATTATTATTTTATTCTTTATACTTTTAATAATAATTAAAACAAAATAGTTTTAATAACTTTTAGGAAATTAACGACAATAGATGATACCAAAAAATTAATTCATAAACTCTTTTTATGCATGAAGGTTAAATTACTGTGAACTAGTGAGGAAAAACGGAAAAAGCTTGTTAAATAAGCAGAATATGTTTATAGTGGATAAAAACTGTAGAAATGTAAAAAAATGATTAAATAAGTTGTTTAATATAAAATTTAATCAATATAATGAGGAGATCAGACTCCCAAAGGCTTTTAACCTAGTTAGTTTATTATAGATTATTTAACAAACATGGGTGTGGAGAAAATGAGATAGGGGGAACGTAAATGTCACGAAGAATTATTTAATTAGAAGCTGAAACGCTTGGGGGAAGAAAACGTTTTTCATGGAATATTTTCAATTTTATTTGATATATCATAAAGAGTAGAAAAATATTTATTTTTAAGATAATCTTAAATAGTACCAATGTATATGCTAGTCAAATATTTAATTAATATGTTTACTACTTACAGCTTAACTAAACTGCAAATTAATGTTAATCCTCATGTGTATGTTTATAATGAGAGCATATTAAAATGTAGCTATAATTTTTTTTATTTATCATGCAAACATTATTTTTAAAGATTAACTAATTTGACAATATTATTATAAGTTAAGTGTTTAAATTCTATGCCACTTTTGATAACCTCTAGTTATTCTAGTTTACCATCAATTATTTATAATCATTATTTTCTAGTTTATTTTTGCTGTTAATGTTATCGCATGAACTAACACAGAAAAATAGAATAATTAAAAAACTAAACATCCAATAACAAAAAATGTAGTATACGTGTAAAGATAGCATTCATTATATTTAAAAAAAATTAACGTTACTTACTTATTCGGTATTGATGAATCTGTATAATGATATAGATAAAGACGCTAACCATAAATGATATAAAGAGGAATCGTTTCAATCTATTCCTTGAATACATTATTAAAAACTACAGCAACAGCACCTCTTAATGCGTTTATCACCTTGGCACTTTGTATTAATTCATGGACATTTTTCTGTAAAAAAATAACACTGTTAAAAGTAATATTTATAAAGAGCATAGTAGAATTTTGTAATATGAAAGAAGTATCTAGTTATTTATTTATATATTAGTTTTTGTTTATTTATTATTCAAAATCTAAAATTGTCTAAGGTATTTAGGAAGTTACTTGACAAAGTAGACAAGATTACTTGGTACTTGAAGTATCTGTAAAGTACTTCAGATCACTAAGATACTACTCGAACTACTTTAAATACTCGAAATACCGCATAAGTACTCCAATTACTTAACATACCACGACTTTTAACCCCTCCAGATATCAGACAGGTGTTCAGTTAAAACACACACAACTATTTTTTTCATGAAGATGTAAGGATGAATAGTATTCTCATATACAGGGTGGCTCATAACAAGGACATCAAACGCGGCTGGTATATAGACATCGATAAGACAAACAAAAAATCCCTATAACAATTTTTTCTCAAAAGCGTAGTTTTCGGAAAAAATGCAAATAAAGACGGGTAGAATGTTTTTAGCACATACAGTAGTGTTTGTTATTTTCTTCAAACAAGATGTTTTATGGTTTGTTATGTTTACATTGCTGATTCAGCAAACAATATCACTCTTACAATACAATTTTATAAGGTCAGTCACTTAAATGATAATTCCGCGAACGCAAAAAATTAAGAGAAGGATATTGGTGTAGGTCAAGTCATTGTAAACGACGATGATTCGCAAAATTCGCCGGACATTAAATCTGGAATTCTCCTTCGTTCGGGGAATCCCCCCCCCCCATTGAATCTAGGATATTATAACCTAATAAACAAGTAAATCGATAATCTGGGTCAACGCGTGATCGACACTTGTGATTGATTGCAAGCAACTTGTTTAGGTTATCAGCATTAACACTAATTAGAAATTCCATAGGCGATTGGAATTCGATGTGGAAAACTCTTACCCAATTTTTTACTATTAAAAGTTGACACTAGGTTTAACCAATTTTACAGTAAAAAGATACAAAGTCACGGTTAAATAAAATTAAAATCCCATTGTAGACAAACGTCTTGTAAAAATTAAAAGCTTAATACACAATTTTGTTTATTTACGTTTTGTATTACAATTAGTCATCTATGTCAAGGAAGCGAAGCGATTTAATTTGCAATAGTACAATGTAACACAATTAGGCGCTTGAAAATGGTGGGTTTGGTTTAGAAAAATACACAGTGATATGTGATCTCATCGTGTTTGTCTGGCTGTAAAATTTCAAACCTTGCACTTACATATACAGTAACTTTACTTTTTATTAATGATATCAATATCACCATGAGCACGTTATAATTTTATACGTACTTTTATAAAAACAATGCCATCAGAGATGCGCTGGTAGTCTGGTGCAGGGGCTATAAAACAACCCTTGTATACTATATATTAGCAATACTCTAATTTCCAAAAATTCTCTAAAATTATGAAAATAAAACTTACTTTTTTATAATTATGTTATTTGTTAAGTTAGATTTCAACTTCTAATTTTAACAGTAAATTTATTCAACAAAAATAGATTACAATGTTCATTGCAACATTTTGTTGTTTTCTCAAAATTTTGTCCTTGCGTCTGTTTATAGTCATTTTGTATGTTGCTAGTTAATTATCAATCAGAATCATAAATACTTACAGCACGACACGCCGTATAAACGAACTCGGGTGCACCTATATCGGCCCAAATTTTGATACGGATGCAGTACGGGGCCGGGACGCACGACCGGCGCCGCATCCGACGGCGCTGGCCGTGCGAGCTTGCGGTATTCCTTTATACATCTCGCAGGCACGAACGGTCCGATGCAGTACGGGGCCGGGACTTGTCTTCTTCTAATTCCGGTCCGGGTCAGTACGGTCGAATACCTTTATACATCTCGCAGGCACGTTCGGTCCGATGCAGTACGGGGTCGGGACTTGTCTTCTTCTAATTCCGGTCCGGGTCAGTACGGACGAATACCGCATCCGACGGCGCTGGCCGTGCGAGCTTGTGGTTGGTTTACATTGTGAACAACCGAAAAGTTTAGGAAATAAAATTCTGATATATGATGTGCCTTGTTCACCGAAGACAGGAGGAAAATTTTAAAATCAATACAATTTTTCAAAACCTAGTCTTATAGTGAACATGCGTACATGTTCGGTCATGTGCGCTACGAGCACATGTTCTAAGATGAGTTCTAATACCGATTTCGTAAACTATACCCTAACATAGAAATGAAGCATCCAGGTCAACGCGTGATAGTCAGCTGTGAGAACATTACGATAAGATAAGAACGTAGGCAAGATATTATGTTACCTGGGCTCTTAAAAAAGTTTATTTCAGTGTATTTCAATTTTACAGCAAGAATCATTCAAGAAAAAAATTTACTCGATACCAAGATCTTATAATTAAAGGAAATTAGGATTTCAAAAAAGGCGAAACACTCTGTACGTATTACAAACAGTACAGTGTACTCTTCTAAGAATTAACTTGCCAATACGAAATTTTCATCCGGCTGGTACCAGGAATAACGATAATATCGCCTAATGGATTTTGCCGAAAAGATGCTAAGGTAAAAGATGACTGGTCTACGATCGCTCAACAAATTTTTCTTAGCTATTTCATGACGAACATGAGACCACAAAAAGTTACGCCCGAAAGTTCCTGAGCAAATTGCTGCTCCGTGCATGACATAGCTTCTTTCTTCAATAATACACGAAAAAGGCAAGATACGAAAAAACATAGGGAATTAAATAAACTTTATTTTACCTAACCTTCTTTATCTGGATAAACCTAATAGTTTTCGAGAAAAACGACAAAAACTGTTAGGGGGCGTGGTTTACCCTCATTATTTATTCGAGCTCACCACCTACAGGTGTTGACTTTTAGGGGGTTATTTAACAACCTACAAGGAAGGCCTATGCAAAAATCTAAGAACTTACCTGAACTTTCAGATATTTTTTCTAATTTGACTGGACTATTTTAATAATGCGTGATTTGTCATTACAATAATGAACCTACAATTGTTGCAAATTGTCACATATATGTATATTTTCTTTTAACAAAAAGCTGTGATTTTGCCAACTTGGGATGATTTTTACAAATTTTAATGTGATGATTAGTATATTTTATGTCCGGTCGGGCGATTTTGATGAACCTGTTTTTATAGCGTAAATTCCTAAATTAGAGCTCTAGGGCTGCAAAACTTTTTAGAGCCCGGTAGAAAAATAGCTAACCTGGTTTACGCCGTCCCCATAGTAACAACAGTAATTATAGACCACGGCACCTACATGTTCGAAGTTTTACACTTTTCAAATTATTTTTATTTTAAAATTAAATATTAATTGAAACTTAGACCGGACATAAACTAACGTATTGTGATGATGATCTTTAAAAATATAATAAGAACGTGTTATTCAATATTTTATTATCTACGGTTATGCTATTTAAGATATTATTTACTTTTTATTATGATCCACAGTCTTATAAATCTATAAGTATGTTTTTTAAAATCTATTTTAAGACTTCTAGTTATGAATGAGTCCTTAACTTGTTTTTTTTTATCATATGAAAGTTTAAAGTAACCTGAATTAATCTAAACAACTCTATGCATGAATATTATAAAATCAAGTAAGCGTTAGATTTGTCTCGTTGGTATATAAATTTTATTTATTTGATTTATTCTTTCAGAGCATATGGTAATTCACTTGCGGTTTTTACAGGGATCTGAATTGTAAGGTAAACATTCACTTTTATTATAGTCGTTTGTAGCAACGCTGTTGAAGCTTTCATATAGAACAAAAGCACTAAACCCTGTTCTTTATTTATTTATTTAAAACACTTTTTTCATAATACAAACTTGACGAACTTAGATGTGTTTTTCTTCTTTCTATACCTTCAGGTCCTGTCTGCGGTGAGTGGTGTACTTGGACACCTTCAGCGTCGCCGTCGACACCCTGTAACTCAGCCTCCAGCTTCGATGTCTGAGAATTGCTGAAACGTGTGGGTAACTTGTCGAAAAGTTTATTTACTTCCTACGTCAATTTCTATTGTTGACTTTAAACTTCTTTTCTTTATTTTCAGTTTACTGGTATATGCTGTTCATATACTTTATGTGATTTACTTTCAGCTTGTTTTGATGTCTCACCTTCAACACCTTAGGACCATTGGTATGTTTTGAAAGTTTGGGTAATTTTCTTCTTTATTTTACTTTCTTCTTATATTTTGATAATAATTAAAATTCGGTAAATATTTATAATATGGTTTAACATTTTAACCTTTTTAACAAATTTTAAATGGATACATACATTTTACATCTTGATTTTTTTGTATATTCTATTATTATTTTTATTTAACTTAGAGACGAATAGAACTTAATTCCCTTTTCTTATCTCACTATTAACCAACCTTGGTCATTATTTGGGTGATATCCATTGTGTTTATCTTGAATCCATGGAGCATCATTAATCTTCTATATAACTCATTATAGTTATCATTACAATGAATGTTAAATTTTATCATAGTAACCGTGGTCTAGGCTATATTGTGGTTATATTGTTCTATGAATTAAATTTTGTTTATTGTTATTAAATCATACATATATTCATTTTCTTATTGGTACTAATTTCAGTTTCTTTTTCAGAATTCAACTGCAAGTGAACTTCAACTATTCCTTAACAGTTCTTTCATTTGAAATGAAATCATGTCTGGATATCAAAATCAATAAATCTCCAATTATCAGAAATTCTTTTGCGATAAATTAATTTATGTGTTTACACAAGAAGTTTTCTCATAAAATTTTAATGACTGATGGTCATCTGGTTAACCCTTTCTATCTTGAGTTATTACTAAACTTGATATATGTGAAAAATATTCCTCAACTCATCTAATTATATCTAACAATGTGCATGAATGATATTCTGAAACTCAACAATCTTTGTAATGATCAATCAAAGCAAAAATGAATTAAAACAAAAACGATGATGGTAAAGTAACATCGTAGTAAGCATTTCGAGCTTAATTAGTGTTTTAGAGTCCTTTATCGTCTTCGGCTGTCGCCTCAGGCGCTAACTGACTCTGCGGGTTCTAAAACATAGCCCTTAATACGTAATATATTTTTTCTACAGCTATCAAAAAATGATGGCATTTTTTCATCAATATCCGTATGCAAAATGCGCATTGGTTTTGTTTATTTGACAATGTGCACAAAATATTTTTCACTGCAGAGCGAAAAATATTTCGTGCATTTATTTATGCGATTTATGCATATTTGAGTAATGTCGTTTCCGTAGCAACAACGAAACTGTCCACTTTGCGCTAAAATAAAATGTTTTTAAAATTTTTCGGTTATTTCAATAACGCTGTAGAAAAAACGTTGTATGCAATTCGTACTCGAAATGACTTTGGTGGTCTTGAATGAGTTTTTAACCGACGAATCGCGGTAGTTTTGCCAAGAAAAGTCAGTGGGCATGAAAATAGCGTCTAATGAGACAACCTATCTTTCGAAGCTTGCTTAAACATTTACAGACCTTGTGTCGAACAGAGGCTGTAGGAGAAATTTCAAAAGTATGGATGCGAATAAAGCTGTACCATTTCCGTGCCTGATTTACTTATACTACTTGAAACTCACACTACGTTTTTCTTGTTTTTGTGTTCATATTCCTCATTGAACGTATCTCATAGCATCGGTCTCTCTCGACTTCATTAATTAATAATTCGCTATCCACATTAAAAGCCCTGGTTTATATTAAGAGATTGTCACGAAAATTTTCTGCAATGTAGCACGGAAAAGTATCGTTTCGAAAAAATATAGTGAAACTAACTTTTTTTGTGCGACATTGACGAAATTCGAAATTGGTGAAACTATGGCTTTACTGGCCATTTTTGAAATAATAATTACAAAATATTGAGATGTTATAAAAAATAAATAAAGAATAATTATGATATTTTGTTTAAAATGGCCAACGTTCGTGCAACATATAAGTATGAGATGTTAAATGCTAAATAGATAAATATTTAATTTGATTTTGGCTAAAATATACAACTCAATAGCTTTTCTGTTTCCAATAGGCTAACTCAGGTTTATTTCGATTGAGCATGAGATGAACAAATTATAAAAAGATCTTATAGATTCTTGCATCTGGAAGAAAAGAACTTACTACTAGCCACACCTGGACCGCTGCATCTGGACAAGCAATAACAAATTGTTTACAAACGGAAAAACACGTGATTCTTCATAACCTAACTTTATTTTGTAGATTTTTATAACGAGCCGAGCCTAGATTCACCTATGACTTTTATCGACTGACTGTTAAATTCCAAAGCCCTTTTATATGTTTACGGAAAACATTTGAAGAACTGACAACAAAATTTTTCAAAAAAACTGAACATCAGAAAATGTCATGACGTCACAGAAGCGAACATGTGATCATAATTAACGCTAATCTTAATTCTTAAAAGATAGAAAGATAGCTGGGAAAAAGACAATTTAAATAACATCAGACAATTATGATCTATATTGAACAATAGCAGAGAAAATCGATAAAAACGATCAGCTGTCACCAATCTCATTAAAACTAAATTACCTTCGAAACACAATGATTCCCAACTATCTCTGTGCATTGAATGAGTACATATTTACACAAGGTAACCTACATATATGGAGTTCACAGAACTTATATTCACATACATATAAAAAAAAACTTAACTTATAAATCTGTTTTCAACGTTTTAGACATGAAACGATGCTTCTGCATGTTTTGAATAAATAACAATCTAAATCAATTCAAATATCAACAAATCTTATCCAGAATATAGTAAAAAAACCAAAGAATATCAGCGCAGCTAATATCTCCATTTACTTGACTTCATCTTCCAAATACAGGAATGAGTAAGTTAATTGTAACCTGATTAATAGCTTCTATTATTAATAGAATATATATAATAGTTATTTGTGTATTTACTGCACGAAATGCTACTTTCGTGGTCAAGAATGAAAATCTTTTGACGAGGCGTAGTCGAGTCAAATCTCATTCGAGACCACCAAAGCCATTTAGAACACGAATTGCACACAGCGTTTCTTCTACATCGTTATTGAAATAACCGAAAAAGTAGGAAAAAAAATAACACAAGAGAATTTTTATTTCAGCGCAATGTGGAGAGTCTCGTTGTTGCTACGGAAACGAGATTGCTCAAATATGCATAAATCGGATAAATGCACGAAATATTTTTCGCTCTAAAGCGAAAAATATTTCGTGCACGTTGTCAACTAAACAAAACCAATGTGGCATTTTGTATACGGATATTAACGAAGAAATGTCATCATTTTTTGACAGCTGTAGAAAAATCTTTTTTTTTCTACAGCTGTATATCGGAAGAACCAATGGGAAGAACTGGAATGACACAAGCTTAGGCGCGGCTTTAAAACACGATTGTCCTTGACAATTGCCGCAAATAATGGAGCAAGATAATCCGATTTTTTTCATCCGCAGTTTCCACCACAACCTTTTATACAGTTACAAAACAGTGGGTGCGTCCAGCACACTGCAACGCTGTATTTCCAGCGGTGTGTTGGACGCACCAATTGTATTAAGAATACTGTACGGCGCAGGTAGTAATAGTGTGTAAACATGAGTTGTTGAGAGCAATTTTCTTGTTGGAAAACTTTTGCAGACATATGTAAACCAGGGCGATTTTCAAATATTTGCATAGTATTAAATTTTCCTTCTCATCCGGTTAGAGCGCGTAGAAATAAAACATGTTGCATACATTGAGGATATTTGTAAAAGCTTGAATAACACTGTGCTTCATGCAAAATAATTTTCTGTGAATGACAATGTCCTATAAGAAAGACCAAAAGATCAATGTCTTTGCCAACTACGACAGTGGTGTTAACGACTGATTCTTCCATAGCAGTTTAAATAATAAAACATCTGCATCATCGTCTGCTTGTTTCGTTGCGATGTTGACATTTTGGAATGTTTCCATGAGCATTGAAATTATTTTTATCTACGACCACTATAGAAAATGTTTAAATAAATGCAAAGAAAACGACCTTCCTAACTAATACGAAAGCCGAGTAAATAGCAGATGAATATAGCGATGTACGTTTAAAACTGACAATCCAACTCGAAAATTTTTAACCAATCAAATTACAGAATTTTTCAAATTGGGACCAATGAAATTAGTTTTATAGTGACAATCCAACTCGAAAATTTTTAACCAATCAAATTACAGAATTTTTCAAATTGGGACCAATGAAATTAGTTTTATAGTGAAAAAACCACTAGTGGTTTTTTCACTAAGAAAAAACCACTTGTCAAAATGAAATGTCAAATTTAATTAAATTAATATTAACTACACAAGCTAAATAAAAATTTGCTCGGTGGATTATCATGCCGAATACAACTCGTGGTCTAATTTCTTCTTGCAAAATTTATCGTTTAAGACATTCGTAGCTTTTGCTTTTGGAAAATTACACTCGTCTCCTGCGTCGACTCGTGTAATTTTCGTTGCAATGCTACTCATATCTGAAACGACAAATTTTGTCGGAAAAAATCAGACCACTTGTGATATTATATATGAAAAAATAAACCTCTATATCTATATCGGTGTATTTCTGGGCAGTAGTACGAGGATTGCTCGGTAACTACGTGGCCTAATAAAGAGATGGCGCGAATTTGCAGGAATCTTCTTTATCATTCTGCAGATTCATCCTTTAATAGGTTAAATATGACAGTACAGAGCGATCTGTCAATTAGTCTGTTTTTGACAGTACGCCAAAGTGAACGTCTTGTGTGATTTTGTAAACAATGGAAAAAACTGAGTTGAGAGCAGTGATAAAGTACTTTCATTTGAAAGGCTTAACACCAACCGAAATCAAAGCAGAGCTGGATTCAACATTATTGAAATCCGCTCCTTCGTTTTAAATGGTTAAAAACTGGGTTGCCGAATTTAAGCGTGGTCGTAGGAGCACAAATGATGAACCCCATAGTGGAGGTCCAAAAACTGCTACTGCCCCGGATATGATTGAAAAAGTCCACCGTATCGTCTTGGATGAGCGTCGAGTAAAAGTGCGCGAGATAGCACACATAGTGGGTATCTCAAATGACAGTGTCCATAGAATTTTAACTGCAGAATTGGAAATAAAAAAATACTCGGTGCGTTGGATGCCGCGGTTGCTAACACCGGAGCAAAAACTGAGCCGTTTGAGTGTTTCTCGCGACCTTTTGGCACGTTTTCGCCGCAATCCGAAGGACTTTTTACGCCGTTTCATAACCGTCGATGAAGCCTGGGTCCACAATTACACTCCCAAAACCAAAGAAGCAATGGACACACAAAGGTTCTCCGCTACCAAAGAAAGCAAAAACAGTTTTGTCAGCAGGAAAGGTTATGACAACTGTGTTTTGGAATTCTTATGGAATTATTTTGGTCGACTACTTAGAAAAGGGGAAAACAATAAATGACGAGTATTATGTCAATTTGTTGCAACAATTAAGCGACAAAATCAAAGAAAAACGGCCTCATTTGGCAAAGAAGAAAGTGCTTTTCCATCAGGATAACGCACCTGCCCACAAGTCTGCGATTATGGCCAAAATCGAGAGGTCTCTCACCGTCGGCAATAGGTGTACAATTTCTCAGGAATAAATTGCTATGAGTCGGAAATAATGAGCAATAGTTGGCAATATGGGAAATAAACGGGAATACAAAGGAATAGGCGGCAATAAACAGAAATAAACGGGAATACGCAGGAATAAGCGACAATAGAGAATACGCGACAATAAATGGGAAATACTCGGCAATACTGACAAATAAACTCGGCAATAGGAATAACACGCTCCATTCTTCTCAATTTCCATTACGCTTTTTATCTCAAACGCGTTTAAGAATCTAGGTGGTCTTCTGAAGTAGCGGGTATATGTTGTAGTGTGCGCGGAAAAATAATGACGGCAAGTAATTATTTTTTTGTTTGAACATTGAAAATCATTCACCGTTTCTAAGAATCGTGATTTGACACTTACCCCTTCAATATATGACGGTTAAAAGGCTAATTGATTCAAGGATTTCCTTATACATACAGTGTGTAAATAAAGTAAGGAATAAAATTCATATTTTTTGTATTATCACTGTTTGGAAGAAAAGCTCGGACACATCAATTTTATTTTTTTTCCTGCGAATTTTATGGACATCAATTTTAATTTTTTAGTTTACTACTGTGGGGCCTATGACGTCATCGACTGTTAAAGATAAGGGGATTCTTATTTTCTTGTTAGAAATGAAAAGTATATTTTTCTCTGAGTTCAGCAATACCCCATATGTGGTATTTAAAATTAGAATTTTTTGAAATTTGGAGGACCGAATGTGATAACTTTCATGAAAATAATAATTAATCTTTCAACTCTTATTATTTTCGTGTCAAAGCTTATAAAAAACAATTAGCAAATCGGTCTGGGATTTGTCTATACATCAGAACAATACGAATATTAAACACTCAATGATAAAAGGATGTGGCTAGACTGTAAGGACTGCAGTCGATTTAACACATGGCTGCTTTTTGCTCCAGTTTGTTTGAGAGTTCTACTGGGCCGATTTACGTGATTCTTATTTTATATTGAAGCTTTCGCTGTTTGGATTAGTATTTTTATATTTTAATTTTTAATTTTTATATTTTTAAATCCAAAAATTAAAAAAAATTATTTCGAAACGCTCGAGAAAAGCTATCCACTTGCAGCGCCGTCTTATTAGTTCCCAGCGTGTAAACTTTTGGAATTGCGCTTAATAGTTTCCATCGCTAGCATCTAGGGGTTGAAGTCGCTGATATGAGCTGTAGCTGTTTCTAGCAGTTGTAATTTTATATTTCAGTGTTTATAATAATTACTCAAAAAATATAAAGATCTTAAAATAGTAAACAAAAATCAATTCAAAATACGTAAAATAGTACTAAGATTATCACTTGCATAAGAGAATAAGAATAATTATTTTCTGAAACTGTGAAGTTATAGAAAAGCTAAAACAATATTTAATTTTTAGGTTAGTTCACTACGTAAATAAGTATAAAAACTGCAATAAACGTATCTATAAAATATTATTTGCAACATAATTCATTAAATTTATGTTATAAACATACTACTTATTTATTAACTACTTAATAATAAATAATTCTTGTAACTAAGTAATTTTGATTTGAAATAACAGTTTCAACTTGCAAAAAAACGTACAGTAACGGAATATTTGACTGCCGATCAAACACATATTTTTCATCAGTCATTTTTTTGAAATACTAATAAACGTGTTCAAGAAATTTGTTAAACAAGATCTCTAGATTTTATTCTCATCATTTCTGTATTTAAACGCGGGCAGTACTTAAAAGTGCTACAGTAAATTAATTACAAATGCTAGAAATAGCTAGGGCATGTCGGCGGCTGCAGCCCGTGCAGTCTAGCCTTCCATCATTGAGTGTTTAATATTCGAATTGTTCTGATGTATAGACAAACCTACAAGACCGCTTTGATATTATATTTTCTTTAGATTTTTATACCATAAATTTAAAATACTTTACCTATGCCTATTTAAAACACAAGGCTTATTTTTGTTACGCTTCGTTTGAGAGTTCTACTGGGCCGATCTACGCAATTCCAAGTTAAAGGTTTTATGATGTAGATTTGCCAGGTATTTTAGTTTTGCGAGTTTTTAATTATTTATATTTTTAAAAGCGTTATTTGTAATCGATGCATTTCTATACGCTCGAGACCGATTGTTCACTTACAGCGAAATTAAGCGAATCTCTTGAAGTAATTTCACTTGCATCAGAATCAGAATTTTTTGAATCAGAAAAATCAGACTTAGAGGAAGGAAACATGCAAGAAACAAAATGTATGATAAAGTTGAAATTAGAAAAATATTATGCAATATTTTACGACACCCTGATGGTACATTGGACGAATTTTGGATATTGATAAAGAAAAATTCTTGAAAGAAGATTTGGAAAACTTCATACAGCCGGAGGAAGACGACATTCAGAAAGTAGATTCGGAAATTATATTTTATGGTCCTGTAAATTTTACTGGAATTTACCCATTCAAAATCGGTCGTTCGAGTGGGGGTCTCAATTAACAGGTTATACAAAGACTTGAGAAAAATTTGAAGGAGTTTCTATTTATCAGTTTTTTTAATTCTTTTTGAATTTTAGTTGGGATTCTCACTTTTCAAATAAATTTTTGTTATTTATTTCAATGTCTTTTTTGGTATTTCTTAGAGTCGGTCTATCTGATGATATATATATATATATATATATATATATATATATTTTTTTTAAGTTCTTCTTTTCACGTATTCGGTTCGCAGTTACTTTAACAGCACTTAAAAATGTAACGTACATATATTATGATTGAATAAAAAAACTATTTTTTACAGATCACTTTTTATTTGCGAGAGATTTTGTTTACATTTTTCTTAGTGGAGCTACGACCTTTTGCAAAATTATCAATAAAACCAATAACAATAAAATACCTTCCATTCAAATACACCCACTGCTAAGATAATGCATGGAATACGGAAATAAACACGGCAATAGGGAAATTAATGCAGCAATACAGAAATAAATACGACAATATGGAAATAAATACGGCAATAGAGACGAGAATACAGCAATCCAGACGAAAATAAAGGAATAAAATCGGCAATACGGGAATAACAAATGAGAATACGGGTATAAAGACACTTATTGCCGTAAAGCAGCAATAGGTGTACATAATTTTGGGAATGAGAGACCCCTCGGCCAAAATTTATGAATTGGGATTTGAATTAGTACCTCATTTGCCATATTCCCCAGATATGGCTCCCAGCGGTTATCAACTGTCTCCAAATCTGAAAAAATGGCTCGGCGGTAAGAGATTTCCGTGTAATTCCGATGTAATCGCTGCTGTAAATAACTAATAGAGGACTTGAAATCATCGACCTACAATGAAGTCATTGCTAATTTGAAATATCGTTGGAATAAGTGTGTTGAGCGAGCACTAGATTGAAAAATAAAATGTTTTTTGTAAAAGAAAATTGCGTTTTCTTTGTTAGGCCACGTAGTTACCGAACAATCCTCGTATTTGAGCTTTATATAAGGCTTGGAAAGGGTATTAGAGAGTTTGCGCAAGGTAGTTTTCGTTATAGTTATAGAGCTATAGCGGAGGAATCATAATCGTAAGAGCGATCTTCCGTTTCGTTGTTTGCGCTTGACGCAGTATTTACGTTATATTTTGACAGTTAAGAAGACGCAACCGTCAACCCCTTGAATAAAATTGAGGTTATCTTAGAAAAATACTTATGTAGGTATATGTATTACAACAAGAACTACAATCCTCGCTATTGTAAAATTGTTTTGATTGAACAGCGTAGAAACGACTAACAATATGGACAATAATACTTTGGAAATTCTTGTGGCATGTCTTAGTACAGAAGAGGTAAAGGAGTATTTAATGTACGTATTCCTGAACATGCACATTTTAACTCTTTGCTTTGAATTGTTTTCAATAGGACCTACCTTTCCTCATCATGACATAACACTGCATGAAGATTTCCCCACAATTCTTCTTCCGTTGTTACAACATCTTCACACAAAATGTTAAATAATTCCTTTAACGCTTTAATTCGTTCGGTCTCGGAAAAACGAAATCTTTTTTGCTTGGAGGACACCGTTTCCACTGGGGATAATGAACCCTGAACTTCTTTTTCCCATTCCTTTTGGGAACACATTTTACACGATACAACCAGAAAAAACAATAACCGATCACGCATTTAAAGAGGTTATGTTTTTATTATGTTTGTTGGGCTTCACTTGTTTACTTTAGGGAGTTCGCGTGCCTTTGGTTGGCAACTTTGAATTAATATACCGTTGTGTTTTTTGATTGGTCAACGTTATTTTATAAAATAGCGGAAAGAAATTGCTCGTACGGTATGATTTTCGGTGTCGTTATAGATATAACTATAAGGACAGAGTTTTATAAGGGAAAACATCCCCTTGCGCAAACTCTATATTACTTGAACAAAATATTAAAAAAATCTATGAGGTTAACTTTGGTCGAATCGGCGTGGAATTTATCATATAACCTCTTTTGTCGGAAATTTAATTACCTTTCATTTTGATAAGAGCGTTAATTGACCTCCGAGCCATAAGAAGTGAGATATCCGCAAAACAACGGATTTTTTGACCTTTGACCTTTAATAACGTCTGCGCGATCTCACCCTCAATTTTTAATATATTGTTTTAAACGATAAACTCAAGCGATTGCTACAAAAAAAAATTAGTTCCGATTTTTTGGAACAGAAACTATACTATTTATGTCTGAAGAGTCCCCCGTAGTCTGAAGTAACTGGACTAAAAAATATATTTCTACAACGGACATGATTTTAATGCACATATCGTCCCCTTCAAATCGAAAAGGCGTAACTCACATTTTGTCAAAAGTGTGTTTGTATTTGTTAACAGTTTATAGAGATACATCATTTAATATAATCAAGTGATTTATCTAAAAACCTATTTTTGTTATTGAAATAAGATTGTTTTTGCTAGTCGTTTTTTGGTTTATCTTAAATATTTTTATCACAAGCCTTTTTAATTGCTCTCCTGTACAATTGTAAAAAATTAAATATGCCTTTTCGTTATGAAGGGGACGATATGTGCCCAGCCTGAACTGTTCTATGTGCCATAATAAAGTATGAGCAAAAAGTAACTCCATCAAAGGAGCCTTTGGAATTTTGAACGCATGTGTATTATAACACCAGAAAATTTAACAACTCACTGTCAAAGAACTCTTGATTATTTTGTATAATTTTCTGATGTTATAGTAATACACAGTATTTAGTCCAGTCAATAGATATGCACATTTGCAATAGTATGCAAAGCTTCAAACAGCTTTTGCAAACTTCCAAAGTTTTAGGCGCAGTAGATTTATAAAACTTTGTTAAACAAAAAGTTTTGCATACCTGGCATACGGGTTTTGAGTGGTTATTGTACATAATTTAAACTATACTTAACGTAAGTTTCATCAATATTGGTTGACTATTTAAATTTTTATGACAATTTAAAAAACATACGCGAATTTGGCAGTTTCTTCGATTTTGCAACTTAATTATTCCAGTTATAACAATCAGACTGGTGCCATTTTGTAGCTATTTTTATTATAAACAAATCATATACTGACATTTTTCGTAGGAAATCATCCTGATGAGCTACGAAATAAAAACTCATCGAAAACGGTTGATGGCGTCTTAAATTGTTAATAACTTTTCTGCTGTCACTACGATTTAGTACGCAACTACATATATTGCTCTACCCACTATTCTGAATAGGTTTGTGCAATAAAATAGCTGTTAACACGAAAGTACCAAAAACAGATACTTTTGGTTTCCTGCCGACTGGACTAATATAAAAAATTTTAAAAATTTCAAACCCAAAGGAACCTTTGATGGGGTTACTTTTTGCTGATATGTTATTACTATTAAGGCAGTAAATATTAAATATGAACAGTAAGATAGTGGATACTGTGTACTATTTCTATGTACAGTTGCGATCATTCGCTAAGGAACGATGAAAAAATAGTGATCCCCGATTTTTCAGTTTTTTGTACAATGTACGCTGTAACTCGGCCTGGCCTGATTTATGAACTGGAGATTATAATGTTAAAAAATGAAATGTTCTTGACTATAATATAATAAACTTATATTTACACTGTCCAAAAAACTGAAAAATTCCCGGTTATGATTTTTTCATCGTTCCTTAGCGAATGATCGCAACTGTACAAAGAATTTTTATTTTCGTAGCCGTATCCCAGCTTTACTATCAAACTAGCATGCACCGTTTTTCTGGACAATGGCTGAAGCAGCAAATTTTATTTTTATGCAGTAAATTAGCTTTAAATAATACCATATAAAATTTTGTTGTGTGCTACTTTTGTGTCGTAGCTTCATAGACCTCAAATATGATAACGAGATATAATACAAAGCTAAAAGCACAACTTATACGATTAACAATATATGTACTAAGGGTTAATCACATCAACACCAGTCAACTTCACCTAACAGTTAGTTGCTATAAATACTTCCGTTAAAACAATTATTATTGGCAATCAATCAGCACCTGATTAAAGTCATGTGAGTCAGTGCAATCAGGCTTAAGTCTATTTTACGATAAAGAATAACAACATACCTATACTGTTAAAGTTGTCGTTCAGAATATAAAAATGATAAGAGACTACAAAACTTTTAAACTTTTCATTTTTCACCCCATAATAAACTCGTGAATATTTTATTATTAATGTAAAGTTATTGACGTTTTCCAACCAGGATAAATTCTAGAAATAATGATTCATGTTACACAAAGACTATAATATACAAACACCCCACTGCTCTAATTAATAACATGCACATTTTAAATAAAAAGTTAATAAGCCACTTTCACAGAACTTATTAAAGAGTTATACAAAAAAACTATGATAAAAATATTTACCTTCAACACTTATTATCCTAAAACAATTATCGTTGAATAAAATTATCACTTTTTAATCTATCCCAAGGCATAGGCTTCATTTCAAAAATATTTTCCAATAAGGACACTGTCCTCATGAACAGGATTCTTTGAAAAAGAGGGTTTAACTGGAAATTGCAAATAAAATACACCATTAAAAATTCTGCAGGTATTTCTATCACAATTTTATAATTTATAAAAAATTCGACAAAAACACTTATAATTAAACACTGGTTTCATTTATAAATCATTTTAAACAACAACATATTTAACAATCATGCGGTTGCAGTGGTGCATTGTCCGGCACTTTTCATGATCGTTTTCAAGGTTATATTGGCATTTTGACAATTTGCTGTAAACCATCACGCGATTGTGCGTAAAAAATCTAACTTGGACGATTTCTGCACGTGAGAGGTTACTGTTGGACATAAAAGGAAATTTTATGTTAAAAAGTTACAGTGCTCTATTATTACTTGCTGTTGGTAAATCGAAATTAGGCAACATATTTTAAAATAACAGATTAGAAATCTACAGAAAAAGGAGTTTTATTTTTCTTTGTAGCGCCCTCTCTGGTACGTTAGTTTGTTGAACACAAAAGAGACGAGACGTTATTACAGGAATTAATCGTTTTAATTAGCCGCTCGTTTTTAAAACTGTTTATTAATTGTATTTTTGCAACACTTATTTATTCTTATTCCTAAATCTAAACATTAATGCTATCACAAATAAGCTACTTAAAACTTTTTAAAACAATATTTGTATTGTAGAAGTGGAAGGTAAATAATAAACAAAGATAGTCTTCTTATCATATCTTATCTTGAAAGAAAAATATACCAAACTTACTGAGCCGGATTTATAATAATCGGGGCTTTATGTTTGTAAGTCCCTTTTGGGACCGCAATGTATGTCGTTAATAGTCGAGTTCCTGAATGTAAATTTCGACCGTTGTTGTTTTAGACTTTAGAGTTAAGCTGCGGATGTCAAAATCTATCTTTTTCTAGGCTAAAACTACCAAGTAAGCTGCTTGCAATAGAGATACTTTTTGGGTTATGCTTAAGTCATGTTTATTATAATATTCATTTATTTTTGTGCATATTATTTTTTAGTACGTACAAATTACTTATGAATTTTATAATTTTTATAATTACTCTATAATATATTAATTTATAAAGTACAAGTTGTGAACTTTTTTATTAAAATAATTATGCCTTAAAAATAAATGAAGTTCTCATATAATATCATTTAAATTGATGTAATGTAATTAGATCTAATTTTTTTATTCTATAATCCTATAGTGTGCACGGATTTGTGAGCGTTTCGTGCTAAACTGCAAAACCTTCTAGTTTCGTGCGCAAACCAGATGGACAATCAAATTCGGTAGGTGCTAATGACTTCTCATTTCGTGCGCTCTTCTGAAACTTACTTGCTGGCTTTAGATACTTTTTAAAATAGGATTTTTACATACAAATTGTTGATTTTCTGCTCAATATTTTATCTATTTTTCACTCCAAATACAAAAAATCTAAAGTAGTAATAAAAAGTATTAATTAAGACCAGGCGCGTGCTGGGTCAATTTTAGGGCCCGGCAAAATATTCCCTTAGAGGGCCCACTACCCCACTTCGGTTAATTCTTTTAAGGATAATTTATTTATTTAGATTAATTACAATGAACAACAAATATGAAGTAAAATTTTTTTTAATTTAAAAAAATATGATGATAGAGAGCATTTTAATCGAATTTTAAACAAAATAAATTAACAATATTCCCAAAGATTTACAGAGATTTAATCTTTTTTCTCTTTACTTTGTCTTTTATAGTCGCTGGAAGTTTCGGTAATCCATGTCCAACAATTGCCAACAATAGTCTGGTAGCATAGATGTAGATCTTTAAAGCTGCTTCCATAGTTTATATTTTTGCGAACGACAAGTTTGGAGTAAAGGGACTTGCAAAAGACTTCTTAATCGTCATATCAGTGGCGTATTTAAAGGAGGGCTAACGGATTGGAGTCCCCCGAATTTTAATAGCCCAGGTCAAACGTCCAGGTTCATTTATCTAAAATCTAAGCATTTTGATTCGTAATTTATAGAGTAGCCCCATCTCCTAAGAAAATTACTAAATACGCCACTGCGTCATCTATATCTTCAAAATAAATAAAAATGGGATCAATAAAAACGAACCACTTAAATGATTTTTTTCTAATTTGCGTTTGTAATACGTTTATTAACGTCTATCAGTAGGAGTCGTTTATGGCTATCTATAAAAGTACACTGTACTTTAATGAATTATAGGGTTATTTAGATTTTAAGGGTTGAATGTGTAATGCGTGGAATGTGACAACTTCAAACTGCAAGTATCTGTCAAAATTGTCAACCTCCGATAAATTTTTAATTAATATCGTTGAATTGGTTCGCTGTTTGTTGATTGTTACTTACATGAAATTTCACTTGAAGTTATGGCCTAGTTTTACTTGGAAAGAAGGTTAGGTTTTGGATATTCCTAATTAGTAACATAAACAAGTCTCGTACCTACATCAAATCTGCTTGGACAAATCAGTAAGTCCAATTCATATTTGTAATTTTATGGTACTATAAACTAGACACGTATCATCGATTTAATCATCTTTGCTTCTTTATTTTTTTTCTAGTAGCTACTCGAACGACAAATTCTGCTATGTAAAAGGAACAAGTGCCGATGACTCCCAATATTGTAGCCGTTTCAAGCAATATGAGGCATCCAATTTCAAAAATGTCAAGAAATTGATCAAGTGGAAGGTTTATATTTTTGCCGCTGGGACTCAAAGTATGCCAACACAACATTTTCTGAGACAGTTTGAATATTATTTTCTTTTCGCCAGTCTTCAAATTTGGCAAATTGTTTTTTGTATGCCGCTTCTGATTTGTCAGGCAACAAATTTAGCGTTGTTTCTTCGGCAATTTCGCGAATTTCGGGTGGAGTGCAAATTAAGTTGTCTTCGCTCATATTTTATTTATTTGTAACACTAATAAAGTAACAAAAGTAATAACTAATTTATTTGAAGTGACGGATGATGACAAATGATTCAAAAACTCAAGTGGGCGCCGAGTGTTACCAACTGTTACCAACTAACACAAAATTATCTAGACGACTAAAATATTTTTTTTGTATTAAAATAAGAAAAAGGGGGCGCAAATTAGAAAAAATAGCATAAAATACTCGTTTTATAAAGGCATTGGCGCACTCATCCCATAGAAAAACTCGCCTGCGGCTCGTTTTCTAACTTGGGATTCGTGCGCCAAATCAACCCTTATAAAACTTGTTCTTTAATATACTATTAGACAATGGTGGTTTAAAATATAAGCAAGTATCAGAAATAAAATATTTAAAAAACGGAGGGTGCTACAATAAAACTAATTGCACTTTTGAAGACAGCATTCAAAAAATACAATATATGCACTTGCTTTCAAATCAAAATTTTGTTCACTTTTGTACAGTGCTTAGATCATCTATTATATGGGATTCATTAGTAACAATTTTACGTTCCGCTTGCGGAAAAAACTTGCAAAGAATGAAGCTTGTTGTAGTCACGAGTCTGGGAGACAAGAGCCATAGATGTCCTTTCCACCACAAACTATCATTTAGCATTTGCGAGGGCAAAAGTCCGAGTGAGGCACTATCAGCCGGATTCTTCTCGGATATTCTCTGCTGACGGAACATAATACCATGACAAAGGAGGGATGATACCTTGAATGAAAGCTAGTCGTTAGCCATAAATGTCTTGGAATCCAGGAGTCATCCAAGCGATCGTATCGTTCAACGTGATCTGCTTCTTCATAGTATCAATGAGACTTTGCATTAGTTCTGCTGCCAACACAGCACCGCGCAATTCCAAACGTGGGGTGGAGATTGTTTTGAGAGGTACAACTCTAGTTTTCCCGCTAATTAAGAAAATTCTGATAGAGCCGTCAGATTATTGAACCCTTAAATACGCACCAGCACTATAACCAATTTCAGACGCATCCGAGAATGCATAAAGTTCCTTTTTGATGACCGCGTTTAAATTAATTTAAATTAATACATTAGAAAATTTTAAATTTGAAAGTTTAGGAAGTTCCAAATTCCAGTTATTGATCATAGAACTGGCACCGGTAAATCCAATCTCAGGACTCTGGGCTACGGGTTGCTCAGGCCAGAATTAAATGTGTGGTACAGTTATTCAAAATTGTATTTCGATGAATACTCATAAAGGTTACTGACTAAATCTTATGGTCGAGAATTGAAGTGAGGTTTACCCAGATTAGACGAGGTAAATTCTGGCCAATGGGAAACTGCATGCCACCAGGTAGTTGTGTTCAGGATGCTATTCGAATCACCATATGACTTAACTGCGGGAAGTCCTGTGAAATGAAGAAGCTTTAGAGCCACTGTACTTAAGTGGTGATGAAGCGAACACACAGCCTCTTAAGACATCTTCACCCTAACGGGTACATATGGGGAGTCTAGAACGTGTAGACTTATAAACGAAGCGCTGTCAAGGGCATACCAGGCCTATAACTGGGAACCATTAAAAAACCAAGTCCTGCCACAATTGAGGTTGGATTGGATCGGGCGGTGGACCCCAACTATGTTGCAAAAGCTGAACAAAATACCATCTTCTAGAGAGGGCGCCGACGGGTGAACACGTTTATAGCTTTGGTACTAGCCTGGAAAGGTAGTAGAGAATGGACAGTAACCTCGCTCCCACCAGTGTGTACTGGTGCATTAGCAATGCGCGCTAATTGAGCGTATCTCAATTCATGTCTTAGGATGGGAGGTGAACACCCGAACGTTCACACAAATACTATATCATCAATTACGGCCTATTTGGGTATGTAGATGATACGCTATGAGGCGGAGGAATTTATATAAACATTCACAGAGCATTGTTTCAGGAACAGGGTCATCTCAATATATTCTCGCCATCCATAATTGCTGCATCAACATTTTTGCAAAGAGAACCACTGTGGTTAAAAATCTTGAAGGATTGTAAATTCTTGCTACTTCCGATAAGGTATTTCATTTTGTACAAGGGCGATCTATAGGGTGACACAAGTAGAAAAACAGGTCGCCCATGGGGTTCCAATGAAGACCTAAAACATTAATAAAGATAGGTTCTTCTTTGTCGAATTGAACTGGTGTTTGGCCATCAGCCGATGGTACAGCCGCGAGAAGTTCCGGACAGTTACTTATCCACTTTCGCAAATCGAATTCACCAGATCGCAGAAACTGTTGTAACCCCAATTGAAGTTTCTGGGCAGAACCTATAAAATTATATTCCCAAATTACGTCATCAATATAAATATTGTTACGCAACGCATCCGCAACATTAGCATACTTCGGTTCTTCTAAATTAGCGAGTTCTTTAGTGGTTCGCAAGACTAAAACCGGCAAAGAAGATTAGATTCAATCGTCGCTGTTCGTCAGGTGTGGTCGAGTTGAACAGCTGCGAGGTATATTATTTCTAATTAAATATAATTTAATTATTGCTAATTTTAATTCAACCGTGTCGTAGGGCCCATTTGAGACAGCTTTATGTGGACCTACCGGGAAACTCCCGGTATCCCGGTGAGCCAGCACGCGCCTGATTAAGACCAAATAAGGAATTTTTCTGTTTTTTTTAAGTAATAAAGTAATCATATGATTTTTTAAACCAGTTCGACTGGTTGATCAATTATATGAATTTTCTATATTAATGAAATAAATAAAGATTATTAAAAGTTTCACAGTTTTATTAAAATACAACCTGACAATATTGTTTCGACAGCTATGCTGTCATTATCAAAGGTAATATAATTATAAACAAATACATCGCTAAGGTAGATACAAAATAGGTAACTAGATAAAATAATAATAATAATCAGAATTAAATATCTAATACTTCCAGTAACAGAGAATTACTGAGCTCAAGTTGTTCATTCATTAAAGGTACCCTGAGTTTGTGTTTGTATATCTCAAAGGCTTCTAAAATGTCTAATTTGCGTTTGTTATTACAAAAATGTAGGAATTTAATATTATTTTGAGGAGTCATTGTGTGATTTTGTTCTAAAAGGTGTTTGGCGTAATTCGATTTTTCAGGATGTTTATTTTTGTAATGACGTACGTGTTCTTTATATCTTATGTCAAAATTTCGAAGTGTTTGTCCAATATATACCGAACTACAAAAAGAACAATTTAAACGGTAAATGCCCGATTTCATGATATCATGTGTTCTGTCTTTAGCATTAAATAAAAATGAAAAAGTGTTAGTGTTGGTTTTAAATGTTATTTTATAATTGTTGGTTTTTCTTAGTATATGTGCAATTTTTTCTGATATTTTGCCAAAATATGGTATAGATATGTAATTTGTGTCTTCTGTTTGATTGTCAATGGGATATATTCTTTTGATAGCTAACCTATAATCTTTTTGTTTAATTAAAGTGTCAATCATGTTCGGATTATAATGATTTGCATGTGCTAGTTGTTTAATGGTTGATATCTCTTTGCTAAAATCTGATTTTGTTAGTGGAATAGTTAAAGCTCTGTGTACTAATGATCTGTAGGCTGTTATTTTATGTGTATTATGGTGACAAGATTCATTTGGTATTGTTATGTCTGTTTGTGTTGGTTTTCTGTATATGGAAAATTCAAATAGATTGTCTGCGTTAATCTTGATATTTAAGTCTAGAAAGTTTATAGCCCTGTTTTGTTCTGTTTCTAGTGCAAATTTTATATTAGGGTGAATACTGTTTATAAGAATTAAAAATTCATTGATAACCTCAAAAGAACTGTCAAAACAAGCTAAAATGTCATCAACATAACGAAACCAGAAGATAATGTGTTTAGAGAGGTTTAATTCAAATATTCGATCTTCAAACTTGTCCATAAATATTTTAGCTAATAGAAGACTTAGAGAATTACCCATAGGTAAACCATCCTTTTGTAAATAAATTATGTTATTAAAAGTGAAATAATTTTGACTTATACAAAGGTCAAATAATTGAATTAACTCTAACCTTTTAACTAATTCTATATTACTATTGATCAAGAAACTATCTAATAAAGGAATACATTCTTGTGGGGGTATTCTGGAGAACATGTTGCAAATATCAAAACTAACAAGTTTTGAATGTGGTGGAAGATGTATGTTTTGCAGCTTATCTACTAATTCTAATGAATTTCTAACAGAGTATTTCGATTTGTAACCTATCGTGTTAATAATCTGGTTCAGTTTTTTGGATAAAATAAAACGTCAGGTTATTCCTAACTACATAAACATCACTACCAGAACCAAGAATTCGATTACTGAAAAAGTGATTAGGAATGAAAGAAGATGGCTCAAAGAAGAATCGAAGAAATGGTTTAGTATAAGAGACAATATGCACGTTTATATAAAGGTACTCCATACAGAACTTACTCATAAATTACACAATATCCAATTTGACATATTAGATTTTGACATTAGAGAAACCGCCAGTCACATTAAATTCAAAAAATACACCACACAGAAAAATAAACTTCATCGACTTGTACAACAAAAACGTACACTACAAAATAACCATAATTGTCAGAACACTGCAAACTTTTATCCTCGTTTCATAAACTTGTCCAATATAACATTCAATGACAGAGAAACACAATTTCTTAACAAAGGTTTCAAATTTTGTCCTTTTCCAAAATTTACCAACAAAATTAAAGAAATTTTGGCCGTTGAATGCGAAACTATACTTAAGAAAGATCATAATAACTATGCAAAATTCCAAATTTCGAATTTGTTAAAAGAGATGTCTTTGAAACAGGACAAAATGTACAACACATCTAACATATCACTTCTTCAATCTATAAAACAGAAAATCACAGAGAACAATCTAATTTCTGTTAAAGCAGATAAAGGTAACACTTTGGTAATTCTTTCAAAAGATATTTACATACAAAAAGTTAATGAATTTATTAATAAAGAAATTTTAGAAACTTTAAACAAAAACCCAACCACAAAATTCCAAAAAGAAATAAAACAAGGTTTAGAAAACTGCAATATCTAATAAGAATGGCGAATAATTCATCCTGAATTGATGGCCCAATCATTAAAATATCGTTTAATGCTACGCCTGGAGATGAAGGACAAGATGCATCAAATAGGACTCGCAAAGCCGTTGTGCTAGTATTTTCGTTGATGACTCCATGATGGGGAAGGTAAAAAAGGTTTCTTTCGGTGTTTAGAAGCTCAATATCTTTGGTCTCGATTTTTCGCATGTGCCCCAATTGCTCGTATTAGCGCATAAAATTCACGTATTGACGTCCAGACTCTGCATTTCTTTGAAACTTAAACGTTCGATTGACCTTAATCGCTTAACAGCATTTTCTACCGTCTTCACCAGGCTTAAGTGTTTCATTAAAGATTTTTTGAAATTTGTTTCTTCCGGTGTGAAGAATGTTTTGCTTGGTTGTTCCTCAATCTGCCAAAATCTTTCTAATTGACTTTCGATGCTATTATTTAGAGAAAGGTGACATCCAACCGGTTTATACCTTGGTGTTAGTGGCAGCTGACCTGCCAAGATTCAATCAAAGGCAGTCCTCTGTAATATGGGTAGGTCAGTACCTAATCGTCTGTGCTCTGGCTGTAGTACTTCATAAAAAATACTTGCTCCTAATAATATGTCAATAGAACCGGACATATTAAAAGTTTTATCCGCTAGCTAGATATCTCGCGGTAAATTAAAATAAGATTTTTTCAGATTCAAATTCGGTAGTCTTTCAGTAATTTCATCTAAGACTAAAAAGCTTATTTCATTATCATAACTATCATTACTTGATTTTATTCGCGCGTGTACTCGTTGAGAAATGCTATTCTCGTGGTTACCAAGTCCAACAATAGGAACATTAACCCTGGAACACGATAACTTTTGTAATAAAATTGGATTGTGAAGCGCTATCCAATAATGCCCAACATGGTTTCCATTCGCCATTTTGGTCTTGTATTAATACTACAGCGGTTGGAAGTAAGATCTCCAAATTACTATCACGGCTATGATAAACCGATACACTCGTTACCTTTGCATTATCTCGAACAATCTCGTTTGGCTCCGAATTTTTCGAAGTTGCGACCACGACTCGATTATTTTCGTTGGTCTCGTTTGCATGTTTTTTATTCTCGATGTGCAAAAGTGTGTTATGTTTTTTGCTACACAAGTACACACCTTACAATCCTGCGCCTTGCAATTTTCCGCTGTATGATTATTTCTAAGACAATTTGCACATAACTTTAATTTGTTAATTTCTTTTACGCGTGAGGTAACTGGTAACTCGATTAACTTTTTACAATTATAGATTGGGAGATTCTCTTTACAGAAAAAAACATTCTATGTTTGTATACTTAATCCTGCATGGAATGATTTCTTCTGTTGAATTTGTTTATTCTCAAAACTACCTGATTACCATAACACTAAATCTACGGATTTAGTGTATTGGTTATCGGTATTTTCAGGCAGCTTGCACCTATCTGACAAGAAACTAATCAAATCTGCGAGCTTTGGACTTGTTAGTTTTTTGTGAATTACTGATTCCTCCCACTGCGCTAATGATCTGTTGTCTAATTTATTCGTTATTAGTTGAATTAGCAATGTGGACCAATGTTCTACCGGTTCTCCTAAAATCTCTAAGGCTCTATAACGTTTTTGAAATTCATCTAAAAGATTTATAAGGCTGTAACATGGTTAACATGGTTCCTAATTGTCAGTGTTTTGTTTTCAAAACGCTCCTTAAGTAAATTCCATGCTAAGTCATAATTACTTTCAGTTACCTTGATGGAATCTAAAATCTTTGCTGCGTTACCCTTAAGAGACCCCAGTAAATAATAAAATTTTCTAATCTTGTCGATCGATTGATCGTTGTGCACTAACGTTACAAATAAATCATAAAATTGCCAACACTTATAATTCCCATGGAACTTTATTAATTCGATTGGTGGTAAACCTTTATTATTGCTATATGAACTCCCGCTTTGATTAACAATTGTGGTTTGAGACAAATTAACTGAATTTGCTTGTTTTTTTGCATTATATTCTTTGATAATATCAATCACTTTACCCATTATATCAAAATATTTGTCTCAAACTCGTCTCGCGCGTCATTATTCAATTCATCTGCATCAAGTTATTCCAATTCGCTTTGAACCGCGTTGAAATCTCTTAACAGACCGGCTTCTATATATTTTAACCTAACTTCTAAATTTGCAATTTTATCTTCGGTAAATTTGCCAACAAAATTAACAAACCGCGTTAAAGAGCTTTTAATTTGCCCTCTTTCGATTCTCAACTGTTTGATTTTTTCCGCGAGCGATTCCATTGTTGCGGCGTCCTCGGGAAGCCCTTTGCTCTTGCTCATTATTCGTATAATAAATTGTTTACTACACTACTACTCAAGCAAATCGGTATGCATGCAGGTAATAACTAATAGCTCAATAAAAGGGAAAAAGGAACGGACTTACAGTACAGTTCGATTTTCTTGCAGTTGATGATTTCCAATTCTGCGGCGTCCTCAACAATGGACAACCCTTTTTCTTGTTTTTTCGTCTTGGACTGTATTTCTCGTTTTTATTTGCCATGCGGCCGAAGGACCAAAATGTGGGTGACTATCGCTACGTCACATTAAAACACGTTTTGTTTTGTGATATATTCTGTAATTATTAACTTGTATTTTTCATATAAACATTAATTACTACTTCTAGCACGTCTTTTTTATATCGAGTACTTGTTCACTTCTCTTTCTTGCTGGTCGGTCGCGCTCGCTTTTAGATTGGGTCTGTCGAACTACCGCGCACTATCGTCTTAACTAAAGGCGCGTTATATGAACGCACAACCGTATTGTTCACATTCTTTGTCAAAGGACTTCTTTTAAAGCGTTTTTAAATGTTCACTTTCAAACTTCCATTATTCTTCGCCATCGCCAAAATAAATTTGTTGAGAGCATAGAACGCGACCACGCTTCAAACGAATTGATCTTAACGTAATTCTTATTTTGTTTCTCAAAAAATTTCTGTAATAAAGAATCAATTTCTCTTTGTTTATCCTACCGTGCGTTACCGAATCTAACAGAAAAGAGCACTCGACTGATACCGGCAGCCGATAGCATCCGACGCCCGTACACCGGCCACGAATAGATACGAACAACATAAATCAGCTACCCAATTATTTCCTTACGAGAAATGAGCAACGTCAGTATGTGCATCTTATATGGGCGATTGTAATTCCTTAATACACGTCAAATGCACATTTAGAATTCGACAATATCTTTCTGTTTGACTTTTATTTGCAATCTGTTATGATGATAACAATAAGCAAATCAGATTTAAGATAATAACAATTACAGTGACTATTCAACTCACATGTCATTTATTAAAAATTGACCAATTAAAATGCAGCATTTGATATTTTTAATCCAATGAAAATGAATTGTATCGACAATTCTCACTAGTGAAAATTGTCGACAATTTTCACTAGTGATAACAGTCGACAATTTTAATAAAACACAAATATTTAACAACATTTATTTTTGAGTATTGAACGTACAATTATTAAATGTAACATTGCTATATTTATGAAAAACAATTTGATTTTTTAAAGCGTGTTCGTTGAATAGTCTCTCGAATACCATAAGTAGTCAAAGTTAAGTAGACTATTTTTGAGGTGCTTAACACTCATGTCTATCATACTTGCGAATACCACTCGTGCTGCGCACTCGTGGTATTTAAATGCAAGCATGATAGACATTCGTGAAACCACCACAAAAATAGTCGACATAACTTTGACTACTAATGGTATTATAAGTGATAATTTACATGTAGAGTAAACGCCCATTGCCGTTTCTCCTTATATTCGACAATATACGACAAAGATAGTGCATAAGCCTAATAACTGAGGGGAAATGAGATGGGCAATGCAGCTTTTTTACTTTAATCTTAATATTGTTATTTAATTAAACAAGATTTGCATAAAATAGAATTATGGATAGTTACCTACATATATGTTTATAGATTAGAGGAAAGTACTTAATGCGGTTCAATTAAATGTAGTTAGTCTAGAAATTAAATGTTGTAATACATATAGTAACCAAGTTTTGTTTTTAATGCAATTTATTTACACAAATATTACAAATTTAATCAGTTTAACGAGTTTTCTCCATTCTATAACTCTTTAACTATACAATTGAGTTAGTTTTTTTTCTAATAAACATTTTCTGTTTGCTACATTTACAAATTTATAAAAATACAAATGATTCAGTCTATTTCCTTCTGAAGTTTCGTATATGAACGTTAGTAGAAGTAGTCGCGACGCAGTACGCGTCTTGTAATGATCATTTAATGTGGGATAAGCGTGTCCTATCGCCTTAACAAGACAAATAGGTAACTAATTAAAGGCACTGATGACGTAGATGCTAACCTGAGTCCCAAATTACCAGTGTACAAACTGTTTCATTAAAAGTTCTATCAAGATGATGTCGTTCCAACATCATACCCCATATTCCTATGCAAGTGCGAAGTATCATCTGCCCCCCTATAATTACTATGTTACGTTTTATAAATGAAATTCACTAAAAAGTCCTTATTCTGTGCATTTCTTATGAGAAATACAGGCTACATCTTTGATGTTATATCTCAGAAACTATCAGTAGTAGCTAATTAAAATTTTAGTTTTATCATTTCTAAATGATAAAATAAACAATAAATGAGCTGGAAAGATTCAGTAGCGGAACAAACTCTTTTTTATTTAAAAATAAATGTAAAATCAACAATGAAAATCTGTTGGTTCTAGCGTTCTAGGTCACTGAATTCTTAGCAACGTGAAATTTGCAGTCTTATCTTATCTCACCCCGGGTCATATTTGTTTATTCGGGTGTGATTACGAAAATGACTCATTTCTTGTATTTACGGCTGAAGTATAGGAGGGTATACTTTCTCTTCATCAAAAAAAAACTTATTCGGCTAATAATAATAACTAATAATGGATTACTACGCAACTAATTATTATTAGAACCATTCGTAAGTATCTCTCACAAATTTTTAAGTTTAAGTAATTTAATAATGCAGCAATTAACTAAATACAAGTATTACACTGTCGTAAAAGTTTTTATTGTTTTAAATAATTCCTATTTTTATTTGGGAAATAATAAAAGGTTTAAGAGTAATTCAGAAGCGTAAGACGGAATTTGAAAGTGAAATAAAAGTGTCTAGAAAGAAAAAATGTTGTACGTGACGTAATAATTTCACCGGGAAGACGAGGGAGTAATTTAATTTATTCGAGAGCTTCTTTGGATTAAAGTATCAGCCTGAAAGAAATTGTACTCTTTGAAAATTGCGTTTTATATTGTAACAATTAGATTATCTACCTTTTTTTTATATAGTACCTTCTCGTTTATCAAGACTGTTTTTCTTGTTTAAGATGAAATCGGGATAATGTTAGACAACATAACTAGACAATCATAAGCTTAAGTTTCTTAGATACTTTCTTAGATAAAATTGGAATAACATAACTGGACAATTATAACTTCCATTTTTGTAGCTATTTTAATGCAGTGCGAAAATCGGGTGTTCTGAGTAATAAGATCAGCTGTTAAAGAAAAACAACAGTATCAATTTTTTGTAGTATTGTCAATACGTTTTATGAATTTTCTCGGTTTTCTTTAAACACCAATTAAATATATCACATTCAAATACTTATTTAATGGAAACAACTATTGATAAGCTTGTTCGACCCGGATTTTTACGGGAGTTGATTAAGTGAGCAATTTTAATCATCAACAGCAGCAACAATTATGGTTGACAATAGTGATGGACTCGAGCACGAGTCAAGCTCGACTCGCTTTCGAGCCGAGTTTCGAGTCGAGTTCGACAATTCTTTATTCGAGTCGAGTCGAGCTTCACGTATGTCGAGCCCGAGTCGAGTCGAGTTTTTGAAGTCGAGTTTTTCGAGCTTTTCGAGTCGGCTCGAGAAAATTGTACAGTTTACAGTATTTCCCCTATTTTGTACTTTAACGGATTATAAGTAAGAATTTGCGCAATTACTTTTCTTTAAATGGTTTCATTACACTATAACACTTAAAACATAATGAAATTTTTAATTATTATATAATTATTTTATCCCGTTATTAGGGTGTAATGTATTCATCAATGACAAAGGAAATGTTAAAAAGTAAAATTCCTGCGTTATTGTCTATTTCTATGTATTCATTGAAGGAAATCTCAGAGTTTATTGTATTCCACTTTGCAAGCTCTTCATCAGAAAAACATTCTTCCAAATGATTTTCCTTAAATTCTGTGTAAAAACCCGATTTTTTAAAACAATTTTTAATTGTTTCTGGTATAATCTGACTCCATGACAAACGTATAAAACGCGCAGCATCGAGAACATTTATTGCTTTAACCTGTTGGTTGTTGTCCATTTGCTCTATCATTTGCAGTACAATTTGTTTACGGTAAAATTGTTTAAAATTGTGAATGACACCTTGGTGTAAGTACACGGGCAAGATCAAAAAAACAAACCGGATTCCAGAATCTTCTTCAACAACAAATCAATTAAACAATTTATCTAAAAAGGTTTACCTACTTATTTCGGGATTTTCTAAAAATTTGTTTAACATTTGGTTTTAAACCGGATGGGTAATGAAAAGGAGCAGCAATGAATCATTCCTTAATCCTTTCTTTGAAACCTGTCTACTATCACCGGCTACTTACTGACACATTTATTGCTTATTTAGGCACCTTAAATACATAATCACAAGAATACTTCCTAAAATTTGCTAAGAATTTACATTTTTGGTTTAAAGTGTAATAAAAAGAAGTGACAAAAGTTTATAGAGATATGTAGTAAATATCTGTAGCCAGTCTACAGATTTTTCTCAAGTTGTTAACAACGATTTGTTTTAACGTATAGACTTAGTGATGAATCCGTGCAAACATTAATCTTTTTCTTGTTTACTAAGATTTTGATTTTTATGTTCAATATGGCAGACTTTCACAGTCACGACAGTTAGTCGCCGCAAGCGGCTCGTTTTCTGACTAAGAGGAGAAAAGAGTTTTCGCGACTGCTATATGAATTTGGAAAATAACTATGATTCCAAAACGAGCCGGCTCGACTCGACTCGATTTCGAGCCGAGTTTCGAGTCGAGTTGAAACAGATTATTTCAAGTCGAGCTTCGAGTCGAGCTTGAATTTTTTTTTTCGAGTCGAGTTGAGCTTTCTAGGAAAGCTCGGCTCGACTCGGCTCGAGTCCATCACTAGTTGACAAAAGAAAGAGGGTTTTTCCAATTTATATTTCTACAAGAACAAAAGAACAATTAACAATTATTATTTGACAATTACAGTAGAAACTGCCTAAAGTGACCACCTTTGGGACTGACCCAAAATAGTCAATTTAAGCATGTGGTCACTTTGTATAAGTGTGAATTCGTTATACACTACAATTTGCCCAAAATAGCCCACACTCGTCAGCATTAAAAATATCCTCTGATATAAAGCCCTTTGCAAACTCTGTAAAACGAATAAAAAAATAACTTACTGGGATTTAACAATTACTTCCATCACCAACTAAACTTTTCTGGGAAATGTTTCGTTTCTTAAATAATTCGAGCCAACCTGACCATGCTTTAAATTAGGCAAATTTGACTGCTGAGCAAATTTTAATGCTACTTCTTGTAACATTGGTTCAGAAAGTCTTGCATTTACACTGCGCAATTTTAAAAACCAATTTAAAGTTGATCGATTAATCGATTTCTTTCACTGTGGTTTTCTAAAAACTCTAACACCTTTTGTTTTTCTTGCAAATTTAGTTCTTTGTAAACTTTTTTGAAGTTATCTTGATCGCACTAATTAACATAATAGTTTCAATCAACAGATGAAGCAAGACTGGTTTTATAAAACAATTTTAAAACTATCCAAGGGTTACTAATGTGAAAGTTTGCAAGTAATGCATTTCTGAGAAGCAAAAATAAAGTCTTAAAACTTGGAAATACCTAAACCCAACTGGTCACTATTAGGGGATTATGATGCATTCTTAGAAATTTTTTGAATGCAATTTACATGTACATGCCTACTTAAACTTTTAAAACATTAATTATAACTGTTATAAGTAATCCCTTGGCTAATGGTCACATTACACAAACATTTTTAAACAAATATTTGAGGTAAATGTGGTCAAGGGTCACAAAAGAGAAGTGGTCAGTTATTACAGTATAAATTACATTAAAGTAATGGGATTTTTGCAGGGACTGAAAAAAGTGGTCAATATGACCATAGGGTCAGTTTAAACAGGTGGTCAGATTTACAGTTTCTACTGTATTTGCCATTGGGTACTATTTTTATTATTGTGCTATTAAGAACTGACAGATGGACTATGGATAATGTCAATGTAAATGCTTTGACTCCTAAATGCGAAAGTGTAAAATAAAAATACCCAAATTTTCAAAATACGTCAGTACAATTCAGAAAATCTCGCAGGCGAAACAAAGAGACTTGGCAATAGGAGTGTTATAGAGTCGGAAATAACTAAGAACAGATAAACTGCAGAAATCTGATGAGATACAGACTATTAATATGATTGTAATATTATATTAGAAAGAATATTAGTATTTATAGACAATTTTAACATATATTTATTTATTGCAAGATCATACGTACAGGTACACGGTAATTAAATGACTGGAAAAGAGGGTGAGCAGCACCAAAAATGTAAACTTAACAAGAACCGATTTCTTACTCGAGCAAAATAGGAAACAATTTTTGGGTAGCAGATACGTTGCAGTAACCTCTCTGGAACTTGTCCGGCTACATTTAGGTTACGTTTAAGCTACGTAGCAAGATGTGGCGGCGTAGTAATTGCTACTTTCGTGGAACTTCTTTTCTCTTTGACACATCGTGTCGCGTGGTTGCTCGCTCTTACTCTTGCATCTTAACAAATATTCTATCATTTTGTATACTAATGCTGCGATTGTATCACAAAATGGATTACTATTTTATTTGTAATACGTACTTAATAATACAAAGAGCGGTGAAATATTTGATTATTTTGTCATTCCGGTATATCAAAATCATAAACCATTGCAACTTTTCTGCTAAATTCTTTAATAAAAAATGTCTTTAATAAAATATCACAAAAATACTTATAAGTTGATACACATGGTAGAAAACATTTTTATATCATTCCTGTTATGTTCTTTTATGTGTTTAAATAATAGATACTCAATTATTATTATTAATTAACTTTATTAATATTGAGTGAGCAGGAGGCATTACATACACAATGCATACACTGTACAAGATGTGTGTCCTCCAAGCCAGGGCCAGGATTAACGAGTTACATCACTACAAATAAATGTTACCAACTTCAAGTTACATACATAACAATTCCTAAAGCACCAATTTGTCCTTTTATTGAAGGTTATGTAGTAAAACATCTAATAACAATTATAACACATCGCAAATTGATTAATGGCCTCCAACATTTTACAAGTAAATATGGAGATGGAGTAGTTTACTAAATTACTTTAAAGTGATTCTCCTGTAACTGTAAGGTTCCGTTACTTTAAAGGGTTAAGCAATGGTTTCAGACAGATGGCAGGAACTTTCAGTACTATTATACTAAGTGGCAATACCGTTCCACATACTTTAAAAATTACTCAGAGGTAATGGAACTACATAGTTCCAATAAATAGTATAAACAATTACATAATTACTAAAATATTCCGAATTGAAGTAATTAAATCTATAAAGTCATAAATTTAGTTGTAGTTAAGTTCAAAGTTCCGATCTCAATTACTGCTACTTACGAGGTTGGTGTGAACAGTTTCCGACCTTAACGTGAAGATGGCAGCACTCGTCAATAAAAGCTAGGGAATGTAGTTGTGCATCTTTTGACAGGTACTCACCAAAATTTCAGCCATTTTGGACGCGCAGTTGTTATTTGACAATCGTTTGAGTGAGTCGATGTGAGTGTTTTTGTGAAAATGGAAAAAATCGAGTATCGAGCTGTCATTAAATATTTGCTTTTGAAAGGCAATACGCTTACGCAAATCAAAGATGAGTTGGACTCTGTGTATGGGGACTCTGCGCCATTATTTACCACAGTGAAATTTTGGGCAACTGAATTTAAACGTGGCCGTACCAGCTTGGGAGACGATGAACATTCGGGACGTCCAAAAACTGCAACCACTGACGATAACATCGCTAAAGTTCACCAAATGGTGCTAAACGACAGTCGAATTAAAGTGAGAGAGATAGCAGAGGCTATGAATATGTCCAAAGAACGTGTTTGTCACATATTGAATCAAGATTTAGGCATGAGAAAGATGTCCGCGCGTTGGGTGCCGCGTTTGCTCACGTTAGACCAAAAACGTGTTCGAATGAACATTTCCAACGCTCTGTTGGCGCAGTTTAGGCGCAATAAATCAGAGTTTTGGCGCCGATTAATTACTGTAGATGAAACTTGGATACACCATTATACGCCCGAAACAAAAATACAGTCAAAACAGTGGACTGCGAAGGGGGAATCGGCTCCAAAAAAAGCAAAAACCGTTATGTCGGCTGGGAAAGTGATGGCAACTGTTTTTTGGGATAGTCATGGAGTTAATCGATTATCTTCAAACAGGAAAAACCATTACAGGAGCATACTACGCATCATTACTTGACAAGCTGAAGGCAGAAATTGCGGAAAAACGGCCACATTTGCAGAAAGAGAAAATCCTGTTTCACCAAGACAATGTCTCACACCTCCGCGGTTGCCATGGCGAAAATCCACGAATTACGGTTTGAACTGCTTGACCATCCTCCTTACTCACCAGATCTAGTACCAAGCGACTTCTTTTTGTTCCCTCATCTAAAAATTGCGCTCGGAGGACAGATTTTCGTCAAATGAGGAGGCAATCACCTTCGTAAACAATTATTTTGCAGAGAAAAACGCCGAGTACTATTTGGACGGGTTAAAGAGATGGGAGCATCGCTGGGAGAAGTGTGTACACTTACAAGGAGACTATGTAGAAAAATAAAAATAAATTTAAAGAAAAAATGTCTTGTATCTTTGTTAGGTCGGAAACTTTTCAGGCCACCCTCGTAAATGCTGTTTGGGTATGCTAAGATATAACTGTGAACGTTTTACATCATTTGAGATTTGTGTATTTTCGACGAACAGAAAGTTCGTCTCTGAATTCGTGAAGTCTGTCTGTCTGTCGGTCTGTCGCCTTTTTCCCTGTTGACTTTTTTGAATTTTTCTTTTTGGAATCTTATAGTACATCAAATTCTAAGAAACTATTGGTTGAAACATTTTTTTGTATCTCTTCGGGAAAGTGGTCAAAATGACCACCGAAAATTTCGGTAAATTTTTGAAAAATGAAAAATTTTGTATTTTTTAAAAATTTACGAAAAAATAAACATTTTTAGCAACTTTTTTTTTTCTTTTTTTTTAACAAAAAATTTTAAGACTTAGAATTTTAGTTTTATGACAACTAATGTGTTAGGTCAACAGTTTTCAAAAATAAATTAGTTTATTAAGTATACAGTTGTTTTTGTTCGTCATGGCAATGCTAGCTCTGCGCATTCTCAACTGGTTTAATCTGAAATATTTTCATTGCTATTAAAAATGTTCAAACATTAGTTAATTACAAATTTGTGAAGTAATAAGGAATAGTGAGGGTAATAAGGAATGCATGTTCTCCTTTTGAAGTAAAGAGTTATTTTTAATTATAATTTATTAATTAAAAATGAATTATAATAAGTGTACATAGAAACTGAAGCTTACTTAAAAGTCACACATATAAACACACAAGTTTTTCGATACCAGCACAGACACTATGGGCCCATATCTCCCATTGCCTGCACTGAAACCACTTCCCTCCACTACGATCCTCAGAATATTTCAGATAACAGAAATCTATCTATCTCTAAAGAGATCAATCTTTCGCTGCCTTGGTACTCTACAAAGAAGGAAAAATCTCAATTTAAGAACTGCCGGGTAATATGGAATATCAGCTACTCCATAATACCCAAATTCGCCATTTCGAAATATAATGCCACACAGTCAATGAAAATGTGAAAACTGTCTGAATTAAAGTTCAATCATTGCTCTACATTATAATTAAAAGCAATTAATGATATGTAGAGTATAGCCGGTAACATACAATTTTAAAGATTCACCTTTAAAAACTTATAAAACACTGGAAACGACCAAAAAAGATGGAGGCTCCAATAAGACTGGCTCTTTACAGGCAAAGAGAGGCTATCTATAACTAACTAATAGTTACACTGACTTCTGATAGGATGTGATACATGATAAGCGAAAAAACATGGTGTTCCATATTTCCCGGCTATTCCTTATTATGCAAAGTTCCTTGATTATTTTTTAGAACAACGGTCATTATCTTTCTTTGGTTTTATTGGTTTTATCTACCAATAGTATTTGGGTCGTTCTCATATAAGTTGAAAACTTCAGAGGAAAGAATTTAAATTTTAACTTTACTACAAATTAATAAACGCTTAACACATGGATAGTAGTCGGATAACTTAATAAAAATCAATACACAACAGAGCACCATTTTTATTTTATTTTATTTTATTTTAATGCACAATAATGTCTTAACTTACGTGACCGTCACATAAGTTACTTGAACAGAAATGAATATTCATTTTTAAAATTAATCAGATTTTTTTGTTATTCATTAAGATCAGGTTTTTCCTCTAGAAATACTAACTAAAACTGACTGATTTGGTATTTTATTTCTATAAATATTATGTCAAAAAAACTTATGGTAACGTTTGTGACAAATCAGTAACGTATGTGACGGTCCAACAACATATAAAAATGTAATTTAAGTAGTAGTATTAAATGTAATCAAACAAATATTGCTTCTTTCAATGACATTAAATCTCTTTTTTGCTTAGCTCTCTTTTTCATTTTCCTTAGGTAATTTGTTCTTTTTTCAGGATCTGCATTTACTCCGTCCCGGTATCGCTTTTGTTTTTGAGCAGCCGAAAGAGGCATTGTAAATATTCTGCAATAAAAAAAACGTTTTTTCTGACGGGGAAATGGTTAAAAGATCATTGAAAGTCACATAAGTAACCATTAGTCACATACGTTACTTTTAGTAACTTACGTGACGGTAACATATATGACATTTTTTTAAATTAGTTTGAAAATCCCGCTTTCTAGTTGACCATGCAGAACTATATTTTCCTCCCAAACGCATTATAGCCTCAAAATAATCATGCACTAATTTACTAACAGAATATTGGTGAATCTTCCTATCAACATAGGTAACCTAGGGGACAAACAATAAACAAACTCACCTGGAACGCGCCAAACAAGCTTCTTTATAATATATTTCTATAAACAAATCAACAAACTTTTTATCAATTGCGAATAAACAAGGCTTCCTCACTGTTGCTTGTTAAGGGTAAACTAATTTAACGGTGTTGTCAGACTGAAAAGCCTTTCGTTCAAGTTAAGGTAACCTATGTGACCGAATTTCTGGCAACAAGAATTAATCAACTGTCGTATAATTGTTACAGTAAAAATAATTACATATGTGATTAAAATAAGTGTAAACACATTGTTTTAACTTAGTAGTGGGGCAATTATTTATCTGAAGTGATCTAAAAAAACTGCGTTCGTAAAATAATAATCACGTTGGGGACAGGTAACTTATGTGACATTTCATAGCTAAACATGTAAAAATGGGAAAATAATAAGCACAATTTAATTCTTCTTTTGCTGAAATATTTAAAGTACATAGTTAAATCTGCTACCGCATTATATCAAGTTCTTCGACTACTTACATTTTCAAAAGAAAACCACTGATGGGGACACTGCATTTTCAAGTTATCTGAGACATACCCATTTGTTAAAGACAATTTTAGGTGGCTTGACTGTAATTTGAATTTAGATAAAAAACAACATAGTTTGTTTTTACATATATCTAACAAGATCAAGATTTCAGAAAAACCAAATAGAACCTTAGTGTTTTATCGTTACATTTAGATTAAACTTTTATTACAAAGCTAACGAAAGTTGTACTATACATACTAGACACACTAGACACACTACACACACTATATGCCCTAAACACATTGCGCACACTATACACGCTTTACACACTACATACCTTAGAGGTAGTTTATACTGGTCTGTTTGTAACCCTGTTTGCTAATACTATTTAATGTTGTACCTTTCCAGAGATTATCTTTCAGCATCAATGTAACTTCCTGGAATATACCAGACGATTTGTCGTGTTCCACAGTCTCATTTCGTCGATTAAGAGTTCGTTTATTTTACAATTTGCTATTAAAAGTTTTAGTCGCATCAAAGTCTAAGTTTCTAGTTTTAAAGTTCCACCTGAAGCAAAAGTCTTCAGTGCACCAAAATGTAAGGATGACCTTTCGATTGCTCAAGGTTAAGGATCATCGTACGGTGTCATTACACAACCACTGAGTAGCATATCGTTGGAAAGGTTCGATCTTGTAGGTTAGAAATGGATCGTTGTTACCATTCCAGTGACGACAAAGGGTAATATGTGCATTATGTAATATGCTTGTAATGAAAGTGATGCATGTCATCTGAATAGAACTGAATAATGGAGATATAAAATAAAAACAAAAGCAGCAGTAGAAAAAATCAGAGAAAGAATATGAACGCATCTAGTAGAAAAAAGAGGTTAAATTTGTGATGTTGGGCAACAAAGCAAAGAGCCCAGTAGTGCAAGAACGCATTGCATAAAGGCTAGGATGAGTCCCAGACTTGTCAGATACCAAGCTCTTGAATAGCAATCGAAAAGTCAGCTTTGTACGTTTGGCGTGATGATGGATTTTGCTTCTTTGGCCGAGTTCTACAACACATCCAAAAATGCCACCGGTCATAATATCTGTGTCATTTCTTTTTAATAATTAAATCTCTTTTAAGAAAATTTAAATTTTAAAGTTTAAACGTTTTGAAGCTTTAAATTTCCAAAATCTCAAGTATTTAACTTTTACGACTTCTTAAATTTTATTCTCAAAATTCTAATATTTTTCTTAATTTCGAGTTTAATTTAGATAGTTCGAATTAAAATTTAAACTTTGAAAAAATTAAATTTTAAGGTTTCCAGTATTAAAATTCTGGTCTATTGAAGTATTTAATTTTCAACTCCACACGTTTTATTTAAAAAAAATAATACTCTAAAATTTCAAAGTTTTAGATGAAAATTTAAATATAAAAATTAAAAATTTAAAGATTAGTGACTTCAAAGTGCTATAACTTTAAACATAATAAATTTTCGGTTGCTTTTCAAAAGTTTATGTACTATTTCTCTGCACTTGCACTTTAAACTGAAAAATTTAAAGTTTAAAGACTTGAAAGTTTCATAGATTTAAAAAGTTTTAAAATTGTAAAATGAAGGTGAGTGAGGGTATATGAACTCGAACCAGAACCTATTTTGGAGATGACATTTTAAAATCAAAACCATAAATTTTGTGTGATTGATATAATGAAGGGAGGAAATTAGGAAAAGAATACTCTTGTATAATTCTATTAGATAAGAAAATAAAATGTTTGTTTTTTCTTTTCCAGTGGGAGTAAAAGGTCAATTTCCAAAGGACGTGAGAAAACTCTAGATTGCAGAAATCATTAATTAAGTTTAGTTACCCCCTTAGTCTTTCTAAAGCATTTTCACCCTCTTAAAGCTGTCTTAAAAGCGAAAGAATGTTCAATTAGACGCTTTTTAATTTGTCTTTCACTCTTGTCATTCAAGTCTCCTTTTAATTAAAACTTTGTTTCTGGATAACTAATTTTAACGAGACTTGTAAAACCATTCGATTATTTTGTACTAAAATGTAATAAGTATCTTTACCCGTTTTCTTTTTCCTAGGTTTTGCAAATAAAGGTAAAAATACATAAATATTACATTGTAATTTTGTATATAACATACTTTCATAATATATTAAAATTTGATCTTGAGATCAGTCTCTCTTCAGTTAAAGTAGGTATAGTAAATAATTATTGACTTTAAAGAAAAACCAAGTAAGTTACTTAAAAATAAATTAAACAACCCTAACAGATTACAGAAAATATCATATAATAATTAGCATAATATCTAGCTATAATTAGACGTAATTGCTTATTGACAAAAGGAAGCTTACCAAACCAGACTTCATAAAATCACTTATTTAAAAACTTCCGTCTACAGAAAGAGTACAAATAAGAAAAACAATTAAGAGGTACGTATAAATATGTAAGCTAACTTTTAATGATAAAATTTATTTACAAAAAGATTTTTTACCTATGGGTAATTCTCTGAGTCCTCTGTTAGCTAACATATTTAAGGATAATTTGGTAAGATCAAATATTTGAATTGGATCTTTCTAAACACATAAATATGTAGTTTAAAATAAGTTAATCTTGTGGTACAATAACACGTACTATTATCCTATATATGTCCATAACCTGTAACATTTCGTGCAAAGTTCTCAATCTATAATTTTAGTCTATAGACTTAAACAACAATGTGTAGATCACAGATTATACACTACACTTTATAAGTTAAGCTTATAGATCATAGACTATGAACTAGAAACCATAGACTATCAATTGAAAGACATTTGCTATAGATCATAGATCAATAAACGACAGGCATAAATTACAGACTACAATCATAAAATATGCGCTTACTCCAATACGGTTTATAGTAGAAGAGTCTATTTCTATATTTATAGACTATACCTATAGAAATATCACATTATGATCTGCTCTTGTATGATCTGTAGGTTTATAATAGCTTAAACTTTACAGCCCATCACCTATGGCTATGGTTTATGATCTATACTTTATAGAATTTCTAGTCCGTATTCTATAGTGTATGGTTCTATGGTTAGTTTATAATCTATGACTTATTGTATGTGTACAGTCTTTAGCAAATGTCTTGTCCCGAGTAAGGGCGTTGATGCTTTAAGAATCGAAATACCCCTTATACTGTGTACGAAAGAGACCGAATTAAACAGAGATGGACAACAACCTGGTAAAGATATTTAAATTCTTTAAAGCTTGTTTTGAAAACACGCTTGTAAAAACTCTTGCTACTCATTCTATTCAAAATTTCTTTGGCACACTTTATAAAATAGTTCTTTTAAATGGAAGCATCTACTAGTTAAACAAAGTTATATAGCGTGTTTAATTTTCATTATTTACCTTTAATAAAAAATAACTAAACGAAAATAATAATGTAAACAGTCATCAAAAAATAGAGGCTTAGGAGTATTTTAGATAATTAAATAATCGCAGAAATTAATGTAAGCGATAAATAAAAATAAAGTAATAATATAGCCATTTATTTATGTAAATACGTTAAAATTTTAAAAAGTCATTAAATATTCAATTGTTTTAATAAAAATATTACAAAAAGTTAACAAATGGGTATGTCTCAGATAACTTGAAAATGCAGTGTCCCCATCAGTGTTTTTCTTTTGAAAATGTAAGTAGTCGAAGAACTTGATATAATGCGGTAGCAGATTTAACTATGTACTTTAAATATTTCAGCAAAAGAAGAATTAAATTGTGCTTATTATTTTCCCATTTTTACATGTTTAGGTATGAAATGTCACATAAGTTACCTGTCCCCAACGTGATTATTATTTTACGAACGCAGTTTTTTTAGATCACTTCAGATAAATAATTGCCCCACTACTAAGTTAAAACAATGTGTTTACACTTATTTTAATCACATATGTAATTATTTTTACTGTAACAATTATACGACAATTGATTAATTCTTGTTGCCAGGAATTCGGTCACATAGGTTACCTTAACTTGAACGAAAGGCTTTTCAGCCTGACAACACCGTTAAATTAGTTTACCCTTAACAAGCAACAGTGAGGAAGCCTTGTTTATTCGCAATTGATAAAAAGTTTGTTGATTTGTTTATAGAAATATATTATAAAGAAGCTTGTTTGGCGCGTTCCAGGTGAGTTTGTTTATTGTTTGTCCCCTAGGTTACCTATGTTGATAGGAAGATTCACCAATATTCTGTTAGTAAATTAGTGCATGATTATTTTGAGGCTATAATGCTTTTGAGAGGAAAATATAGTTCTGCATGGTCAACTAGAAAGCGGGATTTTGAAACTAATTTAAAAAAATGTCATATATGTTACCGTCACGTAAGTTACTAAAAGTAACGTATGTGACTAATGGTTACTTATGTGACGTTAAATGATCTTTTAACCATTTCCCCGTCAGAAAAAACGTTTTTTTTATTGCAGAATATTTACAATGCCTCTTTCGGCTGCTCAAAAACAAAAGCGATACCGGGACGGAGTAAATGCAGATCCTGAAAAAAGAACAAATTACCTAAGGAAAATGAAAAAGAGAGCTAAGCAAAAAAGAGATTTAATGTCATTGAAAGAAGCAATATTTGTTTGATTACATTTAATACTACTACTTAAATTACATTTTTATATGTTGTTGGACCGTCACATACGTTACTGATTTGTCACAAACGTTACCATAAGTTTTTTTGACATAATATTTATAGAAATAAAATACCAAATCAGTCAGTTTTAGTTAGTATTTCTAGAGGAAAAAACCTGATCTTAATGAATAACAAAAAAATCTGATTAATTTTAAAAATGAATATTCATTTCTGTTCAAGTAACTTATGTGACGGTCACGTAAATTATGAGACATTATTGTGCATTAAAATAAAATAAAATAAAATAAAATAAAAATGGTGCTCTGTTGTGTATTGATTTTTATTAAGTTATCCGTCTACTATCCATGTGTTAAGCGTTTATTAATTTGTAGTAAAGTTAAAATTTAAATTCATTCCTCTGAAGTTTTCAACTTATATGAGAACGACCCAAATACTATTGGTAGATAAAACCAATGAAACCAAAGAAAGATAATGGCCGTTGTTCTAAAAAATAATCAAGGAACTTTGCATAATAAGGAATAGCCGGGAAATATGGAACACCATGTTTTTTCGCTTATCATGTATCACATCCTATCAGAAGTCAGTGTAACTATTAGTTAGTTATAGATAGCCTCTCTTTGCCTGTAAAGAGCCAGTCTTATTGGAGCCTCCATCTTTTTTGTCGTTTCCAGTGTTTTATAAGTTTTTAAAGGTGAATCTTTAAAATTGTATGTTACCGGCTATACTCTACATATCATTAATTGCTTTTAATTATAATGTAGAGCAATGATTGAACTTTAATTCAGACAGTTTTCACATTTTCATTGACTGTGTGGCATTATATTTCGAAATGGCGAATTTGGGTATTATGGAGTAGCTGATATTCCATATTACCCGGCAGTTCTTAAATTGAGATTTTTCCTTCTTTGTAGAGTACCAAGGCAGCAAAAGATTGATCTCTTTAGAGATAGATAGATTTCTGTTATCTGAAATATTCTGAGGATCGTAGTGGAGGGAAGTGATTTCAGTGCAGGCAATGGGAGATATGGGCCCATAGTGTCTGTGCTGGTATTGAAAAACTTGTGTGTTTATATGTGTAACTTTTAAGTAAGCTTCAATTTCTATGTACACTTATTATAATTCAGTTTTAATTAATAAATTATAATTAAAAATATCTCTTTACTTCAAAAGGAGAACATGCATTCCTTATTACCCTCACTATTCCTTATTACTCCACAAATTTGTAATTAACTAATATTTGAACATTTTTAATAGCAATGAAAATATTTCAGATTAAACCAGTTGAGAATGCGCAGAGCTAGCATTGCCATGACGAACAAAAACAACTGTATACTTAATAAACTAATTTATTTTTGAAAACTGTTGACCTAACGCATTAGTTGTCATAAAAACTAAAATTCTAAGTCTTAAAATTTTTCGTTAAAAAAAAGAAAAGAAAAAAAAGTTGCTAAAAATGTTTATTTTTTCGTAAATTTTTAAAAAATACAAAATTTTTCATTTTTCAAAAATTTACCGAAATTTCCGGTGGTCATTTTGACCACTTTCCCGAAGAGATACAAAAAATATTTCAACCAAAAGTTTCTTAGAATTTGATGTACTATAAGATTCCAAAAAGAAAAATACAAAAAAGTCAACAGGGAAAAAGGCGACAGACCGACAGACAGACAGACTTCACGAATTCAGAGACGAACTTCCTGTTCGTCGAAAATACACAAATCTGAAATGATGTAAAACGTTCACAGTTATATCTTAGCATACCCAAACAGCATTTACGAGGGTGGTCTGAAAAGTTTCCGACCTAACAAAGATACAAGACATTTTTTCTTTAAATTTATTTTTATTTTTCTACATAGTCTCCTTGTAAGTGTACACACTTCTCCCAGCGATGCTCCCATCTCTTTAACCCGTCCAAATAGTACTCGGCGTTTTTCTCTGCAAAATAATTGTTCACGAAGGTGATTGCCTCCTCATTTGACGAAAATCTGTCCTCCGAGCGCAATTTTTAGATGAGGGAACAAAAAGAAGTCGCTTGGGACTAGATCTGGTGAGTAAGGAGGATGGTCAAGCAGTTCAAACCGTAATTCGTGGATTTTCGCCATGGCAACAGCGGAGGTGTGAGACATTGTCTTGGTGAAACATGATTTTCTTTTTCTGCAAATGTGGCCGTTTTTCCGCAATTTCTGCCTTCAGCTTGTCAAGTAATGATGCGTAGTATGCTCCTGTAATGGTTTTTCCTGTTTGAAGATAATCGATTAACTCCATGACTATCCCAAAAAACAGTAGCCATCACTTTTCCAGCCGACATAACAGTTTTTGCTTTTTTTGGAGCCGATTCCCCCTTCGCAGTCCACTGTTTTGACTGTATTTTGGTTTCGGGCGTATAATGGTGTATCCAAGTTTCATCTACAGTAATTAATCGGCGCCAAAACTCTGATTTATTGCGCCTAAACTGCGCTAACAGAACGTTGAAAATGTTCATTCGAACACGTTTTTGGTCTAACGTGAGCAAACGCGGCACCCAACGCGCGGACAGCTTTCTCATGCCTAAATCTTGATTCAATATGTGACAAACACGTTCTTTGGACATATTCATAGCCTCTGCTATCTCTCTCACTTTAATTCGACCGTGGTTTAGCACCATTTGGTGAACTTTAGCGATGTTATCGTCAGTGGTTGCAGTTTTTGGACGTCCCGAATGTTCATCGTCTCCCAAGCTGGTACGGCCACGTTTAAATTCAGTTGCCCAAAATTTCACTGTGGTAAATGATGGCGCAGAGTTCCCATACACAGAGTCCAACTCATCTTTGATTTGCGTAGGCGTATTGCCTTTCAAAAACAAATATTTAATGACAGCTCGATACTCGATTTTTTCCATTTTCACAAAAACACTCACATCGACTCACTCAAACGATTGTCAAATAACAACTGCGCGTCCAAAATGGCTGAAGTTTGGTGAGTACCTGTCAAAAGATGCACAACTACATTCCCTAGCTTTTATTGACGAGTGCTGCCATCTTCACGTTAAGGTCGGAAACTTTTCAGACCATCCTCGTAAGTAGCAGTAATTGAGATCGGAACTTTGAACTTAACTACAACTAAATTTATCACTTTATAGATTTAATTACTTCAATTCGGAATATTTTAGTAATTATGTAATTGTTTATACTATTTATTGGAACTATGTAGTTCCAGTACTTCTGAGTAATTTTTAAAGTATGTGGAACGGTATTGCCACTTAGCATAATAGTACTGAAAGTTCCTGCCATCTGTCTGAAACCATTGCTTAACCCTTTAAAGTAACGGAACCTTACAGTTACAGGAGAATCACTTTAAAGTAATTTAGTAACCTACTCCATCTCCATATTTACTTGTAAAATGTTGGAGGCCATTAATCAATTTGCAATGTGTTATAATTGTTATTAGATGTTTTACTACATAACCTTCAATAAAAGGACAAATTGGTGCTTTAGGAATTGTTATGTATGTAACTTGAAGTTGGTAACATTTATTTGTAGTGATGTAACTCGCTAATCCTGGCCCTGGCTTGGAGGACACACATCTTGTACAGTGTATGCATTGTGTATGTAATGTCCCCTGCTCACTCAATATTAATAAAGTTAATTAATAATAATAATTGAGTATCTATTATTTAAACACATAAAAGAACATAACAGGAATAATATAAAAATGTTTTCTATCATGTGTATCAACTTATAAGTATTTTTGTCATATTTTATTAAAGACATTTTTTATTAAAGAATTTAGCAGAAAAGTTGCCATGGTTTATAATTTTGATATACCGGAATGACAAAATAATCAAATATTTCACCGCTCTTTGTATTATTAAGTACGTATTACAAATAAAATAGTAATCCATTTTGTGATACAATCGCAGCATTAGTTTACAAAATGATAGAATATTTGTTAAGTTGCAAGAGTAAGAGCGAGCAACCACGCGACACGATGTGTCAAAGAGAAAAGAAGTTCCACGAAAGTAGCAATTACTACGCCGCCACATCTTGCTACGTAGCTTAAACGTAACCTAAATGTAGCCGGACAAGTTCCAGAGAGGTTACTGCAACGTATCTGCTACCCAAAAATTGTTTCCTATTTTGCTCGAGTAAGAAATCGGTTCTTGTTAAGTTTACATTTTTGGTGCTGCTCACCTCTTTTCCAGTCATTTAATTACCGTGTACCTGTACATATGATCTTGCAATAAATAAATATATGTTAAAATTGTCTATAAATACTAATATTCTTTCTAATATAATATTACAATCATACTAATAGTCTGTATCTCATCAGATTTCTGCAGTTTATCTGTTCTTAGTTAGTTGCGACTCTATAACACTCCTATTGCCAAGTCTTTGTTTCGCCTGCGAGATTTTCTGAATTGTACTGACGTATTTTGAAAATTTGGGTATTTTTATTTTACACTTTCGCATTTAGGAATCAAAGCATTTACATTGACATTATCCATAGTCCATCTGTCAGTTCTTAATAGCACAATATATTTACATTTACAAACATTTAAAAACATTTAATAATAATAATTATATACCTACTACTTTAATAAAAGATACTTAGAACTTAATTTTAAAACATACAATAATAATGTTAACATTTATTTTTGTTGATTGAGGAAAATTCTTTAATGAGTCGTTTTTATTGTTCAACAAAAAACAAGTGGGGTTCTTAATTCCACCACAAACTGGAAAAAAACAATTTTAAAATATCACAATCCTATAACAACAAAATTTTTTAATTATGTTATTTATCAACTGAAGAAGGATTTAATAAATCCGAAATGATCATATTAAAAAATTAATTGAAACGTTTTAATGTATTTAACAATAAAAACGACTTATTAAAAAATTTTCCTGCATCAACATTAACAAAAAACAATGTCGTTATTAGAATTTTAAACAAAATTATATATTAACATTTATTATACATTTAAAAAGTATATGTAGTTACAGGCATCTTTTACTAAATAAATATGAAACATACATCAATAATCATATAAATATATATAGTAATTTTTTTTAATAATTATTGCCCATAGATACTTTTTGGGTGTATAATAAAACATGAAAAAACATATACATATAATGAAACATGAACAATAATTTTTAAAAATACATAGAAGATTAAAAGGAACAAATACATTATAAATATATTATAAAATTCGATATCGTACAGATGTTCATAATTTGAATTTAAGGTACAGAGGTTTGCTGACAACTCCCAGGCGTAAAACGGAGATGTTTAAACGGTCTTTTTCTTATAATATTGCCTTATGGTACAATTCTTTATCTAGTGACATAAAAACCCAATCTCTGAAAGAATTCCGAAAATACTTAATAAATAAACTATCATCTGCAAGATAGCCTAATTTTACAATTAGTAATATAGTTCGTTGGATGTGTGAGCACCACAGTACTAAACTTGTATATAGTAATGGCTTAGTATAATTTAATAAATATGTATTACAATCAACTAATTTAATTAAACTATATCAGATCACGTAATATGCTGGGTTAAGTGGTAGAGCAGTTGAATCCTAGATTTTAACTGAACTTCGCCCAGTATTTCGATAACCTATTATGTATATAATTTATTTTCTTGTAAATAAAGACATTATTATTATTATTATTATTATTATTATTATTATTATTTTTTTTTTTTTTTTTTTTTTTTTTTTTTTCACAGCTGTTTGCTGGGTTAAAATATCTTCCGGGTGATTTTCACCAAGGGAGATACCTTTATTGAGTTAGGACACGTCTTATAATGCGTGTGGTTCCTAATATTACGGCCTTTTGGGCTATGTGGACTAAACTTGTTTTTATGTTTAGTTTGATTAAATTTCCAATAAAATTTTTATGGACTAACCCGTTAGCACTTATTATAAACGGTATTACTTGTACTTTTTCCAAGTTATACATGGCTCTTAATTCATATGTTAGGTCGATGTACTTGTTTACTTTTTCTGTGTATGATTTGTCGACATTATCATCTAGAGGTATAGCGATGTCAATTACCCAGGCAGTTCTTTCGTTTTTATGGATTACAAGGATGTCGGGTTTATTATGCATTATTTGTCGGTCCGTAGTTAACTGCATGTCCCACAAAATTTTACAATTTTCATTTTCCTTGATTGCATTTGGAAAGTATTTATAATACGGTTCCTCATTTTGTATAAGTCCGTTTGATTTACAAAGGGCCTGATGTATTACGCTTGCGACGTGATTGTGTCTAATTAGGTAGTCTCTGGGTGCTAGATATGTGCAACCAGATACTAGATGCTGTATCGACTCCAATTGGGTGTTGCATAGGCGACATTTGTCATTTTCCACGTTTTCCTTAACAATGTATTTTAAGTAGCATCTTGTAGGGACTACCTGATCTTGTATGGCAGTCATTAGAGTTTCTGTTTCTATGTGCAGAAATCCTGTTTTTAGGAAATTTAAAGAAGCTTGTTTATCAACAACATTGTTATTTAATGCCGTTGGGTATCTGCCATGGAGTTCTTTTGCATGCCATTCTTTTTCCAGCGTTTTCAGTGTCATGTCTGTACTTTCGGATAATACTGCCGAATAAAGTGGTGAGTATTTATCTACTTTATTAAGAATCTCTGTGATTGGTGTTTTATTGTTGATAAAATAGTTTTTCAGATTCTTAATTTCATTATTGTGCAAGATCTGAAGATTAAGTAGCCCTCTTCCACCATATTTTCTTTGGATATATAGCCTGTTGGTGGAGGCACTAGCATAATGACATTTATATTGCGTCATTAATTTTCTGGTTTCTCTTTCTACGGCTTGTAATTCAGTTCTTGACCACTTCAACACTCCGAAGCTGTACAACAGTACAGGAATGGCCCAGGTATTAATAGCTGTAATTTTTGCTTTGGAGTTAAGTTTTGTGCGAAGTACGGCTTTTAATCTTTTCAGGTAAGTAGCTTTAATATCTTTCCTCATTTGAGTGTTGTTTATAATTAATGTTTGCTGTATACCTAAATATTTATATGTTTCTTCCAGATCCAAGGTTTTAATCTGAGAGCCATCCATCAGCTGTACTTTCGGTAAGGAATTTTTTATTTTTCCAGCTTTGACTTCTAAAGTTGCACATTTATCTAGGCCAAATTGCATGTTTATATCCTTGCTGAATGTTCTCACTGTTTCCAGTTGGCTTTGTAGTTGACCGATATTCGTCGCATATAGTTTCAGGTCGTCTATATAAAACAAGTGAGTTATATTGTTGCTTTTTGGTGTTTTGTCAATATTAAAACCACGTGCTGTTCTTTTCAGCATATTGCTGAGTGGATTAATTGCCAAGCAGAACCATAAAGTACTGAGTGCGTCGCCCTGGAATATGCCTCGCTTTATTGGGATCGAAGCTGTTGTGTAGGTTGTATCATCAGTTTTAACAAATGCAGTGGTTGTCCAAGTACTCATTGCGCAGGTGAGTATGTTGATTATATCTGCGTGAATTTTATAAATGTGAAGAATTTCAAGCAACCATGAGTGTGGGACTGAATCGTATGCTTTTTTATAGTCAACCCATGCAACGGCTATATCTCTTTTCTTATTTTTTGCATAATTGGTTATTGCAGCGTCTGCTATTAGCAACTCTTTACAACCCCTTCCTTTCGTTTTACACCCACCCTGTTCTGGAGCTAGTATTTTATTAATTTGAATGTGTTCATACATTTTCTGAGTAAGCAAAGATGTGAATATTTTATACAGGGATGGTAAACATGTGATTGGTCTGTAGTTTTTAGGTTCATGAGTGTCCTTAGATTTAGGTATCATGACTGTTCTTCCTTCTGTTAAGAAAGGTGGCATGTCTTGTGGGTTACTTAAGATATGATTGAATTGGATTGCTAATACCGGATGGATGTTTTTGAAGTTCTTCCACCAATAGTTTTGAACGCTGTCGTTTCCAGCTGCTTTCCAATTATGTAGTTTACTAATGCAGGTTTGTATTTCTACTGTTGTAAATGTAGGAAATTTTCGGTGGTCATTTTGACCACTTTCCCGAAGAGATAAAAAAAATGTTTCATCCAAAAGTTTCTTAGAATTCAATGTACTATAAGATTCCAAAAAGAAAAATTCAAAAAAGTCAACAGGGAAAAAGGCGACAGACAGACTTCACGAATTCACTTTTGAATCAACTTTTTGTTCGTCGAAAATAGAAAAAATCTTGGTGTCGGCGTTTAATACTATTTTCATTGGATCTTAAAGATAGTTGGAGTTCATGAGTTTAAAAAAAATAATTATAAAAATTTATGTATTAAAGCAAATAGTACGTATGTTTGAGGTGCGTAGATTTCGCTTAGTATAACTGAGTCACGACTATATTATTATTTTATTAATGCTTTATATTTATAGTAGCAGGAAGTACTGCTATTTTTCTTAGAAAAAGAGAACTACTATGTCATAAGGAGTCTCTAGAACGGCAGTATAGTTGCAGTTGAGGAGGTACCTATCTGCAGCAAATTATTTTTATCATACTATTATTTATATCATAACTGTCTGTCATGATGATGTTTTCAAGCATTAAAACGAGAAGACACAGAAAGAAGAGGAGAAGCAAGAAAGGAGAGTATATACCTTTTTATTTCGCACATCTTGAGCTAAAGGTTAGAACTGACTTATTCCAGCCAGTCACTCATAAAAGTAAAGTCTAGTATGCAGAATATTTCTTTTTGCTTGGCACGTAACATTGAGAAAAGTATTTTCACTCATTGTTTTTTCAAGATAAGCTTGGATGCAGTTCTAAGATACGTGTGCGTGTTTGCAATATCAAAAAATGGGTGTTTGTAGGTTGTAGCCACTGCTTTGTGTGAAACATTTGAAAAAAGGTTCTCTTCTTTCAGTCTGTAAATATTTTTAAGAAATTCTGATGCCCTGGATAATGCTGAAAATGAGTTTTGTGTATGACTGTAATTTGTCGTGCAGCATATACTTATTTTTTCTGCAATCTGTTAAATAAGTTAATTCAAGAGTCTGTCGTCTGTTCCGCTCTGAACCCATATTTGATATTGGTTTTTCTCAAGTCTAGAATCAGTTTTTGCCAGGTAGTTTATACAAATCTAATCGAAAAAGTAATCTCATTTTATAATAGTTTTGTAAAGAAGTTTGTAAATGCAGAACTTGCCTGATCAATCTAGGTAAGTATCTTAAACTTAGCAGATTTAGCCAGATTAATAAATCTATAAAATGACATAGATTGCAATTAATAAATTGTCGTTGACAACTTGTTAGAATTTATAAGGCATTGTAAAATATATGAAAAGTTTCAGGAATCTAGGATGTTGAAGACTTTCCCAGCCAGCACACTGAGGTTATAATGACGTTATTTTTATGTCAGTATTCGTCGACGACGTCATATGACTAATAAATTATGTCCATAAGACGTCATATAATGGGACGTACGTAGACGTCTTCAAAACAACGTCTTTTGAATGTACAATACAATATGTACAGGCTTCATTAAAAGATATTATTTTAACAGGGGCCAAGGAATACTGGTTATATTAAGCAGGTGGTCACAATATAGAGATGTTCTGACTGTAGTATATAATACCCTAAGTATTAAGTAAGTAAGGCCCACCAAGCCTAAAATTGGTAGATCGGGGTTACAAAACCATTAAAAGTCCCGCCACAATTCAGGTTGGATGCGATAGGGCAGTGGTCCCACTTTGCAACAGCTCATAGCTGGGGAATAGTCCTATTGCTGGACGAGGTACTTCACGCCGTATGAAAGAAGACGGGAGGGTGCCGGCGGGTGAGCAACGTGTTAAGTCAATTGCTCCGGCACTAGTCCTGAGTTAGCTAGTAGAGGGTGGATAGGCAACCTCGCTCCGACCAGTGAGCTGATCTGATAGCAATTGCTGTACTGCCGGTTATGCAACTTGCGCGCTGATTGGGCGTATGCCAATCACTTCCTTCTGGAAGGGAACGTGGGGGTAAGTTCACACAGGTACCCCACGTAAAATAATCATGACATTCGATGTAGTATAATTATAATAAATGTTATTTCCAATATTGAACTATTTATTTATAATTCCTGTCTTAGTCCTTGTATAGGACGTTTTACTGACGTCTTATATTGACGTCTTTGGGTTAAGGCATGATGTCAGTTTTACGACAATTTGACGTCGTTACTGCCGAAAAAACGGCGACATTATGACGTCAGTGTGCTGGCTGGGTTATATCTTGATATAGTCGAAACTTGGTATGGGCAACGTTTTGATTTTGTTTCGTGCTCATACACCTGCAAGACTAATAATATTTGTAATACTTAACCATTTGCATTGGGTGATTAACTATAAGTTAAATTCTGCTGATTATGTACAAAATCTAAACAGCCCTATATTTTCATTACTGCCACTAGGCGGCTATGCACCTGTAATTTAAATATCTATGGATGTATTTTATATATCGATGGACCGATCTCGATCTAATCTTTTTTAATCTATCCAGGGTTCAGACCAGAGTAATTACACTTCATCAGATAAAAGAAGAATACATCAGATACGATTAGTAAATCTGAGATACTAAACTAACGTTCTTGGATAGGATTGGATCTAGATAGATCAACATCTGGAATTGGAATCAGTTACATGCGAAGCACTGGACCACGAGAAAGATTTGCCATTTTCTCCATTTGATTGGCCAATGAAGAAATAGCAGACTTAGTTGCTAAAAAGTATGGCTTTGGTAAAATTGATTAATAAATAACCGACATATAAAAAAAGGCGTTTTAAATTTTGTTCTTTGACCCTGTTTATTCTAAAGAATAGTTATTGAGAGGTGTGTCTGATGTTTCTACAAGAACTGGCCGTCAAACCTCGCGTAGGGCTAGCCGTCTGTTAAAGCAGAGCTGACCTATTGACCTATGACTGTTCATAATGATAGAGTAAATTGAACTCCGCAATCTGAACTGAGTTTTCCATTAGTTTTACCAAAAAAATTTTCTTGCCCTTTTTATTCATCTGGCTCAGCCATAAACTGCGCTCGTTCAATAACAGCTATTAAGAAAATCGCCTTTTATTACTAACATACAAAAATTCTAATTTAAAAGACTGTTTAGGTACATTTAATTTGTGAGTTAATATTTTTGTTAATTGTAAATGTATGACGAGAAAGTTTCAATAAACATTATTAGGAGTGGGGGGGAGGGATTACTCATCGCACTGGGTGTCTAATAAAACCCTGCTATAGAGTAAAGTAGAGTCGGGGATTATGGAATACCATTTTCATTTTTGGGATTATTTTGAAATGTTTTGAGTAAAAAAAAAAATAAAAATGCCAACGACTGCGCCAAAGGGTTTATTATATGGGGTCATTATCTCGAAATTAGAAAAATATATAAATAAAAAAATACTTCTAATAATGAAATAAAAGTGCTTTTTTGGCTACCGAAAAAATGGTCGGGTAATATGAAATAGATATATGAGGTAATATGGAATACTAATTATAATTTTTATATGAGAAATTCTAACGACAAAAGTCGCAAATATAGCAATCCCGTTCGCAATCGGCGCACAGTTCGTGTGCCCAAAGCTCGCATCGTAGGCACTGTATCCAAATCTCTCCTCTTGAATCAGCCGTAAAACGTCCTGAACAGAAAAGATATTCTGCATCATCTTGTGGTTTTCATTTGCTATTCGGGAATTCTTCATCATCAGTAGAGTCATCTAGGAGTGGGATTTCTTCATTTAAATCATCAGAAGATTCGTCTTCTACCACTTGCTGTCTCGGTCTTTTTCTAACACTGCTCGAACTTGCTTTGGCGTCATCATCCGTTTTGCTGGTACCAGGTTTTGCATTATCCGTTGGCTTTTGGTTTTTTTCAAACCCAAGGTTCCTTTTTAGTTTATTTTTTTCATTTTTTGAAATCAGTGACTGTGCCAGTTCATCCTTGTTTGGGGTTGAAGTCAAAATTTGTGCTGTTCCCGATTTTCGACCTCTTGTGCCCTGTCGTTTTTTAAGAACAGGAATAGGAACTATGTCTTTTGGTAAAACTGGTTGTTCGTCGGGTTGTTCGTCCGCCCTTTCATCATTATCTTCCTGGACAGGCTGTGGGTTTCTCTGATTTTCATATGCAACAGGCTCTGGTTCATTGTTGTGTGCTTCCACTAGGAAATCTTCTTCGGTAAAAATATTCCTGTTTACTGGAAACAGACCTGTTTGACGAAATCCATTGACTGCTCTTTCGCCAGTTTGGATTTTGAGATAAGCTTTACCAAATAGTTCACTGATGTCAAAGTGAGATATTGGTCGAGTATTTTGCCTTAAAAATTGACGAATTTCTTCATTGTAATAGGTTTTCAAAGATCCCATTACGGATTTATCAAGTGGTTGCATTTTCGTGTTTGTTTATAATTATATTACCTTTGATAATGACAGCATAGCTGTCGAAACAATATTGTCAGGTTGTATTTTAATAAAACTGTGAAACTTTTAATAATCTTTATTTATTTCATGATTATGGAGTTCCACAAAATAAGGCTGGAAACAATAAACAAAAATAATGTACAACTAATGTGTAATATACTTAACTATGCAATAAAATCACTGTAAATTAAGATTCTCTAAAATTTTGACGTTTCTTTTCTAAAATTCCCTTATTGTTATCAGTCGGTTAATGTTATCAAAATGTTCTTGGCCCAAAGTGATCACATTAAGCGGATTTTACACTACTATAAAATCGTTCAAAGAAATTTCGAATTTTATCCCCCTTTTTAAATTTCCACGAATTCATTTTAACAGTAGTTAGTATGTAAAAATGTAGTTTAAATTCTTTCATAGAATACTACTATGAAATAGTTCCAAGAAATAGTTCACCCTTTTTAAATTTCCGCGAATTTATTTTTATAGTAGTTAGTAAGTAAAAAATGTAGGTTAAATTCTTTCCTAGGATACTATTAGAAAATAGTTCTAAGAATTCGTTCACCCTTTTTAAATTTCCACGAATTCATTTTAATAGTATTGAGTCATTCCATATGAAATCGTCTAAAAATTTTTTTTGCTGCTCCGCTATTTTAAGCTAATTAAAGCATTTAAAAATCGACATTTTTATGCTTTAATATGTTTAGCCGCAAAAATCTTGCTATTAAAGATATCTACACGTTCAAGATGGCATTTCAAAGCTAAAAACTAGTAGTTTTTGTGCAAAGAATATAAATTCACAGTCAATACCCCTACAAACTAACAGGGTGCTGAAAATACGTGTATTTTACTGATTAGTTAACTGACTCCCAGTGTCTCGACTGTTCAATGCAAACAGCTAATATTTCTCAGAGATCAAGTGCACATATCGTGGAAGAAATAAAACCTACAATTGACTCGTTCGGCCTACTCTTTATAAAAAAATCTCTGCTTGAAATCTTGAAATTAAAAAAAAATCGTATTATTTAGGCTATAATATGAATGTGTTGACTACGAGATAAAAATGATCTAAGTAATTAGTATATATATATATGGCAAACTAAAGTATACATTAATTAGTGTTTTACAGTCCTTTATCGTGTTAGCGCCTCCGGCTTTAACCTCAGGCTCTAAGTGACTCTGTGGGCTCCAAACCACTCAATTAAGCCCTTAATACATAACATACTATTATGTATCAAGAATCTTTGATAATCTTCCTGTTTACAATCGTTTGGGTTTGCTAAATCATCCTTGAAAATAATTAACACCAGTCAACCATCGATTGCTTGCATGAAACATATTAATGTTTCTAGAACAGTGATTCCCAAACTTTTAAACTCAGGGGTCCCTAGAAATTAAAAGAAATCAGTAGACCCACTTAAAACTATAAATTTAATAGCTTCTCCCAAATTGTGAAAATACTCTAAAAATAATTTTTAAATATGATTGTAGCTTAATTAATTGGTTTTGTATTAATTTGATAAAGACTTTACAGTAACTTCTAATACGAAAAAACAGAATTTAACAAAAATTTTATTAGTTATAACGTAATTTTTATGTTGTTCGCAACCCCCCCCCTACAACTTATTACGGACCCAACACTCCAAAATCGAGGCTATATATAAATGTGTTCGTAAATTCTCTTGTCAGATGGGAAACGTTTTTATTATTGGTTTTTTCGAAAAAAAGTTCGCTCTTTAAAAAAGTTCTGCTTCACTTAAAACCTCAAATGCTGCCATTAAAATTAACCTAGCATATACAGGGCGATTAAAAAAAATAGTGGTTTGATTTTAGTGTTTATATTTTTTTGAATATTTAATATTTCCAGTACAGTGACTTCAAATTTTTTACCTACCAAAATCTTTCTTGATTTATGCAGTTTTGTGATAGGTTCTAACGATTCGGTAAATGGTCCCACAACGATATCTTTTGGCTGCAAAAATGATCTAAAGTGCACATCTTATGATCTTCACCTTTCTTCAGATAAAGGCGAGTTTTAGGCATCGACAATGAAGTTATATATAAGATTTAATATGTTTGTTATTATAATTACATTGAATTCCTTATACAGGTCGTACATGCAGGTCGTTATATGCAACAGGCTCTGGTTCATTGTTGTGTGCTTCCACTAGGAAATCTTCTTCGGTAAAAATATTCCTGTTTACTGGAAACAGACCTGTTTGACGAAATGCATTGACTGCTCTTTCGCCAGTTTGGATTTTGAGATAAGCTTTACCAAATAGTTCACTGATGTCAAAGTGAGATATTGGTCGAGTATTTTGCCTTAAAAATTGGCGAATTTCTTCATTGTAATAGGTTTTCAAAGATCCCATTACGGATTTATCAAGTGGTTGCATTTTGTGCGTTGTATGGGGCGGTAAGCACAATAAAGTTACATAGTTTTCCCTAGCAGCTACAATAACATCTAAGTTTCTGGTGTGGGTGTGATGGCCCTTCCAAAATCAAAAGGATAGGATTTTCAGCACTTGGTCTTACATAATCTATGAAATGGTTGAACCATTGTGTGAAAATATCGGTCTGAATCCACCCAGAAGGATGGAAGGCAAAAATACTTCCTGGTGGAGCTCCCTTCTTTATCAATTCGCTGGCATTCTTGCGAGGGAATATAAGCAAAGGGGGCACAAAATTGCCACTGGCACTCATGCACAAGATACAAGTCACCAGAGAGCCTCGCTCTGCAGATGTTAGCGCTCCTATTTGCCGTTTTCCCCTTTGAGAGAAAACTTCAGGGCACTTTGATTGCACTATGCTAAAACCACTTTCATCGACGTTGAAAATCTGATTAGCTGAAAAGTTTTTTTCTTCCATTTGTTTCTCTAACAGATCAAAAAACTCGTCAACATTTTTTTTATTAAAGCCTACTGCTCGTGCAAACGATGTTCCCGTTGGTTTCCTTAGACTTAACACATCCTTATGTCTCAATCTAAAACGACTTAGCCAGTCCTTTCCGGCCGCATTTTTTAGTAATGAGAAAGAATTTGGAATGTTGTTTCTTCGTGCTAACTGGAAAGCGAGATTACAGACATCCCGCCTTGTTAATCCATAAAAAGTTTTCTCCATTGCCAAGCAATGCTTCACTAGCTCTGTTTCCAAATGGTCTGGCAAAATAGGTTTCCTCCCGAGTTTCGTCTGGCATACCTCACTAGCAGGTCCATTCATCTTAGAAAGTCTGAAAAGAGTGACACGTGGCACATTGAATGTTTTACATGCCTTCAAATAACCCATCTTTTTGCTTCTAACTGCTATTATTGCTTTTTTCATGTCTTCTTCATTCCACTTTTTACGTAGTGGCGACGTGGTTTTGACCTTTTCTTGCCTTTTTTTAACCATTTTCGGCATTTCTGGAAAAAAATCTAATTTTAATTACTGAGTCAGGTAATATGGAATACCATTTCATAATTCCCGCCTATATAAATTCGGTGGTTAGAACGGATAAAAAATAAAAGATCACTAAAATGAACGATATCTCTAAATCAAAGCTTTCTTACATCATTCATCTACTTAGTAAATTAATAACATCAAATAAAATTACTTTGAAAAGTGTTTAAAATAAAACCTTAATGTACTTACCTCAAAGTTTTATATGGCGGGAAATCACTAGCACTGTCTGAAAAGCCAAGTGGTTTATGCGAATGAGTTAAGCACCCTTGCGAATGAAACTTGAACTTATTTAAATGTTATTATAACAAATCAGCACAGATGGCGCTACTAGTTTTCTAAAAGAACATGGTATTTCATATTACCCGGTGTATTCCATAATCCCCGACTTTACTTTACTACTAGTTTTGTTTTGTAATCTGAATCTCAAAAAGGGAAATTCAATAGTTTTTTATTTTGTGGGAATTTTGCCTTATGTAATTATGGGATTTTAATTTCTTTGATTTAATCATAATTAAAAAGAATATCTTGACATATTTCATGTCTTAAAAGAGAACACTCAGTATGACGAATTTTAATTTCATAAAGTTGCTTTTTTAGAAAAAAAAACTAAACCAAGAATTTTCTGTAAATTTGTAACTGTTTTCTGGTGTCTTAATTACTTCAACTTCTAACTTTCATCCAGGAAAATGTTAGTTATAATTTTAACAATGGCAGAGTTCCCAATTATAGTAATTTGAAACATTTATTACCTTAAGCTGTTTTTTATACATTAACAAGAGTTATTACACGGAAAACTAATAATTTAAACTTGAACATCACAGAATTTATTACCAAACAAATTAAAAACAAATTTTCAACATCTTTAAAACTTAAACGACAAATGTGTGTGAACTGTGGGAGAGATTAAAGACCCGCTAATGAATAATTAATCAAATGATAGATGATGCTTGAACCACATATGGTCTAACTATAATATCTGAAACCCAATAAGAATATTTTGAGTGTATACATTAACAATCACCTTAATTATATTGGGACGCAACCGCTGAGCTGTATTAATATACATCTCTCTCGAACATCGGCACGATTCAATGTATCTATCTCCATCCACGTTTCAAATAGTTAAATTGGCAACACAAGATGTAATGAAGACCTGTGGACCACACACGTCGTTGCAGTGATTGGTTCTCACGCCCTGCCCCTTCTTTTTGGTGGGGTACCATACGGTGGGAGTAAAGGGCCAAAGTGGGACAATAAAAAAGAGGGGATAGCGTCATGTTGCATAATCTCGCGAGAGGGGGAGAAATAGGCGTGTTGTGTACAGTTTGTGTGGTGGGGTGTAAAGGTGTCAATTTGTGCGCTGTGGAGCAGTGATTTATTAAAGTGGTAAGGCTGTGCATGATGTATTGGATTACCACAGATTCAGTTTGGGAATATGTGAATTGGTTTGTAGCGATTTGTTACAGATGATAGCATATGTAATGTATATCCAAGAGTGTGAGAGAAATACGATGTTATTCCATTCAACGAATTATAATTTGTGGACTGTACGTGACTGAAAACCGTATGGAATTTTTTAAATTGTAAATGCTTGATCTTTTTTTTTAATTTTGGCTTCGTTATAGAATTTCACTTAAATTAAAACAAATAATTTAATTTGATCTAATTATAATTAATAGATATTTTGTGCTTAAAGAGAATTAAAAAAACAATCTCTTGTTTTGGCGTTTATCAGGTCGTGTAGTACTAAATCCTTAGTATTAATAGAGTGAATAAATTACATTTTGTGTTGAAAAACTTTGATTGAAGAAAAAACATCTATAGTAATGGAAAAGTTTGTAAACCCTACCCAAACAAATGATTTCCCTGAAAACAATTAAACAATCTAATTTTCTTCATCGAACTCATTAAATCCAAGTTTCCTTTCAGCAATATACTAAAAAGCCTTAACAATAAATTTTGCCAGGTTTTCCAAGAACCATAAAATAATTAAGAAATAACTACCCGCGAATGGATTCCACGAAAATACCTTCAACACTTATTACATGTAAGTGCAAAGTCCTTGCGCTGTTTATTCTTTTATAGCTTCTTAATTAATTAAATGATAATTACACGCGTTAGCAATAAAATTGCAAGAAGAAACGTTATTACGAACGGTGCGTTCCGGGAAACAATCTTCTGGTAGTAATAGTAATTGTGAAAATGGCACAGTTTTTGCACCAATTGTTTATATCTTCAGTTACATTTCATGACACTTTCTAATCTTATTTATTTGTATCGTGTGTCGGATAATGTGATTTTCCTAGAAAGAAATGAATATGAAAGTTTATTGAGTAAATATATCTTGTTAGTTGTTGGTCCTTATAGAAACTGGAGTAATTGAAATTTTTTAAGACTATGCAATCATCTATAAGTGCTCATTGTTAGGTTTTTCAGAATTTCGAACGTTAATTTAATACAACAACTTGTTAAATGTCTTCTGGTGAAAAATTCAATCTAAAGTGACAGATTATTTTCAAGAGGCCAAAGAACTGGGACTGAGGTACCTAAACCTTCTAGATTTACAACAAGCAAATAACTATAAATAGAGGAAAATGAAGCAAATATTGTTGAAAAATACTGGCCATATTTGTTGATATGCTACTATTGTTTGATTATTATCTAGTTCAAATTTTCAAATTATGCTTCTTTTCAAAACCGCCTTTAAGATCAGATATGTGGTTTACCAGAATATACCGTATCTCATCTACTATATATTGTCTTATATTTAATTCATGCACATTCTTATTGAAAAACATTTTGTAAACAGAATTGACCCATTGAAGCGAAGAAACCATATCAAAATGACTTGTGAGATTTGACTTTTCTGCTCTTTAGGCGCGTAGAATCTAGAGCCGCCCATTAAAACCGTTGACCAAAAAAGGTTTTTTATTAATATATCTACTCAATAAAATCTGCCTGGCCACATTTAGTCTTTATTCGCCCAACTATATTTCCCACTATTATTAACCTTTCCGATATTTCCTAACATGGGAAAGTGGGAAACTTAAGGATGTAAAAAGAACTGAAGTGAAATCACAATGAAATTTAGTCAGCAAGTATGGGCATGCTTTAATCAAAAATTCACATTTGATAGGGCTAACTTCGTTACAATCCGAAAAAGAGATTTTAACCATTTTGTACCCCAGTATCTGCAAAATGACAAACCAGCTCATTTATTCTTATGATTCTAATAAATCAGTTGATTCGGTGTACACGAAAAATCAGGACGCATGAGAAATACGAAGGCTAATTTTCTTTTACGATATTTTTCGCTAGAATTTACAATTAATTATTTCCCATCTGTAATTTAAACGTATTTCAATTTTTAAATAAAAAAACCGAAATTTTTACTTAAAAATAGCACTGGGATCTAAAATAGAACCTACGAAATGTTATGAAGAATTTTCCTGGGGCATTTTCTTGAAATATTGACTATATTTTCTAGATACTATGTATATATAAAAGTTTTAGATTGAATAAATCCTATCATAAGTGATAGGAGTTAGTCTCGGACAATTTTTGACAAAATAAAAACTTTCTAAGTCCAATCTAGATGATTGCCATTTTCCTAGAAAGTTTGCTGCACTACGTTTTAGAAACTATGTCGAATATCCAATAAATCTTCTGAATATCTGCATTCATTTATCTCTGTTTTACAAAGAAAATCTTCATTTAACAGTCTTCAAATCATAAACTACTTTAGACATAGGTCAGCTCTGCTTTAACAGACGGCTAGCCCTACGCGAGGTTTGACGACCAGTTCTTGTAGAAACATCAGACACACCTCTCAATAACTATTCTTTAGAATAAACAGGGTCAAAGAACAAAATTTAAAACGCCTTTTTTATATGTCGGTTATTTATTAATCAATTTTACCAAAGCCATACTTTTTAACAACTAAGTCTGCTATTTCTTCATTGGCCAATCAAATGGAGAAAAATGGCAAATCTTTCTCGTGGTCCAGTGCTTCGCATGTAACTGATTCCAATTCCAGATGTTGATCTATCTAGATCCAATCCTATCCAAGAACGTTAGTTTAGTATCTCAGATTTACTAATCGTATCTGATGTATTCTTCTTTTATCTGATGAAGTGTAATTACTCTGGTCTGAACCCTGGATAGATTAAAACAGATTAGATCGAGATCGGTCCATCGATATATAAAATACATCCATAGATATTTAAATTACAGGTGCATAGCCGCCTGGTGGCAGTAATGAAAATATAGGGCTGTTTAGATTTTGTACATAATCAGCAGAATTTAACTTATAGTTAATCACCCAATGCAAATGGTTAAGTATTACAAATATTATTAGTCTTGCAGGTGTATGAGCACGAAACAAAATCAAAACGTTGCCCATACCAAGTTTCGACTATATCAAGATATAACCCAGCCAGCACACTGACGTCATAATGTCGCCGTTTTTTCGGCAGTAACGACGTCAAATTGTCGTAAAACTGACATCATGCCTTAACCCAAAGACGTCAGTAAAACGTCCTATACAAGGACTAAGACAGGAATTATAAATAAATAGTTGAATATTGGAAATAACATTTATTATATACTACATCGAATGTCATGATTATTTTACGTGGGGTACCTGTGTGAACTTACCCCCACGTTCCCTTCCAGAAGGAAGTGATTGGGATACGCCCCTTCAGCGCGCAAGTTGCATAACCGGCAGTACAGCAATTGCTATCAGATCAGCTCACTGGTCGGAGCGAGGTTGCCTATCCACCCTCTACTAGCTAACTCAGGACTAGTCCCGGAGCAATTGACTTAACACGTTGCTCACTCGCCGGCACCCTCCCGTCCTCTTTCATACGGCGTGAAGTACCTCGTCCAGCAATAGGACTATTCCCCAGCTATGAGCTGTTGCAAAGTGGGACCACTGCCCGATCGCATCCAATCTCAATTGTGGCGGGACTTTTAATGGTTTTGTAACCCCGATCTACCAATTTTAGGCTTGGTGGGCCTTACTTACTTAATACTTAGGGTATTATATACTACAGTCAGAACATCTCTATATTGTGACCACCTGCTTAATATAACCAGTATTCCTTGGCCCCTGTTAAAATAATATCTTTTAATGAAGCCTGTACATATTGTATTGTACATTCAAAAGACGTTGTTTTGAAGACGTCTACGTACGTCCCAGTATATGACGTCTTATGGACATCATTTATTAGTCATATGACGTCGTCGACCAATACTGACATAAAAATAACGTCATTATAACCTCAGTGTGCTGGCTGGAAAAGTCTTCAACATCCTAGATTCCTGAAACTTTTCATATATTTTACAATGCCTTATAAATTCTAACAAGTTGTCAACGACAATTTATTAATTGCAATCTATGTCATTTTATAGATTTATTAATCTGGCTAAATCTGCTAAGTTTAAGATACTTACCTAGATTGATCAGGCAAGTTCTGCATTTACAAACTACTTTACAAAACTATTATAAAATGAGATTACTTTTTCGATTAGATTTGTATAAACTACCTGGCAAAAACTGATTCTAGACTTGAGAAAAACCAATATCAAATATGGGTTCAGAGCGGAACAGACGACAGACTCTTGAATTAACTTATTTAAAAGATTGCAGAAAAAATAAGTATATGCTGCACGACAAATTACAGTCATACACAAAACTCATTTTCAGCATTATCCAGGGCATCAGAATTTCTTAAAAATATTTACAGACTGAAAGAAGAGAACCTTTTTTCAAATGTTTCACACAAAGCAGTGGCTACAACCTACAAACACTCATTTTTTGATATTGCAAACACGCACACGTATCTTAGAACTGCATCCAAGCTTATCTTGAAAAAACAATGAGTGAAAATACTTTTCTCAATGTTACGTGCCAAGCAAAAAGAAATATTCTGCATACTAGACTTTACTTTTATGAGTGACTGGCTGGAATAAGTCAGTTCTAACCTTTAGCTCAAGATGTGCGAAATAAAAAGGTATATACTCTCCTTTCTTGCTTCTCCTCTTCTTTATGTGTCTTCTCATTTTAATGCTTGAAAACATCATCATGACAGACAGTTATGATATAAATAATAGTATGATAAAAATAATTTGCTGCAGATAGGTACCTCCTCAACTGCAACTATACTGCCGTTCTAGAGACTCCTTATGACATGGTAGTTCTCTTTTTCTAAGAAAAATAGCAGTACTTCCTGCTACTATAAATATAAAGCATTAATAAAATAATAATATAGTCGTGACTCAGTTATACTAAGCGAAATCTACGCACCTCAAACATACGTACTATTTGCTTTAATACATAATTTTTTTTCCCCCGGCCGAGCTGGTAATTTTTCATAGCGGAGAAAAATTTAAAACATGCCTTCTTTTCGGATAGGAAGTAAAACTGTAGGTCCCGTGTCAATGCGATGTTTGGCACGATAAAGATCCCTACTGGGTGTGGAACTCCCCCAGATTCGGCTAAATTCTAGTAGGGTCGGCCAAATGATCATAGCAATCGGTGCCATGAGGTACGAAGGATGCTCCGCCATCCTAATTCCTCGCCCAAAAACAAACAAACATAATTTTTTTTCCCCGGCCGAGCTGGTAATTTTTCATAGCGGAGAAAAATTTAAAACATGCCTTCTTTTCGGATAGGAAGTAAAACTGTAGGTCCCGTGTCAATGCGATGTTTGGCACGATAAAGATCCCTACTGGGGGTGGAATTCCCCCAGATTCGGCTAAATTCTAGTAGGGTCGGCCAAATGATCATAGCAATCGGTGCCATGAGGTACGAAGGATGCTCCGCCATCCCGATTCCTCACCCAAAAACAAACAAACATAAATTTTTATAATTATTTTTTTTAAACTCATGAACTCCAACTATCTTTAAGATCCAATGAAAATAGTATTAAACGCCGACACCAAGATTTTTTCTATTTTCGACGAACAAAAAGTTCGTCTCTGAATTCGTGAAGTCTGTCTGTCGGTCTGTCGCCTTTTTCCCTGTTGACTTTTTTGAATTTTTCTTTTTGGAATCTTATAGTACATTGAATTCTAAGAAACTTTTGGATGAAACATTTTTTTTATCTCTTCGGGAAAGTGGTCAAAATGACCACCGAAAATTTCGAAAGATTTTTGAAAAATGAAAAATTTTGCATTTTTCACAAATTTACGAAAAAATCAACATTTTTAGCAACTTTTTTTTCTTCTTTTTTTTAAACGAAAAATTTTAGGACTTAGAATTTTAGTTTTTATGACAACTACGAGTAATGTGTTACGTGAACATTAGTTTTCAAAAATAAATTAGTTTATGAAGTATACAGTTGTTTTTGTTCGTCATGGCAATGCTAGCTCTGCGCATTCTCAACTGGTTAAATCTGTGCTGACCAACATATAAAATCCTCAATATCTCAAAATTGACTATTCACGGTAGTATAGTTTCAACAAACTAGGCCACCTAAATCTAACTCATAAATTACATTTTCCAATACTGCTTCAAGAACAAGACTTTTATTATCGCACTGGTCAAAATTACCTAAAATTAAAATTACCCATATAGACCTAATCGTAAAATATATGATTTAAGCATGTTTAATCTTATGGATAAAGAGTAGGTAAGTATTGCAGGCAAAATGCTCGCATCCACAGTATAATAATAATAATAATAATAATAATGTCTTTATTTACAAGAAAATAAATTATATACATAATAGGTTATCGAAATACTGGGCGAAGTTCAGTTAAAATCTAGGATTCAACTGCTCTACCACTTAACCCAGCATATTACGTGATCTGATATAGTTTAATTAAATTAGTTGATTGTAATACATATTTATTAAATTATACTAAGCCATTACTATATACAAGTTTAGTACTGTGGTGCTCACACATCCAACGAACTATATTACTAATTGTAAAATTAGGCTATCTTGCAGATGATAGTTTATTTATTAAGTATTTTCGGAATTCTTTCAGAGATTGGGTTTTTATGTCACTAGATAAAGAATTGTACCATAAGGCAATATTATAAGAAAAAGACCGTTTAAACATCTCCGTTTTACGCCTGGGAGTTGTCAGCAAACCTCTGTACCTTAAATTCAAATTATGAACATCTGTACGATATCGAATTTTATAATATATTTATAATGTATTTGTTCCTTTTAATCTTCTATGTATTTTTAAAAATAATTGTTCATGTTTCATTATATGTATATGTTTTTTCATGTTTTATTATACACCCAAAAAATATCTATGGGCAATAATTATTAAAAAAAATTACTATATATATTTATATGATTATTGATGTATGTTTCATATTTATTTAGTAAAAGATGCCTGTAACTACATATACTTTTTAAATGTATAATAAATGTTAATATATAATTTTGTTTAAAATTTTAATAACGACGTTGTTTTTTGTTAATGTTGATGCAGAAAATTTTTTAATAAGTCGTTTTTATTGTTAAATAAATTAAAACGTTTGAATTAATTTTTTAATATGATCATTTCGGATTTATTAAATCCTTCTTCAGTTGATAAATAACATAATTAAGAAATTTTGTTGTTATAGGATTGTGATATTTTAAAATTGTTTTTTTTCCAGTTTGTGGTGGAATTAAGAACCCCACTTGTTTTTTGTTGAACAATAAAAACGACTCATTAAAGAATTTTCCTACATCAACAAAAATAAATGTTAACAATATTATTGTATGTTTTAAAATTAAGTTCTAAGTATCTTTTATTAAAGTAGTAGGTATATAATTATTATTATTATTAAATGTTTGTAAATGTAAATATATTTTACCGTTTAAGTACCACTTGACTGCGATATGACTGGTAAGTTGTGACGCTAAATAAAACTAAATTATTTTTAAAAAAGCGTATTGCCTTGAACCCTATGCGATTTTACTAGCTTTTATAGTTTGGCTTACAGATTGCTTTGTCTAAATAATCAACATTAAAGTTTGTGCGTCTAATACAAATTTGTTAAAAAAAATTTAATTTACAAATAAGCGCAGAGATATTTGAGCACAATAATATTTCAGCTAATGAAATCTTATACTTTTTTTTATACTAGAATTTATACATATATTTTCGGTCATGTTCAAATTAATAATTTTTTCAAATAGCCTATTAGCTTTTGCTCTTTCCATTTAAAATAAAACTTAAATAAATTATTTTTTAAATGAACAAAAAAGTATCTTGTACATATATGCTCAGAATATATTAACTTTTTGTTCAACTACATGTCGCGCCGCGCCGTCGTGTAATATTAATGAATCGATTCAAATCAGCTGCTCGGAGTAAACTTAATTGCAGTCTAGATTTATTAGTTTGAAAACTTGAATTTATATGAGACACTATAACTATTTATATCAAATTACCCCAAAAAAGGAAATCCGCAAATTACATTTATGAGTTACTGAAAGAATCTATTTCATATAGCAAAACTAGTTAGTAAGTAGATATCTGTCAATTAACGTCTCTGATTAATGAAATATCTTTATTATTATCAATTTCCGTCGCATAATTACTCGTGTATAAATTTAATTCAAAACCAAGAGCACTCAATGTTATAATTACATAAGAAAGTGTAAAAAATATGTAAACAAAAACAACAACAAATCCGTTTTAATATAACATTATAAAACTTTATATCTACCTAAAGTTTTATGCAAGTGTTCCGAGAAAGTTACTTCTCGGAATCTCGCCGAGAGAGGAATCAATCAAGGAGGAATCAATAAATAAACTGTTAAAGTCAATTCCAGTTCAAGACGCGAAAACAAGACATCACTTCTAAAAAATACCCAATCCAGTTAATCAAGACGATAAATAACAATATGAATATGATCATGTGCTGCATGCACACATACACAAACTCACAAGCAGTCTGCATAATCTCCCACTTTGTGGTTCTGGTTATAAATAACCCATAAAACCCGTCAAAATCAACCAGAACATTCATTTTCAGGAACTTTGATTCGCTTATATCGAAGACAAACCTCCTAAACAGCACCGCCTATACATGTTAACTCCGCCCTAGGAACTTTCTGAAAGCTCAGAACTTCGTGAAAGCTCGCGTCGAACACATCGAACAACATATGCTTCTAAGGCTATAACTATTATTGTAATGCATTAAATTAAATGTTTTTGTTTTGTGATTTTTTAAAATAATTAATTAAGTGCATCTGTGAACTATCATTGTGACCTTGTGTTGTTAATAAAGGAGGTGATTCAATAAATATAAACTTTTAAGGACTCTAGAACGATTTAAACATTAAATATGTAGAAAATAACTAACGATTTAATATTAGTGTGGACTTTAACATAAAAAACAAATTTTTAAAATGCAAAAATTGTTAAAGAAATACTAACTAGAAATGGCAACGCTGACAACCAATTTAATCTCGCAAGCTCATCATTTCTCCCGTCAAAATCTCGAAAACGCTGAAGGATCTGTCTCGATGGATTCAAATGACGTTTCTAATAATTTCGATCGAGAATCTTCAAATTTGGATGAGAACAGTTGTTGCAGCAACGACACAATATTATCCGTCGGTAATGAAAATCCTGTACAAAATGATAATCTTTCTTTTAAAAACATCGAAAGTCACTTAAATGCAATATCACAAATAACCAACAGCACTCTAGATTCAGAAAGATCTCTTCTTAAAGAATGTCAAAGTCCTTCTAGTCCTTTAAGCCACAGACTTAGTCCTGCTAGTACGAAATCCATACCCGACTCACCTACCCCAAGTTATATGTACAGAAGTTCCGATTGTTTATCAGAAAAATCAAACCCAACATCACCAGCGGAAGCAAACTTTATTAGTCCAATTTTTAGACCAAATCTGTGTTCACCAATAAGTCCAAGCAGTCAACGATTAAGTTTATCAGGGCCGGATTCGCCGGAAAGTTTAAATCAAAGTCCGAAGCCATCAGAAACGCAGCACTTCTTTTTTCGACCAAACGGTAGTTCCAAAACGAGTAGTACGACGAATAACAACGAAGCGAACAATGGCTCTCTGAAATTTTCCATAGACAACATACTGAAAGCCGATTTTGGGAGAAGAATAACAGATCCGATTAATATAAAAAAGTCGAAACCCAGAAAAGTCGTAGTCCCAGCTACGGCGGAAAAATCTTTCGAAGCTGAAAGTAATAAAAATTCGGATCCAGTTGATTTATGTAAGACGGAAGCGAATAACAAACCGCAAAATTCTGAATCTTCGACACAAGGAAGCCAACCGATGTTATGGCCAGCGTGGGTGTACTGCACAAGATACAGCGATCGACCTAGCTCAGGTAATTATCTATGCTTTATTATTGTAACTATAGGTATTTACTGATTAGCTATTAATGATGGCGTGGAATTTATAGGAAGCGATGGTTATTGTATAATAGGTAGTACTTATGGTAATAAGGTTTATGTGAACGAGTATAAATAGGTTCATCGACGGTAAAAATGAATGAATGTACTAATAGTATAGTACGGTTAATGAATGATTAGAGAATAGATTAACATAATTAAGGAAAAACCTTGCTTTTTTAAAAACATTTACTAAATTACATTTATTTAAAACTTTTTCATGTTAAACTTTAAAATCTTAGACGTAGGTATTATCAAAAATATATCTTTGATAATACTTATATGGTCATAAAAAAGATTATTAGAAGGGTTATATCAATGTATGGTACATTAATGTATAAAATCTTGTCAATTAAGTATGTATCTCTTTATAGCTCTTTTATTCTAAACGGTTTTCCCGATTTTGTTCTGATATTATCAAAGTGACCTATGGCATCTAGGTTAGATTTACCTAGCCAAGAACCGTTTTTGATTTAAATAACTTTGAATAAAGTAATACCCATAAAGTTACCTAAAGCTCTTCCAAGGTAACTGAAAGTTTATCTACCTTTTTGATTCTATCTTCAACTGTTTTTTCTTATTCCAATGGAAGAAGTTTAGTTATATTTTTTTTATTTGATTAAATACCCAGTTGCCCCCCATGGAGAAACCAATTTGCTGATTATTTTATGTTTTCTTTCTGTTTGTAGATTTTGCAATAAATAATATTATGTCAGTTGTAGATTTCGTAGTTAACTTGATTGTGAAAGTTCTTCAACTAGAACTGATTAAGTTATTTGATAATGTCAGGTTAATTTTTCGACGCCAGTTTTTTTTACAAAATACAACAAAATCTACATAAAAAAGGTGTTAGTAGATGAAGTGAGATTTTTACATTTTTTCTTTCTAGCTTTCAATCAAAATATCATGTAATAACTAAAACCAATTTTAATTATCTACTAATTATCTTAAAGATCTATTCCATAGTTAAAAATGCACAAAAAGACTATAATTTAAAGATCGATGGGAGACACTAATGATGCTAAAAGTAAATTTGAGCCAAGTCTTTAACATATATCAATACTGCAAGAAACTCATTATAACATTATTTTGAGATATTTTAGTAATAAGAAACAGGTTTTTATCAGTCCTTATCAGAAAGATGAAAGATACAGCTTGGTTTGCAAGATCTCCAGATTTGTTGTTAAAAGCTTACAATTAAAACGGGCATTTAGACAATGTTTAAGAATACAGGTTAATCACTCTGGAAGATTTCATTATTTTGCTTCTTAAAAAAAATAATTAATTGTTATAATTCATTCATCATTTATATCTAAAAAAAGTAATCTTGTTATTATTCATTTATTCTTAGTTTTTAATTCACACAATTGTTGAGCACGAACAGTACATAATTTCTCAATTATTTTACAAAATATTGTTATGAAATTTTTGAATGTTTACAATTAAAAATAATATTTTAAGAAAATAATAGCATGAAAGCATAATTAAATTTTGTCAATTTAAATTTTTTAGAAATTATAAAATATAACATATTTTTACAATATCAAAAAAGAAATAATGTATAAATTTAATGCAACCGGATACCGCAATTTTATATTAAAAAGAACATGACATCCATCTTTGTAAGTATGAGATATGCATGCAAGTATATTTTACAAAAAAAAATTTAAAAGATAATACTGTTCCTGTTGATATTTAAAATGCCGGTTTGCATATATTTGAAAGTGAATAAATTCCAAAATAAAATTAACGCCAAAACTATCAAAACAAAAGGAAAAAAAATAACAAAATCTGTTTTGCTTCATTCTTGCAATGTATGCACAGGGACATGTTACTATTTCGATTAAATTTTTATTTAGTGAAACGTTTTTATAAAAATAAAATTTATTGCTATACTTTGTGCCATTATTTCAATTATACTTTTTACTTATTATTTTGTTACATTTTGTATATACATAAATATGCTTGGATGAAAGCAATGCAACTAGAAATTAATTTAACAAAAGGTTTAATAAAATTTTGACTGAGTCTAATTATTTTTATTATAAAATAACGTGCAATTGGATGTTGAAATTGGCAAATTTTAAGTTTTAATCAGAAAATTCATTTATGATGTTATATGTTGTAGAGGTAGTGTAGAGTGTTTCAATCTATCCAATAAGTTATGTAGAACGATACAAATGGATACAGTAAAATTAAAAAAAAAACCGAGGGACTACTACCAAATTATAGGCATACTATCCAAATTATTAGTACAGTTCCCAAGAAATCAAGCTTTGTTCCTTAAATATTTGACTTCCTATCTTATCTCAATAAATATAATAATAATCGAAGAAGGATAGAGATAAAGGCATGAGAAAGTATGGTAATAAATTCTTTCTTCACTTTTTCAAATTGAAATCAGCAAAAATTTAGAAAAATTAACCTTCTCTTAATATTAGAAAATTGATGCTGTTAGCACCGCGGATAAAAACAATAGTATTTCAAATACTCATTTTTACAAGTCTGCGTTTGCCTATAAAAAGATATTAATTTTCTTAATGAAATATCTTACCCTCTATAATATTTACCTTTTATATCTCCCAAACTTTATCCTGTACATTCTTAGTCAATTATTATCTATAACATATTTTTTGGTGTATTTAAAACTAAAAATGACGAGTGGTCTGAGAATATCTGCTATAACTAATGAAGATTTAAGAAAAAAAAAAGGTTAGACTAAAAAATAAAGATTTCGTTTTATTACACTTATCGGTGCGATAAAAATTGCCACTTCGAAAATTATAAAAATTCCCCCAATAAGTATTGGTATAGGAGATATAGTCTAGTCACCGCAAATTCTACAAGGTTTGATTTTGATCTCTAAATTTATTAATGAAATATCTGTTCGGAAATTTTGCTACGTCATCTAGAACATATTTTTTTAAATATGGCATAATAAAAAAATAAGAAAAATAAATAAAATAATGTAGTATATGCTACTGTATTTTTCTTTATGATATCCTATATTTATATTTATTATATTAGGTATTTATTTATATTATACTATATTAAATACCATATTATATAGTATTTTAATGAAATTTTAAATATTATACATCGGAAGTTTTTACAGATCATATTCTATACCAAATTTGTTTACCAATAAAACTTGAATCAAGATTTCAAAAAGTATTTGTTCATATGACAAACTATAAAAAATTCCAAAACAAATATCTATTTAAAAAACACCCCATGACTGATTATTGCCTTACAATTTAAAATGTACATAGTATTATCGAAGATGAACACAAATTAGCAAATACATAGAAAAAGGATACGAATAAAATCAAAATAAAAATATTGTAATTGTAAAAAATAATATTAACTACGAAAATAAAGAAATTAAGATATTAATGAAATAAAATTAATTACGAATATAAAATTGTAAAATCCCGTTCATATTTTTAATTTATAGTATCTTTGTCAGTGCTGTATTTTTATTTATGGATTCCAATATTTAATTTTAAAATAATCAAAAAAATGTACATTTTGACCCTTTTTTAGGCTATAATCTGTAAAAAAAAATAATTGCTCAAGGTCAGATTTTAACCTTAAGTTTTCCAAAAGAGTTATGTATTTTATTTGAAAATTATTTTGTGTAAAAAGATTTTTGCTTCTTGAAAAATAAATAGTCAAGCTGATTTATCTGGAAAAAGTTGTCTTTTGTACAAATTTTACTTTTTGAATCACTACAATCGCATACACAAATTCTATTAATGTAAAAATCCAACTACTAGTTTATGAGTTTTTGTCAAGATAATTGCTACAATGGTTTGCTCAAGTTGTCGAGCTAAACAAGCCTTAGAGGCGATGGTAATTTTTGATTAAAGGTTTCTTGAGTAAAATCGTATTTCGAAATCTCGAAATTTAAATATTTCTGAACCTTTTAATCAGTTCAGATTTCCTATTGTTGCTTTTTGCAATAGAAACTCCCAATATCTCTAAGCAGAAACCTTCAAATCTATTACTTCTAAATGTACGAATTGTACAGGAAAAAGTAATTTACTTTTTTTCTACTTTGCTTAATAGTACGGCCTAAATGGATCCAATCTAATATCATGACTTTAAATATCATCCCTCATGCTTTCTACTTTATATTGACTTCTGTGATAGAATTTGAATCTTTGCCGATTAACTATCTGACAACCATCTTGCATGAGAAGAAAAATGTATATCAAGGCAAAAACGCAAATTAATAAATAGTTACACTTTCTTTCTGACCCAGAGATTTTTTTATAACTACGCAATGCACAAAAATTTAGGCGTGGGTGGCAAGCCTATTTAACACAAACTTTAATAATTAATATCAAATAGAAAAAAAAACCTTAAAACTTGCTCATTTATTGTCTCTGACAGAGTGTAGATTACATTTGGAATTTTAAGTTGGAAGACATTTAAATTATCACACCTTATTTTATACCTATTTGTTTCTGACAGATATATATTATGAAACATATGCTATAGTGATTCCAAGGTAGAATTTGCTTAATTGAATGTATATTTCAAACTGGTAGCTTGTTTTATTTCTATTGTCTTTATGTTTATACTTAGTAAAATATATAACAAGTTCTTGTATAAACTACAAAAGAAATTAAGAAATGATCGTTTTTATGTATGGTCTGTGAAAATAGTGTTTCACCCACTCATTCTCTACTACTCGTAGTTTGTCACTAAAATGGACTGTAGGTAGAAAATGCTATTATACAGGTTCGAATTTTTGGAAATCCGCATCCTACATTACATTAGAATCTTTTCTACGGAATTATATTAATGACCATGCCAAAAACTCTTCTAATAGTAAGTCCTAACAAAAATGTCAAGCCCACGCTACTAAATAATAAATGAATGATGAAAGGGGATCTTCTTAATTGCTTTATTTATATTATTGATAAAACCACGAGTCTGTTATGACTTATAAGCCTATAAACTTTTAGAGCAAACAAGCTTTTCGCTTAATGATATATTTTTTTTAATAAACAACAACAAATTTATATTGGCGTTCCCATACATTAAAAATTTGAAAAATTAACTTATCTCGTTTATAATCAGAACATTAAGTTCATTAACATTTTTGTCTATCGATAAATTGCCTACACTAAACCTTTCTTGATAACGTTCAACCGTTCAAGAGGATATCGTATAAATAGAAATAGAAAAATATATAAACACACACACACATACACACAGCACAATTAGCATATTCATGAAGTCAAGTTTGAGATTAACTTGTTGTTAAATGTTCTGTATATAGGGTGTGTTACTCGTTTGATTAATTAATCCGTTTTAATTAGTTGCAAATTAAGGCGAGTACAGATTACGTTGAATGAAAACGTAGATGAGACATATTATTTTTCTTTTTTGTAAATATATATAACTCAGCCGGTATTATTTCTATTAAATAAAACATTTTTATATTTCTCATGCAATCTCCAGGTAGAAAGCATTCAAAAAATGAATAATGAATGGTTATAAATAAGCTCGGTATTATCTACTTACTTCAATTTATTTATGCTTATTGTCCAGTAAAATAGGTTTATATATTTAAATTTCGATACTAGTAGCACCATCATGTTGAAACATTTCCACAGTGAACCATTTCCTACAACCATTCCATAGGTTGCGACTAGGTGATCTTCCAGAAACTTTAATTGTTTGCAGTTTCAAGATCGTTGCAACAGAAAGGCCCCTCAACAAAAAGCGACTAGCTGTTAAACATATGTAAAGCCTCGGTGATGACAGAAGTGATAGTAGCACCATCCTGTTAAAACATTTCCACATATATTGTCTTATATGGGCACTTACCGAGTGCCGAATATCGGATTTTTTTTTGCCGGAAGTTTTTAAAACTTTAAAGTAGCACCGAAAGTTCCTGCCACCGGTCTGAAACCATTGCTTAACCTTTAAAGTAACTGAACTAGACAGTAGTCTTGAAAGTAATACTTACGTTTATGCTACCCAGGAGAATCACTTGAAAGTAATTTTCACTACATATTTTGCATCAGAATTACTAGAAAGTTCCAGTTACTATTAAAAAATTACAATGAAGTGACAGTAACTTCTAAAGAGGCATATCTCCTGCAGGTTAGTTTGGAATTTGCAAATTTGCAATAAGAAAAAAGAAGAATTTTAGATATACGTCCACCTTTTATAGAAAATTAAAACAGCAGTTAGGTGAAATCAGTGGAAACAAAATCAACTGTTTACAATACAAAATAGATGAAAATAGGGATGAGATCACTGGTAAACGATCATGTAGTAAACAAGGGTGAAATATATTCCTCTTTCGTAGCTACAACTTCAAAATAAGCCATAATTAAATAATAATTTATTTAATTATGGCTTGTTTGTTTACGATTGACGTTTAAATTTGAGGTTAATTTCTAATGGCAATTTTGCAGTGACATTAGAAGCTAGAAAGTGGCTACGGAAACGTTGACGTCGTTTTATAGTAAGAGTTACTTGAAAGTTCCAGAATTTTTTAACTTATTTTATACTTCGTGGTAACAACAACCTAGAAGTAGAATTTGTTTAGTTCCCGTTACTGTTTATAAAGTTACTACTTTAAGGTGACTTTTTTAAAGCTACTCCATATTTACTTGCAAAATGTTGAAGGCTATTAATCAATTTGCAATTGCACAGACAGTACAGACAGTATAAACAGTTTAGAACTTACAGACGGTACTGAAATGTGAACAGTATAGACAGAACAGACAGAATAGGTAATATTATTTAGAATTACAAATTTAGAACTTACAAATAGTAAAATATAGAGGGTACACCAATGTAAACACTATTGACAATACAGACAGTACAGATAAGCAGTATATATAACAGCATAATGTGTTCAATATAGACTAAATATAGAGACAGTATAGACAGTATAAACAATATAAGTAGCATAAATAGTATGGGTAAACGGTCGATCGCGAACAGTTCGACGGTCGATCGCAGACATTTTAAATAATTTACTAAGTTAATTTCAAATCTTTTAATTTAAAATGTGTACTAAAAATTTAGCAGACGATGAAACATGAATTTAAAATTAAACATGGATTTTTAACCCTTTGCAAACAAAATGAGCAGTTTCCTGATTTCATATCATTTCATTGCATAATTCATAATAATGCCATATGTGCAAAAATATTGGATGTTAATGATATTATGGATGTGGCAGTGAAAATTGCTAATTCGATAAGAGCGCAATGAGGATATTTGCATTTTTTGGTTCCACTTATCTATGTGAAGTAGGGTTCGTCAAATGAAAAACATCAAATCCCAATTTAGGAGTTCTCTGACTGATGACCACTTAATGGCATCTATTCGATTGTGCATCAGTGATTACAAATCTAACTTTACAAGACTTTTTGATGAAACGGAATGTCACGCATCTAAATCAAAAAATTAATCCAAAATATTTATCAATAAAGTACATTGCGCAAAATAGTAAATACAATGTATTTAATATATTATTATCAATAAAGACCTTAATTAAATTTTTGTTTTTAATTTAACCCATTTTTAAAGTCGATCGCGGATAAATAAGAAAAATTAATGTCGATCATACCAGTATTTAGTTTGCCCACCCCTGGTATAGATAGTGTATTATGGTATTTTATGATCAATATAAAGATTAATAAGTAGTATAGACAGTTTAGAACTTATTGACAGTATATGTTAGGTATAGACAGTGGAATCATAGGGATAGCAATATGTACGAACAGCGTAGACAGTATAAACAGTACAGATAGTACAAACAGCACTGACAGTATAGACAGTATAGTAAACAATATCGAGACTATAGATTATATAGACAGAATAGAGAGGAAAGACGGAGTAAACTGTATAAATAACATAGACGAGATTGACAGCATAGGCAGCATAGACGGTATAGACAACACAATTAGTAAAGACGGATAGATAGTATACATAGTGTACAGGCAAATACAGGCAGTATTTTATAAACAGTATTAACATTTTATAGATAGTAAAATTTCCCGATAAAGTCAGTTGAGGATAAAATGTCAACGATTCTAGTCTGTAATGTAAACCAAATTCGTTAATCCTAAATTAATGTCAAATGAACAAATGTTGATTATTAAAAATTCAACATGAAGAAGAGAGTGTTCGTTTGGATGTTTTTATGCATATATAAAATACTTTTTCTCGAAAGCTTCAGTTCAAGGAACCATTGCTGCTCAGAGTTTTTTTTCAAATCAGTAGTATCGATATTAATGTTTTATAATCGACAAGAACCGACTGCATGGTAAGGTGATAATTGTTATGTGTGTATAAATGGCGCCCAATATCCGAGGACAGACTATTTATACATCTTCGTTTAATTTCTTGTTGATTTTAATTGTGTAATAATTAATTTTCAGTATAGTCAGATAAAAACCGACAAAATTTATATTTGCATTACACAAAGTGTGTTCATAAAAACTAACCTATAATTAAATAAAAAAAAAAACATTCAAAAGCTCGATCTAAATCGATTTATAATTTTGTTATCTCATTCTCGCTACCATTATGATCTTATTACGAAGGTCAGGTAAACTCACGTTCAATTTATCTATAAAAGGTTGCACTTGGCAGATTATTATTAAACACACTTCAAAAATAACCTTTTCCCTGAAATTAACGAACGGAAATGTGATTTAGATTTAAAGAGACAGGCACCTCTCGTATGGTCTTGTACAGTGATAGTCGTGAAGTGTTTAACCTCTTAGGCACTCGTGCTAATTTCTAGCTTGTCAATTAGATATTTAAGTATTGGACATTAACAATTTAACAAACTGCGAAATTGCATACTGCTCAGGAAGAATCGTAACTTATCGTCTAGGATTTATGAAAAGGAAATGCTTCTGATGCCATGTAGGACGTTCATATATGCAAATTATTATGCATTTACGGCAACATGTTATTTATTCATATAGTTACCATTGATAGTTAATGGCGTCTTTTGAAATTAAATTAAATTTTTGAATGAGAGTTATTACTTTACATGTGAAGTTTTGATTGGGCCTGTATGTACATTTAATTAATATATGAGTTCCTTTCTATTCGGTGATGTTAAAATCTGAGTTGTGGTATCATTAAGTTAATAACAAGCTAGTTAGGATATAGTAATTTAGTATGAATAATATGTAAATACATTAATATTTTATTTAATAATACTAAATACACATCCTTCATCTAACTATTAAAGGATAATCTATCAACTATGAATACCGATAAGTTGATAACTTAATTGGAACTCGATGTGAAAAATTTTAAAACATTGAACAAACTGTACGCTGTATATAACCTTAGAATTAATTGACATTTTCTCTTCAACATAAATACAAGAATTTCTACTTAATTTTACAAAATTTTGAGTTGAAGTTATAGATAGATGCTTGAGTAATATGAATTAAATGTATTTGATTATTTCCAATTATTACTACCAAAACCAAATAAATTTATAAAATAATAAATGCCTGTATCTTCAGAAGCTCTGAATTTCGGATTTTCAATCATTATTTCGAATATTTCATGCAATGAATTAATATTTATTAAACTCTAGTATCAGTCTATCAAGTTTCTGTAGTTCCAAGTTTTTAGCATTAAATTTCAAATTTTCAAGCTTCAGAGATTCAGATTTGGAAGATCTTCGATTTGTAGAAGTTGAGGCTTATAACCCAAACCTTCTTCATATACCTATATATGAAATTGCCTCGATAACATTATAGAAAATGAAAATGTATTTGTACCAACCCTAAAAGTAACACAAAAAATGTACCGTCTCGTCTCTTTAATTATATGAAATAACAATAATAGGATAATTTGACAATAAATTTCTGTAAAAACTAAATAACTGTAAATGTTATTACGGGCACTTATTATAATAATAATATTAATGATATTCCACACAGGACTGTAACTGACCAATTATGAATCATTATTTTAAATAGTTTAACGATCGTTTATCGAAATGCGGGTATTGCGGGTACCTGCAAATAATCTGCACCTGATTTTATAAAAATTCTGATTGATTTATGAATGAAAGAAAATTGTTATCTTTTTTACACAAATGCATCTGCCAGATACATTAATGTAATTGCAAGAAACACACACTAATAGCTTTTTGCAATTAAAATATTTATTAAAACAATAAATACCATATTTTCAGGAAAAGTATTTAAATGTTTACTTTAACAATGTTTCCGGCCCGGTGACGATTTTCTAAAAATGATAATAATTTTATAATTTTTATTATTAATATTATTTATATTCATTGCATTGCTATTAACCTCGTTTGTGTTCTATTCCTGAAAGTTCAAGACAGATAAAATAACTAGAATTAAACCTTTAGCGCTAATATTATTACAGGTTGTAATGCGAATGTTGACAGTAGCATAAATAACAAGTTCTTGATTACGTTAATAATCATATTTACAATTAAGTATGTTATACGTGTGTGTCATTATTCTCTGTATCCTTCACATATCTGGAAGTTTATTACCTTATTATTATTATTAGAATTCAATTTATGCATTCCAATTTAAATTCTATAATTGGCAACTGTACTCCATCTTAATAAAAGTCGTGCTATTGACACTAATAGTTAATAGTTTTATTTCATAAAAAATTATATTATTTAAATTAAATGGTTATTTACCTTTAAACTTAATTAATTTAATATTAGAAATTTGCATCCGCACATTTGCTCTGAATCGTGATTAAAACCTTGTGTTCAAATATCCAAAAGAACATTTATTATTTTGAGTCACTTTTATTCAGAGATATACAGTATGACGTAATAATTAAAAGTAGACCCAAGCCCCATCTAAGTAGCAGTAAGTAAGATCGGAATTTTGATTCAATAGTTGTTACGTAACTACAACTAAATTTATGATTTCATAGGTTTAGTTACTTAAGTTCAGACTATCTAAGTAATTATGTAGTTGTTTCTACTATTTATTGGTACTACATATGTAGTTCCATTACTTCTAAGTAACTTGTAAAGTATGTGGAACGATATTACCACTTAATATAATTACTTTAAAGTTGTTGCAACTTCAAAGTGGTGTTATGATTGTACAAGTAACTTGCTCGAAGCTACTTTAAAGTTTTTAAAACTTTAAAGTAGTACTGAAGCTTCCTGTCACTTGTCTGAAACCATTATTTAACCTTTAAAATAACTGAACCTTACAGTAGTATTGAAAGTAACATTTACGTTTTTAGCTACTCGGGAGAATCGCTTTAAAGCGATTTCTATCACTTGTTTTGCATCAGAATTACTACAAAGTTCTAGTTACCATTAAAAATTACAACGAAGTGGCAGTAACTTCTATTAGGCCATCCAAACCAATATGATGGCTGTGGTCGAACACTGCTGTCGGCGCCATAAAATCACCATTTGTCAGACTATTCGTATTCGTAATAAATTGGCTTAATTGATTCCAATATTTTCGTCGGCGCCACAAAAACATCATTTGATTGGTAGTTGGATTGCCTAATAGAGGCATATCTGAAGTATGTTAGTTTGGAATTTGGAGGTTTACAGTGGTAGTAGTTAGTTAGTACATAATAACTAGATATGACATATACATGGATAGTAGCAATATAGCAATATAACGTTCATGTTCATGGTTAAAAGTCAGGTTAAACTTAACCGTTTGTAAAGTACAAATGAGAACTTTGCATTCACATTAAGAACAAAAAAGTGGGTACAAAAACGATTATGTCGTTCTATAGTAAGAGTCACCTGAAAGTTCTAGAATTTTTTAACTTATTTTATACTTCGTGGTAATAACAACCTTGAAGTAGAATTTGTTTAGTTCCCGTTACTATTAATTAACTGACACGCATTTTACAGTGATTACTAATTTAAAGTGATTTTTCGTAAACTACTATTTACTTGTAAAATGTTGGAAGCCATTAATGAATTTGCAATTTATTATTAATGTTAATAGATGTTTTACTATAACTGTCAATAAAAATAACTAATTGGTGCCAAATTGTGGCTTAGGAGTAATATAAAAACGGTTTCTATCATGTGTATCAACTTATAAATATTTTTGACTTATTTTATTACAGACTTTTTAACCATATATGTATTTAAAGATTTATTTCTCGATTTATCATCATCACATTTAACAGAAAAGTTGAGATGGTTTATAATCTTTGTATACTGAAATGACAAAATAATTAAACATTTCATCGCTCTTTGTATTATTAAGTACGTATTACAAATAAAATAGTAATCCATTTTGTGAGACGATCGCAGCATTAGTATAGAAAATGATAGTAAAATATTTTTTTAAGATGCAAGAGCAAGAGAGAGCGACACATATGACATATATGTGTCAAAGAGAAAACAAGTTCCACGAAAGTAGTAGTTACTACGCCGCCACGTTCCCGCTACGTAGCCTAAACGTAATCGAAACGTAGCTGAACAAGTTCCAGGGAGGTCACTGCAACGTATCTGTTACCCAAAGATTGTTCCCCATTTTGGTTCCAGGCACGTAATAAAACTGTAGCAACTACGTGCTTGTTATTAGTAGCAAAAACTTAATAGTTCCACCGGTAGTTGCTGGTACGTAACGATGACTAAAAATGCTGCTTGAGGACATGATTGGATTGTTTCAGAATAAGGATTATTTATGAACACTACCGAAAGATAGGCCAAATAATTAATTCTTGGTGTAGCGTAGTTTGATTTTATATTACAAAAAGGTCTTACAATAAAATTTTAAAAAATTGTAAATGTAAATGTAAGTTACTTTTACTACTAACAATTATCTTGTTGGAATGGCAAGATTGCATTTAATTTAATATGGTTTAATATCAAAATATTCTTATACAATTAACATTGTTAAAACTTATTGAAAATATATAATAATTTAAAACATCCAAAATTGGCGAGTAATAACTTCACCTAACCAGCATACGCAGTGGAAATTAGACTTAAAGGATCTTCACTAAATTACATTGAGATTTATTCGTTTACAAATTAGTTGAAATTAATCACTTTGTGCAAGAGTATTTAGAGCAGGATGCAGTTTCCGAGATAAATACATGAAATTCCTTCCTAAATTACCTGTTTTACTTTTATAAATACGAGAGAATTTGCTCTTCACATTTATTTTCTCATTAAACTTCTTTATCAGCTTTTAAATAATTAAGAAACACCGTAATTCAGACGTTGAATCCCCCCCCCCCATTAGTTAATTACGAAAAAGAAGTAAGTAGTAGTGTTTTAAGGCCATGAAAACCAGGCGCCATTAAATAATATTTGCATTCTTTTTTTGGTCTTTTTTTATAAATAGTTTTGCTTTCACAGTCTTGCGGTTTTAGGAGGAGTTGCGTGCCCCGTGCAAAAAAATTCTTATGCAAAAAATATTTACGTGTTTTAGAAATGGGAGAATTATGGACATCATTTATTATTTTATTTTTGCAGAAATGTATAACGTGTTTCATTTCACACGTTCTAGAGCAATTTTTTTAAGAAGTAATATTATTTGGTTCGGAACCGTTAGTTTCGAAGGATATAAAAAGTAAAGAATTTTGCAAAATTATACTCACGCAATCATTTGTTGATTTTATACAGCGAACACCTCAAACACATTTTATTTTAATTGCTTCTATATTACATTAGTTCATATAAGTAGTACCCAAGAGTATTATAAAACTCATCGGATTAAAATTGTTATTAGAGGTCTTCACAGTCATACAATTTTTGATCGCAATAATTAAAAATCCAAAAAATTGTATTTGCTTTATATCCCAGTATCCCAGTGGAGTGCGGTGAGAATCTAAGCAAGGGAAGCAGCAATGATTTTAATTTTACTATACTTAGGTGCAGTAAAAACAGTATCATAATCATTAGGCTTGTAAAAGATTTTTAAATAACAACTATTCTAAAAAAAAGTATTTATAGTGCACCTCAAATATGTAGATAAATTGGAAAATTAAGACTTATTCCAAACACCTATTTTATAATTAAAAAGAAGGTAAGAACAACAGAATAACACATAAACTACTACGGACTGTTAGCCACTAATTTTTGTAATTGTAATTTTAAAATATTTGTTGCATGTTTTAATCTTTACTAAATAAATTAAAACAAATTAAATTAGGAAGTTCTGTTTTTCGTCTGTTTTTATCAGCAATTTATATTTTTTTTCTAAAACTGACTGCAAAATTATTTCTCTAATAATAATTTACAAACAGAATTGATGCGATTCAAGCGTATCGGAATTACTCTGACCTTTTACCGAAGCAGCCGAATTTGCAGTTACCCGATAAGCAATTTTAACTTTGCGTAGAATCAAACTAAATACAATTATTTTCATCTATGAAATAATTCTATCTAATATAAGTTAAAGTAATAAAATTTTTTTTAAATTCAATATCATTCCCAAGTAACACTTAATTAACACTAAAAGGAATAAATAATCAAATTTATCTGAGCACCGAGCATCTAATAACATGACTTTACGATGCCAACCGAATCACCACAGTGCACCACTCGCTAACGAAAATGCTGCATGCATTACCGTTCTGTGCAAGTTTAATGACCCTAAAATAGAAGGTACCCTATTTTCATATTTTTGCTGCACGAGATTGGCAGTTTTAAGATAATTAAATATTACAAATTTTATAACTAAATGATAACTAATTAAATAATAAATTAAGTAAATAAATAATAACCATAATCTTATCTTATATAATCGTATAAAAATAGTTTGGTGACATTCTAAGGGAAGCATTGCTTCCATTGCTTCCATGGACCGCACGCCATTGTTATATCCCCCGATTGCATTCGGCTATACTCTAAAATTTAAAGTGTTAAAGTACTTAGGACAATATCAATACAAACATGTAATTAATTTAAACTTGCACTTAGGATAATTAAGTAAATATACAAATGGTTATGTAAATAGAAAGTCTATGTTCTACAAAATTTAAAAATATTTAAGTAACAAATGCCAATAATAAATAAGATTTAATAAGAGTAAATATTTAAATAGATGTAAAGTCAGAAGCGAATATTGAATATTATATTACCGAATATTATAATTATATTAATTGTAAATAAAAAAAATCAGTTGACTTGCTTAAAAATGATACAGCAACACAAACAAGCAAGAACTCCAAATTAACCGAAACAAAGAAAAATTTAGCTTGTATTGGCGACAGTAACTTATTCTTACTTGAATTGGAGTGACTTTTGAAAAAGTTACGCCTGGGCGTAGCCATACAGGTTAAGCTAGTCCGCTTGCGTAGCGTTAGATGAAAAAATTTAAAGAATCTAAATAAAAAGTCAATTTACCAATACACATTTTCCCACACATTTATTTTACATTATATAAAACAAGCTAAGCTGTAAAATGTATAGGAGGAGAGGATTGGCGATGATCAAGGGACATGGGAAAAATACCTACTTATTTCCTTATCACCGGTACAGTCTTGTATGACCAACTCGAGCAGTGCAAAATTTAAATATTTGATCTTATAAGAGACTAATTCCATAGTCCATAGACTAAATCCCCAAAATTTAAATTTTGATTATTTAAGGATTTTTGGGATTGACCACTTCTGGGTCTCTTTGACCAACTTATACAGTGAAGTAATGTATAAATTCTGTAAAATTGTCAAAAAATCATTTGATGAATCGCTCTCACGTGTCAAGGGATTCTGATTAATTGTCACTGATTAATTTTGAAGGTTGTTTTTCTGGAAACTGTGACGTCATTGGTATTTTTTTAAATAGCAGTCCCAATTATTCCTTACCGAATTCAAAAGAGCTGATTGAGCTACTAATGAAGGTATCTACCTTCATTTTATTTAATCTAACATAAGATAGTTTTTCAGAAAAAAGGGGTCGAGATTAAATTTAACAATAATTTATAAAATAAGAAATACTAAACTTAAGACTCAAATTACAACCCGTCTTCAGTTAAGAGTATCTTATGCGCGACTGTGCATTTCTGGATCACATTACCAATTTTGTGGTGTATTTTTTTTGTTTTGTAGTCTGTTTTTTGAATACTCAGTGTCATATCAATATAGTACTAACACAACAAGAAAGTATCCCAATTATTTCATGAAAATCATACTGTAGTAAAATCAAAATTTAGAAAATTGTACGTTCATGATTTACCAAAGTTTGGCTGTCCATCGCGAAATTAAGTTGCTTCTAATCTTTTTATTCTCATTCTTCTAAGAAAGGTAGCTTCAAACTGTAATATGACAATATTCACAGCTCCTCAAATACTGCACTTCAATCGACCATCCATACAAGGTATGTCTGATACGTGAATTAAGCAAGGATGACTTAGAGAGAGACCAAATCAATTCTGTGAAAAAATGGGGCAGACGTGCGAGATTCTCATTTAAAAATATATTTTTTCTCAGATGAGACCATTTTTTGCTTAAATGCAAGGCCAACAAGCAGAACTGACGGTACTCGGCAACAGATAATCCACACTGGATGATGATGATACACAGCCGATATCCTCAAAAAATAAACATGTAGTCTGGTATAGTTGAGGGACGAGTTATTGATTCTTATTTTTGTCGAAACGTTAATTGGCGATAGATACCTGCAGTTAAATATTAAAGTATTAAAAATCTAGAACACAAACTTATATCCATAAGGTCGCATAAAACATAAAATAAAAATGAATTTTAATTATTGATTATAAAAATTTTGTGGCACCCAAACGTTTATTAGCAAACAAACACCATCATGCACACTTTATTACGCGCGATGTAATTCCAACGGACTAACGTCGACTGGACTAAGCGATCATACATTGGTGCTTGCGAGCCTCAAGTTTAAAATTTTCACAATAAACCGTTTAAAAACGTTTTAAAAAATGAAGAAAACTTTCAGAGGATTTCACGCTTCAACACATATTTTAATTGTAAAGTTAAACATTGATTAGCTATGTACTAAATTATATAATCTACAATATATCCTAAATTGAAAATATTTTTTTGAAAATTACTTTAAATATTTATAAAATATTAAAATTCAAATGTAAATTGTTTGCTCAAAACGAAACAGTTAGTGAATATTTCTAATTATACTAAATCCCATGTTAAGTTTTATTTTCATTTATTTTCTAATATCGTACAAACAAGTAATACATATTATATCAAATTTTTATATATTTGTCCAATTAACTTGTGGAGACAATAGTTAGAAATTCTCGATAAAGTGATCTATTTCTAAATCGCCTCTACCACTAGAAGGAACTGCTTTCTCAAGAAGCTTAAAGAATCTAAAATACTAAGGTTGTACTCTATGCAATCTATACTGATTTAATAGTGGTTTAATAGGGATTAATAGGGTAACTTACTTTTTAAAAACTCTTTAAAACCCCACTTAGCTGGTTTCTTGTCGAGTGCCTCATTCATATACAACTTAACAATGCCAATTGCACATACAAATTTAACATCATTAGTTGTATTATGTTCTTTGTTTAAATAGGTAAAAAATAGACCATTTACTGCAGCGGTTTCATATCCAAGGCAGTAAATCTGTTTCTTAGCGTATAAGACATACAGCTTTTTTTTATTGATTGTTAAATTAACATTAGATAACGTTAATTTTCCATTTTTCCAATGGTAAGTCAGTAGAAATGGCACATACTAAAGTTTCACTTTTACTGTCTAGGCAGTAAAACACCTTTGTCAATTGTCAATAAAATAGAACTTTCACTGTCAATCGGCAAAAAACAAATTATTTCGAATATACACAGCTAGTAATCTTTCTGAAATGGAAAAGTGTTGCTATGACAATTCATTGCGATGTTTTTTTTTTCGAGAAATAGGTCAATTTTTCAAGACTTCAAGTAGATTCATTGATACAGACTGAATCAATCATAGAATCGCAACAAAAATGAAACATTCCTTCATGAATTATTGTTTTAATTATGCCGTTGGGCCTCAATATCACAGCCGTAGGTTTAGTCTATGAAAACCAGTAGATATATAGGTGCTCGATGACAAAGTTGTTAGTGTTATGACAATATTTTCCATTTCCATTACCACTGCTAATTCAGACTTCTTTATCACTATATGGTTAACCTTAGTGGTTATTACATTAATCGGGAGGTCACCAGGTGAGCCAATTAAAATAGACCACTGAGCATTAGCTCTTACAAAAATAAAGAAGCAGAAAAGCATATATGCCTATAATTAAGCTTGAAAATTCTGAAACTTCTGATTCTCATTATTCTAGAATTTATAAAATTATAAAAGGCTATTCTCTGGAATACTCTCAAAATATATGTTTCAAAGCTGAATCTTTAGCAATTTATATAAATTACTAATTTATATACGCTTATTAATTGCTCTTTAAGTACATTAATAAGCAATTTAAAAATTTTAGGTTAGGAAAATTTAAGTAATTTAAATTCTGAAGCTTGCAATGTTAGTAGACTTGTTCTGAAATTCTGTAAATACCCTAAAAACTATGAATACGAAAGAAAAATTAAAAATTTGAAAATTTTAAATCTTGGTTTAGATTTGTAAACAGTTATACCTTGGAATTTTAATCTTTGGGTCTACTTTTGACAGTTTCATCAAATCTGTATGGAGATAAGTAAAAAGGTATTATAAATATCATACTGTCAATTTTCGTTGTATGTTGTTATGTAAATTAAATATCTGAAGATAATTATTGATGCCAATGTATGAGTATGGTAACCGTTCTAATTATGTAGGCGACCCATAAAACAGCTCATTCGACGTCCCATGGCTGCTTAATGTGTTGCCTAATTGGACACTCTTGCCCGTTTATTACGATAAATAAAAACGAGATATCCATTTTTAAACGGACAACTGCATTTTGTAAGACAGACATACAGATTTATACATATTGTTGGCAACCTTTGCAATTCCCTCACATTTGACTATTTTTTGAGTAACAAGCTAACAATTGTAAAATAGTTTACTATCTCAAGCTCGACTTCGTGAAACTCCATAATCATGAAATAAAAATTATCTATTATAAAAGCTTTTATTTCATAACTACTCTTAACTGTAACTTATAAAAACTTGAAGGTTATGTTCATGTTAATTCATATTTGATGTTTTACATATTGGCCGAACAACAATAAAAACTTCCAACTTATAGCTATGCCCTCAGCTATAAATTAGTGTGATTTTTAACACCAAATAACTGTTCTTATTTTTAATTTATTCTGTCACTATTTTTTATGATCTTTTTGTTGCTGTTGCTAACAGATATATAAATTACTCAGCAGGTAATTAATTATAAAAAGTAATAATATTTCCCTATTGCAAATAATAAAAAAATATAGAAATAAGTAATAATGATTTACGAGCTAGTTGGTAGTAAAGACGTCAACAAATTACAAATTGAAATAAAATTAGGAAGTTAATAGACACTTCAAAAAATATATATTAGGACTTTTTATCGAGATTATAATAAAATTAAAAATTGAATTAGGATGATGTGTTTGGGGCCAATTAAAATGTAATTTTATTCGTAAAAAATTAAAAGTGTTATCAGTTGGCTCACGGCAAAAATTAATTATTATTCATCATTTTTAATTAATTAATTTTTTTGTAGAATTTTATTATTATTATTATTTTAGAAAACAAAACAGTTGTTTCCTTTTTACATTATAAAATATTGTAGGAATTAAATCATTTATTAAAATAGTTTCTAAGATAAAAAATAATATTTTTCATTTTTTTCTTCTCATAAGTCTCTACCCTAACTGTATACATTCATTATTCATAGACTTGGTAATTAATGTGCATAATAATAATAGACAGAAGATAAAAATTAATCTAAAGAATCATAAATGAGATTTACAAGAAAAAACAATTAAACTTAAAATAGATTAAAGCTATACATCAAAACACCAATGAAAATACATATACTACATAATATGAGCAAGATAAATTCTTCTGAACTAACATTGTGACTTTATAAATTAAAATGAAACATTATGAAACAGATATAGATATCCTGAAACATAAGTGATGCTGTAAACGTTTGTCATCTCTTTGGTTATACTTTTTTCATTTTGTAGATAAATATGTGTCAGTATGTGTGTGTTCCAGTTATCATGTGGGTTTAACTTAAGTCTATTTTAGTTTCATTCGAGTTTTAAACGTTTGAAGTACTATAAATATTGAGAAGGTGTGAGGTCTTTCATGTATAAGTTGCGTAATATGTTGTGTGTTATGGAATCATATAAAGGAATTAAGGGTGCTTAAAGGAATAATGGTTGCCGAATGTGGGTGGCCCTTAATCTTTAAAATATGTGAAGCACAATAAGAAAGCAAAGTTTAACTATTTAGACATTTTTAACAAACAAAACTGGTAGCTGAGAAATATAAACGCTTTTATAACTCTAAACAAAGTTTTAATGCCAATTTAAAATTTTATTCGTGAAATACAAATAGATTTACGATCAAAAGTTTTAAAAGAGAGTGGAGGATTAAATCGTCTTTGACTTCAGTTAGTGAGAAATTCTCAATTGACTCGAACATTGTAAAACTTTAGTCCATTGTTCCAGTTTGTTTCAAAACAGTTAAAATTTTTATTAAAATTTTAATTTTCTCTCTGTGTAATATCAATAACATCAAGATGTCTTCTTTTGTGCTTTTTTAAAAATAGAATTCAGATTTATTTATATCACAAGTTAAAAAATTTACTTCACTGGATGTTGGGCTGTTCAAGACAAAAGCACTTGTAGTTTTCCAAATGGTACTAAAATTGATAAAATGCATTTACATTTACAAACACATAAAATAATAATTATATATATTTCTTTCATAAAAGATACTTATAAATACATATATAAAATATCAATGTACCATTATTTCAGAAAGTAGAAGAAAAATAAACTACAATTCATTCTTAGATGTTTTAATTTAAAAACATACAATAATGATTATATACTATACGTTTTTTAAATAAATATATAATAAAACATTACAATTATTTTTAAAAATATTTGCAATAAAAATGTCAAAAGAAACATTTCATTTATGAGAATATTTTGTTATAAAATTCTTGCATTTTTAAAGAGCACTTGCATTACCTATTTTCTGTCCATAAGACTGAACGTATTTTTCATAACCAGGTTTATACGGGCGATTTTCGTTCAGTACTATTATAGCAAGTTTGCCTTATATTCAGATTTGTTTTTAAACTGCTTTGACTCTTTTAAAACTTATCGGACTTCACTCGTTGAAAATTCTATAGTTAGCATTCGTTGTATAGTTTTAGTTAATTATTTTTCGTGCATATTCTAGTCCTTCAAAATAAAAAAATAAGCTAACATAAATCACCTAGTTCAGAACAATCAAATTAATTCATCAATGTTCATTCTGAATTAGCCAGTGTATGTATTTGTCTTTAGCGTATAATAAGATAAACTATTATTAAATTCTATTTAAATAGATTAGAATCTCAATAAAAACAATTTTCATCACCTTAAGTAAGAGTCAGTTCTTATAAGGGTTTTATTAAGATTTCAAGTTTATATTGGAGGTTTATAAGATTAGTAATTGGTGGCGAAGTTATATAGTGGGTATATAAAATTACTAAAAGGTCCAAGAGATTTAGGTTTTATAAAGTAGTAACAGAAACGTTTCCATCACTAACTTATATTAGTTATAGTAACGGTTACCAAAGATTATATAATGAGTCTTTATAGTAGTTGTAGTTACCAATTTATTAAACCAACAGTGTTGAGTTCTTATGTAGGTGTAAGTGGCGGCACATATAAAACTTACTCCACCCACAGTAATAGCAGTTACCTTTATAAAAGCTGAGTGCTGTTGGTGTTAAAAAACACTCTAATAAAACCAAAATTCATATTATTTTTAGGTTAGTTTTTAAACTTGTAATCACAGGTAACCTTTGGTTAAACCCTTGGTAACGCACAGAGACATCAATAAACTACTATTTTAAAAGACATTTTCACACAATAATCCAGCACAACAAACACGCACTACAAGCAATATAGAGTGCGAAATGCTTTGAAAATGCGACGACTGGCGGGAACTTGCAAGTTATATAAGCAGAGTTACAGTGGCGGTTCGTATCTTAGGAGATTACTATCACTCATAGTGGGGAGTGTTATCATAAGTTTTTTAACGTTACCTTCCGGTAACTGTGAACACTGTAAAAAGTCATATAACAACACCTTAGCGCCGCATTGTTCCTTAAATTTGTATAGAGCTTTAGGAGTATTTACAAGCACACTAAAAGTTACATATTGGTTTTATAATGTCCTCTTGGCTCTTTTAGATACACCTGCCATATCTTTGATGCATTTATATGAAAACAAGCTAAAAAGAATCTTAACTGAAATTCTAAAATATTTATGACATTGGCCGCGCTCTAATATTTTAGAGTTACAAATGAAAATCATACAGTCCAAAAAGAATTGCAGTGCAATTTTGGTCATTTCAATGTCTGCATGAGAGCCTCAATAATATCAGTGTATTTTAATATTAGGAATATATCTTGTATGCAAAAGAAAATACTTACTCTGTGGAGATTAACTTAATTTCTCACCAACTTGCAAAGAGAAGTATAGGGGATAGTGATAAGTGCAAGAGCAAGCAGTATACGGTTACCATTATAAAGAAGGTTTTTCACGGTTGCAAAAACATTATAGTTACTTGATTAAAGACGCATAATGCCTATAAGAAGTTATATAAAAGTAACAGTTATATCTCTATCATCGCTATTATAAAACATAAAAGTCATATAAGGTTACAAAATTAACCCTAACGTAACGTAACCCTTATAGAGTCCGCCATTTAAGCTCTTTAAGGGATATATAAAGGTAACTGAAACGTTGTCATCAACAATTTACATTACCAAAGGTTTTATAATTTGGTGATGGTGATTTTGCGAGAACCTTTATAAAACAAAAATTGTTTATTGGGAGGTCACAATAGGAGTAATATCTTTATCATGTCACATCTATGAATATGAAACCGCTACCCAAAATGTACACATTAAAAATTCCTGAGTAAAAAAATTCTTAAATTCTTTAGAATCCAACTAGATTCCTCATAATCTTTATAAATTCTTTTGTGCTGCTTACAAAAACACATAGCACTTCCTTATTTTTGCATAGAGGTTTGCAACAAGGGTTTCTTTTTAGTATTTGTTAAACAGTTAAACAGGCGCGATTAAAATTCTGCAATGTTACGATACATTTTCAGTTATACATTCACAATCGTGTGGCATCATTTTCGCTAGATATGCTGCTGAATCTAAAATGTTGATACCATATGGACCAAACAAAATCCTCATTCTTAAATCCTCATACCAACTTGTATAATATCTCCGAACACCCTAGGCTAATTTATGTTTGTAGATAATTGTAGATAACTACGCACAAAATTGGCGTGATGTGGTTCTATTGTGATAAGGATAAATCCGATCATTAAAGGATTAATTTCAATTTTACTTTTGATAGTTTTATTAAAGCTTACTAGGATGTACACAATAATTTTGAAAATTCTTGAAAAAAATAAATCCCTAAAAAAGTTGTACAAGTTGAAGGTGTATGATTCAAATCTTCTTTAGTATTTTCATTATTTACAATTTCATTTTTTTTCTCGTATCTGTTTTGCCTTTTCTGTGCATCAATTTTTCACGATTTCTGGTTTGGTTAAGGGGAGGAACTAAATGTCTGTTTTTGATAGTTTTGTACTTTCCTGTCATGTTCTGGGTTCCGAAACTGCACGTATACGCATTCCAAAATCCACAAATAGTGTGTCTTTGGCTAATGTTCTGGTTAGTTATAGTCTGAACAGATAAGGGTTAACGGTATGACTAAAAGTCATCTAGAATCAAACCTCCATTAAGGTGTTACAGTCGGTAACCTTACCAGAAACTCTACACATGGGCGAAGACTCTTCTCTCAAGGGTATATATGGGTGCATATGGCCATCTTCTAGGTAGCAAGAGGTTACTTTTATTTGATCGTTGATATTGATGCTTTGCCACTGGACTCGCCATTGATTGATGAAATTTTTAAATCTGATATATCCGTGTGCTTCTGCAATAACTTATTGCACCTGAAGCTTTAATAGGCTTAGAAGAAGAAGATTATGCATTGGCTGGTTTGTTGGTATTGATCCTATGTCGTAGAATATTTTACCTGGCATCATCTGATTGCTAAAAGCAAGTCTTTCTCAATGATTTACGTATGTACGAGGAAACGTTTAATAAAACTATAATTTTTTATTAATAAGAATGGGCCGGGAACGCTCAGATCGCGAAGCGCATAGATGTCATAAGTTGTGTCCTCTTCGACGGACCTGCTGCCTTTTCTGATTTTAATCTTTTTGGCAAAATCATATCTTTATTTTAATAATTTTTCTGATATTAATTAATTTATTCAAAGTACGTAACAAGTGTTGAAGTTAACAAATAGTAACAAGGCAAGATATAAGTATCGGCGCTACCAAAGAATAATCATAGTATTGTTTGTTAAAAATCAATAAATTTATTAACAACAGACGGCGGAGTAAAATTAAATAGGTATAATAGGTCACGAAGAACATCAATTTAAAAGACTTCAATCCGTTGCACTCGCGCAAAGTAAGTACTAAATCAATTTTCTCAACGGCTACGTTATTATTTATGTGCACATTTTCCAATATAATTGAAATAAAACCTAATGTATAAAGCCATAGAATACAATTTTGCTAGACACAGACTCGTAACCGCTAGCAGAATTAACCGCTTTAACATTATTCGCGGTTACACTTTGCTCATAAAAATGTTGTTATACATCTAGTGTATTTGCGTTTTCTTCAGTTTGCTCACAGTATATTTGAATTATTGATGTAAGTATGCAATTAATATTGTATGCACAATCAGTCTTATTTAAATATATTAGTTACAAACTATAAAAGAAGTATTACAAGCGAGATAAAGCTAGTGTGTGTGGCTAATTTAACAATAATCTTTGATCTTTATAGACGGTAATTTAGAAAAATGACAAGTCTATTTTTAAAAATACTTATTATGACACCTTTTATGTTTTATATGTTCCAATTTTGTGATTATCAATAATTACCAGAAATTGCACGCGATTAGTCTTGGTAAATGCAGGTAATAAAATTATGTTTAACATGTAAATAAAGTCATTAATAGTGTTATTTTTATGCTGTAATAGTATCATTATTTGCTATAATTACCACCTTAATCATACATCATGTATTCATGAAAATATGATGGTCACTAACTAATATTTTAATGAGGAATATTAAACTTTATATGTTACAACACAAGGTTTTACTAACTTTACTCGGTTGTTTTTTTATTACCACTGACTGATTCATACTATATAAATCTAGAAAGAAAAAACTTAATATAAATTAAATTTCACTTAGATAAATTAAAATTAATTATTAACCACAAAAATAAATCATCTTCTTTTTATTTAAGCTGTAACTCAAAAAAAAACTCAGATATTACAATTATAGCTACAAAGTAGTTCCTCCCAGTCAATTTGAATGTTTGTAGATTTTTACTTCTTCTCGTTGATTCCGGCAGGCTACATCATGTATTCATGAAAATATGATGGTCACTAACTAATATTTTAATGAGGAATATTAAACTTTATATGTTACAACACAAGGTTTTACTAACTTTACTCGGTTGTTTTTTTATTACCACTGACTGATTCATACTATATAAATCTAGAAAGAAAAAACTTAATATAAATTAAATTTCACTTAGATAAATTAAAATTAATTATTAACCACAAAAATAAATCATCTTCTTTTTATTTAAGCTGTAACTCAAAAAAAAACTCAGATATTACAATTATAGCTACAAAGTAGTTCCTCCCAGTCAATTTGAATGTTTGTAGATTTTTACTTCTTCTCGTTGATTCCGGCAGGCTAAAGTGACGACAAGATATATTCGAATTAAATATTTAATCAAAAGAACAGCCTCAGAAAAAACGACAAGCACAACGGCTACCAACGGCGTCAAGCAATAACACTGAGCAAAAACCAGACGAAAAAACGAATCAAAACTGATCAACGAAAGAAGATAAGTATAATACGATCATACGAAAGCGACGTACAAAAATGTCAAGCATTACAACAATCACTAACTACCAGCGAAACTACGAGATAGATGAAGAGAATATGAACTGACTAGCACAATAGACAATGAACAAAAACGACGAGCAAAAAGTAGATACGGGACAAAACTTTTCAGTCTTCAAGAAATTATGAGGTTAATAAGTATCAGCCGATAAAGATTTGGTAGATTTGGAACAGAAGTCTACAGTCACTGATAACATTTCTAATCTAAAACTATATTCCTAAAGACTGTACGGTTCAACGGCCAAAAAACCTAAGAATCAATGTAATTGGTAGACCTCTAGGGTACAGTTTCACTAGCTTGAAAATCTGTAACCATCTCCAGCACATGTATACTTTTTTCTTTTATCTTCCAACCTAAAAGCTATCTGTCCCTCCGGAAGCTATATAAAACGACAATTTCCAATTTCAGGTACATTTCAGGTCTTAGGTCAGTTTCACCGATTACTCAAAGAGCTCAAATTGTATGGTAGCAAGCTTTAAAGTTTTGTAATTTTGATTTTCAGAATTGCATAGTTCTTTTAGTTTTAATGATTTGAAATTTCAACCTAGATAAGTCAAAAATAGAAATTTCAGGGACTTTAACTTAATTTTTATCAATTTTAAAATATAATAAAAATCAAAAGATTAATTAAAGTTTCAAATTAAATTTGATTTTTAAATTAATTAAAGTTGATCAATTTACTCAAAAATCTTGTTAAAATTAGTAATTATTATGGCTGCCAATTTTTAGACTAAGAGTGTGAAAAGCATTAATTTAAAATAAAAAAAATTAATAAGCATTGCGAATTTTGAGGTTAATCTTGACATATGTCAAATAAGGCACATAAGCGAAAAAGTTTATATATTTAGTTATCTACAACTTTCTCGGTTGGGTATCTGACGAATACAAAATGATATATTACATGTTGAATTTAAAGAACATATTTACAAGCCAAGCGATATTGTTTAACAATATCACGAGGCTTGGAAACTTTACCAACAAAACATGTATACTATTTTATTCACAAGGATTAGACTTAAATAACAAAAAAAAAATTATTATACATTTTAAAATAAATCTTCTGTAAACTGTCAATAAATTCCAATCAGCCATCTATCGACCAAAAGAAATTTTTGCAGTAAGGCTTCATTGTTCGTCGCTAGATGGCAATGTATGCTCTCAGAAAATTAATTAATTCCATCGTATTTATTAAATATAAAATACGGAAAAATAGAGATAAAAGTAATATTAAATAAAAAAAAAAGATATTTTTAGCGTTAAATACATTTATAAAAACTTAAATTTAAATGGGATAAAACGTCTTGTTTTAAATTACAACGATAGAAACAATGATAGAAATATGCATATTGCAATATAATTTTGAATAAAACTATTTTTCTACTTCTACTTGCAAATTATCGGTTTTTTCACGTTTCACTCAATTGTAAAGTAGGCAATACGGATATAACTTCATATTCGCACGTGTATGGATATGAAATCAGCCAAATCATGAATTTCAAGGTTACTTTATTTGTTCTTTTCTTGACAACTCCTGTCATAAAAAACAAAAGTAATTAAGTACCTAAATAAAATAAAATTTTGCTTATTTTAATAACACCTAAAGCATTTGAAAACACCATGATTTGTGTAATTGTAGCTTTAATCGTTGTACTTTTGTAATTAGAAAAATAAATATAAATCATTTAAATAAATACCTTTAAAGTACTTATGTGTAGTATACGCGATTGCTAATGCTATTTCGCGCTCCGTCAGCAGGGGCGAGGTGGTAGTAAGTTCGGCACAAGCTATTACCAACAATTGCCCTCGAACGATTGAGACACTGTGCCTCAAATTTTTTTTCCCGTGCGATGGGCATCATCTCTACCCAAGTTGTGAAAACTACTACTTCTCTTGCTTTTAAGACAATGTTTCGCGTATGCAGGTCAAGGTCCAGAATTGAAGGTTTTGCTAAATTTGATCAAAGTGTTAAAAGTTCTATATAGTAACAGATAAGCGGATTTTAAGGGATTCAACAAAGAGACTCTGTGTTGTAAAATTTCAATCAATGAAAAGTTCTAGGTGGGTAAAATTCTAAGTACTTAGAGTTCAGAATTTCTTAATATCTTCCATTCTTAATAGATTCCAATATCTTAAAATTTCAAGATTGCTAAGTATTAAATACTGAGTCGTAGCATGTAGAACAGCTGTTCTACATTTACACTTTAGCTAAAGTGTGTACAAGTGCTGTAAATCTATCAAATGTAAAGTGACGGATGGCGCTGATGTTATGTTGACTGAAAGACTCTCAGGTTAAACTCAGGCTAAAAACAATAGATTTATTAGATCTGTCAGTTATTGGCACTGAGATTAATTAACGAAAGGGTTTTAAATAATAATAAATTTACCCGTTTTTATACAATAACTTAATTACTTACTGTATCATAAAATGTGTGACTAAATTATAATTAGGCATATTAAAGGCAACGAAAGTATACCAAACATACATTACAGACACGTCGCTAAGGTAGATACAAAATAGGTAACTAGATAAAATAATAATAATAATAAAAATTAATAATAAAAATCATAATTAAACATCTAATACTTCCAGTAACGGAGAATTACTGAGCTCAAGTTGTTCATTCATTAAAGGTACCCTGAGTTTGTGTTTGTATATCTCAAAGGCTTCTAAAATGTCTAATTTGCGTTTGTTATTACAAAAATGTAGGAATTTAATATTATTTTGAGGAGTCATATTAAAATTTATATTAAATTCCTACATTTTTGTAATAACAAACGCAAATTAGACATTTTAGAAGCCTTTGAGATATACAAACACAAACTCAGGGTACCTTTAATGAATGAACAACTTGAGCTCAGTAATTCTCCGTTACTGGAAGTATTAGATGTTTAATTATGATTTTTATTATTAATTTTTATTATTATTATTATTTTATCTAGTTACCTATTTTGTATCTACCTTAGCGACGTGTTTGTTTATAATTATATTACCTTTGATAATGACAGCATAGCTGTCGAAACAATATTGTCAGGTATATTTTAATAAAACTGTGAAACTTTTAATAATCTTTATTTATTTCATGATTATGGAGTTCCACAAAATAAGGCTGGAAACAATAAACAAAATTTTTAATTTCAGATTGCAATGATAAGCATTACTGTCTACCAAGGTTTCATGATTCGAAATTCTAAAGCTATACGTAAATAAAGATTCAATATTCGTAAAGGTTGAAATGCAGATTTTCTGTAAGTTTTCTAGATTCAGAAATCCATAAGTACAAAGTTCCATAGTTTAAGAAATCTAAACTCACAGCCATTCAAACTGAAAGAGCCACTGTTTCAAAGAGATAATTTTTCAAAATTTCCTTTTAAAAATCTTTATAGAAGAAATCTTTTCATCTAATTCTATTAATCCCAATCAACTTTTAGTTACTGTAACTTAATTCAGGTGAAAATGTGATTCATTCGACGATAACACCAGCATGATATGGAAACAAATAAGGTCATATTTTGCCCCTATGAGAATGTGCAATTGTTTAGCCTATCTTGGTTTGTACAAATAGATCAATCTTACAGTTATAAATTCATGCAAGTGTCTTATTACAATTACCATCAGGTCGACAAATGAATTCATTGTTAGGCAATTAAGAATATGCTTAACAATATGCAAAATCAGTACAAAATTTGCCCATCCCATGACTCTAATTACAAATAAGATAACAAATGCGATAAGGGAAGAACGCCGTTATTAAATAATCGTAAGACCTGTTAATTGTCAGTATGAAGTCTGCACGAACGTGTTGGGACAACCCACATTGAATTCAATTTCTATTTGTACCGTTCTCATTTTCACTGCCACCTAAATTACACTCCGAAACGATTTTGTGGTGGTTGGATCGTTCTCTTGAATTGATAGTTTCATGAGTTGTAAATATTTAATATAAAAGAAATGGGTATAGAAACGATATATTTTGTAATGGAAATGTAAGATATCGTGATAAAATAATAAAGTACATTACTGAAATTGCGGGGTTGGTAGCATTTCAAGACAACTTTTATACAAATATAGTGCTTTTTGGCGTTTTAATGTTCTGTTACATTAAAATAAACATGTATATGAAGGTTTTTATGTTATTGCTATGTATTTTATGTTTGTACTCTTAAATTAAATATAATAACTTTAAAATATGTTATTTGTTCGAAGCTATTAAGGAGAGACATTACGTGTTTCTAAGTATACCATACCATCTAATGTAGAGGAAAATAAGTTGTTAAATTTATTCAATACGAATAATACCAAAAAACTTTCCAATATTCTCACCTAGCTTTTTCTCTATAATATCAGAAATTTTTATACGGTGCAATCCAATTTCTTAAGTTCTCCGACATTAACCGAAAGGGATGTGCTATGATTTCATAGAATGAAGGGAAGCTTTAAAACTCATTAACGAATACTATGATTTTATTTAGCATATAACCAACTGTCAAAAATGCATGCACCGATAGGAGTGTTGAAAAGCTAGTCAAATATGGTTTTAAAGCGGTTTTAATTTGTTGCAGTCAACATAGGTATATAATGATTCTGGTTTGAAGCGACCATTTTAAAATAAGTTTTAAAATGTTCATTTCAAATCACTGCAAAATGTTCTTCGTATATTTGAATAGATCTCGCCGAGACTGCATTGGAGCTAAAGCAACGACGCTCGCACACTGTATTGCGCATTACGGGAACTGGACTTCTGGAACTACCCTCGGAGTTAGACGTAGTCCTACGTCAAAAGTAATTTTGATGAACACCAAAATAAAAAATTCCAGAGCGATAATAACCACACAGCTAGCAGCTGTTTCTGATAAACGTTTTCTCAATTCCACTCTCTAAGCTTGTAAATCTAAATCCATTCAAACTTGACTGAAGACTAATTAAAATCTTGTATGGTTGATATAGAAGAGCAATATTAGTGGGCTCCTGAAGAGCCTCTAGATCTCTAGATTTTTGAGCTTTGGCAACGTTAGGTTTCCAAAACATCAAGACTGTGATTTCTGAAACTTCTGGATTTCTGAAATCTTGCACTCTAAAGGCGCAATTCCACTGGTGCAACACTAGACGATATGTAACATGCCACATGTCGTATAGCGTTGCTGCCGCATGTGACGGACAAAGACAATCAACATGTTACTTTGGTTGAATGACTTAGTATAGCGTGCGTCATTGCCACATGTCGTAGGTTTCGGTGGAATTGCGCCTTAAGAATGTCAAACTGAATCTCAAACAAAAATGTTGTTTACGTCCCTCTTTTTATTAGTATTTACGTCGTTTTCTATTTGTAAAGTATGTAAAAGCATGAAATAATTAACTTCTGACAATCATTATAGTAAAGCCAATAATGCCCTTACATTTTTTTTGTTTTTTTTTACACCAATAGCAATTTATTAAATTAAAAACTTGAAATAAAGATCTATTGGAAAAACAACTTGTGCCGCCAAATGCAAAATGTAATTTAATGTGGTGGTGACATCATACTCTTAAAATTTGGCGATCGTAGATAAAGATTTATTTCCGAGGCAAATAAAAGAAAAGGCAATAATTTTAATTTTACGTGTTAAATGCAAAATCTAAACATAAACCTGCTAAAAATCTCTTAAATTATATGATCCAATCAGTTAAGCCGGAAGTTAAGTGGCTTTAACAAATTATTTAACATGTAAGAGAAACATGATTATAGAAATTCTAGAATTTACATATGTGAAAGAATCTGTAACATAAATTAAGTTAAACTTTAGGAACTTAACATTAACTACTCTCCCAACACCAACTTTTAGTTATGTACTGAGTATTTAATTCATTTTATTTAATAATAAAGATTATTGATATCAAAAATAAATTCACTAAATAATGATAAATATGTATGTGACAGGTTAAAAGAATTATATTTGTTTTATATTTATTATCCACTCCCATAGAAAATTCTAACTTATTTACCATGCCCTAACACAACCCATTAAAGTAAAACACGCCCATAAGACCCATCTACTACAACCGTTTGGTCCTTGTATAGTCCAAACATATGCATGTAGATTTTATAAACTGACAAACACACTGACAAACAAATCTACCACCTCCACTAATATGAAGCCACGCCCACTAGACCCATCCATTGCATCTCTCTGGTCATTGCTTAGGCCAACCATATACATGTAGCGTCTATAGAGGGACAAAAACATCTACCACGTCCACCATACCCACACATTGCATCCCTCTGCTCCGTGCTGAGTTCAACCATATACGTGATTGGGGAAATTACAAGAATCTCAAGTCTATAAAAGTACACACATTTTGGAATTTAGTATACATTATAGTGATGAAGTATGGCAAAATTAAATCTTTTGTAAACAGGCAGTTTTTGTTGGCAAAATTTTTAAATACGTATCTTTTAACATATCTGCAAGTCTGTGACGTCATCCGATCAAAGCTGTGACGTCTTCGATTTTTTTAAAATTGAGGCTGATCAGTGTTACCTCTTTTGAAAGGACCCAACTCGTACGCCCGCCAAAAAAACAATAAATATGATAAAATATAAAATTCACTAAGGCTTTTGTAAATTATTGAAAACGCAAATAAGGTAAAGGCCTACCAGAAATACCAAATATATCTGCATTTTTAGTTTTTTCTTAACAAATTTTGGTATTTATTTCAAAAGAGTTATCACGCGATTCATGTTTATAATAACAAAACATCGATGACGTCACAACTTTGACACGAATGACACCTAAATTCGGAAGATGCGTATTTAAAAACAGAAATCGACGTGTCTGAGAATTTTACTCTGTTGAGTAAAAACTGCCTTTCGTAAATAATTAATTTATGCGAAATGTGATAAGTTATCGTCATGTTTATTACAAATTTGCAAAATGAATCAAAAAAGCCAACTAGCTAAAACTGAACGTCATCAATTGTTACTTTATGAGATTCTATTTCCAAATATTATTTAGATAAGCTTCAGAGCAGGTGATGAAACACTTGTTGAAGTTACAGAATGGGGTTTGTGTAATTCGTCTACCTACTGAGGTTTATTTTAGTATCGAGTAAGGATGTATCTACAATGTATAGATTGTGAAAATCCTTCTAAAACATTTTTTTTCAAATCTACCGTTCCTTATATTGTTATAAAACCGTTATATTCTAGATTTTAAAGATTCTGAATGGCAAAATTAAGAAGAAAATATTAATAAGGATTCTTTCTTACTAAACCTTATATAAAAAGTATAAAAAGCACATTACCGTTAACTCGATTTCCTTGTAACACCTAAAACACTCCTTGGGGAATTTAAGAAACTACTTCTTCCAGTTATGTTCACTCAAAAAAAATAATTATTTAAGAAATTCAATCTGTGCTTTTAATTTCCACTTTTACAAGTCCCTTGGCAATACCATAAAGACGTTTTAACATTTAATTACTACTGTTACGCAATTCCAGTTAACTATTAAAGCAATTCTCCAACCTTTATTTATTTCAATAGTTAATCTGCCCGTAACTAAATATACAACTGCAATCACAGTCTTGTAAAGACGTTTGCATTCCTTATTTGAAATTTTAAATTGTGATTTTATTGTTAGTTTCCTGCATTGAAATTTAAATAACCAATCTATAGCAAAGAAAAACCGTGCTATAATTACCAAGAAAAAGATTAATCGAGTGAGTAAATTAAAACTAAGCACCTCATCGAACAAGTCGATATAAATTGAAATCTCGGTGGCGAAGTACAATCATTACGGTTTAAAATGCCTCTAGGGTGCAACTTAATGCAATCTGCAAAATGCACTGTATGTGTTGTCAACTGCTACAAAAGGATGACTTGTACACATTGAAATCGACACTGTTGCTAATCTATCTAACAATATGTCGTCCGACAATAGTTTCTGCTACCATCTGTACAGAGTCGTCCCTTTTGATGCAATTGTCAACCTAACTGAATGAGTAATAGATTCTAGTGTTGCTTGGGTTTTCGAGTATCCTATTTTACTTGCAGGGTAAATATTTTACTTGGGGTAGATGCACCATGAAATGCAATGCAATTGTTAAAAGATTTAGACCTCAATGCGGTTTGTGACGCGTGAACATAGATGCGGTTGATTTTTGTGCTTTATATAATCCCATTGAAGGTCCAAGGAAATTTATATCTCTAACGATTTAAGCTTTTAGGGATGTATAAATGCCGGGCGGATTCGCACTTAGAAAAGCTTTGTTGTATAGAAATATTGTTTTGTTTTCTATAATTTATTACTGGGAATTGGATGGGAACTAGAAAAACTTTTTTAATTTTGCTCAATTTTCAGACTTCAAGAACATTTCCGAAACATCGGCTGCAAAATAAAATAAGTTAGTTGATGTTTAAATGTGCACAGCTTGAGCATTTCTTACGACTTGGTGTAATTTTACGATTATCACGTTACATTACGTATATTAGAGGGTATCTTTCCGTTTTGGAGTTCATACACAGATTTAATTCGAAACTTTTTGGAAAAGATACAGATACGATTAAGATACACTGAAGAAAACTTTCCAGTATATCGAATTTATCGAAATGCAGCTTTTTGGACAGTGTTTGCTAGTAGTTGGTAAAGATAAAAATGTGTAACGCAAAGTATTCAGCAACAAATATCAAAGAATAGCAAACTGTGAATTCCGCCAACTGTCTTGGGACACACCTTTGGCTTACTTTACCTTTCAAGGTAAATGATCCAAAAATCGAATTTGTATTGAAAAAGACTTAATAATCGTATAGTCCTCCTCAATAGATCAAATTTGAAAATGGGATGATGTAATATATTTGTATTTAAAAAGCCTTTCCGAAAATCCTGAACGAACTTATAAACCCAGAGGGTGGTGCAAGATGCAAAATCCCAAGCGGGATAAACCTTGACATGCAAAAAACTCCATAGATTACAGTTAGTATATCATATTGAAAAACAAAATGATGCGAAAGAAACTTCACTGTCTGATTCGAAAAGCCCGACAAAACTCTAATCTCCCCGATCTGTTCCAAGAAAAACCTATACAACCTGGAAAGCAAAAAAAATTTAAAAATAAAATCAATTCGTTTTAGTTTTCAAGATAACACTTGCAGACTCTCTATTGATCATCGGTAAGCTAAGGATCCCTCCTTAAAAGAATATGAGAGAGGGCAGTCTCCTGCCCTCTCTCATATTCCTCTGACTTATTTGTTGATCACGTTGACATAATACAAAGCGTTTAACTTTTGGTATTAATTTTCCATAACTTCCAGTCGTTATGCACATCCTAATAATTAACAAAGACTATCTCTTCAAAATTTTCAAAAAATCCTTGATCTTGTCGGCTCTCAGAGTTGCCTGGAGACGTCGATGAGTCGGTAAGCCTTAATTTCCTCATTCCATACCTTCACGTTTTAACACTGAGTAAATGCTATAAACCCAGCCCATTATTTTGTAAGTAATCAATGACACTCGCCTACGTAACATTGGGCACTGGAACAACCGGCGCTAGATTCTAGAGGCGGAAGGGGCATACCATAATTGTAATAATATTATATTTCCCATTAAACACAAAAATGAAGTATTTATTAAAATTCTGGATAGAATGTTTGTTTTTTAGATTCTAGATGTATAGAAAATGTGGTTATAAGGAGGTTTAAGCTAATAAATACGTCGAGAAATATTTATCGCTACTCAATAAACCAGAATTAATAAAATTTGTGCGTGTAATAAAGTGGTTTACAGAGATGAATTTCTTTAAAACTAAACGAATTTTTGAAATAATACTAGCTCGGCTGAATCATCATATTCTGAAAAAATATTTTTTGCACTACCTGTATGTATAGCTCTACATTAATGCCTAAAAGAATAAGTAAAGTAGCTGTTTTACTCCCTAGGGAATATAGTGTTTAAATGGCAAACCTAGGATCTATTGTCATAAAACTATGTGATTCTGTTGATTACAAAGCTCAGCAGCCAGGATGACATTTGTGATTAACTCCTTTAGGTAGTGCAAAAAATAGCGTATATACTATTGTAAAAGTTATGAATGGTTTAAAACTTGCGACAATCAATTAATACTAAACAGGAAAGGTTTTGCAATAAAAGAGACAAGAGAGACAGAGAAACAATTTTTTTTATGAATATGAAAGTGTTCATTAACTACTGTTATTCTTCAATGAGAAGATTTGGGAGAAAGTGATTAAAAGATAAAATGGAAGTGATTTTAAGAAACAAATTTTTGTAGGGTCCTATCCTATGTAATCATATATGTAAAACAACTACTCGTCATCAACAATTACTACTACTCACGAAACTTCGTCCGGGATCAAAGAGTCTCACTCTCGAAATTCCACATAAAACTACTTAAACAGCCTTATATAGACAGTTTCACAAAGCTTGATTAAATTCTGATTAGCTTAATCGTGATTAAATTTGAAATTCAGAAATTTCATTGGCTGAGATTTAGCAAATCTGAAATTTTATTCAATTATATTTCTAGATTTCAAATTTAATCACAATCAAGTTAATCAGAATTTAATCAAGCTTAGTGAATCCGACCATCTAATACAATTAGATACTAAACATACCAGACACTTATAATATTCCAGACATACTATTTGCCACTCCAGACATCCTTTACAAATCTTATCTATTACCTGTTAGCACAGAGCAGCCAGCGCTGCTAAGGTGGGGATTTACAAAGAGACTGGAAGAGAATGTTGCCACATATGTAAAGCCCGATCCACACCATGCTGACAAAACTTAAGTTTGAGGTAAAAACACAATATAACGCAATCTTTAAACAGATTCTGAAAAACTGAAACTGTCTAAACACTACTCAGGACAAAACTGCAACAAATTGCAACAATAATAAATTGGGTTGTGCCTCAAAAACGTACATAACAGTCTGTTTTCGATTTACGTTTGTGATGACGAGTGTGTTTTTGAAAAAATAAATAGCGTTTGTAACGGTTTTTTACTCCTTATATTTAGAATCACATAGCACTAAACATTCTTTCGGTATAGCGGGAGGCTTTTGAAAGCGGTTCCCCTTAGCAAGATTTTTGATTTTTTCAGATAAAAGCGCCAAATCTGGAGACCATAAGTAAGATGTAATAAAAATAACTTTTTATTGTTTCCCGTTTACGTTACGAAAAAAAGGTTAATTTAGGTACTTATAAGGTTATAACTGTTATAAGCATCGTGTATTATTATAGGTATAATTTTTAATAATAATTTCTGAAGAAAATATAAACATTTTACATTAAAAAAGGAATTTTAAACTGAATTTACTCCAAAACTTTGCAGAGTTTCGATATACATGTTAACCAAAAATACTTAAAATAAAATATACAATCCAGAACAATGAAAATATATAGGGTGTTCCATTTAAAATAAAAAAGTTGAAAGTAGCCATGGCAAAATGACTCACTATTATAAAATTTAAATTTGTTTTCTATCAACCAACTTTGGCATTTAACTTTTTTCGTAACTCCTACAGTTTCGAAAGATATGGTACAGGGTCGTTTTATGTGAGTCACCCTCTATACACGTCTATAATGTGAACTACGCAGACAAGGTTTCCTAGCCGGGAAAATTAGGTCGAAAAATGACGAAACTTCTCAAAAATTCCCAACAAGCCAGATTTTTGTATCTAGCTTTATTTTGAGGTTGTAAACAAGCTCTGAAAAGCTCTAATACTTATCGCGTGTGCAATATGTCTTATAAGGGAGGGGATCTTTGGAAGAAGATCTACTTTTTGCAATTATCTCGAAAACTATATGGTTTTCGGAAAAAGTGGTTATGAAAAAAATTGTTGCTCATGAAATGCACTATAAGAAATTTTCTATAACTTTTCTTCGTCTAACTAACCCTTTCAGTGATATAAGAGTCTGAAAGTACTGTAGTGTTTTGAAGATTAATGTAGTAATACAAGTTGCTTGTGTGTGGTCTCGTACACTACTTATATGTTATCTCTTGTAGAAGACAATAAAAGACATGTAACTTCTATGAGATATTTATTTATGCTCTTGTTGTTGATTACTGTTGTCATGGCAATCACTTAGCATGCAATGCCTTCTTGAGGTAATATGGATGTAATGACTGATTTTATGATGAATATCATTACATTACACCCCGGGTATAAAAAGGTTGAACATGTACCAACAGAAATGAGCCATGAGTCAAAAGGGCATTTAATGCATTCCTCAACAAAAAAATAGCATACATTAATGTCGTACTTGTATGGATCGGCATGTTTAATGTATACTAGCTACAAAAAAATTGAGGTCGTTTGCATCTTTTCAATGTTTCCTAAATCCTAAAACAATAAAACTTATGTTAAGAATTAATTGCTAATAATCAAAGAATTGAAAAGCCTCTGCCGCTGGTAGCTAATAGTAGGCATCAATTGCTTATGGCCAAACATGAGTTGCTTATTGCAAGGTGATGACGCAAACTTAACCTAATTAAAATAAACTTGATGGTACATAAATCACTTGTTAGGACGTTCTGTAATTCTTACTAGAAAGAAAGAAATAAAATTTAGGAACGTGAACAAAACCAAGGAACAACATAATAAGTGCTTCGTGAACAAGTGATGCTTGCGGTACGATTTATTTGTTGTAACTTTTAAGATTAAAAATAACTATGCTAATTGAATCTAAAAGCCTAAGTAGTAAGTTTGTGGTCAACATTGATAAATGTAGTTATATTCATTTTATCCGTAGGAATGGAAGAAGTGGGGTTGTAGATTGTAGATTGTAAGATTGCAGGAAGTACTAGGAGAAATTGCCTGTTGGAGAGTATGACTGAATCTTCTTGTATCCTGTTACTTGAGGAGAATGAACACTTGAAGCTTAATCCGGTAGCACATATACTCGTATTTGGGAGGTCCAAATGCTATTCAGGATTGACTAGTTGAATGTTATCAATGCAGGATTTCATGTAATGTCGAGTTGACTAGGCTCACGTGGCAAAATATAAGTCACTACTGTTATTTTTGCACTTTGTTTATGGTGTATAACTTGAAAAGTACTTGAAAGTTAGTACACTGTACATAATGCAAAAGTTTATTAGCGAAATGGAATTTGCTATTATGATAAGATAATTTGAGTACGGTCAATAGCAATTGCACTGTTGTAATTTTCTCGGTTAGCAAAAAAGTCGAATGTTCGCATTGTTCTAATTACGAGGTAATAAGACTGTTTAATCGCGTGACCTTTGCATAAAATTTCGTATTTTTACATAACAAAATTTTGTTGGTTAAGGTTAAGGTTGTTGCGAAGTTCGTTGATGGTTATTCGAGAAAACAAACTAAAGATAAAATTTAAATAAAGAAAAAAAGATATTAATCCTGTTATATCCAAGAACAATCTCTTCTTATGGCATCGTTCCAATGGCGAAACGAGAGATGTCGGCATCGTTGTGTCCGAGAATTGCTGAAGACATTTTTCAGGAGCTGTTACTACGGGTGTCGTATAGCTTTTGGTTCTTGAGGAACATTATTGATGTGATTTCCATCAGGAACTGGAGGTGTTGTAGCTTGTAGATTCCAGAAATTATTTTCTGGATCCAAGGAAGTCTTCGTGGAAGATACGGCGGTTAATATCCCCAAACCGTCGGCCTTCGGAAGCTCTTGCAATTTCTGATTTAAAACACATTGGTTAGGATTCAATTTTAGCGGTATCCTAACTGACTTTGATTTTTTTTAATGTTTGTAGGAGATTGTGATTCTGTTTGGTCGTGGAATAAATGCACTTTTGGAATTAAATCATTTGTGATAGTTTCTGTATTGGAAGTATTAACCTGCGAAACGTGCTTTTCAATAATTGGATGGTCAGGTTTATCAACACAGAAAGTATCAGTGGATGCTGATACATCTAAAAAGTCATTGCATTGATAAATGACGTTTTGAGTATCGTCACTCAATTGGGGGTTAGATAGGGGGTTAGATTGGGTTATCTCTTGTAGAAGACAATAAAAGACATGTAACTTCTATGAGATATTTATTTATGCTCTTGTTGTTGATTACTGTTGTCATGGCAATCACTTAGCATGCAATGCCTTCTTGAGGTAATATGGATGTAATGACTGATTTTATGATGAATATCATTACAATACTGACACAAAGGGTTTGCAGAGTCCTGATAGTAAATAGCTCGGCCAGAATTCTTGAACAATGAATTCGAGGATGATCTACTTGTGGAGGATGTAGAATAATCCAACATGCCAAATAATATGTGGATTAGGTCTACTGGAGATACCACATTAGAAACGCGCCTAGTACTGGCGTGGAAAGGAGTGAATTTTTTGCAGAAGTACAATAATTCAAAATTGTCATTCATTTTTCTCCAAAACGGCTGAGAAAAAATGAGAAAATGAAAATGTAGTAAATTTTACGAGCAACAATTTTTATTGCCACTTTTTCCTAAAACCTGATAGTTTTCGAGACAATTGGAAAAAAGCGAGTTTTCCCCCTTCACCCCTTATACAAAATTTTGCACACGCGATATGAGAGCTTATTTACAACCTCAAAATAAAGCTGCATTGAAAAAAACGCTTGTTGGGAATTTTTGAGTAGTTCAAGTCTAATTTACCTGGCCTAAAATGTTCACTAACTGTTTTAGGTTACGAGGAGTTAACTGTCCACAATGCACAAACAGAATTGTCAAAATGTTGCGTGATACCGAGACAAAACAGAAACCTTTTGATCTTTACTGACTTGCGACGGAACACGGAAAGGTTCTTAAAAATTGAGGCAAAATAAAAATAAAACACAGAATTACACAGATTTGTCTTGAAGATATTAAAACGATTGAAACATCGAGTTTCTGTTTTGTTTTGATTTCGTCAGCTTGTTGAGGATTGGGCATTATATTTCTGTGTGTCAGTTCATTATCTTTATGAGAATCATAAATATTCTTGAATATTTGGATAAACTTAAGATATTAAAGGACAAAGGCTGCTCTTATGGTAAGGGTGAGGGGGCGTGGCTTGATCCCTGTGACTCCACCTCAGATTGTTCTTTGAGAAAATGCCAAAGAATATTGAAAAGGTAAAAATTGAAGATCTAGTTGGGGGGGGGGGGGGCTATAAAGTTGTGTATTGATATTATTATTTGAGAACATGGTTTTTATTATAAATAGTAATATATCTTGGCATACGTGCCCAATCATTACAAGTTAGGTCAACTGATTTTCAAGCTTGTTAGTCAAAAAATGTTAGGTTATGATTTCTGTGTGATAATTTATTGAAATGATTTTGTTATAAACTAATTTTGTGCATAACTACATTAAGTACTACCAAGAAAATCTTTTCGGCTTTTTTTAGTTAGAAAATGACACTTAATACTATCATTAGCAAACAAGGCATTTAACAAAAAATATATAATCTTCGTAATTACATATGATGTAATGTCTTATTAAAACATTTTATTAATGATATTCTTTGTGTTGTTGGCACCCGTGAGAATCTACACGTTAGAATATTAGATGAACCACATTATTAGATGTAATGAGTTATATAATAACATAAGTCAGAGGAATTGTATTTAAATTATATATGTATAAATAAAAAAGAGATAGAAAATGAGAAAGCTTGTGCTATTAAATATACTTAGTGTCAAATAATCGTAAAACCAAATCGGTAAACGTGACGAAGAACAATATGTTTAAACACCTAACCCATAATCCGTTTTAAAAGCCATATACCTACCAGAAACAACCAATGCTATATTTATCTACTAGAGTAGTATAGAATCAAAACACCTGTGAAACCGTATACATTTTGAACCCTGCACTAACTGTAGTAAAATCACCATCCATCCATTCGTGCACGCATACCCACCCACAAAAAATGTTTACTGGAAGTCAAACAAAAAGCAACAATAATTTCTTTCTAATTTGTGTGTGTGTGTGTGTGTGTGTGTGTGTGTGCAATGGTCATTAAAGAAATTCCTGGCAATCAATTCGGAACAATCGCGAAAGAGCACCTACAGAGTCTTGGATGTGGATGGCTCGCGCGAGCCGCGAACTCTTGGTTAGACCACCCAAGTTGAGCACGATGGCATGAATGAATACAGCATAGCAACCCACGGCCCCTGATGAATTGTGATCGTTCTGATCTGACTTGACGGATCTTCCTCCAGCTTCTCGATACTTAATTTCAAACTTGACTCATCTCAGATCATATCTTCACCAAAGAAATGGTTATAATTATTTTTAGCTTTTTAAACGGAGTTCTTTTAAGTCTAGAAACACTATCGTTCATTAACTTTACATCCTTTATTTTTCGAACTAGGTAGGTTAATTGTCTATCTGTAATAATAAGCATTAAGTAACGAGGTTGACTTTTTCACTTGGGAACTATTTTGACGTCGAAATACGCCAGGCATAAATAAAACGGAATCATCATAATAAGGAACCACCTGCTTGCTTATCATTCTTGTTCGAAAAAGGATAAAAAAAGCGAAAGCTGCATCCATCATGCATAAATAACATAATCTATCAATTCCTTTTCTAACTGGACGTAATTTAATAGAGTTAGACATATTTAACATTTGATATATTTCGTTATTTAAATAATTATTTCGTAATAACGGTGGTTTACTCCTGTCCAGTTGCGGAAGCCAATATGTACCTAGTACCTATCATGTATGTGTGGGTAAGTATGTAATTGGATATAACGATCCATTGGACGCCTACTCGTATAATTACAAAGTAAGGGATAAATCAATAAATATTTTAAACATTAACAGCCGATGAAAATTATGGTTTGCACAAAAAATGATCATCTTCGAGCTGGTGGTCTAGCTTGTAAAATGACGTTGACTATTAGAAATTTGGATTTAATGATCTTTTATTAAGATGCCTTTGGGAATTAATATAGGCATTAAATCCTTGCCTGTATTCTTTCATTATTGGACTTTTAAATTACTACCTTTAGTCTCAGCTTAATTTGCAAAAACAATCATCAAGTCAAACAAGATTTAAAAATAGGAAATCTTGTATTTTCTTCTACTATAGAAAAAGGTGCAAGATTTCATGAAATAATTCATATTAAGTATAAAATTAGATTTGTCAAAAAAGCTTCAGTATTACCAAGAAGTTAAATAATATTAGGAAAGTACATGTCAAGCAAAAAAATGCTGTTATAAATAAATTGATTGGCAACGGTGGAGTATGTTGATTGTTATTTGTACAAAGTTAATCTTTTGGGGATAAAAAAAGGAGTATTTCCTATAGTTTATTGGTTTTATGGCAATTGAAAAGTCATTATCAAAAGAAAAAAGAATATGAAATAATTAAAACATCATTGTTTACCTGAAAATTATGGAAAAATAGACGGTATCACGGTTTAATTCGATACTTTTTAATAAACGGTTGATATTACCGGGTTTTTGTTATACCACAAGAGAGCTATTATGACCACAGAGGGCGAGGCGGCGATGCCACAAAAGAGCATTTGTGACAAAAATACGAAAGTGGTTAATTTATTCAAAAGGTTCTACATAGACAATATACTACTATACTGCCGTTCTAAGCCCAAACGGCGTATCTTCAGTGGCGTGCGGTGAGAATTTAGGCTAAGGAAGCAATCACGATTTTAATTTTAATATACCTAGGTACAATAAAAAACAGTTATAATTATTAAGCTTAAAAGTTTTTTAAAGACGAACTTTTACACTTCAGCAGTATTCTTTTGCTCTATAATGATTAATCGGATTGGTAATTTTTTTGCACATTTCGTTCTTTTGAATACTGATTAACCCCCACCTAGTAACATATTTTTAGCATGATTGGTAATCTCCTTACCCCTTTGAATCGTAGAAATTCTGTGATTGACATGATTAAATCATAAAAAGTGCTGAGACGAAACTTGTAACCAAGGCCGTATTGTAGTGAGTTTAGGGGGTCTGAACCCCCCTTCCTCGAAGCTAAACTTAATGCTAATAAATGACAACAAAATCAATTTATTTTTCTATTCTGCTTCCCCCCGAAAATAAATTCCCCCAGAACCCTCCCGGAAATAAATTTCTGGGTACGGCTCTGCTTGTAACTATTGCCAACGTTCTTTTGTGACAAAGCATATTCAAATTTTTATGATTGTTTAGATTTAATCACAATGTGCAAAAGAATACGTATTTTATACTTATGACTTATTATTTATTTAAAAAAAATACTACTATTTATTTATAATGCAACTCGATTTTCCGGTCTTTTTTAGGAAAATACCTGGTGCAGGTTTTAATCTTTGTTGTTAAATTTAAAAGTTCTGGTTTTGGTCTGCCTTTCTCAACAATTTGTAATTTCTCCGAAACTGTACGAAGAAAGTTCTTTATCTATCTAATATTGCTAATATTAATAATACTTTACAAATTGAACAAGAAAATCGTCGCGATTCGGATGTATCGGAAGTACTCGAACCTACCACCGAAGCAGCTGAATTTGCAATCATGACGATAAAGCAAGTTTAAATGTTGCATACAGAAAAAATTAAATATAATTATTTGTCTTTAAAAAAATCCCAACTTATATAAATTGAAATAGTAAAATGTTCCAAAATACAGTCTCATTCGCAGATTTACATTGCTTAAGTAACATTTAACAAATACGAAAAATCAAACAAATAACGAAATTATAATAAACATCTGATCACGGAGCACGCTAATAAAAATAACTCGACCTTATAGAATGTTAACTGTAGCCCACAACGCACCCACGAACCGACCGCTTCCGAAAACAAGAAGTGCAGTAAGCAACGAAATCAGTGCTTATATGCAGTGTAAATAACACATTTGAATCGGCATTACCTTTCCGCAAGATTAATGAGCCTAATTTAAAATAGTACGCTAAATAATTATACTTTTTGCTGTACGGAATTGATATTGAGCTTTAAGTTGATTAAATGATACAAATTTAAATAAACGATAACCATAATTTAAAAAAATATTTTTGTTAGCATTGTTTTTTATTTTAATAAATTCTTAAGGGAAGCATTGCTTCCCTTGCTTCCATGGATCGCACGCCACTGCGTATCTCAATATCTTTATATTTTAGATTTTACTGTCTACAGACTCCTTATGACTTAGTAGTTCCCTCTTCCTAAGAAGAATGGCCGTATCTCATGATGCTATACATATAAAGTATTAATAATAAATATTATTAATAAGTATTAATAAAGTTTCTCTTAGTTTATTCTTAGTTATATGTAAGTCTTCTGCTAGTCAATTGTTTAGAACAAAATCATATTTATACTTCATATAAATGAACATTCAACCCGTTCATATAATATCTAACGATATTAATGTTATTCAGGGCTCATATATAAAGTCCGGGATTGTGTGTACAAATCACAAAGCTTTGGCTGAAGAGATTTATAAAAACTCGAAACAGTTTGTCTCGAGTATCATCTTTGATTTGTAGACATTTATCCCTCGTTGTAAGTTACGGCTTAGAATTTATTTATTTACATTTGACAATCTTCTAGATTAGCTTAGATTTTATGTCTGGAAGCATAATTACATATCAACAGGTCGGTATAAAAAAAAATCTTTTTTGTCTACTCGCAAAAAATTGGTTAAAATCCCATCGTGTTTTAAGTAGATAAACAAAGTGATTCAAAATTCATTTACATAGAGTTGGCTTTGGCATTTGATTGTATTGTCTTCTGCATGGGGAATTCGTAGCCAACTAGATGTAAAACCATTTTGGACTCAATATCTTACTGTAACAATTAATATCTTCCTAGTGAAATCGTCAATTGACTACTCAACCAACCATTACCTTACATTAGCCAGTTTCTGTGACACTTTCTTTTACCGCCCACTAAAGCCTTAAGGCACAAGTATGCAAATCTAAAGCTCCGTGCAATGTTTATCATAGGTGCAGATTCTTTGTACATTCTTTGTGTACGTCCTTATGAATTGGTCATTACAGCCTTGGTGGTAAAAAATATATAATAAAAAACACATCCCGATTTGGTACGTTATTCAAAACATTTCGATGAAATGTACCACTAGGTGTTCGTAAAATTATTACTTCTATTCAAAACTATGATTTTTATATAAAGTACAGGAAAAGAATGAAAATTTAAATCAGCGGTTCTCAATCTTTTGATATTTGGGGCCCAGCGTTCCATATCAGTTTTAAGCACGCCTCCCTTCCAACGATTATTTTGAAGTCCTGACATTTTTTCTGTACCTATTTTGCTGTTGATACGCAGCAACAAGTCTAAAATTCCTCACGAATAGCGAAATTAAGCCACGTTTGGCAACACTGTCGCCCCCACCGTATCTCCGTAAGTTCCGATCTGTGACATTTTATTTATGTACTAACAGAATGTATTTTTTCTTATTTTGGTTTGAATAATAAGTTTTCCAAATTTTTTGTTTTTTCATATCTTTCAACTGACTTTGCAAACACATTTTACATTCACTGTGGGTAGTGAAATTCTTACATATTATTTTTTTATTTTTTTTTAGTTTTTGTCACTCCTTTCCCCCAGGCCAAAGTTGATATCACTTTCATATATTGATTTGCTCCACTGCTTCTTTTTTTGAATTATAATGTACGATTATCTAAGGCTTTTTTCGGTACCATATCGCCAACATTTGCTTCTCGATGCATCAAAAAAGGTAACATAACTGCATTTGGTTTTTTAGGACAACACATATCACACAAATTTCAAATTTCCCGAAAATCCAAAGGTTGAGCAAAATACCTCTCTGGATCTGTTTGGCTGCATTTCCTTTAGAATTCCAACCCTATTTTTCCCTAGAGTTCCTACATAAGTAGTTTTTCTAGCCAATTTTTAGATCTTGCGCTAACTGTATGCTTGAGATAAAATTATCAGCGGCTATGTTTTAAACATTCTTTGACAAACTCGTTTGCATCTTAGCTCTTTGGTTAATTTCTTGTTGTTGTCCAGCTGGTTTTTCTAAATTAATTTGGCCGTTAAGACCTAATGTAGTATCCGAGTTGCATATACAAAATATTTTAATACCACATTTAGCTGCTTTTAATTTGATGTACTTACTGTCAAAAACAACAGTTTTTTCTACACCCAATCAGCTGTTCGTCTATAGTCTCGTCAAATTCTAGAGTATACGCGACAACGATCTTCAGACTACAATTCATTAGTTGGAAGTTTATATGGTTTTAACATATGTTCAAGCTGTAACATATATATTTTTTTTAACTTTTTACCCTTTAGCTTTTTTAATGCACATTCAATATGACGGCACAACTTGAAAATTTGAAAATGGTAGTAGTAAAGTTCAGCACTTTAGCATTTTATACCATATAATTTGAACATTTAGGTATACCGTAATGAGAAGAATGCAGGAGGTTGTATGTTCTACTTCTCTCTTTGAAGATCAGAATCTTCTGAACCATAGATTAAAATAATGAAGTTCAAAGAGACTAGTGGCTCTTTTACTTTCAACAAGTAAAGTCAACAAGTGTTCTTTTCCAACTAGAAAATGTTTTGAAGCATGAAGTAAGTAATTTGTAAGAGAGGAGGTATAGAAGAAAATAAAGAAGAACGAGTACCAAATGTATTTTAAAAGGTAACAATCGTAATTTTAACCCTGAGTTTTTCCTAATTAGTAGAAAATTAACGAAAAATATGAATCGTATGACTTTATCCCTCCATAATATAAAGGATAGGTAAGGATAGGTAAGGATATGATCCAAATTCTTTGTGGAATCGATTCTTTGGGAAACACACATTTTGCATGTACATAGGGTTACACAGAACATTGAGGACGGTACGATAATGCAATCGGTATAGGCGTAAACTTGTGTACACACCTGAAGTGACTGATGTTTCTAGATGAGTGAACCGAGCTGTATATCTTTTATAGCTCCATTCTTATGAACGTATTGTCCGTTGATTTATTTTATAATAGAAATTATATTCAGCATTTCTTATTAAATTATGTCTATTTAGTTGAGATAGAATCTTGAAATCTGTTATCAGATCATCATAAATCCTTTGTGAAAATCAATTAGTGCGAAATTTATTTTCTACCCCCAATACTACTATGTAGCCAGATTGTTTCCGATGCGAGAGTTATACCATATTCTCTAATACGAGGGTAGATTGAAAAGTTTCCGGAATGGGCAAGAGATGGCGCGCGTATCGTGAAATTGTTATGATGGTTGTCAAGGCTAACCTATTTTAGGAAAGCTGTCAAATTTTCAGACACGTGCGTCGTTCCGTTTATGTTTACTAGGATATCTTGTGAAGCAATTCAGGCACTTTTGCAAAAATGGATAAAAACGAATTTCGTGCAGTCATCAAACATTTCTGGATGGACGGGAAAACGGCGACGGAGATACGAGATATTTTGCAGAAAGTTCATGGCACATCCACACCTTCATTTTCGACTATTAGTTTCTGGGTGAGCGAGTTCAAACGTGGCCGTACGAGCACCAAGGATGAACCACGCAGTGGACGTCCAAAAACGGCCACAAATGAAGAAATGGTTGATAAAGTCCATGATCTCGTGTTAGCCGATCGACGAGTGAAGTTGCGCGAAATAGTAGAGACCACGGGCATCTCATATGAACGTGTGCAAAATATCGTGCACGAACATTTGGGCATGAGGAAGCTCTCGGCGCGATGGGTGCCGCGTTTGCTGACTATGGACAACAAGCGAAATCGTGTGACCACTTCGAAAGAGTGTTTGGCCTTGTTAAATCGTAATCCAACGGATTTTTTTCGCCGATTCGTGACCGTGGACGAAACATGGATCCACCACTACACACCAGAAACCAAGCAGCAGTCGAAACAGTGGATTTCTCCAGGCGAATCTGCTCCGAAGAAGGCAAAGACTGTCCCATCTGCTGGAAAGGTCATGGCCACCGTTTTTTGGGATTCGCAAGGTGTGATACACATCGACTTTTTGCAGAAGGGAAGAACTATCACGGGACAATACTACAGCGATTTATTGGATCAATTCAACGGCATTTTGAAGGAGAAACGGCCTCATTTGCAGCGAAAAAAAGTGCTCTTCCACCACGACAACGCGCCGGCCCATTCATCCCGAATCGCCAATGCTAAATTGGTTGAATTGGGCTACGAGGTGGTGCCGCATCCCCCGTACTCTCCAGACCTGGCCCCGTGCGACTTCTTTTTGTTCACAAACATGAAGACTTGGCTCGGAGGCAAGCGCTTTACGTCAAATGAGGAGGTCATCGCCGCCACTAAAGCTTATTTTGCAGAGTTCCCGAAATCATATTTTTCTGAAGGCTTAAAAAAGTTGGAGCTCCGCTGGGAAAAGTGTATCGCCCTGCAAGGATATTATGTTGAAAAATAAAAACAAAAACCTGTTCAATTACTGCGTTTTCTTGCCCATTCCGGAAACTTTTCAATCTACCCTCGTAATTATGCCTTCTTCATGTAAATTCTGTATTTAAAGACGAACAGATAACACGGACAGCTTTAGATTAATCTTACATGAAAAAGGAACAAAATCATTATTGAACAAATTGAATACTACTTCCGCTCCGCGACCTATCTGACTACATAATGGTCCAGAGATTTAAGAAACTATGCAGTATTGAGCCATTAAGGACAAGCTCGTTTCCTACGTGATGCAAAGCGAGCTATTGCTAAGCTGGTTCTGGCTTTTAAAACATAAAAGAAGGCTATTTCCTGCAAAATCTTTTTACCATAATTTCGAAAATTCTAATCAAGTCATCATTTTTACCACGCATAGGGTTTACATAGGGATATAAGATCATCAAGAAAATTCATAAACTTATCAAGCTATCAGTGACGGCTGGTGATAATTGAATTTGGGGGAGTGGGGTATCAACGTAAAAAAATATAAACTCACCTATATTTTATCGATGTTTTCATTTAAGTGCAATGATGATTTCTAGATAATGCAGAAGAGAAAGTTATATGCATAGAAGAAAAACATTCAAACGCAATCACACATAAAAAATTAAATTAAGAAAAAAAGAAGATACAAGTTCAATATTGAAACAAAAATTATTGTTTGTACACAAAAGCAAGTCTTTTTGGAAAATGAAATGTTCTATAATAAAAGAGTACCCGGCGGAGCAAAACGTCACTCTGTGGGACTTTTGAGAGTAAAAGATGAAACTGTCTTTATTCGATATCTTATAAATTAATTGTTCTACGACAGAAAGTTGGCCGAAAATTGTCATGTGCGTTAGTTATCTATCATCAGCAATACACCGTTATCAGAATAATCTTTTCATGTAGGTTTCGATATAAAGTTTATAGACGTTTCTCTAAAAGAATTTACAAAGCATTGAGTCCTGCCGCCTTTTTTAAACTTTGAATGTTCGTAACTCCGTATCAGAACGTTCAAAAATTAATGCATCTTAGAGTACTGTTGCTTTTATCAACTCACATCTCAGAAACGAAACCTTTAATCGAAAAAATCGTTTGTATAACATCTCAGAACGCAATCTTTCACTTTTAACGGTGTCACTTTTATATTTTTAGATATTACAATAATTTCGTAAAAAGATAAAATTTAATAACTACAATTTAAATTGTCTCAGCTCGTCATTTCTTAGAATGTGTGCTTTTGATCTTCTGTGGTATGTACGAAAGTACTAAAAGTGCAAGAACGTTAATAAAATTGGTCAGAATACCAAATGGGAATTCACAGTACCTTCGATTTTATCTTTTCAGTCATATTTTAACTAATGTTGCTAACTTCTACTTGTGTAAAACCTAGCAATCCAATCCAAGCACCATAACAGTCGTGGAATATAACCACAAATGAACCTTAAATTCAAATGCGGCTTAAATATGTTTCTTAAAATATCGATGTTTTGTTAAAAAATTAATTGAATGCAATCAGATGTAAAAATTACAAATTTGTAGAAGGACTTGGAATATGACATGAGGAACCATGGAATCGAAATGGAATCAAATCGAACACTCTTTTCGCATATATTTGTAATTTCCTTACCTTTCGTCAACTTAATCAATAAGAGTCAAGATACTTACCAAATTTTCAAAAAAAAACAGATAAAGCATGCTATAAATATAACTCATTTATTAGTCGAGTTTTGAATATTTTGCAATTTATATCCAATGAGGACTTACTTGCTATAGAGTAGCAGATAACCAACAGCTGAGCCTTGTAGCTTTACACTTATTCAGAAATTTAAAATTTTGTCTGAAGGATTATAAAATCTTTCTCAAGTTTTAGTGCAATGGTTTGACAAGAGAATGTTGATTAAAGAAGAAAAAACCGGCTTATAAAAAGAATTATACATACAAATGCATTTTTGTTTAGACCATTAAACATTATTAAAATTGTAGAATTCTTAAAAGAAAGATTGCAATCTGAAAAAAGATTTCATTTCTGCAAATTTGCGAATTTTTTATTATATCCGCTCTCTAAAAAACTGACAATAAGCTCTGTATAAAAGAAAATATTTAGTAGCGTAGCTTTATATCTATCATCTCTCATAGTTCTTTTCTTCACGTTTTAACTATGTTCAAGATACAGAAATTCTGTATAACAAGGGAAATGTACAGAAAGATATACTTTTTTATCTAAGAAAATAGTTTTTTACATCATACCATCTGCTGTAATAATTATAAGTTTTTTCCCGACGTTTAAGATCAATATCATCTAAATAAGTAAAATTCCAAAAAAATGCATTAGCAATAAATAAAATTCGCCAAAAATTTTTCTGGTATTACATCATATACTTTTTCCCAGTTTTTATTAAAATTTCTCCATTCAAACGTATTCGCAATTAAAAGAAATCTAAATTCAGAATTCTAGGTGGTCCTTTCGCAGGTGCTACACCTGCCGCGACGACTAATTAAAAGCTCTATAACTTGAAATTTAAATTTTTTAAGCATATAATTGTGATTACTTAATGCGTTATTTTAAATGAAGACTCTGTCGTTTAAATAATCAAAACGGAAAAAACAAATTTAAATAAATATCTGAAAATAACATACGCAGACACAATTTTATTCATTCTAATATTTATTATGTCACGTTCTTAATTGTAGTAATACTGAAAGCTTCCTTTGTTCTAATATATAGGACAATACGGGAGAATTTGTTAGATGCTTGTTAAATTACAAAACGTTTGTAGACAGTAAAATATGTACACTTAAGGAAATTATTTCCGCCACCATAAAGATAATTATTATTATTACCAGTAGCAAGTACCTGTACTTGTGTTCTATGTGCGTAATTGATTTATAATCGCACTTACATACAAATTTAATTAAGCTTTTATTAATATAAAAGAGCTTGTAATAATGTACTTTGAAATTTCAAAAATGTGGAAGTAATTTCCATAATTATAATATAATTTTAAGCTGTGAAGTTAGATGCATACAGCCTGAAGGACAATGAAGACTTATTAAACTGCACTTCTGAGCCTGAAGTCATACAAACAAATTAGGCCGATGAAAATTGTTTTTAAGTGTAAGGAAATTAGATTTAATCTAAAAATAAAATTAGAAATAAATAATTCTATATTACATTTAAATAAATAGTGGACATTAAAAAAAATTTTCTATTAGTTTGCCAATTTCTTTTCTTATATATATGAAGGATATATAAACAAACATTTCGCCAATAAATTTCTTTAATTATCTACTTGTTAGTTATTTGTAAGACAGGGAAATAATTTGGTTACATTTGTAATACAACTAAAATAACATTTTAGGAGAAAAAGAGTTCTCATTCTGTGCCAGCTTGCTTAAGAATGATAAATGGGTGTTAATTTTTTTGATCATAAAATTAATTATATCAAAATTTAGAAAAGTGTAAATATAATTTAAAATAAAGATGTTGGAGAGACGATCTTGGATTACTGTTAGATACAAGTGTACACAAGTGTTTTACATAATTTATTTTTTTATTAAATAATAATTATAGGTACGCAAACATAAAATAGGAAAATCTTTATAAATCAATTTAAAAAGTTACTATCTAGTATGTCAGGTTAATGGTAATCTCGTGACAAGACTTTAAAAGAATATTTTTATTACCCTAGAAACAAATGATAAAATAGAATTACTCAAGATTAATGGCGTAAAAGGTTCATGAAGTCAAATTATAATAATGCTAGACAATTTTTTGAGTCAATTGTACCATTTTTATGCTTTTTATTAACAGATAATCATGGAAAAATCATAATCGAATATGAAATTATAATATTAATTTTTAATATTGAAATTATTTCATTTAAATATATGTATATGAATATATATTGAGATGTCATGAATTCATCTCATTGAAAATTTATTGGACGATTTGATCGTAAACATAAAAATAATTATTTCATGCAATAAAATAAAATAAAGGATAGACATGCTAAGATGTTAGGTCTATTTAATCTAAAAGCTACATGTTAGGTCACAGATAGATTTATCAATTTTTAAAATAGAAATTAAGAAGGATAAATTTATGAAGACGTAACCTCAATTTATAGATATAAAAAGTCTGATTTATAAAAAGGATATCAATCATTTAGATTATTTTCATAGTAATCCATGTTTTATGCCACCCAAGTCACATATTAGGATGGTTTTTCCATATGTCTGGAAGATTTAATTTTCCTTATTAAATGTAAGTTCTACGATCGATAACATAGGAAGAATTTTTCTGTTTTGCATGAGACTGACTCCGTTTCGGGATCATATTTAACTAAAATGATGTAAATTAGGTCAATATTGTAATGACTACTCTAGCACAACAAACTTACAATCTTTTGTATACTAATAAAGAGCAATTATTTTAATGAAGGTTTCGGCTTTGCTGATATGCTTCAATTTTTCCAAATATTGATTCTTATATAACATTTGGTACCATTGTTTGAACTCGAACACTTGGAGGACTGTATGCTGGACAAGTTGACTATAATTTAACTTCATTTAAGTTGATTTTGATGAGGGATTTTGTATAAGCATCGTTGGGTCTATCAAATCGTAGAGAGGAATCTTTATTTATATTTTTCTTCTATTGTAGGGGTGTTCTTATGTAAATTTTATATGTATCAGTTGCATAGTGTAGTTATGTATTCATTTTGTAAAGGATAAAGCTGGATTTAATGAGTTTTGTTTATAATTAAGCTCTAATGAGATTCTTTCATCGTTAATCATTTTTGTTGATTTTCTCAGTTATGGTAAATTGTAGAATATAAGTGTCTGATATTGTTTTCATCGTTATTTTGCCAGCTACAATCCTATTTTTTAGAATTAAGATTAGTGTTAATTATAATCAGCTGTTTCGGTGATGTGACGTCATGAAAAGAATTCGTAATGCGGTTGTTTTTAAAAATTGACATAATCTTCATTTGTTTTGATAAATCATACATAAAGCCCAGCTAAAATTAACAAATTTAGTCGATAAAACGCATTTGGAGAATCCACGCTCAACTCGAGATTAAAAATCTGTAAAATAAGTGGGGTTATGTAACAACCATATGTTATATGTCAACAAATGGAAATTTGTTTACAAAAAGATTTACCTGGATATTTTAAAATAAAGAAGATTTATTTCGTTAATCAACAGTTGTATGGAATTGTGAACGATTTATTTATTAAACAAATTCAAGAAGGATTTATTATAATCAATAAGATAGATACTTAAAATAAGATTGAAGTGGATCTCGACGTACTTTATATACAAGGTTGGTCAAAATAAAAGGTTTTGATTTAATTTTTCAATAACAAAAATATAAAGACAATCTGAATAATTTCAGAATTCATTTTTCTCACTTTTAAAGTTGTTAAATAATAAAATTCTTACGAATAAAACAATTTAAATTTATTTATTAAAATTTAATTATCATAAGTTAAATTTATTTAAACATTTGTAAATATTTTTAATTAATAACTTTGATTGATGTCAGTTTGCTCAAATGGAGAACTGTTATAGCCCTATGTCAGGTTAATAACGACTAATTAACACATTCGAGAAAGCTCAGGGAACAATTTCCTATTTTACTTTACTGTTCTGTTCTAAACAACTTTTCTTTTATTTTTCTTTGAATTAGATTTTCTTTTATTCTCATTAATAAAAATAAAGTCTGTGTTTTCAATTTATGTATGTGTTTATTTGATGTGTTTACAAGCATCCATTTTTTTTTTCGTTTCACATATAGAGTTTAGCTTGCTGTTGTCCAGTTGCGGAAGTCCAAGTGTCTTGGTAGTAAGTTCTTTTTTTCCAGGTATAAGAATCAATAAGATTTTATTATTTCATTTATTTCATGCTCTATCGAATTAAACCTGAGTTAGCCAATTGGGAAAAAGGAAAAATATTGGGGTATTATTTTATTTTATTTTATTAAATTTCATCGCAGATATTTTATGACGCTGTCAACGTGAGGCAAGAATTTCTATATTTTATATTTTATATTTTATCATTACATCACCTCAATATGAATAATGTTACATTTAACATTTAAATATTTAAAACCAATGCAAATATTAAATTCAATTACAAAAACAATGATTAAACTTCACTCTAAGACGTAAAACAGGTAATTAAATCTTTAAAAACAAAATTAAAAACTAAGTTACCAAATTTAAATATCTAGTAGAGTAGATTATATCAACTTTCATCTATAGTTCTTTTCCTCACTTTTTTGTCCAAGACTGACAAATTCTACAAAACACGCATGCATCTATGCTATGCATCTATTGATATAATTCGCTAAAATTATATGCCACACGTTACACAATCCACACTGATAAAATAAACGTAAAATCTCTAATCGAATCCCAAGAAATTACCGCAATAGTAGATTGTTTTGCAAAACACAGAATGCCTACCTCTGTCTAAATTTGTTGTGTCCTACATTCTTTATATTTTGTATTAATAAGAAATATTACAAAGAAGACATATTAATTAAATAAAAACTAATCTGTAGAAAGAGCTATATTGCTTAGTATACTTTAGAAATTACTTATTCTGAATTTTCATTAGAAATCATTGCATTTAAATTAATAATGCATAATGTTGTTTACGCTTGCCAGTTAAATATTTAAAACCAATAAAATATTATTGAATTCAATTAGAAAAATAATGAATTAAATGATACTTTAAGACATTAAATATTTAAAACACAAAATTAAGCATGAATAGCCAATGGAACTGTTTTTCTTTAACAAAAAAATTCCAAAAATAAACTAAACTAGAAATGGCACTATCAGAAATTTAAAGCACAATTAAATTTCTAAAATTATTATTATTATTTGAATAAACAGGATTAGAAAACGTAATGTTTAAAGTGAGAGATACTTCTGGAACTATTAATTGATCTTTGATGTTTTTAATAACTAAATACAACTTTTAGTCTAAAGTACACTCGTTTAGAGAAAATCACAATTAATTAACATTACATGCTAATAAAGCTTCCGTCTATCGGTTTAACTCTCATTCTTGACCATTAATTAATAACGCTTTTATAATAGAATTAACAGTAAAACGGTTTTCTACGAATCTGTATACGATAATATTTATATATATATATTTACATTAAATTGATAAAAAAAATATCGAACACGTTATAGAAATATGTGTATAGAATTTTAATGATCGGTGCCTTTTGAAGAAAATACAATCAAGGATGTTGCAAAACGCTTATACTTTTATTTTCATACATATCAGATAGAATTGTTTGTTATTTATTGGAGGTATAAAATATCGTAATGTGACATTTAAGCAATTTGTCACAATGTCACACAAAAACTTTTTCTCATTCCATCTAGAAAATTTTCTCATTGTGTATTTCTTTTCATCTAATAAGGATATGCCATAAAATTACTAATAAATTACATGTCTGCGTGTGTGTCCAGGGCGTATCTAATAAATACCATCCATCCATGGTATATGTATCTTGCAAATTTTTTGACTTCAATAAAAGTAAATTAAAAATTTTAATGATGTTAATTACTATTATTAACTAGATTAGCGTAATTGACAAAAATTAGATATGCAATTAGTATGAATTGTTTTCTTCATTCAGGAATGGTACTTAAGATTATTTTCTTCATTGTACCAGAAAACAGATGGTCGTCTGTAAAAACCTTTAAATGTCATTTATATTTTATTTTCAATTAAGAGTGGCATCTACCTGAATAATAACACGGTCAAAGGTTTAAAGACTCCATTATAAGCAACCATATCCTCTTGTGATGATGCTCTGGGCCCACCACATGGAATTCCTAAAGGTATATTTCAGTGACTCATAGAACGGACAAAAAATTATCCATAATTTACTTTTATTGCCTTTGGCTCTTACACTGTCGAAAATGATGGCTTAATTTCGGGATTTCATTTTACTATTTTATTTAAATAGAAGAAACTGGTTGGCCGTGGTGAAACCCTTTTATTTAATAAACGTTTTTGGATGTGTGCTTTATTAGGAAAAAGAGAGGTTAGGTTGTATACTTACGCATGAAATGTAGGTGGATAGGAAAATTAAGAGTTTGTAGCTATAAATTTTTTATTAGGTATTTCGATTTAATGTTTGTAGTTTTCTTTAAAGGTTGCTTGTAGTTTTAGCATTTATTATTTATTGCAGTCATTAATTAATTTTAATATACCTCACTACCGATCAATGATTACTCTTTGCCTACTGGAATAATTAACGTATACATTAAGAGAAGGTAAATGTTTGGAAAAGAAATTAAATATACATTCAGAACATAGAACAGAAGATAATTCTTTACATGAAAAGCTACAATTAATTATAATGCATAGAAAAAATAAATGACATATAAAACATGTTTGGGAAAATACATCGTGTAATTATTATGTTTAAATGCAAGTACAACGTTTTCGTTGATTTTTTAAGCAAGTCCAAAATATCAGTTAATACCTAGGCTAGACGGAGAGACTAACAGGTTAAGGGTCAGAAACAATGATACCAAATGTGTTTCTGCATCTGTCACTTGAATTTCAGAAAATCTTTATGAAGAAATTCGGAACTCATCATGCTATAAATAGCAAACTGAAACTTTTAAACAACTGAATAAATCATAACAAATATATGTTAAATTCCAACAATTCATGCCTACAAAAGATAAACGGCAACCTAATAAAAGAAACACGAAAAATTATGATTAAAACAGTCTTATAAATAAAATAATAAAATGCTATAGCTGATTCCAAAATGATTAAATCCATCTTTGAAGCAGTTCCAGGAATTGTAGAACAATTTCATACTATCAACTAAACAGTATAACCTCGTATTTACAATAAACTGACCACAGAAAAAAATTAACTGTCCAATGTTAGAAAATGCTATAAAAGTGTCCAAAACGTGCATATGACAGACTAGGTATTTAAATTATTTTAATTGCATCGAGTCTTCCAGAATAAAATGCAGTTTTATTTTGAGAACAACTACAAAACTACAACTACTAACTGATGAGAGTTCGCTATTAAGGTTTATTTATGGAGAAGAAGTAGATGTAAACTAACCTAATGGGATTAAAGTACACTGATAAAAATAGTCAGGTTAAAGTAACCAAAAATAAGTTGCAGCAACCTGAAAATATGTACAAATAGTGACAACAATACCTGTGTGTAATACGAACTACATATGATTTTAGTAAAATATGTTTTTGGTTAAATTGACGCAATAAGGTTCAATCAATCACACTCCCATTATGGTAGAAACAACCGAAAAATGGTTACTCCCTGGTTTGACACAATTCGTGTTATGTAGAGCAGCGGTTCCCAACCTTTTTGGTTCGCGGACCGCCAAACGACGTAGGATTTGCTTGCGGACTGGTATGGTAAACAATTCAAAAAACCATCTCGCAAAATAAATCTTATAATAGTAAATTTACTTTTCACCGTACAAAAATAATCTAAAATAAATAAATATTTATTCTTTATGATAACAAAAGTCGGTTTTCGTACCGCGTTCGCTTCTCACATACCAAACCTCGAACGACCAAACCCGCCCGAAATCGACGGGTACCGAGAGACCGGAGTTTTTCTCGTGCCGGCAAACTAAGAAACGATCGCAGGTCGGGCTGCGGCACCGAAGACCATAACCAAAGACACATAGGACGGTCCATCGTTCAAAACCAGAATAAAATATCTCGACAGGGAGCGGAGATATAACCGAAAAGGTAGAGTGGCAAGTGGGTTTCGGGAACGGCAGTCAAAAATGGGAATGGGTTTAAACGACCCAGGAGACAATCATATAAGACCTCCAGAAGTAGTTTCTACTTAGGAGTCTGATTAGGCTGATGCCGACGATATTACTTTAGCACGATTCTCGTGTGAAAACAAATAAATAAATTCGAGTTTTTCGGCTGTAACCATTTTCTTGTGGTGTTGCACAGCATTTGAAAGAGAAATATTTTGAGATTGTCCGTTGTTTGACGCCAACATAGTCGTTTTGGCTCCTATAGTCTGCGAAATATCGCTTTTCAAAAACGGGCGGAGAGGGCTAGAGATAGGGAAAAACCAATAGATGTACCGCTCGCTCGTAGCAGGCCGCACGATATCGAATGCCGCCAACAGATGTTAACCCCCCCCCCCCCCCAAAAAACCACATGTCATCAGTAGTCCCCAACGCAGGAAGAGTGTCGGCAAAAAACTTTTCCGGTGAAAACTATTGCGGTACTGCTATGGTAAAGATTCCGCAGTCAGATTTTCGCTACAACCTCTCGTAATGCGGGGGTAATTTTTTGCCGCCTCCGCCTAAATGGTTTACCGGAGACGGCCGAGACTTTAAATCTGAGGCTGCAACCCCCTCATCCACACACAAAAAAAGGCCTGGATTGAAGTAAGGTTACTCTGCTTAGTTTAAGTTTACTCTTGGTCAACTCCGATAAACCATTTGACCCTACGTTAGCCCCAGGATAACACGAATTAAAAAAATTCTTTCAGTAGAATTTTGAAAACTTATGTTATTTCTCTGTGGACCGGCAAAGATTTCTGACGGACCGGCACCGGTCCGCGGACCGGCGGTTGTGAAACGCTGATGTAGAGCATACACGGTGCTGTAATTTATTGCATAAACAAGCAAGTTGAGCTCGGACTAGTTTGTGTAATAAAATTTAATAAATTTTATTTTGTTTTATAAAAGTATCGTATTTCTTTAAAACGTGTGTAATAAAAGGAAAGAAATGATTATTGAGTTCATAATAAAAGGTCGGCTAAATTCTCTTTCTTTAATTAGTATTATGCAGCCAATAATGTCTTTTAAAACTTATCAAAAAGTAAATACTACCCTTTCGAAGGGTAAAAGATCTAACCATAACGTTTGGTGCACTTTACCTATTTATATAGTAGCTTGAATCAATAAGTTAAGCTATTTTAGTTTGACTTGTAAGTTAAAATAGCCAACTGTACATGTAGATTTAACCCAAGTAAGATAGCGGCTGATTTTACTAGAACCCGGGTAAAATCTACCAAAAACCGTTTAACTATAAATAGATAGTTCACTTAGCAAATCAGTTGTTTATTCTGACCTTGGTTTTTAGTTAACGTTGCTAAAATCAGGTTAGAACAATAAAAAATTAGTCTACTATAATATAGTCATCATATTTTATTATCATTTTTCTCAGTGTATGTGACGTCATTTTAGTACACGATTCGTCGAACTTTCACTTACTTAACCCTACGCCTACACGTTGCGCTCTTACGTAAATATTTTATTTTGATTGCTATACAACAGCAGGGTGAATTTCGTGCGTGATATCTACGATTGAGATTTCGAGCCTTCCACGGATTTAACGTCTCTTTATCTAACTATGTCATTTACGCCAAAGTGTCGTGTGAAACGAAATGTTTAAACGACGCACAAAAAATTAATTATTAAAATGTGTATAAGACAACCCTGGAAACTAATCTTACTGCACTAATCGCAGCAGAAGCTGCCCGAGTATGGTATCGCTCTACGTACAAAAAAATACAGGATTGAATAGGTTTTGTTATAACAAGAAAAAACCAAAGGCCGTAAAAAATTTATAGATGATGTTGACGAGTTAATTCAGAGACATTATACGAATAAAAGTTCATCAGTTTTTTTTTAGAACTGAAGTTCCAAATAGTCACGTAAAGAAATCAGAACAATCTTCTTAATCACACTCATGCTATACTCACAAAACTTTCTAATAAAGAATGATAACTAGAAACGCGCATTTTAGATAAGCATAAAACCACTATTTCAATCCAGGGAAGCTATCCAAATTGCAATAGTACAATGTATCACAAGTGGGCGTTTGAAAATGGTGGGGTTGGAGTATATAATCAACGTGAATTTAAAAAAAATTGTCAAAGGCGTAGCAATTTATATATAACAGCTTTCGTATTTGTAAATATGTCCTAGAACTTGTAGCGACAGCGCTTATGAAAGATGGGGTAATCAAGGGTTGTAAAATGCATATCTCTAATCATAACAAAAGAACCTGAGTTACTGACCGATAGTTAACCCTTAATTTCAATAATCTAATAAATTATTTTGAAGAATTTATATATGATTCAATAACATTGACATGGCTTTCTACATATTTGTTTATATTTACAAATATTAAAAAGTCTTTAGGGTCACAACTACCAGTAGACATGCACACGAACATTGTGTGATTTAAAAAATACTCCGCTCAAAGGTTGTTGATTAATTCTTTGATATCTACGCTCATATAGTAGATGCGTCACCAAGTAGATGCTAAATAGCGTCTGTTATTTTAGATTTTTGTATCCATTGGTCGTAATGACGAAAATATCTATATTCAATATTTTCTTTTTAAAAATAAAAATGGTTTCATTCTGAGACTTCCTATTTTAGTTATAACTAAAAGTAAATAAAAAATATAAAAGAGAGTAGATAATCTACTGTCATCTACGAAAGCACTTTTAAGTTGTAGATGTAGGAGTGTAGCTATATGTTTTGAAAGAAGTTGAATTCTTTCAAAAAAATGGTTCAAAATCTGAATGTTTGATTGAACGGTAGTCAATAAATAGCTTTACACGCACATCATCTAGTACTCATATCCTGAAAATGGTTAAAAAGAATTACATTTAGTATCTTTTTTTAAGGAAAAACGATTTAAATTAGTACAATCTACTTTTAAAATCATGTATAATGTGGTTTAGTGCCGACAAGATTTCATAGCACAAATAGACGGAGCGGTGTAATAATAATCCCAAGTCGCTGCTACCCCAAGTTTGATTCTAGCTGACATACAACTATTTTCTTAGGTTTTCTTTACAAAACAAAATCTAAAATGACAATAATTTAATATATTCCACATAATTTTAATATATTGCCTTTCAAAACTGTAATTCTGATCAATATTGCATACAACTTTCACACAGATTAAATAAAAATGTACATAGACGTTACTTTATTTATTTAATTGTTTTTCTTTGTTTATTTTTCAAGTTATTTTTGTTGTTTTACTAAACGTATTGTATTACTGAGCTTATTAAAATTTTTCGCGTTCTCTCTTGCATTTTACTGTCCTGGTTAATTTGGTAAAATAAATGCTCAAGTTACATAGTAATTGAATCGGGGGTGCGATATATACCATCTTTTGTACAAGATTTCGCAAATTTAATAATTTTTGCCAATTAAGTACCTATACAAGTCATCAGTGCAAAATGATCATCATTTTTACTTAACCTGCTTGTTAGTCGTATGCTACATAATGGATCAGTTTGTCTATTTTTAAATGCAATTTATTAACATTTTCGAGAAGAAAAAATCTTATTTGAGATTGTGTAAACAATTTAAGAGAAAACCAAACCAGAGGTGCTAGCGACTTGCGATTATTATTATCACCCCGCTTCGGCTAACCGTCATAGTCAAACCATTTGAGAATACATAACCAATTAGGATCAAAGCGTAAGACACGACGATGTCCTATCTCTTAAGCTTTTCAGAAATATACTAGAAGATGCCTTCAAAAAATTTCAATGACCGGGGTAAAGGCATAAGTACCTATAAATTAAGAACAATTATAAACCTAAAACTTGAAAGCATGATAAGGAAATTGCAAACATTGACTCAAAAAGTAAAAAGAGACGATGGTAGAAACATACAACTTAAAAGAAACGGATAGTGATAGTGAGGGAAAGATCATAGAAATATTTCGTGAATGGTAAAAGTTTGAAAAAACTAATCTAGACCTTAACAGCAATAATATACTGCTCTATAAGAGCTAATATTTACCATTTTTATCGTGAAGATTTTTAAATATTTTTCGTGCTTAAGTATAATAAGTTTAGTGATTAAAACATTTTGGATATCCAATAAATCGAACGTCTTATATACTACGGATTTGAGGGTGAGAAATATATTCCTCCCACACTACGTGCAGATTTTTATGTGCATGTTGGTTGATATGCAAATTTTGTATTATTTCTTCTTTTCATATTATGAAGTTCTTGCAAGAATTTTTATGTGAAGCAAACGACTTAACTTACTATGTGGTCTGGAACTCAGGAAATAGCCGTTACCATTAAAGCTTAGCGATACTCGCATAGTTATGTGAAGAAATGTCACTTTTACTTTTTCGCACGCAAGAGGTATTGCAGCTTGCAATGTTTATCTAATTTAAGCCTAGTTATTAGTAATTACCGATGCATAATTGTACGTCAATACTATTAACAAAAGGTATTAGAAATGCATTACCGTGTGCACATGTAGTGCATTACGCTATAAATAAGCATTAATGACAGGTATGTAAAACAGTTGTAAGTTCGCCTCTATTCCCAGTGTTTTAATTAAGTATATCGTTAAAAAAGCAGACATGTGTGTGTGTGAGTGTGCGTATGTATACGTCCGTATACGTATACGTAGCGTCCACCAACCGACCACGGTGTTTAATGACAGTTGGTCAGTTCTTCACTATTGAAGTATTCCTTCCTTATTTAACACAGTCGCGAATAACGCCACGAAGTAGTATGTAACACCAGTTTACAATAAGCTATTGTATTTACATGAACATGTCTATCTGTAAGTCATATTATTGCCATTTGCACAAGGCATGCGGATTTTTATCTCCGTCTCGTAAAGTACTGGTAATGGGAAAATAAAGGATAAAAAGTTAACGTGCTTTATGTTTTATTTAACAACTTCTACGTGTGTGGTCTACGGCACGCGATATACTACCGAACTGTGTTGTTGATTTAGTCGTTCTTTGTACAAAGACGATGAGTCTTTAAAAATACTACGCCAAAGTCGCGCACTCTGTTCGTTCAACCCATTAAAGTCGCAGCAGTAATGTACAATTCGCTCTGCAAAACTGTTAAAACTTTTCACATCCGCACAACGTAGGTACTACACGCACACGCACATTTCTGATTCTTGTTACATTACGTGTTACGTAATGAGGTGTCGCCTTAAATCAATGCTTACATCGATATTGTTTTAAAATTTCTTACGATATAGTAAGTTCTGTATATTATGTATAATTTATATATTTTAGATGTTTCCTGAGTTGAGCCATTGCTTTTCTTCATTTATCTTCATTTTCTTATCTATTTATGTAGACAAATATTTGGCTGTTTTTAGAATTCTTGTTTCATGTAATTGTTTGAAACAAAAGGAATTCGTATAATTAAAAGACTGGGTTTAATATTACTACTGATTGGAGGTATAGACATAATACCTTACTTTATGGTTCAAGACTTTTATGACGAATAAGATTTATCTCAGGTTTTCCAATTAGTTTACAATAGATACGCTGGTTTTGAAAATCATTTAGTAACACCATCGTGCTAAAACCGCGCTATTTTCAAGACTATTTAATTTTAATAGATATTATTACTGTCATAATATTGTCTCACGTCTTGAAGATTGTTGATTTGATTTTAATTGTTTCTAATTAATCTTGTGTTTTCTTTTTTAACTGATGTCTGAGATTGATTAAATTGTCTAAACGAGCTATCGGTCCAGCTGGCCTACCGGTGAATGTGTCCGTTGCTCTATTCTGAACTATAGCGCATATGAAGTTTACTTATCAACGCAATCTTGGGCAATTCTAAGTGGTAGGTCTATTTTTATTTGTTTCGGAGATAAAGAGCTCTTATTTTTTTGAAGGGTATCCATGATTCACGAAAAATTTGCATGGAACCGCAACCTATATCTTGCCCAATCAAACAAACAAACTCATTGGCACCTATTTGGAAGATGTTACGTTAATAAGATGAAGGGACATGTGGCTTCAAATGAATGGTGCGACACCACATCTCCGAAATGCCGGAATTTCGTAAATATCAATTGCCTAAGCTGGATTGATCGTGATGAACCGGTTGCATGGCCAGCTAATACTGCCCAAGAAATACGCGAAAACAAGCGCGAAATAGGAAGGGTCACTGTATCTGTTGACTAGCGAACGCAAGCTTGTAGACAGGCGGGGGCAAAAGAAATGTTGCAAAAGAATGTCACAGCCCTATATTTCCAAAACAAATAAAAATCGACCTACCATTTTTGTGTTTTTTTACTCTTAGAATTGAACCTACTTTACACTCCCGAAGCTTGAACATAACAATCGGAACACCTTGTATATACGAGACTGGCCTTTTTGTGAAAATATTCGTCATTCTACTCTACTATGGTGTATAATAATATCTACTGAACAAAATCATTCTCGGCCGACATGAGACATAAGGAAATATTTTCCTGTACAGGGTCTGAACTAATATTTTTGAATTTCATTACAGACAACCAACATCTGAGATCAATCGACAGAATCAAAACATCTTTTCCGAATTCAGACTCGAACTTATGTTGACTCAGGACGGTAACCTGAGTAAGCTTCATATACCCTTTCAAAAACAAAGATGGCGGATATCTTTATCGCTAGGTCAGCTGAACCGACTAACCAAGTATTAAATTACTTTAGGAATGAAGGGAAATTACGCCTCAACCGTAATGCCTAATGTTTCATTTATTATCTGGGATTGACGACCTGGAGCATGCCAGGAGGTTCAGTAGGAGTGATAACTATTGTCATTACTTCATCTTGCACATAAGAAGGAATTCATTCGTAAAAAATATTTTTAGTAAGCCATGGAGCTGCTATTCTAGCTTCATTCATGTTTGATCAGTTAACTCTATTGAAATAACAATCTGACTTATTAAATGTCATTCACTACAGGACAGCATACTACACTACTTTGAAAATTGTCAAAGAATTCTTTTTGACGAAGAGACAGTGAGTTATCTTCATTACCACGATCAGTTTGAATATTGGGAGACCAGAAATTTACTGCCTTTCTTCTTCCTTCTTATAAGATCTTCTCAGATACGTATATGAATCACCGTGTGCTAATAGTATATTACGATACGAGACCGGTAAGTGCTTTATAACAGACAGAGAAAAAGTCTTTTTTCCAATTTTCGATATCTGTTCTAAACACTTAACGATATAAAAAATATTTTTAGTAAGCCATGGAACTGCTATGCTAGCTTCATTCATGTTTGATCAGTTAACTCTATTGAAATAACAATCTGACTTATTAAATGCCATTCATTACAGGACAGCATACTACACTACTTTGAAAATTGTCAAAGAATTCTTTTTGACGAAGAGACAATGAGTTATCTTCATTACCATGATCAGTTTGAATAGTGGGAGACCAGAAATTTACTGCTTTTTTTCTTCCTTATAAGTAGTATAAATAATAACCATACATTTTAAAAAATTGCATTTATTAATTTAACAAAAATGCCATTAAAAGTTCGTGAGTAAAACAGTTTGACAGTAAACGAATTGATATCTTTTTGGTACAATTAAACATGCCTTTCAATTTGAGCAGTATATTTGAATGCTACCAATAGAAAGGTTTTGTTAAAAAGAGGGGGTAATTGTAGGCGGTTTTAATTACTGTCTGTTCGGCGGCCGCAGTGTAGCAACCGGCAACGAACAAAAACAAGTCGGTAGCGCAAAAAGTTATTATATAATCTTTTAGCAATTATGAACATGAAAAATTGGCAATAAAGCTATTCCTTCATTACATTGGCCAAAGCGTCGAGGCAAAATTTTTTTATAAGTGATAGCAGTTGACAGTAAAGTTAATCACTTTCTTGGTGAAAAAATGATAAAATCAACGAAAGGACATTCCAAAATACGTTCATATATGTATGGACTTAGAATGGACTAAAACTGTATGTCCATAGGATATCTAGTGTTATATAGGTCAGTTCCAAGTTTCTAAAAGTTAAGAATCTTTGAACCATGCGAGTTGCTTCTAAAATCGAAGTTGAAGCAGTCGATGTTCTTGAGAAAGTTCTTAATAATCTGAAACGTATATGCAGAGCATTCTACTAAAAGTCTTTGGATACATTAAAACTAAGCAGTCTTACTAATTGATTGTTTATGAATCTACTACATATAACTGTGTATGATTTCTTAACATGTATAATAGTCGATTTGATAGGTTAGTTAGAGTAGATCACTACCCTTTATAGCCCGACATAGATATAAAAAAACGGCATGTAGTGATTAAAATAAAACCTTTTCGCAAATTTGACAAACAGGGTTAACATAAAGAATCTCTCTTCTAATAAATCTATTACAATTTCAGGCTTCGACAAAGTCGTATACTGAGTTGTCCGTCAGATATGGTGTAAATGCTGTAAATTCCTAGAAAACTGAAGCATACATTTTGGGATACAGAAGTATACTCAATTTATCGATACTTTTTAAATCTTACCTTTTTTGTAAAAAATTGTCATTTATTCTCTCAAATATAAATCAGCAATATATTCTGAAAGCTGCGATATATCACTTCAATGAATCAGGCAATGATTTCCTAAAACCAGTTTGTACTTCTATAGCTAAAGAAGGGAGTGTATTATTTTTAAGATCTCATTAAAATCGTTTTGGGTGTCTTTTTAGTTAAAATACTGTGTTGTTAAATATTCCTTTTTTAGCATTTTGATCAGAAGGGAAGTAGTCGATAAAAAATTTCTCTAATACATGTCTCCTTTTCTAAAAAATAAATAAGTACTCGAAATATCCTTATTTTTGATTACACGTTCATATTAGTCGTTATAAGAAATTCTGTTTAGTCATATAACTTTACTTAACCGAGTAATAACACAAAAACTGTCACTTTTGCAGTTTATTGAAATGAAAACTCCCTAATTTGGAATTAATGGGATTAGTGGTTTATGCAAGACGGCGCTCAACATCATTGCACATCTGAAATTTTGAAACGTATTGTTGAAACGTTTGGAGAAATAATTGCTTGGTTTTAATGCAGATAGATGGGCAGGGGGTGGGATTGTGTTAAGGCTAAAATTTATCAAATCATATCAAATATTTGAGACAACTCGAAGAAGCTGTTAGAGAGGCATTTCGCTTATCCATGAAAACATAAAACAAAGTGTATCCAGTTGCCTAATTTGCAAGTTTGAAAACGAGACCCTGTTATAAGCATCCGATTAAAAATTTTTCTGCATTTTAAATAATTTTTATTAAGCATATCGTCGGCTTCACATGAAACGTGCATAAGTCCGAAAAACCTGTTTACAAGAAAAGTAACATTTTTCATGTTGCCAGTCAATACTTTTGCACTTGTGCCTGATTTTATTTTTGCTATTTAAACGACTTCTACTAATTATTTTCCCAATTTCTAATATTTATTTTATAGAAAAAGTAATAATTAACCAGATGACGTTAAAATCTCAATTTTTTCAATTTTGGCACTTACGCCCTTTTCATATGAAGCCGACGATATTGTATATTTATGTACAAACAAAATATAAACAAAATATAAGAATTATCTGTAAACAACATAACTCTAATAATTAGATTACTTAAAAAGGCTTTTCTTAAATGCATTTACTTCTGCAAATGATTTTATTAATTTTTCCTTATCAATTTCGTACACTATTTTATTTTCTATGCTAATAAAGGGCTAGATTTGATCATCTTTGTTGTCACGTAGTATAGTGTAAATAGTCTTTAATGAGTATTCATTTCGAAAATGATTTTTCACCGGAACAAACAAATTTTTTATTTAGTACATAACTAAGCACAAAACTGTACCATCCAAATCTGCAGGTGACAGCAGTTAGAAAAATGGCAACATTTGGTAGTTAGTTTTTTCTTGAGTCTCTTTGCTGAATCTTTTTGTTTGATTACCACTTAAATATTCTGGCTTCTTAGACATTCTTTTTTTAAGTAGAAACTGTAAAATAAACTTAAAAAATCCACATAACCTTTTTAACAATGCAGGAATAAAAATGATATTGGATAAGGTGCACTTCATTCTCCCGCATGGAAATGAACTTCAATATATTAATGTGTATCGTAACAACGACATCTAATAAACTGTGGTAAACAATGACCAGTTACAGAATTGTTTATTTTGAGTGCGTTTTGAAGAACTTCGCAATTATTCTTTAAAATATTATATTAAAATACACTCTATAAGTTATTTAATTTTTTCTACTCTATATAATGGGAGCTGAAATCCTTGAACGAGTTCGTGTTATATAGTATCATAAAATTAACATTATTTCTTATTCATTCTGTTAACGCAAAATTCTAAATAATCAATTAACATAATATAAAAAAATTTGATCGTGTGGGAGCCTCTTTCTTTGCCCCCCACATTGGAGGGGTTGCAGGGTTGGTTGTTACGCCACTGAGTGTATCAATGATTTTTTTGCCATGTGATTATCAGCAAATGAAAACATTTTAAAAACTTTTCTAAATATAATCAATGAAGTATTGAATTCTAAACGTTTGTTGGACGAAAAACGACAGATTTCTTTTATTAAAAATATTTTAGATTTAATATTATATAGATGTTGAACTTATTATTGAATGTTATTTAAATATTGTTATTTATTGTATGCTTTTAATATAATGTATTCGATATATGTAATATGAATATATCCCATTAATATTCTAGAAAAATAAAACATAAGAATAAAACAAAAAGAAACTCATTTTTCTTTGGTTTACTCTCATGAAAATGTATCATGTATGTATGTTCGTATCATGGAAACGTAGAACACAATGTTATGTCAATAATGTTATACAAAACAACTAAAAATAATTAAAATAAAATTAAAAAATTATTACCATTACATGTTCTGCAAAACAAACAGCCACGTGTGATAATCACTTTCACCAACGTCTTTTAACACGCCTTATGTATGACTTACAGGCAAACGTCAATTGCCGAAAGCATCCCAAACTAATTAAACAGAAGCACCAGACATTACCGATTTAAGAAAACAAAACGTTTAAACACATTTTAAAAATGAAATGAGATTTTCAAACATTTTCGCAGATTTTACATTATACAGTGCTATTTATTTACTATGCAATATATATTTAAATCGGATAAAATAGCGTGCTTTATAATTGGTTTCATATGTATTCACAATGCTTTTACTTGATTATTTTCAAATGTAATATAGAGTATTACATTTTAATTTAAGGAGGATACAGCGAAATGTAAAAATGTAGAGAATGACGTGAAATTTAAACCTCGAGTTCTTTGACACTTATTCTATTCGGTAACTTTTTTTTATAATCTTCTTGTGTACCATTACCGAGAAAAATGGAAAGTAAAATCCAGAATTTAACATGGGCTCTTATGGAGACCATCTAACCTTTAGCAGTTTTAACGAAAAATTATGATGAAGAAATGTAGGGAATCTGATAAAAAACTAAAATGACATACTCTCATATTCGAAGAACAATGCTGCCCAATATTTTTGAAATCTTGTATCTAGTTAATGCACAATAATAATTTAAAGTAAACAAAGCAAGAATTTTTCACGACATATGTGGAAAGACAGCGGAGATGTGACAACACCTCATAGCGCGCGAATTCAAATAACAGAACAGCAAGATGACATATAATGACTGTTATAATAATCTATATTTTATTGTATTAACTAATAATCATATATTTTACTAATCAAATTATGTTGAACAATTCAGTCTTCTGTGTTAATAATATCAGAATACAAATGTTAATTTGACGGAAATATTGTATAATGTAAAATTACCTTTTGCAATGTGATGAATACAATTTATCATCACAATCAGAATATCCACGAAATCAGTAGGTAATACAAACACACTAATTTTAAAAATATATGTATTAAACCTCAACAACTTTTTATATATTTCTTGTATCTGCTTAGCAGATTGTAATCTTTAGACTATACAAAAGTTAAAAAATAGAATATTCCCATCTGTAATTGCATACAAAATTACAAAACATTCAACATGTTTCCACTTATATTTTGGGATTGACATTTGGAGGTTAGGATGTCAACTCAATCGAAAGCTGAAACCTAACACTGCTACCAACAAAATCGATTGATTTCTTTGAGGTGTTGCCACGATTCTTAACCTATTTACATTTATATTTACACTTTCAACAATTAAACAAATGCACTCCAATCGACTTAAATTATTTTAATATATACAAATAATTAATAAATGCATTATAGGCATTCATAATAAAATGATTTTGTTCAGTTTTAAGAATGTTAATTTATTTTTTTATCGATTGGTATTTCTTGTTAGAGCCTATGTAAAAGCATAGGAGATATCCCCTTGCCCTTCACCCCGCAAAGATCCGCTGTAACCTCCTTAATAGTGCTGTATAGTTAAACATTGCCTAACTGTGTAATATTTACATACTCTACATAATATATAGTAAATTGGAAACTAAATTTAGCCTAAACCTTAAATCTTTCAAAATGCACGTTAAATATTTATAAAATATGAAGATTTAAATGTAAACTTCTAGCTAGTGAATGCTAATGCTAATTTTTTATATATTTGTTCAAATATACATGAAATTCAAATATGAAGTATTTATTGTAAAATAAAAAATATTTTTTATATTGAAAAGCACTTACATTTAAATTACAAGTACTAGGGATAATACATACGCCTATAGCACTGGCCTTGTGCCTATGCGTTTGTCCACATTAAAAACTCTTCACTGGCACAAAGAAATGGCCACATGACAATGGTGACGGGTGTAATTGACCTTGTAAAATCTAATCCTAGGATTAAAAGTACTTTTAATTCTAGCAAAAGAAGTTGCAACAAATACAATTAATACAGCTGAAACTGCATCAAACACACCCTAATTCCAAAAATATATACATATACGAGAGTTATGTATTTCTCCATGTCTACTTTCTTTTGTAGAAAGAAAATATGTATTTATGCAAATGACTTTTTTTTGCAGAAATCAAGTTGTAAATATATTTTTCCTATCTAACAAAATAAAACGTTTTAATGGTTTACATAAATATGCTAAATGTTAATAGATAATCGATAAATCGATACTTTTCCAACGTCTTTATAAATTCTAAACAGACATTAAAAGCCAATTTTAGAATAAACACTCTTTTGAAGTTCACCACACGAACACAGATATCTAAACATTAAATTATATAAAAACCGAGTTGTTGTTTTAAAATCATTACAAATTAGTTGTAAGATCCATAAAGCATTATGTAATCACTTTTTCCGTATTCACTACACGCACGTCGATTTCAGTATAATGTAGGTACTTGGATTATAAAAGGACACTTTGATCGGTTGTCTTGCATTGATTGACGATTGATTTAGTATCCATATTTAAATATTAATGTTATACTATTGACCAAATTAGGAGCGGATATGTAGTTAGTGGTTTCTAATATAGGTAACTACATTCTTTAGATTACAAAAGTATAAAATTGTTTCATATAAAAAAATTATGTGATGACTTTTTAAAAGTCATTAGCACAGTAGAATCTAATCTGTTCGACTATTTCCTGAAGATAAATTACACATTTTAATCGATTAACAGCTGCTACCTTTTAAAGTTTCTTTTCCTGTATGTCTATCACTGACTAGTATATGAGTTTTTTCACGGTATCCATCAGACAGCATTCATTAGCATTCATCTTATATATATACATACATACATACTAATAGTAGGAGCTGTATCTACAAAACGTTTAGTACCTGAAAGTCTTTTTGATATCGCTTCTATACTACAACCGACATTCCAGTTCAATTAAACAACAATTTGAACTATTTACCGACACGTAACCTAAAACGTAAACGTCGTCATAAACGTCCGAGACAGTAATCAACCATACAAAATGTTCTACTTGGAATTTGCCAGTCTTCAGCATAATTACGTTGACTGAAAACGCTTCATTACTTTATTGGCTATATTAGTCAACATCTGCTATGGTTTATACGATTTACCTTTGTGGTCGATATACATTACTTTATGAACTGTAAATTATGGTGTACGATAATCGGCGTTACGTTTCTATAAATGCTGTGCACTTTTCCATTTGGTTTTCAATACCATACAAAGTGTAAACAGTTATTATGTGAACTGGTTGTGAAAGAGTTGTAAAATCAATTTCATGTATGTAATAGATTGATTTTTCAGACCGATTGAAATCAATCTTCAGTTTGATTTATTTGAATCTCGTTAAAACCTTTTACTCAATTGAATTCTTTGAGACGGTACAACCAAAAAATATAGAAAACTCTAAGACTCATGCCGTTTCATTAACTGAAACCATTAGAAAAGAAACCAAAACCACAAAGAATTACAAAACCTTGTCTTAACGTCATGGTTATCTTCTATGTTATACTAATAAGCAATAACTTTCTACCATTTACATGTCAGACCTATTGTTACCACATTTTAAATTTGAAAGGTATAATAACTCATGAGAAAAATAATATTTTGAGTTATTACAGTGGAAGAAGGATTATATCTACATATATTACAATGATTTACAGTTTGAAATTAGTTTTATTTTATATAAACTTATTCATGATCAGTCGATGTTACTACTTAGTATTCACATTTTGACTTCTATCATTTTGTATTGTTCATTTGCACTCTGATTTGCTGCTATCAACCATTCGAGATAATTACGTAATCAAATATAGTTTGATGATGCACAAGATATTTATACTTTCTAGAAACCCTACAACCTGCAACTTTCTCAAAAATTGTATTGAAAGAAAAATCTTTCAAAGAAGTTTTTAAGAAAAGTACGATAAATTATTATTGGTAAACAGATAATATTTACTATCCCATAGGACTTGATTGGTCTATTATATGGCCCCATTTGATAAAATACTACGTTTTTCACAGTCAAAGCTTCCTATAGAAATTAAAATATTTAATTTTTGTTCCGAATTCGTGAAAAGCTATATAAAAACCCATGTTGCTCGTTACATCATTACGTGAACGTTACATGCACGCAACTAATGAAATAATCAAATTACAACAAAATAAAAACAGTTGACCTCTAGCAGGGCAACCAAGAAATTTTATCATTTTTTCATTTTTGACTCTTTTTACTTCAATGAATAGTACACACGTTCACTACTAATCTTTCCCCCCATACGTAAACGAATTTTCACAAACAAGTGAGATAGACCTTTGTGGTTTTTACAAGAAGGTCTGCAAGATTTACCGAAAAACATTATAGCAGAATTTAAGAAAAACGTGTGGTTGAACATGGTTTTCTTTCATAGGGGGGGGGGGGTTCGGTCTATCTCGATTAAGCTTTTTCGCATAAATAGATAGGTCGTAGGAGACAAATTAATTGGCCTGTCAGATTTCCCGATTTGACGACTATGGGATTTTGATGATAGTACGTAAAATCTTAGACACATCGTACACGCTGCCACCTGATATGTTATGAAAGAAGAGAGTATCGATCTATCTTGATCCAGCCTTTCTGCATAAATGGATATATCAAAGAGGACCAACTATCTGGTCTGTCAGGTCCCTTGATTTAACCAATATGAATTGTTTTATGGAGATACGTAAAATCTTAGGTACAGCATACACGCTACCACGAGATATGATATAAAAAAGGCATTATGAAAGTTTTTCGAAGTGTTACACCAGCGACTTTGGTAAATGTCAGTCAAAACATTTATTCTCCTATAATTGTGCATAAATCAAACTAGAAGCCATTTGGAACAATTTCTTTAAGCCAGGTTAATAATCAATAAATGTAATAGTTTAATAAAAAAATTTAAAAAAAACATAATTTGACAACGTCGCATTTGACGAGGAAAATATTTTAGGCTAGGGTCTTAATAAAAGTCTTAAGTTTTGGCAAAATTTACACAATGTTTCATTTGAAAAACTCAACTAAAAAGTAAAAAAAAAAATAAAAAATATACAAATTGGCGACACCGCAACGGATTAAAAAATAGTGTTGATATAGAAAACAGTTCTGGGAGCAATATACAGAAAAAAGTGTAATTGATTTTGTCACACTTTTCTTAACCTTACAATTTAAAATATTTACCTTTGACAACCAAGAAGATTTTAGGAGGTTAAATCAAGGTTTAATAGACATCGAAGAATTACGCATTAAATGGATACCCTGAATAAGGTTTTAGAAAATGTGGTTTGTGTTTTACAAAAAGTCAATACTCAAAAAATATAAAAATTCTAAAATAGTAGAGATAAAAATCAACCCAAAATAGCAAAAATAGTTATTTCTGTATTATGACACTAAAGTTAGATCATTTCAATACGAATGTGGATATAATTTAAAATAATAATAAGATTAATGATAATGATATTTCTTGTCGTGAAGTTCCGACAATTTAAAATAACAGTATTTAATTTTTCGGTTAGTGCACTTCACGTAAAAAACTGTAACAAATAAAATAAACATATTGATATGCTAGTTATTATTAATTAAATTTTATTTTTAAAATGCTATTATCTACAGACATAGATGCGATTGTAACAAAGATGAAATACACAACTCACTACTTGCTTACCTTTAATTGAAATAAACGCTCCGGCTGAGTTGTGAAAATTCTAACTGTCTACAAATTGAGACTCTCTCAGGCGAGTCGTTTCAATGGATAACTAAATTCTTATATTTAGGGACACAGTAATATTTTAAAAAGATATACACAACAAACAAAACAAAATGAAAATTGAAAATAGTTTTTCTTTTATGTGAAGTAAAAAGATAGAAACACTTCTTACTTATAAATCTTTTTAATGCTATCATTAATTTTTAACTAATACCAAAATAGTTCAATTTTCTTTATTTGCAGATACTTTTGGTATCATCATATTTTTTTGTTACCAAAATTATTAAAACGTTTATATTTTAATTCCTTTTTAAATATTTATCGCCATAAGATTGATAAATGTATTTTTATTAACTCCCCTTGTGTCTGCTTAGTTGATTTTATTAGTCTTGATAATGAATTCAAGAAAGTGTGTCAACGACCTCTTTCAAATATTTCCAAATAAATGCATTTAGTTGTACAATAGTGGCAAGTAAATTAATTTTTATTAAAGTCCAAATCCATTTATATTCCAGTTAAATTTTTCATAATCTTTCTTTCTAGTAATATGTTTCCATCAAAGAATAAATCAAACACATTTAATTTCAAGCACATGTTAATTAAACTCACTGATTTATATAATTTTTTAATTTTAAACATGTTTCTCAATAATGTCACTAACCTCAGAATTTGTTTACATTTTAAATTATAACCTTAAATTATTTTATGTTCTCCAAAAGTCTGTGCACTTCTTGAAACATGAAATTGAAAGAGAGTTTGTTGTATCATTTTGTCAAAACAATTGATTGTGATGTGATTTTTGCAGGAAGCAAATGCCTGTTGACATTCTTAAATGTTCTTAACCCTATTTTTATTTATAAATCTTAATTACACTTAAATTTATTAGATAAACATATAGGAAATTACATTCCGAATTCAATAATATGTAATAGTTGTATGAACAACCAAAATTAACTTTGCAACCGAATGTCGATGGCATCCCTATCTCTTTATGAATTTAATTATCCAAAAATGCTTTTTCACACCTTCCTATTGTCACAGATTTTAACAAATTTAGATGATTGCAAATTCAAATATTAACTCAATTATGGTATTTCAATAAATGATCCAAATCGCAACATAATTACATGTTGTTTATCTGATAAAATTAATAAAAAGCAGCCCCTACATTTAAGATAGTAACAATTATGTGGTAGTGAAACAGTTTTACTATCCTCCACTAAAATTATTTAACATAAGCGGCCGGACGGTAGACGAGTGGTGTCAGTATGGGTGTGTGTATTCGTGTTGCATGTTAGATGGGGGACAGATGACCTTAGCAGTTGATTCCCCCGTAGTGTAGGCGTCAAATAAAAAAAAGAAACTTAAGCAACTGTGGAATCTCGATAACATGAAAACGCATTTTTAACTATTACTTGATAAGGTAAGATAGTAAATAATTGTATACCTCCTCACTACAATACACCTTGTCTGTTTTAGGTTAAATCTTACATTAAAATTAGTCTAAACTTCATTAAACTAAAAAATTAGATAATCGTCTACCACAAACTTAACTAAATTCTATAGAAAAATCGTGTACTAGTGTGGATTTTAATCATAAATAACCATATCTTAATTCATAATAGAAAGAAATTACTCAAAATTATTATTTTGAAATTGAGGTTATGCAACTAATCTAACATATTGTTTTGGGTGGTAATTAGTGTGTGGGTAAATTGTTTTTTGGCCTGTCAAATAACATCATAATATTTATAAAAAATATTTGCAACAAATCTATTAATTGTATTATAAACATCCATTTATTATATATGTATATTTATTGTCATTAAACAGTTGTGGTTTGAAATACCTAATACTTGAATAAAAACGACAATAACGGAAATTAAAAAAAACTATTTTTTATAAGTTATATGTTTTTTTACATGTTCAAGAATTTTTTCAAACAAAATCGATTTTAGATTTTATTCTCATCATTTCTTAATTTATACGGGCACAGTGTTTGAAACTGCTATCATATATTACAAGTTCTGGAAATACTAGTGAAAAACGTACTAAGTGTGCTGCACGAATTGCAGCTATTTTAAAGCATACATATTTCGCGTATGCGAACCCATCCAATGACAAGCGACACTTCGAAATAGACTATCGCTTACTGCCAAAACAACGTAGTTAAATGCACCGTGATTTATATATAATGATATTTTATTCTAGAACTTCTGTGTTTAAAAAGTGTCTGCAATACATACATTTTATCCGTAGAATTAAACGTACTAAATTATCTTCTATGACCAGATCCATAAGGATGATTTTCGCCCAGTACTAGTACTTACGGTTTACCCCAGTTTGTCTTGCACTGGGATTGGTTTATGACTCAAAACTTATCCAACTTCAGATTTTGAGCACTTTGTAAAAACTGCCCAACCGCGCTTAATTTTAAAGCGTATAAGACATTAAAAATAATTAAACATGTTTTATGGGAAATAAGTATTTGGCAAACTAGAAATGACAATTTCTATACTCTTTGTAAAAGTAACATTTTTAATTTGGTGATCAAAGCTCCTGTTTACTTTATTATAAATTTGGCAACCTATTTTCTCAATTTCCGATCTATGTTTTCTGTTTTAAATACTGGTTTGTCCCTAGATTCTAAAAATATATTTTGTCTTATTTTATTGAAAAGCTCTAAGGAAATTAGCTCAGTTAATTACTACCATGCAGAAATAATTAGCCATTATCTTCTGTTGTTGTTGTCTCATTGTAGGATGGAATATTATTTTTTTCAATATATTTAATATTTACGATGACATGCACTAGATATATTGCAAAAACTGCATAAGATTTAGCAGAAAAAAATAAAAAAAAAAAATTTTTCTCAATACTGTTAAATCATCTGAAAATTACACCAAGGCAAGGAGCTAAACGATTACAATTAAAAAAGTAACAAAAAACTAAAATGATTACTAGTTATTATAACCATAATTACAATTAAGCAGCAATATTTTAATAGTCATGTTACGCTTTGCAAGTAATTAACTTATACCTTCTGTAAAACAACAGTAGAAGAAGCGGTGTGGTGTGGGGTGAGGAGAAGGTGTATACACCACAGGGTATGTTTTTAATACATACATTCTAAATGCAGTCATCTGTCCACTTTGTCACCAGCACTGTGGTGGGTCTTGGCGACTGTACCGTAACCGACTCCTATATTATTTTCATCTCCTTCTAACTCAATTATCGAAGCAAGTTCGCGTTCTTTTTAATATATATACCCAAGGTATAATAACGATATATGAGGTTATATCTAAAAGGGCGCTCCGGAATGAGACACAATTGACTGTTTTGACTGGGGCCATTATTTAAGGTCGATTTTTGACAGTCGTGGAGAGCATCTTTATTGTGCTATAAACGACGATATTTTACTTAAATGGCTTTGTATTTGTCAAATAGTCGAATAGATTGGTTTTAAATAGACCATTATTTCTGGATGACTGTTTCGTTTAAACATACATCAACAGAATGGCTATTCTATAATATTATAATAATAGATAATAAGAAAATTGTTTTCTTTTGTCCTTTTAAATACTTGATAGTTTTATAGTCGGACGTTAATATTAAAATAGGGAAGCCAAGAACTATTTTGTGGTGTTAATTTTTTATGATTTAATTTAACACGACATTGTGGCATACAATCTGAAACAGTTCCAAAATGTACGGTTTAAAAAATCCTTGCTTTGAGATCAAAGCTTAGTTTCAGGTCTTTAACTTCAGGCACCCACGCAAATGTCTTTTGAATATTTAGAGCAATATTTTATGCATATTCCTATAATTATAATGTAATGTTTTGTGGCTGACAACAAAGAGGTTGTCTGAAAGTTAGCAATAAATCACAGTCTTATTTGTAATTTCAGTATCAATTAATAATTAACTTTTTTAAACACAAGGTTATTGTTTGAATTTTTTTAACCCACACAAAACCTTTGTGCATTTTTTTGCAATAATTAAATTTTTAATTGAGTTTAATTTTAATTAGTAAGTGAAATGAATTATTGAATATGGAAATTATAGGATGGTAAAGGAAACTGAGCAACTTATTGATATTTAACTACAGTGACTTTATTTTGTCTACTTATTATCTAGCTAGTGAGATTTAAAAAAAAAATTAAAAGTACTATTTTGGGTATGTTACTAATAAGTGTTTCTCACCGTATTAAAGACCGTAATAAGAATGACGTTGCCGCTTTTTTACGTGACGGCGCAGGACACCGCTCTCGAGATAACCACAACGATTTAAATCTAAGAAAACGTTTTTCGTGACGTCATTCACCGTAATATTACGGCCGCTATATGACGGCACCGCTACCCTAGGAAACCTTAGCTTAAATAACTATGGATTTCTAGCCTTTTATTAGCCCAAAAGTACAATTAATCCACCATATGCCTATTATTACGCAAAAGCCCTCATCCACTTGAACGGTAGCGTTTAACATTGCTTAAAAAAGTTTATTGATTGTTCAGGGGACGTTTAGTTGGTATAATTATCCTAACATTAATGGATAAGAATTGCTTATAATTTTTCTGCGAATTGCTACTTGTCGGCATATTCAAACTACTGGTAGTCTTTGTTTATAAGACCACCAGTTACATGCCGGTTATGTGGGTCGAATACACAGTTCTATAAAAATTATAACAACAGTCTGCCCAAAGAACACCCTTGTGTTTTATACATGATTTAAAAAATTATAATGGTCTAAATGAGGAGCAAACATGCAAAACGCATTTCGCCCATTTTCCTCAGTTTTGTGGTGTTCAATTATTTATGTACACATCTAGGATCCAATAATGTTATAGACGTTCAACGCGCATTAGGTCCCAGTGTAAAACAAATAGAGAAAAGCAATTGGACAAGAAAAATGCATTTTTTCAAAATCGCATTTTACTCGAAAAGATCGGATATAAAGCAATTTGTTGGTTAATTGGGAACAATGTGACTGTGTTGGAGTCTTTCATGATGTTTTAAATGGATTCTTATTACAAAAATAAAAAGTTTTAGAGAGCCGGGCATAATACTGGTGATAACATACGGAACTTGAGGATGAAGAGTGTAAATATATAGATAAGGAAAGTAAATTTATTTAAAATTATTTTGAGTGTTTTATTAAAAACAAAGTTTCTTTAACGGTTTTACGTTTGTCTTAAAAACTAAGTTTCTTTAAAAGATTTGGCTTAAAAGATAAGTTTTAAAAAATTTGTTTTTGGATGAGTAGTCACCCCGAACATCCTTCGTACCGCATAAATATGACCGACCCTACTAGAACTTAGCACTTCTGCACTGAAACGGCACATATGGTTTTATCTTTCTTATCTAAGGAGATGAGTTGTTTATAATTTGTCTTTGCTATGAAGAACTCGACCGGAGATTGAACCAATTACAACCTTGGATTGTTACATCAACATGCTTACCATAGATATTAGACAGATATAAATAAATTATGAATATTTCTTATGTATTTAAAAAATATACTCATCTCATGTTTGTACTGACTCGATAGGGCCCTGCGTTTTAAAACTTTAAAGAATTATTTTTGTTTGTTTGAAATATATTTTGTATAAAATTTGTATAAAATTAAAAAATAAAATTGTAAAAAAGTCACGTGATTGCCGGTTAAGTAGGTAACGATACATGACATAAATTGTCGGCACCTTATCCTAGGAGATGGTACCTTGTCCAGCTTCGGACTTTTCTCTAGCTTTTTTAAGGTTGGGGACCACTACCCGATCGAATCCAATCTCAATTGTGGCAGGACTTGGTTTTAAGGTTTCGCCACTCCGATCTCCCAGATTAAAGGCTTGGTGTGCCCTTGACAGCGCCCCGTTTGAAGTCTACACGTTATAGACCCCCGGTGTATTCCCGTTAAGGTTGAGTTGTCTTGATCGTGAAAAGCTATGTTATCGCTTCAAAACCCCTTAAGTGTAATGGTTCCAAAGCTTTTTCAGATCGCAGGACTTGGATTGCGCTCCTACAAGTCATTGGGTGATCTGAACTTCCTTCGTACCCACTACTTGGTAGCATGCACTTCTCATTTGTTGGATTTACCCCTCCAATCGAGATAAACCTCACTCCAATTGTCGGCCTAAGCTTCGGCCAGTCAGCGGGTACACTAATCTCGGAATTTCGAGACCTAAAGGTCATACAAGACCTAGTCATAGGTAAGAATCAAATCCAACCACACAAGTTCTCATGTTAGCAGAGCTCGCTCTGCAACGTTTATGAGTATTCGCCGAGAACTCGTTGACCGAAGCATTCTCTACCACACATTTTTTCTGACTATATCATCCGTTACCCGGCCCTGTTTCCAGGCCCCGTTGCCAGGTGTCTGGGATTAGGTAATTTACAGTCAGTTCTATAGGTAAACGCCGTGTGGTTTGTACCATTCACCTCACCTACCGTGGATACTATGCCCACCCTTAAAATAAATTGTGCTACTGGACATTATGTCGACCGTGGACACCACGCCGGCCGCAAGCGTGGACACCACGCCAACCATTAAGCGCTGTACATAATTACAATTCGTATTAACGTAAAGTTTCGAAGCTAAAACTAATTAACCTGTTGATCGATTTTGATATGGTTTTCACAAATATGATGTGATGTTTTCTACAATATGTCCTTAAGTTAGGTTAGTATCCAGGGTCGGTAAAGTGTCCACCGCTTGCGGTCGGCGTAGTAGCCATGTTGGCATACTATCCAAAACCAGCAGTCAGCGTTGCGTCCGTAGTCGGCATTGTACCATTTGTTGCATTATGGCTTTTGTTTAAGTTAAAATTAGAATATCATTTTGCCTTATTGTTTAGATCATTTGTTTGTTTGTTTGTTCTGGGCGAGGAATCAGGATGGCGGAGAATCCTTCGTACCTCATGGCACCGATTGCTATGATCATTTGGCCGACCCTACTAGAATTTAGCCGAATCTGGGGGAATTCCACCCCCAGTAGGGATCTTTATCGTGCCAAACACCGCATTGACACGGGACCTACAGTTTAACTTCCTATCCGAAAAGAAGGCATGTTTTAAATTTTTCTCCGCTATGAAAAATTACCCGGAGGCCGGGGATCGAACCTGCGATCTTAGGATTATGAAGCAAACATGCAAACCACTAATCCACTGAGACTGGCTTAGATCATTTCTAAAGTAAAATATTAATTATTGTTCTTCAAAACGTTTTATCTACAACAGACATACAACACTACAATACTGCATTATGTCCCAATATTTGTTAGTTTTAACAGTTATTTTGTGTATTCTTTCTACCAAAATCTGTAGTTTATTCTTCTAGATTAAATAGAACTAACTATTTTAAACAAATCTTTGTGGTACTTATAGTTTTTGAACTATTGTTTATAGCCTTTCCTGAAAATGTGTAAAAATGTAACTTTTTGAAAAAATTATTTTATTGAACAGTATTTCTTATATAACGGCTAACATATCATCGTAATTAAACAGTGATTTTGCTATTTATTTAAATCTAAAAAATACTAAAATCTGGAGGCTGAACCGGCAGCCGACACTTCCTATTGCTGACTAATTTTAATTTTTTTTAGAAAAGATATGATTCTAAAATTATTTTATAAAGTTTTTATTTAATTTTATTTTTTTACTTAGTTTTTTTTATTATTTCTTTGTTTTTATTTATTTTTTATTAACGTTTAAGCAATTTTACTTATTATTCTATTTGGCCAGTTAATTACTTCGCGGGTCAAATTGGGTCAATTTGATAAAAACATCTGTAAATAGGTAACCAGCGGAGTGGATTGGGTCGGGGCAGTTTAAAAATCTTACCCGTACAGAGCTCATAGGCGGCGTTACAAGGGCTGCCGGTTGTGTTGTTGCACACCCTAATCAATCGCAATTCATGTTTTTTAAAATAATAAAACATTATTTATATATTATCACAGCCCAACACACATTTTGGTGCCAGGGTTTTTGTAACTGTTTTTATGTAAGTTTTGGGTGCAGAAACCAAAACTGTCCTTAAATTTGGTCCATCAGATCTAGTTTTTGAGATACTGTATATTGGCCTTTTTGTTAGAAAGAAATAGTCTAATTTTTTAACTTTTATACTTTTACGTTATTACTATTACTATATGCTCCAATTGCTAGTAAAAAAACACAAAAAATCCAAAGTAAGGTATTTATTTCACAAAATAAACAAGTAAGTATATATTTACATATCATTTAAAAATTTTCTTTTATATGACTTTCTAGCATGGTAGTTACTAGGACAGTCTCGCTGAAGGCTCCAGCAGTGGTCGGCCATCATGTGGCTACCCCATCTTTCTTGATATCGATCTTCCATAGTTTTAATGTCCTGATGGAATCTTTCCCCCTGTTCTTCACTCAAATCGCCTAGGTTTTCTGGAAACCGATCTAAGTGGCTGTAGAGGTAGTGAACTTTTATGCTCATGTTACAACCGAGAATATTAAAGTTTGAAAGCATATTTTCCACTAATTCTATATAATTCTTTGCCTTATGATTTCCAAGAAAATTGACAAACTTGAATTGAAACTTGAACAAATGAACACCAAGCGTTAGATTCAATCTCAATCATTGATGCAGTAAATTGTGGATCTTTAATAAGTTGCCTTATCTGAGGGCCATCGAATATTCCGGCTTTCAGTTTTTCCGTGCTAATCCCAGGAAATTTACGAATCAAATAGCCAAAACAAAGTCCATCTCGATTTGAAGCCTTCACAAATTGCTTCATAAGTCCCAACTTGATATGCAAGGGTGGAAATACGATTTTCTCTCTCGCAACCAAAGGTTCGTTGAAATCATAACATTTCTTAAAGGCCAATTTCTGTTAACCCAGTGCTGATCCTTAGCTCTACTGTCCCAAAGACATAAAAACAAGGATATTTTGTATATCCACTTTGCTGCCCAAGCAGGAAGTTCACAACCTTTAGGTCGACACAAATCACCCACTGATGTTCTTCATACTTAATTTTTTTCGGGTCTAGTGATATTGCCTCATATTCCTCCTTCATGCTGGTAGAATGACTAATGGGTATTGAGCCATATTTATTACCATTGTGTAAAAGCACACATTTCAAACTGCGTCTTGAACTGTCTATAAAAAGGCGCCATTCGTATACGTCGTACGAGATAATACGACGTATTAATTAGTTTTTTATTGATGTATAGGAATGTCGGGTTTTAAAGTAATGAATAATACTAAGTAACTCAAACTAGCTCATTAGATTTTAATTATTTAGGTATGAAATCTCACTTTTGGCCTCTAAAGATATCACTATTTCCATATTTTTGCGTTTTATCAGAACTAGTATCAATTAGCCTGTATCTCAAAAACTGGAGCTGCTACGAAAAAAAGCCAGGTATTTTTGGAATCAGCACATCAAAAATATTCAAAATCAGTTCTTACTTTTCCGGCACCAAGACAAAATTTAATTTTGTTGGGCTGTGTTATCAATTAAAGGTTGGAATTGTCTGGTTTTACTGTATTTCTAACCCGTTAACTGAGTGTGAAAAACTGATTTTTCACTTGTGGCAGATTCTTTCGACGCTCTGCTACGCAATCCTATAAGAGAAGATCCTTTTTCAAGGTGAAGACCTGAATGGTCCATGTATTTGTGCTACTTTTTACTACCGAAGTCTGATCAGGATCAGGCAATATTTACGAGACGCTCAGTGAAGTATATATTAATCGATGTAGTCTAAAGGTAGTAGGCAAAATCAGCAAACAAAATAGTAAATTCCAAGATTGGAAAAAGAAATTTACTTTTGCTGAAATCATAGCAGGCGTACTTGCGAATCCTCATAGATTTGTGATGGATGTACGTTGACAAAATTGATTCTGCTACTGATGGCTCTTAATTCCAAATAAAAGTTGTCGCCTCCGTCACGGACGATGGCTGGCAGTGCTTTGTGTATTAACTCTGATGCTAACTTTATTGCAAATAGAACATCTCAAATCATTTTCAACATCCAATAAATGGCGATGAAGTTACTCTACCGTATCAATTTGTGACAGATGCATGCCATCAAAGATCATCACTCACTATATCTAATGAAGATCTAATTGATTGTTGTTTGGTCTTAGTGGGAATATTCTTCTTTTACCGAAAGTAGCATTGTTATCGATAATTTTCTATTTGTGATGAATATACTTTTGCTGTAGGCGCGCTATCTCAAATGGTTATAACTAACCAGTAGTTAAAATTTCTATTTGTTGCTGTTGTCGATTATTATCCATTGACAATAGATCGCCAAATGCAGTAAAACTTTTGATAGTTTGATTTTCTAATGGTCCTATACCTTATTTTGAGAATGTGCGAGCTACATGCCAAAGTTGGTTGATACAAAACAAATTTAAGTTTTATAATATTCTTGAATATACAGGGTGAGTCGTTTTGTTATGGCTACTGTTGCTTAATATATTTTCCTACTTAATCCGCACACAACTCTCATTCCTCTTTTACTCTAATACTTCTTGTTTATTTTTCTATATTCTTACTTTAGACCAATCTATTTACAAACTATTTGAATTGATAGTTGAACGTCTCTACCGCACGCCCCACGTTTTACATTTTTTTACTTAAAAAACTAGACATGAAGAATTTAAACATTTACAGTTACAGATCTTGCTGGAATATTAGAATTTAAATGCTTCATACTTTAGAAGTGACTGATTAAGACTTGCATGGGAATATAATATTTTTCTAGATATTGGTCACGAACAGCGGCAACAATTTCCAAGAAAGTATTTACCTCAAACATACAAAATGGCGAATTCTTATGAGTTAAGATTTAAACAAAATATGTATCAAGTAATTACGAAGCCATCTGCATTCATGCAACAAAATGCACTTACAGAATATAATTCATACATATTTATAACAATAATAAAGTAGGGCATGCGTGCATGAAAATACCTCTTTTTAAATATGTGAGCACTTAAAGAGGCATCGACGGTTTCTTAATGAAAGGGTTTGATGCAATCGACACTAATTCATAATAATTAATGCCTAATTATGTAGCTGTAGAGTAGTAGCTTTGGTCAGTAAGGCTTTTGGTCAAATTCTTCTTTCTTAATCACCCAAAAATGTAAATTCTTGATACTTCAAAATTTTTGGAAAAAGTGGTAGTCCTACGTTCTACTTGCTAGATAAACGAAATACGGTACATTCGAACTAATTCTATTCTTCTAAACTTTTCATAATGCCCTTAATTGGAAAGACAATACGGATGTTATAGTCCATATAAGTAAGAGAAGTATAAATTTTTTATTTTCCTTTCAAATCCTTGATGGTATTGATTCCGTAAGTGTGTATATATACCTAAGTAATTATTACATTCTAACTGCAAGACATAAATTTATTAAAAGAGTCCTTGATTCAATTTTGTTTGCTAACTTATACACCACTAGATTACAAGTAAATGGGTTTATAATTGCAGATACTGTTTCGAAAAGTTTTGTTCGTTTTTTTTGGAGAAACCGCTTTTCCGTTTAAGCAAACAGTAGTTACCCAAGCACCTTTCCAACCGCTTCTCTTTATATAAACATTCCAGTATTATAAATTAAACATTGATAAATTGAAGCCCATACAATAAAATACATACAATTCAAATTCCAAACCCTTATTAGAATTACAAATTTAAGCTCCAACACTCCAGGTAAACATTACCAGCACGTCGCCGCCACATTTTAGGTTTCATAAAATCGTTGTAGCCTAATACAGTAGAGCGAAGAAAAATCAAATAATTTTCTTCTTATCTGTTATTAGAAGGCATAAATAATGCAATAAAGACACAAACAATTTAACTTTTTAACTGGAAAGGTTGAGGTGCTCTGAGTAAAATATCGAACGGTTAATTGCGTAAGTCGTAGATTGTCACGACATATTCCGTGTATAGTATGTATATAAAGTCATTACAAAGTTGACGCACCTGTCCAAATGCAGATTTAAAAACGTAAACCTGAACTTTCAACAATACAAATTTGGTCAACTAGAAATGGTCGATTAAAAGTTTCGTATTTAATTTTGTCAGTTTGATGTTTCGACGCTTCTAAGTCGATCATTAAATTGTGCTTTTGAAAAATTAATAAAGAAGGGGAGCGGAAAATCATTTTGTCAACTAATAAAAATAATGGATTCGTGTACTTTTTAAAGAACACAGAAAGCTCGATCTGGTTCATGCACCCCGTAATTTTAATAAAATAGAGTCTACTGACTTAAATGAAAAATTAAGGGCCGGATTGGTTTATTGTGGTTAGAGGTTAGGTAAGGTTAGGTTAAGTTAGAGGTTAGAAGCTAATTTGAGTGTTCATTCAAAAATTAGCTTTGTGCAATTAAAGTTTAAGGTGAGTAATTCTGATTGCATTACGGGACCATTAAACCCAGCCAGCCGCAGCCCCAAGAGTGTTTTCTTATTTGAAGGATGTGAAATTGAAAAATCTCAAGTATTCTTATTAAAGTTGTTCTTTTTGTGTGGTGAAACGAGGTATGTAGCCTAGCTAGGCTATTTCAACTTGGGTTAACTTCTTGAAATATTTATTTAGTCCCTCCCATAAGACATAAATACTCTGAAATGTTGAATCATGAAACTTGACGTGTATATCTATATTACAACTTGCCACCCACCTTGAACATCATAGGGTATGTAAAAAAAAGACGCGAATGTTTCATCTGTTCGGTAATGGAAGGAATATGTGAACAAAAACTACATTTAGACATCTGGACGATTGTGACAGATGTACCGAGTATAAAGATCTTTTATTCCATTTTCTTGTGGATATGTGAGTACGTACGTAATTGCTTATGTAGACAAACATGTGTGTTATTTATGTGTACCTCTTTTTGTTCGAACTACTGATCATGGTACTTTAGTTAAATGGAGGATTACATTAAAATTACTAACCAGGTAATGACTGGATGATCATTGTAAATGACAGTTATTATTTTGCTTACCTTTATATCACTACGAGAATAGAGTTTTATGCCGTTAAAGAAACCATCGAGATTTTTAATTTAAAGGTCAATGGGATTATTCATTCTAGTATATTGTATTTTATGTGCACGATGATAGTACTTCTTATAATTATATTAATTATTTATAAGGTAGCGTATTAACGTTAAATCATTCTAAAAATAAAAGTGAGGATATAAAATGAACAATTACTAAAACAGAAGTAAATAAATATCTTTTATGTCCTTTATTTAAAGGGTCATATAAGATTCCCCATCTAGTGGAAAACATACCGAAGGGTACCAACCAATGCTGAACCGAACGAAGTATACGTTGTTAATTAACTAAATTGCACTGCTAGATAGCTAGTTGTAGTATTTGCACAAGATGTAACAGTTACTTTTTTAGTTTTTAACAATAATAATTTTATACAATTAAGTTGATCTCATACTCAACCGAATAAATGAATAGATTAAAAATTACCAGATAAGCTAGAAACGTTCTTAGGGCGCCACTGAATTAATTTAATTGTCTTTTTTCTCATTAGTTAATCAAAAGTAATATATACAAGTGAAAATGTTTCTATATATAGAAGAAATTAGTTAATTAAGGAGAGGCTTCGATTCTCTAAATATAAGTAAAAGCTATCAACACTTGCTTATATAAATTTTAATACATATATTATTATATCATATTTTAAATAATAACCAAAAAATCACCGTCCATTCTAATAATTTCGAATTAAATATTGTACAAATAAACACCTGTTTAAAACCCCTTATTTTTTAACGTTTATCAATCTTTCTAACCCCGGAATTTCTTTGACTAAAAACGAATATAAAATTTATTTAACGAAACTTTATATAGAATCCGCGTATCTGTCGTCACAAGTTGCTCTTGTAAATAAATGTAAATAAAATAAATCTATTGTAAAATGTCATGATAAATCTCAATTAGAATTATCTATCGACCAAAAGAAATTTTAAGTATGGTTTCAATGTTCGCCACTAGATGGCAATGTACGTTCTAAGTTTTTAGAGAGACAATAATGTTTTATATACACAACCCACTATTTCGTGTTTTTTTATTGAGTCAAATACCGTTCACATGCGTGCCAATATTTGGCCGTGTAACCATTCCTGTATTTTTCAAATTTGGCGCCATGTGTTGTGATGGTTTCCATAAGTTTTTAGAGTCACTACATCTGGTCACCTAGATCGCGCTGGTCGGTCAGAGTACTGCAAAACGCCGCCATATTCAGGCAAAAGAAGCACAAAATTGTTCATTATTTGTATCTGATTGCATTTAATTAAATCGACCTTTATTTTAAAAGGTGGTCGCGCTGGTCGGTCAGAGTACTGCAAAACGCCGCCATATTCAGGCAAAAGAAGCACAAATGTGTTCATTATTTGTATCTGATTGCATTTAATTAAATCGACCTTTATTTTAAAAGGTGGTCGCGCTGGTTGGTCAGAGTACTGCAAAACGCCGCCATATTCAGGCAAAAGAAGCACAAAATTGTTCATTTTTTGTATCTGATTGCATTTAATTAAATCCACTTTTATTTTAAAAGGTTTTTCTTATTCTGAAAGATCAAACTTCTAATATGTCAAATACGTAAAATGTGGTTTTAATTTGTCCATTATTAAAAATCACCCTTCTCTGTCCCAATATGGCGGCGTTTGTGGTACTCGGATCGACCAGCAGGGCCTAGGTGACTAGATGTAGTGACTCTATAAGTTTTTATAACTCCTTTATTTCAAATAGTAGCGACATCGTGGAGCAAACCTGGCACAAACTTTAATAAACAAAAAATTACTAAAGGCATTTTGTTTATGAAATTAAATAAAAAATTGTTTAAAGATTACAATTACAGAAGTATATATTATATTTATAATATGATCGTTTTTATAGAACACAAATGACCGTTATCAAATTAAAGTTAAATTGTGAATATTTTTGTGCACAATTAGTATTAAACCTAAGATTTATTGTAAGACGGGATGTCAAATCTAGTAATAGTCATTGTGTCCAACATCGTTCTGGTGCTTTTGCTCCAGTGGCGAAATCAATCCTTATCGCCACTATTTGAAAATAAAGGTGCTATATAAGTTTTTAATTTTTAAATTCATGTAATTATTATTTATAAAATATAAAATACGTAAAAATAAGATCGGATAAGAGAATAAGAATAAGAAAATAAAATCGGATGAAACCTCTTGTTTTAAATTATTTAAAAATAAAAGTTGGCCAAGATTTTTTCTGGTCAGTTTTACAGTTATGTAAAGGAAAATGTAACCGCTTTGCTGTTGCTACAGCAATTGCTTACATATTGCAATATGATAATAGTTAATAGAATAATATCAATTTACGTGCCAAGTTTTATAAATTAGTCTTTACGGGCTAGCTGGGAAGTTTGTGAGGCGAGCGACGGAGGAGCGAGTCTCAATAATCCAGTGAACCCAGTAAAGATTAGTTGCAAAGCATGCCGCGTACAAAATTTTATTTTCATCTTCACCAGCGACCTTTTATTAATTAATCTGTACAGGTCTCTTTTAGGAGCCCGTAAAATCTTACAATGCTGTTGCTGTAACTACTCATTTACTTAGGTTCTATAAATGCCTATAAAGTGTCATTTACACAGAAAGTGGACATAAAATATATATAACTCGTCTTTTTGCAAGATTCACCTGTTTCATCATCACATTTTTAAAACTGTGTTGTATGGAATATTTCATTTCAATATCTATCGCAACTTTTACGAAAACGCAATTATATATGGATTAGGCTTACTATATAGTATAAAATAACCTTCTTATCTATGTCACTTCTGTCGGCGAAGGTATACATTCCAATATCTTAAAGTACCTTTATCGTTCTCAAACGGTTTAAGTTGTTGTCGTATAGCCTTGATAGTGTAGCGGCTAGGTGGTAGTCTCTGACTCAAGCGAACCGGGATCGACTCCCGGTGCCGGCAAATCTGGTTAAGGTTGTCCACAGTTTTCCTTAACTGTAACACAAATGTTAAATTTGTGCTATAACACATGTAAGTCGGTTGCAGCCGCACGATGGATCTTCATAATAATAATCACCCCTCCCTCCCGCATAAGTTTCATAGCTTGTGGGACCTGGAATTATTATTATTATTATCACTAACGTTATCTGCGTTGTTTACGAGTCCTACCAATTCTCGCTGGTATGAGTGATGTCGCTATCCACCCGCTTCTAGCTCTCCAAGTCAGTATCGGAGCTATTTACGTGCTCATCCGTCAGGTTCCAACCCTAGAGAGTGCCTTTACCTCTACTCAAACATGCGAACTTTTCACTACCCCGTTGAGTCTATCTTAAGCATGGACCTGGACTTTGATAAAATTGGCAAAATTAAAGGTTGATGTTGATAGAGCTCCGCTCGACTCTACCTAAAGTAGATAACTGATATGTGCCGTGTGTAGGTGGAGTTGGCTTAGACGTGTGTGTTTGTGTGTAAGAGGCTATATATACGCATTAACATCCTTTAAAATGATTCCCCAGGATAGCCGTGCCAGTATCTGCCCTTGGTCACGCCAAACGCACTTAATGACTGGTGAAACCCGAAATAGCTTCACAACCTCACGTACTGAGGGGCCCGAGTAAATCAAAAACGGGGATTTGTCACACGGTCTCCTATAGGTCAGAGTCGGGAGGTTATTGGTGGCGAGAGGTAGGCCTGACTAGACTAGAGGTAGAGTCCAGAATTGTTCTGCGACCACCCATCCCCAAACTGATTGATGGGAGCATGAGACCAGCGCAGTAATAAAAAGGAGCCATAATCGGCCTGCCCCGAAGGGGGTCAGAGAGCACTGACATATTTTCTAAATTTGCATAGATCGATCCCTCAGTAGTCTTGTCTTGTTACACTCTATGTCAGTGCTTAAGAAACCCGATTATCAGTTGAATACTAGAAGAGATGCTAATAGTGCCTTTTAAGATCGAAAGCTGTTCAAAATATCCAGACAAAGTTAATGAGATCATACCATCAAGGAGACGATAAAGTACGTATTAGATAGATTTTTGAAGATTTATACAACTCGTAGGTCTCTCTTTTAACAATTTAAAAATTATATTTCTGTATGTTGACGTTTGATCTTCTATGCTGACATATTTTGCAACGGTTAATATCGCAGTGTGACTCCAATAGTCAGATATTAAAGAGAACAGTACAAATACCATTCAGATTAATATAAGTAATAGTTCAGAATGAAAAAATTGTTTTTATAATTGATGTACTGTCATACCACTTGGATGCTATATGACTTGTTTAAATTTTAACAGAAAATTGCAGAAATCAATGAAACTCAAAAGCGAAATTTTTTATTGTAGGGCAATAGGACAATATGCAAATCAATGGTTTCAAATACCAATGCCGTTAGTTTCTCTCTGAAATTAATGCTTCGAAAACGGCTATTATCAGAGAATAGTTATGAACCAAGAAATTGATTAACAAAATAAAACTACGTATAAAATTCAAAGTTAGATTTTACTGATGATTGTTTTAACTAATTTTTGTAGTTCATTAAAAATCAACAGCAACAATAACATGAGGAAACAATTTTTTATATTTTCTTTTGTATCAACTAATTTGTATTAAAATGTATAATAACAGACCTATCTCTAAATTCTTATGACATAAAAATGGTAATTGTGATTATTATTTAATTATCCAACTCATCTATTTTGATTTTTAATGGTTTTTTTCCTGCAGTTTTTATGCTCTAACATCATTAATTTAATTTATAACTAATTTATAGCCCGGAGAATTCTTACATTAAGATTAGTAACAATCCTATAATTAGTAATTACATTAAGTTTTAGTAAATTTGTGCCTTTTCAAATTATAATATTTTTTTACACTGACGTGAAAGATTAACATCTATGTGTTACTGTAAATGTTCAAATACCGGCAAGTTTGTAAATTTGCCAATTTGGGGTGGTAAACGATCGAAATGTCTTATAAAATATTTAAACGTTTGGTTTTTACCAAAAGTTGCCAATAATTGTCGGTATTTATCGTGCTTTAGTATTTACTGATGCGAACATATTATTAAAAGATGGAACGAGGGACCCCTTTCCTCCGATATTAAATTATTTTATTGAGATTAAAATGCTAGGCTAATTTCACAGACAAAGTTTTATATGGGCATTCTTTAAGTGCTTTCATTAAATATGAATTTCTTAAAAAATTATTTTATTAAATTACTACTTACTGTTATTTGGCAAAAGTTTAGATGTCATGTCACGCTCCACAGGGATCTATCCCAACCTCTAACCTAACCTCTAACTCAACCTCTAACCTACGTAATCTAACATAACCTATGACAGTCTGAAGCTCACTCATAGGGTTAACAATAAAAATGGAAAATTAGAAAACTGGCTTGTTTTGCTCTTTCCTCGACCCAGAGTGTCTTTATACTACTTTAGCATGCTTCACCAAACTCCAAGGAGTTTGAAGTAAGTAAGTCAAATCTGATTTCAAAATTCAACCTTCCGGTGGCCGAATATACGATACTTGCTAAGAGGCAAAATCTGGACAAAAGTCACAAGTCAAATCTGATTTCAAAGCTGAATCCTCTAAGCTCAATTACCCCTGCCACCAGTACCATCTGATCAGTTCCTAGTCCAAGTCAAAAGTCAAAATGCGGACAGCCGGACATACACCAGCGATATAGGCGTTCCGTATATGTATGTTTTAGTAGAGAACGTCTAAAGATTTCTAGATTCTGGCTATATTTTTGGATAATAACGATTTAAACCTTGATGTTGCCAACTTGAAACTTCACTCTAATTTTAAGTATTTTAAGTAATTTTAAAAGTATTACCAATTAGATACTAAAGAATGTCAACCTCTCTCTCCTCTCCACCCCCTTTCAACATAGGTATATATTTATGAACCCAAATACGAAGAAATCGGAACAAACTAATCTAGAACAATTATTTAAATCTTCATCCATTCACAGTATTCAAATAAAAAAATTTCCAATAACAGACCATTAAATAAAAAAAAATGTATTCCTCGCTTAACATGGATTTGCAGTTTCCTTATACTATTGTCTTTCTTAATCAAAGAAAGTCATTTGTATTTATCTAGAAGACCGTTTTATCTGCATCAACAGAGTAAAATGACATTACCTTGAAGTCATCACATAATCTCCTCTTACCACCATGAAACCTTAACTAAAATATAATTACCACCTGCTAAATAATTTAGGTATGTCATTTTTATTGAATCTAAGATACATTCTTCAAACTAATAACGTTATCAAGACTGCCAATACTTTGTATGGCTTCCTTTTCCTTGACCCAACCGTTAAGGCTTCTTTTTTAAAATTGAGTTCTGTAAATTAATGGTTCACTTGAACGCTCGCGTTCACTGATTTGTCAGATTTCCTTTATCCTCTTGAGAAGCAAATCTTCAAATCTTGCAGGCTAATTACTTGATATCACTATATGTGGATTTCCTGAAGTTAGAGATTGATTCATCTTCCACACACATAATTTACATCATGCTGATCAAAACTGAAAATTGTTGCAACCATTAAGGGAAAAACAAGAGGGAAACAAACCTCAGTACTTTACAATCAGGAGATAATATTTTTATTCTTTAGCGCATCAGGCCACACATTGCTAACCAAATTTACAAATTCTGACTTAAAGTTGTCTGGTTTTGTCGCTATCATTCGATTAACTCAGTATTCGATATGTCTTTGAATGGCTTGAACCAGAATTTTATCTAATTGCTGCAACTGATCTGTTATGTGTGATGGCAGCTTAATTATGACAATATTTTGTTCTTTTGCTTTTGATGTCCAATGTTACCAATATCAAAACGATAATACAAACATTAAAACATAAAATCTACCCACAACAACGAAAATTACCATAGGTATTCAAGTATATGGCAAATTTGCAATGTATCAGTTTTTAGCAACATCTGTATAAAATTTACGAAAAGACTGTATAATTTTTAAGCAACGCTTTCCCTGGTTTGTTGTCAAGTCAAGAAGGGGTAAAGATAAATCTGTCCTCTATTATGCCGTATTTAAATGTGACATCAGCTTCAATGTGTTTGTTACGTGTCTGAGATAAACGCACGTAGGAGTAGAGTATCAAAAGGACTCGGGTAGAGATGCTACTCATCACCAACAAATAACGTCCTGACAACCGCCAAATTGAAGAAGCCTAAGTCCAAGAAGCGGCACGTCATCCAGTAGTTTTAGTGACACTAACTTCTCGACCGTATACATCGTCCATTCCTGTTTTTGGGATACCAACATACGACCGCGACAGACAAGTAGCACGCAGGTGAAGAAAAAGGGGTTTCATCAAACGACATATAGTCTCAGGTCTCAGTATCCCATCCCGGGTAACCTAATAGACAACCAACGATTGTAGAATGAACGGACACAGTGTAATCAACAGAGTACCCCTAGGATATAGCATCTCGGAGTGTGTGTGAATTACTCCTTTCAACCAATCACTACAGTGCTCTGCTTTGCAAGGCACGAAGCAACGTTAAAAGCGAAATATAACATAACAGACTTGAATATCACAGTGAATTAAATTAATGAAAGCGGAGATTCTTTGCTGTGGAAAATATAGCACTTCATATCTTTTTTTTTAGTTAGATTCGTTATTTCCATCATATGATGTTGTTTGGATACATTTAATTGCTTACATGCTAAAAATACTAATTACTACCTACCGCTATATTTAATTAATTTATTTAGTCTAAAAATTAAAAACACAGTTTTATAATAATTCCTTTGCTTTATGGTAAAAAATTAGCATATCCAGCATAAGGGATATTCTAGTTCTTCTGTTACAACTCATAATAATCCTCATAGCTCTGTTTTGTAATTTTTGAAGTCTTTGCATATCAGTTGCCTTTATTAGGAATAGAATCGAGGCGCAATGCTCAAAATGTGGAGCAATAATACTCTTATATACTAATATTCTACACCATATGTTTAATTTATTGCTTAATCTACCTAAAAAACCTATCTTCTTAGCTGTCTTCTTTACAACATAATCTACATGTTTGCTAAATTTTAGTCTATTATCTATCATAATTCCTAAATATTTCATATCAACAACAATTTCTATATTTTCTCCATCAATGATTACCCCATCCGTTAAATTAGAGCATACCTTGTTTGATATTATTATCATAGGTTTAGTTTTTGAAGTATTAAGTTTTAGTTTATTGAGTTTTATATAACCAGCTTGTTATATTTATCATGTCTGAATTTACCTTTTGTATCGCTAGTTTAACATCTATATCCGATGCTGTTATTAAAGTATCATTTGCAAAAAAAATTATATCACAGGCATTAAGTTGCGTGTCTATATCATTGATATAAAGTATAAATACAAATAGTAATGGACCTAAGATTGACCCTTGCGGTACCCCCAGATGCATTGATTTCATTAAACTTGGTAATTTGAGGTCTATTAGTTAAATAACTTCTAAACCATCTATTGGCTGAACCTTTAGTCCCGTATGTTACCATTTTTCTTAATAAGATATCCCTATCAATTATTTCAAATGCTCTTTGTATATATCTCCCTAATTATTTCAAAATGGAATTGCTTTTAAAAACTATCACTAATGAAACATATTTAAAAAAGGAGGTAAAGTTTTGACCGTATCATTTTTGGATACATCATCACCCTAATAAACTTCAATTACTCTCAACATTAAAATGTTTCAAACTGTAATGACTTTCGCTATATAACATCACAACTTTTTCCATAAAACCAGGCGCCCCAAAAAAATAACCTAAAAATAAAATAAATACATAAATTCAAGATAGTAAACCTGTTAATGGCTGAATTTATTACTTATTCACAAGCTCGTTCACAACTTAATCAATATCTTCCTTATTTTGGAGCGCTACATATAAAGTAGCGATCAAACAAGAACAGAGAGGCGAAAATGTTAAAAACGATCGAAAAGGAAAGTATAAATTGCTCTTTATCTTTTATAGTAACCCATATAGGTATAACTTGATTAGCAAAAATTGTATAAGACAAGACAGAGAATATGAGGGCGTATAACGTATGTAATGATGCAAAATTACACTTGTATGTAAATTTAATCATCATAATCGCTATAGCATCTCGTTTTAACGACCAAAGGCGTTGGGTACGCTGGGTGGGTCCTTCTAGGACCCCGTTTAACCACCTGACACACCTTAAATAACTTGACAGTCAAAATATTGGGTTTAGTGTGGACATGGTTTTTGAGGAAAGAAAAACAATCACTTTTACTTTTGGACGACCAGCGTAAGGTATAATGATTTTTAGAATCCTATCGTGTTTTCAAAGTCTACACAATTGAAAATAGAAGAAAGAGAGTTGGAGAGAAAAAAAGGAATTAATTACATACAAAGAATGTAAAAAGCGAACTTGTTAATTAGATACAGTATCTAATTAATATGGAGGAATGAAATTAAGACATTCAGATGGAGACCTTACATAAATTATTAACTGGTTGGAAACATTCATTAGGTTTAGTCTAGGAATAATCTTAAACATTTCTTGGTAGATGATAGATTGAATAAATCAATGTATTTTTATCGAGAAAAGAGTCTTAACATGTGAAATTAGTTGGATGGACTATAAATAAATTTAATCTTTGAAAAACTTACCGAATTGTAATAAAGCTTTTATGTTCAAAAAAGGTCTTAAACTCTTCTCCAGTGTACTGATTAAGACCTAGATATCTCACACATTCGTAATTGCTTCGATAGTAAAGTTCTAATTTTAAAATTTAAGGTGACCCCAAAACATCCGATTAAATTCTTGTAAACCATTATTGCTCTAAAGCCTATCTAATTAGAAAACTTTCCATTCAACGGGTCAGAATAACTTGTCCAAATTTAAAAAGTTTCAATAGTCAAAACGACTCGGCATCTTCTAATAGCAAAAATCTAATAGCATGTAAAAACCTGAAAGTTCAGAGCATATTAAATATAAGGCTCTACGCCAACCAAAAGCTAGAACTAATTTTAAAATTAGAATTGAAATAATTTAATGCATACTGGAAAAATTTGATAGTATTGGAAAAACTCAATAGATATAAATAGTTCAATAGATTACAAATGTTCAAAAGTTCTAAAACATCCGAAGATTGGGCCAGAAAATTTTACTGGCCAAAAAATCTGAAAATCTTGACTGGCCTGGAAAACATAACTTAAGGCCAAAAATCTTAAACAACAAGAAAACCAGACTAAATTCAAAGGAAAGCCTAGTCTCTCTAGCTTTTAAGCTGTATTGGTTGTGAGCGCTCATCAGCTTGATTATAAACTACAATCCTTAAGAACTTGGCATTTCTAGCAGACAGGTTTAGCAGATACGATAAATGGTACTTGTATAAAAAGCTTCATCAGCCCGAAAAATCAGATGAATCCTAATACTACTCCGACACGATGTGTCAGGTTCCCAAAAGCCTGACCAGTTTACTCAGCAACTCCGCAACTCCGCAAACAGTGACCAAAATCAATGAAATTGTGCGCGGAGATCGTCGTATGAGCATTCGGATGATTGGTGAGACTGTAAACGCCGATAAAGAAACTGTCAAAAAAATTTTACATGACGAGTTGAACATGAAGAAAGTTTGTACGAAGTTGGTCCCAAAAAATTTGACCCCTGAACAAAAGCTCGTCCGTCAACAGATCTGCTCAGATTTTCTTGAGAGGTTAGATGAAGAGCCTGAATTGATGGAAAACATCATCACTTGCGATGAAACATGGATATTCCAATACGATGTTGAAACTAAGCGGCAATCCATGCACTGGAAAACTCCTGCATCGCCAAGAATGAAAAAACAAGGATGTCGAAATCAAAATTTAAAGCCATGCTAATCGTTTTTTTCGACATCAACGGCATCGTGATGACTGAATAGGTGCCACAGGTTCAAACTGTGAACCAAACTTTCTATTTGAAAGTTTTGGCAGCACTGCGAGAGCGAGTTCGTAAGAAACGGCCGGAGTTGTGGAAAAACAAGTCGTGGATCTTGCACCAGGACAACGCACCTGCCCATAACGCGCTGTCTGTGAAGCATTATTTAGCCGCTAGAGGCACTCCAGTGCCCGAACACGCGCCGTACTCGTCTGATTTTGCACCCTGTGATTTTTTCCTGTTTCCTAAAATCAAGTCTGCCTTAAAAGGAACCCGATTCTAGTCGATCGAAGTGGTGAAGCGAAAATCGGCGGAGTTCCTAAATGTTCTTACAAAAGAAGACTTCCAGCATTGCTTTGACCAATGGAGAAAAGGAATGGAACGGTGTGTGGTGAGGGGAGGGGAGTACATTGAAGGGGAGCATTCCATTGTAGAATAATTTTTAAAATAAAACTCTTTTTCATAAGCAGTCTCGTTATTTAATAGCCAGACCTCGTATGTCAGGCACACAGTTGTGTGAAAATTCTCGGTTGCAGCTAATTTCTAGCCCATTATTTATCGAAAGAAGAAATCAATGATGAATACTATATCACAGTATAATGACAACCAGTAGGTGCATCTCGCAAATATTTTCCTCTGGTCGCGTGCGACCTTGCAGTATTTAATTCTTGAGCTGTTAGAATAACAGTTATGCTGTGATATCCGCTGCTCGTTATTATCAGCATGCAATGAAATAGAGTTAGGTTGACGTAAGCAGCTTTTGGCAAACTAGGATATATTTTAAAGAATAACACAATTTCAATTAACTTAATAACCCAGGTGTATAACACCTGTGTCTTGCCAGTCAAAACATACAGACTTAAAACTATGTGCCTCACTAATATCTTCACCAAAAAGCTCATAGCATCACAAAGAATAATGGAACAAAGCATGCTCGGTATCTCACTCCGAGATAAAATGTAAAATGAAGAAAAAGCAAAGTCAAAGATATTATGAACAAAGATGTATGGCGATGGGAGGACATGTGGCCAGAATAGAAAAAGGGTATGCGAGTTAACAACATGGAGACCTAGAGAAATAAAACGAAGTGTAGGTTCTCCACAAAAGCGATGGATAGTTGATATCAAAAAGGTAGCAGGCCAACAATGGATAAACATTGCGCAAGATATAGAGACATGGAAACGTTTAGGAGAGACCTAAGTGCAGGAGTGGGCAAATATAGGTTGAAAAATAAAAAAAGGATGGCGATGACTATCGGCAAGCTTCGGTTAACTGATCGTCGTGTATCACTGTGTGTGCGATATTCGAAGCTAAAAGATAGCGACTTTGAATAAAAATGCGCTTATTATAGTGCTTTAACTGGTTTTCAGAACATATACGAATTTGTCCTGTTGGGAGTATCCATAATGCTATTATTTAATAGAGTCACTGCATCTAGTCACCTAGGTCGCGCTGTTCGATCAGGGTACCGCAAACCGCCGCCATATTGGGGCAGTGAAGGGTGATTTTTAATAATGGACAAATTAAAACCACGTTTTACGTGTTTGACATATTAGAGGTTTGATCTTTCAGCATAAGAAAAACCTTTTAAAGTAAACGTGGATTTGATTAAATTCAATACAGAACAAATAATGAACAATTTTGTGCTTCGTTTGCCCCAATATGACGGCAGTTTGCGGTACTCTGGTCGACCAACTGGCCTAGATAACTAGATGCAGTGACTCTATTATTTAACGATTCCCAGCGCACTCAAATGAGTCGTTTTTGTACTACTAGCAGGACGCTGTACGTTCTATCATTAACACCCACAGAAATTGTATGTGTGGCCGGGAATAATTAGCAACAAAATAGTGAGTCCTGTCTTCTTTGACTAAAACCTCACAGGAGAAAGATATTTGGTATTTTTGCAAAATGTTCCAGTTGTTGCACACATTTACCCAAACGGGAGTAATCCTAACCTTCCAGATAATACTCTCTATTTTCAAGAAGATGGCGGCTCCTCGCTCCTCTGTACAATTGGTTTCCTGAAAGGTCGATTTGCATACGAGGGCCGATAGAATGGTTAGTAAGATCTTGAAATCTTACACTATTAGATTATTTTTTATGGAGTTATTTAAAGTCAAATGTATACATCACCAGACCAGAAAATTTATGACTTGAAAAATCGAATCAGAGATGAAATTTGATGAGCTCACCTGGAGATCATTTAAAATGTACAAGACAAATTTATAAACAGAATTTCATGTTGTCAAGAAGCCGGTAGATGGCAGTTCAAACCCTAAATTTATAGAGATCCTGCATATATATTTGTATAAGTTCAAGAAGAAGAAGAATTCATTTGTTTTGGATTCAATGTCACGGATGACATTTGTGTCTAGTCAACTCTGATATAAATATATATACAGGGTCTCTATTAATTTAATAACTTTATTTGTTTAGTATGAGTTTTTGTGATAAAGTTTACATTTTTTAACTTTCAATTGCCTTTTACTTAGATATTTTCTTATGTAAGGTGTTAACATTTTTATACTGTCATTTTAAAATTAAAGAAATTATCATAATCAAGAAAAAAAGGGGGGGTTGTCATTTAAAAAATGTTATTATCATAACTCAAAAGTAGTTGACGATCGAAAATTAAATGTGATACAGAAATGTATACTTTTATCAAGTAAAATTGACTTTTGATAACTTGATGACTTGATTGTTTTCAAAAAACTTTCTTTAAATTTTAATCAATTTATTTCATACTTTGCGCGCACTGTATATGGGCGAAGCTCTCTGATCTAGAAAAAAATACGTTTAAATCATTATTGTTCTACTGGATTTTCCAACTTTTCTCAATCACTTTAACTAGTTTTCATACGGTGCTAAGTTGACTCTGCTTTCTAAATAGAAAAAGAGGGGAAGAAGAAGAAGGTGTAAAAGGAAAAGTTAAATAATCAGTTAACTCTTTTTTCTTCTATAGACGCGTTTGAGGAATAACAACCTTGAAGATCAAAGTTTTTAATTTCAGTTAAAAAAACTGAGCAACGGGGGCTTTTAGAAATTGAGGTATTGCCTTAACCTTCGACTGAGCACGTTAAAATTTTATCGCGGAAGAGCACTTGGGGTCTTTGGAGACCCCAACAAGTTATAGGGGAATTTTTACTCAATAAATCAAACATTTATCACAGAATTTAGAACATTGTATTTAGTTTATTAAAAAATAATTTTTGTTTGTAACAAAAGATATTTATTTTATTTAAACTGCTAAATAAACAAAAAAAAATAATATTACGTATCAACTTTTAAATAATACAGTTTGTATCGTTCAATAATCTTTGCAATTACTGCATGTTGTTACCGTTTCACTATGCCCAGTACAGACTGGTATTCCACAGATTTTACATTCAATTTTAGTTTTCTTGTCATTGCTTCTTGGACATAATTGACACCTCTTACGCGAGTTTCTTTGTCTCGTCTGAGGTTGGGAGTGCGGGTTTATTTCGTATCCTAAAGCGATAAGACCACTTTTTGCACCTTTTTGGATGCAGCGCCTGTTCGTTATTCGTAGCTGAATATATTCTTCCACTAATTCGCGACCCAGTTGAAGCAAGAAAAGGCGTCTTTTTTGCTTTTTATTTCCGAAACTATGTGGGTTGTGAAACAACCATGTTATCATGGCAGCCACACCGGCAATATCAAGGATGTTGAAAAACAGTACTAAAGGCCATCTCTTCGTATTCCTCTTGCAGCTATACGTTGCCACCATTTTATCTAAGGTGTCTACAGCACCTTTTTTTGAATTATAGTGGAGTATTATTTCAGGTTTCTCTTGACCTATGCGGTTACATTTCTTTTGGGATTTCAGTTTTGTTTTTTCTCAAAGTTCCCACGTATGTAGTTTTAACAGACAGCAGGTCTTGTGCTAACGGAATACTTGAGAAAAAATTGTCTGCAACTATGTTTCGACCTTTGTTCATCCACTTTCTAGCAAGATCTTTTACAACTCTTGCACCCTGGTTTTTTTCTCGAGGCTGTCCAGCTTTTTTTCCTAGATACACTTGTCCATTCAGAGGAAACGCTGTATCTGAATCACATAACCAGAAAATTTTGATTCCATATTTTGCAGGTTTTGATTTTTTGTATTGACGAAAAGGGCAGTGTCCTCTAAAACCAACTAATTGCTCGTCTATAGTCATATCAAATCCTGGAACATACGAGCTTGGAATTTTCTGTATAAACATTTCCCATATATCTCTAATAGCAGCCAATTTATCTTCAAGTCTGCGATCTTCCCTTGTATTTTTGTTATCAAATCGTATAAACCTCATAATCGCTTTGAATCGCTTGAGAGGCATCGTTGCTCTAAAGATGGGTCGGCCATGTTCTTCAGACCACAGTTCATTCAGAACTTCTCTACCAGATCGGTAAGTCCCTGCACATATAAGTAAGCCAAGAAATGCTTCTAATTCTGTGACGTTAATTTCTTTCCAGATTTTATTTTTCTCTTGTCCAGGAAAGTTGTTCCATTCATCGTAAACTCGTTTGGCTTCTCTATTAGTTTCTCTAACAATTATGTCTAACATTTCATCAGTCATGAATGTCTTGAATTAATCTTTTATTGTTGCAGGACGAGTGCCTTTACATCCAGGTTTTTCCCTGACAATGTTGCAAGCAAGAGTTTGAACTTTTTTATTTGAACTTTTATTCCACTTCATTCCACTCTTTGCAAGGTAATATTCTTCAGCTTCATCGTCATGATCTTCTTCTTCTTCATCTGTGTCACTCTTTGTGATAACATCGTTTTCGAGTATCTCTTCTTCTACTACATCTTCCTCTTCAGTGACTCCATCATTTTCGTAATTGTTTTCTAATAACGGCGGAGTATCTTCATCTTCCGAAATTTGAGCAACTTCATCATAATCATCTGTAGGCAAACCTACTACGGAATCATCAGGAATGTCATCTAACATAGCTTCTAAAATTCGTCGTGCATCATCTACTCTATATCGTCGTCCATCAATACTGTAAAGAAGAAAAATATTTAAAACAAGAATTTTGCTAACCATAACCTCACAATTTCAAATATCTCAAAAAAATGTAATGTTTGTATCTAAACTTTTATGAAAACACAACATAGCTAACAGAAATTTATGTAAAAATTATACTTACATATAATCATCCATAGTATTGCACTAATAAAACACAAACAATCACCTCAAATATAACACCACGGAACACCTACAGACGACTGAGAGTCCTGTTTGTCTGGGGTCTCAACAGACCCCAAGTGCACATCCGTGCTTGTTTTGGATTCAGTATGTTTTTTGTCGAATTTGATTTGATTCTGTTGTACGAATAATATACAGATATATAAATAAACATCTAAAAAGAGATGTTCTAAAAAATAGTCACTATAAATTCTCTATCAAAAGATTTTAGAGAAAATCTGAGAGTGGGGTCCGACAAGACCCCACGTGCTCAGTCGAAGGTTAAAATCGCTAACGGAAAAAATATTGAATGCAATATTAAGACATCAGGAATAATAAATCTCATTAGTAAGAATCTGGGAGAAGTTCTATCGATTAATTTAATTCCACGTTTTTTTAGTTTTACACAAAGCTTTACAAATGTTCCTCAAAAACAACTGACAATTGAGTATTATATTCATTCGGTAGAACGAACACTGCGCCATTAAAAAACAAGGCTAAAGCTGTTGCTTTCCATACTTTTTCCATACATTTTTGTTTGTAAATTGTAAGAGCCTTCAAAGGATTACTATTTATTTATTTAAACTATCAAGCAAGCTGATTTGCAAATTATCTTTTGAAGAAAGATGTTGATACGATTTAATGACTGGTCAAACACTAAAGATTGAGTATATTGCTATATCCAGGCCTAAAAATCTACTTAAAAATACTCGGACAATGTACGTATACAAATATTCTTGTTTAGCAGAGTAATTCGATCATCTAGCGAAATGACCTTATAAATAATAATCAATAAGAACTCGAAAATTATTCACCTATTGCAATATAGGAACAACACTCACATATTCAGCACTCCTTTGGATACGACGGAGTTGTATTGTTTTCATTCAGTTTCACTTTCAGCAATCGCATGTTTTGTTAGAATAGAAAAAAAGTTTCTGTCTAAAAATAAGAACCGTAGTCGACATCATTATCATAACCAATGTCACACTGGGTATCTACTATACAAGGCTTCTGAACACTTTTTCAGCAGCTAACTAGAGGTTTTTTCTTGTTGAAACAATACAATAGAGGATGTGTTACTTATTACAATAAATAAATTAAAAGGCTAACTATAAGTAAAAATATTAAGAATTTCTTTTGAAGTATTGCCACTTTGCCAATATGATGAGCTATAGCTTATATCTACTCTATATTGCCCTTTTTAGAAATTCTTGAAGTGTCTTTCGATGCCATTACACTTTCTTCATTAATTATTTATTATAATGCAAACCATAGTTGTTTAAGTTAAAACAACTTTATCTTAGTAAGTTAAAACGACAAAAGTCGCATTCTACATAATTTCAAAAAGGACAAAAACTCAAAAGCAACCTCTCCGTAAACATATCACTTTCGTCTAAATAAACTGCAGAGACCTCACACATTTTTTTAGATTAAAAAGTATTTTGTTACAACAGGTGAACGGTTCGACATTAAAATAAATTGAATATTGTTCTTTTTAACACACAGAAAAGAACCACACACCCATAAAGCTTATAATACCCCCTACGTTTTAAAAACTCAAAGCCTACTATTCGAACTACCGTTTATTTTGATATAAAGTAGGCTATACCGGTTCTATTTCGTATTTTCCTTCATAAAAAAAGCAGATTATCTTAAACGATCCGGCTTAATACCGTACTTTGCGTCTTTTTCTAATAGTTCAAGTGTTGGACTAGATAGAAAAAGATAAAAATAGGACGCACAGCCTGATTTCATTGAATGAAATATAAAATGCCACACACAGCGCTGCCAGCTTGAGATGTCTTCATCAAGGAACTATTTATGACGTCACGAGTCCTCGGGATAAAAAGAGATGTGGATATGTTAAATTGATGTTTAATAAGGATAGAGTTAAAAAGCCATATGGGAAAATATGTCTAGAGACCCTGAAAATTAGTATTATAAATATACATTAAAGCTATCGTATAATTAAGACTTTTTTGTCGTATTTCGCAAGTTTTTGATTATTTTAGCCTTAATTTACTCTTTAGTTTTCATTTTTTAAATTTTATTAATGTTATGGTCGTCTCCCGGCTTTTGATCTACCGATGGTTTTAAATACTTACACTTTTAAGGAAAGGGTATTATATAGAAATGGAATTTGCGGTATTTTTATGAAATTATTACGTTTTTTTAATTGTTTGTAAAGATCAGATAAAAAATAATAGCCAGATTTTTTTAATTTTAATATACTCTTGAATATAGAATGCGTTCATAATCTCTGTATCCAGATTATATCAACTTTATATGCTTGCAATTTTAAAAATTCTATTTAATTAAATAAAAAGATACTATACATTGAATAACCATCCTGAAAAACAAATCTGAATAGTGTACTGTCAAAATATGAAATCCGACACGTTGTGAAAGTGTCCAAACCCTTCAAAAACGAATCTGAATGCAAGGCGGAGTCATGTGGTGAAAACATATTTGTCTTTACAGAAGAACTCGGCAATAAAAGCAAAGATTGCCCTTATGAATCGGCCGACACTTTTTCAAATACAGAAGTTCTAGGACAAAATATTAACTTTTTTATTGTAACGGAAAGTAGCCTATTATCGGATACTTTTGTGTTTCGGTTTACAAAAATACTAAATTCCTACCTATCACATCTAGCTTCTGGAAAATGCTCGTGGAATAGATAATATACCATACTGTTGAAATACGTATCTCTAACTTTTCAAAAATTTTAAAAATCTTGAAGAATTCGTAACAGTGCATAACGCGTTGTTGTGAAATGGGTTTCCTAATATCGGATAGTCGGTGTTCCTAATATCGTACTGTCCGATATTGGGAATACATAGTAAAAGAAACAATAAAAGTAGGTAAAGACTTTATTAATAATAATTCAAATACGAGGGTCGTTTTTTTCAACCTCCGATAGGCTATAAACAAAAGACAAATGTATATAAAAAAATCATTTTATTACTAAAAGTTCAATATACTTACCACAAAGATTGAGGCATTTGTCGTATCTGTGGACAAGCTTTTCAATACCGTCTTCATCATAAAATGTTGCCGCCAACGCATTTAAATGAGTCTTGACGTTGTCTTGAAGATTCTCGGTAGTTTATTGTGAAACTTTACGGCGAAACTTTGCGGAGAGACGTTCAAAACAAGAGAAGAGGAATGCTGACTTCTGGAATTTGTTCTGATCCATGACAAGCCCGTCCACACAGTGCTGCTGCAACACAACGGCTCCTTGAGCAATTTCAATGAGACATTAATTGGGGCGATCATCCGACATACAGTCCCGACCTAGCACCGAGTGACTTTCATCTTTTCCCTGAACTGAAGACGTGGCTAGGAGGACAGTACTTAGACAGTAGGACAGTATTAAACTACCGAGGATCTTCAAGACAACGTCAAGGCTCATTTAAATGCGTTGGCGGCAACATTTTATGAAGACAATATTGGAAAGCTTGTCCACAGATACAACAAATGCTTCAATCTTTAGGGTGAGTATGTCGAAAAGTAACCATAAGTATACAGAACTTTTAGTAATAAAATGACTTTGTTATATACATTTGTCTTTTGTTTATAGCCTATCGGAGGTTGAAAAAAAACGACCGAGAACGAAATAAAATGTTCTGCGGCTTTTAATTAACCCATTTCTTTATTTTTCACAGCATTTACAGCTTGTTGCATAGAATTTACATCCCATGTTTTTTGTCTTTTTACTTCTGCCATCTGAAGAAAAAATACACAATAATTAATTAGATTTATGATATCTAGCAGTTAAAGAAGTAAGTAGGAGTCTCCTAATATCGGATATGCGATATTAGGCTGTCGCGACTATTCGATATTAGGACACATAACCTAATTAAATTCATTCAAATTTTTATAAAAGAGAAAACAAATTATACTAAATAATATGTATATGAAGAAGAAGACTGAAACAACCTTAATATCATAGCGTATAATTAGTTGTTATTTAGACTTACCTTTTAAAACTATACTGACAAGAACTACACGATTATAAATATTTGAACTTCTGTTAATAAGAAAACCCTAGAGTAACGCGCTACATAAAGTCACCAGGCTCTGTAATTTTGACAAACACATACAAATTCCGCTTACTATTGATTACCGTACAAACCGATATATGGAAATTATTATTTTCTGAGATATGCACCTGTCCGATATTAGGAACATATGCGATAATAGGCTACTTTCCTCTATCTACTTCTAAAAACAAATTAAAAAAAATGAATTTATGGGCATCTGTTATGAAAGAAGTAAATTAACTATTATTGCATGTTTATAGATTTTCTTTTTTCTGAAATTAGAACAATCTAAATGAATGCACAAGGTTCCATGTAATAATTGTAATCTTTGTTATATTGGCCAGACGTCTCAAAAATTATATTCTAGGCTAAATCCACACAAGACTCACAAGAGTTAGAAATTTTAAAGATTTAAAGCTATACATAAGTAATAAAGTTAACCCTAATTATCATACGTTTGTAAGATATGTATGCATTTTATATAATAATAATAATAATAATAATAATAATAATAATAAAGCCATTTATTGGACACACAGAAAAATAAAACAATGTATACATATATACATACATATTTCTTAAATACTACTGTGCCCAAAGGGGCGAAGTTCAGTATAGTCAACAAAATAGTTGATGGACTGATCTACCACTTAACCCCAACTCAAGAAAAAAAAACTTTATCATTGACTGTCCATCAAGAAGCGCCGGAGATGTAATTTAAAATTTGGTAAAGATAATAGTTTAAAGTTGTCCGGTAGAGAATTATATAATTTTGCAATATTGTATTTAAAAGATCTTTGAAATATTTGTGAATTGTGCAATGGAATTACTAATAAATGCTTATTTCTTAAATTGCGATATACAGCTTGTAAAGCTTTGATTAGTTTATAGAATTTACTGGACTTACTTCAAATTAAATTATATAACTTTATTTAACGTTCGTCTTACCAAGCAAGATGTAGGTACACCCAGAGCCGCGCAAAGAAAGCTTGCAAGGCGTGCAACGCACGTGGGCGTTACCACGAAGTGGCGTCAATATGCCGAAAGGAGCATTTTTTAGTAGCAGTGTCGAAAAACCACAAATTGTGCCCAGACTGTGCTTTTTGTCATACTTCCTGCCTGTATTGTGCCCATTGTTATCTTAGATTTGTATTGAAATTATATTAATATAAATAATGCATCATACAAGCATATACGTACAAGTAATAATTTTCTTCACAAACTGAAAAGTATACCGTTCTCTTTAGCGATGTAAATGGAACTAGATTTCTAAGAATACTTCGTAACTACCTAATTTAAGTAGATAATGCAAAGCGCTTTTCATAATTCTTAGCCTAGCAGTTTGCATAATTTGCTGTTTTTAAGACATAACATTTTTTCCCTTGTCGTATTTTCTTTGTACGATACCAGGTTAAAATACGCACTTTATTCAAATATTAGCAAATAAAAAGTAATCAAATACACAATTTTCTTACTGTTACTGTTAATTGTAGACACTTAATTATGTACAATCTGACTAAAATGTACTAATGTGCGATATCAGTTGCGGCTTGTAAGTGTCCTCAGGAAGGACGGACTGTTTTTATGTACGTACTTGTCCTGCACGACTACGCGACCATCATCATTACAGTACAGTGTAATTGTTTTCCGCTTTTCTCTGTAACAACTGCATTGTTGATAAAAATTCAAAAACCATCAGAAATATAAAAAGGGTGCACTTTAGTACTTTACTACTTTTATACCATGCATTTCTTTTTTGATAAAATACTCATTTTTCAAAATATAACGAGGTAAATGAATTACTGCTGCCCTGGAAAGAATAATTCGTCTTGATTTCATAAATTGCGCCATAACTTCATTTAAATCCTTTTAGCTTGAAAATTCATAGAATATGCGTGATAATTAGACTGCAGCACGACCCCTATGCTTTCTTCATTAGTTAACATAAAAAAATAGGTTGGTAAGATGAGGGTTAATAACAGCTGAGATTATTTTTTTGAATATAACATGTTACTACTATACCATACACAAACATAAGACAAACACTGTAAACCTGACTGGTATTCAGGAAGATCAACGTGTGGGAAAAGAATAAAACACTAATTTCAAGTAAAAATGCTACCAGGAAAAACAGAAATATGTAATGACACACAGAAGAATAGTGGTCGTACTGTTTTCTACATTTTACTTCTAGAAAGTACTATGCGTTTCTTTTCTATTGATTAATTTTGCATGTACCAGTAACATGTTTACAGTCCATATAGTATACGCATAAGCATAGCATAGATACGTAGAGTAGTATTGTATTTTAATGTACACACAAACTGTGATAGTTGTAAGTATTGTAGGTTAGCTAGATTAGTATTAGATCAAGGTATCCATTGACATAAAAGTTATGCCAATAACTCATGACTTATGTTAATGTTAAATATTCGTTTTTTATTTTAGTCCCGTAGAAGATACTCACATGTGTTGAAGCATAGGCCTTTAACATAGATTAATGTTCTTTTATCTACGACCACCATAGAAAGTTACATATTCCGCACAATCTAGTAACCGACCAATTGCAAACAATCTCCAAACTCAACGGTAAAGTATGTGAGGAAGGAGTTCTCAATAATCCGTAGTTTTATTAAAACGCCATAGATGTCACCACTTGCAATATTTATAATATTATTAATTATTTGAAATATAAAATGTTATAAATTTTAGATAAAGGTTAATTTATTTTGTTTAATTAATATTTTACATTAAATTATATTTCGAATGGAAATCCATCTAGAAAAAAAACTAAGGTAGACCCGGGGAATTGAACCCGGATCGCTCGGTTAGTAGCTACAGCGTAAGCATTGAGTTACCGAGCCCAACATTAAGTTAGTACTGTAAGTTCTGATATAAATAACACTAGATTCTATTTAAAAAGCATACAAGGTATTTTGCCTTGATCGTAAACCTTATGAGATTTTATTCCACCTTAATGTTTTGGTGACTTATTTTCTTGGTTAATTTTATTTGGTGGATCTGCAGCAACTAAAAGTCCGCAAAAAATAATGATTTGGACATTTGGTCAAAACCTCTCCAGTGTGTATGGCTTGTTAAGTTAATGTTAAGTTAGGTTAATGCTGTTGTTCTGATACTGTTATAATCTCATATGGGGTTGTATCGGTTGTTAGGACTGGAAAAAATGGGTACAGACTATCTAATAATATAACGTTTCTAATTCCACATTGCATTGTTGGTTAAATTTAATAAAATTAAATAAAAGTAATTTAAAGAAAATTGGTGTGTTAAAGAGTTGGATTGTATAAAAGGGCTACATAAATCAGCAATTATCGTGGAAATACTATATCCAAGGGTATAAATTTACTTTAACGGAAACGCCAAAAAAGGGACGGCAGTGATGTCAATCAACAGGACTTGAAGACGAGAGTCGGTACCGGGACGAAAGTCCGAAAACGCTATGTTAAAAAATTACGACACTTCTAAATTTAATGATGCTCCTCATCTAACCTACTTCGCTCCTAACCTAACAACCTAGTCTAACAATCTCCATTGGCCACTTTGGTGAGTATCACCAAACGGTGCAGTGAGTTGCAAAAACTAGTTTTCTACTAATCTAACCTAACCAAACATAACAATTCTCATTGGCCATTTTTTGACTCCTTTTTTGACTAACCTAACCTAACCTAATTTAACTAACGTAACCTAACCAAACCTAACAATCCTCATTGGCTAACTTTGGTGCAGGCGAGTGTCAAAAACTCATTTTCTACTAACCTATCCTAGACTAACCTACTCCGCACCTAACTCAACCTAACAATCCTCATTGATTACTTTGATGAGAATCACCAAACGGTGTAGTAGAAAACCTAATCTAACCTAACCTAACAATTCTCATTGATTACTCTTGTGAGTATCACCAAATACTTTAATGTTATTAATACCGGAAACTTATTTTGAAAAATGAGGGACAAAATTTAATACCGCCTCTTGTGCAGCGTGGTGTGCAACTAAGCCTGACATTTCTACAATTTTCTACAATGGGCCTACAATGGGCCCACCAAGCCTAAAATTGATAGATCGGGGTGGCAAAACCATTAAAAAACCAAATCCCGCCACAATTGAGGCTGGAATCTATCGGGCAGTGGTCCCACTTTGCAAGAGCGCATAGCTGGGGAATACTCCTATTGATGGACGAGGTACTTCGGTACCGGCGTGTGTTCAAGTCAATCGCTCCGGTACTCTGCCTGCGATAGCTAGTAGAGGGTGGATAGGCAACCTCGCTCCGACCAGTGAGCTGATCTGGTAGCAATTGCTGTACTGCCGGTTATGCAACTTGCGCGGTGATGTTCATACGGGTACCCCACGTAAAACAATCATGACAATCAATATTTAAAAAATAGTCATTGTAATGAAAGATTGAATAGTTTACATGAGTTGTAAAGACTGATGTAGGCTAGCATACAAATAATAAGCCACTGCCTATCAAAAATAAAATATTTTTTTAAATAAATGCAGGCGAAAAAAACATTTAGTAGTTGTACACCCATCTGTGAAGATGGTGCTTCATAAATGCCGCCTATTTTCATATGGTAAAGTATATAGAGCTTCCGGTATTATTGATATTAAAGTATTTGGTATCACTAAACGTTGTAATTAGTTTCAAAAACTCGTTTTCTACTTACCTAACAACCTTCATTGGTAACTGTAACGAATATCACTGAAAGGTATAGTTTTAAGGTATAGGTATAGCTTTAAAAGCTCGTTTCTACTAACCTAACCTAATCTAAATTAACCTAACCGGGCCATGAAACTCACCAAAAACACAACTGATTTCAATGTACTAGTGATTTACAAAAGAAATTCTCTCGAAGGTGGCGTAACTTTTGTATAGAGCATTTTCGCACCTTGGGACGTCAAGCTGCATTGAAAGGGCAGGGTGGTAAAAGCTCCATTCTGTTCGCTAAAGTAAATCTCAGCCGTACATTTTTTACATAGTTCGTGTATTTATCTAATTCACTTAACGGAAGTAATTTCGAGTTCTTCTAATTTTTAGTTTATGCATTGATGGCGAAATATAGTGGCTTATAGCGAGTTTGATGAATTTCGTTGTAGGAGACTGCTGATCTTGGTCAACACAAAATCAGATACGCTGGGTGATTAGGTTTAAAGAAAATGGCACGCTGATTTTTGTTCTTCAAGACAAATTTTTTCCGAAAAGTGTTACAATTAACAAATTCTGTTCTCAAGCTGTGTTTTCGCAGAAGACCAAACTACCGTGTGTACGTCCATATGTGCTAAATTCCTTTTCCTGAGAGTGAGCGGGTATACACATTTCTACAATTTTTTATCAACAATGATCAATAAAACTTCTTATTGAAAGCTATTATTACCGCTAGCACATTATGACAGCCTTGGTAGTGTAATGTCTGGCGTGCCGGACTTTCACCCAAGCGGCCCGGGATCGACTCCCGGCGCTGGCAAATCTGGTTAAGGTTTTCTGCAGTTTTCCTTAGCTGTAACACAAATGTGGGATTTGCGCTGTTCCATCTATAAGTCGGCTGCAGCCGCACATTGGGCCTACATAATAATAATAATCGCCCCCTCCCTCCCGCACAAGCTTATAGCTTCTGGGGCCTTGGTTTAGGTTATGGGTTGTAGTAATTATTATTATTATTATTATTATTATTATATTAATGTGTAATATCTAGATACCTATAAGTTTCTACGCTGAATGAAGTTGTTAAAATGTGTCCCCGACACGGATTTTACCCAAAACCTTCATTTTTGTTCTTTTAGACGTCTAAATTACAGGATGTTATTAATTTACCAAAGATATGTCGTTGGTGGTTTTTAGGTAACACAATATTTTATAAAAATTCAAGATGCATTAAAATCAGAAATACAAATTGGTCATCTTATACTATACCTGAGACAAAATATCGCATTTCAATACGAGATGATTTTATTAATCTAACCTGACGTGTTTACACAAGCTAAATATAAGTTAGTGAACTTTAACAAGATAGGTGGGTATCTTTTTACATGATTAAGCGACAAAAGGTGTAGGTATAGGTAGATTATACCTAACTATAAAGTCGCCTTCAGATTTCGCTTCCAAAATCGTTCTTTGATACTTTCCAACGTAAACATACGATACAGGATTAAAGAGAACAGTAAAAAATTATTTTACATCTTCGTTACTAAAATCTTGTTTGGTAACTTGTTATTTCGAATTTTCAACTTGAATGCACGTTAAATCTTTGAATCATTGAATTTTATTAAGCCAAAAAAAGCTCTATGGTCAAAGCGTCAATCGCTATACTCAAACTGGAATTTAAGCAAAAGTGTTTTATAAACCTGATGACATAATTTTTGGGAGGTCCCAGAAATTATGAATCCATTTATTTTTTGCCTTATCAATAATAATAATAACTAGTCAAATAATAATCAGCAGAAACGTCGAAAGCGAAACGTTCATTAGGTATGGTACTGAAAAGTTTGCCTATCAAAAAAGCAACCACGGTCATTAAAGCTTATGTTTAAACAAAAAGGTCCCATTAAGTCGGCGTTTATCTAATATTTGTCCACGGTTGTGTCTAAGATACTGACCCAAGACTACCCGCGAGATAGATTGAGACAAACCGTCGTCAAATCTAATGAGAGCAAGCGGGACGTAAGAGGCCACACAACTCGAAAGGCCGACCACCAATTAAGGATGTAAAGCACATTAATTTGCCGGTGGACCTCCTATATGTGTAAACTACACGTCTAATTTAAATTCCCTTACGTGCATCTGCCATTTCCTTCTTACGCCTTCTTTTAATTGGTTTTAACGAGGATGCAAAAACCAAACGGTTATGAATTTTATGTTTAACTATAAAAAACAGTCAAGATACGGAAAAGGATTGAATTTTTAGTCGTTTTTGGGATATTTTTTGTGTTACGTTTGGTTCGTTTAGTGAGCTTAATTTGGCAAATTTAAATATAGAATGCCTTGATGGAGATAGATTAGACGAATTGGTTATCCCTAATTAAATAGCAAGTCACCGTTACGTAAACTCCCTTATTGTTTTTGTTTTCTGGGCTGCGGCTACTGTTTTGATTTTGGAAACTCTAATGAACTATATCTTAGTATGTGTGTTCTTTAATTAATTGGTCTTAACTTTCCAGAGTCGGCTCTAGCAGGTTTACATGGGGTGTGTTGTATAATTATCTGCATAAGTCGCATACGAATGGCAAGGATGGTCTTTATTACTTTTGAATCGACTTTGACTACCTGTATCAAACGACACCTATCTAAGCGCGATCATTCTTGAAATTCTATTTTCGATTACGACATGATTTCCACTTTTTGATGTTTCGGAAATCCTGACTGCTGCCCAAATCCAGATTTATACCCATCTAAACTAAAAAGATGAGAAAATTCCGGTATCAAATGGTGGGACTGATAATAATATATCGACACATGTACCATCATCAAATGTATAATTATACCTTTTGCGGCTCCATTTCGATACAAGTATTTCGTTCTACTCTTCTATCGGTAGCACATTGCAATACATACGGCAATACTTAACAATAGATTGCTGTATGTGAATGCCTAGGTATTGTTTCGTTTACCTGGTGATACGCCCGCAATACGTGGTAGTACTTGGTAGTACTTGGTAGTACGAAGCAGTAAGTTAAAATACATTTTACTTTGGTTATATGATCATAAGTCTTGTTTATGCCTTCGTATTTGTAAGTCCAAAACCAACCCGACTGGTCTAGAGTCTGCATTTGATAGCCCTAATTAGAAAAGTCCGGTGTGGTTTCCATGAACAACCGATTAGGTCAACCAATTTATTTCAAGGATAATTAGGAAAGCCTGACCAAGACCTCCTGAAGGCCTGATACAGCCCTAGTTCTTTTTAAGGTTAAACAACACAAGAAAGTTCCATAAGATTCTTATGAAGTTCTAATTCCAACAGGGGGAATCTGAGATCATTTTACAATTAAATAATTTAAGAAAGCCCGATGAGGTCCCCACGAAGACTCCATTGGCATTGGGACAATTCAAACATATAGGACAGCCTCGTTAAATCCTTACCAAGTCCTAACCAAGGCAATACCAGCTAATCTTACAATTAATGAACTTATGGAAATCCAACAGCGTGTTCATAATGGCCCAATAGACAGCCCCAGCACTTTTCAAGATTAAAGTCAGTTGCTAGACTGGACAATTTCATCTCGCTCTGCAAATAATTAACCTAGAGATACCCAACAAGGTCTCCACGAAGACTCAATTTGGATATCAATAGTAAATTAGGTACATAGGGAAATCCCATAAGATCTTTATCAGATGTATCCGCGGCATTCAGCCTAATGAAGATATCACGATGACTTGATCGGAACGGCCCCAGCTATCTTCAAAATTAAATCATAGCGGAAACCTAATAAGATCTTTATTAGGTCCTAACTGAGGCAGCATTAGGTTAGTATATAATTACATAATACCTTTAAGTAATAAACCAAGCAAGCAGTGTAATATAGCTGTCGACCGTACGACGATCGTCTGGGTAAATTAAAACCGAAAGGGACCAGAAGTTCGATGGGTGACCGTTCTACTAGCTCAAATTTGCCTGCTTGGCGGGAGTGTGATGGAAGATCAGCGAAGCTGAATCCTATTACATTTCTATAATTATACGTATACATTAAGGTAAAGTAGAATGAATAAATATTTGTTTAAATTTCGCGGTTACCTTATTAGGCCCTCGCGAGGCACACTTGTAATGTTGTTTTTATGTATCTCAGTAAGGTTTCTAGTAGGAAATTGCGTTACATGGTTTTACAAGTTCCTCGTAATACATCCTAACGAGGCTCTACTCGGAACATTGAGTCATCCCCAAAGGGTTCTTTGAGGTCATTATTTAGATTTCCAGTCGGGAATGTAGGTTTGGATAATGATGCAATAATTGTGAAGAGCAATACCACATAATTGTTTCTTTATTTAGGATCTTAACTTAGTAGAGCAGCCAGTTTTGGCTTACTGTACTCAGTGTACTCTCATATCTTTAACGAATCCACTCACTATACGTGATCCCTGTTCCCGCTTCTACAGGACCCTCATGTATATTTTCCCTGTTATTTCACGTTGTTTCTTGACCCAGTCTCTATATGTCCTGGTAATACACTTGTATGTACCCAGAACATATTCTGTAGATATTGTGTATATACCCAGAGCAGATTCTGGGCTCTGATCTTGGTGACCAGCCACACCTTACCTTCATAAGTTGTGGATGATCCTCTTCTTGCAGGTTTATATCTCATTTCCTGGGAATTCACAGTGCCTTAGCACCCAAATCAGTTTAAAGTGTTCCGTTCTGACAGTCACCAAGACATTCCCAAGCTAGTTGGGACATATCCCTGTAATTCGACAGGGCCTTCAGGGAAGCTTGGCTGTCTGTATAAATATGGATCGGCTTGATTACGTAACCCTTCTCATTATTTATTCGAGCACATTCTAATATTGCATATGCTTCCGCTCGGAAGATAGATGCATATCTACCAAAAAGATAGTTAATGTCCTCTTTTAGCTGTGAGCAGTACAGCCCAGCCTCAGCTCCTGTCTCAGTTCTAAACCCATCTCTGTACCAGGATATTTCACCTCGTGGTGGTCTTGTGCTGCCTTCCTGTAATTCATTTCAATTTGGTGTAATTATCTCTGAAAGGTTTTGGAAAAGAGAATGAGTATAGTAACGTCGCAGTCTATATATGTAGTTCCATCCTTGCCTCCCCCTGTACGTCTATGTGAAGTGGTGAAAGATCCAAAAGGGCCTGCATTACCTTTTGCTGCGTTGTCTTTGTACACCAAACCAACGCTGCACAAGCAATTGCTGGCTTTACCACAACGTTATATAACCAGTAGAACATGTCTTATTGTAATCCCCATATCTTGCTTTGAACGCGTCTGACAGGCATAGGAATTGTTAGTTATTCTTTCTTAGTTACTCTTTGAATCTGCTAGTTCCATGAGAGTTTTGGGTCCAGTATAATCCCCAAATAATTCACTTCACCAGACAAATTTACATAAGTTCATGCTCTGAAGTGAGAAGGGGTTATAATCCTCTTCTTTTCGGGAATGGTACAAGAGCTATCTTATGAGGGTTTATTTTCAGACCCTCATTGGTTGTCCGTCTGTCTACAAGTATACGCAGTGCTTGTTGCATAGCCTTGCTGCCTGCCTAAGTCTCTATATAAGAAGACGCTGTAGCTTCGTCTTTTTGCATAAAATAATAGATGTCATTTAAATGTTGATCTTTTATCTTATCAAACACAAACAAGAATGTTTCTAAGCACTCAAGCATTTGAAAGAATCTTCTTGGAGAGGGTTAGGTGTCTGAGAATGGTAGAAAGCCCAACTGCTGTTCGCGATTGTAACTGTTAATCTTCGATCTGTATTGAAAGATCGATGACACACAAAAAGACACTATACATATACCAACCCCGTCACATATTAGTTGGCCTTCTTCTATTTTGTTAAAGGGTGCTCCGCAATTTTTAACCTTGAATCCTATGTATTGACATCCTATATTATAATTTATGTCGTGGATTTATTTTGTATAGTTTAGAACCAAGTACACCCTATAATTTTTTCCCGAAATTCTTTTTGTTTTACAAAGTGGCTGTTTTTTGTTTTGTGTTTTGACTCCATGTCATGTTCCATGAAATTCTACTGCAGAGAGGATTCCACTTACACCGTTTCTTCCTGAGCTTAGATTGATCATAGTTGAAGGGACGGCGTGAGGAAACCTATTAAAAGATTTTTAAAAAACTTGGCATGTTGTGCGAAGTTAGTACTTTTTTCTACCAATAAGAATCGCCCACTGCGTATACAAAAAAAATGTGGGACGTTGTTTAACAAAAATAGAAGTGGGTTAACTAGTATGGGACGGGGCTTGTATAAATCATGCAAAAAGGCGGTCTATTACCATAACTCCTCTTAATGGATGTATATACCCTGGTAGCGTTAATTTATTTTAGGATGGAAAAATATTAGTATTCATAAGAGTCCTTGGATGTACTTGGGCAAAGCGTGTCTAACAATTTGAAAGTCAGTTTAATTGGTCAGATAGTGAAATTGACATTCTATTGCGGTTATAAAGCAATGTTCGAAGTTGCTGGCACTATTGAGGTATGTCCTAGTTAATATCGTTTGTTAGGTCTCTAATGAAATTCAGATCCTCCTCCACGTCCGTGTATGTAATGCGCGATGCTGTGCAAGAAGAACTGTCAATGCGAGTGCTAAAGCTAGTTCTTTACCGATGAATAAGTAGCTACACAATATCATCTTCCATTTTCGTTTTTCTATCGTGTTCCTTAAATTTGGTAAAATCAGTCCAATTTTTATACGTTCAAACAACACATTGCAAAAAAATCCCGCGCAAGGTTTTTGTGGCGATAGCCCATCCTTCCTTGGCCTCATTCGAAAGCGTTTCCAGTTACCAAATTGTTTCCGCTCTCTATTCATACATAATGAACCGTGTTCAAGTGCCGATACCACTGTGCAAAAACTTGTAAACAGACAAGATTCTCTGTATGTTTTACGTGGGTATGTTTCTATATCAACATACCCCCACGTTCCTTCCAAGGAGGAAGTGATTGAGATACACCCAATCAACGCGCGAATTGCATAGCAATTTATCCCAGTAACTCACTGGTCGGAGCGAGGTTGCCTATCCACCCTCTACTAGCTAACCAAGCTAGTACCGGAGCGATTGACTTGACACGTGCTCATTCGCCGGCACCCTCTCGTCCTCTTTCATACGGGGCTAAGTACCTCGTCCAGCAATAGGACTATTCCCCCAACTTAACTCAGTTGAATAGAGAGAGCCCTCCAGTCCTCTTTCATACCTTCATAAGCTCTTCCCCGAGACAGGGGTTGGGGCCACTATCCGATCGAATACAACCTCAAATGTGGCGGGACTTGGTTTTTAAATGGGTTCGCCACCCCGATCTCCCAGTTATAGGTTTGGTGCGCCCTCGACAGAGCTTCGTTTCGAGACTACTTTAAAGGGCCCTTTTTAAAGCAGCGTCCCGGTGTATACCCGTTAAGGTGAAGTTGTCTTGAACGTGAGAGGCTATGTATCTTCGCATCAACGCTCTTTATGTGTAGGTCTCTAGACGATTTCTGGGAATCCGACGCTGGAACTGACAGCATGTGCCAGACCCCCGTACTGTCACCTTCGAAACGCTACCTGGTGGCATGCAGTTTCTCGTGGGTTAGCGAGCGAACTCCCTAACCTAGATAAACCTCACTTGAATCTCCTCCATTCGTCTAGGCCAGACAGCGGGATACTTAGCTCCGTAAAAGGCTCTACGTCAGGTAAGATTCAATCCACCCACACCGGATCCCCTTGTTAGCAGAGCTCCCTCCGCAACGTTTTAGGGTCATTGTCGAGACACTCCGGTGAAACGTAAACGCAACACCTCTGCATAACTCTACCACACATTTGATTCTGACCGCGTCATCCGTTGACAAGACAAGCCTGGGATGGGGTAGACAACGACCAGTTCTAAGGGTGAACGCCGTGTGGTCTGCCCTCAAGCTAGTCTCGAATCCTAGTGCTTCCCGACACCTCTAACGACTGCCCTCCCTCTATCTTCGGGCTAGTCTCGGATACTAGTGAAGTCCGACATCTCGAACGACTGCTTTACCGTTCACCCTACCTTGTAAACAGACAGTGGCACCATCCTGGTGGCTGGTAAGTCTTTAGAGGCACTTTTTAATGAGCTCAAGAAACAAATGGATTATTGCTCAAAAACGGCAGCCCTTCTTTGACTAGCTATGTTATTAGAGGGTATGGCAGGAAAAACGACTATCAATGACTGAAATCAATTAGTGAGGTATCGTCAGGTTTGTACTCCTTTGAACTTACCGATGGATAGTAGGAATTTGATGTGAGCTACAATACTTTTCCTTAATATTTCGACAATCAACAGAGAAATGGCAAAAAAGTGTTTATGGATCTTATATTTCGGAGGATATAAGCTAAAGTAAGTTAATAAGTGATAAATAAAAATTGCAAATCTGGAAAACTTAATGGAATAACTTAAAGTCACAAAGCAGCAAACTTTTACGTATGCGACTTAGCTGCATTCTTCTTTAATAGACTCTCTCCATAAAATCTGAAAGATCTTCTAGACCTGTTATACCAATGTGGTTCCCTATAATGCATCTGTAAGAGAATATAACATTAATTGCTGAATATGTTTTGCGGCAATAAACAGAATGAAAAGTTTACAGTTGCTTTACACTTTATAAAATCGCCCAAATCTTGAGCTAGCGTTCATCTTGATGAGACAGTGGGCGAAACTCGTAAAGTCACTATAATTAATGTTTAATAGAAGCGGCTTCTGATTGTCACTTAAGGCGTAGACCTGTAATCCAGCTTGTTAGTTATCTGTTTTTACTCTTCTTCTTGAGAACAACGACAAAAAATAACTTTCACTGATTCATAAAGTACGATCTTATACCCGGGTAGCCTTAAAACGCGAGTATTGTAGCCGTTAAACGACAGGTATTGCCAATTTACATTTTACTTTAAAATCAGAGTGGCATGTTTGAACCAGTATTGTTACTGCACTTTTATCATCTTTGTATTAACATATTTTATACAATGTTGTAAAAGTTGAAGAATTTTGAAATAAATTTTGGTGTTTTCATGACAAGCAATGCTTTTCTACAATATTGTAAGTAATACTAATATTTTGTTAGAATTACTAGGGGTTTCCAGACAAGCAAAAAATTGTTTGTAATTAATTAATTTCTTCTTTTTTAAACGTTACATTCCTAAACAATTTATTTTTCCTTTTGAATATCTTTCAGACTGAAAACCGATTACTGTAAATTAAAGCTTTCATTAAAAGCATCATTCCGAAAAGAAGAAAGAGCTACACATGTATAATTAATGTCATATATTTTTGGTAGCTTTATAAAAGTAGCGAGAACATTAGCAAGTGCGATAATTCTTGGTTAATATGACTTTTAATTATCTTATACTGCGCACAAACAGCAAATAAACTGCGTAAATCACATATTAAAACTCTCTGATCTTTTCTTAAACGTAATAATACCGCGCGACGACGCTTTGGGTGGGCAAAGTCATAAACATAACATTGAATACCGTTGTTATACAATAATACACTGCAAACCATACCAAGAATCAGCTTCCATAGTGTTATCGTCTTGTTAAAAGACATACAATCATGTAATCTTATTTGATATGCAAAAGTTTACAATGACACACAAATGAGATAACTGCCAAGTACAGGTAGTACTAGTTTACCTTTTCAGTGTATTATTATTAACGAATATTATTGTAACTTTGTAATTATTTCCATTGCAATATGTATAATTTATGGATTTTCTTGAATGCTATTTACCATATTTGTGCAGTCTTTTACTAATAAGATACCACAACTCTATAAGTCCATAACAGGCCATGTTTCAATACTCTAACCTCAATAATTTATAAACCTAACCTCAATTTATGAAATTATTAAAAAATCATAACTCAACTAAACAGTTCCTCTGTTATAAATTTATTATGACTCTCGGTAGTTATACTTGTTCTAATCGCATCCCGTTCTGCTATTTATAGAATAGCATCATAAAAACATTTTATACCCTTTCATCTTAAATTAGTCTAATGTCTTCTTAAAGGCAATTATATATTAATGAATGTCTTAACTGTTAACAGGATTTTAACTGCCTATCGTAAAAATTTATGAAGTATTTTTAGCGATGAAGTTAATAAGGGATTATAAAATTTTATTAGATTATTATGCACTAAAAACAACTTTATTGAAAGTTGATGCTACTAAATCCACATTTAGTTACAACAATGCAGTTTGATGTTCTGAGATTTATAAGGGTTAGTTCGTTTTATTACATCATCGTTTGACTGAAAGAGGCACTGAATGTTTCTACTAAACATAACGCTGTTTATGACATTTTGATTTTCCGGATGTTGTGTAACAAGACCAAGAGTAATGCAATTCCTGATTTCAGTAGACGTAAAATGATACACATTATTATTGCAGATTGTGGTTTACCACATGGATTTATTGAAAGGTTCTGTTGGAATATACGGGATTCCGACTTTGTATATAACAAAAACCACTATAGACATTAGATATGAATCTCGAAAGTCTCTGTATTATGCTTATAGTTTGTATCGATGATCTTGTCTTAAGAGGCAACAGGTGTATAACTTATCAATCAGTACTAAATATTTTTGCAGGATATAGAAATATTTCTCTACACTAGGACATGTGCTTTATCTTGTTAATGCTCAGAATATTTCTGAACACACTGATATTTAAAAATAAATGAGAACTAGTATTTACTAATTTAAAAAACTTTTTGTTCTCATTCGAGGTATATTATCTCGTCCTCTAGTAACCATGCTTGAAGTTGAAACTTATTCTCGTCTAGTAAACTCAATCCACGTCAAAAAATGGATTGATGCGAGTTTTTAAAAAGTTTGAAGAAATTATAGGAGGTTGCATTTCTGATCGGCGATGTTCGAAATTCAATCTTCAATCTAGAGTGCCATATTTTCTATGTCACCCCCTCCCGTAAGTACTCCACAAATATCCGAGAAGAAATTTGTTATGGCAAACCCTAAAACGATCTGGGCCGGGTCAGGTTCTACTACGGCATGCCCTATTAAGGAATTTATATGTGGCCCTGATCAGGTTCCAATATGGACTGACCTATAAGGTTGTTCCCTATCAGGCTGGGATATGGATATGGACATATTTGAAAGCGTGATCGGGTTCAGATCTGCCAAGGCGTTACATTTCTGATCTGGCCCTTGTTTAAACTAGGGCAGGCCGGATAGGGGCCTGATTCTAGCCCTATCAAATTTCTGCTCGGGTAGGTTTTATGTCGATTGAAGTATCATCAATTAGTTATTTTCCTCCATATTTCTATTTTTTATGACCCAATTTTGATGTAATTTTTGTCTTACTCATTGCTAGTTTCTGATAGCGATCACGCACTTCATTTTATGATTGCAGATATATTCACATTCTTCGCTGCTTAGTAACCTAACTTTTGCAACTTTTTTATTTTTTAATCTGTGGCAATGCAGTTTCTGGGTTTACTTTGTAATATAGAGTGAGGAAAGATCTTTGTGTAGATTTAGTTCGAAACTCCAATGATTTAACTTAAGATTATACGGACCAAGAGAAGCGTTAGCACCTGAACCTCTGTTAAGTTTCACACCTTAAATCATGTTATGCAATATTAATAGTACGGAAGCAATAAATAGAATTTAAAAACTCAAACATTGCAGAAACTATAAAATTGTGAAACTTGAAACTCACTCAATCCCTGATCTCAAAATCTTCGAAAATATAATTCCTAGACACTTTAAAATTTTGAAAAACAGTGCTTTGAAATGTGAAACGTGCAACATATAGGTAAGTTCCTAAGTGTTACATAGTTATGTCTTTTTATTACGGCTTATTTAACCAAACTGTGACCTTGAATCAGTAATGAGACGACAAACACACAATAAATAAAACGAACGGTTTTCAGCACAAATGAAAATCATTGCTGATTGATACTTCTATATGCATTCTCTGATTACGTAAAAGATGAACATGTAACATAACAAACTCTTTAAATGAATGTCAATAGAAATTATCTGTTATAAATGCAAGGACATTGTATACCATCATAATGAATGGCAAAGGAAATCAATCTACATTGATGACTACAGCTTGTTAGGCTACAATCAACAAAAGGTCTTAATTTCTCATTTATTTCTAACTGAACAGTTACGTCTATGATCGTTCATCAATAATAGAATCCAGTAGCAAACAACTTCTTAATTTAATACTAACTAATAAAATATATTCGTATAACGTCATTAAAATAATAACACTTCACGACCTATCGATCATTTAATTGACAGCTTATTACGGAAATTGATCTTAATCATTTTTATATAGTAAATATGTATTGCGAATTTTTCTGCAACCGGATAGATAATTGAGTTTTAAGTAGCGTGAATGAAGGGCCTTGTAAGAGAAAGCAGACAACAGTGCGTATAACTACGGGTACTAGATATATATGTAATAAGCAGGTGTTTCGGTAATTTTTAATATTTCTTGACAGGTATTTAATAAGCTAGGGAAAAATTAAAATAAAAAGACTAAAAAGAAGAACTTAGGAAATAAATTAACAAAAGTCATTTAGCACAATAATGGTGGTAACGAATGTCAATTCAATTTAATTTAACTTCTACAATCGTTGGCAGAACAAGGAACAGGGGTTAGAACTGAATTAATTCTAACCTTTTTCTTCTTATTCTATTTTGCTTTAAATAAGCTACATAAGGTATACTGATTGGCAATACTTCTTGGTTATAATTAGTTCTTTAATTTGAGTGAGGTTGGTACTTATAAGCTTTTTTTTTGCCAGACAGTCTTAATGAAAATATGTCTACTACTATTGCATAGTAAGATTGAGTAAGGATAAATAGGTAGCTGTAAATGGAATAGAAACTAATTAAATCTACACTAAATTCACATAAAAAGATATTCCGCATACTATGTTTATATTCAAAGATCTTTAACCTTAAGTTAGATTTACAAGATGAGATAAAATTAAACAAACCTATCCTATGAGGTCTTCCACCCAGAACTTATGAGATAAGTTCAAATACTATAAACGCATTAAGCAATCGCCAAAAACATTAATAGATTTAAAAGAAGTATTTAAAGGGTTTAAAAGATTTTATAAGTTATGGAAAACCAAAATTAATGTAAAATTTGGTAAATAAAATTCTATATAAATAAATAACAATAATTCTGCAATAATTTAATAAACCTCAGTCTTACACAAAGAACTGAGCAAAGAGGCTTTATATAACTAACTCAGCTTTTGATCTGCAGCTGGATGGTGTAGCCTACAAAATTTATTTCCAGTAACTGAGCACTGAAAGTGTAATAATAAAAATCAAGTTAAATATTTCTAAAGGCATTCAACTGATCATAAAATTTTTAATATTTACGATAAATGGTAATTTGCTTGTCACAGATAAGCTAGTCAAAGCCCGACTGAGACAAGTTCTCATTAACGTTCTTGGTCATGGGAGAATTGAAAGGTTGGCTGATTTAAATAGAACTTTGATTGAATCTGAGCGTCAGCTTGTTTGAGAATAACAATCTAATAATTTTAAGAAATAAATTCTTAATTATCATTTATCAAATCAAATAGTTTTTTTACAGTTAAAAGAATTTGGGAACGCAATCTTTATTATCATAGAAACAAAAACACAATAAATAAAATTTAAACAAATTTATTTTACTTCGCTAGGAATATATACTCCTTAATTATTGCAAAATAATCTTAATTTCCTTCGCATACTAGGTTGAGTCAACTTAAAGACTATCACTTACGTTTTTATTGTTCAACCAATAGCGCTAATAGCCATCTGAATAATTGAGAAAACAATTTACTGCACAAGTCTATGAAAAATCGGTCCAATACTGACTACGAAAACATGAATTTCTACAAAATTGTTACATTTAATGATTGAAAACGCACAAAAATACTATCGTTTACCATTCATAAAACGGACTTGTGTTTGCGTTGTGTTGCATATCGTTCTTCCCTAGAGAAAAACGTTTAAAGGAAGTATGCCATTAGGCAAAAGTCAACCTGATTGGCAAATCATACGACGAGATTTAATGTGAATTTGTTCGCCAAAAAGTTTGCAAAATCATCTATTGTATCGCGGTGTGGGCCAATTACTACCTTACACGGCGATGAAAAACTCGATATTATTTAGCACCTTTTAAAAATTTGGGGGGTGTCCCAAATTTTAAAGTGAAAAAAATTATAATAATATAAGAGTAGCTTCTATAAACTGAAACACTAAATATGAAAATTATTCAAATATTTATTTATCAAATTACAAGGTAATTTCCTATATAATATAGACTCATATAAAGGATTTCACAAACTAATTCGTTGACGCACCGTAGACTGTAATCGTATGCACTCAAACTAGATAGAATCAGATGGATAATTTAAACAATAAAACTCTCTTCCCATACCATGGTCCTATACGTTACACCAACAAACTACTCGGTATCTCCCTTTCTTCGATCTTCGTTTGTGGTGGTTCTATATGAACACATCGGTTCATGGCCTCGTTAACATAGGTTAACATCGGTCTGTTAACATAGTTCTACATTATCAAAAGCCATAGTTGGCAAAGCAATTCTGTATTACCATGTTACAATCTACCCTTCTAAAGTGACTTTATAGTCTTTAGATTTCAACCATGAGTTTGTTTTCAAGGTTATTTAAACCTTAACTAGGCTAAGGTAACTATACAGAATCTCCCGATTGAAGTGAAAACCGAGTATTGAAGATTGAGGTGGAAGAAAATTCAAATTTTCCATAAGTTGCTTTTCTACTGTAACGCTTCCATAAGGAAGTTTTTGTGAAAAAAGTAGTTCGGGATTTGATGAGATTCTCGTGCATTTGGGCATACAAGATTTTGATTAATAATTGGATTTGATCTGCGTTGAAAAATATCGCGGGAAAATGTATTAAACAAAACACATTTTAGGGGCAAAATATATTTAACAGTAAGAATATCGCGGAAAAATATATGAGAGCAAAAATCTTGGTTGTTTATTTGCTACTGTTGGTAGAATTGTCTGTGTTCATGAATACATGGTAACCAAGAAATGATATTCAGATTCAACTAGTATATTAGAGTAGAAGCCGTATTGACTACTCAACATTTACCACGCTCACTAAATTAGGACAAAATTATTAGTAGATATGAAATTACGACGTACGTTTATTAGTACATATATAAAACAGTTGAATAATAATTAAATGTAATTAGCATCAACAGAAATGTAAGTTTCAGATGAGGTTAGGTTATGTTAGATAAAGGCTAGGTAGGATCTTCCGCGATATCTTCTCCTTATATCTTTTCAGCGATCTTTTTAACATAACATATTTTTTCAGCGATATTTTTAACATGATATATTTTTTTTGTGATATTTATTTCTAGAATCTAGAATTCCAAGGGCGCCTTGCTAAATGGGGAGACCACATAAAATTTCCCGTTTTTTGTAAATTTTTTTAATTAAAGATCCTTATTCACTTTCACGCCACATCTCTTTTAGTTAGGTAGAAGCTTCCACCATCCATTCTCCTTAGTATATCTTTTCAGCGATATTTTTAACATAATATATTTTTTCGGCGATATTTTTAACATGATATATTTTTTAGTGATATATTTTCTAGAATCTTGAATTTCAAGGGCGCCTCGCTAAATGGGGAGACCACATAAGATTTCCTGTTTTTCCTACATCTTTTTAATTAAAGATTCTTATTCACTTTCACGTCAAATCCCTTTTAGTTAGGTAGAAGCTTCCGCCATCTCTTCTCCTTAGTATATCTATTCAGTGATATTTTTAACATAATATATTTTTTCGGCGATATTTTTAACATGATATATTCTTTTGTGATGCTTTTTCTAGAACCTAGAATTCCAAGGGCGCCTTGCTAAATGGGGAGACCACATAAAATTTCCCGTTTTTCCTACATCTCTTTAATTAAATATTCTTTTTCACTTTCACCTCAAATCCCTTTTAGTTAGGTAGAAGCTTCCGCCATCTCTTCTCCTTAGTATATCTATTCAGCGATATTTTTAACATAATATATTTTTTCGGCGATATTTTTAACATGATATATTTTTTCGTGATATTTTTTCTAAAACCTAGAATTCCAAGGGCGCCTTGCTAAATGGGGAGACCACATAAAATTTCCAGTTTTTCCTACATCTTTTTAATTAAAGATTCTTATTCACTTTCACGTCAAATCCCTTTTAGTTAGGTAGAAGCTTCCGCCATCTCTTCTCCTTAGTATATCTATTCAGCGATATTTTTAACATAATATATTTTTTCGGCGATATTTTTAACATGATATATTCTTTTGTGATGTTTTTTCTAGAACCTAGAATTCCAAGGGCGCCTTGCTAAATGGGGAGACCACATAAAATTTCCCGTTTTTCCTACATCTCTTTAATTAAATATTCTTTTTCACTTTCACGTCAAATCCCTTTTAGTTAGGTGGAAGCTTCCGCCATCTCTTCACCTTAGTATATCTTTTCAGCGATATTTTTAACATAATATATTTTTTCGGCGATATTTTTAACATGATATATTCTTTTGTGATGCTTTTTCTAGAACCTAGAATTCCAAGGGCGCCTTGCTAAATGGGGAGACCACATAAAATTTCCCGTTTTTCCTACATCTCTTTAATTAAATATTCTTTTTCACTTTCACGTCAAATCCCTTTTAGTTAGGTGGAAGCTTCCGCCATCTCTTCACCTTAGTATATCTTTTCAGCGATATTTTTAACATAATATATTTTTTCGGCGATATTTTTGACATGATATATTTTTTCGTGATATTTTTTCTAAAACCTAGAATTCCAAGGGCGCCTTGCTAAATGGGGAGACCACATAAAATTTCCAGTTTTTCCTACATCTTTTTAATTAAAGATTCTTATTCACTTTCACGTCAAATCCCTTTTAGTTAGGTAGAAGCTTCCGCCATCTCTTCTCCTTAGTATATCTATTCAGCGATATTTTTAACATAATATATTTTTTCGGCGATATTTTTAACATGATATATTCTTTTGTGATGTTTTTTCTAGAACCTAGAATTCCAAGGGCGCCTTGCTAAATGGGGAGACCACATAAAATTTCCCGTTTTTCCTACATCTCTTTAATTAAATATTCTTTTTCACTTTCACGTCAAATCCCTTTTAGTTAGGTGGAAGCTTCCGCCATCTCTTCTCCTTAGTATATCTATTCAGCGATATTTTTAACATAATATATTTTTTCGGCGATATTTTTAACATGATATATTCTTTTGTGATGCTTTTTCTAGAACCTAGAATTCCAAGGGCGCCTTGCTAAATGGGGAGACCACATAAAATTTCCCGTTTTTCCTACATCTCTTTAATTAAATATTCTTTTTCACTTTCACGTCAAATCCCTTTTAGTTAGGTGGAAGCTTCCGCCATCTCTTCACCTTAGTATATCTTTTCAGCGATATTTTTAACATAATATATTTTTTCGGCGATATTTTTAACATGATATATTTTTTCGTGATATTTTTTCTAAAACCTAGAATTCCAAGGGCGCCTTGCTAAATGGGGAGACCACATAAAATTTCCAGTTTTTCCTACATCTTTTTAATTAAAGATTCTTATTCACTTTCACGTCAAATCCCTTTTAGTTAGGTAGAAGCTTCCGCCATCTCTTCTCCTTAGTATATCTATTCAGCGATATTTTTAACATAATATATTTTTTCGGCGATATTTTTAACATGATATATTCTTTTGTGATGTTTTTTCTAGAACCTAGAATTCCAAGGGCGCCTTGCTAAATGGGGAGACCACATAAAATTTCCCGTTTTTCCTACATCTCTTTAATTAAATATTCTTTTTCACTTTCACGTCAAATCCCTTTTAGTTAGGTAGAAGCTTCCGCCATCTCTTCACCTTAGTATATCTATTCAGCGATATTTTTAACATAATATATTTTTTCGGCGATATTTTTAACATGATATATTCTTTTGTGATGTTTTTTTCTAGAACCTAGAATTCCAAGGGCGCCTTGCTAAATGGGGAGACCACATAAAATTTCCCGTTTTTCCTACATCTCTTTAATTAAATATTCTTTTTCACTTTCACGTCAAATCCCTTTTAGTTAGGTGGAAGCTTCCGCCATCTCTTCACCTTAGTATATCTTTTCAGCGATATTTTTAACATAATATATTTTTTCGGCGATATTTTTAACATGATATATTCTTTTGTGATGTTTTTTTCTAGAACCTAGAATTCCAAGGGCGCCTTGCTAAATGGGGAGACCACATAAAATTTCCCGTTTTTCCTACATCTCTTTAATTAAATATTCTTTTTCACTTTCACGTCAAATCCCTTTTAGTTAGGTGGAAGCTTCCGCCATCTCTTCACCTTAGTATATCTATTCAGCGATATTTTTAACATAATATATTTTTTCGGCGATATTTTTAACATGATATATTCTTTTGTGATGTTTTTTTCTAGAACCTAGAATTCCAAGGGCGCCTTGCTAAATGGGGAGACCACATAAAATTTCCCGTTTTTCCTACATCTCTTTAATTAAATATTCTTTTTCACTTTCACGTCAAATCCCTTTTAGTTAGGTGGAAGCTTCCGCCATCTCTTCACCTTAGTATATCTATTCAGCGATATTTTTAACATAATATATTTTTTCGGCGATATTTTTAACATGATATATTTTTTCGTGATATTTTTTCTAAAACCTAGAATTCCAAGGGCGCCTTGCTAAATGGGGAGACCACATAAAATTTCCAGTTTTTCCTACATCTCTTTAATTAAATATTCTTATTCACTTTCACGTCAAGTCCCTTTTAGTTAGGTAGAAGCTTCCGCCATCTCTTCTCCTTAGTATATCTATTCAGCGATATTTTTAACATAATATATTTTTTCGGCGATATTTTTAACATGATATATTTTTTCGTGATATTTTTTCTAGAATCTTGATTTCCAAGGGCGCCTCGCTAAATGGGGAGACTACATAAGATTTCCCGTTTTTCCTAGATCTTTTTAATTAAAGATTCTTATTCACTTTCACGTCAAATCCCTTTTAGTTAGGTAGAAGCTTCCACGATATATTCTCTTTAGTATATTTTTTATGCGATATTTTTAACGTAATCTATTTATTCCGCGATATTTTTAACATGATATATTCTTTTGTGATGTTTTTCCTGGAACCTAGAATTCCAAGGGCGCCTCACTAAATGGAGAGACCACATAGAATTTTCTGTTTTTTCTAAACCTTTTTAATTAAAGATTCTTATTCACTTCTACGTATCATCCCTTCTAGTTAGTCCTTTTAGGCCTTCCAGTACCAAATGCGCGTTTCAACTAAGGAACATTCCTAAAATCCTGACTGATTACAATAGTTGTTTTAAGTTGAAAATTTTTCTTGTAGCTTTACATTGTCTGCATGTTCTACAGAATGTTACTGTAAAGTTCAAAAATCCCATTTGATCTAAGTAAGTGTTAAAGCTTACAATTATCTAACATGTCTTATAAAATTAAGTAAGCAGCTGTAGGAAAAGAGTTAACCAAAAATACAAATATTTACGAAAAACGTTTCAAGAAAAGAAAACCTGAAACGCAAATTTCAGTGGGTTTCTGTAAAAGGTAAAGCCTTGAAATAAGCTAACGCTAGGCTATCCTTTACATGGAACAAACTCGATAGCGTGCTTAATTAAACCACGATCTGACAACAAGGCAGCCAATAAAGTGCTTTCAACCAAATTGTTCCACGTGTTATTTTCTTTCCTCATTTAAATTTCAGACTTTTGTTGAGTTTTTTAACCTAAAGATTGGAATCTTCGGAAAAATCATTTTCTTGGAATCAATCTTTTTAAAAATCACTTAAAACTATTTTCGCCTTACGCAATCAAGAAGCCTATCACTACTAGCTGTACTTAGGAATTTCGCAATTTATTCGCAGATGGATTGTGTTATAAAAATACTTGTCGACAGATATACAAGCTTTTTAGTTTATCTTCGGTTTTAGTGTCAGAAACAGAAGTGTTCAACCATGTAATTGTCACGAAGAACATCATTAATTCACCAAGATGTGAAATGTTTATGTTGTCAAATGTGATCGTAAAATTATTTTTAAAAGTTATTTACTCCTGACATTTATAGGAAATATACATTTATTAGAATTTCCTGTCAAAGCATCTTTTTCTAGTCGAAAGAAATTTCAATCTCCCAAAGGCGTAAGATTAATACCGACCATTACATTCTGCAAATCAACGTTTAAAAATAGCTAGATTCAAAGGGGGCGCGTTTTATTTAATCCAATATGAATTCCGGATGTGTTCCGGTTGTTATCTGGATACAACACTCGCAGTGGCTCAGTGGGTAATTGAATGCGCTGCTAGTCGTTACACCATCCACAGAGAACTGTTTTATAGACTCACTTAGGGTGGCAATATTGGAAGTGTCAACACAAAACGGCAGTACTACATTAATTTAAACGGTTTCAACATCCGAGGGGGTGTATTTGAGCTAACAGATTTCTCTTTGTAAACATTAAAGGACAGGAGAGAATTTAAACGAGTGTAGTGCTTACAGGATTTATGTAAGTGTAGGAGAATTTTTTTTGATTGGGTATCAAACGACCATAAAACGGCCTGAATAATAAAAATTTAATAAAACGATATAACCGTATAACAGTTCACACTACATTAGGTGCGAAATGGTTTAAAAGTCTAACGTAGTAACCATTAACAACCCTTATCTGAATTCAACAGAATATAAAACTAGGTATGACGTGGTCATAAGGAATTTGATTAAGGGTGATATTTGATTACATTATTATTGATTGCCTACTGGTTTGTTTAGAAGTGGCTATTGTCTCTTCAATCTGATGTATTATTTGTACTTAACTGCAGATTTGAGTAGGTACCAATTTTATAATGAACAGATCGATAGGTAATCGATTGCAAAAATTCCACATTAAACAGTACTGTTGAATATAATCTGTTGGTTTATTTATTATTTTTTGTTTTATGTGTATTTATATTTTTTTACTAATTACGTGTTTTCTTTTGTTATAGGACGAAGTAAGTAAATTTAGTACCAAACCATACCAGACATCTATCAACCAACAACAAAAATAGTGAGACATTTTTACTATTATATTTTATTAATTGTTTCGTTATTATTAATTTATTATTTTATTTAAATCTGTATGTATGTATATAGATAACACAACAACCTTACAAACACCAACTATTTTATATTTTTTTAAAGTTAAATCCTTTTCTTTTTCTGTAAAAAGAGGGAGATGATTTTAAATGATTTTTTATGTTGGCAATACAAAAGCATTACAATATTTCCTCTAAAGAGACTACTGGAACATAGTACCAATGAAAATTATTATTTTAGAGCTGTATCAAAAAGTATATACCATACCAAAAAGTACTCAATTAAGAAAAAACTACCGGCAAACGCGAAGACGACCACTAAGACATGCATTGATTTGGAATGTATTTAGATGTGTGGTACATAATATTATTCAGAAGCCAAACAGAAAGTACTAAAACTAACTTTTAACCAAATAAGGAATTTAATCTCTTTATCTGCTAGCAACATACAGATTGCGGTTTGATATTACTTCGGCATCGATTGCTTGCGGTTAAGATACAAGTTCACCATGCTTAAAACAATGTTTATACCGTAATATAGTTTTAGGTTTCAACACCTTTTGATTTAATTACACCATGGGTAGCTACAGTTGTTTGAAAAAACTCTTTATTATGCTCTCATTAATCAATAAATAATATAATTAGCTGAATCTAATTTCCTTAGAATACCCCCTCCTGAACTCCTTTCGTTATCGTGATTTTTCATTCCCTTGATTTTTGAATAGTTTCCATAGTAACCAAGCTTTAATCAAAAACAGCTAAATCCGACACTTCTTGCGTATTGTTACAATTTTCTTTGGCTTCTTTCCAATTTAATAATTTTTTACTTAAAAATTTTCTTCTTAGAGGGCTTTTTTCCATTGTGGTATTATCAACCTTGTTTCTCCTAATTTGGTCGTGTTTTGAGCAGACATTTTTATTGGTTATTCCTTATTTGAGTATGTTTCAGTTCAGGACTGTTCATTAGTGAATTCTACTTATCATTACTTTTCAACTTTGCAAAAGATAATTGTTCTCTTTTATCCGTTGAGTTGTAAAGGATTCCGAAGCAGTTTGAAGTTGACAATCTTTGCACACGCAGAATCTTTATGGGAAATGGTTCTGGGCTAAAATTCTTGAAACTTTGGTAAATGATAGCCTTGTGTAGATCAATAGTGTCAACGGCCACAAAGTCCAAAAATTACAGTTTTCGAATTATAGTCGTTTGAAGTTGACAATGTTTGCATCTCGCAGTATTGATCTAATGATTGTAATTCAAAAACTATCCTCTTTTGGACTTTGTGCCCATTGACACTTTTGGTCTGTACATTAGGGACTATCATTTATCAAAATTTCGAGAATTTTATCCTAGAGCCATTTCACAAGAGAGGCAATTTTTATCCCTCCGGATCTCTTTGTTGAATTTAATACCACCTATTTTGGTATACTGTAGTTTACGGTGATAAACTGTTAATTAATCTCGGAATTTTCTTTTAGAATTTTTTTCCTTTTTCCTCTTTACGCTACGTTTTTACGTTACACATCTTTGTTCTGTCTACCCTTGTAGCCGTATCTAAAATATCAAGTGTTTTTGTCGAGTGCAAGATACACAGGTCAAGAAGATAAAAGATACACGACACCCTTCTAAACACAAAATTGTTGCTGATCTTTTAATCTTAATCAAAATTCTTTCTTTAACTTTTAGGTTATGTATTAATTATGTAAACATTTTTTTGATGTATCTGAATTTCTAATATTTGTTGCATTTACACAGTTGCAAGATTTACTTTAAAATTGTCTTTTCTGGAGAAATCGCAACTTATATAAATTTCTGTTTAGTATAAACTTGATTGATTGATACTGTTATTATCATAAAATACTGATTAATTTGGTTTACATTTAATTGACTTAAAAGATTGATTTTACTATTTTAAGAACTTAATAATTATCGTTCAAACCAAATTACTGTTTATGTTGATTTTTGTGTGAATTATTATAATTCTAACTTGATTATTAAGTTAACTTGATTTTGGTATTAATCTTTGCCAGTTCTATTATTTTATTTTTGAATAAATCACTTTCTGCTTCATTTGTATTTTTTGCGTCTTGAATTTTTATTATTGCTTATGCTGCGTTTAAACGGCGGCTGTTATCTTGTAGCAGACGCTTACCAGGCCGAAGTTTCAGGTTAATTTCTAGTTTTATAAATTTTAATATACCTGGACTTCTTATTAACATCGCGAAATGGCCGGTTACGAAGTTTCTGTTAACCCTTAACCCCGGAGGTGCGATATGTAGAACATAAACTAGGAGGTGCCGTCTGGCAGACTACTACCGGTATTGGGACATAAAACTCTAAATTTCTTAAATATATTTTGTAACCGGTTTTTCTAGATAATCTTTGAAGTATTCAGAATTATAATATTGAGTAATTAAAACACTTAACAAATTTATGATGACCAAGTCATCTCTTTACAGGTATGGTTCAAATCGGGGGTAGTCAGGTTTTTGAGTAAAAAAAGAATTTAAATGTATTTATTACATAAAACATTATAAAGAATGCAATAAGAACTAGAAAAAAGTAACACAGGTAGAAGTTAAAGTTTTTCGGTGCAACTCACGCAGACAGCCATAGTACGCTTTAGACATACAGGTTTTTTGCATTTGAAGCATAGGTATTTCGTGATACGTTTTTTTTCTTGTACACAAATGACATAATTTTCTTTTTTCTAGAACATCTTGAATATAATCTACCACTCTACATGCTCTTCAGGAATTCCAAGAATTGGACGAATATTGTGCCTTATTTCTCGATGTATATGTGTGTTGACTGCTCGGCTTTTCATGTGTTCTTCAACTAGTTCACTAGTTGTTTGGCTAACTGTTTGCAACGGTAATTTTTCTGGTATTTTTGGATTGTCTTTGACGTGTACGATGTACGATGGACGTACTTCAGTAAGTGTTTCCTCAAAACCTAAATCACCAAAACGAACTCGTTTTGACGGTCCAACCATATTTGTGCAAAAACTTTCCAACCGATTTTATGACGTATACCCGGACGTGCCGTCTGTTTACGTGTTACGTTTACATACCGTCTCTCAGACGGCACGACCGATGTTAAGGGTTAATAGTATTTACCCCTAAAAAAACATGTGAAGTAATGTACTTTTCTGTTGTGCAAAACTTTTTTTTTGCAATGAGTTTTAAACACATTCTTTTTTCGTTTATTTTATTTTATTGTGCTAAAGTTTTAAAAGTCGTACTCTGAACTCTACCTATTGTTAATTTACTCTTTTTGCATCTTTCTGTTCTTTAAGTACTATTGGCGTCCAAATTATATTTTTTGTCGTTATTTTTCCTTGTCGGGTTTCTAAATCTAACCCTAATAATATCGACTGACAGTATTGCTGGTGATTTTTATAATTTTAGCTAAACAAGTAACGTAAGAAAACGATATTTCCAAACTGATAGTTTCTCGAATGAAAAAAGATTCTTTCAATGCTTAACGTTTTCCGTTCCGTGTATGTTCTATTGGATGAGAAGTCGCTTAAATAATCTTGTGTTTCTTTTAGACTAATATATTTTTTATTATTTAACTTCTTTAGTTCTTGCTAGGACTATAGTGTTACCTCCAACTGCATATAAATATGCAGCACTTGCACATATAGTCCGCCTCAAAACTATAGAATCCGTCATCAGGTTACTAGAGCCAGAAATGTCAAGCTGAAAGCATACATATAAAAAAGTAAAATAAATCAATTTTTTAAATCAATTTTCTCAATAAAATTATTTTTATTTAACATTATTTGTAATGATTAACTGTGATTAATTAATTTTATTAATAACTAGTTGCAAATGATAAGCCTAGAATTATCAGATGAACTCCCGGACACGTTATTTAACAAACAATCCGACTTATCTACCTACCTTCCTCCTTACCCCCCTTGAGTTTATTCACCCATCTCACGGTCATTAACTCCCCCGGCTTTACCATCCTGTACTGATTTACCCCCCCCCATCGACTTACCCATTTTCCCCGACACACCCCTTCGCCACCATAACTGACCATGTACCTTAAGAGATATAACATTAATTCTTAAGACATTCTTGTTCTATTTTTTCATCAAATATCCGAATCTGAAGCTGAAATTTAAAAATTCAGAGAAAATAAAAAATTCACACACACATATAAGAATCCAGATACATACTCCTTTTAGGAGTTCGGAGAATAAATTGTCAAATTTAGCATTAAGTAATCTTTGTTAGCAGTTTGTCAACCTGAATTTATTATATACTGTAAAAAAAATTAGGTGAAACCATAGCCTACTCTGAATTATATAGTATTGACATGCACTATACACATAGTCGACGATGAGTGAAAATCTGCTTGTTCGATTTTCAAACGTAACACTCTGTACATTTTACATTTTTTGGAATCTACGGGTCAAATTACATCCGACCCAGTGGCCAAATTCACATTTTTCGAAACAATCTTTTTTATTTTTTATTTTCGTTTTTTAACATAGATTACATAGATTGGTTAATAACTTTTCTAATATATTTTACTAAGCTCTAAAAACCGTTATTTCATTAATAAGATCAATAGTAAGTACAATTGGTATTTCCGGGAAAACTGGAAGTCGGCCATTTTGACTCTTTCTCTGGCAGTAAATGGGAAATTGTAACTAATATGTCTGTAAAATCTCACATAAATCGGTTCATAAATATAAGGTGATATCAGCTTGACCCTAGTCGCATTGTCACCCGGTATACCCAAACAATCTTATCAGACAGCTCGGTCTTCAAGGTTCTGACTCCCCGATATATGTTTTGATATAACTAATCAAGATAAATACAATTTTAATATTTCATAAGATGCCTGAAAAGTATTATAATAATTGTAATAAATCATAAAAGGCGAGAAAATATTGAGATCCGATCCATCCCAAGAATGTCATTTGTGATCAAAAAAGTTCAGTTGTGAAATCAAAGAATATGAAAAATGTACCTTTGCCACCGCAGATTCGTACCACTTACCAGCTGGGAGATTTACATTTTTAAAAATTTTTTTAGTAAAACAAAATTTAAAATAATTTTCCTTTCGAAAATGCTCAATTTTGGCAAAGTTTTACTAATTCTCTTAATAGACCAAGCGGCGACCGCAAAATCTTGACCGTCACCGAACATACGACTAATTTATGAAAAATATGAAAGTTGACAGTGTATGGAACACGAAATCGTTTGTCAGCCTAAGCAAATCCTGACACGTTTGCAATTAATGACCTAATTAAGTATAATTAATTGCCGCTTTGCGTCCGTCACAAAACATCCAAATGAAATTTACAGTATTTGTAGATAAACACCTGTACTTCAAGAATATCTTTGTCAGCCTTACCCCATCCTGGCAGAAGCGCCCGGCAGACCACCCCGAAGGGGCGGTTTTGCAATGTCTCACGTCCGTCATCGAACATACACTTGCTTCTTTTTTTAAATTGAACATTAAACCTTGCGAAAAACAAAAAGTTTTGTCAGCCTGAGCAAAGCTTGGCAGACCGTTTTTTTAAGGTGCCGTAGATCTACTATTACTTTAAGTATTAGTTATGTTTATGATTAATTTAAGGGTTTTCAGGGAAGGGTTGTCAATGTTAAAGTAAAAAAAATATATATTACATGTAACGTAATATACAAACATAATTATTAGAAGAAAAATCAACATTTAAAAATAAGAACGGAGCACATAAAAATAGAGGACCATATTCATTGCCATGGTTACAGGTGTCTCTAACTAAAATTCTGTTTAATATCAACAAGAAAAGAGATAGCTTTATTCTAATTCTAATAGGTGGGAAAAGATTGGAATTGGTCGCCATGGTAATTAAACATGTGATTAACTTAATATTGAGATATGAATACGGCCCACAGAGGTTGAAAACTAATATCTGGCGGGATTTTATTAGAAAAAGTTGTTGTTGAATGTTATTATAAAAATCCAACTTTTGCAAAGTTAATTGCACCAATAAGAAGAAATCATAATCTCTTTTCGAAAAAAACAACACATTTGGCAGAAGAATAGGTAGAAATCTTGTAGTTACATGGTTGTATTTGCAGTACTTAGTCTTCGCTTAGTGGTTGAGACATCGCTACCAATGATTTCATTTTTTTTATTACAGTGATTTGTTTTTGGCGCAATGGTGGAGATAGCTAATAGTATGTACTTTCATTTAATAATATATTTCAATATTTTCTAGTAAATGTTAGCACTACAGCGACTTGTTAATCTTACCTCTCAAATTCAAATTTTATGTCGATTTATTTAAGATTTACTAAGTTTATACTTCCTTGGGCCTTCTTTGCCTATTGTAAAATATCATTTAAAGGACTCTGATGATAAAATTTCTTCGTTAATGCAAAAAAAGGTTCTGAGTTTTGTAATAATGATGATAATAATTACTACTACCCATTACCTGACGAACCAGGCCCCAGAAGCCATGAAGCTAGTGCGGAAGGGAGGGGTGATTATTATTATTACGCAGGCCCAATGTGCGGCTGCAGCTGACTTACAGATGGTAAGGTTTAAACTCTACACTTGCATTACAGCTACAGGAAACTGCAGAAAACCTTAAGGTTTTTTAACCAGATTCGATCACGGTCCGTCTGGGTGAGAAACTATCCCGCTAGCCGCTACATTACCAAGACTATATAATGTATGGAAAAAATTAAAAAAAGATAAGCAGTGTCATCGCGCATTAAGGCGCATTAAATTTTTTCAACAAAAAATAAAGAATAGCTAAATAGAAAAAATATTTTGAAGAAATTATAACAGTATCATAAAATAAATAAAGATTATTAGAAGTTAAAGATTGTTAAAAGAGATGTCTTTGAAACAGGACAAAATGTACAACACATCTAACATATCACTTCTTCAATCTATAAAACAGAAAATCACAGAGAACAATCTAATTTCTGTTAAAGCAGATAAAGGTAACACTTTGGTAATTCTTTCAAAAGATATTTACATACAAAAAGTTAATGAATTTATTAATAAAGAAAATTTAGAAACTTTAAACAAAAACCCAACCACAAAATTCCAAAAAGAAATAAAACAAGGTTTAGAAAACTGCAATATCTGCTTTTCAGAATTAGAAAAGCAACAAATCATTAATAAAAACCCACAAATACCTAAACTGCATGGATTAGTCAAGACGCACAAACAGAATATGCCAATAAAACCAGTTGTATCATACATCAATGCACCTAATCACATTTTATCCAAAAAACTAAACCAGATTATTAACACGATAGGTTACAAATCGAAATACTCTGTTAGAAATTCATTAGAATTAGTAGATAAGCTGCAAAACATACATCTTCCACCACATTCAAAACTTGTTAGTTTTGATATTTGCAACATGTTCTCCAGAATACCACCACAAGAATGTATTCCTTTATTAGATAGTTTCTTGATCAATAGTAATATAGAATTAGTTAAAAGGTTAGAGTTAATTCAATTATTTGACCTTTGTATAAGTCAAAATTATTTCAATTTTAATAACATAATTTATTTACAAAAGGATGGTTTACCTATGGGTAATTCTCTAAGTCCTCTATTAGCTAACATATTTATGGACAAGTTTGAAGATCGAATATTTGAATTAAACCTCTCTAAACGCATTATCTTCTGGTTTCGTTATGTTGATGACATTTTAGCTTGTTTTGACAGTTCTTTTGAGGTTATCAATGAATTTTTAATTCTTATAAACAGTATCCACCCTAATATAAAATTTACACTAGAAACAGAACAAAACAGGAGTATAAACTTTCTAGACTTAAATATCAAGATTAACGCAGACAATCTATTTGAATTTTCCATATACAGAAAACCAACACAAACAGACATAACAATACCAAATGAATCTTGTCACCATAATACACATAAAATAGCAGCCTACAGATCATTAGTACACAGAGCTTTAACTATTCCACTAACAAAATCAGATTTTAACAAAGAGATATCAACCATTAAAGAACTAGCACATGCAAATCATTATAATCCGAACATGATTGACACTTTAATTAAACAAAAAGATTATAGGTTAGCTATCAAAAGAATATATCCCATTGACAATCAAACAGAAGACACAAATTACATATCTATACCTGGCAAAATATACTGGCAAAATATCAGAAAAAATTGCACATATACTAAGAAAAACCAACAATTATAAAATAACATTTAAAACCAACACTAACACTTTTTCATTTTTATTTAATGCTAAAGACAGAACACATGATATCATGAAATCGGGCATTTACCGTTTAAATTGTTCTTTTTGTAGTTCGGTATATATTGGCCAAACACTTCGAAATTTTGACATAAGATATAAAGAACACGTACGTCATTACAAAAATAAACATCCTGAAAAATCGAATTACGCCAAACACCTTTTAGAACAAAATCACACAATGACTCCTCAAAATAATATTAAATTCCTACATTTTTGTAATAACAAACGCAAATTAGATATTTTAGAAGCCTTTGAGATATACAAACACAAACTCAGGGTACCTTTAATGAATGAACAACTTGAGCTCAGTAATTCTCCGTTACTGGAAGTATTAGATATTTAATTCTGATTATTATTCTTATTTTATCTAGTTACCTATTTTGTATCTACCTTAGCGACGTGTTTGTTTATAATTATATTACCTTTGATAATGACAGCATAGCTGTCGAAACAATATTGTCAGGTTGTATTTTAATAAAACTGTGAAACTTTTAATAATCTTTATTTATTTTATGATTATGGAGTTCCACAAAATAAGGCTGGAAACAATAAACAAAATTATAACAGCATCGAATATCCCTAGCCCTTCTAAACCATCTCAAGACAGTTGCAAAAACTCACAAAAGGGAGACGTTAGCTCTCTTCTTGTTTCGACAAGTACAACTGATATATTGTACTTGCCACTCAAAATGAGTCTCCAGCAGTATAGTAAGAGAGATGCCGCTAAAATTGAATATCAAGTAAATAGTGACACCGCCAACAAGAGTATATTGTTGCTTTTTTTCTAAAAAAATGTATTGAATAAATATTCATCTATCTAAAAGTACATCTAACACATAATACTTCAGAACCTGGCAAAATTAAAACATACTACTCGAATAATTTAGTCCCGCTAGATCAGTCATAGGAACCTCTGTGCGACCCAAAGTATCTTCTTCTTGGTGTCTAGTGTGGTTATTAGCGATTGAATCGTGTCAAGTGTTTTGTGAAAAAACAACCATGAAGGTGTGTTTTGTATGCAACGTATCAGGAAAGATAATCGCTTTTAACAATGACACTTCGTTAAAGTGTAAAACAATGATTGAATTGCGAAGAGTAAAACAGTTAAAATATGGCGATGTAATGTTAACACCCTAGTGTAAAGATGACTTCGGGTTTCATATAGAGCGTTACTGTCGGCTAATGGTGATGAAACCCCATTATAAAGAAGAGTTCGAGAAGATCCTTCAGCGAAGTGTACCTATAACAATTATTTTTATAGTATACGATATTCTATTTTTGTGTAATGTAGATAATACTTATATAGTATGCAATGCATACTATGCATGTTTCGTAAACTTTTTGTATGAAGCAATTGAACAATTCAACAGTATACCGTCCAACTGTATAATGTTAAAAATTGCAGTACCGTCAATTCCGACCGTTTAGAGCTTTTTCAACAATTTTATGCCTCTAACAGTACAGATAGAAATTTCTTAAGCAATGTAAAAAATTTCAATTCCAGTCTAATACCGCCACGCAGGCCATCACTACAGCAGAAAACATTACGAACAATTTTTGTTAATGCAATGCGGCAGAGTGCTACAGAGCCGCTTTGTATTCTTATTGATCCAAAGAGTGTGGTTTGGTTATCGAAAATGATAAATATAGTACATCACTTTGGTACATAGGAGAGCCGATACCATTACGCGTCGAAGATATCATTCTCGAAGAAACAAGTGAAGCTGAATTCGAAGATGACTACAAATATACTGGGGATGAAGATTCTGAAGTTGATTCATAATTATTATAACTATTGTGTAGTGTAATACTATAACGTACTTTAAGAGTAGTAATTTAATATTTAGTAATAGTTAAAATATGAAATATAAAAATATATTAAATACATATCAAATTTGTATTATAAAGAGACTGTTTTTGTACTCTTTTCTTATTCATAAATGTTGATTTTTCTTCCAATAATTATGTTTGTAATTTACGTTACATATAATATATATTTTTTTACTTTAACATTGACAACCCTTCCTTGAAAACCCTTAAATTAATCATAAACATAACTAATACTTAAAGTAGCAGTAGATTTGCGGCACCTTAAAAAACGGTCTGCCACGCATTTCTGCCAAGCTTTGCTCAGGCTGACAAAACTTTTTGTTTTTTGCAAGGTTTAATCTACAATTTAAAAAAAGAAGCAAGTGTATGTTCGATGACGGACGTGAGACGTTGCAAAACCGCCCCTTTGGGGTGGTCTGCCGGGCGCTTCTGCCAGGATGGGGTGAGGCTTGCAAAGATATTCTTGAAGTACAGGTGTTTATCTACAAATACTGTAAATTTCATTTGAATGTTTTGTGACGGACGCAAAGCGGTAATTAATTAGACTTAATTAGGTCATTAATTGCAAACGTGCCAGGATTTGCTTAGGCTGACAAACGATTTCGTGTTCCATACACTGTCAACTTTCATATTTTTCATAAATTAGTCGTATGTTCGGTGACGGTCAAGAATTTGCGGTCGTCGCTTGGACAATAGGAATTATACAATTACAGGGAGATTTTACAAACCATATTTTAAAAGCACATGTTAATCTATATATTCGATTTTTGAAAGTACAATCTGTTTTCAGTTGTTTTGCTTAGCCGAAGAAAAACCTACTGTACAAGTTGAATTGAATGCCCATATCGCGGTTGAACGATTGAGGCACTCCGCCTTCGGCGTCGTGCTATATGGTCATCATTTCCACTCACGTTGTACGCACTACTATTTCGGTTTACAAATAATATTAATACATGTTTGTTTTGCATTAAATTGTACTAATAAATGGGATATTTAGAAGTTATGTGCAAATCAATTAAAGTAAACTGTGCATATCCAGGTTTGAAGCAATAAATCAGCATCCACTTGATCGGTCTATGAACACCAAAACTTGGCAACCAAACGAGCATAGTTGGATTCTTTACTTTGTAATACGTAGTTCTGACGTTGGTTCCACACCAACAATGTCTATTATTTTAAGACCTGTTTTATTAGAGGTAAAGTTAATTTTAATCTGTAGCATATCTGGTAAATTTTTATATAATTTGAATATCGCAGCTGTAGAACAAAAGTTACTTTTATATACATTTTCAAATAAGTAGGTAATAGACAAATAGCAGAGGATGAAGCCTACATTTATTAATACCACAATGATGAATTCTAGATGTCTAGATGGATTATTTGACTCTTGAACGGTTTAAAGGTTTGCAGAGATCTGCACTGACAACCATAAAGTGCTAGCCGTTTACTAACAAGTTTAAAATGAGGAACTCCCGAAGGATCCCCCGAATAAATATATTGCAACATTAAAATGTTGGGCAAACAGTATTAGTTACCTAGGAAAAAAATTAAAGACTGCAAAACGACTTTTCAGCATGTTATCGAACTTGAGGCATTAATTTTTACTGTAGGTTTTTATCCAAATAATAAAGCCCTAGGAAAAAAAATAAAATAAAAATTGACCTACCTCAATAGACATTTAGTGTTACCTCGTTTTAAAACTACTGTCTAGTTATTTACATTTATTTGTGTATGATGCTACGACTGTGTTGAATTTTAAATGTTATAAAGCCAAAGGTACAAAAATGGTGCAAATTTAAAATACCTCTTCTCTCTCCCCCTTTCTCTCTTTGATAGCTAAATAACATTAGTTGCAGAAATCTGTCTGTAGTTTCATTAGCAATAAAAGGCAAAACTGATATATTTTTTCTTTTAAATGCCCAGGGATTTCATAATCGAAAATATTCATTCTTTCCAACATTGATTCACTCTTTATTTTTCTTGCTTATTTGGTAATGTCGATTGGCCGTTAATCTACAGACTTAGTCGGCAATATTATTAAATCGATAACGGAAATTAATAATTATTATGGTTAAATTGGTCTATAGGAAGGGGGAGGGTTGACCCCTAGAAACTGCTGCTCAACATTATTGTTGATCAGTAATTCGTCGGAGTCAGTTACTCTGATGGAACTTTACAACTGACCCTTCAAGATTATGCTATTAACATCGCGCTTCACTCCCCATCTGTTGCGCGACAATATCGTCCTGGCTGTCAGCACCGTCAGGTATGTTTTATCTACCCTTTATTACACTGTGCAACAACTGTGCTTGAGGTAGTTCTTACAAAAACTAAAATTAAGGTTGAAAAATTATATATTGCAAAGTGCTTAGCACATATGCTGATGAATTGGTTTTATTGCTTAAAATTGCCTTTTCCTGTCAACAAACAATGGTGAATCGTGAGTTCCTACTCAAAGCAAACAGTTGGATGATCGCCAGGCTGTTTTTGGATTAATATTGCATTTTTGACGCACGTTATGGAGAGATACGGCATGATTAGAAAGATATGAAAATGTTTCGGCAGTTTTTATATGACTCATATGGAGGTCATGCTATGGGCTGTTTCCGACAATTTCCACAAAGTACACCCTTAAAATAATACTAGTTTATCTATGTACACGCTATACAACAATCATAAAACAGACTTTTCTGGAAGCAATTATAACTTACTAAACTATGCCTACACACTTACTAAAGTATTACCTATTACATTTAGCATAAAATTATGAACGAAAAAAAACAAGTAACGGCAAGTAAAGTTGCTGCAACTTCAAAGTGGTATTATGATTGTAGTTAGTAACTTGCCCAAATCTACTTTAAAGTAGAACTGAAAGTTCTTGACACCTGTCTGAAACTATTGCTTAACCTTTAAAGTAACGGAATCTTAAAGTAGTAGGTATTGAAAGTAAAACTTAGGTTTTTGCTACCCTGGAGAATCACTTAAAAGTGATTTTTACTACTTGTTTTGTATCAGAGTTACTACAAAGTTCCAATTAAAAAATTAAAATAAAGTAACAGAATCTTATATGCAAAATTTTCTCCGTATTTGTTGTGTTCCCAGAACTGCTATTTGCATCCGATCTTAACATTTCTCGGTGTGAACATTTTAAATGTTGGGACCAATACGAAATATTATTTTGCTCCCATTTCTAGAGAACAAAGGTGAAGTATATCCCGCTTTTTTCTTTGGTTGTCACAACCTTAAAATATGCCATATATAATTATTATGTAACAGTATGAGCAATATCATGTCCATAGTTAAATGTTAGGTTAAACTGTTGTAAAGTTCCAATGGGAACTTTGCAATGACTCAGTGAGCACATTAAGAACTAGAAAGTGGCTGCATAAACGTTGACGTCGTTTTATAGTAAGTGTACCAGAATTTCTTAACTTATTTTATACTTAGTAGTAACAATAACCTTGAAGTAGAATTTATTTAGTTTCCGTTACTAATAATTAAGTGACACAAACTTTAGACACACATTTTGCAGTAAATACATACTACTTTTTACCGGATCGTTTTAAAAACTACTTCATATTTACATGCAAAATGTTGGAGGCTATTAATCAATTTGCAATTTATTATAATTGTTAAAAGCTGTTTTACTATAGCTTCCATAAAAATAACAAATTGATGCCAAATTGTGCCATAGGAATTATGTAAAAATGATTTCTAACACGCATTAAAAACATTCTTTATAAAAAATACATTTAAAGCAGGCGCTTTGTTATTTTTCGATCCATTATCATCGCACTTAACAGAGAAGCTGCGATGGTTTATAATTTTGGTATTATGTATTATTATGTACTTATTAGAAGTAAAACAGTAATCCATTTTGAGACACGATCGCAGCATTAGTATATAAAATGATAGAATATTTGTTAAGTTGCAAGAGTAAGAGAGAAAGCAACCACGCGACACGCAGTGTCAAAGAGAAAAGAAGTTCCACGAAAGTAGCAATTACTATCCCGCTACGTTCTCGCTACGTAGCCGCAACTAACCGAAACGTGACTGGACTGGGAAGTTCCAAAGAGGTCACTGCAACGTATCTACTACCCAAAAATTGTTTCTTGTTTTGGTTCCAGGCACGTAACAAAACCGTAGCAATTACGGGATTGTGACTAGTAGCAAAAGCTTTATAGTTAGTTCCACCGGTAGTTGCTAGTACGTAGCAATAACTAAAGTTGCTGCTTGGGATAAATTGTACATATCATAAACATCTGCACTTTCTTGGTTTGCCAATTGTACTTCTGTGTACTTCCAAAGTTCTTCTGGCTTGCCTCATTTACGCGGTGACGTCTAAACTACTTTGTAATGAATTAATTAGGTATTAATGAAAGAAATGCTGTCTTAAGAAATGAAAAGCCGTTTTCTGGTGTATGATTTACCTTTAATCCATAATTATACAACAAGATTTTCTTACTTTATTATTATTATTATTATGCATTTCAATAAATGCCCCAAGTATAGTGACACCCTTTATATAAGACGTAAAAAGATCAAATTTGTAGACTAGGAAATATAGTCCAATTTTAAGATTTGCACAACCCTTTTATAATTTAAGAGTGTTCTTTTGGGGTTGTTTTAAAAACCATTCCGTCATATTTAAAAAAAAGATATAAGGAAGTGCTATAGCTGAGTTTTATTTGTTTTCTGTAGTTATACTTGATACTTCTGACTATTTATCTACGTTTTCTCGTCTATGACAACTATGTTAATAATTCTGTGGCAAATGCGTTATATCATAAGATTACAGTAATTAACATTACTGTATGTTATTATTAATTCATCGATGACATTAATAACATAGTAGTTTTCTAAGGCTTTTACTACTAGAGTTCTAAAGAAAAAAGATTAATAAGACAACCTGATGGTAGTTCATATTAGCATCTATGCTTTTATTACTTTTGTAAATCACCAACTACTTTAATTTTTAATTAATATGCATATACATATACGCATACATAAAGGATAAAATATTATTTATTTTTAATAACCAACCAATCTAAATGAATATCTAGTTTTATTATTAACCAAAATAGTCAAGTTGTTAAACAAGAAATTATAAAATGATAACGAACAGTAGCTAATTGGAAATCTGATTTTAGAATTATTTCATTAAATTTTGCATTCTACGTGCTAAATAAATAGTTCCTGTTTATGTAGTTTGTGCACTTACCTTTAAGACATAACATTTCTAATTATTAATTTAACGAACAGCTTATCTTTTATCAGTCCCAATACGAAATCCTCGTTAATGTTATTGCTACGTGAAAAAAATTAATTGAAAGAAGAGATATATAGTGGTTAAAATGTACACTACAAAAAAGCTGGCTGCACAACTCTTTAAAACATGGCAATGGCAGCCATGTTTTCTGCAAGCATTTAGTTCACTTCACTGAACCTGAATAAGTACCGAGAATTATACACGGGCTTTTATTTATTGGAAAGTAGATTAAACAGTTTTAAATATCCTTGAAACTTGCAGTAATTTCTGTTAAGTTTTTCTTCGTGGTGTATTGTAAATAAAAATTTCACGCTCAATTTTCGTATTGAAATTCCCAAAGAAGTTAGTCCCTTTTTCTTATAATAACATGTGCATGCTTATGATTGCTGTTGTTCCTATATAACTCCTTCCTTATTCATTAATCATGTTGAACATTTCGTTTCGACAATCAATACTTAACTTTGCTGTTAGCGCTGAGAATTTCGGGTTGACGGTGGTAGTTCACGGCTTTTTCCTACTTTCGATAAAAATCTTTTTTGTGATTTTCTAATGAAATAATTTGTTAATTACTAGTGACTTGAGTTAACCTAAAAATGTTTTTGAAGCTTTGGGTATATATATTGATGTACTGATATATATCTTTTTTTATTTGTAAAAAATGTAAATTATTATTAAGAATTTGCTAAAAAACTTTTATTTACTTTCATTATTAGAATTGTAAACATAAGAATCTTTTGCAAGAATAAAACATCAGGATCTTGCCCTAAGTCATAACGATATCCATTCAATTCGTTACTTTCCTAATTATAACAATAATCAAGAAGCTAGTTATCAATTCTTCCGTTAGTTAACTGTCGAAAAATATAAGATGACGCTTTGTAATATCTTATAAAAATTAAACAACTTCTTATAAAAGGAATTATTTAGAGTATTTCATTTAACTATACAGTCTGTTTAATTTAAAGCGCCCAGCTTTGTAGCAACTTTATTTTTAGTCAGAATTGGTATAAACCGTATTTATTATTAAATGGCATAAAATTCTCTATGTTTTAGTTCAGAAAATTTTGTATTGTCACTGGAACAACTAAAGTTTCGTTATTTACCTAAGCTTGCTAGATAATTTTGCTTTATTAATTGGAGAACCAGAAATCAAAGCCTACTAGTCGTAAATCGTTATGGTTTAACTTAAAGAGAACATAATACTCTATCCATTTCAGTAAAAAAATACCTATCATGTAATTTAAAAAAGTTAGATGACGTCATCTTGCTCACGCCGATTTAGTAAATACAAAATTTTCTGAACCAGAACTTAGAGAATTTTATGCCATTTAATAATAAATGGTTTATACCATCTCTGACTGAAAATAAAGTTTCTACAAAGCGGGGCGTTTTAAATCAAACAGACTGTATAATGCAACGATTAATTAATAAGTTCGAGAATTCTTCTGATTTCAGTATCTGAAAAGTGTTCAGTTTTCTGGGAGATTTTACTCCAAAGATATATTATGAAGATTTTGGATTTGCCAGCTTTCTTAAATAAATCTGCTTTAAATGACAAACAGCTACATAATATAAATATTGCCAATAAATACATTCTATTAAGTTGTAGCTTATGAATATGTTGCCCTATTATATTCTCTCCCACACTGCATTGAACTTTTACTGCATTTGTCTAGTCACTGAAGGCAGATATTTTTCTGAAACTAGCATTATTTTTCAGAACAATAGATTGGGATTAATAACAAAAAAAAAATATTTTTTTACTAATAATTCAATTCAACTGCCAGCTTCGGTGAATTAGTGGTTAGCACGTTTATCTTATAATCCCAGGAGCGTAGGTGCGATCCCCAACCGTATTGTTAATTTTTCATAACGGACAAAAGTTAAAAGCATGCCTTCTTATTGGATAAGGAAATGAAACCGTAGGCCCCATCGCAATGCGATGTTTGGCACGTTACAAATCTTTATTGGGATTAAATCTTATTGGGAGTCATTGGTGTCATACGTTCTGCCACCTCCAATTCTACGCCTTAAAATCTACAGACAACAATTCAAACAACTAAAGAAGGTAAAATTTCATCCTTGAATACCACAAAATGTACTTTTTCTTCACTTTCTATCTGCTTTAGTTTAAGATATTTTATAAACTGGTTAAATTTGCAAACACAAATTCTATTTCACAAAGAAGAGAAATTCAGTTATTAAAAGAATGTTAAATATTGCATAAGTTCTAATACAATTTAATAGTCTTGCTAGTGTAGCGACTACTAGCATGCTAGTCTCTCTCCCAAGCAGACCTGGATCAAATCCGATTAAGGGTTTTTGCAGTTTTCCTTAGCTGTAACACAAAGTCTTATACCATCTGTAAGTCAGCTGCAGCCGCACAACGGGTCTGCGTAATAATAATAATCGGCCCTCTCTCCCGCACAAACTTTGTAGCTTCTGGGGCTTGGTTCTCCAGGCTATGGGTAGTAGTAATTATTAATAACATTTTCAATAACCTCTCTGTGGTGAACCTCTCTGACGCGTTGGATGTGCTTGATAAACTTAGCATCTAAGGTATTAACAATATCTAAAAAGAGACCATTGATGTAATCATGTAGAATATTTCCCCTTTCCACCAGCAGATTTTCAATTTCAAGTTCGTCGACAGCTTCAGCAGCCCGAGTACGGTTACGTAACTGTCACTGTAGTTTGTCCCAAACATACTCAGTTGCATTACAGTCGGGAGATTGTACGGGACAGACTATTTGCTCAATATTAAACAGAGTAAGGGTGTCATTAACCATGGCGGCACTGCGAATTTGACCGCTATCGTCGACAAATATAGAATTCAGATCAAAATTTGGGGCAAATTACTTTAGGCAGAATGTACAAGTCTCTGTACACCGCTCATAGACCCGTTTCTGAAAATTACAAGTTCAGTGCGACCATTAAAAATTAAGTCATCCTACACCATAACACGCGTTCTTCAAAAGCTACTCGAGGGGCCATATGATTTTTTTCTTCTTCTCTACACTAAAATACGGATCTATGAATGGTGTAGTGTAAATTCGAACTGGGCTCGAATAAAAAATAAGGTTGCAATTGCGCAGTGACCCTATTCTCCCTAAGAAGTAAGGGTCAGGTGACACGTCTACGAGCTCTACAACTTGCCTCATTCAACCTCTCCTAACCGTTCTGTCAGAAATATGAACTCCCGTGGAATTTTGTATAATATTATTAATTTACTTTGTTGACTTAACAGGTTGTGGTCTAACAATTTTCTGCCTTCTACGACATCTTCCATATGGGGAATTTAGGCCCTGTGTTGTTTGATATCTTTGTACCTCTCCGCTAATTATACTTTTAGATACTTCGAAGAATCGAGCAAGTTCCCTCTGTAATTGTTGATTTCGAAGCATACGTAAACGTCCCACGGTTAGAACGTCACTTTTACTCGTACATTACTTTTATGTTACTGCTAAGCGAGATAAGCTTATGATAATTATTTCAATAATAAAGTTAAATTTTGTTAGTGCCGCGGTTTATATGAATTCTAACTGAAACAAAAGTTCTCATTAAAACTATTGGCCTTGCTTAGTCAGATTAAATGCTAATCTGGCTGCGTTACGGGTGTATTCCACCTAGACTTATACTAGAGGATAAAAATAATTTCTATGGTTCAAAAATGTAATCTCCAGATTTCAGCTGTAATTATTGCTCCTAAATCCAGAAAATAGAGCAATGAATCACATCTATTTGCCTATACAAAAGTTCAATAAAATACACAAAGATTGTAATCATTCCTAAGAAAGGAATTATCGAAATAATTTTTAATTGTTAACGAATATCCAGAATATATGCAATTTTGTTCCTTGTTAAAAAGTTATTCTTATTTATATTTTGCCGCATCCATGATCTTTCAAAACGCATAATGAATTTTAATGTGTTTAGTCTTAAAAGATAAGTTTTGGCAATAAACGACTCCCATAAACAAGCCTTATAAACAAATAAAGATTACAAAAAGTAAATCAACGAGCATAATTTTAATGTGATAGAAAATTTATAGAAAAACACAGTTAATAATTACAAAGTGTTAAATAATATTATATGAATTGTAGACTACTGTAAAACTAAGAGAAAATTGATAAAATATTTACCATAAAAAAGTGCACGAGGATTATCGTGGTGGTGATTAAGTGCTGTAACACTAAGATTAAGAAACCATATTTTTTGCAAAGCGTTTTCAGACACCATCTGGATAAAATTTCAGACTTTATTTATGCTTGGTATCAACTCGGGAAATATGAAAGTGTCATGACACAACTGGGATGTTTGTATAGTTGTGGGCTAAAATAAAGTGGTATTTAAATTAATAATGAATCTTGGTATAAAAAAGTGGGAGTTTAAATTATATACCTGTCCATTATTGGAATTTATTATTATAATTAATAAATATCATATCAACTATAAAGTAAGTTGCAAAATTGATTTTAATAGAAGTTTATCTCCTTAAATACATTAAAAATCTATATAATCAATAATAAAATTATACACTTCAATATTTACCCATTAAAGTGAGGGTATATTTCATTGTTTGGCAGCGTAATAATTCTTTTCTGATTAAATCACTAGAGGTCGCGCTATTTGATGGCGTAAATTATTCAAATTTTTATTTATTGTGAATTGATGAGAGTCAATCTTTAAATAGGCAACAGAACCCTCTTCTTTTTAAAAATTGTGCTAATTTCCTTTATATTTCATAGAAGTTAAATAGAATATAACATTACACAAAGACTTCAAAGGTGTGGTGTAACACCTCACTTATTCATCACAGTATATTTATCTCAGTCGAGAAAATTTAATAAACAACAAAATCAAAATAAGCTATATAAATGTTAGGTTAGTTTAGGAGTTACATGAAAATAATTAATACGCCTTATTCTGTATCATTTTGCTTCAAAGATGTAAAAAAACTTAGTAAGATTAATAAAGTATATAATGAATCATCTTACCCATTAATTTAAATCTTACATCGTTTATTAAAATTATTATTTTCAAAGATCGTTAAAATAATTGTTATATTAATTAACTAAAATCTTGTTTTGTTAAAGTTTATAATTGCTTTAAAGTAAATACTTGAACTAACAAATAACTTACACTTACAACTTACCCTTAATATTACATCTCTACGGGATTCATACTTAAAAAATATACAACCAAGAATTACTATTATGCGTAAAGGAAGCTTTTATTCCAATTGAATGATTAAACCAAATAAAATTCATAATTCATCTTTTTTATAATAAGCGAGGGATTCTACTAGGAAAAACGTTACCAAAGCTTTAGTTCTTGTAAAACATTGGTCAAATCGAATTAAACTAAATTAAGACAAAAATTTACAATTTAAAAACAAGAAAACAAATTTTCATGGATCATGTGCTTTTTAATCTCACTATAAACACTGAAAATTAGAATGAACATATATCACCTGTGTAAATCAAGACGACTCCTCTATATTGTACGACTAAATAGATATTTTAAGATAAAGATTACAACACGATCACATGTTCAACTCACAAAATTAATCGATTTTTATTAATTAAGCAAAATAAGCCGTGTCCTAATCTAAAAAAGTGACACCTAAAAAAGACTTTGACCCTATCAAAGATTAGCCAAAAAAGAAAAAACAGCCTACTCAAGATAAAGCTCTAGTTCTAATAGAAAAAGTAGCAATAATTGAATATTATAGATAATAAATGTAGTTAACAAACATATTCCTTTTAAAAGCAAAACAAAATTTATATAAGCCACTCTAATTACAAATAATTAAAAGGAGTTTATTTTATTAATTATAAGAAATGCGGGAATCTTTCACTAATATGTTCAATTTAAAATTATGCAGTTTATCAAAATAATTTATTTATTTTCCATCATAGCAGACTCGCTTATAATTAAAGATAAAGTAAAACACTTTCCTTATGGTCATCGAGAGCGACGAATTCCAGTTGTCGTCGGAAATCAAGGAAAATATCGCCGCCTTAGATAATCTGAAATTGAAGAATATTTCTTATGACCCGTATTTCATATATCCTATGTACTACACCTTTGGATGTTGGTGAGGATTATAAGAAATCAAAAACAATGTGATTGTTGAGCCTTTTAATCCTTTTTAATATTTAGATGACAATTGGTCGAAGCCAATTAGTAATATCAATTTGAATTGAATATAATATGCTTAAAAATTGGAAACTGGGAAAGGTTCCTAACATCATCGTCTTTGACTGTCACTGCTAAATTTTATATCTAATAGCTTAGAATGTATATCAACAGTCTCAAATCTCTAATGTCTCTTCTAATACACTATCTTTTGGGAGGTTCTAGTTAGTGTTACTCGTACTTATCATCTGTTCTTGAAGACTTTTCATGCACGTCTTGCTTGCTATTGTGAAACTCGGCGTAGACACATGCAGAACACGTACATAACATAAATGTGATGTTTTTATGATTGTATCAATTTTTATGAGACTTTTTACGAAGTTCGTTATATGTACCTTGGGTAGTTTATTTATTTCTGTGTATTTTATGTTTTATAGATCACTTTTCTGCGGATCTTACCTGCAACTTAGTCTTTATTGGTTTTGTGTTCATCTGCCTGTTGATAGTAGCTTCTATCTTACTTGTGATATCTGAAAGACCTTTATGTTTACTTGTTCGTATTTATTATTTTGTTACTAATTATTGTACCCAAATATGTAAATCCATTTTTACAGACATATTGATTAAAAACTTTTGGTCTACTAATTTATCTTTTTATGTGGCTTGAGAGAAATTGGAATCTGGCGGCTAGATACCTCTTGCTTAAGATAAACTAACTTAAGATCTTTTTAATTATCAGATGGTTGCTCTTGCTTAAATTAAGGCCCCCAAAAAACATTGTTCTAAGTGGAGCAAAGTGTAAATTGGATTATTCAACTCAATTACATCTACATAGATACTTTAAGAACTGAAAATTGAGCAAACAAGGAAACTCTTTTTCATTTGGCGGATATGATAATATAACATATTAAAACAAGTATATGATAAGCAGTCTGTTAGGATGTCAGTTAAAGATATATTGCAAATTGCAGCCTATTAGAACCTGCAACAAGGGACTACCCTAAACATTTGAAGTCAGTCGAGTATCCAGAGATATTCTTAACTCTGATTCTGGAAGAAGGTCAGTTGTCGCTAGTATCAGGAAAAAGTAGTTGCAAAGAGATTTACTGCAAGTGATTTAGTCCTAAAGTTAAACTTCTAAACCTCATCTAAAATTAGAACCAGGAGCCACTGCACTGCAAAGTAACCCTAGATTTTGTCTAATATGACAAATAAGGCAAGTAAGCCCTTATATAATCAAAGTTTCAGAAAAGTTTATCGTTATAGTCTTACGATTGAAATTCAGCCTTTTATTTTTGTTCTATTTACTCTTTAGGCAAAGTTGCATTTTTAAAGTCCTTTGGTGTTTCTGTATCAAGGTTTTCACACTTCCTAGCTTAATAGAAATAAGCGATATATGTAATAGAATAAACTAAACTTCAAAAGCCTAGATGAGTTAAGACAACCTATCGCAGCTTAACGTTCAGCTCTATTCTTCTAAAGAAGTTCCTATAATTATATTATTTTTATCAAAATAAATTATACACGCAGAATGGCAGCACTCTTCCTGAATGCTCCAAAAGCAATAATAATAATTATAATCCATAATTTACAAAACTCACGAAACCATCTCGGTTAACTTAGTATAAATACAAGTAATTTACTTGTATACGTATATTCTGCAACTTCCTACTCCATATTTCTCGAAGGTGAGAATATCACAATAATCTATTGTATGAAACAATTAACTAGAGAGTTTCCCTTACATCTCATCTACAAGACTATCAACTCTTCAAGTACTTCCCCCTACCTGTCAACACAATTCGCTAATTGCAGTTCCGTCAACAATTGTCTTAAGATGAACCAATAACTGTCACAAGTCATGTCTTTAGATTATATGGTTAAAGGGGCATGATATATCTCCTGAACATTGTATAACTAACTCTCTCTCACTTGCAAATCTTTTAGAATTGGACCTTTAAACTATCAATAATTAAAATGTAAATAACGGTAATATTTATAATATAAAGGAAATTGAAAAGTAGCGATACTTTCTGTTATTAATCAATATCAGCAAGCAATAAAAAATCAATACGTATGCAATAACTATAATAAATATAATGTTTCGCTAACGTAGTTATAATATTTTAAATTGATAAATTATTTAAATTAATAAAGTTGGTATTTAAACAAAAAAAATGTTAAGCAACAAAAATATGATATTTTTATTTTTTCTTCCGTTTTATTTAAATTATGTTTTAATCAATTTAAGTTTAATGGTTTTCGACATTTAAGTAATTGGATAAAGTTGTTAATTTTTAGCTAGTCATAACCTTATAAGTTTTATAATTACTCAATAAGTTTTTTTTTCTGTCATTAGTCAATAATTTATAATAAAACAAGCTTGGCAATTTAATGCTAAATTATTTTATTTATTGAAACATAATATGTTTAGCTTTGGCTTTCACTCTTGCTGAAATAATCAATTCCGGATATTGTCATTCTATTATTTAAATCAATAATTAATTATACTAAAGTGGAATTAAAAATCCTTCTGAAGAAAATACCAAATATTTGCCCCTATTCAAAGGTTCTAAACTTAAACTTGAACGAAACGGTGCTATAGAATATAGGAAGAGTTTAGTCACAAAGTGATTAATGATAGTTTCCAGCTAATTCACAAGTGAACCCTCTTTGCACGTTTTGCATCCTTTCATCTTACTAACGCCTTTGCAGGTTTGCAGTTAAGTGATGAAGGTGACTTGCAGAAATTCCTTGCTTTTGTGCAGTGTAGATCCAATGGAGATAGCTTTTCTGAGATTTTTGTTTTATGGTATAAAAAGATGTGAAGAGATTCCTTTTGTAGTATTCAGTAATAATATTTTCAAATAATTATTATATATTTTTTTATCAAGGACTTAATGTGCAATGAACAATCCATAACAATGGAATATCCTTAATTTTCTATATCATTTATGATGTAAATAATGGGTCAGAATTGGGCCTGTGCTTTGTTTAGGCTTTGTTTGGGAATTTAGTACTTTGTGGTTCTGAAAAGAATCAAAACGTTTGTTTTTGATCGTTTACGTGCTAGTGTTTATGTCCACTGGTAGTTAATTAAGAATTAACTTAAAATAAAAGTTTTATGACTGTAAAATGAGTATGATTAAGAAAATTCTTTAAGTTACAACGAGATAATTTATAATTTTGTATGCAATGTATTCAAAACTAATTTGTGCTTTAGCATGAAGAATTAATCACTGTATGTTAGATCGGATAAGCTACTTTGAATATCGTCCACGTCTACAACAAAAGGTTCGATAACATTTTCTTACGTTTCTTTCTTCGACAACGTTAAGTACCTACATGCCGTTTTTAAAATTTTATTAACTAAATGTTGCACACGATTACTCCAATCTTCTGGTTAACTAAACCTATTCCTTGTTCGAAAACATCTTGAAGTTGAATGCAGCTTTGCTATTGGGAACATGATGTTTAATTTGTGCCCATAGGTTTAATCAAACCAATTATCAAATGGTCTTTCATACATAATTGTATTAAAACACTCTTCAAATTAATGTCCCTGCATTCATATTTTAATGGTAATCCCCTTCTTTTTTCGATTCCCTAAGCCCATCCAGCTTTTTCCACAAAAACTGCGTTGGAGCCAGTAAGATTCTTACTCGCCCGCTTATATGTGAGGATAGACCTACAAAACTGAAGGATTAAATATATAGAATGATCAATAAAACTATTTTCGTAAAACCGCAACGTGTAGGGGTAGGGTTAAGTAAGTGAAAGTTCGACCAATAGTGTACTAATTGACGTCATGTAGTTATAATCCCATTAGATTTGTTTGTATTTATTGTTTCTTCTCCGTAAATAAACTTTAGCTATACAAGTCTGCATATAGCGATGTGTGTAATTAAGGCAGTCTCTTTGAGTAGCATCAGTAACTTGTCAATACCGTGAAATTAGATATTGAAGTACTACTCAGATTAACATTTTTACTTATGTACTCCGGTTTATACGCAATGCATTCAAAAAAGTTAAAAATAGGGTAGGCAGTGAATGCTCTGGTAATGTCCTAGATAAGAACCCTTTAAAATGACCAAAATTTATTAATTACCTGGAGTTTGAAGAATTTAGATTTTTCGCTTCCTGGTCCATATCTTATTTACGAACCTTTTTTCAAACGTTTTTATCTTAAAGCTAAGTTTAGCTCTTTTCCAAAAGTTAAAATAATAAAAAAGCAGGATTATGGGTATTAAATAAAAATAATAAATTGAAATGGTATATAAAAATTACTAAGTAAACACAAACAAATTTACGTTTTTTTAATAAAAAAATTTAAACATTCTCTAATGTGTGCAACTAGCACAAAATCACGTCTCGAAAGAACAGAATAACTATTTAAATATTAATATATGTATATGTTATGCACAACACGCAAGTGTATTGACTAAAATATTCTTTTATTCTTTATTGTACATTAATTTTTATTATGTTTATATAATATTCTGAAACAACTAACAACTTTATATAGTTAGTTACTATATTATATGAATTATTATTTCGTAACCGAATAGAAATTTTAAATTTGTTACTGATTAGAAAAGAAATGTAAGAAATGTAAACATCATAAGAAAATGTCTTTCAATAGAAATGGCTAAAATCTCAGAATCTTACTCTCTATATAATCCTCAACAGTGGTTAAATAGATTAATTTTCTGATTTAAATTTAGAGATTAGCAACAGTTAACTATGACCATGCCATAGATTCAAGATTTGGTTTTGATACTTGCTGGTTGCTTATAAAAAACATCTATGATGAAATGCACTCAATCCCTTGCATTTTTAGATCAAATTCACTGTCTACGTTGAATTGGGTTGTAATTATTTCATAGCGGCGCTAAGTTAAGTTTTTCTAAACAGCCAATTCAGAACAAATGTATTGGCCAGATTAAACTATGTAACCGATCATCTAGGTTAATTATTTTCAAATGCTATTGGTCATCATGCTGTAAGGAATCTGATTCATGACCTCAGATTCTACGTAAACTCAAATAACTTTAATGGACTGCACATCTAAAAACAATGAGATTCGTTATTAAAATAAAGTTGTTGTATAGCTAGAATTGATGGAAGTGAATTTGAATCAGCGTCGTTGTCATATCTTGCGGCTCTTCAGAGCTTTCAAAACATCGCCCATAAATATAAGGGATGAGGTCAAGGTTCTAAACATCATGGCAATTCGACAATATCCTAAACATAGTAAATTATTCTCCCTTGATCTCCTAGACTAAATTCTCGCTCCTTTGTCACATCGTCATAGTTCTAGTGCAAAGTTATTCCAAAACCTCAGTTTCAAGATTGTCGGTGTTCCTACCGCAGTTTTGCCGGATTGGATCACTACAGATAATGTGGTCCCAAGCTCCCACTCGACTAGTTTCTAGTTACAGGAAACAAACAAGGATAGCTCCTACCTCCCTCTTCTCCGGGCTTCAAAAACAGTGATACGCTTCCTGTGCACACTAAGATCTTTTTGTTTATAAATACATCCTGTATTTCGGCGTTTATGAATTGCCGCCAGCCCAGAGATGTGTGATGGTGTGCCAGAGTGGGACATCATAGAATGCGCCTTGCTGCTGAGTTTATTGGGGGGGCCCTGTCTTCATGCACAAAGCGACTAATATTCTGAAGAAACCATCCGAATACTACTTAGCTCGGGCTCTACAGATAGCGTACAATGCCAGTTATATGCTTTCACAAAATCTGCCCCGCTCCAAAATCTGGATGGATCTGATAATCAGCTCAATAGCCTCATTTCGTTATACATTTGCTGTTATGAGACTCTTTCTAAGTTCTTATCCCAGTACCGCCTAATTTTAGGACCTCTCCGAAGTAGATTTCTCGGAAATCTGGTTGACCTCACCAAAATCTGACATAAAGTCGCTTCTAAAAAATGAATCTAAGAATTTATGACCAATTAATAGAATTGAGTCTCTTGCAGAGGTTAGTTTGTATACATTCCAAATACCCATGATGTCTAGTCCTCCACCTCTTGCAAAAGTATGAATAAATGCGAATGGAGTTTTCGTCGGCTCTAATTATTGTTTTTCGACTTATCCACTTTTATCAAAGTAAGCTCAATACATCCCCTATCTACATAAGTATAATCCAAGTAGTTAAACGATTCGGCGAGCTGCTTAATCAAACTGTTGTCAGTTTGAAACTTGGCGCAATAGCAATGTATAATTTCATCCTTTTTAGACCCACGAAAGTAAATACGGAATTAATTTGCAAACCTTTCCAACCTCAAAATTGATTACATCTATTCAAGATCCCCCGGCGGTGTTTCCAAAAAGTCAGAACTGGTAGCTTAATTGTCTCTTAGGTACAGCCCAGCATTGAGGTTGAATAGTGAATCTAAAAGCTCACTGACTACCATATTGAGGAAATGACCTTTTTTGCTCCTATTTTAAGGTATGGGTCTAAAAGGTCGAAGCTTGGCCCTCGCACAGGTATTTGCAATAGTAAGCTTGGTATATGAATTGCACCCTTTCTATTGACGCGTGCTCGATGGTGTCGAAGGCTTCTGTGGTAAATGTATGAGAAGGAGTAACCTTCTTGCGGTGCTATTTTTTAGAATTTCCTGCACAATTATATTATTGGTTAGATACCCATCTAGTCTTGTAAACCCGCCTTGGAGTCAATTAAACCGCAGTCTTTGCAGGCGCCTTGTTAAATTTTACGTAATGCTCTTAAAAGTAAGAACATTATCGTTATAGGCTTCCAGTTAATGACACACGTAACGCTCCCTTTCTAAGAATTGAAAGGCATTCACGGAGCTTCTCTGGACATTCGGAAAAAACACGAATTTTATAGTAGTAAAGTTCTCGCATGCGAAATGTCTCGGAGTGCCACAAATGCCGGAGTCTCCCGTAGAAGCCTGTTGATCTTGATTTTGTCCACTTGATGGATTGAATGATTTTCTTTACTGTAATCGGTTGAAATACAGTGCAAGCTGTAGACTTAGGCCTCAATTGTCCGTTATCTTGCACAGGAGGTTTCTGAAACAGGGAAAAGTGTAGCTGCTCTGTGCCACATACCTCCACAGTACCCGTCTTTCAGCTGGTTTGCAGGTTCAGAAACTACGCAGGTATTCTGCTTTTATCTTTCTTGTACGTAACCCCCGTCGGAAAACATGGGCAATCTCAAGCGCGGTTAGTACTGATAAAGATTTGTTCTCTAAATAACTTCAAACTTATCCTAGAAAATATTCACCTATAGCAACACAACAGTAACAGTAAGTGTTACATTTTAGTAAAATACAGCAAAATCTAGCGTTCAGATCGGCGATGTCATTGTAGTTTTCACACAAGAAGAAGTTTTATAGGTAATAATAATTTTAGCCCTGTTATAACAAATATCTCGAGAACGGTTGGTTCTAGGAAGAAAATTTTTTCGTAAGATTAATATTTTAAGATTTATTACACTACAAGGTTTTCACTTTATAGTTTTTGTTAAATAATTCGCCAACGTCTGACATGCGGTGTAATAACTCTTAAAATATTAATTTAAAAAAAATTGTTTAAATAAAAAAGATAGATAATTTATTTTTCCAGAAAAAAAGGTTTCTTTTACATATTTTTTTCGTAGAACCAGCCATTCTCTGGATATTTTGCAGAAACACATATTTTACAGAGCCCACTAACAAATTCTAATAATAAGACTGCTGTTGGAACTTGATGCATTTTGACCCCTATTTTCCGGTCTGGCTACAGCTTGATCTATAATTGCATAAAATGGTTTAATTGCAGAGGTGTTTTTGTTAAACAAACAAAAACAAATGTGTCTAAAGTTTTGCTAGCACTAAGACATAAATCGCCCTATTCGCTCATTGATTCGCTTTGCATGTGGAAGGTCTTATGTTCGATTCCCGCCATCTTCACCAAAATGTCATGTTAGAGGATGTTAGAAGAGCGCGCGAAGGTTACCAAATAAGTAAGCACATTTTGACGATGTTGAGTAGACGATGGAGTGGTTGCAGAATCGGCAACTTACGACCACGACTTACGTCTCGTTCCTGTGGTTGCTTTGATCAAGCAAGTGTGGAGATGTACGCTAGTACTATGTGGGCAGCGGAGCGACTACGGTATATTTTTGAAAGCATACAATCTTGACGCAGGTGTTCGATTGTGTAACCATAGCATCTGACAGATCTTCGTTTCCAGACACAGATTATCTATTTCTAGATTTTACTCATTCTGCTTTAGAGTAGAGAGCTAGTTTTAAAAACTTCACAAATATTTTACCGCTTTACCATAAAGCGGATTTCTATTCGTGACAATATTTTAATGTATTTCAAACATAATTCGAGGTGGACGTTAAATGCCCAGCCTATCTAAGGCCCAGTTGATTCGTAAGTTATAAGCCCAAATAATTAATCTAGTTATAAAAGTCAGGACTAGTGGTTTGGATTTATACTATTTTGAAAATGGCGGAGGAAAAGGTAATGTTAAATTCTAATCCTAGACTTGAAAATTATAATTTAAAAATGCTCTATTCGAAAATTCAGACAGTAAAGGAATATTTATAATTGGTAGATTGATAAGAAAAATAACGTCTAGTGATTGATTTTCAAATATTTCAAATAAATAGCTTGGAGTGGGCACACCAAATTATTTCTTTTATTTTTCGATTATTTTATTTTTATAGTTTAAATGCTAGCAAGGCTCTTGGATATCTACTGAGAAAGTCAATGTCAAAATTTTACCATATCATTTTTATTTTGTAGGTTCGCAAAAACATAAATACTTAGGCATTTAAAAATATTAGAATAGTTCACATGCTGCATACAAATAGTCCTAAGAGCTGTTTTACACATACGATAATTTATGCGAAATTCTTAACCAAATTCTTGCCGAAATTTTTCAACAAAATTTTTGTAAAGAAACTTTGACGTGTAATACAGTACTTTTATTTCGAAGTTCATCGTAAAATATTCACAATAAAACTTTGGAACAATTCCTAAAATTTTTAGAAATTTGCGAAATCCACGTGAAAAAGTGCGCACAAAATGCAGGCAGTCGACGTGCAACACATCGGTTTATATAAAAATAGTTATTTGTATTGCCAAATATTATTAAAGCAAGCATCGAATGATAATAAAGCTAAAAATCAAGTAACCTGTAATAGCTAGGTGTGCAAAATGTCTTTAGGTTTATTTTATTTGATGAAGTGGACAAAATAAGAACGGCTTTAATGCTTTTACAGTGACAGATCCAGAATTAATTAAATTTCTTGTTGTATGTCATAAGTTAATATTATATTGTACTGTATCCTAAAAGAAAGGTTATTTAACTATTTATAATTGTATATTATGTATTAAGGGCTTAATTAATTTAAATTAATATTTAATTTGAAATAAAAATAATTTAATTATATATAATTACTTTTATTACGGCGTAAACAAGGGTAGTACAAGAGGGTGCTCTCTAATTTAGCAATATACGCTCTATAAACAGGCCACTAAATCGGTCGTTATCGACCGACTACACATGAAATATATTTAAAATTCTTAAAACAAATGACATGAAAACATCACGCATATGTATCAATAGGATTTTTATTGCGATGTGTAGTCGCAGTAATTTTTTTCTAAATATACTATTCTTATACGATGTCATTCTTTGTTTACAATGAACGCCCAGCTGTTGGCGCAACACGCGTGCGTATAACCAAAAATATGAAGATAATTTGTGTTATATTTTCTTGGTCGTATAAAACGAGATGAAAGTGCACACTAAAATATTATTCGCAAAATTGGAAAAAGTTCGAAAATTTCCAGTAAAATTTTGGCTAAGAATTTTGCATTAATTCTCGTATATGTAAAACAGCTCTAATATAGATATACCTCTTGTGGGTCAACTCAAGCACATTTAAGCATGGTCAAAACTGCGACTGCTTTCTAGCAAATCCAGCATAATTTGTTGTTGTTTGTTGTTGTTTCAGTAATTTGTATATTGTTAAAAATTGTTAAAATTAAATTCTTAATATTTATTTTGAAGATATACCAATTCTAACCATAAGTTTCTGTTTCAGGTCCGCGTACAAGGAGAGTGAAAAAGCCTGGAGTAAAGCCGGTGGGAACTGCCGAAGAAAAGCGGCCACGGACTGCATTTTCAGGAGCCCAACTAGCCCGATTAAAACACGAATTCGCAGAAAATCGCTACCTCACAGAGCGAAGACGACAACAGTTAAGTCAAGAGCTCGGTCTTAACGAAGCCCAAATTAAAATTTGGTTTCAAAATAAAAGAGCGAAAATAAAAAAAGCCAGCGGCCAAAAGAATCCTTTAGCGCTACAACTAATGGCGCAAGGATTATACAACCATTCCACGATACCATTAAGTAAGGAAGAAGAGGAACTACAAGAACTTCAAAATGCTCGACAAGTAACGACGAAACCGTCATAGAATTTGATAAAAAAATAATACAAACCGAAATAATACAAAAAATGTGATTCGCCGTTAGTTATTATCTGAGATTTATTTTTAAGCCGTGGTTTCTTCAGTGATAATTTTATGCTTCCAAAAATATTTTTAAATTGTGACGCGTTGACAGGAACTTTAACACGAAAGAAAATAATCGGGAGTAAAGTTGTCAATGCGTTCTACTTCAGCTTGAAAGAATTACTAGTTCGACAACTTTTTTGGATGATCTCTGAACAAGTTACATTGTTTATTTAATTCTACATTTCTTGGAGTCAGAGTTACAAAAAATGGATTAATGTACCCATTCATTTAAACACAATTGCAAACTGTGAGGTACAGAAGTACGTGCTTTTCAAGCGAAATTTCTGTACATATAAATACTATATTAGAAAAAAATTATTTTGTTACGTTGTGCCATAATTAATTAAACTATTCGAATTTTATACTACTTTACGAGTTCTTATCACGAAAATGTAAATATCTCTATAAGGCATTATTTAAAATGGTAATTTACAAAAATAGAATAGACTATTTATTGTGTTGTGTAGAAAGAGGTATAAATCGCGAGCAATATTTATTATTAAATAATAGTTAATGACAAAACATTGTAGAACTTGTAAATTATAAAGAAATTTTTATCATGTACATATTTATATAAAATTATACATAACTAGGTTTACGAAAGTGTCTGTGAAAAAGTTAATATTAATTATATCATTATTATATATTATTAATTTATATTATTATTGTACATGTATATTGTAATAAACCAAACAGTATAAATAATAGCTGAGAAATGATGTACCTATTGCAATGGTTTATTGCATATCGTGAAGATTATTATAAAATTGTAATAAAGTTTAAAATTGCGTATTAAATTCATCGATATTATTCCTGTAGCGTTTTATTTGTTAAATTCCTACCATAAACACCCTGTGAGTCTGCGATAAGTATATCAAAATCTTGTAGGTCTACGCAGCGTGCGGTGCATACGAAACACTGCAATCATGCGCGTACGCAATGTTACGAGCGTGATAGTGCATACGTCATATCACGATTGCTTGCACTGTTTCGTATGCACCGCACGCTGATGGTAGGCCTACAAATACAAGGGTTGTGGCCAAATTCTCAAAGAGCACATTTTTTACATATGTAATATATTCGTAACCACTGCAACTATCATAAAAATTCAAAAATCATTCGCTGCTTGCTAAGTTATGCTAGAGCCTTTATATGACGTTATTAAGGCGTTTAATAAAATCTCTACTTCTCAAGATACAATGTACTAATTGAAGCAGTTTGAATAATATTTAATTAAATTTTACTTTCATATAATTGAGATAAATCAGTTGACACTGTATATTCCTATTGCCATAAAAGTAAATTGCAAGTTTCCAAAAACCACCAATTTCATTACCATCAGTGATGAAATTAATTATTATATATCAATGCGTCCAAATCGATCTTTCCTTGATATCGAAATTATTAAATCAAAGTCATAAGTTAATTAAGAATTTTACAAAAACAGAGAAAATTATCAACGTAGAATAATCGCAAAATGAGAAATGCCTGTTGACGTCATCAAAGTTGCGCGTCGTTTTCGCGTCAAAACCGCGTAAGTACCAAAATGCTAATGAGCAAATGAGAGGTAGAATAACTTAACAAGTAAAACATCTCCCTATTAAAAGAATAAACTCGTCCGAACCTAGTTGTGTCTACTACGCAGGCGGCGTCAACGGGCTTTTCTCATTTTGCGATTATTCTAATATGAATGAAGCAAGATTTGCAGAAAAACTAAAATTGTGATGGAGAGTTCGGATGAACAATTTTTGGGTAACAATCCTCATGTTTCATCGAGGAGTGTGCCACCTGTGGCATTAGTGGTAAATATTTCTTGGTAAAATTATCTCTTACGTTTTGCAAAACTTCAAAAAAACTAAACTTAAGGTTTGTTAAATGCCCTAACAACAGATTTTGGTTTCGGTTTTCATATCCTTGTATATGCGACGGGAACTAACCAATCATTCTTGACCGGTCCTTTCGGTTTCCTATTAAAATAATTTATATAAACTTTATTTTGCCAACTGATAAGCTACCTCTTGAACCTCTTTACAGGTAAACCAAACAATCTGGTCTCCAACAGTTTTAAATGTCCCACAAACTGTCTTTAAATTTTATGCGGTAATCGACTGTATCCTGTCTCCTTAAGCCTCTCATATTAGATTTCAAAGCCTTGCCTTTATCCAGCCAGCTCCAGGATATTTTTTTATATTCCCTGGCATTTCCTGGAAAGAATAAATATATGGATAAAATAACATACCATGCCAATTTGTCCACATTTTACACTTTAATTTAGTCCGTTTGAAGAGAATCTTACATAAAATTTTTATTCATATCTAATTCTCTACTTTACTTATTTATTCGATAATAATTAAGTATATTGTATCGAACTAAAAAGAGCTGCCTTATAACACGATTTTGAACACCAGGTCATAACACCAAATAGCACAACACAAAAATAATTACTTCATTATCCAGTCACAAATAATGTCAAACAATGAAATTATCCATAATTGAGTTATCTTATACCAACCTTTTCACTTTGAAAATGAGTACTTGCTATACCCCCATTTTTTAAAGAAATAATGGATTTTTAATTTGAATACTCAGAAATATTAAGAGAATAGACAAAGAGTGGTCTTTCAGAATCTAGTTTTCATATTCGTAAATTCTCGATTAGTATTTACAACAATAAAGCCTTTTAATTGGTGTAAAAACAACTCAGCGTTAGCTTTCTTAGTTGTATTTACGCTAACCCTCTTTCATTGATATGATGGAATCTTACCCAAACCTAGCAATTGAAAAAAGAGTAAATTATTATTGATGGATAAGTATCCATAAGTAAGATAAGCATGTTAATGTAACAGTAAATAACTATCAAACGTTAATGCCGTTTTTGTTTATTAACTTTTTGAGTGCGAATCCTTTGTATAGTATACTTTGGATGGTGTTTACACTAGTCAATGTCCATTACTATCCATCTTTGAGTGCCTTCTAGCTAAGTTGATAGTAATTTACTTTATTCTTGACTTTTCTGTTTTTTTTTGTAATATTTATAGATATATATTGAAAAAACCGCCCCACGTTGGCGACTAAAATTAAATTAAATAAAAAATATTTTTAATTTATAGACTATTTCTGTTTAATTTGCCTGGTACTTAAATAAACTTAAAGATGATTAAATTAAACTAATAAGATTTCCAATTTTCAGTTATTTTGAATTTCACTGTACTTTTCAAATTATCATTGACGGGCACTTTAATTAATTATACATACAACATAGCTTTAATAGCTGTAGTATACCAAAAACGACTGATCTTAAAAAACAGAATAAAGCAAAATATTCCAAAAACTAGATTGAATTTAAAAAATGATGCTATAGGTTACAGAGATTAATCTAAATTAAAACTATCCTGTTTTTATGATTTTTTTCTTTTCTTCGTAGAAATATAATTCAATGACTTCCTACTTCGTTTAGATGCGAAATTCCAGCTCCGCAATTAAGTGCTTCATACAACGAACCATGCCAAATGAATGATCTTTTTCTCAATAACATACATTTCCATTCCAAAGTTTATACCAATATAATATACCAAATTCTAATTGCATGAGCTGTTCTTAGCCAGATTTTTTGTGCTTTAATCATGATTTTAATGTATGATTGAAAGTACATATTTCAATTGAGCCATAGATTTTTTGGGGTGAGTATTTCAAATTACATTGTGCTACTTTACACAAAGTTTATACTACTTCACACAAATTTACAGATTTACATTAAAACCAAAAAGAGGATGTAGTTTTACCTAATCCGCATGTATACAGTTTAATTCATCACTGCAACAACTGAAATGAATGAGTTTTATAAAATATAATCAAAATGTTTCGAGCAAATACAGATCACTCTATAACAAGAAAACCAATCGATCTATAATCAAACTAAATATATCTATCTATAAATCTAGTGATTGATATTTTAAGATATAAATGCGTAAAATAGAAATATGCTGAGAAGGTCATCTGGTAATGACATTGTTAAATCTGGCATCGGTCTTCAAAAATATCTTGTTGATTTTAAAATTTGTGATGGTTTGGCCAACATATACAGTATTACACAAAGTGCAACTTAGTTTGTACACTTGAGTTTCATGAGATTGATATTTTGTGTTTTGAATTTAATAGAAACTAGATTTATATACTATATAAAATGCATTTTCTTTTCTAGAGGATACAATTTATATAACAGTTCTTTTTTATTAGCCTGAACTGTCTATTATGTCAAGAATTTCCTTATTATCCATTCTGGCCAAGTATTTAATTTCAGTTATAATACAGCTATACATTTTTGATGAACAGATCTATTATTCAAATTTCAATTTTAAAATTTATCGTTCAATTTGTACATCCGTCCGAATTTTTAATTAAATTTTTGATTGAAAAATCGATTCCGTTTCCTGAAACAAAATAAAAACGAGGTCATTTATGGGATAAATTTAATTGTTAATCGTTAAAAAGTCCTTCATACAGGCATCATCCAATCTACAAGAAACTCGTTTAACTTAATAGCATATTTAAACCCGTGTAGATTAATTAATGACTTATAAGAATCAATTTTTCACTTTATGCTTATTAAAAAATTTAAAATGCTTCAATAAATTGATTGCCTCGTTAAGTTTACCTTTATTATATCCCATGGTATTTACCTACCTGGTGCATTGTCAGCTACTGTTTAAAATACCGGGCGTGTTTTCGCTGTGGGGTCCAATGTTTCGGTATTTGACCCTAGATACTTCCTAGTCCCATTAAATTAATTCAAAATGATCTCCGGACATGAATATTTTTGTATAATAATGCTTTTATATTTCAATTATAAAAGTATCGTATCTAGTATTACTGTCTTTTATGATCATCGCCCATAAGCGGAAGTTAATTCCAGTAATGAATAAAATTAAGTCATTCGTTATTAGTAATTGCTTATTAGAAAATTATGCATTAGAAAATTCGTTTTGCGTGGGGTCTTCCTCACTATTATTATTATTAGTACTAGTATTATTTTTTAATTAAAAGCTTCATTTTATACGTACTAAAATTCTAAAAAGGAAAATATGTAATTATATCACTAATTAACGTGTTCTCATTAATTTAATAGAATTATATGGAGATTTTTCTGGATCTTTATGTAATTATGGCTAAATTTATAGTAACGTGAGCTAGTAAATCACATGTACTATAATGAAATAATTTAAACGTGACGAATGATGAATTGACTATGTAAATCTTTTGTAATATAAAAATGTATTTTCGTCATAAAAAAATATTTAATTGTTTTAATTACCTTAATCTAATTAAAATGAAACATTGGTTTATAGCGGTTTAGTACGTAATACACAAAGGTAAAAAATGATGGTATATAGTTTATTTTTTGTCGACTGTAAATTAATTGTAGTACAATGAATATAGTTTTATACAAGAACTACTAAAGTGGAAGTGCAGATTATACAACACCTTGACTAAAATCTCGGGACAATGGGCGCTCTTCCCTTGGATGCCAACCATAGTAACTAAAACTGGTTTTGAGAAAAATCAATTTCAAATTATTATTGCAGCAGAAAATTTGCAAAGCCACCTGAATTTACTAGAAGATTGGTTCGAACGCTGGAGGATTACAGTCAACAGTGATAAGTCTGCGCAAATAACTTTTACCAACAAACGTGTTCAGTGTCCACAATTAGAAATTTATAATACTCCAATACCAGCAAAATCTTGGACTACACCTGGACCAAAAACTAACTTGGCGTAAACATATAAAGAGCAAAAGGGACCAATTAAACCTTAAACTCAGACAAATGGACTGGCTTCTTGGACGTCGATCTCAGCTCTCTCTATCTAATAAGGTTCTACTCTACAAGGTTATATTGAAACCAGTCTGGACATATGGCATCCAGCTATGGGGATTTCAGTCGAAGACTCTCCGTATCATAACGCCCCTTGGTATGTCAGAAACGATACCCTACACGATGACCTACAAATTCCTTACACAGCTGATGAAATCCACAAACTCGCAAGCAGCTACCATAATAGGCTTCAAGGACACCCCAATCAATTAATAGAGCAACTCTCCACTCAACCAGCAGTCAGACGGTTAAAACGACAGTGGCCGCACGATTTAGCTAGAGATTAATGTATTATTATAAGTGGATTCAGCACTGGCTGAATCCCCCCATGTCTTTACTTTTTCGATCATTTACTTATTACTTTTATATAAAGTAGATTGTAAATTAGCAGTCTAATACATCAAAAAAAATATAAAAAAAAATTATTATATCTACATAAGTAAGGTTAGATTTTATTATAAAAAGTATATAAGATAATTTTGTAAGGTTATGTCAACACGGATTGTCCCAAGAGATTAAAGTTGGATATTTAAGCTACCATTTGTACACATGTCACAGTGATATATATTTTATGGTACTGTCAAGTAGTGCATGTATAGCCAAGCAATACCAGGTACACATATCGTACTTCAAACATTACTAAAATATAATTGTTGATATATTAATATTAATTGATATTAATTAATATTAATATTAATATTAATATTGATATATTGATATATTAATAATATTAATATTAATATTGATATATTGATATATTAATAATATTAATATTGTTGAATACTGTGTGTGTTTGCGAAGTACTATTGCCGTCTATTGGAATGTACAATCAAAGAACATAAGGTAAACTGATTACAGATATCTAAAATTTTATTTAATGTGGCCCATCTGTGTTAGCTTATGACCACGGTCCCCTTTAGGGGACAGTGAATTGAGTTATGCTCAATTATCCTCCATCTCTCCAGGCTAGTGCCGGAGCTGTTTACGTGCTCACCCGTCGAGATCCGTCTCCGAGGGACTCTCATCTTGGCAACTGGGTCTGCCTAGGATATCTCAGAAATTTAGCCACCCTACCCTACCATAATTAAGGCTTGGTGAGCCCCGACAGACCCCCGTCCGATTCTACCTAAAAGTAAAGACCCGAGACGTGAGAGGCTATATATTCGCATCAACGTCCCCTTATAATGTGATCCTTTGGAATAATCATCCTGGGATAGGTCGTACCTATATATCTTAAGTCAACGAAATGACTTAAACTACTGATCCATCGCAAGGTTGCCCCCGCGGCATCTAATCAATAGTGCAATGCGACTACCCGGGAAGAAGCACATGGTCTCTGCTTAGTCAACGATCTGGGATAGACTTTGCTAGTATTGACTCGCGTCCTGGAATCCAACCCGGTTCTGAGCCCGCCCCCAAACTAAGGGACAAATCGTGAGACCAGTCCAGTCATAATAGTGAAGCTATACAAAACGCCGAGTAGCCTGATTACAGTGGGCGTGTTTAGGGTCGTTCGGCTGCTGAGTAGCTGACTCAGCTGTTTCCCTGAAAAAAACACAGCTGACAGATTGAACAAGTTCTCATCTAACGAATTTAAAGATATCTTTGCTTATAGTTTGGTGAGCGCACGCAAAACAACCCAAAGCATTTATTCTCAGTCGCGTAAATAGTCAATATACCTTATGTCCTCAATAACTTTCAGAAAACAATATTTTTAAATGTTTGCTGGTATTTCTTCGGATAAGGGAATAATAAAAAGATTTCTGCTTTTTTTGTATTTTTAGTCGACGTTTCGAATATATTTATTCCTTTTCTAGACTACTGTAAGATAAAATTTACACTAAAATATAGAATGTGTTTAATATATTAACAATTTACTACCTAAATTACATCTGCAAAAATCTTGTCAAGTTCGTGAGTCAGTTCTACCATATTTTATCATCGTATTCTCTAGGATATCACAGAATGCTTATTAATAATCGTTTACTTATTTTAATTATTACTAAACTTATTTTTGTTAATTTTGTGTCACAGGTGACGTACATTAATTCTGTATAATACAAGATGGATGTATGACATATATTACAACTGCGCCTTGTACACCGCTACATTTGTCATGCGCAAGACCATTCTATTATTCTATATACAGTATATGTTAAAATTAACTTGAAATTATTATTAAATCTCTAATTAAGTGCTATTATATTTTTATAAAATTTGCTAAGTTGTTCTGTGTCGTTCTGAAATTCACTGCGAGTGGATCTTCACTTATTATAATTTCTAATAAATTTCTTTTTTTGGGATTATTCTCCACGTCCACAATTTTGGCGTTATTAAAATCAAATTTATGTCCCTGTTCATGGCAATGTAAGGCTAATGCCGTTGTGGTTTTATTAGTATTTTTAACGTCATTTTTGTGTTGTGATAGCCTTTTTTTACAGTATTGTGAGGCCTGTCCGTAGTAAGTTCTGTTGCAGTCCAAACAATTAATTTTGTACACTACATTTGATTTGTCTAATTGTGGCATGGTATCTTTCAGTTGGCTAAAAAGCGTTTTGATCTTTTTAACATTGTAAAATGCTATTTGTATATTATTTTGTTTTAGAATATTAGATATTTGATATGATATATTTTTGATCATCGGTAGTTTGTAATAGTTACTATTCTTTTCTATATCATTGTGTTTACAATTGTCATTTACAAATTTTTTGGGGTAACCATACCTTATACATCTATCTTTTAAGTCATCTAAATTCTTCTTATGATACATTTGGTGTGCTATCTTTACAATTCTGTATACATAACCTCAAATAATCCCTATTTTTTGTTGCATAGGATGGTGCGATGTGAAATGTAGCATTCTATTTGATGCTGAGGGTTTCTTATATAAGTCTGTGCAAATTGTCATTTACAATTACACAATTTAGTTAGGTTAGAATAGGTTTAGGTTAGGTTAGGTTTAGATTAGGGTAGGTTGGGTTAACGCTTTTGCATAGCGTCTTGGTTAGGCAATGGCGTTTTTGTGGTGGTTAGATTGGTAGCAACCATTTTTGGAAGGTTAGGGGTGTTTGCCCCAAAAATGGTTTATATATATTCGGAATCAGCATAAAATCTCCGTTAAGATATATAATCAAAATATGTTTGATGGGGATAAAATTATTTCAAATTTTATTATTATCAAGTCAAATTATTTTTAGAGAGTTTAACTGTTACATTCGCAAAATGTCATTTTAAAAGTGGGGAGTTTAAAAAATTATTTCTCTGGCCTTTTTCTTTGCAAAGTTTTTAATTACGTCATCAAGATTTACGTAGGTTGAATGGTAGGAGTTTGCTTTGCCAGTCCGTAAGTGACACGGAAGCATCGGTTTGGCTACAGGAGCAGAGAAAACGCGCGAATTTGAAAGTTATAACACGGCGTCTTATAAAGCGCGGGACCGGGTTCCGGAGAACGCGCTGAACCCGCCTCGCGCCGCCCCTGTCTACAAGCCGAGTGTCAGAATTTAGCCCGCTAAACCTCCCTGAATGCACCCATCGTCATTGGGAAGTTGGCTACTGACGTAGTTCTCTTCAAATGGTCTGAATCTTTTTTTTTCAATAGAGAATGACGTATAAATAATCGCTATTAATTACACGCATTTGAAACAGGCTTTTAATTACTTAATTAATTTCTAAGGAATTAAAATTCACTTTAACGCTCTATGTGGTTAAAAGAAAGTATTATTCAAAGAATCCATCCTTGGTAACAGTCATTGCAATCTGATAAATCGTAATGTTTATGTATACCTAAACTTTTTTAAATCTAAATAAAATATTTTTGATAACACGGGAACTAAACTAAGCTTTATTCACTGGGAATACTGTTAAGAAAGCTCAATTTTAATCTCTTGTGCTATATAAAAATAACTATGACTCATCCACTTTTTTACATGTACATATTCTAATGCATAATAATTGCTACAACCCATAGCCTGGAAACCAGGCCCCAGAAGCTATAAGCTTGTGCGGGAGGGAGGGGGCAATTATTATTATTATTACGCAGGCCCTAAGTGCGGCTGCAGGCGACTTACAGATGGAACAGCGCAAATCCCACATTTGTGTCACAGCTAAGGAAAACTGCAGAAAACCTTAACCAGATCTGCCGGCACCGGGAATCGACCGCGAGCCGCTTGGGTGAAAGTCCAGTACGCTAGACAATACACTACCAAGGCTGTTTATATATCTATAGTCCACCAGAGCTGTCGTAGGACTGACGTACTACATATCAGCTCCGACGAATTATAGTTATAAAACAGATACTGTAATAGGACGAAATGTTTCTTTGACCAAACTTCAAAACAACAAACCATTTTGTTTGCAGGAGAATTTCTAACATTTATAGCTTAAGATAGATCGAGTTTCTACACGACGGCAACTCTTATAATGGTAGGAATAGACAAAGAATAGGGGCATTTAATCATTGCACCATCCGAATTAACGTATTACCCACAAAACAGAAGTTGGATCTAGACATATTAGAGAAAGATTTCACAGTTTTCGTATTACAGCAGATTTTACATGAATTAGATTCAGATGATTATAACCCGTCGTTTATCTCATCAACAGTTAGGATATGCAACAGTAAACTAAACTGGCGTGCGTTCAAGATCGACATTAGGAAAACCTATGCCTGTCCCAGTAACATTAACACGATATAAGATATTGAGACAGAAATATCAGATTGAATGAATCAAATAACATTATCAGTCAAAAGGGTGTCACTTTTTACAACGAAAACGCAACAAATATTCTCACCGATTAGTGAAAAACATCGTACGGAAGCGATTATGGGACAGAACTTGAAAGAAATTTGTCAAACAACAATACAACGAACTATGTTATAAACCATAGTGTCAAATATGAAATTGATTCTTACACCTTTAACACCTACCAGCGTTATCTAAAAGGCCTAATTCCTAACAACCCCAACACGTGGAGCGTCAATAAGAAAATATTTGGCAATCTCAACAAATATATACATCTATTAATCGATGACACGCTTTTACTAGAAATTTCTAGTAGTTTTTGTGTTTTCTTTGTTTCAAGGTATTATAGAAACAGTAAGTCATTTGTCTTGTGTATATGTTGTTTTCATTGTGTGTATGCACCTGGAATCAATTCCATGTCCATGCAAGATGTTATAAGAAAGTTTAAGCTGATAAACATATTGAGAAATATTTATGACTACTGAATAAAGCAAATATAATAAAATCTGTGGGTACAATACCAGGTATTGTTTTTAGTAAGTAGCAAAGTAGTTTTCAATGGTCAATGTATTTAAAACTGACTTCTAAATCTCCTAAAAAATTTTTAAAGTCAAACATACTGCTTGACTGAATCATCATATTTGGAAAACATATTTTTTATAAAAGCTGTGAATGACTTTTAGAACTTGACAGCAAACAATTGAAAGATTTTGGGAAAAAAAAGAAGGAATTCATGATAGATTTTATTTATATACTTTTCGTTAACTATAGTTATCTTTCAATGGAAACCTTTGTGGGAGTGTAATTAGAGAATCAATTCGTGATTTTAAAAAACGAATTATTTTAATTTTTGTAAGTTATTATTTTTCTATGTACTAATCCGACTAATGGGATTCCGGGGAATTCACGGGACTACGCAGTCCTCTAATTTTCAAATTTTTGTTTACTGGTCGTTTGCCTATTGTTAGCCCACGTTTGCCCACCAATTAAATTTGTTTGCCAATTGGTTTTTGTTGGGCCTATGTGGGCTAACAGTCAGAAAAAAATAACAAAAAAAACGAAACTTTTCATTTTGGGGGAAATACTGGGAATCATAAATGCACCTTGAACACGATACATACTAAGATTAATTAAAAGGTTAAATTTTAGACATTATATTACATGTAGCAGTTTAAGTTATAAATAAGTAACCACTTAGTCTAAGACTAGATGTTACATCTAATAGGTGTCGCACTGTGGAGCTCGCAAGCCCTATAATGAAGTAAAATGAATAATTTTTACCGATTTTTGCTGTTCATATGTTCTTTTTAAGTTATAGGAATTGATATAACAATTGATAAACATTATTTATTAAGTGCAATTAATTGTTTATGGCGTTATGCTTCATATTAGTTAGAGGAAGTTTATCTATTTTGTCATTATACCTGCAGTTTATTAGAAAAAGTGAGAGGATTTATGTTATTCCAGCAAAGGTATTCTATAATATCTCTATTGTAATCTTTTTAGAAGTATATGAGAAGACGTTCTAAAATGAATAAGGATAACGAGTTTTTCAAGGTACGTAATTCAATTTTCAATCACATCGCCATGAATTTTATATTACAATGAGAGATTTGAATATTTAAGAAGAAACTCAGAAATATTTTTAAATCGGTATTTTTTAAAGGAATTACTATCCCTTAAGAAATAACAGTACTTGTAACTTTTTACAATAATTGCCAATATTTCATTCATAAATAGTCTCCATTTTACTAAAAGGTTTCAATCATGCTATTTGTTATGATGCTTCCAGCTTTGTTAAATTTTTATTGCAGTTATTAGAAAATCCCATTCTGCGTAGATAGGGATCATGGTAAAACCTAAAAAAAGCCAACTTCTTAAGGGGTGGTATTTAGTTGTTTCTAACAGTTAAGATATAAGGTGCAAAAACACAATGTTGCATCATCAACAACTATGCATGGAGTAATACGAATAATACCGGCAAATATTTCTTGCAGTGCCTACAATAGCGACTTTTAACTTTTTAAGTTGGATCGAGTTGGATTCGGTTTTTGTATGACAATAACCAGGAAGCTTTGGCTCTTTCTTCGACATCAATTTTAAAGCGGGCATATGCGGGCGTTTTTCTATAACTTCAGCAAAATTTGAATTTTAGCAACTACAACAAATAAAACTACAACACATTTTCATGGTTTGTGTAGCTACAAATACTAGGTCTCTTTTTCATTTTTAATTTTGGTTTTAATAAGTTCCACACAATAAAAGTAATTTAATTTTAAATCTCAGCCTGGAAATGTTAAGAAAGTGTTAGTTCAAAGTAGTGACAACTTTAAGCATCAAAATTTTTAACAATAACAAAGATTTTTAAATTTTGCCACCAGTTCTAGATGCCCTGAACATTTTATAAACACCAATATGTTTTTTATTCTTTACACAAGTTGGATTTTTATCCCATTGCGCGGTTTTTGTTAAGGCTCGCCCCACAGTGTGTCGGACAGACATTAACCTAAAAAAACGTGATTGCTCTTTTATATTTTCTCTTTTTTCAGTTTGTTTGTTTCCATTCTCTCAATGATTTATAAGACAACAATAAGTTTTTGTTTAGTATTGTCGTTTTAGCATGACCCTTAGTTTCAATATACTGATCGGATTACGTTTTGTTGATATACTATTTTAAATATAAGTTGTTCTGGTTTCTTCTTAAACAAACTAGTCTAACTATAATGACCATGAGATCAGAACACCTAGAATACTTCATCAACTGGTATAATGTCCATATCAATATGGCGTATATTCAGAAGCATCTTCAGCACTTGTCAGTACATCGTCTATTAGTGTTTTTTAAAATCATGATACCTACAATGCTTAAAAGTGAACTGATACCTTAATCTCACCTACTTGCTTTAGATATCACTATCTCAACTTTATGTTCTCTATAATAGTGACTGCTGATTTATGTATTTACAGTCGTTCTAAAAAGATAAACATTAGGAAATAAATAACAGATAGGAAATGCAACATTAAATAATAAAAAATTAAATGTCGAGATTGAAACGTGCTTTAAACTAACTCACGATTGCGACTTTTCAACAAAAACAATTAAGAAATCATAATCACGAGCATTACCAACACTTTCTTACCTGCTTACCAATGATTAATAATAATATTCCAAATAGTAGAGTATTTCAAGACGGATATACCAACGATAACAGCATGAATTAATTGTGGGTATATTTCTTGAAATGCACAATTAATAATAAATATTTTTGTTGATTCTGTTAGGTTGTGTAATGATTCATATTAATTTACCTTTTATAATTATACCTACTCACAATCATCCCAATCTATATTAATTTTTTATACAATTATTTTCTTGTTGCAGATATAAATGAGGAGGAATCAAATCTGAATGTGATGAATGTTGGTAAACTTTTGCTTATCTCTGATTATACGTCATTATTAAAATTAGGCATTTAAAAATCCTTCGCATTGTAATACTTGACTTTTAAAATAATAACTTTGATAAATTGTGATTATAAATGTTTGGCATTTAGAAAATAGCCGCTCAATATAAACAGTGACCCGAGTAGTTTTGTGTGACCAGTCAATTAAATAGAATTGGTGGCTCCCATATATCAGCAAAGGGGACCTCACACTTAGCGATATATAAATAATGGATTGCGACTCGGGGGCGCAGCTCGGGGTGGAGTTCCAACATCTTTCACTCAACTGCTAGCATAAAACCAAGTAATAATAAAATTGAGCATACCTTTATTTGTGTTGTTTATACACACATGTAAGCCTGAAGAATGGGTTATGGGTAGGTGTATAATCTTATGTGCAGTTATTAACATAAATGACGTAATATATCATAAACAAAAATCTCAAATATGCTAAATTAATGTTAAGTTAGTGTAATGAAGAGATCTGTAATCGTTTATTATCATTCAAAAATTCATCAAACAACTTTATCTTGTTTTTATGGATCTTCACAAATTCATTTTAATTACAATCGACTCTGGCAACTCATGTAATTTCTGATTTAAGTACTCCTTTTCATTATTTCATGTTTTCCAAATCTCAGATCAACTTATAATTTTCCTATTTTTCTACCAGAACATCATCTACTAAAGAGTTATTGAAAACTTGCAGTAGTGTTTGAGGTTTTGAAAAAGTTTTATACCTATTGATCGTCTCACGTTGAGACTACAGTGTGTGTTCTTATGGACAACGGGGTTGCCAAACATCTTGCAAGCAACTTTTAAAAACGATATATTCTTGTTTCGTGCGTCGCGTTTCGTGCGCCGACGAAAATCTACCTGAAACTTTCTGGTTTCGTGCGGATTTAAAATGATGGCGTTAATGACTTCCTATTTCGTGGGTTATTACCTGCACATGTTTACCTGATCTTATCTGAATATCACGTATAATATCAACTTTAATATTCTACACTTCACAGAGTCAGCTAAAAAGTAAGCAAATTCCTGTCTCTTTGGTTGTTTCTTTTACTTAAGCATCATTTATTTACCATTAGTAGCGCTAAAAAACAAACGGAAACTTTACTCAGTTTAGAATATTGATGGATAATACAGATCTACATACCTACTTTGTTATGTACCGCTAATATTATCTGCAATTTCCTTGAAGTTCATAACATAACTAAATTTGCAATGTGAAACAGCAATTCATAATATACAGGATTTAAAGAAACGATAAAATGGGAAAACCTTACTATCCTTAAGTGTCGATGTGGATGCTTTGTAAATTGCCATCTGTTCAAGCTGATACATTTTTATTCTTATAATATCTAATAAATCTCTTATTTATATGTAGATGTACTTATCCATTATTATTTCCCTTTTATTAATTAGGATCTAAAAGTAGCTAAAATAAATAGCTTTAATTTAGAAAATCCATATAATTCATGAAGCAATCGAACTGGTTTAAAAAATCACATGATTATTTAAAAGATTACGAGAACAATTATTTACTCTTATCTGGTCTAAACTAATAATTTTTATAATATTTTAGATAGAAACTACACTTTTTTAATTGTACAGCTTTTATATAAAGCAATGATAAATTGAAAACAAATAATATGAGTATAGAAAGTACAACAGCAAAAAGTTCAGCATTAGCACAAATCACCTTCATCTTCTACGTCACTTTCACTATCACTTCCCAAATTTATAAGTATTGGCTCAATATTGTCCATCAATCCATCAATTTGCCTCATGTTATCTTCTGTTTTAATTACATGGTTAACATAATTGTTCCATTTTTCCGCTGTCACTTGAACGTACGCTTCACTAATTAAATTTCGAACATCTCCTTCTTTAAATGCGGTATTTATTTTCCATATACTGTTTTACACCACCCTAAACCAATACGATGGCATTTAACTCTCAATGGTACGGAGGTAATCTTACTATTGGAATGCCGTATTCTTTTGCACATTCTTCAAAAATGTATTTGTCGTAATTAGATTTGAAAGCCTTCATCACGTCCAATAGATCTGCTTTCAAGTAATCATCGTCAAAATAAATATTTTTTGACCAAAGCCATGATCGTATTTCTTCTTTTTTCCAAGACTGATTTGGTATCTTTTCAATTTTTCGGCGATGGTATGGTGCATTATCCATTACTACAACTGATTTTGCAGGTAAATTGGGCAACAAAGAATTTCTAAACCAAGTCTCAAAAGTAGCTCCATCCATTTCATCATGATAATCCGCACTGTTCTTCCTTGCTAGAAAGGTCAACTCAGCCCCATTTATAAAACCATGTTTGCTGCCAGCATGAAGTAAAAGAAAACTAGGGCCACGCTTTGTGGGAGCTTTCAAACCAGTGGTTAATCCTCGAATGAAGGCGTTCCGATATGATTTAATTGACATATCCACCCATTGAGCTTTGACCAAGAGTGAGCCAAGATTCATCAATATAAACTATATTGTAATCCTCTTCTCTATATTTTTTAATTTGTCTTAAATAACGATGACGCCATGCAATTATCTCTTCTCTTTCAATTAAATAAGATCGTCGACCTCTCTTAACATACTGGAAATTCATATCACGTAATAATCTATTCAACGTACTTCTACTAAAGTTGGGCAAGTTTTCATCGTCATTTACAGCTGCTACAATATTATTCATCGTTGGTGGTATATTTTGCGAAAACAACTCGTGCACCTTTCTTCTAATTTCACTCCTAATTCCATCACAGTAGGTTATATTGCGCGATTTTGAAGTATTTTAGTCTTCGCTCTTTTTCTTGGATATTTTATTCTCCTTATTATTATTATTATTAGCCTTGGTAGTGTAATGTCTGGCGTGCCGTACTTCACCCAAGCGGCCCGGATCGACTCCCGGCACTGGCAGATCTGGTTCAGGTTTTCTGCAGTGTTCCTTAGCTGTAACACAAATGTGGGATTTGCGCTGTTCCATCTATAAGTCGACTGCAGCCGCACATTGGGCCTACATAATAATAATAATAATCGCCCCCTTCCTCCTGCACAAGCTTATAGCTTCTGGGGCCTTAGTTTAGGTTATGTGTTGTAGTAATTATTATTATTATTATTATTATTATTCCATCAGGTCAAATACTTTCTTGACGTACTGAGAACAAAGTTTTTCGCACATACCTGTTTCTTTAAAAACTTGTCGAATAATTACTGATAATGACTGCCGGGTCTCAGTAAGAGGATATTTTATCAAATTTGAGAAAATCTGTTTTTCACCAATCTTTAGTACACAACCCATTCTGTTTTTAACAATATCCGCCATACTTATGTATAATCTACTATGTGCGTTATGTAATACTACAATACAAATAGTTACAACAAACAACACGACAATGTAAACAATAATTACAAATGATAAAACCCAAACAACTAAGCGAAGATCTATAGACGCACAAGCTATCAAAATTTGAAACCAAATAATTATTTATGTATTAAGAAATTTGCTTATATGCGTTCGGTGACAAATACCTAATAGTGCCGACAAAAAACGTTATACTATAATTTCAGTAAGTACAAACTGTATGTAGTTCCGCGAAGTAAAAGTAGAAAAAACCAGAAGGGTTTATTGTTTACTAAAATCCTTTGCATTTGCTGCTAATTCTAAATTTCCGTTTTTGCAAGTTTCTTTTGAAACAAGTTGAACAAATGAATGATTTTATCATGATGAAATCATTTTACCGTTAAAATTACGTTTAGGACTTCCTGTATTTACCTGTGAATTAAAAGATTAAAAAGATCATACAGAAGCTAACCAGCCGTTATTTTTATGTCGAAAGAATTTGAAGACGAAAGAATTAAAAAAAAGTATAAGTAATAAAATGTCGGATATTTAGATATATGTACGATGTAAAAATTCCAAGTAATATTTAATAAAATAACAAATATATGTTAATAAGACTTTCTTTTAAATGCTTTTTTTGTATGGTTACGATTACACTTTTTTGGTTACTGTTTTCAAAGGTTTAGAACTTCTGGAATCCTAATCCACATTTCTATAGATTCATACAGTGAAATAGGTGGCAACAACGAAGCACAAACTCCCATAAGAAATACATTGGCTACCTTTCCTTCACTGTAGTCCCAACGTGAGACGGACAATAGCACTTGTTTATTTGTATATAATGGGTCATAATATTCAAATATTATTGTTTTATTGTTTTAAACTGGGAAACAAAAATCAGCGAATATATAAGCATCGCCAAGGGAGGAGCAAAGATGTTGGTTATGTTGCCGGTAGATTTTAAAATATATTTAACGTATACATAAAACTACTCGCAGAAGTTGTGGAGTAAACAAAAGTGCAACCCTTTTCTATTATGTGTAATTTTTTTTTATTTGTAATTATAAAAAAAGAGCATGTAAGAATTATGTGAAGGTAATCTTGTAAACATTTATCGACACTTTATTTAATTAAAACATCGAGAAGTAGACAACTCGCCAAACTAACAGCGCACAGAACGTAATTTCAAGCTCCTCAGTTTGAATTATTCTTATGTTTTACTTTACACATCTATATTTTTTAGGTGGCAGTTAAAAAATGTATTACAGATGTCGCTATAGCTTTATACAATACACAGATAACTAGATATACAGTATTGGTAAAGCTTCGCTTATCGATTGATTTTTCATGTGTGAGCAAAGCATTTGAGAAAGAGATATGATGGCATACATGCTAATCTTAAAAAATAGTAACTTTTATGTAAGATTGGTGTTATATGTAAGCATTTTTAAATATAATTGACGTTTGTCATTTTAACAGAATAACCTAAATTGTGTTTGAAACTTTTTTAAGTCAACAATACTTGTACGTTTAGTAACTAAAGATAAAACACTGATAACTCTGCTGCGATATTAAAAATACTTTATTCTTTAAATAAAATGAACAATTATTTAATTAAATTAATTAACATCAAAATAGCAAGCTGTCAATTGTTTTAACTTTTTTTACCTAGCACCAACCTTCAAAAAAGTTGCTACATTTTTAAGACTTGACAAGTATGCCATTTTATCTATCTTTCCCAGATGTATTGCTATACGCTATTTCTCGATTGGTCACACAAGAAAATCTAACCCCTAAGCGAAGTTTTACCAATACTATATAAGGATAATTAAATATGCATGTTCCAGTAACAGAGAATTACTGAGATCAATTTCAGGAATCATTAATGTTACCTTATATGTTTGTGTTTGTATGCTTAAAGCTTCCAAGAAATGTAGTTTGTGTTAAATTACAAAAATATAGGAATTTGAAATTATTTTGAGATGTCATTGTGTGATTCTGTTTTAAAAGTGCGAAAAAACCGAATTACAAAACATCTATTATAAATTACTTTTGAGTTGCAAGGTGAGGATGGACATAGGGTTGGATAGGTGGTAGTACAGTGGACCGGAAGATGTTATCGTATGCAAGCCTTGTTGTCTACTAAGCAGATTCATCGCTTTGCTCTTCTGAGAAACGGGACAACCGCAATGGTAAACAATCGCATAACGATTGTAAGGGTTACCGTACACGTAATAAATGTAGATTTCTGTAGACATTCTATAGAAAGGGGTTGTATTGTAAAAGTGTTCAAATTAAGGAAATTATCTGTAACCAAAAATCAAGCACTTCAGGTGCTAGTAGAAGCTCAACAAAATCAATGATACCAGCACACGCCAAATAAGTAAATGATCACTCATAGGCCAGAGACTGGACACAGGTGTGTTATGCAGTCTTAAGAGTTAGCAACGTGTATGTTGTTTTGAACTTTTTTGAGGATATTTCTGTTTTTGCAGCTTAACAATCTGTTGTCACCCTCGACTTAACCAGCTCCAAGAGGATGATTTGTTTCGAGATCTACTTTGCATGGGCCAAAAAAGCTAAGAAGGCTTACAATGATATCAAGAATGAATTCCAGTTTTCTCTTTAACGTTTCTATTAATTGTCAACTGCAGCTGCGTCGACCCTGAATATGATTTAAGTGACAATGCCTTTAAGTGATAATGATTTAGGAATGTGATCGATTCTTAAAAAAGAGAAAAGCAGCTAATATTCATATGTATGGATAATTTAGATTAAGGTTCAATGGAAGATTGGGATCTTGTTTACTTCAAACGTAGTACAGTAAAAAAGGTATTATTATTGGCACAGACGGAATTTTTCATAATTAAATAACTCCTTATTCCTTAAGTTGCATTCTAACCAGTATAAATGTTTACCCAGATTACACACGTCTTTCCAACGTCAACCTATCCGAGGAACACTTGCATGCAGAACAAAGGAGTACTGACGAATACGTGGAACCCTAAATTCGAGCTGCATCTACGAGTTAACATTAATATGATAATGTATTGTCTATGTGTCCTAAACGTTAATACATTCATGTATGCGATCATAAAAGTTAATATATTCATTTATGCATCAACGACTTTCGCGATATTCATGAGGATACGGATACCGCATATGAACAGGCTTACTACGAGACATAAGGCAGTCACTGTTAAGTAACTTTTATCTTATTTAATGGTAGATGTTCGGGAAGCTATCGTCCAGGGGAGTCGCTTACCTGATTTTCCTACTGTTTAGTTATTAGGAGCCTAGAAGATAGCGTCCTGGGACGCCGCTTGCCTGGTCTTCTTAAGCTTAGTTGTAGTGTGTAGATATTAGAGAGGTTTCGACCTCTCTCGCGTTAGTGTTAGTATGTAATTCATTCACGAAGACCTCACCTTAACTTCATGTTTGTGTAGTTTGTAGTAATCTTGTTACCTATTATATTGTTAAATTGAACATTGCGTTTTATTATATCTCTACCCTTAGCTACGATCCTCACGACAATCCCCACATGACATTACGTCTAAAAATACCCATGGTCAAAAGTCTGTCTACGTCTAAGATCTCTCTCTTGATTTTGTATATTTAAAATTTCTAAACAGCGTCAAAATGTACGGAGAATATTCAGTTACATACAGTTACGATATTCACAGAATATGTTAAATTAAGAATATTTCATGCTTTGTACAGCAATCGTGAATGATCAATTGATCATTGATAATGAAAAATATTTTATTTTTTCTTATAGACTTTTTATTGGTAATAAAAGGTTTTATAAAGAACTCGAAGTTTCCGCCTCCGATAAAATTAAATTCATTGGGAAAAATAAACTTGAAAAGAAAGTATTCTATGGTGTGCCATTTTAGTAAAGAGTGTTGTTGAGTTTTGGCGAATTGAATAAATTTATTCAAAACGATTATAATTGGTACTATTTTATGGATTGATCCAGTCGTTGAATTTTGGGTTTTAAAGCTCTCAATTTTTAACTTCCAGTTTCTAAACCGTATTTCTTAATGTTTAATAAACTTAAGAGATTTTCAATTTATAATAGGTTTCTGAAACCCTGAAAGAAAATTGTTGAAATTATCTTCCTGAAACTGATTAAAAAATTGTTTACATGATTGTACAAATTCTTCTTCATTGGGCATGTTGCGTCTAAATTACCTTGACTAAATCACATATGTTTATAAGACTATTTACGATTCGACTGAAAAAAGAAAATAGTAAGATTTCCCATGAAACTAACTTTGTGAAACATTTATGCAATCAGTGTTTTACATCTACATTTTATTATTAACATTTAACATGTTGCAGTCTTTAGTTAACATATAGTGTTACCTATGCATACATAAAAATTTTTCTCATGCGAGACTAACAGTAAGAATAGAACATAAAGTATGTAGCTGTTACAAAAGCATGCGGCCTGTCACAGGGATTGACACAAAAATGTGTCGGGGTTAAAAGTCAGAAACGCCCCAATCTAGTCCTGAAATTTAAACTGGCATGAGAATGAGGAAAAGCACGTGGTTTATTTATATTAGAACTTGTTAGTAACACACACAAACTTCGTCAAGGCTTTTAGAAATCGTTTGTTGTTTCTTAAGTATTTTTTCTCTCTTGTAATAAATTCCTATGTGAGGGCGTACCAGAAAATTATTTATATTATAGTTGAAATAAGTCTGAATTTTATTTTAAATTATAAAAATAAATTTATTAATAGAATGTGGGAAAATAACATCATGCAGGGTGTAGTTTAAAGTGTTTTTTAGAAATATATCGTGCATCTTCAGTGATGGCCTTTGGGGGTTGCGAGGTCGGGCGCCGCCCGATGGCGCTAGGCTGTTTGGGCGCCGAAATTGGTAAAATCATTAAAATCATTCGATAACAGTAACTTTTCAAAGTTAATAAGGGCGCTCTGAAGGACTCTGCCCGAGGGCTAAGACCGGCACTGGCAATCTTGATCAAAAGCAACGATCCCTCACAGGAATCAATGTGCCACGTGAAGCTGGCCCTCAAAAACAAAATTTTAAATTATTTGTGCCATTGGTTTACCCAATGTTAGCCCACATCAGTGCAATAGGGAAAAAAAGAATAAAAAAATTAATCGTCTGCCCATCGTTAGTTTACATTTGACCGCCAATTAAATTCATGTATTTTCGCCATGTATAATTGAATAATTGATGACCAAACGTATGCTTATGATGGGAAAACGGATGAAAAGTCCTAGGAACCCCAGCTGATAATTATTTTATATAGGATTAGGTACAAAGGAAGATAGAGACCCACAAAAATTTAAAAGTTCGTTTGTAAAATCACTTCTATTGGTTTTATGACTCTAATTAGCGGCATTCCCCAAAAAGTCCCAAAAGAAAAATAATTGCAGTTAATGAAAAGCACTGCAGATAGATAAATAAACTCTCCTATTATAAAATTCTTTTTTTTTTCCTTTTTTTATAGCAAAACGTTTTCTGCTTAATGTTAATTTTTGCAGGCGATTTTAAGCCCGCACTTAAAAATGATTCAGCCGAGCAGTATGACTAAGTATGATTTCAATAATTTGTTTGAAATTTTGAATTAAACAGTTTTAAATATATTTATCACTATAAACCATTTTGCTACTAGATGGAGTACCCGGTATTGCACCCACAACTTTTCTAGTTTATTGAGTTGTCAGAACTTGTATGCACCTAAATCGATTCCAATATAAACGAAATCTGTACAATAAGAACCACTCAAGTGCTGATAACAAATACTAATAAAAATAAAACTAAAAAATCAATAGAAATATCTATAAAGGATATGAAAATGCAAATCAAGATTGGTTCAATTAAATGTGTGGTTTGGGAATGAGATCACCAAAACCGCCTACATCAGGTGGTTCATGACGGCTTATTTGACAGATCTCCAATTTCCCATTTTCTTATATTTCTTTACCAGTCGTCTGCCCATCCATTATATTCGAAGTTATGGTGAAAATTCTGTAGTGTTTTAGTGTTTATGTAGCCTTTTTAAACCGAAATTTATTGTCTTAATAAATTGCACACTTTACATAAATAAAGAAAAATATTTCTCGGATCGATTGCTGAACTATAAATTGGTTTAAATTTTTTGTGTATGATTAGCCCATTTATGAGGCTTGAGCGTTTACCAATGAATCTCCAATTGGGTTCTTTATTGAATATCCGTTATTATATAAAAGGAATTTTGAACGAGTAATATAATTCCCTACATTCGCTATTTTAATGATTTGATCCGATAGGAAATTCTTTACTTGCATATGGAAACGTCAGATTTTGACATTTTATTATTCTAATCATAAAGTTGGTGTAGCAGAGCTGATATAATTCAAGTAAGTTTTGCTTTTTGATTGAACTGAGAAAAATTTATTATTGACTTTTATTATTCTAGGTTATGTGATATTATCACCTACAGCTTTACAATAGGATATTTACTAGACTCAAGGTGAGTTATTAACCTTAAATAATATAGCCTTAAAGAAATAATTTAACTTTTTTTAAACAAAACACTAACTGTGCGTTTGTTCACACTAATAAATTAAACACAAATGTCTTGATTTGTTAATGTGTTCCTTTCTTACAGCTTACTATCTGGAACTAGCATTTACTATGCAGGGACTTGTGGCTGTTGATGTGTGGATCAGGAGTTCTGCTCATGCTAAAACTGTTGAAGAAATTTGTACCTTGATTGAATTTGTACATTAAGTATTCCGCTTATTTTTGAGCTTTGTTTGAACTAGCTGGACCACTCATGCAAATCTCATACAGGTAAGTTGTCAACTTAAATTATTTTTTCTTTTATAAAATTTTCTTTAGTTTATTTTGCAATAATGTATAGGCCTTTTTACACTGGTTAAACTGTTACACATTTTACTTCAACTGTTACACGTTCACAATCGTGAAGATGGTCTCTTAAAATTTATTTTTTAAATACCTTTTTTTTAATTTTGAATTGCCGCGAAAAGTCGATCGATCTGTATAGTATGTAAGTTATAAATGTAGTATACATATTAAGTAGTGTAGGTATAATTAGTAGCTATTTTGATCGAAGTTGAATGTTTTATGCACAATTGGTATTGATAAATTTTAATGACAATAACCAGAAGGCAAACATAATAAATTAATTATAAATAATAAAAATAGTTTATTAATTCTATCAACAACTTATTTATATACATTGCACTATTACGTAAACTAAAATTAACACCAAACTACAAGGCGAGTTGATTTGACAGCTATGTAGATTTGAAACAAAGATAAAGCACTGCATTGAAAGGAAAAAAAGAAGTCTGTAGATTATCTAACATAAGCTAAACAATATCTCGTAGTTACAGCTTAAAATTGATTGTTTTATTGAATGACTTGGTGCTTTCAACCCATGTTTTCTAATTATCTTTTGATTGAGTATTATTCTATGCATTAATGTGTTTACTTTGAGGTTTAGTAACTTAAACAGATAGTAAGGAATAAATTTAAGATGTTATTTGTTTTAATTTTTGTTACATTGATTGGTATCAATACATTTTTATATTTACTATACTATCAGATTTTTATAGATTACTTTTATCACTCACAGTTAGCTTTTTTAATTTCTAACGAGGCAGGCACAAAGCTACTAAATTTAACAGTGTCTGCATCAAAGAGAGCTTTGGTATTATTTTCCAGCTCACTTTTCCCCCCAGTATTTCTGTTTTATCCTATTTAAATTCACTGGGACGAATATATAAAAATATTAGTAAAGAATATTTACAATCTTTTTAGAATATTGAGCTTTTAACAGTAGAAACTTAATATTAAAAAACATGTATCACATGCTAGCTTTTTCACCTCTTTTCAGTCGCCCCTGACCGAAACCTTGACTTAATGTGACAAAAAGTACTTTCTATAATTTTTTTTATAATAACTTAATTATTTACTAAAACTCGCATCTTAGAAAACTGCTTTAGGGTTTTTAATAAAAGTTAAAATTTGGAAAACGAGGTCGCAATATTAAGCCATAAATATCACTTTCAGTGATAATATTTAACAGTCATAACTAGTGAAACTCCGTCAAAACATGACGGTCAAAAGGCTATAATTTATTGAAGTATTTCCTTATATTCAACAATCTTTTGGATTTTTATGAGTGATTATTGAAATAAACGCAACCAAACACAACCAGTTTAAAATGCTAAGCCTAGTACTGTTGTGAATAGATCACAACTTGCATTCATTGCGTAGATACGGAATGGTACTAGGCAACAAGAATAATAAACAAGTATGTAATATAAAAATAAAATATCTCATAAAAGTTACTACTTGCGTTTTATTAACTCTTACAAGAGATATATGTAACCCTAACACCACTTTAGTATTAAACCTCGCTACAGTACTGCCTTGCACTCCCCTCTCCCAGCTTACCATCCTCTGACCCGACATATCACAATTTCTGACTTACTCCTCCCCTCCGGCTTGTTCCCCTCTCAGACTTACCCACCCATTATCGTCATGAAATTCTAAATTAAATCCATTATTATTATGCTTTATACCAACTTTCTACATTTTATCCATAATTCTATTCCTATTCTTTAAGAGGACATTGGCTTCACTTCCGTACCTTGAAACACTTTTTGTGTATAATATATAGTATATTCAGATAGTATTCGACGAGTGTAGTCGATCGGTACCACTTTTAGGTGAAGGAAGGTAGGTGGCGACACCAGCGGGAATTTAGGCATAAAAGGGTTAGGTTAGGTTAGGTTAGGTTAGGTTAGGTTAGGTTTATTCACACAAAATTCAAAAAATAAACGTTTTTCATTCTTTTCAGTCTGTTTACGTGTCATTTTATTGAAAAAAAATTCCCATAGACTTAACATGGGATTTTCAAAGTGGCGTAACTTTTGCCTCTGACGGTTCCTTCACCTAAAAATGGTACCGATCGACTACACTCGTCGAGTACTATCCGAAAATAGTAGTGTCGTTATATAGAAAGTGTTTCAAGATACGGAAATTTTACCCACATATCGATTGGTAAGCGTATAGAAATGCATCGACTTCGTTTTCGAATTGCGTAGATTGAACCAGCAGAACTCTCAAACGAAGCATAACAAAAATAAGTCTTGTGTTTTAAATAGGTATAATTTTTTTTTAAATTTATGGTTTAAAAAATCTAAAGACTAAAGAAAATATAACGTCAAAGTTTATAAAAAGAATTAGCCAATCGGTTTTGTTGAATTCGTAAAGGAGAACTATGGCGGCGTGCAAGAATTTGTCTATACATTAGAACAATTCGAATATTAAACACTCAATGATAGATAATGGAAGGCTAAGGACTGTAAGGGCTGCAGCCGCCGACGTGCGCTATGGCTATTTCTAGCATTTGTAATTAATTTATTATAGCACTTTTAAGTACTGCACGCGTATAAATTAAGACATGATAATACAATCTAGAATCAATCTTAAGGACATCACTTACAAAAATCTAGTTTTGAAATTGGTAGTGATTCATTTTTGTACGTTTTATGCAAGTTGAAACTATTATTTCAAACTAAAACTGTTTAATTAATAATTTATTATCAATAAAATAAATTATTAATTATAATAAATTAATTATTTATAATATAAAATCTTATTCAATTGTTAAATTATATCCACATTCGTGATAGAAGTTCGATCATTAGTGCCTTAATACAGAAATAACTAAAATTTCCTACTTTGAATTGATATTTGACTGCTGTTGTAAGATTTTTATAGTTCTTCAAGTATTTATAACCAGTGAAATAAAAAATTAAAACTGCTAGAAAAGCCACAGCATATACCAACAGTTTTGATCCCAAGACGCTAGTGATGGAAGTGGTGTGTCTAACAGTACGAGTAATTCCGAAAGTTAACACACTGGAAAGTAAGAGGGCGCTCCAAGTGAATGGCATTTCTCGTGCGTACGCAATTAAACGTTTTAGATTTATTTAATTTAAAAATATAAAAATCAAAAATATACAAATTAGGTAGTGTTAACTAATCTACACAGCAAAAGCTTCAATGTAAAAAGGAATTACGTAAATCGGCCCAGAGGAACTTTTAAACGAACTGGAACAAAAAACAGCTTTGTGTTTTAAAAATAAAAATAATAGATAGATAAGTCATAATTTTGTTTTTTAAATAAACCAGCAGTTGGGGCCGGCGGTGGACGAGTGGTGTCAGTGCATCACTCGTGTTCCAAGGGTCATGGGTTCGAATCCCACTTGAGGCGACGGGATTTTTCTAATTGGAAAATTGTATTCGTGTTGCATGTTAGATGGGAGACAGATGACCTTAGCTGTTGGTTCCCCCGTGGTGTAGGCGTGAAACAAAAAAAATTAACAAGCAATCTTTGCTTGTAATGTGTAGGCACATTGACGTTTGACATTTACGTTAACGTGGACTAATGTACGATTAAATGTGGACTAATTATAACATAAAATTTGTCAGACACTCATTCGTACCAATACAACGGGGTAAAATAAAAATTTTCAAAAGCAGTACGTTGTGGATCTCTGCTAATTCACGGTTTTAGTTTGTTAAGAAGCTTAATCTTAAAAATTCCCGAAATCCATGAAAAAGCAATTTTTATGCAAAATTATACGTATAAAATGTAGACTATAATTAAATATTAAATTATATTTTGAATGCAAATTCAGATAGAAAATTCTATTGCCCCGGCTGGGAATCGAACCCAGGACCCTCTGCTATCTAGCTACCGAGAAACGACTCAGCAAAGCGACAAAATTTCCATATAGCAAACATACAAACATACAGTAGCTCAGTTGGTAGAGATACCACCTAAATAGCGGAGGGTCCTGGGTTCGATTTCCAACCAGGGAGATGAATTTTTCTATATGAATTTGCATTGAAAATATAATTTAATGTAAATCATTAATTTAATATAATAAAAATTAACCTTCATCTAAAAAATAAGACTATAATTATACACAATATACAATAAATAATATTTTATAATAATTATTTTAATTTAAATTTGAGATATTTTATAAAGTATGTCTCAAAAAGTTTTGCACATACTTTATTTCTCTTTAAAAATTAAATACGTAATATATCAATCAGAAAAAGATCATATAATAGCTATAAAAGACTATTGTTTAGACCGTTTAAAGTCTTTATATTTACAAATCGCTTTTGAAATAAACTTTTTCTTGAAAGTAATCGAACTTTCGGTCTGATAGATAGCATTCATTTTCTGATAGTGTTACAGCAAGACTATCCAACAGGTACGCAGCGTACTTTTTACTAGTACTTGCCAATAATAATTTTTTAAGATCTTATGAAGTTTTGACCATTTCGCTTCTTTTCTTTAACAAGAGACGAATACCATCGAAAGGTCTAAGTTCAGGAGTATTTGGAAGATTGTACTTTTTATCAGCAAATTCATAATGTTGTGTCTAGTGTACCAGTTTCTCACTACCTGGAAGTAATGCAAAGGAAAGGTCTGGCCAGAAAGGCGTAGAACTTGTTCAGTCTCTCACTAATGGCAAACGGCGAAAGTGAAAACCTTATTTGGCATACAGAGTGCCTTACAACCTCTGGACCAAACTTGACTAGGATGACATACCACAATGCATGCGGCAATACAAGAATTGTTTATAAAAGGCAAACTAAACTAGTGCTAACTATGCAAATTTGAGAGCGATACAAAGATGATGATGAATTATAATTGATTTTTACTGATTTGATTTAATTTCATGTAAACGTGAATTTATCTGTTATTGTAAGTTTGGTTAATGAACTATACAGGGTGTCTCACAACTCTGTTTACACGCAATACCTCCCTTATTTGAAAAGATAAAGAAATCAACTAAAAACTATTGTGAATGACTCAAAATGGACCTTCAGAAAACATTCTTAAACGCTGGTTGCATAGCAACGTTTAAGATATCATGCCAACTTGATTAATTTTTCAAATTGCATCCTCTGTTTTTTTTCACGGAAATGTATTCTTTACTGCATTCTGCATACGGTAGTATGCCTTATTTAATTATCTAATGTGCATTTAGGGGTTAAAAAAAATATTTTGATAAATTACACTTCATATTCACTAACTAAATTATTTATTCAAAAAATATGATTAGAGCCGTTTCTACAAGGGAACTACTGAGGCACTTTAAAGCCCGTGTAGAGTCCACAGGAGGGCATTTTGAGCATTTGCTTTAAGTTTAACATAAATTCAACTTATGCTATGCAGCCAGCGTTTAAGGATGTTTTCTGAAGGTTCATTTTGAGTCATTCACAATAGTTTTGGTTGATTTCTTTACCTCTTCAAATAAGGGAGATATTGCGTGTAAACAGCATTGTGGAACACCCTGTATACCGTCAGCTTTCCCAACCTTCAATCAACAAAATGCGTTTTGTGGAGGTCGTTATACATGAAATCACAATTTGTTATGAAATCTAAGTATTGATCAGCGTTAGTTAGTGATGCTGGTGAAGTATCAAGTCACTAACAATACTGTTGGCGTTCCGTAAGCAGATTTTGTTGTCAGTAAATGTCTATTTACTTCGTATTTAGTTATAACTGTGTTTCAATGTTATGCGATATTTAAGGTTCGCGTATTGTAGAGAAAGAAAGAATACTAGGAAAAATAACGGGGAAGATAAAGAAGTAAACAATATCTTCATTTCCAGTTATAACTACAACTGTTTGATTTAAAGCTAAACCAAAAATACAAAAATATACAATGCAAATATCTCTTAGTGTACTAAAACAAGATATAAAAGAAAATATCATTTATTTACTGAATTATTATTAATAATGAAATTATGCATTACCTGTTTATAGAAATGGATTGTATAAATATTTGTATTGAACTAAGGATACCCGGTAAAAAATGACGGTCAAAAGGCTAACTTATTGAAGGACTTCCTTATATACAACGTTCGTTGTGTGATTACAATCCTTCGGGTCTCTCCTTTTATTTAAATAAAAGCAACCAAACAAAACTTGTTAAAAATGCGAAATCTAACATTGTTAGACGAGCTCCTGGACGCGTTATTTAACAAACGTCCCTGACTTACTCACCCACCTCGACATACTCCTCCCACCATTCCATAGCCCCTCACTTACTCGCCCGACTTACTCAACCACATCCTCCCGACTTACCCTTGCTTCGATTTGCTCCCCTGATTTACTCGCCCATTTTCAGCATAAAATTGACAGAATTGATAGCGTAGTAAGCAGGATGTATAGTTTTGAAACTGATGAAATGAGCGCTGTAAGTAGACAATCTGTCTCGAGCGTATTATATAAAATATAAAAATTAAACAATCGCAAATCTAAGAGGAACTGGCAAATCTACAGTATTAGAATTTAAATGTATAAAATATTTTAAATTTATGGTTTTAAAAATCTAAAAACTAAAAAATACTTATAGTGAATGCTTCAGTACGCAATTAAATAATCCAAACTGGTGTTGTAGAGCTTGTAAAACTTATTTAAAAGTTCTATATTTTTCTAATAATTTCTCAATGACACACATGGTTTTCACAAATTTTTCTTTGTTGTATCTTGTGGATTTCTAATCCTGGACTTTTTTTAGTTGTTTGACTGCTTAAAAACCTACTGATAGTGCTTCGAATTGTCTATTGTGTGGTATTGGTTTCCTTCGCTATTACACTACAACAATAGTATTTTCTGTTAATTATTATTGACCAAATATTAAGTATTCCTGCTCGAACTTCTAAACTTTTTGATAACATTTTTTTAAACTATTAAAACAAAACATATTTAGTTTGTTTTTGGGCGAGGAAGGCTACTAGAATTTAAGCAAATCTGAAGGAATTTCATTCTCAATGGAGAGTTTTAACGTGCTAAATATTATATTGACACGGGCGACGAACGAAGAAGGCGTTTTTAATTTTTCTCCGTTTTTCCATAATTCCTCGCCGTAAATAGGATGGCGGTGAAACTCTTGCAATTTGTATTATAGGTACTAAAGACATAAGTGCTAGTAATTTAAATATTTTACATTTTTGGAAGGTAAGCTGGCGGAAGTTCTGCTTAATTATCCTCCTGCATTCCTTATTGGCATTTTGCAAAACAACATGTTGGCTATTATTATTGTATTAAATATTTACCATGTAGGTATGTTATTAAGTACTTCCGACATGTAGGACAGCTCGATATTAAACCAATATTAAAATCATGTTGAATTACTAACTGCCTTTTAAAACTGCTGTTTGTTCCTTAGTTGTGTGCGATTTTCTAGAAAGCTTATTGCTAGAAAGTAAAGAAAAACTGATAGGTCGTTGTGTAATATAACTGACGTTCAGCATGTTCTTCATGGATGACATATTTTACAGCAGTTGATATAGAAAAACAAAAAAAAAATTTAAAAATTGGCCTAAAGTTGTAATGCAATAATTGCATCCAGTCGTAAGAAGATTAATTACCTATTTATGTACCAACGCACTAAAACTCAATTCTTTATTACGTCTGTGGATGCGCTAGCCAAGGCAAATTACCACACAAGTTGATAAAACGAAGTTTAGTGTCAGTATATACATATTTTTTTAGTAATTCCAATTCGAAAAAACAATTACTCTTCTATGTAGCTTATTATTCGTGTAAAATGGACCAATTAAAATTTCACAAAAGCGTATGAATAAATAAATGTATTAAACATACAAATATAAAGAAATATAAATTTCTTAATAATAACATATACAAATGTAGGTACTGTGAGTATTAAAAATTTACAAACAAAAGTATGCAATTTAATATTAATTATTGAATTGCCTCTACCCTATTAAATAAGAGCCATAGTTAAAGTGAGCTTTGAAAGAAAACCGTAGATTTATTAGAGTTCTAGATTTTCTTAGAATTTCAGATGTCTAAGGCTTAAATAAGTATCAAAATTATTTAATTTGAATTTCTAACGTACTAGAATTGATTCAAGTGAACAATGTTCCGAAATTCAAAGTTTTACTTAAATCCATAGCTCAGAATTAAATTCTATATCTTCAGAGCCTCAGAACTTCGAGTTTCAGGATCTCAAACATTAAAGGCTGCACATAATGGAAACTTTTACGGTGTATTGAACTATGGATAAATTTTTCAACTTTATTTCCCATTTTCAAAATTATCAAATTTTCAACCATCAACTGTTCGAATTCTATCTTATTAATAGTTAAGTTTTATTAATAATAATTAATCTGCTTTATGGTTCAAAATAACTTCCTGAAAACATACGAATTTCTAGAAAGTAGCATTCTATTTTTCATAATATTGTTTCACTTGAAGTCTGATGCGAATATAAATATTCAGGAAATAGAAAAAAACCTTAAATAACTGAAATAAGTATTAGTACCTATTATACTTGCAGCTATTTAAGTACACCCGTAAAATAACTACCGTCTATTTCATTCCTAGGTTATTGAACCTAATTAACCCCCTTCTGTTAGTAAATAACATTTTCTTTTTCCCTTCAAATGTAAAAACAAACCTTTGCCTTATTTATTTTTGTTTTTTTAATAACCATATCAAAGTATCCCTTTTAACACCCTCTTCATTAATGTAAAAACAGTAATAATAATTTAAAGGTTAAAATACAAAGAAACCGAATAATACATTGATGTTAAATAGAGATTATATCATAACGTTAGGGTAATAAAGTAAGCGATTGCACCCCCACACGTTGTTTCAACCACAATAAGGTGTTTACAGATTGCGTGTTCACTGGACATAACGCTATGGGGTTGTTCGGAGTGGGTGGACGCGGGGGAACAGTAGCAGGGTTGGTCTTAATTGATTTATTGATAAGCTTGTTTAATTCAGATAATATTGGAGATGGGCGCGGTTTCTAAATAACTAGCATGGTTTCCTTGTAATTAGATTTTTGCCGAAAAAACTGATTTTATTAGGATTTGTTTTAATGTAGACGTAAAGTACAATTTATTTTAATAATCCAAATTTGTTTTTAAACGTCTATACTATACCCTGCAGTACTAATAGAATACTAAGTAAATATATAGAGATATGATTATTGCAGAAATAATGTTTACAGTTTGTAAATCCATATAGGGCATATTGGTATCATACCTTTTCTATTACCAAACCATAGGATAACGCAAACTTGCCAATTTAAGTTAATAATAAATTTCAAATGTTTAATTACAGAAAATCTGTAAATCACATACTTAGATGTAATAATTATAATTATAGAAAAATTATCACGGGAATCGAACCTAGGATCCAGCTACCTGCGGGACTACCAACGGGAATGATAACTCTTCTATACGAGCTGTAATTTTATTTTTAAACATGTAGTTACATATTGTCATAATATTTGACATGCAAAAAATAAATTCACCCACACTATAATTTTAAATACGCATATTTATTAAATTTTAAAGCGACACGTTAGATTGGTTGCACAACCTTAATTTTCAAAATAAGAATTTTGAATGTTTTTCTATTATGATATAAAATATGGTTATTTATGATTAACATGCACATTTGTACACTATAGTCAGATAAAGGATATCTGGAAAACTCATTTTTCCATAGAATTTAGTTGATTCTCCCTGTGGAACGATGTGGGAGACGATTTTCTAATTTTTTAATTTAATCACGTTTAGGCCAATTTTAATGTAAGATTTAACCTAAAACAGTCAAGGTGTATTGTAATGGGGAGGTGTACAAGTATTTACTATCTTACCTTAACATTGAATAGTTAAAATGTGTTTTCATGATAACGAGATTTCTTAGTTGTATAAGTTTCTTGTATTTCAAAATTTTACAGCTCTTGGTTAAATTATTTTGTTGGAGGTTTGTAAACATGTAATTATGTTGCGTCTTTTGAACCTTTATTGAAATATTGTAATTGGGTTATTATTTGAATTTGTTAGGTTGTCATTTGAATCATTTAGGTTATGAGAGTTCTGCTCTAAGACACACCTAGGTATTACTTCTATGCATTAAAATGTAGCATACATCCAAAGATCTGGGATATTTTTCGAAAAGCAAAGATATCTTAGATAAATACGAAATTGTTTTTATGGACTAGACAGAAGCAATAAAAATAAATTAAAAACCCAATAAACGAAAACAGTGACAGCTCGTAAAACACAAGATGTAGAAGTGGGAAATGTTCTGTCAATTAGGGTAACTGGTCTACAAGCATCTGATGAAATTGTGCATTTGCTACCTGCCGAACATGTTCAAGATTCTTATTCAGTTATTCAACGTTGCTATCGGCAACGAATCGGAATCGAAATTGATAAAAAATAAACTGACGATAAAGCTGTCCAAGTCTAAAGATGAGCGTAACCTTATCTTGACTGCCTTTTATTTATCAGGTTATCTCTCCCGAGAGATTCAGTTTGGTTTACACCGTTGATATTTCTTAGAAGATTCATCAAGTAAGGTTGGTTTTCACGAAATTGATTCTTCTTACACTTCTGATAGTGCCTTTTTATTACTAAAAGTTCTGTATACTTATGGTTACTTTTCGACATACTCCCCATAAAGATTGAAGCATTTGTTGTATCTGTGAACAAGCTTTCCAATACTGTCTTCATAAAATGTTGCCGCCAACGCATTTAAATGAGTCTTGAGGTTGTCTTGAAGATCCTCGGTAGTTTTGTACTGTCCTACTGTCTAAGTACTGTCCTCCTAGCCACGTCTTCAGTTCAGGGAAAAGATGAAAGTCACTCGGTGCTAGGTCGGGACTATATGTCGGATGATCGAAAATGTCCCATTGAAATTGCTCAAAGAGCCGTTGAGTTGCAACAGCACTGTGTGGACGGGCTTGTCATGGATCAGAACAAATTCCAGAAGTCAGCATTCCTCTTATCTTGTGTTAAACGTCTCTCCGCAAAAATTCGTCGTAAAGTTTCACAATAAACTACCGAGAATGTTCAAGACAACGTCAAGACTCATTTAAATGCGTTGGCGGCAACATTTTATGAAGACGGTATCAGAAAGCTTGTCCACAGATACGACAAATGCCTCAATCTTTATGGTGAGTATGTCGAAAAGTAACCATAAGTATACAGAACTTTTAGTAATAAAATGATGTTTTTATATACATTTGTCTTTTATTTATAGCCTATCGGAGGTTGAAAAAAAAAACGACCCTCGTATATTGATATTTAAAAACATACAATAATAATTACATAGTAGCATTTCTTTAATTAAAAATATCTACAAATGCAGTTTTTAAATATACTACAGGCTGTAAAGGGTTATAGTATTACACTTTCAGAAAACGAAATAAAGTTGGGAACTTTAACATCGTTTTACTGTGTTAATACTGTCAATTTAGTTATGGGACTTTGTCAGATGATACATCTCATCTAGTATAACAAAAAACCTTAATATCATTTCTTTGTATGATTTAACTCGAGTCCACTTGACCATTTGTTTTTGAAGTGCTTTGACGCTTTTACAATTTGTGCTACTAAATATCTTGAAAGCACTATAAACGGAACACGAAAGAAGTACTATTGGAAGAAAGAACTATAGAAAGGAAATCACACTGATATTTAGTAAGAACCACTCGTCTCCTGCGTATGAACGTGATATTGCCTTTAACGTTTTGCTTTTTGTCTATATTCTGAAGTGTTTCAGCTCTGGAATGGTTGACGGTTTCATTTGAAGTGACATTTATTTAGTTTCCTTTAAATCAATTCTTCATTTACTCGAATTTTAAAATGAACAACACTCGTCGACAGTGTCATTAGGGTTAACTATTATATTATTAGTTTTTATAAAACTCAAGAAGGGAATATATTAGTCAGTATAAGAATAAATGCTGTCTTCATAGGAATACTGAATGAATTACGAAGTTAGACTTAGTAGATTTCGCCAGGGCGAAAACCTGAAGACGAAAGGCGAAGTAGCATCCGAAACGTTGTGTGATAAAATGGCAACAGAATGTGAAAAAGCTCAATTAACCCAATTAACAGCTCTAACCTTAAACTATGTTTAGTTTATCCATTTAGTAAAACTAGTAAAAGTACTCCGTTTTATCGCAGCTGAAGAACAGCGAAATTTCTAAAATAACCTCTAGTATACTTACACTCTATCACAGCATAATTAAATGAACTGGTAAAATTAATTTCAAAATTCAACCTTTTGGTTTTTTACCAGGTAGGTATTATACTTACACTGTACCTTATTAAAGATGCTAAATGCGATTGTATGAAAATATAGTGTCTTCCAAGTAATTGAATGACATAACTTGCAAACATGCAAGAATATGATACTGATAGATAGAACTCTGATTATTTTTGCTTAATTTTAATTTTGATTATAGAAGTGCTCTCAGTTGACTTTATCTGTTTGATTAAAGATGCCGAACACTGGTACAAAACCTAAAACATTTAACTGATTAATTTCCTGTCAAATAAATGAATATATACAGAACTATAAAATGATATCACTACACTATTTAAAAATAAATGTAAGTTATCTCTAAAAGTAATTTAACCAAAGCAACTTTCAACATATTTTTCGTACTTTTATGCAGCGCGTGTCGCACTATGGATGAGTTACTTGAATCTGTGATCGTACGGTCTGTAGAAGTTTCGATTTTTTTTCGACCTACGAGTGGTAGGTTTGCTTATTTTCAACTTACGCACTGTCTATTGCTTGAGAAAGGTTATACTCAGGATATCTGGATTGCGTGATCACGATAAACAAATTTTGGACAAGATTATGGGATGTGTAGTTCGTCTACCCAAAAAATGCTACTGCTAGTATACTCAAAGATTAGTATTAAGATAAGAGCAAATGCTCAACAATTTTAAAAAAGAGCGAAAGTTGGTATGTTTTATAACGGGAACTTCCTGACCGGCTAGCCCGCGGTGTTAACAAGAAATCCCAGCTATATTAAAATTTATTACACAAAACATTAACCTTGAACTGACTGAATCTTTGGGTCCGGCAAACGTCTGCTTTAAGATAGCAGCCGCCGTTTGAACTCAGCACAAGCGTTGATAGAAATAAAAGACACGCAAATAAAAAAAACAAAGAAACAGAAAGTTATTTATTTTCAAAAGACAAATATGAACAGTGAGGATTTATACCACACTCAATGTTAATCGATTAAACAAAAGAATTATAGATCCCGCAAAATTATTTGCATATACCCCTATCGATATAAAATATCATGACGAAATCAATGAGTCTTACGCAGTTCTTACATACAATAATTTCACATAATCAAGAAACAAATTAATTACATATCGTAACGGAAATGAATATTAGAATAACACTTACGCTTTCTGCAGAAAAGGTAATTCGTTTACAATTGGCAACAGCGCCTTTCATATACTTTGTTGAAACCACAAATGTATAATGAATTTACTTTATTACATAACCTAAAAGATGAAAGAAAGAAAATGTTTATACAGTTTAGATGTTCATTTCTGTGGTGGTAATTGTATTGGTTGTCTTCTTTCTGTTCTTGTTGGTTGCTGGTTATCCACTTTAATTACAGATGTGTCTCCAATAGCAGCTAGGCTGGTGGCCAATAATAGCCAACGTCTTGGACGGTGAAACAGGGTAGAACGCAGCTAAAGCCAGGGAGTAAGAAAGAAGGGGGTAACAAGAAGAAGGAGGAAGAAGCCTAGAAAGAAATTCTACATAAATTAACGGTCTATAAACATAAACTAAAGTCTAGCGGAAAAGATGCTTTCATCGGCTTAAAACAATTGAACAAAAGGTGGATTATCACCTTTTGCTATTGTAGTGTTGAAAGGTATCATCAGGAATTATATATCCACAATAAACTCATAAAGACGGAAATTAGCAAAATTTCCTAAAACTGGAATAAAACACACACTCTATATGCAATTCAAACTACAACTCCCTTTTTAAAACGTGAAAAGTGGTATCTTATCAAAAATTTCTAGAAACCGAAACATCACCAAATAAGGAATAACCAGTAAAGGGTGTGCTCACAAACACTTCTGTATTTGGATGAAAATATGATAAACACATTGAAGAAAGCTTTTTAACAAGGAAAATTTTATGTTAAACATTAAAGTGAAATTGAACTGGGGAAAGCCTTAGAAAACGGTAACAGTTTATTAGTTAACAGTATATAAATTTAGTTTAATAGGAGGATAGTAGATAGTAGGGGGTAGTCTTTCTTCCTGATGTTATCTTAATCTGGTTAATAAACACCTGATTTAGATGCTGCTGCAATGGTATTCCAAGGGCTAGCAGCTGAAATCCCAAAATTCCAGAGAATCACTTAAATTAATTTAAAGGTTTTCACTAAAAACTAAGACCAAAAAGGGAGCGAATTGCCTCTAGTGGTTTAGGTATAGTTTTCCTACAGAAGCTAGTAATTGATAGAAAAGAAATCTAATAAAATGGATTTTAGCTTAGAAAAATACCTTGAAACGCAGCGGGTAAATCCCAATTCAAATGGATTTCCAGTGTATTAAAGTTCACCTACGTGAAACCAAACTTTAATTAGATTCACAGGAAATATTTAAACTTCTATCCACTTAAAAACCTCAAAATTAGAGAAATTACATTTAAAACTTCACAAATAATTGGAATACATAGTACTACTTGTTCCAAAAGAAATCACAGTCAAACTGGTAAAAGGAAGAATATGGAAATAAAACACAAAGCTAAGAATCGCCTATTCTCAAAATTACTGATTCCAATCTGGGACTGCTCGAAAACTCGAAAATTACACTGAAAATGCCGTCTAAAGTTGCACACACTTATAAGACACGAGATTAATGAGTCATGAAACGATTCTGTTCAAATGGAAATTCACGTTTTTACATCTCGATCAAATTGTAGTATATTGCAGTTACATAATAAATAAAAATATGGATATTATAAATACACTAGAAAAATTATTCTATAATAGTATTACGTCGCCAAAGTTAATGCTTACAACATAAAACAAGATAAATGTGTTTGTTTTGCAGATTTGCAACGTATTTAAAGTGACTATTATTTTCGTATAAAAGCAAAGTAATGTTTATTATATTACATAATTCTAGTTGATTTTGTCAGGTTATGTATCTTAAAACTACCAAGCCTCTCCCATTACCAAGAAGGAGATTTACATAAATTGAGAATTACTGTTAAAGTCCATACATATACAAATATATGTACATTAAATTTTCAATAAACTTCATTAATAAACACAAAAGCGAACTAAGATAAATGGATAGTAAATCATTTTCATTTTCCCTCGCAACCGTCATCGGGGCGATAATGGCGGTTTGAACTAGGGTAATCATGATAACAACAGGGGGAAGTTATCCTATGATTTAATAACCGCCTAAATGGGTGTAACCATTAACTAAAACATTATGGAGATAATAAAATGTGCTTAGTTTCCAAATAGCAAAAAGCAGCATCTGATCGTTAAATCGATAATTAATATAAATCATTTGCATAAAAGGATTATACCACGATGGTTATGAAACGCTATCAAAAATAAATTTGAATAGTAAATTATAATTATTGTCTAGTATTCAAATATGGCATAATTAATGTTTGTAATTTTCGGTTATCCATGTAACAACAATTTTAAAAAATACATATATACAACTCATAAATGCCGGCCTGTCAATACATCTATGACACAACGATAAATTTTAAATATGGAGTCCTTTTACGTCTTTTACGCCTGGATTCGAAACATGTCCTGCAGTTGTTAAAACTTAATTTATTGGTAGAGGCATAGACAAACGAGCCATATTTTTCTCTGCATCCTCTTAATTAACTTAGAATTTTATTATTTTGAAAGTATAATATTGTAATTAACTTTATTGCTTTATTGTATACTTTAAAGTTTTTTAAGAGTTTTATAGAACACTGGCATTATTTTTCTGCTTTATGGTTTCGGTTATGTAATATATGATACTCGTAAAATAACCTTAAAAATTATAATTAAGATAACAATCATTAAATTGGGAGGTAGTAATAAAAGCTAAGAAATAACTTAAAGTTCTATTAAGATGCAGACTGTCCACACTTTACTTAATCTGGAATAAATTATAAATGCCACCAAGTAGGCCGCTATGATTAGGAAAATGCTAATGTTAAGAGAATGTTTCAGTGGTTTAATGGCTAGATTAGCAAAAATTATTCTGAGCAAATATACAAATTGGTTGGTAGATTCAATTCAAGTGGCAGTAGTAGTTCGGATTATCATGAAGCTGACTTCGATAAAGGAAAAAACTTACCCTACCCTAGGTTTACTTTGGAGCCAGTTTCTGTACCAGAAGTTTATAAACAATCTGCCGTTATAGATGGTATATCATGCTCCTTGTTAATATATGCTGTAAATTATGTAGCTAATCAATGGTTCATTTTGATAAAATATCTTTTCTAGTAGCAATTGTTAAACAAACCTTTAAAAGAATTGAAAGTATATGAATCACGAAAAATACCTTAAAACTGAAGTTGGCGTTCCACAGGGTAGTGTTCTTGACCCGTTTTTTCTAATTTTTTAAAAACTACATTTTACGTGTTTTGTTTGCTGATAATACTTCAATAATTCTATCGGCCAACAGTATGCACGAATTGAGTATTAAGATTACTATGATCTTTGGGAAGAAAAATAATAATTATAAAATTAATAAAATAATTATTATCATACTGTTAAATATTTATAAGACTAAGGTAATGCCGTCCATTTGTATCATCTGGAACTGAAACGTTTTTTATTTATTTAAATATTATGCATAAAAATACAATTTATTAATAAATTCTTCAGTTTTCAACAGCAGCCTAAAAACACTACCGGCAGTAAAAATGGTTAGTATTGTACTGATCTTTATGATTTGATAAACCACACTTCATGCGATCATAAGTCTGTACTGTATTTCAAATTGGAATATTTATTTTTATATTGTAATAGTATTGAAAAAATTATGCACTGAAGCATTATTTTGTATTCTATAAAAATGAAATGAACTACTTTGTCTGTTACTTTATCTATTTTAAATGATTAAATGTTAAGTATGTTTTTTAATAAATTAGTAAAACTTTATTTCAGATTTATCTAAGTGAAACTGTATACAGAGTGCATTATCGCTGTTGTTAGATAGGTGAATAGCATGTAAAAACACAATTTCTCAGATATTGGGCCGCTTAATTATTTCAGAGGAAAAGCCACTATAGCAAAGTTTGTATATTTTAAGTACTGTACAAAACACATCCACTTTAGCATTCTGTGTTAAATAATTTCCAAGATATAAGCAATCTTCTGGTATCGGAAATTAACATTGTAAATAGGAAATTCGCTAATAAAAATTATCACGTTGAATTTAGACTTTAGGTGTAAATGCAAGTATTACTAGCATTTTAGTAATTCTTTAGAATTACAATAGAAGAATAGTTTGACAACTATTGGCATGGCTAATAATATTTAAAAAAATAATTTCTTGCAGAAATCTAATCAATTTCTTACACACCGGTAGCAATCGTAACATTCTGATGAGTGATGCTATTAGCAAATTTCTGATTTGCAATGTTAATTTTTGATACCAGAAAACCCTTTAAACATATTTTGAAAACTATTTAACACAGAATGCTAAACCACCCCGTGGTTCGTACAGTACTCAATAAAACTTACAATTTGATACAATGACATTTTCTCTAAAATAATTAGGTGAGCCAAAGGCTGAGAAATTGTGTTTTTACGTGATATTCGCCTATGTAACAAAACCGATAATACACCGTGTATATTGAGATGATATGGAATCATCTGATTGAAAATTTACTTGACGATTTGATCGTAAACACAGAAATAATTATTTCATGCAATAAAATAAAATAAAATAAAGGATAGACATGCTAGGATATTAGGTTTATTTAATCTAAAAGCTACATGTTAGGTCACAGATAGATTTATCAATTTTGAAAATAGAAATTATAGAAGGAAAAATTTCATGCAGACGTAACCTCAATTTTTACATAAAAAGTCTGAATTCATAAAAAGGATATCAATCATTTAGATTGTTTTCATAGTAATACATGTTTTATGCAACCCAAGTCACATGTTGATGGTTTTTCCATTTTTCTGGAAAATTTTATTTTCTTTGATTATACCTGAGTTTAACGATGGGCAACGTAGGGAAATTCTTTCTGTTTCCCATGCGACTGATTCAGTTTCGGGATTATATTTCACTAAGAATTTGTAAAATAGGTCAATATTGCAATGACTACATTAGCACATTAAACTTAGAATCTCCTGAATACTAATAAAGAGTATTAATCCTAATAAATATATCGGCTTTGCTGATATGCTTCGATTTTTCCAAATATTGATTTTAATATAACATTTTACATCGTTGTTTGAACACAAGCACTTGGAGGACTGTATGCTGGACAAGTTTGACTATAATTTAATTTCATTTATGTTGTTATTTGTATGGATCTTGTATAAGCATCGTTGAATGACTAAAATTGTAAAAACAGATTTTACATTTGAATTTTTCTTCTATTGTAAATATGTTCTTATGTAAATTTTATATGTATCAGTTACCTAGTGTAGTTATGTATTCATTATTTGTAAAAGATAGAGTTGAAGATCATGTGTATCCATGTAATTAAGTTTAATGAGATTTTTTCATCGTCAATCGTTTTTGTTAATTTTCTCAGTTATGATAAATTTTAGACTATAAGTGTCTTATGTTGTTTTAATCTTTATTTTACCAGCTACATTTCTACAGAAGATTTATTTTCGTTCTTCCACAATTGTAAGGAATTGTGGACGATTTATTTATTAAATGAAATCAAGAAGATTTTTGTTTCCATTATTGATTTGGATAATCGACGGATTTTCATTCTATAAATCAGCTGTCTGAATTAAATGCAGTATTACCAATTGTAAAAAATTGAAGTTGATCTCGACGTACTTATATACAAGGTTGGTCAAAATAAAAGGATTTGGTTATAAGTTTTTCATATAACAAAATCATAAAGACAATCTTAATAAATTCAGAATTTATTTTTTTTAATTTTAAAAGTTTTTCAATAACAATATTCTACCAAATAAACAATTTAAATTTGTTTATAAAAATTTAATTGTCATAAGATAAATTTATTTGGCAATTGTAAATATTTTAAACTGATAACTTTAATTGATGTCAGTTTGCTCAAATGGAGAACAGTTATAACCCCCATGCCAGGTTGATAACGAATAATTTACACATTTGAGCAAGCTCAAGAAAGATTTTCCTTTATTTTTTTACTGTTCTGTTTAAATAATTTTTTTTACTTTCTTTTTTGAATTCGATTTTTTAATTTTCATTAATAAAAATAAAGACTGTGTTTTCAATTTATCCATGTGTTTATTTGATGTGTATGTGTGTCTTTTTCTTTTCTTATATAGAATTTAATTTGCTGTTGTCCAATTGCGGAAATCCAAGTGTCTTGGTAGTAAGTTCTTTTATTTCAGGTATAAGAATGAATAAGATTTTATTATTTCATGTATTTCGTGCTCTATCGAATCAAACCTGAGTCAGTCCATTGCGAAAAAGAAAAAATATTGGGGTTAATTATTTTTCTTATTTATTAAATTTCATTTCATATTAAATAATACTGCATATGTTAATGGCAACCAACGCAAAATTATATTTTTTATAAAATATCACCTCAATATACTCAGCGTTATAAGTTACAGATATTTTAAATGTTAACCTTTCTTAATTGCACAAAATCATTATAAAAGAGAAACTATGTTGGATTGTAAATGAGGGTTCTTTCTCCACAATCCCTTGTATTTGGATTTTAAATCTTGGCACTAAATTTAAAAATGTTACCATACCTCTTTTGCAACAGACATCTGTTATAACTGTCAGCAGATAAATAATGACGCAACCTGTAAGTCTTGGTAGTTTAACTTCTATATGTAATGCAAGTTTTATATTTTCTAAATTCCGCAATTGTTAGTTTTTACAATTATATTAAACTGACTTGATTTTAACAATGCATTCTTATTTTATTTTAGTTAAATTATTAATTATTATTTGCAAAAGCTTTACGAAGTCTATTCGGGCACATAGATTAAAGAGATGCAATATTGATTATAATTTTCTATGTCTGGGCTAATAAAACAATTTAAATATATAACAAACATTTATAAAATTTGAAGACACGAGGCAAATCTCTTTACCTTCAGTTATATCCCCTTCCAATTTACGAACAGCTACCGAAGAACACTTTCAACTTGGTTCTTACAAGTAAATGTATCTTGTTATTCCATCAGTCTTTATTTTGCTGCATACTAATAAATCCCTTTCTTTTGTCGAATTGTAAGTTTACCGGAATTGAAGCAAGAAATATTTTCTAAAACCATATTTAATTATTTTATGGCCATTGAAATCATAATCAGCAAAACTATTTTATTTGATATTTTATCCTTTTTATACAATTTTAATCAATTGTTATGGAGCTTAAAAAATGCTACATTCTATAATTTCTATAATTTAACAACCTTTTACTAATTAATTACCAGTTATAACTAACGATACCTTTCACCTATTAAACGTTTATCGTCTACACGATTAATTGTGTCTATTATTATGCAAACTCTTTGATTATCTGTACCTTTATTATAAACACCCACTATGTTATTTTCTTTTACCTTGTGTTATACTACTCTGTTTTCTTATTTTTGTTCATTAATTTCCTTAAATTTAACTTTTTCACCCGTTTAATTAAACTACTGCATCTCTATCCTTGTTACTGTAAACTTTTCAATTTTTTTATTATGGAAAGGTGTTTTTATGAAATTTATTTGTCCTTGTTTGGTTCTGACTTATCTTGACATAGTGGTTACAGTCTTTGCAAATTTCCGAATACATTTCCAGGAAATGTTCACACTGTGGGTCCTCTCTTGGTCACTTAGGGCAGTTATACAATGACTGTATGTACATTTTACACAGCAAATTAGCATTGCAATAGTTGTCCGAGTGTGCATATAACATTTTTTACACTGAAAAATCTCTTTGTATTTTCTTCGCAATTGCACTTTACTGCACTTATGGTTTTGTTGAGTTATATAGTTTCTTATATACCCCATTATAGTTATATAGTTATATAGTTTATATACCCCAATGGGCCTTCATGGCCTGTGAAAGGGGACTATTATTATTATTATATATAGTTTCTTATCTTCATGGGTATTACTGAGGTCCAACGTGCACAGCGGTGTTAGATATATGTTCTTGTTATAAAATCTGAAAATAGTAGGTCAAATAGTAGAAAGTGAGCAGGGCATTTTCTATCTTCTTCGTTAAGATCAGGAGATCGATGTTATACATTGAAGAAGAGGTATTTATAGCGATTATAGCAGCATGCTTACATGCTTGCATTTTGTTTGGAACTAACCTCCTGTTGTTGATAAGAGACTTCACTTCGTTTTTGTTCGATTGTGGAGCTACTTCTTTAAAAAGAATATTTTAGTGGCATCACCGTTAAAATAGTTTTTCCTTTATGTTGTGATATGGGAATTGCATTTATGCAGATCGATAATTAATTTTTGGTAAAAATTCCAAGTTTATTGATAACCATATGGGATTTTCCACTAGTTCTTTTTTGAAGGTTAGGAGCACGATCTCGTAAGTTTATAGATTAACTTTTCTTTACATTCAATCTCTTATACTACAATTCTTTGACAAGATTCGATATATAATCAACGTTAGCCGCATTTGGGAGCGGTATAACTCTTTCAGAAGGTCACCTTTTATCTAAGGTATTTATTCAATGTTTGCTTGGTGCATTCTGGTAATTTGGTTTTGTTTGTTACAGACCTTTTATCTTTTTCTTTAATAAATCTCACGTTAACTTCGTACACTCCGTTGTATATTTGGGTTGTTAAAACACCACTACGCTGATCTTGCTGACGTACAGTTATTTGGTTGCTGTTGTCTCGTTGGATCACGCACCGTTCGACCTGGTTGGTGATGTTCCACTTCAGTTCGAAGAACACGCACCTGTATCGCGAGTCAGTTATATTGTGGCAACTATTTACAACAACAATAACGTACGACAACCCTTATTGTATATAAAGCATTACTGTATATTTGTATTTTATAATTTTATGTGTTAAATGTTTTTTACCCAGTGTGCGGGTAGCACTTATATATCTACCTAGATACCTTATCTATATCCATATATATAATTTTGTCACATATTATTTATTCTATTACATTGTTAGGAATATTTGCGAGTGAATACGTATGACTTTGCTCCGTAATGAATTGGTTAAACAATTAAAATCTGAGGTTAACGATTGCGCAATCTACATCATAGGTATTTGCGTTAATTTACCGTGCCTGTTACATTTGAGACTTGAAGTTAAGTCAGATTTAGAATAAGTAATCGCGCTCGCATTAATCCCCACTCTGTTCAAATTTGTATATAAAAAAATCGATAACCTATTTTCAATTTTTGTCAAGTCTATTTCACCTTGATTGATTTATTATAATTAACTTGCCTGATAATTTGTTTAGTTGTTAATAATAAAGCACTGTACATCCCTTACTTGACGACTTATTATTTATATGTTTGGTATTTGGGCTTTATATTTTCAGCTAATGTGTTGTTCTTTTCAGATATTCTCGGCCAATACTGTAGCTATTTTAGACGATTCTTGGAGCAGGATCTCGGAAAAAACCCGAGGACGAAGAGTAGGGAAGACTAAAAAATTGACTGACACGCCAGAAAACTATGGTAACACTTACAGAAATAAATTTTCTTTCTTGTAGAATAAACTAATGTAACCATTGGAGAAGAAGATGAAGAAACTCATACTATAACGTTGCAAGATTCCAGTGATGATGACATGTTGACTTTTGAGGAACAATATCAATTAGAATAGTAAGAAGTTAACTTCGATGAAATAAGAGAAGTAAAAGAATAGTGATGGACTCGAGACAAGTCGAGCCGAGCTTTCCTAGAAAGCTCGACTCGACTCGAAAAAAATATTTAAGCTCGGCTCGAAACTGGACTCGAAATAATCTGTTTCAACTCGACTCGAAACTCGGCTCGAAATTGAGTCGAGTCGAGCCGGCTCGTTTTGGAATCATAGTTATTTTCCAAATTCATATAGCAGTCGCGAAAACTTTTTTCTCCTCTTAGTCAGAAAACGAGCCGCTTGCGGCGACTAACTGTCGTGACTGTCAAAGTCTGCCATATTGAACATAAAAATCAAAATCTCAGTAAACAAGAACAAGATTAATGTTTGCACTGATTCACCACTAAGTCTATACGTTAAAACAAATCGTTGTTAACAACTTTAAAGAAATCTGTAGACTGGCTACAGATATTTTTTTAAACTTTTGTCGGTTCTTTTTATTACACTTTAAACCAAAAATGTGAATTCTTAGCAAATTTTAGGTAGTTTTCTTGTGATTATGATATTGTATTACCCCTTTTGGGCACTGTGACAGTGCTTGCTTAAAGTTGGTAAAAAAATCCACCGCTAGCTCAATGCGTGGGGGTGGGTCCACAGTTGTTATTTATATATTTAATATTTTCTTGTTATTAATGGACGCCAGGTCATAAAAATTTAGAAAAGTTGCTGAGTGACCAGCTCAACAAAATAAACTTTAAGCAAACCCAGTGAAACAGTTCCAACTGAGTGATGAGAAAATGAATAAAACACAAACTTGTTACTTGGAAACATATAATTATAATTGTAGCGTAATTGGTTAATATAACATCAACAATAAAATATATCAAAATTATTAATATAAGTCAAAATTCCCAAAATTGAAATGATAATTAAACGAGTTATTACTAGTTGATTAAAATGGAAAGCTATTTGAAATTGAATACAATTAAATGACCTGAAATAGGCTAATTCGCCGAGGCGCATGTACTGAAACGCCTATGCACGAAATTAAATTTAAGAAAAACGTGACGATACTTCGTGAGCTCACTAGGTACGACGCATTTATAAAAATCATAAAACAAGGTGACAATAGTTATGTTACCGGCGAAATACCCTGTACAAACTTTAACTTGAATTAACAAAAAAATCAAAGATCGATTAAAAACTTTATCTATATGAAATATTAAAAATTATGTAGATATTAAGTTATATATAAATATCAGAACGGCTACTAGCTTCAAAAAAAAACATATGCACCTTTAAAAAGGTTACTCGCATTTCCAAAACTCTCAACATCTATATCATGATAATGTGCGAGTTATTCGCCACTCAGGCTGACAATGATTTAAATGATAATTGGCTAACAAATTTAACATGTAAATTAGGTACGAACTATTACCATATGAAAAAATCAAGTAAACTATAAATTTATAATATTTAAACTTAACGAAACATCTAGTTATTACCAAACCTTGAAATTACAAAAATCTAATCTATCTGACCTTTTTTAATTTATTTATCTGCTTGGCCATTTTTTCTTGAAAGGTTCTGAACAAAATCAGCATGGGTTACTGCATGTTAGTATGAAGCTCTAGATCCTCCAGATGAAATCTTATGAAGAAATTAAAGTATGGTTTATATGCTCCAAGTAAAAAAACATTAATCACATTCAACTAACGAAATGTGTACATCCACAACCAAATCCCAGACTCCCGGGTAAAACTACAAGGAGAAAAATATATTAGCACCCTTGAAAGTATAATGAACCATTAAATAACTTACCCTCGACACGAGGACAGAGGTTAACCAAACCACAACACCTAGCCATATTTCAATGGACAATATTCATAATAAATGTATCTCCTACAAGAAGAATAAATTAGAAATTTGAGATATTTTGTAAAATCTCGTAACGTACCAGGATGACTGGAAAATTTAAAGAAGAAAACTTCGACGGTGGAGACAGTCCTTCTCCTCGAAGAGTATAACGCCAAAATGGCCGAATTATCAAAAACAAAATTTGAAATTGTCATGTGACGTCAGTACCCGACGACAAATGGGTTGCCTAACTAACATAAGTGGAACGAATTTAAACATTGAAAATTGAAATGTTACAAGGTGCCTAAATAAACAATAAATGTGTCAGTAAGTTGCAGGTTTTAGTAAACAGGTTTCAAAGAAAGGATTAAGGGATGATTCATTGCGGCTCCTTTTCATTACCCATCCGGTTTAAAACCAAATGTTAAAAAAATTTTTAGAAAATCCCGAAATAAGTAGGTAAACCTTTTTAGATAAAGTGTTTAATTGATTTGTTGTTGAAGAAGATTCTGGAATCCGGTTTGTTTCTTTGATCTTGGCCGGGTACTTACACCAAGGTGTCATTCACAATTTTAAACAATTTTATGGTAAACAAATTGTACTGCAAATTATAGAGTAAATAGACAACAACCAACAGCTTAAAGCAATAAATGTTCTCGATGCTGTGCGTTTGATACGTATGTCATGAAGTCAGATTAAACCAGAAACAATTAAGAATTGTTTTAAGAAATCGGGTTTTTACACAGAATCTAAGGAAAATCATTTGGAAAAATGTTTTTCTGATGAGGAGCTTGCAAAGTGGAATACAATAAACTCTAAGATTTCCTTCAATGAATACATAGAAATAGACAATAACGCTGTTATTTGCGGTACACTTGAGGAAAATGATATCGTTTCAGAAGTTAGAACAACTAACAAAAACTCATTGTCTGAAGTCAGAATCCCTCCAGCAAATAATGAAGCAAACAATGCAATCCTCATATTGCAACAATATTTTGAAAATTAAGAGTCCACTGAAAGTGAAGTGTTTGATTATATTAATAAATTAAAAGTCATCATTAATCTTAATAAAAAACAAACCAAACTAAAATTACTAATTTTTTTAATATAAGTGAATAAATCCAAGACGTTATCAGCACGTTTTCAGATTGCAAGCAGCAACTCTTGTTACTTCAGCTGTTAAAAACTTATAAAGTGGCGTGCAGGAGTTTTACTTTTTAACATTTTGCTTGTCATTGATGAATACATTACACCCTAATAACGGGATAAAATAATTATATAATAATTAAAAATGTCATTATGTTTTAAGTGTTATAGTGTAATGAAGCCATTTAAAGAAAAGTAATTGCGCAAATTCTTAGTTATAATCCGTTAAAGTACAAAATAGGGGAAATACTGTAAACTGTACAATTTTCTCGAGCCGGCTCGAAAAGCTCGAAAATCTCGAAAAACTCGACTTCAAAAACTCGACTCGACTCGGGCTCGACATACGTGAAGCTCGACTGGACTTGAATAAAGAATTGTCGAACTCGGCTCGAAATCGAATCGAGTTTCGAGTCGAGTCGAGTTTGGCTCGGGCTCGAGTCCATCACTATAAAAGAAGAAGGAAGGGGAAAAGTGTTGCAAAGTATTACAAGTTGCTGATAGCGAGTGTGAAGTTCAATATCTTACAAGAGTTAGAAAAACTATAACTCATAATGTTAGACATTCAATTCTACAGCTAGTTAACTGATGATATTATGTTCAAGCTATCTGAACCACTTGCTGCTTGAACATCAAAGAGACAAAGTGCATAGTTATCGTTCCCTGTAGATTTTACTTCCCTATTAGCTTACTTGTTTTCTATGTAGATAAATATTTATATTTTTGCTACTTACATTAAATGTTGGTAACGTGCATCCGTAAAAACAATTCTGTTCATTTTTTCAAATTGTAAACTATGGCCCAAGGTATAAACACATAGTAACCGAAAGTACAACTACGTGTTATACTTGGAAAAAAGTAATTCCCAAATTTGATCCAAGGTACAACAGCTTCAGCTTCCCCTATTATTTTTAAAAATAATTGTACGTATCTTTATTATATATTGTTAAAAAATATATAACACATATATCGTATTATAGAAATGAACGGCCCAATATTCAATGAAATAAGTTGTTTGTGATGTTAATGAAACGATATTTTATTTAAAAAAAAGTACCAGTACGTATTACTCGCCTTTATTTTTTATGACATAAAATTTCGTATTTTGAAAATGATTACATACATACATATATATTTCGAATTCCTGTATAACAAAAATAATATTAAAAAAGTATTACAAATGATATATTAATAAAACACACATCTACCATGCCGAATTTATTTTTAAAAGCGTAAAAACCTAATTAATTTGTGAAAAATTAATAATGTTATTTATGCGGTTAATGTCATAACATGAATGTTACGCTCCTGTTTTTTGATGTTTTTGTATAAACAAATGCGAATTTTAAATTATAGCCGCTTTTTTTATTTAGTTATATTGCACAATTAAAATTTCAATTAAATAAATTTAAAAAATTAAACATAAAATATTATTATCTGTTACTAAAAAAAACAAATAAATAAATTGGCTCTGCTTTTCTTGCCTACGCGTTTGGTAATATTTCATTTTAAATGTTAACTTTCAACCGTAAACTGAAATTATAACAATTATAATGATATATATTTAATTAACGCGTACTAATTCAAAAATACACCCACACGACTTCAAATAATGGTGTAATAAAGAACATTCAATTAAAATAGAGCAGGAGGTATGGTGCAATTTCTTCTTAATTATTATTTCGCCAATTTTTAGTGTCAAATTCATAATTTATGATCCTCTAAAGCAAAATGTCTTTAATGAAAAAGTCATTTTCAAATTTGATTTCACTTAATTATTTTTTTATATATGTATATAGATTGATTCTTGTGGTATGCATTCTCGTGTAGGCAAGAAATAACCCACCTATACGAAAAGAGATATTTTTTAAATTTATGAGTGTTACCAATTAATTGGTTTTGTCAAAACATTATTACCGTGGTCTAATTTACCTTGTCATAAAACTTGAAGGCATAATATTTTTGAGAAAATATTACTTTCATATTACAGAGGCAAAATGCCAAGAAAAATCTAGTCTTAGGAACATAATCAGAGAACCATTCAAGATACAATATTTATTAAATATTATTATATATATGTTCTTTACTGTTTACTGTCCGCTTACCGAAATAATACTATAAAAACGTAATAAATAGGTTATTTTCTAACATGTTATAAATTTCAAAGAGAAAGATGTAAAAGAATCGACGTTTAAATGCGTCTTGATATATCTCAACGTCAATTGGTAGTTGTGATTTTTAAAGGTTTTAATATTTGTAAATATAAATATGTAGAAATCCATGCCTGCCATTGTTATTGAATCACATACAAATTCTTCAAAATAATTCCTAATACTATGAAGTTATTTATGGGTTAATGAAAAATAAGTACTAATTTGTTTGTAATAAACCCTTAATAGAAAGTTTTGAGACTATAAAATGAGTATGATTCAGGTTTTTTTAAATTATAGCGATTATTAGCGAAATTATAGAGATAATTTATAACTTGGTATGCAAATGTATTAAAAACTAAAAAATTTATCACTACCTATTGGACAGTATCCGCTTGACTTTCACAGCGTAAAGACGTTTACGAAATCAAAGCGAACAGTGTACAAATGCATAGTCAAAGATAACGCGCGGCAGTTATGTGGTTATCGCTAAAGATAGTAAACATTCAAATGTGATAAAAGCTAGTGCTAAACAAAATGTATTCTCAATCCCAGCCAACATTTATTTACACACAGGGTCAGTATTTAAATAATACTAATACATAACAGCAACTAATAAATCCCTTACCGTCATATTCAAACCAACACTCTAGATACAATGTTATCCCTATTCAACAACCAGGTTTTTCGATTTTCCCATCAACATTCTCCCAAACTTACCAACAACCCCATCAACATCAATGCAGTATGTAGCAAACCACACTTTACCAACGAATAATACGGAAAACAACAACGAAAGCAACTCCGGCCAGGAGTCGGAAACAGCAAACAAATTCACGTGGCAAACAGTTAAGAAGGGAAAACGAATAAACCAATCTCCGGAAGCAATCATTACAACTAACCCATTTCAATTAAACACTCAAAATAGATATACAGAGCTGTCCGAAGAAAACATGCAAATAAATGAAACAGACACTAATACTACTCAACCAAAAAACACTAAACCACCCCCAATATATATATGGAGTAACAAAATACCAAGAAATGGTAAAGTATCTAACTCTAATAATTGAAGAAGAACAATACTATTGCAAGGCGTTATCTAATGATACAGTAAAAGTAAATGCTAATACTCCAGAAACCTATCGAAGATTAATCACACAACTCCAAGCAGACAAAATAGTACATCATACATATCAGATAAGACAAGAAAGAGCGTATAGAGTAGTTTTACGAAACTTATATCATTCAATACCAACCGATGAAATAAAAGAGGAATTAGAGAAACTCGGACACAGAAATCGTAATGTACTTAATATTAAGCATCGAAAAACAAAAGAGCCACTCTCCTTGTACTTTGTTGACTTGGATCCTCAAGAAAACAACAAAAGTATCTATGATATTAAATACCTATACAATATGAAAATAGTAGTGGAAGCACCAAGAAAGAAAAATAGCATAGTTCAATGCACAAGGAGCCAATGCTATGGACACACAAAAACATATTGCGCAAAACCGTACGCTTGTGTTAAATGTGGCGGCCAACACAATACAGCTGTGTGTACAAAACCACCAAACACCCCTGCAAAATGTGCACTGTGTGAGGGAAATCACCTGCCAATTATAAAGCGTGTGATATCTATAAAAATCTGCAAAAAGCGAGAGGTAGACCAACCAATCAACCACGTCAAAACCTCACCCAACCATATAACATACCGATCTTTAACAGAAAACAATTCCCCCCAATCAATCCCAATCAACCTCAAATACAAATTCCATCCTTTCAACAAACTCCCTATTCACAAATAACAGCACAAAATCAACAGTCACCTAACATAACAGATCAGCTGTGAATCTTCCTAAACGAGTTCAAAGCAATGTTCAACCAACTCATTAACCAAAACAGCATGGTACTAAATTGCCAAATAATGGATAATTCGCTAAGAATAGTACTTTGGAATGCCAATGGGCTATCAAACCATAAACTTGAATTGCAAAATTTTCTACTGATGCACAAAATAGACATTGCTCTAATATCGGAGACACATTTTACTACTAGGACAGTGTTCAAGATACCAAACTATAAAGTATATCATATACCTCACCCAGACGATACAGCACACGGAGGTGCAGCTGTTATAATTCGAAATGCACTTAGTCACCACGAATCACCTGCAAAAGATGCAAGATGCACCAATTCGTTGGCTAAATCGGCTTCTAAATCTTGAAGATAAAATTCGACAAGTTTCTTGGCTTTAAGTTTAATTTCAGAAGGTTCCATCGTGCGTAACCCAGCTAAAAAACCGAATTGTTCATCAACGACTTCGTATGCAGAAACTCGTTCATTTAAAGATACGATGAGTTGATCGATAACAGGGAGGAAAGATTCCGTACGAAATCTTTAAGCACGTTTTTCGCACCGAACATAGGTACGGATATTGTACTTGTTTCGGAAGCGCTGGGGCCCCTGTTTGGTGCAGCCGCAGTACTTACTTTTAAATTCAACGGCTGTGCCGTATTAACCTCGTTTAAAAGCTGTGTCCGGATAGACCGTACAGTCTAACTGCAAATATCGTACAACAGTTTAGCTGTTACACCTAGTTTTTTTCCGTGTGGTTTCTTCATTTTTCGGATTTTGTTTTAATTGAAAAACTCCATTGCATTGGTGGAGGCCCTCAACTGGTGGAGGCCCAGGTTTGGTTTGGTTCATAACTTATAGCATGGTTGTTTCGCTGGCTTTCCAGGCTACCTTTATGACTTCAGATGTTAAGCCGTCGGGACCAGGTGCTTTCTTTCCTTTCATCTTCTGTATTACATTCTTCAGCTCCTCGCTGGTAATTTTTGGTACTTCTGGCCTATCAGTTACGTATACTCATTCCGTTTTAGGACATATAGGAAAAAGTTCAGTCACTATTTCTTCAGTTTCTCTTTTGTTTAATACGGTTTTGTCCTTCTTGGTAGCTTGCCTGTAGCTATTTTGTATCCTAAACCCCAAGGATTTCTTTCTATTTCGGATATTAGCTGTGTCCACTGATTTTCCTTAGATTTAGTAATCGCACCGCGGTATTCATGTCTCGGCTCTTTGTATTGTTCTTGTGCGTATTATTTTTCTTCTTCCGTTGTGTTTTGCCTTCGATTCAGCCTAATCATCTTTCTTCTTCTCCGGATGCATATTTTCCTTTTTTCAGACAGCTCTGGGCTCCACAAGTTTACTTGTTTTTTGTTTTGCAGCCAGTCGGGTAAGCTCAGGTGTCTGTCACAACATGGTTGTATTGTGTAAGTATATAGTTCGGGTGTCCCACGGTCTCCTAATTGCTCAAGTTTCTCCTTCAGCTCTTCTTCAAGGTTGTGGGCATTTCTGTTGTTTATTCTCCACCTCCTCGTTCTTGTATGTCTTGTTTCCGCATTCACAGTTTCGACAGTAAATATTATGTTTTTATGTAGACTGAAGTTTTCTTCCTCCGCGTCCACTCTCCATTCTTGGAATTTTGCTGCGACACTATTGCTAGCAATTGTAATATCGATATATGATTTCTGTTGCCCCCTTTCGAATGTTGGAGTACGTCCGTTATTTAATGGTACAAAACCCTTTTTTAACATCCATTCGACTATTTGTTGTCCTCTGTGGTCTGTTGTATTACTACCCCAGTAAGTTGGATTTAGCGTTTAAATCCCCAGCAATTATTACGCCCTTGTTTGCCTTTAGTAGAGTATTGACACATTGCACTATGTTTGACCATATTTCTTCGAAGTCCTCTACTGTTATATTTGGTGATATATAGCAACTAATTAGGCTTACGTTCTCCAGTTCGACCCAGACATATTCAGATCTTTTTCCTGTTTTATACAGCTTTATATTATCATCCATAATTCTAATAGCGGCATCCTTGCTTATGTCTGTTATACAAGATGCATTTTTTACAGTTTTCTTGTTTGGTTCGCTTATTATTATCATTCCCAGATTTCTTTTCTTTGCAGTCGCATAGACTGCGTCATGCGAAGCGTACGTCCTACATTGACTTGCATGGCTTTAATTAACATTTTCGATGGGATTCCTCCTTCTCATCTCCTTAATGTCCGACACTAGTTTTTTGTAGATCGGACATTTCATTTCACGCGGTGTTGCAGCTGTAGCAGAAAGCTTCATTACTACAGTTTTTGACATCATGTCCCTGTTTACCACATTTATAGCATATATGAACTTTCCCCTCCCTTTCCTAGCATGTGGATTTTCTGTGGCCAAATTTCCCACAATTGTAGCATCTTGTGGAATTTATTATATCTACAATTCTACATCTTATCCATCCGATTTTAATTTTCTTCAGGTTTATAAATCTTGTTTGCATACTGTATGGGTAGGCTAACCATTGCATATCTTAAATTTCTAGTACTATTTTTATTTGACATAGTTATGGTTATATCTTCGTTTTCGCTGATGTCCTCCTTCAATTCCTTGTTAATTGCTTTTTTTACTACGCTTCTTTCTCTACGCTTTCGTCTAAATCTTAAATATCCCAATTTAATTCAATTAGTTTTAAATTTATTAATAATAATTAATTAATTTTAAAATTTATTATAAAAAAAACTATTTCTATTTATTTAGATGTAAATGAAACAGTAGCATAAAAAACATTAGAAAAACTATCGAGTGATACCTAAATAAAATAATTATTTTCAGAAGCACAACTGTTGTTCTGCAGTTAAATGTGCGGAGGACAGGCGACTGAAACCTGGGGGCTGACCGGGACTCTTAAGATCTCTCTCAGGGGACAATCTCAAAGATTGTTTGTAATTCTGGGCTCTTCTCTGTTCTCTGAATCTCTGAGTTCTGTCTCACATGAATTGGACCACTGAATGTTTCTGTAATTAATATTTGTCATTCGACAAATAATTGTTAAACGATATGTTGTTCATTGTGCGTGATATTAACAACAAATAAATCAATTTAATTCGAGATGAAATATAGTATATCAAACACAAATTAAAAACAAAATTGATTGCTTGGTCCAATTAATGTGAGGCAGGCTGGTATATGCAGTAGATCCACGTGTTTATATTGTAACAAGAGAGAAAAAGAAAGAACCTCTTCTCGAACAACAAATGGAATATTCTACAGCAATCGAGAGGATTACTCATCGCACGAAGCCGGTGAAAGAGACGCGGTTATTCTAGAAATATATAGTAGTTTCTAGCGGGTTCTAGAAGATTTACATGGGGGTATATAATCGACTTCGCGGATAAAAAGAGTCAGTCAACAGCGAGTAATTAGATGGGTATCACGAAATAAATAGTAAATGTAAAGATAAATGTTGTATTAGAAATTCATTATAGTTTTAGTGGTTTATAATCATAGCGTTAATTTATAGTGTATTCATTAGTGTTTGTAAATAAATATTTCTTATTAATAGACGATTTAAACAGCACTTTTGTTATTATTTTAAAAAGAACGTTACAATATGTCTAATACTAATAGTTGTGTTGTATGCATAAAACAGACTGTTACATCAGTTTCGGTGGTAACTCTGGAGTTATCACTGTTATCACTTGTACAAGTGTACAATTCAGATGTACAAGCGAATTTCCAACTGTAGCTTCTGGGTACAGTAACAACTTATCTATAAATAACGTTAAGAGCAAAACGAAATATATTATTCGTAAGGTAATAAAAGGTTCCTATAAATTAATGAAATGAGATTTTCTAGGAAAAAAACAAAAAGAATGAGAAACATACCTCGTGTAATATTTTTCTTAAGTAGAAAGAAAACAAAAATATGTTTGCATTCGTGGGAAAAAGAAACGTATGTATAGTATGAATGTAGTATTTAAAATTAAGAAAAATCTGGGATATAAACACATACGACATGGATCAGTTGGCATTAAATAACTGCTGTAAGTACTATGGCATGTATCGCATGCGTTTCAAGGGCAATAGTTGGAACCAATCAGATTTTCCAATAAACTGGAGATTTTGCGACAACTGGCTTTAGTAGCTTTCTCTTTTTTTCCCCATTTGTCTTGCACCATTCCCCCCAAGTTATCCCACTTGTACTTCATTAGCTCAGCATTAATGAATGCCAAAATTACAGTGCCCTGTCTATTTCACATCGCAGTTCTTACTGAGCGAATAACTGAAATTTGAACGTTAGAAGTTTTTAGTACGTAATTTCTTGATCCGCCCTCACACAGGGATCTACTTTACGTCCATGCCCATTTGACATGTACATTGATGATTAGGATAATGTAGTTTTACAAAAACATAACGATGTCCATCTGAATTCTTGCGCTCTGCTTAGAATGCAGGAGAGGATTTGAAGGAGAGCAAAGTTCAAACCCGCTTCAAGAAGCTTTACAGCGTGAAACTACCGCAATGTTGAGCTCAACTGAAATGAAATATGACAACTAGATAACAATTTTTTTGTTGCGCCAATTTAAGATTATGGATTATTTATTACAAGTTTATATTTCAAATGCAATATAATAATTTAATATCCACTACTTTCAGAGGAAGTTCAAAGAAATTAACAATTTTATGTTTCAAAGAAAACGGTTATGTAATTAGGATTTTATGGGCGTTGTACATGTATGCACTTTATATCAGGAGATTTAGATAAACGAATGGTTTAATGTTACTTTTATGTGATATTCAACATGCAATAAAATTCTTATAATATGTATAATATACAATATTTTTTATACCGGTTCCTTTTTTCGGCAACGATTGTCAGAATATAAGTTGGTAGAACCACCCATAGAGTATACAAGCGAGAATAAGTTAAAAACACTTATAAATAGTAATAATATACAATTAAAACGTCCTTATTATAATCAGTTGTATATCCAAACAAAACAAGGTTTTAATTCTTGCAAAGCTAATTAAAAATATAAAAAATGATAAAACAAACACTATCGACAAACCTGACTATTATGAATTTTGGCATAGGTATAAAAAGGTTAAATAATTAAGCAACTTCCAAAAATAACATTAATGCAAGCCTTTAAAGTGGAACAATGCGAAGCTTTTATTAGACCAGTTCTAGTCGAAGTATTTTAGAAATGCGGATCAGTAGCGGCGAGAGTGGGATAGCGTGTTGTGACTGATGTTTTAACTGCAACCCGCTTGGGTGGTCTTGCACGTCACTGTAAAGTAGGGTCATCGTGACAGAAATCGTTTAAAGGTTTGCAAATTTACTCTAATTGATGCAGTTATTTTTGTTTCTAATATGAAATCATAATTTTGCCGTCGGTTTTTAAATTAATTTAATTATTTACATAAATCAGCAGCTAGCCGGATAACTTGATAATTATTATGCATTAAGCATAAGGCTGTGGAAGGAAAAAAGAGGAAATATTTCACACGTGAATAGTTTTCCGGTTTTTGAGTGAAATATAATTTATTTGATGATATTAGGAATCATAGAACTTTTTTATCTGTAAATGATCAAAAATGAGATATTTTATACATTTTTGGAAGGATCCTAACTGAAATATGCATCTCGTTCACGAAATACTCATAAACAAATCTTCCTGTGGGTAAAATAACGGATATTGAGTTTACGGGTCGTGAAGTTTTTCTTCAAGAGCTATATTGAAGGATACATTCATGAAAAACTCAATAATAAAAGATAATTTAGATAGTACTTACATTCTTGAATTTAATGATGGTTGTTGATTGAACTGTTCTTCTAATTACAAAACTATGCACTAAAGTTGGAAACTTAAAAAAGCACCGTACTATATCAAGTTACAAAACGAATGCTTTTGTAGAAAAAATACATACTTTAAAGTAATTATGTGTGTACAATGTGACCTGAATTAGGTAAGAAATCATGGTCATCAAATAGATAGAGGTAAATTACTTTAGCACATTTGAGCTAATTTTCTGAGATACATAAACGACGACTAAAACAGATTTGCCATTTTCATTTAAGAGGATTAAAGTTAGATTATGAAATGGAAAAAAAAATCACCGAAGAGTCCAAAATAACACAGGCCAACAAATTTTGACTTTTTGAAAGTTGATTTCGATCTGACATCTGATTTTGTATAATTTTGATCTGCTGAATTCAAATCCGAGTGTCATTTTGCCCTATCACGTCAGGTTTTTTATCAATGTTGAAAATAAATTAATAAAAACTTTGGTCAAAATAAACGCTACTTTTATTGATACAGAGACAAAAACAAATTACAAATAGTAAACTAAATTGAAAAAAGTCTTAAACAATCTTTAATTTCTTTTCTTTCCAGAAGATCTTTCCCTCTTTGGATGGAAAACTTCGTTTAGTGGATTTTTTTCTGTATTCCAGGGCCGGATTGTCCCTTTTTATTGACCAACAGTAATCAGCCATCATTGAAACATTCCACCGACCTTGATACCTGCGTACCATTTCTTTCATGTCTTGGTGGAACCTCTCACTTTGCTCCTCACTCACATCACCAAGATTTTCGGGGAAGTAATCAAGATGCGAGTGTAAAAAGTGAACTTTTATGCTCATATTACATCCCAATTCCATAAATTTCTGTAGCATGTTTTTCACAATTTCCTTGTAGTTAGGATCCTTGTTGTTTCCCAAAAAACCTTCAATAACATTAGCAAATGAAATCCATGCATCTTTCTCAGTTTCGGTCATGGTATTAATAAATTCTTGATCTTTCGTTAATCTCCTTATTTGAGGACCGACAAAAATTCCTTCCTTTAATTTTGCATCTGAGATAGCGGGAAATTTTCTACAAAGGTATTTGAAACAGTCTCCATCTTTATTTAAAGCTTTAACGTAGTGTTTCATTAATCCTAGTTTAATATGCAGTGGAGGTAACAAGATTTTTTGTGTATCAACAAGACTTTCGTGCAGAACATTCTTTGATCCGGGAGTTACATTATCTCTTCTTATCCAGTCCTTTTTCTTCCAATGCTGATGTCTACTTCGACTGTCCCACTCTCACAAAAAACATGGGTACTTTGTATATCCTGACTGCAGTCCTAGTAGAAGTCCCACAATTTTCAAAGCCCCACAAATTTTCCAACTATGATCATTGTATTTGATTTTTTCGAGCATTACTTTAAGATTTTCGTACTTTTCCGTCATTTGCACAGAATGGGCAACCGGTACCAATGAGAAAACATTCCCATTGTGCAAGAGAACAGCTTTAAGGCTTCTTTTGAAAGAATCAATAAAAAGCCTCCAATCATCGGGATTGTATGTGCCCCCAAGTTTGTTTATCAGACTGGAAATGTCGGTGCAATAAACTAGACAACCACTTTTTTCAAAATTGCCTGAATACTCGGCCTCGCGTTTCCTAAAATACGAGATTTTAACATCTTCTGCCAATAAATTTTTACTTTGAAGTCTGGATGCTAATATTTCGGAAAGATCCTTTGGAAGACCTAAGTCTCTAACTAAGTCGTTAAGTTCGGTCTTGGAAAATAATTGCGGTTGCTTAGAAACGCTCGATATTTCACTGGCATCAGTAAAGTTGTTTTCATCAACTTCAGGTTCAGAACTGCTTGTAACATCTTCTAAATTTGTTGGTTTCTCAGGTATTGGCACGTCTGGACCATGTGGCACTGGCCTAATTGCAGACTTGAGGTTTGGATAAATGATGGTTTTTTAAATTTTTTGTGTTATATCCACGTACATTGCACATACATAAATAACAGTCATCATGGTGATTTGTTGGCTCTTGCCAAATCATTGGTATTCCAAAGGGTAGGGATTTCCTTGTACCATTACTCCAATGCCTTAAACCCTCTTCACATATCTTACATACAACATGTGGTGCCCAATGTTTGTCTTGATCACCAATCTTTACTTTAAAATACTCGTAGTATTGGTGTTTCAACAGTGATGTAATCTTACGTCTAAATTTCTTGACCACAAAACAACCCACACATAGCAAAAAGTATCTGGATTATTTTGACAAAGTCTTGGCATTTTAAACACGAATTTAACTGCAAAAAGCTCACTAAACTCACTAAACAACGACTGCCTAGACCGAATGCAAACAGACTAATGAATGCGCTTGTTACACAAAGACGTCTATTTATATCTCATTCGCCGACGATCTGACTGCAAATCAGGGAATCCCAGCAATTAAGTTTTACTTTCGGGAATTCCCCTATACTATTCTATTGATTTGTACACAATTTAATCTCAGTGGCGTAGCAATTTTTAGAATGTCATTTAATTTTTATTCGCAAATATTTAAAAAACCATAAATATGACACCTAGTAAATTTATTAAAAAATTGTGCGTGATGGAAACAAAAAAATGTCGATTCTTTATTAGATTAGCCACCAAAACTTCAAAAAAATGAACAAATCCAAATCACAAATTTCTTGTTGGCCTGTGTAATTAATATTTAGCTTACCTCCTTAACTCATCATATAAACTAAATTCGTTAATTAACATTTCGTGCAAAATCTGGTTTTTCCAAATATCTTTATTAATTTTTGAAAAATCTATTTATTTTACCAATCTGTTGCCAAAACCAGGAAAACCACCAAACGATGTTAAGTCCTATAGGCCCATTTCCTTATTGCCAATAGTTTCAAAGCTATTTGAAAAGTTGCTACTCAAGAGATTAAAACCTCTAATAGAAAACAATAACCTAATTCCTGATTTCCAATTCGGTTTTAGACAAAAACATTCAACGATAGACGAAGTCCATCGGATAAGGGATATAATTGAACTTAGATGTTGCTCAAGCCTTCGGTAAAGTGTGGCATGAAGGCTTGACATACAAATTGAATAAGATACTCCCGAAATAGTCTGTAGAGATATTGACTTCTTACATCTCGGACAGACTTTTTAGAATTAAGCAGGAAAACGAATAATCGGACTTGAAAGAAATAAGGGCAGGTGTGCCTCAAGGAAGTGTCCTTGGTCCTATACTTTATTTACTACACACCAGCGATTTGTCAGCTTTAGAAGATATGATTGTAGCTACATTTGCAGTGACACTGCACTTCTTACAGTTGATCAAAATCAAGAAGGTTCCACTACAAAACTTCAAAGAGCAAGTGAAACAATAGTTAATTGGACTAGACAATGGAAGATCAAACCCAATGAGCTTAAATCCATCCATGTAAATTTTACTAACAAAAAACTAGCAGAACCAATTCCTCTAGAGATTAATGGTGCAATAGTACCTTATGAAGATGAATGTTAAATACCTCGGCATGACGCTTGACGACAAACTTCGATGGAAAGCGCATGTGAAAAAGAAAAGAACTGAGCTTGGCCTAAAATACAAACAGTATTATTGGCTCCTTGGAAGGAGTTCAAAGTTGTCAACACATAACAAAATACTGATCCTGAACTACAATCAGATCCTGAAACCGGTGTGACTCTACGGCATCCAGCTCTGGGGCTGTGCCAGTGACACTAACATCAAATGTATCCAAACATTTCAGAACAAGGTGTTGCGTAACATCGTTAATGCTCCATAGTATATTCGCAACACTGATCTTCAAAGAGACCTTGGTATCCCAACTGTTAAAGAAGAGATCAAAAGGTTTGCCGGCAAGCATGAAGCAAGGCTCCACCTCCATGTCAATGCAGAGGCTCTACAGCTGCTGGACAATCAATACCATGTCCGAAGATTGAAGAGGGTCAAACCATTGGATCTCGTGTAGTGTGTCTGAGTTATAAAGCAGAGCATAGTGCGCGGGTGAAGTGTATATACTAATTAGAAAAACCTAAAGAACATCAATGGATTGACTTTAGCTAACAAGTACTTAGTTTTAAGATGTATTAGAGTAAAATTAATGGTTACTCTTCTAGACTAGTTTTAATAGACAAACACCAAAAAAAAATTTACCAATCTAAAGAACAGAAAATTAAACGTGCCTACAAAACATCGGGCATTTCTTTATTTGAACAAAACTATCCTAAAACTTCGCAAGCAAGGTTCGGATTTGGAGCTCAGCAGCAATTTGTTACGTGCTGATTTTGTAGCACCCCCTTGAATAGTGATCTCGTAGCGTCCTGTATGCTTTTATTGGTAATTTTTGTGTTATTACTATTTTAGTTGCTGTTCTTACTGCTAAAATTTTTAAGCCACTCTAATTAAGAGTCAACTTTTGCGAGTTATGTATTACGTTGTAATTTCTTGAGAACTTTATACATATGGTTATACGCATGTGCTCAGCAGATTATTTTGTAATTTTTATGGTATATTGATCCAACTTATTTTGGATTCCTTTGGGGATTTTATATTATCGTTCACTTAACACATAAAAGGTAAAAGTATTGTTATGTTGGCAACACAGCGAGGTAGTTTTAACGGTATCTTTCACAGCGTATGATTGGCATACCTTTTTGTGCCTTATCATTTGTTTTAGAATTTTTTTATTTTCCCAATAATTACAAACTCTTTTCTAATAAATCAATAAGAAAAATTTAAAAAATGCAAAATAATAAGCCTATCCTAACGGAAAGATATTTTCTGTAAATAAGCACAGTTTAAATTTATTACGATGCTAAACATTCATACTGATTAAGGCAATGTAATTTTATTTTTCTTATAAAATGCTTTAAAAATTAATGCAATTCTTTGCTTACATCTGTTTTTAAGTATAATGTTCTTTCTATTATAGCACAAATTATTATTGGAATGTTGTTAAATATAGCTATCTTTTTTATATCTGGTAATTGGCAATTTGTTTGTTTATTGTAAATCTTTTTTTTTGGTTCGGTTGCTCCTTTTGTAACCCCTAAGCAAATAATTGTAATTGTTTAGTAGACCTGCTGCTGAAAAAACCAGAGTAACCGTAATGAAATTTAGAAGCTAACAATTGTGAGTTGTGTATAACTCCTCCTGTGTATAACTTTTGTTTAACTTTTGACACTCTTTTTAGATAATTACCCACACTCACATGAGTTCAATAATTTAAGTAAATCATGATGTTGATGCTGATTGTGATATAATTACTTAATTAAGTTAGCTGATGATTGCTAGTTTTAAAACTAATCGTTAAACAATCTAGATGACATTGTTGAGCTTTGAAATCGTGCTGGGACATTATAATAATAGGATAACTTAAGATTTTGCTCTACTCTACTTATTTAATTTCTTTCTTTTGTAGTTTTGTATCTTTTGTGGCGTATCATTTATGCATGTATAAAAGTTTTGTTCTTGCACAGAAAGCTTTTAAATCTGCAGGTACGTTTTCGTGTACGTTATGTGTTTTGGAACTCCGTAGGTACTGTTGGCGTTGGATGCGAGTGTTATTGGAGTCGACTCTTGACGCTATAAAATACATCTCGGGTGAACCTGTTACATTTCATAAAACCGGAAATGCGTCAATGCACTTCTGGTTTTATCGAAAGCAATATCAACTTTTTTATTTTTAGTGGTCATTCTGAGTACGAATATGTATCATTTGTCATTTTTTGTTGCCAAGCTTACCTAACAATGAACTCTTTACCAATGGCATCTAGAAGGTTATAAATTAGTTAGAAAGTAGCACTAAAATAAAATAAGAATTTGCTTTTTCGTCAGTATACAGCATTTTAATTCTTCAATGCAGTGTACTTCGTATTTTCCAAACCGAACACCATTTTCAGATCTGCTTAGTTGTATGTTGATATCCAACAATACCAAACGTTCCACAGTTACCTTTAAAAACTCGTATATTTTGAGCAGTCTAGTAGCAAATTAACTGATTCATAATCTTTTAAGTTAAATATTAGATACAAAGTCTATTTTTAGGCAACCAAGACAACAAAAATTAGCAAGCGACACCTATTCGTACTTATAACGCTCAGTAAGATCAAAATATGTAAAAATATACAAACTTCTATTTAAAATAAAAAAGGTGATGCCACTTCGGATAAAACCTTATTTATTATCTGGAGAACAGTATAATACACAGATTGATAATAATTTTTATTGTGAGAAGTGTTTGTAAAAGTACAAAAGTACTCCAATTTTACTTCCTCAGTCATTTAGTATTGTCTGATTGTAAGAGGATATAGTATTATAATGAGTTATAGAGAATTATAATATTAATAGGTCATAATGTTTGATTTGTCTTTCGCATTATACACAGTTTGCATTAGAAGTTCGTTGTTGGACTGTCTATTAACAGCAGTTCATAAGAAGCAGTTCAGTCCGCTCGTTTAAGTACATGAAAACCCGTTCTCTAATTTCTGTATATTAACGAATTATTTTCAATACATCCTTTGTAGGAGACTGTATTTCATAGGGGTATTATTATTATTTCATCTACTTTGTATTTTGATAATAGAATATTTTAATAATTTCCTACTCCTTCCAATTTCAAATGTACTAATTTGTATCATGTTTTATATCTCTAAAGACTCTAAACATGGTAACAAAATGGTAATTTGCTCTCTTGTGAAAATTATTTTGGTTATCAACTCTTTGCAGCTCAAACTCACCTTGAATTTCGTTATAGCAATCATCAATCAGGCTGACTTTTGCCTGTTGACGTCTTTCCTGTAAACGCTTTAACACATGTCCGCGTGAGATGAACAACACCATTGTTTCGATTAATTGCAAAAATAGTATTATGTGCTTTTTATCTTTTAGACGTGAAAGTTTAGTGGAAATTCTCTTCATGTAGTGATAATATTTTATTTTAAGTTAGTCAATCGTGTATTCATGAAGAGTTTCGTGGTGAAAAGAGAAGTTTCTGTCTTAAAGAATGGCGTTTTAATAAACAAAAATTTAATTTAATCAATTTATTGTAAGTATAATGTATCTTTTTTAGTCATCTCTTTGTTTTTGGAAAATGTTGTAAGCACATCTTTGTTTTTGTAACATAGTAAATTAAAAACGTTTATTAAAGGTTTTTGACTGGGAGGTTCGTTTATTCTAAATACGCTGTTTTTTACCCAAAGTCTTGTCCGCCCTTGAATATGTGGTTTAAAGGCCGTATGGATCGATTCGACGATATAGTTCAAATATTAATAACTAATCTATATATATATAATTAAATAAATATAACTGCTTGTCTTTAAAAATAAATTTGATGAGTTGAACCAAATTGAAAAGTTTAAAGAAATTGATTCAACTAATTATTATTATTTCTATTTTTAATGGTTGAACAATAAGAAAAGTGAGTGATAGTATTTAAGTTGTTAGAATCTATTGAACAAATATTCAAATAAATCTCTTTTGGACACGCAAATAGAAAAAACTATTTACGATTTTACATATTTAATTACAAGAAAATATGAAAGTCATTATCAGTCAAAAAATATAAAAAACAAAATAGAAACAAATTATTTAAAAAAAATAACACCAGTTCGTCTAAGCTGCCTGCTAAACTAGAACGGATTTTCGTGAAACGTTTGCAGCTGTGGTCAAATTCCTCTCGGGTTCTACGCTAGGTAGTATGGCGATTAAAAAATCATATACCATTTGTAAGTTTTATTCACACAATCCACCCTTTTCTTTTGTTTGTTTGTTTATGGAGCTTGCACCGTACTCTCTATTCAGGGTTTTATGTAACTTTTCTTCAAGACTTTCTTCGCGGGCGTTTTCAAATATTGTTCGTCTAAGATCGGCAATACTAACATCCTCGGCTTCATCATTTTCGTTTTTCCTGTCTTTTTGGTGGGTTCCCGAAAGTAAAATTTAATTGTTGGGATTCCCTGATTTGCAGTCAGACCGTCGGCGAATGAGATATAAATAGACGTCTTTGTGTAACAAGCGCATTCATTAGTCTGTTTGCGTTCGGTCTAGGCAGTCGTTGTTTAGTGAGTTTAGTGAGCTTTTTGCAATTAAATTCGTGTTTATAATGCCAAGACTTTGTCAAAATAATCCAGATACTTTTTGCTATGTGTGGGTTGTTTTGTGGTCAAGAAATTTAGACGTAAAATTACATCACTGTTGAAACACCAATACTACGAGTATTTTAAAGTAAAGATTGGTGATCAAGATAAACATTGGGCACCAGATGTTGTGTGTAAGATATGTGAAGAGGGTTTAAGGCATTGGAGTAATGGAACAAGGAAATCCCTACCCTTTGGAATACCAATGATTTGGCGAGAGCCAACAAATCACCATGATGACAGTTATTTCTGTATGTGCAATGTACGTGGATATAACACAAGAAATTTAAAAAACATCATTTATCCGAACATCAAGTCTGCAATTAGGCCAGTGCCACATGGTCCAGACGTGCCAATACCTGAGAAACCAACCAATTTAGAAGATGTTACAAGCAGTTCTGAACCTGAAGTTGAAAACAACTTTACCGATGCCAGTGAGATATCGAGCGTTTCTAAGCAACCGCAGGTATTTTCCAAGACCGAACTTAACGACTTAGTTAGAGACTTAGGTCTTCCAAAGGATTTTTCCGAAATTTTAGCATCCAGACTTCAAAGTAAAAATTTACTGGCAGAAGACGTTAAAATCTCGTATTTTAGGAAACGCGAGGCCGAGTATTCAGGCTATTTTGAAAAAAGTGGTTGTCTAGTTTATTGCACCGACATTTCCAGTCTGATAAACAAACTTGGGGGCACATACAATCCCGATGATTGGAGGCTTTTTATTGATTCTTCCAAAAGAAGCCTTAAAGCTGTTCTCTTGCACAATGGGAATGTATTTTCATCGGTACCGGTTGCCCATTCTGTGCAAATGACGGAAAACTACGAAAATCTTAAAGTAATGCTTGAAAAAATCAAATACAATGATAATAGTTGGAAAATTTGTGGGGATATGAAAATTGTGGGACTTCTACTAGGACAGCAGTCAGGGTATACAAAGTACCCATGTTTTTTGTGAGAGTGGGACAGTCGAAGTAGACATCAACATTGGAAGAAAAAGGACTGGATAAGAAGAAATAATTTAACTCCCGGATCAAAAAATGTTCTGCACGAAAGTCTTGTTGATCCACAAAAAATCTTGTTACCTCCACTGCATATTAAACTAGGATTAATGAAACACTACGTTAAAGCTTTAAATAATGATGGAGACTGTTTCAAATACCTTTGTAGAAAATTTCTCGCTATCTCAGATGCAAAATTAAAGGAAGGAATTTTTGTTGGTCCTCAAATAAGGAGATTAACGAAAGATCAAGAATTTGTTAATATCATGACCGAAACTGAGAAAGATGCATGGATTTCATTTGCTAATGTTATAGAAAGTTTTTTGGGAAACAACAAGGATCCTGACTACAAGGAAATTGTGAAAAACATGCTACAGAAATTTATGGAATTGGGATGTAATATGATCCTAAAATTACACTTTTTACACTCGCATCTTGATTACTTTCCAGAAAATCTTGGTAATGTGAGTGAGGAGCAAGGTGAGAGGTTCCACCAAGACATGAAAGAAATGGAACGCAGGTATCAATGATGGCTGATTACTGTTGGTCAATAAAAAGGGACAATCCGGCCCTGGAATACAGAAAAAAATCCACTAAACGAAGTTTTCCATCCAAGAGGGAAAGATCTTCTGGAAAGAAAAGAAATTAAAGATTGTTTAATACTTTTTCAATTTAGTTTACTATTTGTAATTTGTTTTTGTCTCTGTATCAATAAAAGTAGTGTTTATTTTGACCTCTTGAAGTATTTTATTAATTTATTTTCAACATTGATAAGAAACCTCACAATATTTGCCTGATAGGGCAAAATGACACTCGGATTTGAATTCAGCAGATCAAAATTATACAAAATCAGATGTCAGATCGAAATCAACTTTCAAAATGTCAAAATTTGTTGGCCTGTGTGATATAACGTATAGTACGCAATATTAGTGTGTTTACTCTACTAAAAAAGAAAAAATTAACTGAGAAACGTGACATGTTTGAAAATCTATAGAATGGGACGAATAAGCACGTTCTGAAATTGGTCATTTTCAACTATTAATGTATAATTGAGTATAGACACCACCAAGTGCTCTTTTCAAATGAAAATCTACTTGTAAAGGTATGTATTATAAGCTATAATATAGCATTAGAAGGCATTTCGTTAACTGTAAGCTAGCAAATTAACTTAAATTGGTCTTAAAATTAGAAAAGAGGAATTCTTAATATTTGTAAAATCTGAAAGATTCTTTCTTTAGTATCATTTCTAAATCTTCGATGTTGAACTAACTAATTATAGATGAAATTAATTAAAGATATATGGTGTATTTTATTACAGTAATAGAAGCACACCGTTCAAGTTTCGCAAACAGATGTTTCAGTAACATAATCGTTTTGCAAGTCGCATACCGTACATAAGTTGGTGTAAATGCGACCATTAAAGGCATTCTGAATAAATAGCCGGTGTCAATCTATTTGTAAATCATCAGGTGTTCCGCATGGACCATTATATTACACGTATATACGTAACTATGTAGGTGTATTAGTATAAATGTATGGTATGTAAATGTAGTTGCATGTATAGTTATACATACATAGGAGTACGGACGTATGCGAACCGAGCAGCTCGTATGAATGTGATAGCTGGACCACACACGTTGCTGATGCTGTGAACTGATCTGATCCACGTCGCGTTCACACAGCTACAATTGTTTATATTCCGCGAGCTGTTTTTATGTACTCATTTATAAAGTCGTATAAAAACTTTCCTAAATTTCATCCTCCAAAGTATTGCAATAACCATTTAGAAACGATGCTATTAAAGAATCAGACGCAGCATGTGTTTCCTGAAAGAATTCCAGAAAAACCTTTTAAATAACAAAATATTTCAGCATTATTTATATGTTAATTTTATAACAAAAGCATTAATTAATTCTATTGAATAATAAGGTCGATTAAACGAAACAATTAAAAGTAAATAAAAGGTTTTAGTTAAACACATTAGTACATACATTGCTATGCTTACCATATCAAAAAGGTGCTAATTACTGCTTCATTAGCACACATTTCAAATATTCTAACATTCTATGTATACCTAGCGAGGTTGAAAAGTAAAGATTAAATTCAATATTTTAAAAACGTTTAATATTTAAAGGAATTGCTCGAATCGGTTATATTCTTTTTGGGCTTATTTTTAAAATAGTTTATGTTATACATGGTGTCTCAAAAACCTGATATCTGAAAACATCAACTTTGATTTTTCGAATAGTAACCCCCAAATTCCTTTTAAGACGTTCCAACATAGCTGGACTATTACTTTTTTTTATTAGTAACTCAATATATTACGTTCTTAGGATATCTGAAAACATTATTCAATTAAAATACATTATTTTATTTTTGCTCTTTTGCGTTGAGAGTAACGTTTGCAAAACAGACCGTGAAGTGTTATAACCGATAGTAAGACCTGGAAAGTTTATTACATTTTTTCGATTTGCTTTGAAACTTTCAATGTTTATTAAGTGTCCGAGACAACCTACACTTAGCGAGTCAGACGTCCCTAGAGCTAGCGAGGCCCATACACCAGGAGAACAGGAAAGTATATGGGAAATTAAAGGCTAATTAAATGCCATATTTTTAAATTTAAGGCTCAGCTAATCTTTCTAAAACCGCGAGTTTCGCTAGCTTTAGAAAAAGTTAGCGGAGCCCACGTCAAAAATCTAATGTAGAATGTGAAATTAAAAAAAGTAACCTATGGAGAATTAAAGGCTAATTAAATGCCCTTTTTCAAATTTACGGCTCAGCTAGTTTTTCTAAAACCGCGAGTTTCGCTAGCTTTAGACAAAGTAAGCGAGACCCGTGTCAGAAATCCAATGGTAGCTTGCAGAACTGAGAAAGATAGGCTATAGGGAATTACAGACTAATTAAAGATCGCAGAATAAAATCCTTAATAATGGTCTGTAGTTGATTTTGACGGTATATATGTAAAAGTCCGAGACGCGTAAGCGGAATCTTGAATTAATTAATCTTTAATTCTGAGGTATAAATGCGTACTAAAATTGGGAACTAAATTATCTGAAATATTAGGAGATTAAAAATTTTCGAAAATGCAGCAATGGTTACTTCCTGAGAATTGCACCCTGTGTTCTGCTAGGCTTCGCAATTCCGTACCATCATTTAAAAAAACTACGTATTAACTTTAGAGTTATGTTACTTTATTACTTCAAAGGTTTAATGTTATTAAGGATTCTATTCTGCGGCCTTTAATTAGCCTTTAATTCCCTATAGCCTATCTTACTCAGTTCTGCAAGCTACCATTGAATTTCTGACACGAGTCTCGCTTACTTTTTTAAAACTAGCGAAACCCGCGGTTTTAAAACACTAGCTGAGCCGTAAATTTTAAAACAGGGCATTTAATTAGCCTTTAATTTTCCATAGGTTACTTTTTTAAATTTCATATTCTACATTAGTCTTTTGATGCGGGTCCCGCTAAATTTTTTCTAAAGCTAGCGACAACCGTGGTTTAAAAAATCAGGTGAGCCTGAAATTTGAAAACAGGGCATTTAATCAGCCTTTAATTAGCCTTTCATTCTCTATAGGTTACTTTCTTAAATTTCTCATTCTACATTAGATTTTTGATGTGGGTCCCGCTAACTTTTTTCTAAAGCTAGCGAAACCCGTGGTATAAAAAAAGCAGCAGAACCTTAAATTTGAAATCAGGGCATTTAGTCAGCCTTTAATTAGCCTTTAATTCTCCATAGATTACTTTTTTAATTTCACATTCTACATTAGCTTTTTGAAGTGGACACCGCTAACTTTCTCTAAAGCTAGCGAAACCCCCAGTTTTAGCGAAATTAGCTGAGCCTTAAATTTAAAAATAGGACATTGATTAGCCTTTAATTTCCCATATACAGTTCCTGTTCTCCTGGTGTATGGGCTTCACTAACTTTAGGGACGTTCAGCAAATTGCAGTATACCAACATATCGGAAAAGTAACAGCGTTAAAAATATTACATAGAAACATGAAGATTCAAATTTTGTTCAAAAAATTGTTTTATCTAACGAGTCTACTTTTTGACTAAACGGCGACGTACGTAAATACTCAAAACTGCCACTAATCTCACTCCAATCCGCACTGGATAGGGGATTATATGGCCTTTTTATGAAGTGTTGAACGAAATAGAAATAAAATTCTGAATTTAGTGAAAAGGGATTGCTGTGACACAAAATTCCAATAAGTTGTTTTTTCCTAAATTAAGAAATTTACTGATATTATATTTAGAATGGGATCATGTACTACTATTATTTAATGAATTCAAATCACATAACACATATTGGGATGAGTGTTGCACTAACATTAAGTTTGCGCTTAAACAATAAATATATTTAAAACTATCACGATGAGGACAGATCGACACAACAAATTGTTAGTGTTTTATCATAAGATAAATTTTACTACCACAAGAAAGATTGGTTTAATTTAAGTTAATATCAGTTTTTTGGGGAAATTTTTTTCCAGGCTGTGTATTTCTCAACGTCTAACTATTTCAAGACATCTAAAGGTTTGGGTGGCGCCCTTATTTATTTATTCCTGTCCATCTCCTGCAATTCATAAACCTGGGTAATTAGCAATAGGAATTAGAAATTTAAATAAGAAAGACGTATTTGCCGGGGTATAACCATTAAAGTAAGTATAGTGTTTGATGGTGCATTTGTTTTAGTTTAAGTTTGTTAGTTTCTTGAAAGAGATTCAGTGTTAAAGATACATAAAATAAACAAAAAAATATTATATGAGTCAAACTGAAAATCATTTTCTATACTTATGCTTGGTTTATACAGTCATTAACAACTAAAAAATTATCACTGTCACTAAACAGCTGAGAATTAAAAGATGGTGTTTACTCAGATCCGTTTATACAACTCACTAAGAAATTACTATCATTAACTATCATTAACTACGAATTAAGAATTGGTTCAGTTTTAATTTTTCTGATAATGATATAATGACAATCGCAAGTGCGCATGCCTGCTGGGAAACGAAACAGGTTAGCCACTACATTATCATGAAGTTGCCCTCGAAAAATTCAAATATTTATGGCGGTAATGCGAACTCATGGCAGTATGCGCACGCATTAATATTAATTTATAATTGCTGTATAAACCGGTCTACTTTTCTTTAGTTACATAATGATAATGACCAGTGATAATGTCTTAGTTGTTAATGACTGTATAAACCAGGCATTATTCTTTGTTTCTTCGTAATTCCTCCTATAATATGTTATATCTTAACCATATTAGTATTTTTGGTATAATCAATAAATCGTCAATTTAAATTTGAATTATTACAGTTTTTTTATGTTCTATAAAGATAATATTCTTATCACATAAATAATAGTCTCGGTTGTTAATATCACTGCTGTTCAACAATGTGAATGTCATTTTTTCTAAAAGATTGTGTTCTCTTATTTGCCAGTTTGGCAGTTTCCGTACCGATAATTAAAGACCATGGTAGAATGCTAACGACATGTATCGGCAACAATTGAAAATCTATTCTTATTCATCATTTTCAAACCATTAGGCGCACAAGCAGATGTTTTTTCACGAAATTTTAGCTCTCTTTCCTTGTTAAATTCTTGTTCAGTCAACCACTTTGTTGTCGTAAACCTTACCCAATTCGGTTTGTGAGGTTTATTATGTCAAAGGTTCCTTTCAGGTTCAGCAACCCATTTACACCATGGTGTATCGCAGAAGCCTTTGAAAAGGACGAAGTCATGATCTACACATGCAACTTCTTGTATATTTATGAGTTCACCATCTTCTTTTAAATACTGAATTTTTAAAACAGAACACGAAGAATAATTTTCATTGGCTTTACTTAGTAGAACCACAGTATCCGGAAGTCAATCTCTTTCGATTAGTAGTCCCGTATTGTGAGATGCATTACGAGAAAACACAATTTCACCATTATTTGTTGTTTCCAGAACCCAATGATGTCGCAAAACCACCTTGATTGTAACTGAGCAGTAAGCGACGTTGAATGCTTTCAAATCTACACTCCTACCACTTTTACAGATTCAAGGCCAAACCCTCCCCCAGAGAGGCCTACAGGAAGGCATTGACCTATATCAACAGAGTAATCTTGACCTTTATCTTAAAACAGAGAAGCATTGACCTTTAGCCGCAGAATATCTGGCCTTGAAACGTCACCTTGGCAAAAATCCAGCCTTGAAGCGTTACCTTATCAGTATCAAGAAAGTGGAGGGGGGAGTGTCCCAGAAACCCCATTCTCACCCTACTAAAACACAATCAAACAAAGTCCATATTTCAAGAAATGTTTCCATACTATTTACGTATAGAAGATGATGGCTACAAACACATTCTACTATGTTCCTGAAATGAACGATGAAAGGGCCTAGATGATAATTTTAACAAAATCGGAGAAAAATCTATTTTCACAGCTTGGATCTATTGAAATGTGTGACTTTATTCATTTTAATAATTAAATCTGAAGGTAAACCTCTAATATCTAGTTTTCAATTTTGTCTAGTTTTCAGTTTAAATGGAATTGAACACGATTATTTAGTGCTTTCTGTAAATAATCAGTAATAATATCAGTAATAATAGGTAACTACACAATAAAAAAAATAGTGTAAAACTCGAACACTAGACTACTCTAAAATGTGTGTATTTAGATCCAATACATTTAGAGTAAAATACCTAATCTGTACCTTCATGTAGACCGTAGGGTTAACTTCAATACATGTTAGTGTGAATGTATCACACTCTAAAACAATTATATTTTTAATCATTTATGGGGGCTTTTTTTACACTAAAACAGTCAAATTTCTAATCATTTTTTAAATTTTACTGTTGACTTTTGAATGTTTTACTCTACATCGGGAAATATTTCTATTAATAATTTTCTATTAGGAGATTGCCTTGCAGCACCCCGTGAACTCCGACAAAGTTCAAAATTACGACAATTCTGATGTAATTTCACTTTTGTTTTGCGAATTAGATAGGTATAATTATAATTTTTGCTTGTATTTGCCTAATTTCTCAATATCTCTGCTTATTGTTTGTAAATAAAACACTGAATATAAATTATTGAAAGAAGTACAACTCCTTTGAATATCAATATTAAATAGTTTACTGTTGAACGAGTCTTATAAGTTCCAAGTGCTTTCGTCATACTCATCATAAGTAGTTAGTTACCAAAATTACAAAATAATATATGTATTAATAAAATGTTTAAAATGTAAAATTGTTTTAAGTTACCTTTTATATTCATTTGTTAAAACAAACTGAGAAGTTTCATATTTACACGCAGTAAAAAGACATGAACATATTTACACTAACAGGTGTCTAGTTATAACTGTTAAAAATTGAAAATTTGAAAAGTTACTGAAATTAGAGGGAATTTCAGGTACTATTATTTATGTACAGATACCTGTTTTTGGTCTAGTCAATATAATTTTGGTTTCTAAATTTTGCTTAGTTGTTCATTATGTTTTAAATTGTACAACTACATTAAGTTATTTAAAGATTTGTAAAATTTTGAAATTCCCACAAATTTTGGAATTTTTTGAAATAGAAGTTTCAATAGTCTAGTCTAGTCTAAGTTGAATACAACAGCAGCTGATTGTCGCAATTGTTTGTTAGTCTCGTTATTGCGCACACGCCTCTCTTGTCAAATACACTGTCAAGCAGGCGCGTGCTGGCCCACCGGGATACCGGGAGTTTCCCGGTTGGCCTTTATAAAGTTGCCTCGAAGGGCCCTACGGCACGGCTGAATTTAGGTTATCAACAATTAAATTATACATATTTAAGTAGAAACAATATACCTCGCTGCTGTTCTAGTCGACCATACCTGACGAATAGCGACGATTTAATATAATCTTCCTCGTTTTTTAGCCTTGCGAACTATTTAAGAACTTGCTAATTTAGAAAAATCGAAGTATCCTGATGTTGCGGATACGTTGCGTAATCATATTTATATTAATAACGTAATTTGGGGATTTGATTTTGTAGGTTTTGCCCAAAAACTTTAATTCTATCTTTATTAAGGTTTTAGGTCTTTATTGGGACCCCATGGTTGACGTCTTTTCTACTCGTGTCGCTCTATAGATCGCTCTTGCACAAAAAAATATTTTATCTGAAGTAGCGCGAATTTACGATCCTTTAAGATTTTGAACCCCAGTGCAAAAAGGTTGATGCAGCAGTTATGGATGGTGAAAATATATTGGGATTACCCTGTTCCTGAGGCAGTGATCAATAGCTGGAACTTATTCAAGTTGGAACTTCCTCAACTTTCAAATTTAAAATTGTCTAGATGTATTGTATACCAGTAAAATTAGGTCAGAAAAGGACTGCTTTACAAAAACAGTTCTGGAAACTGTTTTAATCACTCAAGCAGGTCTCTGATATGAATAATCTGAGTTTCCGCCGATTTCCGAGTGGTGCTTCAACCGTAATGTTAAAAAACCTCGAAATTCTCGGTTTTTTCTCAGCATTTAATCGAAAAGTCCATTATAACCAAAATTGTAGGGCATTAAATTCTGCGTCGATTGAGTACCAGTACCAATTTGCCTGGCCTACTAATTTGGCCGTCAAAAAGAACTTCATGCAATCTCTGAAATTGGTTTCACAGCGCAGCGTTCCGCAACTTTTTTTATCTAGCTACCCAAAAATATCAATAAAATGGTAAGGCGGGAGGGATAGGAGGGTTACTTAAATTTACAGGTCCTTATAGCATATATTCTTAACATGAACCTAAATGATATAATTAAAATAAATATTTATACGAGCTATTCTTAAATTTTTGCGACCCAAAATTGGGTCGCGACCCTATGGTTTGCGATCCGCTGCTGTAGCGTATTTAAGAGTTCAATATTCTGACGAACTGTGCGTTCTGTATTGGCAGCAGAACTGGTGAAAAGTCTCATTGATGCTTTGAAGAAGCAGAGCGCGTTTGACGATACGATCGCTTGGAAGACTCCCAGACTCCAACACATTTGTGGCTAACCGAGTAGTTTTCATTCGTCATGGTATAAGCAGATAATCCGGCTGATAGTGCCTCACGCAGACTTTTACCCTCGCAGTTGCTAAATCATAGTTTGCGGTGGATGAGACATCCATGGCTCTCTCGTCTCCCAGACTCGGGGTCACAACAACCTTCATTCTCTGCAAATTTTTTCCGCAAGAGGAACGTAAATTTGTTTTGACAGTAACTAATGAATCAGATATAATAGATGATCTAATAATTAATCTAAATAAATAAACTATCCTAAAAAAATTAACCGAAGTGGGGTGGTGGGGCCAAGGTAATATTTTCCCGGGCCCTAGGATTGACCCAGCACGCGCCTGCTGTCAAGTATATATTGGTGCCAATTTATTTTATTTATTCTAACTAGAGCAACATGAACACTGAGAAATTCTTTTACCAATTTACCATTTACTTTTAAAGTAGAATACTATTAAATTGAATATTCAATCTATGTAGAGTTAATTCATGATACAGAGGGGAAATCGATTTCATCTTCCTGCAAAAAGTAGAAAATGTGCATACATTTTCATAATCTTAGCCTTTTAAGGTTTTCAAACCTTAAACAAATGAATATAAATATTATCTAAATTAATCTAAAGATGTTGCTTACGCTTCACGTGAATCTACGTGAACAGTAGCAAGCGTGTAAACTAATTGACACGATCTAAAGGTGGATAATAGAAATAATAGTAATTATAGGTATTTTAACACAGCATCTCGTAGAATAATTATAGCATTTTCTGTATTTTAGTAAAAGTGGTTATTTTCATAATTATGGTATGTTAATTTTATCAGAAGAGAAAATCATTTTACAATTTTCCCTAGACTTTCTTGTATATATATTTGACACGCATGCAGATAATATTTAAACTAGCAGTAAGTACACATAAAGTTTTGACTGTGCTTAAAAGTTCTATGCATAGAAGATGAATAGTAATAAAACATTTAGATTGCTGATGATTCAAAAAGCACCATAACTGGATTGTTTTAATAACTTATTGTTAAATATTGTACCCTTAATAAGGTGGTTAAAGGTTAAACCTCATTCAGTAGGTGCAAACCAGCTATTAAATAAAACGTCATATAAGCACATCTGAAGTTAACTGGTTGGACATGTTATTATTGAATCCCGCAATAAAAGTAAAAAAATATTATATTCCAATCGCCTGTAAAGAATTCCAAAAGCTACTTGTAATAATGTTTGTGGTTAAAGATGTACAAATAAATCTTAAAAGTGAATAAAGTAAGAAGTTCTCAGTAAGAATCAAAATTCGACTGTACTCAAAATCAATCTGGAACAAATCCGAAAGTGTTACAATGGAGAACTTTATTATTAATTACGAATCATTCTCGAGAGACCGATACGTTTTCATGGTTCACCCCCAAATTTAACAATCATTAAGTAAGGAATCATTAATTATTATTTGCAAGTTTGTTTACTGTTTGTTGGCTATGACATGAAAAATTATTTCGCATATATTTTTTAAAACATCCTTTTAGTTTTGTGGTCATAAGAAGTTTCAATAACATTCCTTATGGAGATGTCATTGGCGTTCTTGTTGACACAAACATATATTTATTCTTTAATTCTCAAGAGAGTGCTCAAGTTTTCTTAAATAAACGATTGTAACACGGAGTAAGATGACATGAAAAGACTTAATTCTCTATTCATCAAAAACTTGAAACACCTCAGACGTGCACTACCTATTTTGTTATATGGTGAATAATGATGGTATGTGAATATGAGTAGTTTATTCCTTTTTAATGGAATCTTAAGAAAGTGCCATCATTAATTTGTGTCACGGTAGTAAGAGTTATACATTTAAGGTTTTATGAATGAGAAGTGTTTGTTACCGAGTTATAAATTAATGTAGGCACTTTGGGTTTGGTATTTCGATTAAATCTATTTCACAGTTTGCGTAACCAGTTTTATCCATTACATCAATGAGAAAGGGTTCTATATTTGTCCATAGAATGGAAATGACGATTGTAGCAAGGTAAACAAAATTGTTTACCTTGCTACAATGGTCATTTCCATTCTATTTTGATATTTTGAACCAATGTAAATACATTGGTTCAAAATATCTGCAATTTTTTTGATTTGCTATTTCTGATTACATTTTCATTTCCAGAAAATGGCAAGATAATGAAGAATTATAATATAGTTAGTTTCTGACTTTTGATAAATATTTAGTATAGAAAAGTGTATCTTTAAAGGACACGAGACTTAAAAAAACTTAAAAACTGGACTGGGTGTCCAGAGGTCTTTGAAGGTTTTAATGTTTTAAGGCGTTTTCCAAGCAGCATCTAAGTAGCAGTAACTGAGATCGAAACTTTGATTGAGTAGTTGTTACGTAACTACAACAAGATTTATGAATTTATAGGTTTAATTACTTCAATTCGGAATATTTTAGTAATTGTGTAGTTGTTTATACTATTTATTGGAACTATTTATATAGTTCCATTACTTCTAAGTAACTTTTAAAGTATATGGAACGGTATTGTCAGTATAATTACCACGCTTGCGACTTCGGGACGAGGTAGTGGCTAAATATTAGAAAATTCTGCAGCCTGAGTGTACCGTTGGCACCTTTGAAACACAAATTGAAAGTTGGGGTACTACACATAATTACACGACGCAGTTTTATCGTGAACCTAGACCTATGCCTTTCCACTTAGTATAACTTATATTTTGCAGTTGATTTGAAAGCCCTATCGGTAGGTACATATATGGTAATATTAAAAACCTCTATAATTGTGAATGCTGTTTTAAAAACTTTATCAGTTTAGAGAATTAAATAAATAAATAATGCATTTTCTTTAAAAACAATAAAAATAGAAACTGAAATACGTAAATAACCTTTTAATTCTAATATACTTTAAAAAATCTTATTTACAAGTAGATATAAACAGTTGCAGAAAAGAAGGTTTAGAAATCAAGTGTATTTGACAATTAAAAGAGAATTTACGACATTTATTACAAACACATTAATGTTATTTAACTTGAACCACAAATTTTAAAATAAATATCTTGTGCAGAATGTCGATTTTTATAAAATTACACATTTCTTATCTATCAATGCTTAATAGAAAAGGTGGGAAGGCCATGCTATCTAATAATACAGTCAGCGTAAATACGTTATTGCAAATTATGCACCCAAATCCTAAGCCTGATAATTACTTTAAAGTCGTTGCAACTTCAAAGTGGTATTATGATTGTAGCAGTAACTTACCCGAAGCTACTTTAAAGTTTTTAAAACTTTAAAGTAGTACTGAAAGTTCCTGCCACCTACCTGGTACCATTGTTTAACCCTTTAAAGTAACGGAACCTTACAGTAGTATTGAAAGTAAAACTTATGATTTTACTACCCAGGAGAATCACTTTAAAGTAATTTTTCGTAAACTACTCCATCTGCATATTTACTTGTAAAATCTTGGAGGCCATTAATCAATTTGCAATTTGTTATGATTGTTATTAGATGTTTTACTACATAACCTAAACCTAGTATAGAAAATGATAGAATATTTGTTGCAAGAGTAAGACGCGACATGATATGTCAAAGAGAAAAGAGAAAAGAAGTTCTACAAAAGTAGTAATTACTACACCGCCACGAATCTGCTACCCAAAAATTGTTCCCCATTTTGGTTCCAGGCACGTAACGAATTACGTGCTTTTGCGTAGAATTACGTGCTTGTGACTATTGGCAAAAATTTAATAGTTCTACTGGTAGTTGCTGGTACGTAGCGATGACTAAAAATGCTTTATGGGTTATTTCTTTTAAATTCAGGATTTAGACAGCTGCCAATGCTGTACAATGTTGAATCAAATGCTCGAGTCTCTAACATGCTAACCTTTAAAGATCAGGAAAAGATCCAATGTTTTAATATGGTTGCCAATTTTTGTTAACGGTTAAAGAAGAGTCAGTCATTCCCTAAAATAAGAGCAGTTTTCAAATATGGGATTTAGATTTTTTCAAAATTTTCGTGGAGTAACTATAGCACCTCAAGTGATCAAATATCAATAATATTAATTTTGCATATTTCATAGTTTCGTATGCAGACTTATACAGACACAAAATATATAATTTTTTTTGGCACATACGTGTTTGAAAAGTTGGTCGGCAACTTTGCTAGCTGCTAGCTCTATTTGAATATTGACTGTTTATTGAAGATAATAGTGATTAAGTCCGAAACGGTGCATCCCAGACCGGTGTTGCTTCCATAGTTATAATTATCTTCAAAAGCGCTATTGAACAATATCACAGTGTACAGGTACCCTATTTAAACAAATGACCTAACTTAATCACAAGCATAAAATATGGCTTTGTTTATTGTTTTCAGCCTTACTTTGTGGAACTCCATAATCATGAAATAAATATAGATTAGTAAAAGTTTCACAGATTTGAAAATCTCTGAAACTTTTACTAATATTTATTTATTTCATAAAATATGGCATTTCTAAAATCTAAATTATTTTAATCGAAACAACTTTTATGTAGGTAAAGTTTCTTTTTACAATACTCATAATTTCCAACATAACATATAAGTCCATATTGTTATATTTATGTAGAAATAAATCGAATAATAGCTATTTATGTAACAAGTACGTAATGTAGGACTTAATGGAGACCAGCTTATGAACGAAGCGAACCAAGCCAGCAAGGCCTATAAATTAAAGGGCGAGTTTATTAAAGTCCGATTATGTACGAGTTGCATACAAAGCTTTATGTTTTACTGTTAAAATTGGCTTATTACTGAAAAAAAATCTGTTTATAAATTTGACATCTATTGACATAAAATTGGACATGTAATATACAGTGCGAATCAAAAGTAAGGAATAAATTCTATAAAAAGGAAATTATTGGTTTTTAGAAAAATTCCAAAAACAGGTCAATTTTGTATTCCGCACTTTTTGACATAATATTCGGATATACAAGGTGATGCGTTTAAGTGTATTGACTATAGCACTTTCCCGTCTTCATAATTATTATTTTTCAAAAGTTTTCTTATTAAGGTAACAAACTTACCATTATTACAATACCATGTTGGCAATTGGATGAAGTGTCAAACGAATTTTGCTATTTAGAAAATGCCGATGACGTCACCGTACTTAAACACATCACCCCATATATGGGGGGCCCCTATACGTACAGGACCCGGGGCCCCTATACGTACAGGACCCGGGGTCCCTATACGTACAGGACCCGGGGCCCCGGAAGGGACAGTTTCGCCACTGTCTAAAGCACAAAGTTATTGGAAAATTTCTATATTATAAACAATAAGTAAAGTATTTGAAGCTATTATTTATAAAGAATTATTCCTTCATGATAAAGATCAAATAATTCGGAATTGTTAGATAACAGAGTGCAAGTTATATCGATTTACAGCCATGTATACCGATCTTCCGAAAACAATTAAAATATTCACGCTCCGACTTCATATAAGTAACATCAGGAGTTCCGCAAGGATCTCATCTGGCGCCCATACAGTTCTTAATGTTCATCAATGACATCGTTTTGCTTTATCTACTTTAAGGAATGGCAAATACTGCTTACTATTTTAACAAACATATTTGTTTAAAATATGTAAAATTGTAAAAATACGAAATACGAGAAGATGACAAATTGTTTTTACATTTCAGAACAACTTTTAATACATTACATTGCGTGCAATCTTTACTTTCTAGACAGACCAACATATAAAATTTGCTATCACCAAAATGTCTCATGTTATTCTCGCTTATAAGTATGTTTTTTACATTAGTAGAAAGGTAAATGTGCAAAAATGTTTATATTAGGAAATCAATAGTAACACCTAAGTACATAAAATACACATAAAGACAGTGGGAAATATCTGAATAATTTGGGTTTTTATTGGTTTACAAAAAACATAGATTATTCTTTTTTAAATGTTTCATTAAGACAAATAAAAATCATATGAACAAAATTGATGGTACACCTTATACCATGGAATTCCAGAAGTTTTAATAGATCTATAGGTAGTTTTCTACTTACAAGTATATTATACTGTACGTATTTTGCCTATAGAAAGCTTTTCTAGGAGAATTGTTGACTTGAACGTTTCTAATGTGACTGTGACTAATGGTGTTTAATCTCAATAAAATATGCCTAATTAGATAGAGTTAAAAGGTTAAGTATTGTTCCATTTTTCTTATTGGGCCTATTATGAAGTCCCCTATATGACTACGTCGATAAATCTCTAATCAAAAAATGACTCGCGTATTTTTTAATAAAATTACTTTTTACTTTGATTAGACAACCCACATGTTTGCCCGGACTCTGTCCACTTCCTTAATATAATTTATAAAAATCAAGCAACGTTATGATTTATAACGAACAGCCATTAATTTATGTTCTAAGATTTGAACAAAAACGGTCCTTTGCTTACTCTGCGCTATAAATTCAAGAGTTTCCACTGACAATCTTTATAACAACCAAAATAAATAATTGCAAAGTGTAAATTTGTCACGCATTCTTTGAACTTTTAAATTGAATATTTCGCACCCTTCTCTGTTGGTTTTATTAAATCATTGAATTGGAAGGGGAATTACTACGAGGTACATTTGAGATGTAGTAAATAATGGACAAGGGTGGATATTTTACGTATCTCTCCAGCGTGGTCGTCGTTTGCTTTATTTAGTGTAAATTTTAACAGCTATTAGTTGCGAGTGTTCTTATAGAGATATGAAATAAATTGAACGAAAAATTAAAATCACACAATGGGGAACGCAATATTTAATCTGCAAAGGCGGTGTAGATATAAATTGTTAAAATGATTTTTAGGTAAAATTTAGCAGTTGTAGCAGTCTGCGTTTGCCGTCTGGTACTACGTTGAGCTGTTGAGGGGTTAGAAATATTTATGACAGCAAAAAAGAACAACTAATTATGTGTAAAAAGTTTTAATTACATTTCATTACTTTTTTTATTACGGTTTTAATTGCGCTCCATGATTTTTTAGTACAGCGTCTAATTGTTTGCGTTGTATAAATGGAATGTTATAAAATCAAATAAGTCAAAGGGATTAAGAGACCTTGAGACAATTTTTGTCAAAAATTTCAAGGTTTTAATCTGCAAAGAATGAAACAATGTCAAATACACAGGGAGAAGACTGCAGTATTACAACGTGGAATATTCCCGTAAAGGTCGTAGTCAGTGGCAGATGGAATTTTAAAAAGAATGCCAAGATCGTATGTAACTCTTGTTACAGGTGCTCATATAAGGGCTTCGTGTCTTTGGAACCAGACAGAGTTATCTAAATTCCTAGTAGTTCCGCTTAAAAAGATTAGTCTAATTTAGCGTAGCTTTCTTGAAATGGGTTGGTTAAGCTTATACACAAATGCATAAAGAAACAAATCAATCAATATACAAACATATTGAATAACTTTGATTAAAATTAACTCAAACTATAATTCAATACAAAATCAAATAGTTCATAATAAAAACAATATAATAAAATAAGATGGAATAAAAACAATAATTTTTGAAAATCACGCATTGCGTACTACTGTGAGCTCTAAAAGCTTACAAAAGAAACAAATAGATGGTATTTTGATCTATAATATTGTTAAGCTAAATGAACCTAATGAAACAAACTACAATGAAAGTAGAAATGTTCTTTAGAACGTTTATAACATTAATTACGGTTTACTTTTAATAATTTTGTTACTAGAAACATGACGATTATTTTGGATTGTATAGCTTTAATATGTTAAAGGTAAATTAGCATACCACGAAGATGTGCGAATGTTGACTTCGTAGTCCTAGGAGCGTGACCCATAGTTTACTAAGTAAAGCAACTGTTTATTTTTATTACGCTAACTCCACAAGAAACCATCAGGAAGCTACATAAACAGCAATTTAGATACCTGTTGGCTTCCTAAACGATAGGAACAACACTCAAGTCTAAAAATGGCCCTAACGTATAAATAATTTGGATAACCTGTCTCCTCAAGCATATCCGAGAAATCGTAGTTATGAGATTGTGATGTCACATCAAATCCAGTATAATAGGCAACATTCTCAAAATATTTTTACTAGCAAAGATCTTTCTTGGAACCCCAAAAGCGGTACAAGCAATTAGGGCTACAATGTCAAAAATTTGTTTTACAAAAATCATGTCGGCAGTCAACAAGTATTCCAACTAAACAAAATGTATTACCACAGGCGGGGAATACAATGCTTTTACCTCCTTCAATACCATCGCTAACAATAAAAGCTCGTAAATTTATAAAATATAAAAACAAAAATTGTGGTTTCTTAGGGGGGGAGAAAGTTCAAAACTTGTCCAAACTAAAATAACAACTAATATACAGCGCAATTTGTTTACAGTGATAAAGCCATGCTTAATGTGTTTCGATTTTAACATATTAAAGTTTGAATTTTGTGTTGCCTGTGTTCTTTATACACTACGGATGTACAAATTCGTAACAGTCTAGGTTAGGATTAAAATCTTTCAATAACCATTATGTTTTTTATGCTTCTCAGTATGTTTCGAGTTTCACGGCGTCCAGTATTGGGCAGTACTTACCAAACATTTTGGTTCTGTGTGAATTAAAAATTACATTTCAATTTTACATAAAACTTTGGTAGATTTGCATTCAATGACGCTAGCAGATAGTATCTGGTTAAATTCTAAATCGGACAAATACGATACACTCCACCCTTCCCAAAGGTTTCGGTATCCTGCTAGTTAAAGCAAGGAAAAAAGAATCAACACATAAACGCACTTCGATCTTTGATTTCGATAGTTTGAAAAAAATGATATTCCATGAAGATGGTAAAATAGAAAAGAGTAAACCAAACAAACAGAAGGCCGCTCCTCCACCAAAATGTCACGATATGTTTTACATGACTTTTAGAGTTTTTTTTACGGAGAATCTCAGAAGTTAAGAAGAATAACTTTGGTTATTTATAAACTTTATTAGCTCTAAACTTGAATAGAGAAACATTTTATGATGCTTCGATAATATTTTAACAGAAAGTGCATTTTATTCGTGGCAATATAAGTAACATTTTTGAGCTCCAACCATGCAATACAGGTTTCGAAGAGGTTTGATGAAGTTTCACATCGGGTTATTAAAAAAAACTCATCACATATATATATGTGCTTGATTAAATTTGAAATATTAGAACTAAATGCTCACATAACCTTTGAACTTCAAAGATTATTAGAGCTGCAATAGCCAAGGCCAGCTAGTACTTCTAACTGTTTTTTGTAGTAACTAGAATTGGCTTTGAGCCTTTCTTGCTTTCTGGTTTTGTTAAGGTTTGCAATTATGCCGGCACTTTGGTTTTGATATTACGCTTTTAACTAAAATAAGTCAAGAATGGGTAATGCTTTAGAAACATAAAAGACTATTAAATAGGGAATTAAAAAACCTTTTAAACAAGATTTCATGTGAGCCCTTTACCATTTTATTCTTAATGCCATACCCTGACCAGTGACGTCACAGAGTTATGTTGCGACGAAATGGCCCACGTTGGTCGCCAAATAGGTTGTATAGAATTAGTTCTATTTGTTCAATAATGGCAAACAAGCATAATTTTTATACTTGACTTTATGGAGTGTTGCGTTGGAAAAAAATAATAATATAGAATAAAAAACGTTTTATGTCAAACTCATATTTCTTCTCTGGAAATTAATTTTCCATATATATATAGTATTCACAAGAAACTGTAAAAAAAGGGGGAACCTTACAGTCCACAATTTCTAATCTTATTGCGCCAAGAAAAACCGCTTTGCAAACTGGTACTGCTATATATGATAATAATTGATGGAAACAGGGGCCCTTGTTAATGGTTAATCTGGTCTAGAAAACTACAAGGAATTATTATCAGGTTAGTAATTATCTTTTCTGCATTGTTCGGCTAATTCTTAATATCATTTTTTATCATAAATATCAACATAGCTATGCACTGAAATTCTCCACATTGGGCAGGCTAATGAATACATAAATTAGTAAATGCTGCGGAAGCTTAATTAATAAAATAAAATAGAATAATTCGCGGTGTCTTAAAGAAAAAATCTAATAACATGCTTCAATCTTTAAATTACCAAAATGAATGTTTTGAAATACTCTTCATGAAAGTTTAAATAAGTATCAATAATATATGACTAATAGCGATATGGAATGGTTGGAAAATAATATATGAGTTATGTAAAACCTGAAACATATTTTAACAATATGTATATAATAGGACGATTTTATAACATATAATTAAATATCTTATTAAAATAGTATTAAGTTTTTATCTCAGGATAAAGTTAGGTTCTGAAGATGGTTAGACGAATTATACGTAATCATAAATAATCTAACCTAATATCTTTTTTTTTCAAATAAATTATTAATTAATTTCCATCCCGGGCGGGGGTCAGTCTTTGTTTCCGAATTCAATTTTTGACTGATCCTACCTTTTTATTTGTAGTTGTTCCATATTAAAAACTATAACCTTTGAGTTCCTTACATCATGAAATAGATTCCAAAATTAATCATTATTCATCAGAATTCTGACCGTCTATATGGAAGTATGATTATTCAGTGAAACATCAAAGTTTGCAATGATACCTTTAGTGACTTACTACCTATATGTTAAGTTTGCATAAAATTTGTTTGCCTTCTGTAAAATTTCTCCTGCATAAGCATGCGAAAATATAATAACTAAAAAAAGTTTATTTTTAATTAAAATTGTGTTGATTAGATGTAGTAAAAGTATAATTGTGTGTACATATAGCATAGAAACGTCTACATATATTAATGTTATTTATTAAGGTATTCTGTTAAACAACATCTAATTAAGGACGGGAATGCCGCTTTATTAAATAAAGTAAGCAAATCAAGTTAAATAAGTGCGACGGCAAGAAGTGTTAGAATTCAAGCAGCCCGCCCTCATTAGTAAGTCAGAAGATGCATGGCCTTCTTTGCCAGTTAATGACATGACACGCAGACACGGCCTACTGAACGTTGAGGGCTTGGATGACATTTCTAATAAATTTAATTACTCTTTGAGCTAGTCTAATTTATACTTATGATTTATTAAGTTTTGATTTACGCCTCTTGAATTTCGCTGAACTATCTTTATGTGTAACTAGTACAGGCTTATATATGTGCGTGCGACATTCATTCAGTGTTTTCTGATCAAAACGTGAAAGAATTGAAAGAATTTTGTAATTCGCATTTTATTCCTCGTCAAATGGGGTGAAAAGTATCTGAAGTTAATCAAGTTTTATTAAACTTGTACCCTAAGTTAGCTGTCATGTCGGAGTTGGCTATGGATCGGTTGGATAAGCCATCAACGACTTTAACGACAACCGCGACGAATTTTAACGAATTTTAATTAAACTTTTTATGAATTTGCGAATTGAAGTATTGGCAATTAGAGGAAATATGTTTACGTCGTTTCATCCTTTTTCTGGATATTAATTTGAATCTTTTAACTAAAAAAGTTGCTTCTAAACTTTTTTGGCAGTTTGAATAAAAATAAAGCTATAAAAGATAACTTTAAAAAGTTAAAAATGTAAATGACACTATTAAGACGAAGAATCAAACCCTAAACACCCTAAAAAAGCTATACATTTAAAGAAAACCGGTAAATTTTTCGAATTCCTGCATAGGCGGGCCACAACAAAAGGACGAAAACATTGTAATGCGATACTTCGGGATGAATTTAATGAACTTTTAGATTAGATAGACATCACCTATAGGAAATCAAGTTTTAATGGTACATCAAGGATTACCTCGAGAATTTGATAATACGATATTAACTTAAACCATGATATTTGGTTGTTTGTTATTTGTTTTAATGGATTTTGATAAGAAATTGTTGATCCTTTAAAGTTAAACGCTTTGAATAAAGCCGGTTTTAATGTTCAAAGTTAAACGATTAAAATTTAGTTTAGTTTTTACGATATTCAAAATACGTTTGCTGCATGCAAAATAAGATATCTATTCCTGTTTAGCATAATTATTCAGTTTATATCTTTAGCTGTTTTGTTTTCTGTTAAAATCTTTTTATAGATGTTTGCTTTTAAGGTGTGCTTGATGTAATTAAGCTTGTCCTTCGGTGATACCTAACAGAAATTAGAATTGAAGGATTTCTAAGATTGAGATAAAGTAATAAGCATCTAAATTACCAATTTGTCTAATAATATAAATAAAAACATAAAATCATAAAATATACACTAGTACATCAAATCTTGGGGTCTGGGTGGGTAAGAGTTTATCGAAAACAATTGACCGAAGGAAAAAATTGAACGAAAACAGTTTACTGAAAAACAATTCATCGAAAGATCAATTTGTTGAAATAGCAATTCGTCAAATAACAGTTTACCGAAAAACATATTTATCGAAGCACAATTTACAGAAAGGAAAATTTATCGAAAATTGTATACGGTATGTGTATGCATCGATTATTTTACAGTCCTTTTAAAAAATAGCAAATAGCAGAACCACTGAAAAGTAATAGAAATTTTTAATTTGTTTCCGATTTTAACCAACTGTTCGTCCGAACTTCTTTTTACTTTTTTTCAAACATTAGGACTTATAGTAGAGGAAATTTGAAAGCGGATTTTGTTGTCCGTGGTACATTGAAAGGTAAAAAGGTATCGAGTACGTTATTGGATGCTATTTAGGGTGTATCAATCCCCTAAATTCGTCTGGCGATATCGGTGTCCAACACCCCCTCGGGGGGGAAAACTGAAAAAACAGCAAATCTAGAATACTTTATTTGATATCCGACTATATTAAAATAAATACAATCTCTAAAGTATTAAGCGAGTTAGAGCTAATTTTCACTCACGAATTATCATTAAATTAACGGAAGGATACTCACTAGATTAGCTTCTTACTCCCTTATTATGCGTATTTCAATTTCTGCAAACATAGAAAGATGTTTAGATTGTGATAACTTTTGGACGACACAAGATATCAAAAGTTCAAAAAATAATTGTTGTTAGTTCGAGATTTTACAATCCAACGCTTTTTGAAACTTTGAAATTGGCTAGACAGTAACGAAGATATGATCAATTTAATCCGACAATGTATAAATTACCGCTGAGCAGCGATCGTTCTATCTCTATTTTCACCTGTCTTCCGTCTCATTCTAACGCACTGCTCTTACCAGGCTCGTAAGTACATACAACTATTAGCACAATATTGGAGTTACAAATGAAGGGGATTTAACATTTTGTTGAAAAAAATTATAAAATTCTTACTGTTTTTGTAAATACGACATTAACCTTAACACGGCTTTTTGGTGTGCTGAAAACGAATTTTTTTAGATGTATTTTTATAAACCCTTTGAGATGTTTTTTGAGGTTATGTCGAAATCCTTGAGTGATGGGTCATTTCTGACCCCGGATTCGTTTTCAACATACCAAACAGTATACGGTATGCTACCTCACTTTTCAACTACAAGACTTTTTTTATTTTGTGAGCCTGTGTTATGAATAACTAAACATACAATGTTCGTGCTTCGGAATCATTTATATATACCTAAATACGTACACTGAAAAAATTTTGTTCTTAAATTAAAAATATTGCAGGTAACATCAAAATCTTTTACTTTCAAAAATGCGACAATAAAGTATTTTTTAAATTTGAAAGTAACTTTGAAAGTACTTTTGAGAGTGTTTCGAATTTTTAGTCCAATGTAGCATTTAAATCAAAAACTTATTTTGGGGGTTGGGGTTGATTTAAATAGTTCTATTGTTAATTTAAAAGTAAAATAAACGTTACTTGAATGATAGATTTCAATTAATTTAAAAAAGTACAAATATTTACTTTTAAATGCATTGCTTTTTATATGAATGTCAGGTTGTTTTTAATTGAACAATATGCTGTTTCCTTTTAAATGCAACATTCTTTTAAGTTAATGGCGTTAAATGCAGAGCTTTGTTAAATTCAATGTATTAAATTCTTTTAGTAAAAGAACAACTTGCTGTTATTAATGGTTTATTGACATCACATCTCACCTAGTACAAAAAAGGCAAAAATCTTTTATTATTGAAATAAAACAATAACTTATAAAAAATACAGTAAATGTACAAAATAAAGTAAAAAATACAGTAAAAACAATTTGCACATTTTTTAGCAATATTATATATATATATATATATATATATATATATATATATATATATATATATATATATATATATATATATATATATGCATCGAAGCACTTGTGAAAGAAAATGATTCTAATAATATAATTATTATTTCATGGTGATCCTGCTTCATGGGATACACAATGTTCATACTTGCACTAACATAAAGCACTTGTCGAGAATTTCCTTGTATTTTCTTGGGTACGTAAAACAACGACTACACTAATTTAGCCGTGTGCACGTTTTAACGATATAAATGAAAATGTCGAATTATCTCAAATTAAAAGAATTGCTGTCAAAACGAAGTCAAATATCTTATTTCAAAAACATTTATTTGTGCATTGTAACAACTTATACTTTTATTTTAAAATCACACCCACTTGGATTAAAACCCCTATTTACTTTAAAAGTAGTAATCACTTCTATGTACAAGAAGAGCACGTACACTACATTTCAAAGATTTTATAAATAAATAAAAAGCAATGCTACTTATAATTAAGAAATATATCTATTAAGTCTTGATGTTAAAGCAAAACTAAATACTACATACCTTGTTTTAACAATTTATATTGTGTTTCAGAAGAAAAAGTTTTTTATTTTAAATACCACACCTCTTGAAATCTAATATACCTACATTTAAAAGATTCAGCATTTAAAAGAACGCATTTGCAAATCAAACAATGAATTAATAATTAACATTGAAGTATAATGGATTTTAAACTAGAAAAAACAGTTGAAAGTAGTAAATAAAAGCCGAATCTAGCTATTTCATTTAAATCTACCTGCATTTTTCAAACTCTAAAGTAAATACGTTTATTTGAAAGTCGAAAGTAAGGATATTTTGTTATAAAAACTGAAATCTCTTTCAGTGTATAATATGAAAATTGTTTCTTTTTTAAATTATTTGTTTAACAGTGAATTCATTAACACATTTTTGGTCAAATTTAGAGGTAAAGAGATGTAATCAAAAATTACAAATAATCATAAATTATTTCAATATTTCCTATAGCTTAAAAAACAATGTCATCCTACGGTTTTTATCTTCTATTCGGAAAAGGAAATTTTTTATAATCATTGTTAAGTGTTTCGCGGTAAGTATTCCTGAGTCGTAAGTAATATTGAAAAATTCGAACATTTAAAATGCAAATTTTAAAATATTTACAAAAAATATGTAAAATTAAAAACTTGTGGGGCCCCCATAAGCGGGGGCCCGAGGTGGTCTGCCCCCATGCCGCCTCTGCCTCACTTACTACGCAGTAGCGTCCGTTTCCCTCATGCAGTAGCATGAGGGAAACGGAGTGCACGGCAGCGCTGACCTCTCTTAGAAACAAGTGTCCGCAAAGTAATCTTAAAAATCCGGTAAATAAGGTTTTCGTTGAATTGTTATTTGACGAATTGTTGTTTCGGCAACTGTGAATTATTTTTCGGTAAACTGTTTTCCAGTTTTCGGCAGATTTACTGCTTCCCAAAATACTGGTATTCAGCAAATTACTATTCACATTGTGATATGATGTTATTAATATCATTAGCCTGTTTCTACGCTTAGTTCTATCTATCTTTCGTGGTGCGGGTACAAATCGTTTTTTAATGTCCTCATCTACCTCATCTGAGGCCGTCCTCTTGATCTTTTACCCATGAACGGACGCCACTGCTGTATGACACTATTTCTGTAGGGGCGCAATTACAGGTGTAGGGGCTTCTGTTATAAATTTACTTCGAGCCCTTTCTTGATTAAAATTTTGTTTAATAAAGTCATCGTTTTCAAAGTTAAAAAATCAGTTCGAAAAATCATTCTACTATTTATAACTTCTTTTTTACGTTTTGCTGCATTTGATAAATGTTTTTATTTATTTTCTTTACTTAATTTAAGTTTTTAGATATTAATTTAATAGTAAATGGTAAAGGTTAATGAATGCATAACTATAAATAGTCACTGTTTATAATTCCATATAAAAACCCAAATATAATTTAAGAAAAAAAAGAATGTAAAGCAACCATTATATTAGTCCATCTGACCCTACGTCTTAATGTGTTATGTCACACCCTCTGTAGTAAAAAAATAGAAAAAAAAGTATAGAAAAATGGGTCAATCAGTCGATATATAGTTATGGTAGATGAACGGTTAACCTTAAAAGGGCTCTCGGACCGGTTATCGGTTATGTTAAAGGGACCAAAGATGCATATGTGGAATTCAAATATTTGTTTATTGTGTGTTCTTTGAATGTGAAATTGTAACTAGGTCTATTATGTAGTTGTTGATTCTTACAGACAGGTAAAGTCAATATTATTATTGGCTAATGTGTAATTCATTATTGTTATTAGCAATTATGATTGCTATTGTAATGTGCGAACCGCAAAGCTAGCTGTCCACTTGGAATACTGAAAGTACGGTTAGGCTTGTCAGTCGGCCCTGACCTGGGTGACACTTTATACCAGCAAAATCCAAATATGGCAAAACGAACAGGTATTCCATTCAAAAATTGAAATTTTGTGACGTTTCCGGCGAAATCGGAAGTCGGCCATCTTAGATATGTACTATGTCGAAAAATCGGAATTTACGTCTACTATGTCCAAACCTAACTTCATCAAAATTGATTTATAATCAAAGAAGATATACTTATGTTTGACCCTACCTCCTGTGATATTCGGTATATAGGATGGTTAACATACAAAATTGATGTCATTAAATATAAGCAAAAAAAAAAACGAAAACTTGTCATTATCTTCTTTTTTTAACATCTCTGACACTATTTATTACAAGAGTCGGAAATCTGAAACTTACCATCTGAGGGTATGGTTACCTTAAAGAATTTAAGCTCACTATTTTTCGAGCAGTGATAGTTAACTTTTTTTCTTATGGACATCATATTGGATTTTTACTTAATCAGATAGTACAAAAAAATTACAAATGCAATGATGTATCACAAGCAGTATCACCTCCGATCAAATAAGTAATTTGCATTTAAAATAAATTTAAATAGTAGTCACTTATGAAAATTTGAGTTAATGTTGACAGAAAACAATAGTATTTAGTTATTTGTAATTAAATGTTGTGCTTGCAATTAAGTTATGGCTAGGTGCAAAATTTCTGACTTGTAATAGTCTCCAAAATATTAAAAAAGAAGATAATGACAAGTTTTATTGAAAGTGGTTTTGAGATGGCCTTGCAATATTGTACAACTGTTGTCTAATTTAACCGACTTCGTATCTCTTTTATGGTTTTCGAAATTCCATAGTGCCGTGCAACGAGATGTTAATCATCCTGTATGTCTAACTATTAGCGAAATTTATTCTTTAGTTACCTATGATTAGAGTTCCTGAATAAAAACTTTAACTGTTATTTTAGTTAGGACACGGATGTCAAAAGCTATCTCTTTCTAGGCCACAACTAAGCTGTCTGAAACAGTAATACTTTTTTCTCTTTTTACTGTGGCAAAACTCAGCAGCTGTCAGTTATAAATTTTAGGTTTTGCTTTATGTCATGCTTATTTTTGTGCATATAAGTTTTTAATGTGCACATTAACATTATTTACTGTTTATAGAGAACTAAATACTATATTTATCAATTTTATATCTAATAAAAATTAGTTTTTGAATGTGGTAGATGTATTAATTCCTTGAAATTTTTCCATTGTAATTAACCTGCTGACTTACTGCTTAGATTCGTAATGCATACATACATCGTTAAGTCTAAGGAATTAAATATATTATAAACATCGAATCCTTCTCCATGTGTACATACTCTGAAAATGGCTCAATCAGTGAGGCTTCTAATAAAGGCAGAAGTGTAAATAGGAATAATCAATAGTATTTCATTCTTTTTTATAAATACTATTTGAATTTCATCTTTTTATAAACAAACATTAGCTTGTTTACAAAAAAGATGAAATCCGAATAGTATTTTTAAAAATGATGAAATCAGAATATGCTTTGAAATTTTGTTGGACTTTGTATTGAAGCCTGTTCATTCACCTTACACCTTTGATATTTTGACATTTCATTGATACATCGGGCAATTTTTGTTCAATACTTTTGAAATATCTTTGGTCCATCCGGAGTTCAGGAATCAGACACAGTATATCTGTAGTGATATGCTGTAGTCTTGTAGATATAATCTTTTTTAATCTAAAACAAGACTAATATTATGAAAAATCATCACATAGGTCTAACGCCTGTAAAATCTACAATCTTCAAACAACTACTTTCATGTACCTTAGCACATTCTTGTCCCATTTCTGTAAATAAGTAATTAATTACATTCAAAATGACCAGTGGACTGCCCTGTGTTGTCGATTTGGGCTAGCAGCCCGTTTCTACACAAAATGCATGCACACAATTGCTTCCAGAAGTAAGCCTTGAAATTCATGTTCTCTGCTAAAAAGAGCTAAAAAAGAGCTTGTCGATCATAGGACGATTTGGAAGATTTTAAGAAATTTGAAAGTGAGGATTGCAGTTTTTAGAAGGTACATAGATGAACTGATTTTGGTTCGTAGTACTGGTTAAGTACTTCCTACTGCCGAGTAACCCTGATTTCTGCCCTGCGAAGCAACTTTGTCTCAGCGGTGTACCGCGACCCATCGTTTTCCAACTTGTGACAGCCGATGTTCATGCTGATGAAGGTGAAGGTGGTGGCTGTAGTATGTGATGGTAGTCGGCGACATAGAAGATTTCGACAATGTTATCCATTGATGACGGCGACCTGCACTTTTGTTTGTCGTCGTGATACCATCATGCTATAATATTGGAACCATGGAACATCATAACAAAACGGATTCTTTTCCGAAGTGCACCTCTATCCCTGCGGCTAGGTACCATTTTTTACTTACAGAAGCAGAAAATGTAACAGAATCTTCGTATTATAAGTAGTATACCCACAGCTTTTCACAAATTCTTAAAAGTGAGGAATTTTATTAAAACAATTATTACACCTTGTTCACAAAATGTTAGTATTTAACTACTATAAAAGAGGTTGTTTTGTTATACCTGTATAACACATGTTAAGTACTACTTGCCAGACAATTATTACACGGATTTAATTGCCGTGACAAGCATTTATAACCTAACATCGTGCTCATTTAACAACACTAAAAACAGTTATCAAATATGTATATACGTTTATGCACTGTTAGTTAAGATAATAATAATTACACACATATACCTACATATAGTATAATATGTATAATAGAGTATTATTTATTTTAATACCATTATTAAAATTACGTATACTGGAAAATCTACCTAAAACAGAAACCATTACAAATTTACTATCTTATTTAATTAGTCTTTTGGATATTTTTGTAGAAAATGTTTTATTCAAACAGCATGCCTGAAAGTAATATAAATTTTGTAATAGCTTTTTGATGTGAATTCCTTAACATAAAACAGAAATTATATAGAATTATGGAATGTGCTTGTTTGTATATATTGTTACATAGTAAATATAATAATAATAATATGCTGAATAATTTTTTATAATTATCTTATTACTATATAACGTTATTATTTCTCTCGTGGACAGTGTTGTTTCGAAATCTATTGTCTGTGTATAGTTATCATAACATTATCCTAAATATAAAGAGCTAAATACAAAAGTATACAGTTGCGGCCGAAAAATCTTCAACGGTCTATTGCGACTGCGTAATTTCGACTTTTAAATTCTCATAAGAGACGTCACTTTTATTCATTTGATATGTCATAAATAGCATACAAGCTTCATACGATGTGAATATCAGAAAAATGTGCTCGATAAATTACCGTTGATAACTTTTCGGCCGCAACTGTACTTACTTAGCCATACATTTTTGAAGACAGAGTCCGCATTAGAGCTCTACATATATTCGGTCAGGCCGCGGGTTCCTATGTAAAATCTACGGGTGGGGCCGAAAGAAAACACTAGTCGGCTAAAATTCTAAACTTTAAAGTCTAGAAATAATACAGGCCTGCCCGGTCCCGCAATTGTCGTACCAAGCTTTACGATTTTGTATAAAAATTATACATAGCATATTATTGTTTTTCTTATTAATTTTGCAATAATGATCCGATTTCATGTCAAGAAATTTTACAGAAAATGACAATTACAGCGAATGTCTTTACTTCGAATGACAAACTGCAAAAGCCATCACTTCGAAAACAAGATGAGTCATTCGCAGTAAAGGGTTTTCACTGTAATTGATTCACTGTAAAAGCTTTTCGCTGTAATGGCTTTCGTAGTATAGCGCGTCGTAATAACGAAATATGGTACATTTTAAATGGGTTTTTTAAAGAAGTAGTTTCTAATTTCCAAATTGAAAATTGAAGACATTAGACAGTCGGTCGGTTCATGGTTATCGACGGAAAGTTCGCTGCTCAGGGGGTCGTATTCTCCAACTCATACGAACGAGAGTTGCTAAACATAAACTAAGCTCTGTGTTATTTAGAGTTAAGTCACGCATGTCAAATTTTCCTAGTAACATTTTATAAAATTTTAGAACTATTTATTAGAAGGTTGGTAATCATGGAAAATAAATTAAACTGTGTGTGTGTGTGTGTGTGAGAGAGTGAGAGAGAGAGAGAGAGAGAGAGAGAGAGAGAGAGAGAGAGAGAATGGATGGCATTAGACTAATAGCGTTTTCAATTAGAGCTCGGATTGCTCAATTGCAGATTGCTCTGCGGTTTCTCGTAAAACGGGTATGACGCCATTGCGCTTATGTAGATTGACCTTAGATTGATCAAAGAGTAATTCACAATATACACAACCGAATAAACCCATTTCGATCGCCGTATGTTTGTGTGACCATTATTATATAAATTATTATAACTAATAATAATAAAACATCCTGGCAATAGTTTTGAAACATGATCAGGAATTTATTTATTAAACGTGTATCGCAAATGAGCAAAAATGATTAATAAAATATTGTATTGCGTACCTATTATTATAGCAAACCTACCGATTCATCAGAAAATACATTTATCGTCTCTAGAAAATTTATAACTGACAGCTGCTGAATTGTGTTACTAAAGTAAAAAGTAATATAATAGTAAGTATTAGTAACATCTTTGTTTCAGAAAGCTGAATTCTGACCTAGAAAGAGATTTTGACATCGGTATCCTAACTCTAAAATAACACAGTTACAGTTTTCATTCAGGAACTCTAATCCGAACAAGTTTCATCATTTGATTGGTTAAGTTGCGTCTTATAATACGTAAAAATAATTTATTAATATATTCGTATTTGTTCGAGTATAATACGGGCCCAGGTCAATCTACAGCAACTGACAGGCCGGTTCGATTAAGGTCATACAGAGTTGTCAGTAGGCGTTTCTAATTTCGACGTCTTAACGACGTTTACAATTTTTGAATATTTCTGGCTTTTACGGCAAGATAAAACTTTCGCAGTAGCATAATACTACATAGTACATATTGTTATCTTATTTGACATACAAAATAAGGAATTTACCCACTCAATAATTTTAAGTAAGTTTATATATGAAATTTCATAACGAGACGTTAGATGGGTTATATAACCTCAATTTCTAAATTATAATTTTAAGAAATCTATCTTTTGAAGGCGCTAGAAAATGATTAATTATAATTAACATGCACACTAGTACACAATAATCTGATAAAGGCTATTTGTAAAACTGATTTTCCCCAGAATTTGGTTAATTTTCCTCGTTTATTAACGATCGATGGGCGATGATTTAATATTGCATTTAAATAGTGTTTAGGTCAAAGTTAATGTAAGAGTCAACCTAAAACAAACAAAATGTGTTGTAATAGGGAGGTATCTAGGTATTTACTACCTTACCTGAGCCTTTGATACGAAAAAAAATGTGTTTCCATGTTAACCAGATTATTCATTTGCTTAAGCTTCTTCTATTTTAAAATTTTGCAGCTTTTGGTTAAATAATTTAGGTTGAGGATTGTAAAGATATTTCGTTAACACAGAATTGAAACTATCTTAAATGTAGGAGTCGTTTTTTATATTATTAGTTAAACAACATAATTACATTTAAATACTGTAATTGGTTCGACTTCTCATATTGTTGATGTCTGAAATTACGTAAATAATGTTTGTTAGCATGTAATGTAAATAAAATAATAAGTAGTTGTATTAAAAGTAGGTTCCATCAACATTGAATGCAGACCTTATTTTGTAATGAAGACCTAGTTGTAATTTATCATTAGACAGGGAATTTGATTATCTATAACTTTATCTTATTAGTTTTAGGATTAATTAAAATTTATAAACAATAATTTGATTGTTATAAATCAAATAAGTAAGAATAGTAATTAGATAAGAATAAGAAGATTAATATTAAAAAGAATTTTGGTATCTAAGTATAATTTTTTTATATTTCTTTATTTTGTTCTTTGTTAAATTTATTAAATGAATTTGTGTTGCATTGATAAAAAACTACTTTATATTTGTTGTATATACCTGTGTTCCTAGATTTATATAATTATTTAGTAACCGATTGGAGCGATCCGCCTGAGAGTCTCAATTGTTGTGAAAAGTCTAACTCTCCACAGAGTTAGACTTTCAACAACAATTTTATTAAGCCGGAGCAATTATTTTAAATTTAAGGTAAGAAACTAGCGAATTGTCTTTATAGTACCCGTATTACGATCTTGTCTATATAAAATATTATAACAATAATGGGCCGTATGCAAAAAGTGAAGTAAACGCCTTTACTTTTATTAATAAAAGGGAAAAGATATAATTTTTAATTAGCAAGCGTGAGATCGACTTATAGTAGAAGCATTTGCTACATTATATGCATACGGCCAAATATGTTTAATAGATAATTTATTAAATGTATTTTAAATATTAAATGTTAAATATGAATTAAATATTAAATAATAAATATAAATAATAATTATTAAGTCTTTATTTTACAACAAATAATTTATATTTGGATCCTTATATTCTATGCATATTTCGTATTTAGACAAATACATAGAAATTCAGCATATACCGAGTCTGAATCTCGTAGTACGTACATATAAAGGCTGCAGCGAACGAAGTGGGCTGTTGAGGTGACAAGTCGTCCGGGCTGCGCTGGTTGTATGTACGCACTGAAGTACATTGGAAAATGGATGCCGCGTTTGCTGCTACAGTGACAAAAACCGGGTTCGTGCAAAACGACAATGGAGTTGGAAAAGTTTAAGAGCAAAGAGAATGCATTTTTTGTCGATCCCACAAACACACATATACATCACCATAGACGAAACATGGATCCACTACTCCACAAATTTCAGTAAAAACAATGGATAGAAGCTAGAGGAAGTGCACCAAAGAAAGCAAAGACAGTTACCATCAGCAGGTTACGGCTACTGTTTTCTGGTATGCGCACAGTATAATCTTTATTGACTATCATGAAACAGGAAAAACAATTACTGGAGGGTATTACGCAGCGTTATTGAACCGACTGACAATGAAATTAAGGAAAAACACGAGAAAACGTGGAAAAACATTTGAGTAAGAAAAAAGGTGCTGCTTCATCCCGACAATGCACCTGTACATCCATCGGCTCTTGCAAAGGTAAGCTGATCGAATTGCACCCCATCCACCATACTCTTAGGATCTGATCCCCTGCGATTCTTTCATGTTTATAAATAAAAATGGCTTGCTGGGAAAAAAATTCAGTCAAATTCAAGGTAATAGTCGAAACAAACGCCTATTTTGCAGAGTTTGAAAAATTCTACTACACTGAAGGCATAAAAAAGGAATTTTGTTGGAATAAGTGTATCGAGCTAAAAAGAGATTATGTTGAAAAATAAATCCTCCTTGTTTCAAAAAATGTATTCCTTGTTTCGTTTATCACTTTCTTCTCACCTTGCCCTCGTACATACAAGACCGTATGATTTTATTTATGATGAAGTTATATTAAGTGACTCTGAGGACACGTACTATTGCAGAAGAAAAGCAGCTCGTATTCGTCGTTAGGTTTATTTATAGATCTTGTATCTTTGTTCAAAGTCTACTCCATTTCAGTTTAAATAAACGCTTTAACGATTTAGAATAATTGAAATTTAGAATAATATAATTAGAGCAAGTAAAATTATTTACATTCGATGGAGTCTAACTTTACATTTGAATGAAAAAGAAAGTGGGAGTATTAACAAACCTTCATTAGATAATCTAAAATTGAGTAGCGCACACCAAAAGTGTTTGAAGAGGATGATGTTTGAAAAGAAGATATTGCTAAAGGACGCGACAGAAAACCTTTTGTCAGGTGGATTGTAAACCGTTGAATGTAATAATGTCAACTGTTATTAGTGTAACCATATAAACAGAAGTAAAAGACTATAATAAAAGTTTTAAGGCTGCAGCCATTGTGGAATCGCATAGCCAAACTACCAGTTATAGCTCGATTCCTAGCCCGCGAACATGAAGAATGAAAGTCAATGATTTTTAGAAACTAAAAGTGGATGTGATATTAAAAACAAAGTCTGGGTGATGCAGAGATCAATACAGTTTTACACTCTATTAATTAATTCGTAAAATCAATTTCAAGAGCAGAATTTCTTTATTAAATTTTAATCAATGACAAACTTTTTTACAATTTTTGTTATGACAACTCATGGACTTGATATATTTTATAACTATTTTAGAATAGGAAAACTCATTCTCAAAATAGGAAACGGGAGGGAAAATCAATCTATTCTAGGTTCTTTTACTAACATTCTTCAGCCATCTACAAATAGAAAAAGTGGTTTGGTTTTTTAATAAAGTACCATATAAATCACAGAACTGGGAATATTCAGTCTTAATAACTTTGGTAACGCAAAGAATAACAGAGAACATATGAATTAAACACAGAAATCAAAATCATTAAAATTTAAATAGTTCGAGTTAAATAGTCATTAAATTGGCCATAAGTTTCGTAAACACAGTGGCGCTTCATGTCCAGAGCATACAGTACACAAGTTTCGTAATCGAAATAAATTTCAGAATGCTTAAAATACCTTTGATAAAATTATCAAAAGCTAACTAATTAAACACTTCTCCCATCTGTCCATTCTGTTAAATTATATCTTAAAATTTCCAAAATTTTGATGGGAAATAGAGCACACAACCGCTAATACTGAAGCGTGTAAAGGAAATTCTGTGAATGATAATTATGATTTATATTGTGAGGGGTTTGTTATAATAAATCGTTAGCCTCATTAAAACTAAATAATCCGTAATTTTAAACAACATTAACATACTAACGCTGTAATTTGTAAATGTGCACATACATACCAGGTTTTAAATGGCTCAAGCATATTTTGCGGCACCTGTCTCTCGGATCCTGTGCGTAGAAAGATTTATGATTTGTGAGTTTGCGTTAAAAAGTGTACTTTAAATTAGTTCTCGGTGTATAAAAATTCCATCTGCGCAATTTTATACCAAAACTGGTAAAATTCCACACATTAGCCTTCTATCCAGTAAGGCAAGAGGGTAATTAACAGTGCATTCTTTAAAAAATTGTGTGGCTAATAAGTGGATTTTTTTAAACCTTATTATAGTTTTTCAATCCATATTTGGGTGGGTGATTTACAAAACATTTAAATTAATAAAAGCAGGTGATCTAAATTAAAAAGTTCCATTGCATTTACAGAGATATAATAGTTTTTCTAGAACTCATTAAGTCATTTCAAATTCATTTAGGTATGTTATAATTGAATGATGGCCTATCGAAAGGGCTAATGTCAATGAAAACCACTTTTAAAGAAAAACGTAGAAATAGATTCTTGCGATACGCTGATCTGTGCAATATTAACCGATTAGGACAAAGAGTAACAGAAAAAGGACTGAAGTACTTCCTGTATATTCTAATACAGAAAGTCGCCTGCAGAAAACCTTCTCGGAAGGGGGGGGGGGGGCAAATTAAAAAGTTGTGTACGTTATTGTATATAAGTTTAAGAAACGATATGTCAAAAATATTATTCGCTATTTTGCTTCGGTATTTCTGCACTAAATTTAGAGGTTAAAAACATAGATTTTTACTGTGCTCGTAGAAGAGACATTTTATACAAGATGTTATAGACGGCAAATATTCTTAATTTTTTTTACATTGCCAAAATTGACAGATTTAACCCTTCCCTGCATAATCTTCATTACTTCAGTTATGTAAAAGTACTATATTGAATTTATTAGAAGATTAAAAAAAATAAATTGTTGGCTATCCAACCACTATGGTGGAGTCTCGTTGGGGTTAAACTGTTGGCAATGACTTGTGTCATTTAAATCCAGCGGCTAAACTCAGTACTGGGATTCTAGTAAATCTACAGCAATTGATACCTGAAAATGGGAGGTTGATGCGACTCCAATAACCTGACATGTTACGTGGTACCTCCTGGGAAACTCTATAGGAGTTCGGTAGAGGCGAACGAGGTGTCGTTGAAGGCACACAAGGCCTATCCGTTAAAATATTAGGTCAGCACCAGCCGACGACTTGGTTTATTTCGATGTGGCAGTGAAAAGCCCGCATTCTGGACTTATGCTACGGGGTCTCTCCAGGGTAGCTGTAGCGTAGGCATGTCACATAAAATGGCACGCAGCGCCTAGGTAGGTATACAGTGACGAAAAATAATTGTTAAGAAATCGGCAAAGCTCGTCACCATTATGACTAGAAATGTGCGTTCTATAATAGAGTGTGAAAGTTCGAAACTTGACTTTCTATTTTAAGTAATGGTCTTTAGTTCAGGTTATATTGAACGGACACTGTAACCATTCCTATTACTCCAAATAAACCTATACACTTGAAATAAGGTTAATTTGGGCCAATAATCTCTATGCAGAGGTCACAGGTCGCGTCGGAGTGATGAGCCCCAGTGATAGGCGATAAAATTATAAGTACTGAATAAGTTGCTAGTGCTTTAAATGACCCACGTTTTGCCGACTACAGATATGAACCATTGGAATTTATTGAACTGATCCACATGTAACCTTCCAACTAAGCGAAAAAATTTCCAATATTTTTTTATATTAACAATAAGAAGTATAAATCTTAACAGGTGCTCATACAGACTCAAACCTATTGTATTGATGAAGAAATAAAGTATTCATGAAACAAAAATAAAATCCAAGTATTCATGAAGTTTATTTTCTTTGTTTGTAAAAATTCTGGTAAATGTGGTTATATAGATTAAAGGAATTATACATATAATAATATAAATATATAAGGATATAAAGGAAGTATTTTAAGGTATTAAGGTCGGGGTTCTGTTCTTTTTAAAACATTTCCACATAAAATATAATTCACATTATTAAATAATTTGCGTCATGCGTGGTCTCTAGCCTTTAAAATTAAAAACGAAAGAAGAAAGAATTATTCACTTATCAAAACAAATAATATACACTTAATCTCATTTTATAAACAGTTACATATCAGCTTGTGATAGGGATATTTATTGAATATTTAAATATATTTTGTTTAGAATTACAGAATTTAATTATTACTGAAACTGCAACTTATTTCACAAATCAATGTAATTGTATTTATAAGAATAAATCTTTAGTCACGAACAGAAGCGTGATTTTTTTCACCAAGTTTTTTTAAACAATTAAGCAAGCACTTTATCTCAGCAAAAATTGGCAAAAACTGACAAATAATTTAAGGATCTTTTAGCATCTCTTACAGCTCTCTCTCTCCCTTTTAATAACACCATATAACCCAATAGATCTCTTAATATCACCATAAAAAAGTAAGACAGAAATTTTGATCAAGCCTAAATCAAAAAAGGAAATCGTTTCTGAATTAGTTTATTCATTTTTCTTCAGGTTATCCGTCTTATCTGCCTACTAGACGCTGGTTATCCACTTTTGGCATTTTGGCATTTGGCCTCCACTGGCAAAAAATTTGCTAACTGCAGTTCTAAAAAGTATTATGGATGACAAGCCATATCAGTGTCTGAGATTTTCCAACCGCGAAATTAATCTTCTTCAGATCCTCGCTAAGATACAAGATGTTATATTTCTCAGGATATCTTCCCCGTGTTTTTATTAATTCTTCTCAGAACTTTATTATTTCTTATTCTGCCAGTCCAGTCTACCATGCATTTACAGTTCATATTTCAAAAAGAGTGGTGTATTTAGTCGATGCCATATTAAAGCAGCCGATTCGCCACTAGGCCAGTTTGTAGCCATCCTGTTCGTCGACATATCAGCTCGGTGCAGTGGATTTGTCCCCGATCCTCTCGTATCTGGAATAATTATATTAGAGTATCCTTACCTCAATTAAAATTAGCGGATATCCCGTTTAAAAGGTTAGAGTGCGATCTTCTCATGACTCCAAGGAGGGAATAGCGAACATACAGATTGGCAAAGACTTTCGTTGCCGTCTGAGTGAATAAAAAATTTTCGGTTTTAAAAATTATTTGAAAATACATTTCAGAAAATATTTTATTCAACAAACAAAAATGATACTCTAAAACTTTATTTCACTTTTGTTGATAGGTCACTTGTTTAATGTTATTAATCTTATTTCTTAATTAGTATTTTTGCATGTTTATTTGGAGCTAATTTTCTTAGACAAGCCTCTGATGCCCTTAGTAGGGTTAATTTAGATGTAGAGGACCACAGAACCCCAAATGCCATATTTAGTGGAAATCGTTCGAAAAATAACACGTTCAAACCTTTAAGTACTATTCAGGCACTGATTTAGGGTCAACCAATAAAAATTTCGAAAAACTAACAGCAGTCTCTTGAATAACAACTTTCAGCACAATTGAAGAACTTTATTTTTTGGTCAGATTTAGGACACCATTTTGTTTTTTATGTTTCCATCATTCGCCGATGTTCAAGAAGCTCCATGCCAAGCCCATGTCTATTTCAACTTTCTAAGTCACCGGAAAGTACGAAAAATCGCTCTAGTGCTGACAGGTAGACATACAGACAGATACGACATGGATTTTATATATTTACATAGATGATATGTAAACTGCAACAAATGTAAAACTATTGATTTGATGAGGCAAGCACATAATTATACCTTTATTTTTCAATAAAATAAAATAGGACTCTAAACTATCAATTTTGTTTTAACTTTTAAAACCCAAAATTCTGTACTTGACATATAGGCGGGAGCTAAAATTTAATGTATCCAAAATTAATTTAGAAACAGTTTTTAAGTTTTTACGGTTGGGTATAAGTAGGTATATAACAGCATCATTAATTTACTAATACTTAAATAAACATTGCAAGACTACAGATTTAAAACAATTTAAACGAGTATAATATTTAAATAACTTGAAACACGACGGCGATGAATACGCTGCTGGTCTGATGGCGAATCGAACGGCGAACTGACCTTGTAGGGAAATGGCGGCTGTAAACAGGCGACGGTAAACTGGCAGCGGCGAATTGGCGGCAAAGAACTGTTGCATCCCGTACTTAAAACGCTTCAATTTTACCCAATGCGCTCTGCAAGCCTCCAATGTTCTAAACCCATACATTAGTACAGAATAGCTATTTACGATATTAGGCCGGTAGCAAAGCATTTATGGCTGTGTTAGTATACCATGGTACGAACCCCTGAGGGCGAAGCACGTGAACTAACAAGGCCATAAATGTGGCTACTGGCCGTGTATTGAATACATTTTCTTGTATACTGAACAAGAACCGTTTCGAAACGGTAAACGGTAAAAACGAAACCTTTTTGGTACTTTCATTGGCAGTTGGGGAAAAAATAATACGTAAACATCTGAAAAAACTTTCTTTCCCTCACTCACGTAGATATTCTGCATTTTAAGCAGCTTCGCCTCTGGTTCGTCAGAATACATATATGTATGAGAAATCAAGAGAGCGATTGTGGTTCGCTTAGTTGCGTGCAAGACTACTGAGCAATAGACCCGGGTTCGAACCCCGGCCAATTCATCACCGAATTTGTAAGATTCGCTTTTCCCTCGAAAGGCAATGCCAATACAATGAAAACCACCGAAGTATACTTCGCCCAGGAAATTTCCCTGAATTTAATAAAAAAAATTCATGTATGTTAAATACATACTACGTACTTGGGGTGGTTCGGAGTTTATCTTAAGCTGTAGGTCCCCTATACTTGTGATCACTGGACACGCCCCACCGCTCTGTAACAGAGCACGACACTTGCAGAAGAATGAGAAATGACGAAAAGAATTATTTTTTTCACTTGTACAAATAACTATTGTTTATATTTCAATTGAGCTGGAGATGAGCCTATCCAATTTGTCAAACGTTATTCTCAGAAGGAGGAAGTAGAACATCCGGGTAGGTATTTTTAAGAATCTCTGAATTCTGTCACTCACATGAAAGCAATGAATCTGACTTCTTGAAGGTTATCTATTCAAGAGTCATTGCCATTAAAGGACTAAAACTCGATGCTCAGAAAGTGATATTGCATTCGATGTAAAATGGTTTAAGCTTTATCATATTAAGCGTTAAATTTGATTTATGATATGGTGTATGTCTGTGTACTGTATATGATACAGTATTTTGCTAATGCTTCGTGCAAATTAAAATTCTGGAAAATACTAAGTTAACTTTATCTTAAATCAAAACTTACCCAGGTAGCAAAGGAACGTGAAAATGACGTGGAAATTGGTGACTGAGTGACGTAAATGCCGTCGTTGGATGACGTAAACATGACGTAGTAATGACTTCCTTCTGTCTCAGACTAATGACGTCATATGTTACACGTTCATTTCACGTTTCACAAACACGTTTATTGGACGATTTTTTCAAGTGTTATTTGGTACTCCATCCCCCAGATTTCTAGAAACACATGAAACTACTATATTGAATAAATATACGAGGTCTGGCTATTAAATATCGAGACTGCTTATGAAAAAGAGTTTTATTTTAGAAATTATTCTACAATCGAATGCTCCCCCTTCAATGTACTCCCCTCCCCTCGCCCACACCGTTCCATTCGTTTTTTCCATTGGTCAAAGCAATGCTGGAAGTCTTCTTTTGTAGAGCATTTAGGAGCTCCGCCGATTTTCGCTTCACCACTTCGATCGACTCGAACCGGGTGCCTTTTAAGGCAGACTTGATTTTCGGAAACAGGAAAAAATCACAGGGAGCTAAATCAGGCGCGAACGGCGCGTGTTCGAGCACTGGAGTGCCTCTAGCGGCTAAATAACGCTTCACAGACAGCGCGTTACGGGCAGGTGCGTTGTCCTGGTGCAAGATCCACGACTTGTTTTTCCACAACTTTGGCCGTTTCTTACGAACTCGCTCTCGCATTGTTGCCAAAACCTTTAAATAGTAAGTTTGGTTTACAGTTTGACCCTGTGGCACCAATTCAGTCATTACGATGCCGTTGATGTCGAAAAAAACGATTAGCATGGCTTTAAATTTTGATTTCGGCATCCTTTGCTTTTTTCATTCTTGGCGATGCAGGAGTTTTCCAGTGCATGGATTGCCGCTTAGTTTCAACACCGTATTGGAATATCCATGTTTCATCGCAAGTGATGATGTTTGCCATCAATTCAGGCTCTTCATCTAACCTCTCAAGAAAATCTGAGCAGATCTGTTGACGGACGAGCTTTTGTTCAGGGGTCAAATTTTTTGGGACCAACTTCGCACAACGTTTCTTCATGTTCAACTCGTCATGTAAAATTTTTCTGACAGTTTCTTTATCAGCGTTTACAGTCTCAGCAATCATCCGAATGCTCATATGACGATCTCCGCGCACAATTTTATTGATTTTGGTCACTGTTTGCGGAGTTGAAACAAAGACAGGTCGACCTGGACGTTTGTTATCTTCGGTGCTTTCTCGGCCTTCAGAAAACCGTTTATACCATTCGAAAACACACGCACGAGATAGAGAATTCTCACCATAGGCCTCTTTCAACAACTTATAGCACACAGTCGGAGTTTTTTTTTTAATTTCACATTGATCCGTCGCTCATGTTTTTCGGCACACATTTTTATCGGCACGAGAAAAAAAACACGTTCGTTTCTAACCTCTACAGAAAAAATACTACTACAGCGACAAAAACGTGTTTTCGTACTGGCATAGTAGACACTTCCAGCTATCCAACGCTGCATTCGTTTCCCCCCCTATCCCTCTAGGACGTCTTCTGTGCGCGTAGTCTCGTTATTTAATAGCCAGACCTCGTACATATATTGAAAAGTTATAATACTAAAAACCAGTTGAGAATTAGCAGAGTTAGCATTGCCATGACGAACAAAAACAACTGTATACTTAATAAACTAATTTATTTTTGAAAACTAATGTTGACCTAACACATTAGTTGTCATAAAAACTAAAATTCTAAGTCCTAAGACTTTTTGTAAAAAAAAAGTTGCTAAAAATGTTTATTTTTTCGTAAATTTTTAAAAAATTTTCAAAAATTTACCAAAATCTTCGGTGGTCATTTTGACCACTTTCCCGAAGAGATTCAAAAGAATGTTTCAACCAAAAGTTTCTTAGAATTTGATGTACTATAAGATTCCAAAAAGAAAAATTCAAAAAAGTCAACATGGAAAAAGGCGACAGACCGACAGACCGATAGACAGACTTCACGAATTCAGAGACGTACTTTTTGTTCGTCGAAAATATTAAAAAATACAAACAAAAATTTGTTCATTAAAATTAAAAATAACATATTTAGTTCGCAGTCTAGTTTAATTAACCAGCCTCATTATTTCTAATGAATGACATTTGAAGTTGAAGAATGTTTCCTTTGAGATCTTACAAAAATCTTCAAAGATAAATCAAGCGCTATGAATAATTTATCAATTATTAAAAATGTACTAAAAATAATACTATTTGTACGAAAATAATATACCTAGATAAATGTTTGTCTTTGCTGCAATAACACGCTTTAAACACAATGAACCTTTGCAATAGCCTTACTGAAACATATACTATTATGGAAATTATAACAGAAACTGAAAAAATATCTTCGAAAACCCAAAAAAGACGACAATATCACGTGATATGTGGGACATAATTTTAATGTCATTTACTGGACGTCAGTATGTCGTCGATTTTTGATAAACTGACGTCTTATGACGAGTTATTATCAGATGTTGACGTCATTATGACGTACCTTTGCTACCTGGGTATCTTAAAAGCACCTACACGATGTGTGTCGTAATATACCCATGTTTGTATAGATCTAAGGAGGTCACAGACAGAGAGAAAATCGAAAACATGATGTAAGGGTCCCGCTACTTAATCAACTATATTAACTGAAACTATGATAAGAAATTTCACATAACAAATATGATAAAATTGATACTAATTAAAGTACACATTTCGTGCAGTTTAGTAGTACTATTAGCTAGTAGTATTTAGTTTTACTAGTGTTTACAATTGGAGTTTTTGAGGCTACTGAACCGATAAGTTAGCTTAAATAAAAGAATTGGCATTACTGAGATTCTATCTCAGTGTTTTTTTAATAAACTGCATTTCTACAAAAATTATCTCTTACATAAAAATGTAATTGGGACGCAGCAATAAATATTGATGGCGTTGTACAGTAACAAAGTTAAACAAAATGACGTCGATATGCGGTAGGTGATCGTGTATGCAACAAATGAGATGCACGCTTTAGTTGTAAGATAACCGTCAAACCTTCTACTTGACAATTATGCTACCACATAATTGGACATAATAAAAGTCCGCTAGAATGCTGGCCAATCTTTGACGAGTCCCAATAAATTATCTTATCCATGTTAGTTTAATCTGCTACTACGCCACCTTATCACTTAAAGTAACTTAATAGTCTAGCAGCGTCTATTCCAGTGATTCCAGTGAAGACGTATATCAATGTGCCATTTATGACTAGAACACACATGTAATGAAATTGTGTCAGAATGTTAGAACCAGATTAAATTCAATATAATTCGCAGACGAAGCTGAGGTTGGAAATTAACAACAATTTATTATTTTATAAGATGAAAAAATATAACAAATTGTTTAGAAAACGACGTGTCACTGTTACGTTAATTAGTCTCAAACACATTTTAAAACAAACAAATAATCTATTTTCTATCAGCAATTTATATTTTTTTTCTAAAACTGTGTGCAAGAAATTATTTCCGTAATAATTTACAAACAGAAATGACGCGATTCAACGGTACCGAAAATACTCGGACCTTTTACCGAAGCAACCGAATTTGCAGTCACCCGTTAAGCAATTTTAACTTTGCGTAGAATCAAACTAAATACAATTATTTCCGTCTATGAAATAGTTCTAACTAATATAAGTTAAAGTAATAAACTTTTCTTTAATTCAGTATTATTCCCAGATATACAGTGTTTAATAAGTAACGCTTAATTAACACTAAAAGGAATAAATAATCAAATTTATCTGAGCACCGAGCATCTAATAACGCGAGCTTACGATGCCAACCGCATCACCACAGTGCACCATCCGCTAACGAAAATGCTAAGTGCTGTAAGCAAACGGAGTCGCTGCTTATATGCAAGTATATGTAGTTAGTAGTAGTATATTTGAATCTGCATTACCGTTCTGTGCAAGTTTAATGACCGTAAAGTAGTAGGTACACTATTTTAGTATTATTTTGCACGAAATTGGCAGTTTTAGGTTAATTAAATATACAAATTTAATAAATAAATGATAATTAATTAAATAATAAATGAAATAAATAAATAATAACCATAATCTTATCTTATATAATCTAAATAGTTTGGTAACATTACTTTTTATGTTCAAATAATTTCTAAAGGCGCAATTCCACTGGTTGAACAATGGACGGCATGTAACATGCCACTTGTCGTCTAGCGTTGCTGACGCATGTACGGGCAAAGACGATCAACGTATGGCATGCGGCAAAGACGCATGTTTTATGTTGTAACGTTACGTTTTTGTCGGTTTTCAAATGATGCAATTTAGTATGCATATTTAACAAAAAACTCTAAATGCGGTCCTGCGTATTCATATATTTTCTTTCAATATAAAATCATCGTTGGTATACTGCATAAAATAAACCCCATAAAACACTAAAGGTCATCTTAAAGAAATATCCCAGACTGATGAAATTGATTTGAAATAAGAATTTACAGACTTCGTTTGAGATAAAGGTATTATTTTTACACGTGTTAACATCTACCATTTCATTGTTCGTGAAAAGAAAAGAATATTTTCGAATAGACTAGCCTTTTAAAATACAAATTGTCAGCTATTTTCGTCGATGTGAAAGAGTATTTGCAAATATTTCCATCTAAACCAGCTAAGTTTCTACGGAAACCATACTAATAAAACCTATTTGGTTTAAATGTATGATTTCCCTTGTACGTGCTTGTCAACTAATTTTAGACAAACAAGTTTTCGCTTATCAAAAGTCTGTTTTTTGTATATGGTGCAGATTTCAGCCACGTGTAAAATCCCGAACTTCCGAGCGCTCGTTGTGTAAAAATAATCAATATTCGTTGGCTTAATCAAGCCGCGCTGTTTTCTCGTTAGCCTATTTGAAAGCACCCCTCTTAAAATCCCGCCTACCGTCAAAATATCTTTAGTTTTTACAGTCAGGATTTAATAAAGCAAGAAGAACATACACACAGGGCGAAACGCCTTTTCACGTATTGGGCCGGGGTCTCGGACCCCGCGCCATGAATTAGTATTTTTAAGTCAATTGCCGAGGGCATTTTCAGAATAATTTTACGGCGCTTTAGTTAATGTTAACGTATAGTAAATATAGTGATAGTGGTGAATTAATTTTACCGAAATCTAAAGTTTAATACCGTACAGTTTCCCAATAAAAATAATAGAGTGTAATCAGTGTTTTGGTGGTTGCAATTTAGTTTTGTAAAGTATCTCGTTAAGGGATACAGCTATAATATGAATGACTATCGTCGCCTAGTTGAATTTTTAATGGATTAAGTTTTTATAAAATCTTGTCCGGATATAATTTGAAATCGGATAACGTTAAAACTTAAATCGTACGTTTTAGTGGATGTGACTGTTACTTAAGGCAGTCTTTTTTTCCTACAAAATTATTCAAATAAGTAATTTTTATTCAAGTTATTTGGCTGTATCGGTTATTTGAAAGAGGGGAATATTACTAATGAATACCTCTTTGTGGCACAGTATTGTGAAGTTTAATTTTCGCAGCTTTGGGTTATTAGTGATTGTAGAATTTTACGAAGTTCTCCAGTTTTTATAGTTTAGTGACAACTGTTTATACCTGTGTTAGTAAAAGGCAATATAGTGTAAGTTTGTTTTGATTTAGTTTTGTGAATTAAACAATTTGAACAAGATATTGCGAATTGTCGACTCTTTGAATTTTGTGAACATTGTGTAAGTAGTATATTCTTTATGTACCAATTATTGTTGATATTGTTGTTGTATGAAAACGTTCCCATTTGATAAGAATTCTTATGCAGGGTACTGTGACTTTACTTAATGATTTTTGACTAGTTGTTATTTTTTCAACTTTTTAGTTTATGAATAAACACAATTTTAAAACTTAATCAGACTGAATAATATTGACCCATATAATTATGAAAGTCTTTATTTATATTTTATCCAACCTAACTTTGACATTACCGAATGTGACTAACAAGTTGAATTAAATTTATTAGATTTATAGACTCCAGTTTCTGGTTAATGGTGCCAGATTATTATTCTAATTACCATCATTACCAAACTTTCATAATCAGATGGCGCCCAATTATATGCATTTTATTGTGACTTAAAAAACCTTTATCCATTATTTAACAATTTGAAGCTATTGGAAACAATACCTACAACCTGAAATTTAAATTTGTAAATATAAGATCTCAAGCTGGGGCAATTTTGAGCATTACCGTAACTTAAGTATAATATTTTGAAGATTTTAAATGTAAATTTAGTCCGGAAAAATAACCTGTGTTTCAATGTCGCTTCATGTTGCTTCGGTTGAAAGACTATGTATGGCATGCATGATTGCCACATGTTGCATCAGTGGAATTGCGCTTTAAGGGAAGCATTGCTTCCATTGCTTTCATAGACTGTACGCCACTGATTCAACTACACCAATCAAATGTCCATGTCAGCAAAGCCGCTATTAAACGATGCAATAACAGCTTTAAGAGATATTTACCTAAACAGTAAACTGCTTTAAACAATATGTAGAATTTCGAAATCTTATAAAAAGGAAAAAATATAAATCTACTCCGATTATTCAATTTTTCAAGTTAAAACTTAATTGAAATTGATTTATTTAATTATATTATTAAAAAAGGAAAATTGTACAAATAAAGCTTGCTTTATGCTTCCTTAAACTGACGTAGATTGCATTTATAATATAGAATGTGGAATTTCGGCATCGTTGGAAATGGGCATGGTCCTGACTTTAAAAGTAATATGAAAACATAAAAATTCGAATAAAGGACAAGTTAACTAAAAACTGGATCCAGTGAGTATTCAATTCGTATACAATAAGCAAAAAAGTTTCATTTTTACTGAACCACGCCGTAATTATTACTGAAGATTGTTGAATGAATTTTTTCGTTTTATTTTACTTCTATTTTTAAAGTTGCCACATCTAATAATGAGAATAGGTGGAAAATAAATAATGTACAAAAGAAAAGGAAAAGTATTATCTTTCTTGAAATTCAATAAATTAATTTTCTACAATTTAATCATAATCCGCGGTATATGTGACACTAACACAATAGAAAGTACGTAATAACAACCACTTTATCATTTATAATTTACCTTAATTTCCTTTTAATCGCCTATATCAACTCGCGTTATAAACAAGCTCGTACAAAATATGTTATTCAGCAAGAATCGAAACCCATGAAGAACATAATAACAGAAAGCTATTTATTAAGTGTCCAATTGCGTCCAACTACCATCAAATTATAACGTTTTATTTACACCTATTAACCAAAATGATCATAACCAGGACAAAATGCGAGTTGTGCACGAAGTTCACGCGTTTTACACACAAATTAATAGTGTGTGTTTAGGCAAATTACCAAAAGTCACTTAAAGTACCATCACGCTCGTTGGTAATTCAAGGCTTGCTCATTACAGTCAGTAAAAGCTCTGTTAAGTTGCCGACAGGTAAATCGAGGCGTACTCCAAGCAATTTACTTGCCCAGATAACGTAGATCGCAGAAAGCGCGACTAATAATGTGCTTCGGCGAGATTAGCTGAGTTGAAATTGCATTAGAGAACTGTCTACGTAAATGTGCATTTCATTTGACAGCCTGGTGTTGAACATAGTTACACTTTAACATTTAGTAGAAATTAAATTCTATCTATCTTATGAAAACTATCTAAAATTAAACAAAAAAGTTACTGCAACAACGCTGAGAGTATGCATATCTAATTAGAATATGAGAAAAATTGTTAATCAGTTTCCTTTGACATTTATCATATCTGGTAGGTATACCCATATATAAAGAAATGTCTAATTATTGCTTCGTACTTTTCAACTTTACTGTAATCGTTCCGTCTTAGAATGGGTCCTAAGTCTAAATCGCTTAAGCCATTTAATGATGCTTACGATATCTTTTACCTTATATTTCTTACAGGATGTCGTGTTTAATTGTCACACACATTTTCTTATGCTTCCTGGGTGCAGTTCTTCTATTGCAATTCCTAATCTTTCCTTCCACATCCCATCCAAATATTGACATGGGACAACTCTGTTTTTTATTTAAGATTATTTAATATCATCGGCCTATATTTATTTCTTTTTATTCTTGTTTTTGATTCATTACATAAACTAGAGATTCGAGCTCTTCTCGAGTTTCCTGAAAAGTTGTACCTTTGTTTGAGTATGGTATAAACGCGTGGAATCTTAAAAACTACAAAAGGTTAACTTTCCTCTGGTAAATAATTTTTGTTATATTGCTATTTAGTAACTGTTCTTCTTAAAAAAGAAAACGTAAGTCATACATAAGGGCGCGCTGGAAATCTCAGCATTTTTAGTCATCGCTACGTACCAGCAACTATCGGTGGAACTATTAAATTTTTGCCACTAAATTGCTACGGTTTTATTACGTGCCTGGAACCAAAATGAGGAACCATTTTTGGGTAGCAGACACGTTGCAGTAACCTCTCTGGAACTTGTCCAGCTACGTTAAGGCTACGTAGCGGGAACGTGGCAGCGTAGTAATTGCTACTTTCGTGGAACTTCTTTTCTCTTTGACACATCGTGTCACGTGGTTCTCTCTTACTCTTGCAACTTAACAAATATACTATCATTTTCTATACTAATGCTGCGATCATGTCACAAAATGCATTACTATATTTTATTAGTAATACGTAGTTAATAATACAAAGCGCGATGAAATGTTTGATTATTTTGTCGTTCCAGTCTACCAAAATTATAAACCATTGCCACTTTCTGTTAAATGTGATAATGATAGATCGAAAAATAACAACGCGCTTCTGTAAATATATTTTTTAATAAAAAATGTCTAATAAAATATGACAAATATATGTTACTTATAAGTTGATACACATGATAGAAACCATTTTTATATTATTCCTGTTAAGTTCCTTTATGTGTTTAAATAAAAGAAACTCAATTATTATTATTATTAATTAACTTAATATTGAGTGTGCAGGGAAATACACTGTACAAGACGTGTATTCACCAAACCGACTCAAGTGGTACTGACGGACGGGCCAGGATTGGTTAGTTGCACACTTATATCACTACAAATAAATGTTGCCAACTTAAAGCTACATACATAACAATTCCTAAGGCACAATTTGGCACCAATTTGTTATTTTATCGATGGTTATATAGTAAAACATCTATTAAGAATCAACTGAACTGAACAAGAATAACCAATTGCAAATTGATTAATGGCCTCCAACATTTTATAAGTAAATATAGAGATGGAGTAGTTTTTGAAAAATTACTTTAAAGTAATTCTCCTAAGTAGCAGAAACGTTAGTTTTACTTTCAATACTGCTACAAGATTCAGTTACTTTAAAGGATTAAGCAATGGTGTCAGACAGATGACAGGAACTTTCAGTACTACTATAAAGTTTTAAAAACTGTAATGTAGCTTCGGGCAAGTTATTTCTACAATCATAATGCCACTTTGAAGTTACAACGATTTTAAAGTAATTATACTAAGTGGCAATACTGTTCCACATACTTTAAAAGTTACTCATGAGTAATGGAACTACATAGTTCCAATAAATAGTATACTATAAAATATTTCGAACTGAAGTAATTAAACCTGTAAAGTCATAAATTTAGTTGTAGTTACGTAACAACTACTCAATCATAGTTTCGATCTCAGTTACTGCTACTTACATGCTGCTTGGTTTATACGAGACTGAGATCATGGTTTCATTAATACGTCAGGTTCTACATTACTACCAAAAAAGTTTTACTTGCATACAGAGTGTAACAAAAGTATCAAATAATGGTTGGTACTTTTTAATTTGAGGAGTTATAAATAAATGTTAAAAAGGAAAATATGTTCTAAATCATTACAGCTATGGGGGGCCCCATTGCAAGGTTTTTAGTTATATTAGTTACATCCCGTATATTTATTTTTTATTTATTAAAGATTCTATATGTATCTCCGTTTTTGTAAACGATAATATAGGAAAGTCAGTAGTATGTTATCATTTTCATCCACATTTGTACCCTTGAAAATGTAAGTAAAATTTTAGTAGTAATCAAAAGAATTTATTTTATGTCAAAAATATATTAAACTTTATGAAGAAAACCAAAAACTAATCAGAAAAATACTTGGTAATAAAGCTATAAGGAAAAGCTTGAAGCTATACGCCGATTGGTCTAACGGTAAACGTATCAGATTCGTTATCGGAAATCACGGATTTAAATCCCATCCTTATATATATTTTTTTAAATTATATTACTTACTAATTATTATTTTTAGAACTTTATTACTTATTTATTATTAGTTTAACGGTAAATCCTCGAAACACAAAACTATCTAATAATAAAATAACTAATAGTAATTGTAATTATTAGCTTCATTTCATCAGCTTCCAGCTTTTCTTTATAGCTTATTACCAAAAGCAACAGACCAATAAGCTTCTTAAGTATTTTTCATAGGATGGATAGTAGCCAAAGAATTACAGAAGAGAAGGAATGATGCAACAGCAACAAAAACAAAGAAAGCAGGCTCTCAGCCAAAAACGTTTACTTCTAACAAAGTTAAAACTGGCACTACATACGCACAGATGACACAAAATAACACGATAGAAGTCAACCCTTCTACATCCAAGACTGAACCAACTATGATGCAGATGCTGCATAACATGATAAAGACACTTGATCGAGTCAATAACAGACTTGATAAACTAGAAGACAAAAACGTTGGTACTGCCTCAAAGAATAAATAATTATATGGATCGACACGACCTACGGATTGCAACATGGAATGCCAATGGCATCCTGAACAAAAAAAATGAGTTAGAGGTCTTTCTTAACTCTCAGAATATAGACATTTGTCTCATATCAGAGACCCATATGACAACCCATTCTTATCTTAAGATAAGAGGCTACAAAAGCTATCACACTATCCATCCTGACAATCAAGCACATGGAGGCAGTGCGATCATCATAAAGGAATCCATAAGCCACTATGAAGAATGCCACTTACAATGTATAGACATGCAACTTACCATGGTGGGCATCAAGTCCACTAAACAAATGCTGTTGTTAGGAGCAGTATACTGTCCACCCAGACACAATCTTAAGAAAGATGACTATAAAAATCTCCTACAACATCCGGTTGAAAGATTCATTGTGGGAGGAGATTTTAACGCCAAACATACTGACTGGGGAGCAAGACTAACTACGACTAAAGGCAGAGAATTAAGAAAAGCTGTCCAAGAAACAGGATGCAACTATCATTCCACAGGTAAGCCTACCTACTGGCCCACTGATATTAACAAAATCCCTGACCTGCTAGATTTCTTCATTTCAAGAAAAGTATCCCCCAAGTTTACTGAGCTTGAAGAAAACTTTGACCTGAATTCTGATCACTCAGCAATCATCATGACGTTGAGTGAAACAATAATTAAAAAGAATGCCCGACCCACACTGGTTAACAAAACCACTGATTGGGACAGTTGTAGACTTGATCTACAAAGAAACATTAACCTAAATGTTAGTTTGAAAACAACTGAAAAATTTGAACTAGAAACTGAAAACTTTACCAAACTCATTCAGGCAGCGGCGCACAATAACACAATAGAAATCAACTATATAACAAAAGGAGTAAATTATTCAATAGAAATCAGAGAACTGGTCACAGAGAAAAGAAGAGCTAGGAGAAGATGGCAACAGTCGAGAGATCCTTCAGACAAAGCCATTCTAAATAACAAAACACAACTGCTCAAAAGAGAAATACAGAGGACTAAAGAAGAATCAATTAATTCCTAATTGGAAAATTTAACCGCAACCGAAGAGACAAATTACTCTCTTTGGAAAACAACTAAAAAGATCAGGAGACCTATAGCTTCGATTCCTCCAATCAGAAGAGATAATGGCCCATATGCCCGAGAAAACAAGCAAAAGGCTGATCTGTTTGCGGAACATCTGGCTGAAATTTTTACCCCTAACCAAGTCTATATGGACAATACTTTGGCCAATATAAGCAAACCAACATCAGAAAACATTACCTTAGTTACCACAAATGAAGTAGCGAAGGAAATAAAAACAAACCTAAACCCGAAAAAAGCACCTGGTTTTGATCTGATCACTGGGGAAATCTTGAAACAATTGCCTAGAAAAGGTATAGTCATGCTCACGTACCTCTTCAATGCAGCCTTTAGACTAAAATATATTCAAGACAGCTGGAAAGTTGCGGAAGTAATAATGCTGTCAAAACCAGGTAAGCCGCCTAATAAGGCCAAGTCATACAGGCCCATATCCTTGCTGCCAATTATCTCAAAATTATTTGAAAAACTACTACTCAAAAGGATGAAACCACTAATTGAAAATAATAAACTAGTTCCGGATTTTCAATTTGGCTTTGGCAGACAAAAACACTCAACTATAGATCAGGTGCATCGCATTACTGACGTAATAGAGCGCGCTCTTGAAGAAAAGCAAATCTGCTCAGCTGTTTTTCTAGATGTAGCTCAGGCCTTCGACAAAGTGTGGCACGAAGGCCTGATATACAAACTAAACAAAATGCTATCAAAGCAATATGTAGAGATAATAACATCTTATATCTCAAACCGACTTTTCAGAATTAAACAGGAAGATGATTATTCTGACCTGAAAGAAATAAAAGCGGGTGTGCCACAGGGTACTGTCCTCGGTCCTATCGTATTTCTGTTATACACGAGTGATATACCAAAATTGGATGGAATCACAGTAGCAACATTCATAGACGACACTGCAATTCTTGCAGTAGAGAAAGAGCAAGATATATCTATTGAGAAATTACAAGCAGCTAGCAACACAATACTTGATTGGACCAAACAATGGAAGATTAAGCTAAATGAAGTCAAATCGACCCATGTTAGCTTCACAAACAAAAGGTTGGTAAATCCTCTGCCCTTAGAGATTAATGGTACTATTGTGCCCTATGAGAACAACGCCAAATACCTAGGCATGACTCTAGACACTAAACTCCGGTGGAAAAAGCATGTAAAAAAGAAAAGAAAAGAACTGGGACTCAAATACAAACAGCTTTATTGGCTTCTTGGAAGAAACTCCAAACTGTCAGTACATAATAAGATCTTACTCTACAATCAGATCCTAAAACCGGTATGGTTATATGGCATCCAGCTCTGGGGCTGTACCAAAGATAGTAACATAAAAACCATACAAACATTCCAGAACAAGGTGTTACGCAACATGGTAGACGCTCCATGGTACATACGTAACTCTGATTTGCACCGAGACCTCAACATCCCAATGGCCAAGGAAGAGATTAAAAGGTTTGCTGACAAACACGAAGCCAGGATCCACCTACACGAAAACGCAGAAGCTCTTCAGTTATTGGACAACCAACATAGTGTTCGAAGACTGAAGAGGACCAAACCATTCGAGCTTGTGTAGTGCAGTGAAAAGCAGAGCATAGTGCGAGTTTAATAGTGGCTAAAAAACCTAAAGGACATGGTCGGATGAACTCTAGTTTAGGTATTTAATTAGTTTAGTTTTAAGAAGTATCAGAAAAAAATTAATGGTTGGTCTTATAGACCAGTTTTAATAGACGGACACCATAAGTGTGTATGAGGAAAAAAAACTATTTTTCTGAATAGCTTTTGGTTTTGCTCACAAAGTTTAATGTTATATTGACGTAAAATGAAATCTTATTTCGATTGAAATCAAAACTTTTACCTACACTTGCAAGGGTACAAATTTAGGAGGAAAATGATAGATTTCTATTAGATTTCCTATATTATTGTTTACAAAGAAACAGACTGTATGTTTAGAATTTTACTCGACGAACTTTTTTTTCAACAAATCTTTTAAATAAGTGTTTTGCGTTATTTCTTAATTTATTTGTAATTTTGTGTTCTTTCTGTAATGAATTTGAAACCGAAAAAATTTCGTGGGAGCTGGGATCTTCCTTGGGTAGGGGCTCCTGGGACGTGGTAGTTACACCACTGGTGTCAAACTAAATGCGCCACAACATTTAAACTTGCTAACTTCAAAGTGTGTCATAACACAATCGTATTATAAAAAATATCTACCGAAATTAGGGAGCTCTCAAAAATTATCAAGAGAAGACAACAAAAGTCATTCAAATCAACCGTGTACCAGTGCTGCATCTTATTTATGGCCACTCTTATTAATTATATTTGCTGAGGAAATATCCAGCAAAGTACTAACTACATATCACAACGGCAGGAATACTAATAAACAAATCGACTAACGAACAAATCAATAATATCAAATGGAAGATCTAAAAGAGCTGATAGGCAAAATAACCCGAAGTAGTCGAGAAATCGCATTGATATCATTCAAATAAAACTAAATACGTATATGGTGATAAGTAAAAGTTAATTACCACACGAATAATTTAATTATTTGTAAGCCAAAAAGCAATCACTGCAGTAGCTAACACATTCGCTTACCATGACATCACAATTAACGGTCAATGGAATCTTTCACATCAGATGCAGGATAGACAAGGCCAAATTATTCAAGATTCGTGAGCTAAGAATGAGAACCAAGATTCGGTTCCTGATGTGCTATGTATTCGCATACTCTATAAAGCACTTAAAAAGCTGTCTCCAGGAAGTCTTCCTCAAATAAAAGCGGCATTTACTTGAATAAAAGGTAAGAAAAGAAATTTCCGAACGAGTTTAATTTTGATAAAGAGAATTGCACCGATCTTGTAAATCCGGGATGGGAATGTTGCGAAGAAATTTAGAAAGCAGCTAAAATAACTGCTTTTCGAAAACATAACTCTGCCGCTATTCATCTCATTACAATTTGTACGTAGTATGTAGACTTCTATTTTTTTGTAATTGCTTGGAAATTTCTTGGTTGTCTAATAGTAAACACAACTTATATTCCTCCGAGTGACCACAGAGCAATGTGAAGAGGAGGTGGGAGTTTATAGGTACCAGTAGGCAGTGGCGTATTTAGAATTTTTTCGGAGGAGCTACTCTATAAGTATTCCCAATCACAATACTTAGATTTTCACATAACATAGATTTTGACACTATTAACAAAATTGCAGGATGGACTTCAGTCCAATAGTCCCCTTTCCTAAATATGCCACTGCCAGTAGGTGCTGTCTAAGACCACAATTCTATACTCTTTATCTAGTACTTTAAAATATTCTTGTAAATCAGAACCATTGTGAATTTAAGGATTTTTAGAATTCATGAAGAACATTTTGGGGGTTACTATTTGAAAAATCAGAGTTGATGTTAGGCTTTTTCAGATACCCTGTATAACAAAAGATGTTTTTGAAATAAGCCCAAAAATATAAAATCAACAGGCTCGAGTGATTCCTTTAAATATTAAGCGTTTTTAAAATGTTAAGCTTACTCCTTACTTTTAAACCTTACTGTATACTGTCGTATAGGTGTTGAGTTTTAATGTGCTGAGATTTATCAAGTGACATTGCCATAAAATTACGATTTTTAATATCTGGTATACTTCCGGTTAGTTCTAACTGGAACACAGATATTATAAGTAGCTTCAACACCTTTTAAACTGCGGATTAAGTCGGAATAATGTGCGTTATCAAGCGGAAGGTTTAATGAAATGAGTATGCCAATTATCTGTAATTTCGATCAGCTGTTATTCGCCAGTGCCTTATTTTGCTAGCGATAACACTGTCGAAACGCAATGGGAGTAGTTGGTGATTTTCAAGCAAGGGCGTATCTAGCGAGGGGCAGTTGCTCCCTCCCCCCCTTGAAGAAAAAAAAGAGGATAAAGCTTTGCCTTGGGATGCGAATTAGTAATCATTTTTTAGTGACTAAAAAACAGTTTTGCAATAGTTTTGAGTCGTAGAAATTTAATAAGGCTGAAATAACTCTTGGAACAATTTCTTTTTCTGTGAAAAGGTTTAACTATTTTATAGCAGTATTCTATTGAAATAATTTAACCTACGGCATATTAATATTAATTCGTGGAAATTTAAATAGGGTTAAATTATTTCCTGGAACTATTTTATAGTAGTATTCTATTCAAAGAATTTAACTCACATTTTCACTTACTAACCTTGATTCTTGTCCTCGAAAATTAAAATTAATTCATGAACATTTAAAAAGGGGAAAATAACTCAACAGAACAATTTCTTTTTTTGTTAAAAGATTTAACTATTTTATGATAGTATTCTATTGAAATAATTTAACCTACATTGTCCTGAAATATTAAAATGAATTAGTGGAAATTTAAAAAGGGTGAAACAATTCTTGAAACTATTCTATAGTAGTATTCTATTGAAAGAATTTAACTCACATTTTTACTTTGCTAACCTTTATTCATTGTTTTCGAATATTAAAATGAATTCGTATATTAATTTAATATGGTTTTATTTTTTCGTATTTTATATTTAATAAACAGAATGGAAATAATTAATTTCCAATTTAGAATACTAAGAGCATACATTGTAATCTAGCAGCCAACACCGTTTTAAAACAATATTTTAAAATTTATAATTATTTTCTACTTTGATTATTAAGTCTAATGATTGTGAATAAATAGTACATATGTTTTTTTGGTAAAACTTCCAAGCCTCGCGATATTGTTTGACGTCCTTTACCTACGCAATGTACATAATATACTATTTTTGTAGACTTCTGTATGTTTTTCATTCTATTAATTTGCTATCAGCTGTATATATCATTGCGAGATTAAGCTTGTGAGTATATTTCCTATATCTATACGAAGATCTTTTCGTTTGGCATCTTTCCCTTTAGTTACTTTCTGATTTGAATACTATATTTGAGACTGGATCGATTCTGTGGGCATTTTCGTTGAAGTATCTTTCTTGGAACATTTTAACCATAATTTCCATATGCGGTATCGTCCCAAACACGATTCTTTATAATCCTCATTATTTTTCTTCGTCATATTTTACCCGTCTTGAAGAATGCAAACAGTTTGATCTACTGCTGTATCAGTCAAAGAGTTGTAGTTTCTTTTCTGGCTAAGCTTAAGTTAAACTGATTTCATACAGACGGCTGTGTTATAATTGCATTCCGAAGTTTTATTTCTGAATTAATTCCTGTTCGAATCAGCTCATTTCTAACGGCACAATTTTTTGAACTTTTAGAATTAAGGTCGTTAGTAAAAAGACCTAATTTAAATTACATTTGCATATATCTTTTTGATAGATATTTCTAGGGATTTTTTTCTTTCTGGAAATGTTTGCATTTGCTAAAGTTGTGGCAATTCATCATTACAAATAATTTGTACCTAGTATAAACTAGTCCCTTTCTGAATCTGCTGTTCTTCAATCAGTATGTTTTCTGTTATTTTTTGTATTCATTCAGTTATCTTGGAGAGTACTTTATATTCTACATTGTGTAAGACTTATGCCCCTATGATTATTAGTGCTGTCTAGCTTGTTTTTTCTTGTTGTTGCTTATTGCCAAGACATGTTGAATAGATGCAGTAACCGATATGTTAGGATATTCCGTCTACAATAGTTCTTTGTAGTACTCTGACCACTCTCATTCTCACGTACTTGTTCATTTCTTTAGTAGTTCCTTACTGTGTCGTGTTAATTTCTGATATTACTGCGATGTTAATTTGTTTTTTAGAGAGCTCTTTTTCTACCACTTGTTGTTTTAATGTAATGCTTCTAACGTTTCGTGTTGCTATTGTCGTTAGATTTTTATTTGCTTTTCTTTTGTAGTTTGATTGTTTCTCGTTTAATCCTTTCAATGGATTTTCATCTTTTGATTCGTCCGGATTCATTTGTTAGTGAACTTTTAATAGTTCAACCGCGAATACAAGAAATGAGTCATCTTCATTACCATATCTGAATAAATAAATACGACCCGGAGTGAGATAAAATAAGAGTGCAACTTTCACGTTGTTCAGAATTCTGCGGAGTACGCAGCGACCAACAGATTTTTATTACTGATTTTACTTTTATTCTTATTTAAAATCGATTTGTTCTTCTATGAATCTTTCTAGTATTCTAGATTGTTTATTATTTATCTTAACATTTAGATTATAGCGTGGCGTTGATTTTAGATGCGTTTGCGTGATTTGAAATGGTGGATGAATTACTTGCTCATTTGCACTATTATCCTTCTTTATCCGGGTTTCGGATCGGTAGTGGCACTCGATCAGTTAATCAATCTTCTTCTCAAGTGCTGTGAGGTGAGGTTGGCTACCCAATAAAATAAAAATAATAAAATTTGAAAATGCAATTCCAGGTACTTTTTCTAGTAAGTAGACGTACAGAGTTAAATGTACTAAAAACTTTGTTTATTTTGAAACTTCAAATGAATTTTTGAAATAATACTTGCTTGTCTGAATGCTTCTGATATTCAGGAAAAATATTTCGTAAAAGCTATGAAGGACTTAAAACTTGCCGACAAACAGGACAACACTAAACCGGAAAGGTTTTGTAATAAAAGAAAGAGAAGAAGAGTTTAAGCTCAAAATATTGGACACATAGTGAGAACTGAAAGCTCGACTTTGTCTCGTAGTATAAACGTTGCACTCTTGAACTTAAAACTAATTATATAAATAACTATTGTTTAATAATACTTATTTCCTTAAAAACCTTTTTTGTTAATTTATAATTTCCTAACATATTTTAAAACCACTTCAGCAATTAATGTCTACCACAACATCGAAAAATTCATTTAGAACACAGCGTACTTGAAAATTTTTGTATCAAATTGTTAGTTACATTTTGGCATCCTTTATTTTTATTTTTTCGCACAGCAAATATTTAAAAGAACCCGAATGTACTGTAACAAAAGAGAAATGGGACAATTAAAAATACTCTTAAAAAGCTTTTTATAATTATAGTTTCGCAGTATGCAATACAAAGCCGCCAGCTTTTTTTTCTGCCGTTTGAAATCGATATGGCAACTTTTCTGTCTCATTTCCATTTTACAGCGCATTCATTTATCAGACAAGGAAGGTATTATCAGGCGTGCATACAGGGTATATCATCAAAGCGATAATTTCAAGCAATTAAACTTGTCGCAGGCGCGAACCCTAACTAGCAGTTATTTTTGTAATCATTTCTGTACTAAGGCACGTTTTCCTTTTCTAATACTATAATATTAATGAATTTACAAAGGACAGCATAGTGTGACGTTATAAATATCGTATTTAAATGATGTTGGCGGTGTTATAAATCAGGAGTGGACCACCCGTGCGACGGTGGCTTGGACGCGCAACCGGACACCGACACTAGCGCCAAAAATGTTAACAAGACACATGACAACTGCCGCCCAACTGTGAGTTTGTTAGACCACGGGGCGGCAGTCACCCCAGTTTCAATGGGATACGTAAAATTAAACGGTTTTTTCTTTTAAACGCGATTATGTTAATTGAAGTCATTTGCATGATAATGACACTTTTTACATGAATGTTTATGTTTTTGCAAGAACACCAGCTTTTTAGTTATTAACAACTATAACAAATATAATGGATACCAGTTTTTAGTTAATTAATTTCAAATATTTCCGGGTTTCCATTTTAGTTTTAATGTTAATACTTTGTCATTAGATATAATTATTTGACAGCAGCCACATCAAAAGATATTATTTATTGAGATAATTTGCTTTTACATAAATTTTGCAGATAAAACAGTTAATTTACATGTTGTGCTTGCTGGAAATGAAAGGATAACTTCAAAAGGTAAATTTCATCATAATTGTTGTTAAAGAGACGGAAACATTTTGTATTACAATGTTTTCCTGCTTTTCATCTGTTCTAAGATTGATGTAATCTTAAACTTTTATACAACAATATTTGCATTAATTTTTTCCTTTTCTACATAACTAATTTTTATTGTTCTGAAGAATGTCTTTTAAGATCTGAAAGCTTTTTTTACGATCATGCTTTACTACTTTAAGACTAAGATTTGATAATCTATGGATAGCTACATTTTAATTGGTTTTTTGCAAGCTTACATGTAGTACTCACGTAAAACTATAATAATAAAAGCTTTAATTGGACCACCAACATGAAAAATCAACAGATACATGCTGTTTGGTTATCAAGCTGTAACAGCACAAAGGTTGTCACAACCGTCGCGTTGCTGATACGGTTCAAACTTTGTCAAATTATTTCCCAATAAATGTTTTTATAAATGTAATAAGTGTAGTAACCATAAACAAACAAGTACTAAGTTTACATAACTTTGATTTATATATTATAACCAGATGCTTGAAGTTACGCTACGAACAGAAGACAGATAAGATAATCAAGTAAGCCACTAACATCTAGCTAAAACAATCCAAGCAGCACATGATATTGGCTAAACATTGTTTTCATATTGGCCCGGTAATGATTAAGTTTCATTCTTAGTGCAATATCCTGCCAATATTGACGCAATATTGTTTTGGAAATGTAAGCCAATATTACCCCAACATTGATTTACTAGTTTCAGCCGATGTTTGGGTTTATCAATATTGGCCTGGTATGTGTTTCTACAATGTTGGTGTGTGCAATATTGTTCCAATATAGTATATCAGTATATAGACAATTTTTAAGTCGTCATTTATGCAACGATATTAACCCAGAGATATAAAAATAGTTACTTCAACGGTTCCATTGCTCATAATTATGACATACACAATTTATCTCAAACGTAGTTTTTACTGACAATGTCGGGATTAACTTAATAATAATTCGCATAACCAGATGAGACAGTTGTATGTGGAGAAAATAAAACGCGGCATCTGCGCATCATGTGATATCGTTTTTTATTTTACTAATACCTAATTTCATTATAAAATATAATGACAAGCTTCTACCAACCGTTATAAGTTTTTTTTATGGCAACCTTTTATTATGTTGATTACTTTCTTTGATCAAAATAATATAGGAATCATTACAGTACCGAGAGTGCATCACAATATTTTAGATTAACAATGCCTCACGTCATTAATAATGTCCGATACCAAAATTACAGCAGTCGCAATTCTTTTCTCAATGTTCACAACTTAATAATTAATAACCGCAAAACTCATAGAGAATAAATAAAATACATGTATAGTGTAAGGTCAATTATACAGGTATTTTAACTAGAACTTATTTGTTTTGGACTACAATATTGGTATACGTTATTGGTGCAATATTGATATACGTCATTGGGCTAACATTAGCGTAGTTGTTGGGCAAATATTGGCATACATATATTAGTATGTTATTAGGCAAATATTGGCATATGTTGTTGGGTCAATATTGCGAAATGTTCACACTTTCCATTGGTCCGATATAGAGTAATTCGTTTGGCCCAATATATCTTCGACATTGGCCTAATATTGGAACAATATAGCTGTGCTACTTGGGAATCTTTCCAGTTTTGATAAATAGAATGGTTAATATCTTGTTTGTTTGTTAAAGCCGTTAGACGAAATTAGCAATTTACCTATTTGTTTATTGAGAGAGTTTTGTATCGTTTTAGACATATAGTTTGTCTAATGCATGCTAACTATAATTAAACTATTAAGTCTAGGTTGCAGTTATTATTCGAACAGGCAAATAGCAAATTATAATAGTAGTAAATGATAATTTACAATAAAAATAACACTATTGTCTATTGCGAGGCCGACTAACAAATGCAAAAGGCCGATTACAAATGCAAAACTTAGAACATCTTTTCTATAATACCTTAGAATTCAATAAAGATTATTAACATTACATGTCTCTGTGTTTTATTACTTTTATTTTGTTGTTCGTTTTAATAATCTTTATTACAGCTTATCCATTCAGAAAGCCTGTAAGTAGGTTTTGTATATACAGTGCTGCACCAAATCTGTGGGAGTGTGACAATATATTTTTTGTATATCTGTTTTTCGTTACGTACATGCTTCAAGCTTTAGTATTTTTTTAGAACGGAGTGGCGCTCGTTTTATTTGCCATTTAACTGGTCCAGCCACACTCCGACAATTCTGGGGTTAGCCATCAAAATCTAAAGCTATATCTAATGAGTCAAGGTGATACTTTCATATAATTTTTAGTGGCTCACCAGTCCATTTCTGTCTCTGTTTGGCTATACGTTGCCATAAAAGACTATGTTAAACGAATGCTAGAGCATCTTTTTCATTTTGGCATATACTGACGAAAGGGTTAAATGCTCTTATAAACACTGGAAACTGTAATATCACCCACAATAACTTTTTACTCCATAAATATCAGTAGCACTGTATGGTGTAATTACAGAACTGTTGGTTTACTAGATATATGTGTATCCTTAAGTGATATAACCTTATTGAGCGTTTTATTATAAAACGTGAAAATCTCCAGAAGTGTTTTATTACCTTATAGTAACAGAAATTGCCTTCATTGGTGTTACTTATACTTAGTGACCAACCAGCGATACATAGAAGAATGATCTAATCCAATATATCTTAATATCTTACCTTGTGTGAAAGAACGGGGGCGTATTGTCCTCCAGCAAAAAAAGGAAAAATAAAAAACTTCGTTAAAATGTAATGCTACATTACAATTTTTTCAGGTTTTTTATAAGCTGTTATCCAAATTTAAACTACAACTTTCAACAAACATTTAAGTTAATGAACAGAAAACTGTAGACCTACTGCAGCCATCTTTTATATTAGAAAGCAGCATAACTTAATTAACATGGTTTATAAGGATCAGTGGCGTATTTAGGAAATTTTTTCGGTGGGAGAGCTGCTACTAGATTTTCGGGTTTTTACTGAAAACCACGGTTTTGGTATATAAATGACCTAGAGTATTAAAAAGTTTCAGGGTCTTCACCCCGATAAATTTCCCTAAATACGCCACTGATAAGGGTAATTTGTAGGTTCTTAAAGTAACTTATACCTATAAGGAATATATTTTAAGTTTTATAACATATATAAAAACACTATTGTTTTCTAGGATTTATAAAAGCGATTAACAATATACCTCTACAAATATTGGTTTTACAATGAACTTTTATTTAACTTTTACATTGAACCTTTACATAAATTTATGTACTATACTATGATAACGGTTACTGTAAACTTTGCAAAATGATAGTGGGTATATTTGTATCACTGCGTTATATAGTACATACTTAGAGCTTACAGTAATCTTATAAAACTCTAATAAACCTGTAGAGCCTTTTTATAAACTTTCAATACATTTATAAACCGTTTATATAACTGGGTGTTACTATACATAGTGAAAAAATACTTGGTTAATGAGTTTGGAATCGTACTAGCCGAAACCGATGCTTTCCAAGAATAGAGTTTATAAGTAAGATAGAGGCATCTAAACCGTTTTATTTAATCTTCGGCGTTATCCCAAAAAATCATTTAAAAATAGAAAATGTCGATTTTCAACTATCAGTATACTGGAAATTGATGGTTTTAAGTATAGGGAATCCTTCATAAAGTTAGCATAACGTGTTCAGTTAAGTGTTCAAAGTAAACTAAAGATTCTAAAACTATAATGCAAAAGTGTTGTATTAGAAACAAGTGCCCTTCATGTGCTACGACTTTCTTTAAATGTATCATGACGATGTCATATTATGACGAATGTTTTTAAATTGTGGATCCTGATAATAAAATAACCAATTCAGAACTTACTGAATAAAAGCAAGTGCTATGGCAAAATTCTAATGACTCCATATAAATTCTAAGAACTGGTCCATATCCACCAAGCAACAAAATGACTAGAAAGACTTTGTTTCCGAATTTTCAGTGTTAGGTCTGTTGTTCTTCTGTATGACACTTCTAATAGTCTTTTCAGTGATCAAGTTTATAACTTCCTCAAAAAAGAAAAGAAAAGTTCAAGTATAGCGGTGGATGTCATTTCTGTTATAGGCTTTACAACTTCTAACAGCCTTTACTTCCTAACATCTAACCTAACATAACTGAAGTGCGATGCATTTCTTCACGAAATTCCCCAGAGAAGTCAACACAAGAGGGTGAGTGGTACAAAAGTGCTGAGAAAGAGTCTATGCAGATTATAAGCAGCTTCTTACAAGTCTGGATCATCATCATAACAGTATGAAGCTGGAAATTGATTTATGTATTTCTAAAGAAACATTTTTTCTAGGTATACGCTTCGTGCCTTTTTAATTGTATTTGATCAAGAGTCAGATTGAAAGTTCTGCGCATGGTTTCCTTATTCGAGATTATTTACTTAATAGTAATTGATGAGCTGTATCTCTAACAAATGATAGTTTGAAGTATTGAACTTGCCATTCGATGATTCTGTCTTGCTGAATAGCAGTCCCAAATTCGATTCCTAGAGGTCGACTGGTCTGTAGTAATTGAGAATTCCCTAATGATCATCTAAATCAGAGAAGGATTTCTGTTTCTTGATTTTAGTTAAAGTTTTGGGAATTTTGATAATCAAAAACTAAAACTAAAGTAATAGCTCGAATCTATTGTTATTCCTTAAAAATAGTTAAAAATAGTCTCCGGCTTAGATCGAAAACCCAACCTTAATAATCGTTGTCATCCGTTTTAAAAATTTATTAGAAAATACAATATCTATTATGGAGGTGTTCATGAAGTTTGTCTGGTAATTTACAATAAATGTGTTATTATTATTATAGGATTCTTTAATTGCTAACTGTTCCAGTAAATATAATCGTTTACCGTTCTTTTGTGTATGTAATAGAATTATTTTATCTAATTCTACGAAATGATTGTTATCAATACAATGGGCGACTATTCGAAAGATTTATTATTAAATAAAGTAACGCGTTTGTGCATTGCGAGATTCTTAGATTTCTACGACTGTGTCCGATATAAAACGCCTTTCAGTCTTTACAATAAATTTTATATACGCCAGATTTTTCCATGTTTTATCCTTATCATTAATTCTTCCCTACATTATTTTTATTAACACAATAAAAACGCTTATTGGAACTTAAAACTACACGATTACTTTACATTACTTGAAACTTCGTGAGATCAAAGTATTTTCAATTGTATTGTTAATTGACAATAAACTGTATGTGACAACAAAAAATCCTGTAAAAGGCCAAGTTCGCAAGAAATAAATCAAGCCTTTGATAGATATGTATACTATGTCAAAAGAAAAGAAAAATTAATTTTTTATACTAAAAAGAAAAATCACAAGCGCCAGCCAACTTGGCTCTTTTGGCTTCTACCTGTATATGATTAATGCAAGTTCATATATTAACAAGATTTTTTGTTTAGAGAAGTTTAATATATCTAATCATAAAACCGCAAGTTAAATATTTAAATAACATCAGTTGATTATTATTATCTTGTAATTAATTATTAACTCTTTTATGTCAATTTTAATGAACACTTGAAATATAGGATCCAATGAATTATGTGGCGGGCAAATAACGTGCAGAAAGTAAAATATTAAAAACAATCTACTAATATTCATAATTAATAAACAGCTGTCTCTTATTATACTTTTTAAAAAAATACAATCGACAAGATCACATAAAGAATGTTGTTGGAAAAAATAAAATTGTTTATAGTAAGTAATTTTCAGCTTTTGCACAAATCCAAAACTAATTAACGTTAGTAATATTGTCAGTAATTATTATCACATCATACAGTATAAAATAAGTTGTTGGAAGAAGGAACAAATAATTACGAAACAAAAAAAATTTAAGAATCATATTTCTAGCAAACTGCAATACATTTCTCAAATTGATTTTATACTTAATTTACATCCAAGAATGAGCAATTGTAATAGAAAGAGTATAGAATCACGTGTTATCAAAATGCACATTACCTGGATACATAATTCATCGCCAAAACACCACGTGCAATGCTTTGCTAGCAATTTTTCTGTATATAAACAGATACGCTGATAGAATAACTTCAGTTCGTAGTATGAGCTCGACGAATAAACGCATTCTCAGCTTGGTAGTCAAACCGTAAGTTTTTGAAAATTGGTTTACTATGATTTCTTTTTATTTAATATAATTTACCACAATAAATATCATCGCGCTACATAATTTATAAGGTGACAACGGTATAGATATCAAATTGAGATGAATTCACATATCTGTATGTTTTGTTTGTTGTGCGCAAGGCGCAAAAACGTAATTCTGAAAAAAATAATTAGCATACAGTCAACAAATATTTCTTAACGTCAGACTCATTTCATTAACTTTTATTCAAAGAAGCAGCTGGACGAAATGAAAGCAGAAACACCGATTAAAGTGACATTGAAATAGAAACGTAACCAGAGAATCGTGATCAAGGTGAAACTACTACGATGAATCGATTCGATCGAGTCTGAAGGGGTGGGATTAAGATTCAGATAATCTAATGGAAATCTGTGAATTCGACATACAGTGAATACTATATTTAGAAGCTACAAAAGCCTTATCTCTAGAGTGGTGTGGAAACACGCAAAAAAATTTATACCGATAATAATCAGACAGGAAAATTCTGGCAATTTTTACAATTTCACAATTTTACAGACTAGGATTTATCTTTCTTGAATTTTCAGCAGAAAGATATACACCAGCGATAAGGTTGATGGTGGCCGTTTTTATAAAAAGTTCCTACATCTGCTGTACGGTACGGAACATGGTCTTTAGGAATTGTTAATATGTTAAACGACATGCCAAACTGGCCATCTGTACCAAAATCAGCACTGTCTCATTCTCCCACAATGTTTGATATGATTAATTGTCCAAATCAATATTTACCTACAAAATTACCAGGTTTATCACGATTTTTAATAATAGTCAGTATAAAACCTTAAGAAAATCAAAGGTTTAAAAATACAGGTACAAAGCCTTCACTATTGCTTAGTGCTAGTATATTGGATTGAAAAATTTAGTTTTTCCGTTTTATTTTTAGCTTATAAGTTATTTACTAATTCTCAAAAAAGACAATATTACAATAGCACAAAATTAATGAATCAGAGTAGTTTTGGTCGCAAATACCAGAGCGTAAACTACAACTTTACAGCCCTGGAACCATAAAGTGAATTAACGACAGTTACATGCACCTTCATTTATCTCATAAATTAGATTTATGAGGTAACGTGAGTCCACTAAAAATTCACATAATCAAATTTTTTAGGTTATTTTATTTATTGCTAAAGTACATATTGGCATGAGATGCTATAAGCAACAACAATTACAAACATGCTGTATGGGTTGCATAACTTTTAGGCGAATCGAATTTTCACTAATTTTCCTTTAAAATTTTAAATATAAAAATGTTTCATTTTGATAGAGAAACACTCTGTAGAATAGTAAAAAGAAAAAGGAAAATTTTAAAGTTGATTTTCCTCTTAAATTTTGGTAAATTTTCTGGGTTAGCCATCGTTGATCTATCGCTATATGATTTTTGAAGATAAATAAGTTTTAAAGCCATTTCAAAGATTGTTTGCACATACAACAAACAAAGGGCATGTTAGTGAAGATGTATGGCAAATTGACTTACCTGCAGGTTTAGTTTATAAAATTTGTAAAGTTTTCTTAAGAATCAACTATTTCAGTACTTTTATCATACTTTTATTCTTTGCCAAGATTAAAAAGTCTGTTGGCTCAAATTTCTATTATAATGTTGTCAAGTAAGTTCTTGGCTACAATTGAGACATAAATGCCAATATAGGGATCATTTATTGTAGAAGATCTGGGCATTTGAAAAACAAAGATTACTGCTATTAACCATTGTATTCTGAAAATATGTAAATTAACTATTGGTTAGCAATTGAGTATCAAATTCTGTGTAATTATTGTTCTATAGGATTTAAGGATAAAGTTTATAAAAAGGAAATGAAGTAACAAAGCGTTTTTAAACATTTATTTCTAATTTCAATAATGTTTCTGTTTAGTGGAAAATTAAGTTGGTTGCCATTCAATCCTAAGCTTATGTTTATATTTTAGTATAAGTTTTTTACATCATTAAAAAGAGGAAATCTTCCTCTATCCGTTTATAATATTTGTTTTAAACAATTAGCTTCATTTTAAATAACAACATGGCTATGTAGTTTTAGTAACAATTTAATTCAATTGTTTCCCACAAAAAATAGTTACTAAGTCAGTGCATTCCACTAGAAAATAACCAGTTTTTCTTTTGTTTCTTGAAAACATATAAATTGAGTTGGAAATCTGGTGAGGCTCTCTCGAAAAAATTTATTTATGCAAACCACGCGTTTACATGCAGAGTAAGAAATTAGAAAATCTTGAGGTTATGTTGTGTTAACAAAGGTCAAAGTCAACCTCCTGTTAAAAATTTAAGGTTATGTTGCATTGCTACGTCAAAATGTTAAGAATTGTAAACTTTTTTTGAATTTAAGTAGTGTAATTAATAATAAACAATTTAATTTAAATAATTAAACAGTGCCGTGAAGTTATTTAATGTTCGAGTTTTCTTTTGTGGAAAGATATTTTTTTATTATCATAAAGTTAATAATGAACATTGGAATGGGAATGGATAATAGAAATTTTATTATTCAATAAATCTAAATGGAATTACCTTATGTCCGTCAATACAGCTGGTGTTGATTAACTCAAATTTAATTAACAATACAAGATTGGTTTATGCAGAGAGATGGAATTTTGTGGCATTTCGACCATTTTTATTCTGAATCATAAGGAAACAGAATTTCTACAGATTACTAATAATTCTAGTCGGTAATTTTATAAGGCGCCAAAATTTTGAATTGTTCACTTTATGTAAGATATTTATTTAAATTTTCTAAGTAGTTCTACTAATGATAGAAATATTAATTTACAAGGCAAACAGAATTATAATGTCTTATTCTTATTCACTCTTTAATTGATATCCAATTTTTTATTGTTTCTTTAATTTTAAGTGTTTTTTCTTTAATTTTAATTTAGTTTGTTTATTGTGTGTTGAGTTAAATAAATTTTTATTTGAATTTTTTTTAAAGTAACCTTGGGTTTATTTATTTTATTTGTATGTGGTCAGTTAACAATGTTTTAGAGATTTATATTAGTTAGTGCCCTATTGAAGCGATCCGCCTGAGAAGTATCATTTATGTAATGAACTTACTTTCCAACTTTACTTATAGCCGGAGCATTTGTCTTTGATGGTAAAGGTAGGTTTATATTTTGTATATGTCTTCACTATACTTTTGCCAGATGTCTGTTTTATGTGTTGTTGATTATTACCAACAATTATAAATCATATTCAAGATCTATCAATGTCAATCATCATCGATTTATTTGGGACTTTCCCAATTATTTATTTATTAGCTTCAAAAATATCATATCAATTTATATCTAAACCGTGGTGCGTTCCTTTTTTTAATACCCGAGCAGTAATATCATATCAATATGTACTATGAAAAAAAAATATATTTTTAAATCTACATATGCTGTAAAGATAATAAGATTAATAGATAATAACTAATAATAGGTTAATAATAGGGTAATAATGGTTCAGTGGCGTATTTATGATTTTGGGAGGGGGGGGCACTACTGGATTTTCGAATTTTTATAGGAAATTATGGTTTCGGTACATAAATGACCTACACTATTAAACAATTTTCGGGGTCTTCAGCCCTAAACTCACACCCTAAATACGTCATTGATACTGGTTATAGATTAGATTTGATAACTCCATATTTACATACGTACATAATCAATTCTAGACTTGGTTTTCCAAGCAAGATACTGTACGACAACTTCTTTAATTTTGCAAATCAGCCGATTTGTTTTAATGTTTTGCTTTATCTGTCGATCGAATATTTTTTCACTCTAAATACACAAATATCTATTTTGTTGATATTGCTTTAAAAAAGGTATTGTAAAGTAACTAAAAGTGTGCGGCAAAATACTTTATCTACCACCACCACAGAAAATTACACATTTCGCACAATCTAGTAACCATGAAAGTGACTCATTGCTCACAATCTCTAAACTGAACGGTAATGACCGTGGGAAATGACTTCCCACGATCAGTAGTTCTATTGAACCGGAATAAATGTCAGCACATGCAATATTAGAATATTATTATTTATTTGAAATATAAAAGTACATTTAACAAATATAAATTTACATTTGAGATAAAGGTTAATTTATTTTGTTTAATAAATGTTTTACATTAAATTGTATTTATCACTCCGGCGGGGAATCGAACCCTGAGCCGTCCGCTGTTTGTTACATATAATATTCATTATTATTGCTAAATTACAATAAAAACAATGAACGCTTTTATAATTTGCTACATAATTCACAAGTGCAAGCGCGATGGGTACACTTAAAGCTCTCTTTCCTTGTCACCCACAATACTTGCGATGCCAAAATATGTTTACATTTCGCGACCTTGACATTTGAATTGTGATTGTTTATAAAACATTATTTTTGAAAACGAGTACATACTGTGACGATTTTCCTCATTATTTGAAAATCATGAGTTTCTAATTTGGTTACCCATGTAAAAACGTTCAGTGTTGATTTTCATTGCTAATTATAAATTGAATTTTTAAAATGATTAATTGTTAAAACGATTCAGTTTGAGTTAATTTTATTAATTGAATACATGTATATAGTAACAAACTTTTATCAGGAATACAACTTTGGGGTTTACAGGATTATCACTTCCAGTTAAATCTGAAAAAAAATGTATCAGTGATAAAGGTTTACAAGACATTACAAATATTATCAACAACAATACAGAAATAGTCTTGACGACCATAAACAGTTAGTCGGTAATACAATTGATAAATAGACAATAATAAAATTACCGAGCTACAGAAATAATGAGCAAGGTCAAGCTATTTTAAATAAAAACTATAAACTATCAAAATACATATAAAATAATTGCATAAAAACAATATATAAGGTTTCCATGTGGTAGTTAGGTAAATAGGGAGATAAAAAAAATAACATTAAAAAATGGTTGTAAAATTAATGTATCCAAAAATAAATGTAAAGTTTTATAAAGAAAACAATAAATAAAATGTTCAAGAAGTTATCCTGAGTTAACAGTGTCTCATTAACTGTAATAATAATAAAAAAACGAAAGTGTTACAGAAGAAGAAAGAAAATTATTTATTAGTATTCAACATACAGTTTCATCAAAGAAACCAGTAGCAAGAGAAAATGAAGTTGACCTCATCCATTTCAGTTTCGACAGGTATCCAGTTTGTAACGCATTGGGACCACAGCAGCCGAAAGAAAGTTCTTGAAGGGCGTAGAACCAGGCACCATACCACTGGAAAGGAAATTGATGTGCATTACAAGATAAGGTTTGTGGAAGTGAAAACGAAAGTATCAAGGTATATATAGTGTTCCTCAGTATTAAAGCTATATAGAGGAAAGTGAAAGAAAATCAAAATTAAAAGTTGCATATACCTACCAGCAAATTGAAAACTTAGTTTGTAAAAGCCGTAAGTGATCATCCCATAACCTAAAAGAATACATATTTTAAAGATAAGTACTAAAGTAATAAATATAAATTAAAACTTACCTAATCAGAGTCGTCACTTGTGTTTTCATAAGTGTGGTTAAGTATTTTTTCTTTCAATCAAATGTCAAAGTCGACAGTGCATGGGGATAAAAGGTTTCCCATTTATAAAATTTTCTCATTGCATATTATAGTAATATCATTATATAAAATCCCGGAACAACAAAACACTGAATTCTTAAAAGAAACCCATAAAGGAGTTCAGTATTGGTTTCAGAATTAAAGCAGAATATAATAAAATCGACCCTGAGATAAATATTTTAAAATTCTTTTATTGTGTGATTGTAGATAAAATAAAATCAAATCAAAATTAAACATCAAAATTCTACATCACAATACGTATGATTGTTTAGCTGTACTAGATCGACTGAAATTATACAGATTGTAAGTATTATTAGTATTGTCTTTGAAATTTTAATATTACTTTGCTGTTTTCGAAATGCTAGTTTTATCATGAGTGAATCCGATGATGGGAAAATGGAGTGTACACTTGTTGTACGCCTCCAAACATCGTGGAAGCTGCTCACATTACAACTCTTAATTTATTGCCAGAGATTTCCAGTAAAAAATATAAATGCGAGTATAAATTCTAGATCTAAATATTTTTCTTAGCTTTTGGTGTTTTATTACTTTTTTGTGGTCGTAGATGAAGTATAGTGTGTAACACGTGCAAAAACGCCAATTTCGCACTCGTGTGATTACTTCGTCACACTAGTGAGAAGTTGGCACTTTTCTGCACTTGTAACACAATATACTATTTTCGCGCACTTTTACACTTTGTCGCACACCTACTACTTTTGATATTAAAAATCATATAGAAAGATGAACTTCCATTAACGTGTGTGAAAGATATATTATAATGCCACGAAATGATAGAGTTATTGGTGCTATTATAGAGTTATATTGTTATTTCTTATTCAGTGTAATTATCTATATTTTAAGGTTCGATTTAAAAATTAAGGAAAAGAGATTACTTACATAAAAACAGTACAACTTGAAAAAGTGTTGCTCGTAATATTATTATGTTGGTTTATTTTCTAAGAACCGCACCATTACCATCTATCATAAGGAAACAATTTTTATGCGTATAATAAGATTTATATAAGAGAAAAATTCTAATTATTCTGGAATAAAAGCATAAAAATAGCGACGTTAATTCTAAATTACGGTAAAAATTTTCATTAAAAAACGTTATCGTACCACTTCCCGCATATTTTCCCTTAAATGGTTGAAGCGGAAATTAAAAATCCAAGCTGCCTTTTAGCATAAAACTTAGCTACATGTGGCAAGAGCTATATTATAAAACGTAGGCGATTGAAAAATCGATTTTATTACCGCACATTATTTACTGCTCATATAAAAAAGTAATATCTATCATTCATCAACGGTGACGTATCGGTTAACGTTTGTTTGAAATTATGGGAAATGAAATTCGTATATAAGAAGGACGAATGGAGATTTTATCAACTCATTTACATAAATAATATTAATGGACATCTGTCACTTTCCACATCTCAATAAGCTAATTAACAGGGACTTAATTAGTCTTATCGGAATTATATCGTATGTCATTACTTCAGATCTCTTTTCCGACAAAGTAACGGTACAATTTTTTTAAGAAATCACCTCTTGTTTATATTGCTTCTGAAAATCTTACTGAAAGTAATAATTCAATATTTTCTATAATAATTAGTAAATTTTATATTAAACGTATATTATTTAATTAGGATTTTTTTTGAAATTTTACTAAAATGGAATAAGCTTAATAAATTAGTCAAGACTAAATAATCTTTGCGTCGCAGGTTATCTTTTGTAGTTCTCTCAAATGAAACAAGAACAAAATTGACTTGGGCATGTAAAAACAATATTATCTTCAAATTATCATTTTACTGCAAAGATTAATAACAATAATGGTTTTAAAACTTAATTTAGAAGTATAACAAAAGCATATACGTAAATGTTGGTTTTAACTTAAGCATTTTACAAACAAGTTGAGTATATATTGTGGTGAGTGCCTCACAATTTAGGACAGGACAATTTTGCCATTAATACACTGGCTTGCAAAAAAATCGCATACACTTTAAAAATCAAATCACCTAGTTTTTATGTAGTTTTTGCTATGTAAACGTGACCTTTCTGACTTTTGACATTACATTTTTGACGGATAAGTATGTCATTACGAAAATAAAATAAAATAATTTTAACTGATTGACACTGACAACTTAAAAGTTAAGACTGACTTAATACAATCAAAAATAGGTGTACGCGAATTTTTGCAAGCCAGTGTACAATCAAGCGCCTTGTCTCAAATAAACGAATGAAATTCCCAAATATATATTTTGCTTTATTACAGTAATAATAATAATAACAATATTTATCCCGCGTGTTTTATATAAAGACTCCAGCCTCTTGTTCTATAAAATCCTTTGTTTAACTTTAAATAAAATAATTTAATATTTTATGTTTTCTTTCGGTTGTTGTTAAATTCTCATTAAATCCAATGAAATATAAGGATATAGTAAGTAGTTTAAAAAATGGGATTCCGTTTCCTTTTTAAAAATTCAATTCAATACCAAACAGTGCAACTTTTATTAAGTTAATCAAAAAAAATCACCAAGCTGACAATAATAACCTAACCTCTATTAGGTAAATATTATAACTAATTAACTATTAAACTAACACCTTATTAGGTAAATATTGAAATTGTGTAATTTGTTTTGTTGTTGTAGGTTAAATGAAATTTAATGAAAAAATTTAATTATTAGTCAGGTCTGTAGTCTACTATTGTATGTGTTGTTGATAATGTAATCAATAAAATCCATTAAATTATATAAGTTATTTATTCAAAGTTAAATACAACCACACATAATAAATTCAATTCTTTTTTCTTTCTTTTGTTTTTCATTCAGTGTTGACAACTTTACTTTAATATACAACACCTTCCCATCTAAGACATTTTTAACAATATTTAAATACATATTTTATAAAACATAATATTTATAATTATAATCAACTTAACTAACTTACATAATAATCATTTAACCAACTTGGCATTGTATTCTTTCTAGTGCTTCTTTTTGGTGTTTTATCTATAACTGTATTTTTGAATTTTATTTTATTATCATTAACTACATTGGAATTTTTAAATGAAAAGAGTTTCGTTTGTATAAATGATTATCTTTACTGTCTTTAATTATGTACGATCTAGGGGTATCTGCCTCTTTTACGACTTCTCCCTTATACCATGTATTGTTCTTTCTGTATACAATATTACCTCCTTTTTGAAAATGTACAAATCTATGTGCTTTTCTGTCATAATTTCTTTTTATGATTTTATTTTTCTCCATTCATTTGTTTTTAATATTTAGATTTGTAACTGGAATTAATAAATTATCTTTTACAGGTATTTTCGTTTTTAATCTTCTGCTCATTAGCATTTGAGCTGGTGATAAACCAATACTTATAAATGGGGTATTTCTATATTCCAATAAAGGTATATAGTATTCTGTATTTGTTTCATTACATTTCTTTAAAATCTTTTTTGCAATTTTCACTCCTATTTCTGCCCTACCATTTGATTTAGGGTTATTTGGTGAAGTGGTGATTATATTAAAATTATATTCATTAGAAAATTGTTTCATTTCGTAAGATGAAAATGGTAGATTATTTCCAATTCCGTGCGTGCAAAATACTTTTTTAAAAGCTAAAATTATTTTAGAACTTGTTTTGTCCATAATCGGGCAAATCTCAATCCATTTCGAGAAATAATCACTTATTATTAAATAAGACTTCCCTCCAAATTCTGCTATGTCCGCGGCAATTTTTTCAAAGGGCCTATCTGGAATTTTATGTTGAATTAAAGGTTCAATTCTGTTTCTGCCACTAAATTTTTCACAATTTTTTACTGTTTTTTCGACTTCCGCATTTATTAACGGCCAATATACTAAGCTTCTAGCTCGGTCTTTGGTTTTTTGTATTCCTAGATGTCCTTCATGTAATAGGCTCAATATATATCTTCTTAAATTTGTTGGTACAATGATTCTATTATCTAAAAATAATAAATCATCTTCTAGGTAAATATCATTTTTATTTCTGTAGTATTCTTTCAAATCATCATCTACTTTTGTCATAGAATTTGGCCATCCAGATAAACAATATGATTTAATTTTTGATGTTTTATCTGATTTGGTTTCAGTTATAAATTCTTTTAGTCTCTCTTCGTAATTTATTCACATTATGTTAACATGCATAAAAAGTTTTACATTTCAACAAAAGGATACTATTTAAGTGTGTATATTATTTAATGATTGTAATTTTTAATACAACGATTGGTACGTTGAATTGTTTTCTTGATCTTCCGTCAATAGCTCAAATTTGGTAAATTGCACCTAGAATATAATACAACGGGCTATTATGAGTAGATTTGCATATATAAAAGTAACTTACCTTGCTTAATTTCCAAATGGGTGATTTTTCCTTTTACGATTCATAGTATTGGCTTATCGAGCCACCGTTCTAATTTAATTAATGTAGGTTCATGATATTATTGTGGATTTTCGTTGGATAACATCTTGGTTGTGTAAGTTGTATAAAGTTTTTGTAGTTCTATGTGTGTTTTGTCAGCCAATTCAATTTAAAAATGTCCATACACCTGTGCCGATATGAAACTATTATTTCGAGTTAATTTTGTATCGTAAGTGTTTCTTATTGATGTCAAACTATTGGGGAAAAGTTATATAATCATATTGTGTAAAGATTAAAGGGTAAAATTGGTATGTGGACAGATTTAAATGGAAATTATTACAATTTTTGTCGAGTGTGAGAATTTGCTTGTTCGACTCAAATTGTGGGTTATTGTTGGGTTTTAGAGATAAAAATGTTATATTGTTAGTTTAAGGAAGTGTTGGGGATTCTTTTTATGTGATTAAATCTAAAATTTAAAGAAATTTATATTTTATTAAAAAAATATTAAATGTCAAATTTTGTCCATGGATTACTTGATAGTATTATATTGTTTTTGTTTCTATATGTTTTAATGTAATTTGTATTGTGAAAAACAATTAGTAATTTCCAGAACGTATTGAGAGGAGGTTGTGTCGTTTGTACATTGATTAACCTATAAAAAACATGCATTTTAATAATTTGAAAGAACAAAGTGAGGTTACAAATTTTTAACAAATAAAATTTCGTGCAAAGGAATGCATATAACTTACCTTTTCGTCGTAATATCAAGAAGATAATAAATTTTTGAATTGATTTGGATAACTTCACAACATATAAAATTTTTTATGTTGGAAAGAAATTTAAGAAGAATTAGTTTTCTGCAAATTTGCATATTTATATCTTTGCCACCAGTCAAGAGGTTGGTTGTGGATATTTTTTATCGGTTTAAAGGAAGTATCGAGTGTGCGGCAAAATAGTAAGTGATATTAATTTTTCATTATACTGGCCAGTAAAAGAAATGATTTCGGACTTATATTTTATTAAAAAGAAATCTAAATATTTTACATTGGGACAATTAAGTATATAAATTTAAAAATTTAATATTTGAGATAACTTAACCTAATTTTATATATAAAAAGTTGATATTATTAGAATACAAAAGTTTGATTTTTATTTAATTTTTTTGATTAGTAGTTTAGAGATAATATTTAAAAAATTACGTAAAAATCCCCAACAATAATAAAAGGCTGATTTATAGTTTTTGTTTTCTGTTTATTTTTTATTTATGTGTTATTTATTTGTGCTTAAATAAAAATTGTGTTTCTATTTATATGTTTGAATTTTGTTTCTTGTTCATGTTTCTTCCTTGTGTGGAAATAATTTTGATTTGCAGCTTGTTACAATTTTCCCAGCCCTGGTGTTATCATTATAGGGGGACCCATTGTTATCAAAATTTGGTAAGGTAATGTTGATTTATTACAGATTAAAGAGATATTTGTCGATTGCTTTACTGAGACTAAAGTTTGAGCTAGTGACGGGGCAAAATTTGTTATTTAAAAAATATTGTAGTGATATACAGTTGTACTATTATTTTGTTTTATTATATGTGTATATCACCGCAATATGTAATAGATAATAATTCCTTTTCACATTGAGCATACCTTTTCTCGCATTCTGTAAGGCATCTCGAGACATAGGCTATAGGTTTCCCATCTTGCATAAGACAACCACCTATCCCGTTTTGTGAACTGTCAGCATGTAAGGTAATACATTTATTTTCATCAAATATACCTAACGTAGGCGCTGTACACAGTGTTTCCTTAATTTTTTCTAATTCTTTTGTATGACTTGATGTCCACAACCACTGTTTATCGTTTTTTAGTAAATCTCTTAATGTAGTCGTAGCTTCTGCCATATTTGGAAAATAATTTCTTAAATAATTTATTACACCAAGGATACTTTGCAGTTCCTTTTTAATTGTAGGCTCATTTAAATTTTTTATAGCTTCAGTTCTCTCTGGATCTACTTCAATTCCTTGACTTGAAAATACATAGCCCATATATTTTACCTTGTATTGTAATTTTTCTTTATTAAATTTTGCATTAACCTGACGAGCTCTATTAATTAACATTTTCACTACTTTATCATGTTCATCCTCATTATCTGTAGCAATTAAAATATCATCTATAGAAATATATATAATTAAAAATATCACCAAAATTCTTTTCATTAATTTTCTGAAGTAGTTGTGCAGCAACTTTTAATCCATATGGTAATCTTTTAAATCTATAGACACCCGATGGAGAATTAAAAGAACATAATTTACTTGAACTCTCATCTAACTGAATATGGCAAAATGATTATTTCAAATCAAATACTGAAAATACCTTTTTACCATTTAGATTCTGAGAGATAGATTCTAGAGTAGGTAAAGGATGATTTTCATCTAACAAATTTAAATGTAGTTCCTTTGGATCTAAGCATATTCTTAATTTGTTATTTTGTTTCTCAACTACTACTAAATTATGTATCCATTCTACAGGATTATCTTCTTTAACAATGATATCGTTTTTAACCAACTCTTTAATTGTTAATTTTAATTTATCCCTAACCTTGTTAGGAAATCTACGTGCAGCTTTAATAACAGGTTGTGCCCTATCTTTGAGAAATAATTTAGTTTTTTCTTTAAATTTTCCTATACATGTGAAAATATCTTCATTATTATTTATAAAATTTTCTTTCTCTAATTCAATAATATTTATACGTTTAACAAAGTTTAGTAATTCACAAGTTCTTAATCCTAAAATAGGTTTAACATTTTTATCAATTAACACAAATTCTTGTAACAAGCTTTCATTATTAGCTTCACAAATTAGATTTATTTTACCTACTGTGTCAATTTTGAAAACACCATATGCTTCTAATTTAAGTTCATTTTGCTTTGATTGTACTTCCTTATCAACTTTAAGTTTATTAAATTTATCAATTGGAAGTATGTTGACTTCAGACCCAGTATCAATTTTAAAAGTAACGGGTACATTTTCAATTAAGACATTTTCATACCAACCATTTTCTATTACATTACAATTATCTACCTGAACATGATTTATTTCATAATTTTCATCTAATCCACTAATTTGGTTTACATTTTTATTATTATTTGTTTTATTTTGGCATTTCTTACTAAAATGGTTCATTCGATGACACCTCATACATTGCTTACCATATACCGGACAAGAATTAATAGCATGGTTATACCCACATCGTGTACAATTCTTGATTTGTACTGCTTCATATTTTTCTTTATTTCTGTTGAATTGGACTTGTTGAACTGGACCATTGAATTTCTTCATAAACGAATTATTGCCTGGCTTCGATTGAAGACCACTTTTCTTCTTGATTACATCCACTTGTACATTGTCTTTGATATTGCTTTGAACTCTTTTTGCTTGCTTCTTTGTAATTTCAGTTGTTCTACACATCTCAACAGCTTTTTGATAGGTTAAATCTTCAGTACTAAGTAGTTTTTCTTGCAATCTTTTATCAGATATATTTAAAACAATTTGGTCTCTTAGAATTGATTCTTCTTCGATGCCATACTCACAATGTTTAATTTGTTTTTGAATATCCTTCAAAAAATTATCAAAAGGTTCACCATCCTTTTGCTTCCTTCGCATAAATACAAATCTTTCATAAACAATATTTTTCCGAGGATTACAATATTTTTCAAATTTACCGAACACTGTTTCTAATGTTAATGTTTTTTTCTTTATTAATAATGGCTTACGGGTCTTGGCCCATTGCCGAGACTTATGAACAGGAGTCATAAGTAACTCAAACGATTATTCAGAACCGAAAAACGAGACAATTAAGTCAACATGAATCAATAGTCTACTATCTAATCTATTTGCTAATGATGAAATAAATAAAGATTATTAAAAGTTTCACAGTTTTATTAAAATATACCTGACAATATTGTTTCGACAGCTATGCTGTCATTATCAAAGGTAATATAATTATAAACAAACACGTCGCTAAGGTAGATACAAAATAGGTAACTAGATAAAATAATAATAATAATAATAAAAATTAATAATAAAAATCATAATTAAACATCTAATACTTCCAGTAACGGAGAATTACTGAGCTCAAGTTGTTCATTCATTAAAGGTACCCTGAGTTTGTGTTTGTATATCTCAAAGGCTTCTAAAATGTCTAATTTGCGTTTGTTATTACAAAAATGCAGGAATTTAATATTATTTTGAGGAGTCATTGTGTGATTTTGTTCTAAAAGGTGTTTGGCGTAATTCGATTTTTCAGGATGTTTATTTTTGTAATGACGTACGTGTTCTTTATATCTTATGTCAAAATTTCTAAGTGTTTATCCAATGTATACCGAACTACAAAAAGAACAATTTAAATGGTAAATGCCCGATTTCATGATATCATGTGTTCTGTCTTTAGCATTAAATAAAAATGAAAAAGTGTTAGAGTTGGTTTTAAATGTTATTTTATAATTGTTGGTTTTTCTTAGTATATGTGCAATTTTTTCTGATATTTTGCCAAAATATGGTATAGATATGTAATTTGTGTCTTCTGTTTTATTGTCAATGGGATATATTCTTTTGATAGCTAACCTATAATCTTTTTGTTTAATTAAAGTGTCAATCATGTTCGGATTATAATGATTTGCATGTGCTAGTTGTTTAATGGTTGATATCTCTTTGCTAAAATCTGATTTTGTTAGTGGAATAGTTAAAGCTCTGTGTACTAATGATCTGTATGCTGCTATTTTATGTGTATTGTGGTGACAAGATTCATTTGGTATTGTTATGTCTGTTTGTGTTGGTTTTCTGTATATGGAAAATTCAAAAAGATTGTCTGCGTTAATCTTGATATTTAAGTCTAGAAAGTTTATAGCCCTGTTTTGTTCTGTTTCTAGTGTAAATTTTATATTAGGATGGATATTGTTTATAAGAATTAAAAATTCATTGATAACCTCAAAAGAACTGTCAAAACAAGCTAAAATGTCATCAACATAACGAAACCAGAAGATAATGTGTTTAGAGAGGTTTAATTCAAATATTCGATCTTCAAACTTGTCCATAAATATGTTAGCTAATAGAGGACTTAGAGAATTACCCATAGGTAAACCATCCTTTTGTAAATAAATTATGTTATTAAAAGTGAAATAATTTTGACTTATACAAAGGTCAAATAATTGAATTAACTCTAACCTTTTAACTAATTCTATATTACTATTGATCAAGAAACTATCTAATAAAGGAATACATTCTTGTGGTGGTATTCTGGAGAACATGTTGCAAATATCAAAACTAACAAGTTTTGAATGTGGTGGAAGATTTGCTAATGGACACACTTGATTGGACGAGGACACTTACTTCACGCCAAGGGGTCTATCATGGCGACTTTGAAAGACATTACAGGTAGACCTCGGACAGACAGGTAACGAATATAGGAAGGTAAACGGAGGTTTATTCATTCAATCTTTCTATCGTCTAATCGGAAGAAAAAAGAGGACATCATTCAATGAGTTCAGGTTTATACCAATATTCTAGTTTGTTTTAGAAATTCAATTATAATTTTAAAAACCCTTATATTGTTATATGATAGGATTCTAGCTATATCTGTTGGAAGAGAAACGCCTAACGTAACCAATTTGGCAATAAATGCATCAATCTCATCTTTATATCTAGGGCATGAGAGAAAAATGCGATTTAGGTTAGCTATCTGTGCGTTACAGTTACTACAAGATGGAGAATTAAGAACTCCGATTTTATATAGATGTGCAGGATACCGACCGTGACCGAATTTTAATCTAGTGATAGTAGTATAAAATCTACGTGAGATGTTACTGTGATCCGTGTGCCATGATTTGATGTTTACGGATGGATGAATCCGCGACAATTGAGTAGTACAGATATAGATTCTTCCCAATATTTCTGCCAAATAGATTGGGAGACCTTTAGTTTATAGAAGGCGGTAACATCTTGTGCAGATACGTGAAGTGAGGAATAGTTGCACCCTACTAGTCTAGATTGCTTTGCTAAGGAATCTACTATTTCGTTAGGCTAGATATTTCCATGAGCTTTAACCCAGTATAGCTGAATCACTGTACCTTTACTTTCTAGTTTAGCAATGTGGTTAAGTATGTGAGTAATGACTGGGTTTCTTCTTGAACTAGGTATCTTCGATTGTAAAGCTTCCAAAACGCTTTGTGAATCAGACATAATGGTCACCTTCTCCAATTTATTAATGTCAACATACTTTAAAGCTTCGAGGATAGCAGTAGCCTCTGCTGTAAAGATGGAAGCAAGAGGATTTAATTTGAACATAGTCCTAACATTATTAGTCTTATCATAGAAGGCGCAACCACAGCCTCGATGGTCTTTGGAGCCGTCAGTAAAAATCAGGTTAGAACCGAAAGTTTTATCTGACAATGACAGAAAGAGACATTTATCATGATGAGATTGGCCATTATAGTTGGGAACTTCGATCTGTGGCGATTTTATGTATTGAAAGTATTCGATATTATTACTGTTTCTGCTGGTGCATATTTCTACATTAAGGTTATGAATTTGCCCACAACCAACTGTTAGTGGAGGGGATGATTTCTTACTCCAAAACGAAGATGTTAGATCAAAGATACGTAGATCATGGATCTTAGAGAAAATCATCGTGAATTCCAATGTTTTCAACTTAAGTAGATATTTTACTGATAGCAATTCGCGTCGGATAAACAACGGAGGCTCATGGGCTTCTACCTGCAATGCTCGGACTGGGGTAGACTGCATGGCACCGATGCATAATTGCAAGGATTTGCTCTGAATCCGATCTATACGTTTTAAATTTGTTTTGCATGTACAACCATACAGTGTGCACCCGTAATCTAGCCGAGATCTTATAATAGATTTATATATAAGTAAACAAACACTAACATCAGCACCCCATGTAACACGTGTTAGGGTACGCAAAACATTAATAGAACGTTCGCATTGAGTTGTCAGGTAACTGATATGTTTCGACCACGTTAACTTTTTGTCTAGTATTAAACCCAAATATTTGTATTCATCTTTTATAGGTATATCTAACTCAGAGAATGACATATATCTTAATCGGGATCTTTATCTTGATCGGGAGAAAAATATTACTGCTGATTTATTTGGCGATATACTAAGAGCGTTATGGTCTATCCAGGTTCTTATTTTGGACATGGCCTTGGTCATGTTCCTTTGCAATTCGTCTAATTTATCATGGCATCATGGCATATATATATATACAGATCATCTGCGTATTGGATTATGTTGATATCGTTATTAGCAATTTTATGTAAATCGACTGTATATAGATTAAAAAGAAGGGGGCTCAAGATAGATCCCTGAGGGAGGCCGTATGACACGTATCTGGTGCCAATTAGGTTATTAGTGGAAGATCGAATATACAGTTGCCGATCTCTGTACAGATTACAAATCATATTAGCTGCAAGCATTGGGACACCAAGATCTTGTAATTTTTTCTCCAGTAATTTCAGGTTAATGCTATTATATGCGTTCTCCAGGTCTACAAATATAGCTCCCAAGTGCCCTTTTTTTGAAAATGAAAGTTGAACATCCGTGACCAAATCAGTAAGCGCGTCAATCGTGCCCATGTTTTTCTTAAAACCATATTGCCTAATGGGAAGCACGTTATTTTGTTCCAACCACCAATATACCTGTTGTAAATCATTTTTTCAAATGTCTTGGTGATACAAGAAAGAAGAGAGATAGGCCTGTATGAGTTTACTGAATCTGGATTCTTGTTGAGTTTTAAAATAGGGGTAATTAATATTGTTTTGAGTTTATTAACTTGTATATTTGAGCACCACATATCGTTGAATGCGGAAAGTAAAATTTGCTTTCCGGTCGGTGGTAACAGAGATAAAAACTGATAAGTTACGTGATCATAACCAGGAGCACTGTTAGATTTTTTAATTGCGTCATCTAGTTCTGTAGCCAAGAATGGATTAAGAAGAAAGTGGTCACTTTCATTGTTTAATATTGACTTATGTTCCGCCCTAACATAAGGCGGAGCCAGTTTGTCTAGTAAGTCTGGGAGTAAATTGTCGTTAATAGTTTTATAAGATGCAGTTCTATTAAATTTTTTTATTGTTTTCCAAATATATTTGATGGAAGTGTCTTTATTTAAATTGCCTGTGAATTGCTTCCAACTGTTTTTCTTTTTATTCTTTAAAAAACGTTTCGTGTAAGCCGAAAACTGCTTATATTTTAAGAAATTATCAATTGTGCGGTTTCGCTTGAAACTTTTACTCAACAGTTTTCTCTTTTGAATGATTTTAGTACAATCTTCATCCCACCAGGGAGGATTGGGTCTACCTTTGGATATGAATGGTCTATTGACCATAAATGATAGATCAGCGGCTTCCTGTAAACAATCTATGACAAAATAAATCTTTTCATCTGCTGAAAATAGATTAGGCGCATTGTTAAGTTTAGCACTAAGATGAATCGAAAAGTTAGGGAGTTTCTTTTGGTCAATTTTCAATTTCCTTTTAGGATATACCCTAGAGAGATTAGGACCGTTATAACCTACTGAAATACAGATCGGGAAATGATCAGAGGAGTATGTATCCTCTAAAATAATTCAATTGCTTCTTGAGGCAATCTCGGGGGTACAAAGAGTTATATCGACTGCGGAGAGGTTAGCACCGGGTGGAGTGAGTCTTGTTGGGCTCCCATCATTTAAAAAAACACAGCCAAAGCTATCAATAGCTTTTAGTAGGACATTGCCTTTGTTGTCAATTTTTGTCAATCCAAATACTCGATGATGAGCATTGAAATCGCCTGCTAAAATGAAAGGCGAAGGTATCTGAGAAAACATTTTCACATAATCTTCACAGGAAATATAAGAATTAATTTCACAATACACAGACACGAACGAAATATTGTATTTAGGTAATATAACACCACAAGCCAAGATGCCACTGTTAATTGAATTAAATGTAAGAGGTGTATAGTTAATTCTTTTATCGATTAGGATAGCGACACCTGCGTATCCATCATTGCGATCATTTCGAATGATCTCGTGGTACTTAAAGTTAACAACTTGATTAGGTTTGCACCACGTCTCTGAAAGGAGTGCGACGTTTACGTTAAGATCTACTAACAATTTATCCAGGTTACATCTTTTGGATAGCGCTGATTGAACATTCCACTGTAAAATATTGAGTTTGTTATTAATTATTTTATTAGTTGTACTATCCATTATCTAGGGGAAGTTAAGCGTACAATTCGGATGTATCCGATTGATAATCCTGAGAAGAGAGACTCGATAGTACGTCTTCTTGGAAAAGGTTAGCATTACTACTTTCATATAGGTAAACACTGTTTTTTAATTTTGCCACTAATCGTTTCATTCTAGATTTTAGTTTACTCGTTTTAATTTCTCTAATGGCAGAAATAATTATTTCAATTAAAGAAGTTACCTCAGGAGTGGTTTGCTTAACAATAACGTACGGATTATCATGACCTTTAACAGCTTTTAGAAATTCGCAAAATTTACTATAGTTAATAACTTTTTCTGTACTATCGTTGAAGATAATCTTAAACTCTTCAAATAGGACTGAATCATCCTCTAGGATTGGTTGAGGTTTTTTTTAAATTTTTTTATGAGGACGTTTAAATTGAAACATATTTGTCGTCAGGACTGGATTTTTTGTTAATTTTTCTAAAGATTCAACGGATGACGGTGCAAATCTTTTAAACTGGCTGCCTGAAGCAGTAGATTTTTCACACTTTCTGCGTTATCAAATATATTATGAGTACCTATTGCCGTGTTATTAGTTGGGGAAAGAGTTATATTAGTATCAATCTTAGTAGTATTGTGAATGATATCCTTTTGTTTATTAGTGGCGGTCTTATTGAGATTTGCAGTGTTGTGGAGAGCTGGGTTATCATTATTTTGAGCATTCGGAAAAAATTGTAAGATTCTTTGTCAATAAAGATTCTTAAAGGTTGGACAAACAATAATTTAGGAAAACAAATAAAGATTATAAACAAAGTAGATTACGAACTAGATAACAAATAACATTTTTATTATAATAAAAGGTAAATACTTCTTAGAACTTTAGGACTATTGGATCAAGCATTCAGAAAGCCTGAACTTTTTTCAAGTGATTTCTGCAAGCTCTTTATAAGGAATATGGCATCCAAATAATTTTAATCTATTGAATAACGCCTTTTGTGGTAAAAACTTCGACTTAATAAACCTTTCTTCACATTTACAGTATTATGAATATTTATATAAAGATATTTTACACTTTATAATTATTTAAACTGGATGTTTATGAATTTTCTCGTTAAAAGATTTATATTGTTACTCTTTCGTTTACAACTTTGTTCAACTTAATTTTTGTTTTTATAACTCTCCCTGGGAGACGTTTATTATCTAACTTACCTTAACATTCAATTAATCGTCTTGAAGGGAAATGGATTTTCTCACCTTTAGAAGGTGCTCATTATTTTTGACGTGAGATCAAATCTCCATGCAAACCAAAATTTTGTATAACCTTACAATTCGCACTGTTTGACTTTATGTTAAGACTGTATGGAAACGTAACACAAAACTTACAATTTATTTTCTTTTGGTTCTGCATAATTATGAATATCAATCCAAGGTAATAAGTTTACAAATAACTTTAATGTAGCCTTTGTATTTAATAGTGGCTATTTATGAATAAATTAACCTGCAAAATTATCATTTTTGTGTGAAACAAATAAAACTAAAAAATACTATCCTATACTAAAATGTAATCCACAATTGGATACAAGAGTATTCAGTAATTTTAGTTTTTCAATTTAAAACGTTCTATTTGTTAAAAATATTTTTTAATAAATAGAAAAATTAGTTGGGAAATGTTTTTAGAGTCGTAGTTATTGATGTATCAAATTGAAAACATCATTAAAATTGTAATAAGTAAGTTTTAATTATAAATATTAATAATAATGATCACTTCAAAACAATGTTTCTTCTTCAGATTTAAAACAATTTTTCTGTAAGAGATAGTGTACTGTAATAAGATGACAAGAGAATTAAAAAGGCAATTTACTTACTTAATGAATTTAAAAATTTTAACTAAAAATCTTAAATGGAATAATGTGGTGGAATTTGCACAGCATTATTATATTTAAACTACATCTTAAAATTCCAATTTAGACTTTTTATTAAATAAATTGAAAACTGTCAGCTGAAAATCAGCTTTAAGACAGTGGAATTCTTTAAATATCTTACTTTAACGGAGTAATGAATCCATGGTCCCAGTCTCCTTTAACCCTGCTAGCCCACCTGAGGTCTTTTCTGACCCCACGTGATGTAAAATCTATTTTTTATGTTTATTATGGGTCTATTGTCCAGAACCCCTAAATATATTTCTATCTAACTTGATAGAACATGAAAAGGGCAAGAAGCAAGCCTAAAAAAATAAACGGAACTCCAAGGTACTGCGAGTTTTTGACATTCTTGGATCTAAGCTTGCTTTACGGTGTGCAAAGAAGTCGTAGAAAAGAACTACAAGAATTTTGCTCAGAAAAGTTCAGTTTCTACGCACCATTATACAAACATACTTAGCTAAAATAATAAATATTAAGTTGTCAGCGTGTCCTTATTTATTATTAAAATGAGCATTAAAAAATCAGAAAGCATACATAGATAAAAAATAGATTCTTCCTATCTAAACCTTAACTAAGAAGACGCGAAGAGAAGATTTACCCTTCTGTAATATTATATAATTTTTGAGAATTAATTTATCAATGCAGGTTATAATGCAGTAATTAAACCAACTCAGAAAAAGTAAAAATAGCGAACGCTGACGACCTGAACATAATAACAAAACGTAGAAGGAGGTTAAGTGAAATATTCAGACAGATTGGAGAATAATCAAGATGGGACTCAAAATAAATGAAGATACAGTAAAATACATAAAGCATCAAAAGGACAGAACTAAAGTCCAGAATCGGAGTACATGGCCTGCAAAAGGTTGTTAACTATTAAAACATCTGCGCACACTGATGATATACAGACTAGTGGGAGGATCAATATTAGACATGAGAACAGACCAGATTACCCCTAAAATACCTTTCCAGATAATTATACCAGATCGAGAAGAATAGCAGGCAGGCAGCACAAAACGAATACGAGGAAAACCAGCCTGGTACATAAACTGGTCTAGGACTGAATCAAAAGCTGAGGTTGACCTGCAGTATCCTCTTGGTATCTATGTATCTGTCTGCTGAATGGAAACATTTGCAATATTTCAATGTACTGGAGTAAATAAAAATGAGAGAGGCTATGTGCCTAAGTGTATCCATATTTAAACAGTCAAGCTGATATGAAGATTCTATGGAGTAACAGAGGTTGTTCCAACTAGTTTTGAAATATCTTGATGAACTCATAACCCGACGCCGGCCACCAGGTCACAATGAGATATAGCGATCTCAGGAAATGAGAGAAAGCTAATGAACTTCAACAAAGATAATCTGGGTATACCTAAGTGAATGGCTAGAATGTACATTGGAGACTGGGTCAAAGAAGAACAGAAAATCTACTGGGAAAATATATTGGCGTGACCACGAAAAAACATACTTGGAGAACCATGTAACAATATTCAAAGAGAAACGTCCTGCAACATCTATTCCAAACAATTCCTGCCTATACATTGAGTTTTTAAGGATACCGAGTATTCGATTCCTACTTATAATGAGGATTTTCAGCTACTCAATACCTGTAGTTGTGACGATTTACATATCAATACAAACAGATGAAGGTCACTTCATCGGAAAGACTATTCGTTTGACGAGCATGGAACCTGCATTGCAAATTTCGCTTTTTTTACTTTTAGGGAGCCCCCTCTTACCTGTCCATGTTCTCTAAACTTCTTTTATTTTGCTTACTGCCGAACAAGTGATCGGTTCGACGGTCTGAATAAACATAAAAACTTACCACTAATAGTTTGCAAATGCAGAAATTTTTAGAAAAAAAGTTAATATCTCCGAAACGGGAAGATCGAAGTGGAAAATCTACGGTGTTGTGATAATAATTCGCGAAAATATTTCAAAATTTCCATTTAAAAATGTCGATAACGTCATCCATCAAAAAAGGGATAGAAGATTTAAATAAAGTTAAGTGTTTTTGGATTTTTTCGAAAATTGCGTATTTTCCGAGATTTTGAATTTGTTCCATACTTTACCAGCACACGTATGTATAATGGAGAATTTAACTGCCGATCGTGCAGTAATGAACTGGAAACGTCCCAACACATACGGTGTGACTGTGATGCACTGGATTGCAAGAGGAAATACATATTTGTACAATTTGATACAGGAATCCTACCGTTAAGTCAAATTTAAGCAGTACCTACAGTGCAAAAGGTAACGGTGATTACTAAGCTATATTTTAATCTATACAGATACTATTTAAAAATTATGATCTACACAAGGATTAACACAAAAAATTGTACATATATGAAAATTTTTATAGTTTCTTCTGTTGCAGATAATCCCTCCTCTACTGTTACTATTAATAAATGTATGACTTATTATAAATAGTAAAGCCTACCATAATTAGAAATATCGATCTTATTTTGACATCTGAACTTGACCATAAATCTCATCTTTGAATGTTTAACGGCATCATTCTACTATACTATCTATTAAACAAAAAACGCCCTTTATTATAATTAATTAATACCTACACACCTACCACTATACGACGCACGTGTTACTTGTTTGGATTCGTCTTAAGTCAAGGATATTATGTTACTATTAATCTCTTCACTTTTAATGCACAAAAAGATTGCAACTAAAGGTTATTGTTTCTACTAAAGATAGCATCATCTTGTGTGGTTGAATAATTTAATATACGCTACCCACTCAAAAATTTTATCGAAAAGTGAGACACAAAATTCTGTGACAACATAATTAATCTTCAGTACCACAACTCCGAACAAAGAACGATTGTTTTATCACTTTTCGAAATGGGTTTATTTTTCATTATGTGCCATGATTCAGAAATGATTACAAACAAAAGAAGTTATAATTAATTTGAGGTTTCACTTACACATTGTTGGTTAAACCACTATAATATAAAACATCGTTTTTTTTGTTCGCAAATAATCCATTCTATTGTTTTGTTATACAAGACTTTTTTAATGTTTATTTTATGTCTGTAGCAAGAAATGAAACACAATATAATCTAAGAAGATTATTAATTAAATTGATTTTTTAAAAATGACGAATTTAAGAACTAATAGAAGTCTGGATAGTCTGGAACATATGCACAAAGCGATAAACATGTTCATATCATACGTATCTATCTCGATATACAAAGATCTAGACATAAATCTAAAATTCAAAAACCTTATTATGCTGCTAAGAAGTTGTTTATTTGGGAGTAAAAATCAGATATGATACATCCTATTTCTGAAGTGTAACGAGTAAAAGATGATAGCTAGGATAACGACGATTTTATACAGATAGTGACATGTGCATTTCTTTTTTATTAAACGATCATTCAGCTATAACACTAACCTGTTGGCTGTCCTCTCCAGTGGATTCTCAACTTCTCACCCAGTCTCTATTTTCGCTGCACCATTTTCTACTGCTGAAAAGAAAAATAGAGGATAAGTACAATATTGCCCATGGCTCCAAGCCCAACCACTTAGATTTTGTTTTCTCTCTCAAACTCAGACCTATATCTCGATCTTAACTTGTATAGATAATTTAATTCACTTGGAAATAACACGGGACAGTGTCTAACTTGCGGCAATTAAAGTAGACGCTCAACAGATACGACAACTACACTAACGGCTGGAATCACTCAATAGCTCACGACCGAAATGAAGGTCTCGCCGAAATCACCCCTTGGTGCTGATTACGGACTCACGTATCGTCGTCATGGACTCACGTATTGTCGTCATGGACTCGCGTATCGTCGTCATGGACTCACGTAACGTCGTCATCGATATCCACCAACACAGCGCAACGAAGACTAGTTCAACTAGTACCATTCAAGATGTGACGCACACTGCTGGTTGGACTCACTTCCACACCTGTTTGCGTGACTTACCACCGGCAAAAAAATTGTACGGGCCACCCTCCTAATGGCGTATCTAGGGGGCAACTCATATTAGTTTCTTCATATCGTTCAACACGATGATTTCTTACAAAATAAAACTCAAAACTATTGCAAAACTGTTTTTATTAATCACTAAAGAATGCGTACTAATGGGCATCCCGTTTCGCGAAACAGGCGCATCAATTTGAAGACGCATCATTCTCTCTTATACTTCTAGGGGAGGGGGAACTGCCCCCCACGTCGCTCGCTGGGTACTCCCTTGCACCTTCCTATAATCGTCACACTTAATACAAGCACATTCCCAAGGACACATATCCCTAGGTTACACAACTTAATAACAAACTGTGAACAATACCACAACATAATAGACGAAAACATAAATTTAAAAGTAAGACTAAAAGGCTCTAAAGATAGGACTCTAGGAAGTAACGAAACAAACACTAACTGCAATACTCCAAGAGGCAGCACAACAATCAACACCGCAGCAAGCATCATCAAAAACTCTAACCATATAAAACAAATTAGTAGCAGAGAAGAGAAGAGCTAGGGCGATCTGGCACCGAAGTCACATTTCTGAAGACAAAACTAGGTATAATCAATTGTGCAACAAACTAAAACCAAAATTCAGGGAGATGCATAAAGATTCGTTTAATGATTGTGTTAGCAACTTAAGCAGATACGATTACTCTATCTGGAAACCAATCAAAAACGCCAAGAAACCTAACCCATCTATGCCTTCAAAGCCTTTCACAAGGTTTGGCATTCCGGATTACTCATTAAAATCAAAACGACTCTTCCTCTACCATACTATAAACTCCTAAAATAGTACTTAAGTGATCGAAAGTTTCAAACAAAGTTTAATAATGAAGTGTCTAGTGTTTACTCTGTAAATGTAGGCGTGCCGCAGGGTAGTGTCCTCGGACCCATCTTACACTTAGTGATCACGGAGCATCTACCAGCGACAGACAACACAATCACGGGAACATTTGCAGACGACACAATTGTCATTGTCGCAAAACATCAAGATCCAACAATAGCGTCATCCTACTTACAGGACCACTTAAACTTACTTCAAGAATGGCTGCATAAATGGCGTATCAAGTAAATGGAAGCAAATTTAGACAAATAACCAATAAATAACAAATAAATTTACCCTCAGAAAGGCACTTTGCCAGCAGTTCACATAAATAACGAGGAGATCGCCCAGGCCGATGGAGGTAAATATCTAGGTTTAAATCTGGATAGTAAACCTTGGAAATCCCATATAATCAAGAAACGAAAACAAATGACCTAAAAATGAAGGAGATAAATAAATAATAGATAGGAGATCAAAATTATCACTAAACAATAAAATCCACCTATATAAAACGATAATAAGGCCTATCTGGATGTATGGGTTAGAACTATGGGGCTGCGCATATTAATCCAGCCTAGCAATAATTCAGAGTTGCCAATCCAAACTTCTACGGGCAATTACCTACAAATGCGCATTAAAATCATTCGTGAAAGAAACTACAAACATCACAAAAACTGGAACTGCATGCCAATCCACTGCTACAACCCCTTCTACTACACTATACCACCATATAATATTGAAAAGATGCTGGCAAAGATGCTGGCCACTGGATCTACGATAAGGAAGTCGAGAAATTGTTAATAAACAACTCCCTCGTTGTCACTTCGTCTGTATATTATATATTAAATATGTACACTATGACAGTACATTAGCTTATAGGATACACTGCACTCTAATTGCCGATTAAATGTAATTAAAAAAACACGACTAAAAAAAATCACTCAACAAGAATTACCACGGACTACTCATCTCTGATCCCTAAGTTTTTCAAAACACTGAAGTATTTTGTACCGCCACATTGGTTGAAGTTGTACAATTTCCTGGATGTGTTAGTTATGAATTCTTGTATAGTCGGGATGTCCGTTACCTTGTGTAGTTGTGTATTTCTTACGAACCAGTTAGCGTTTGTTATGATACAGAGACTTTATTTTGTGAAACCTGTGGTTTGTTCAGGTTTGTTTTAGAAGTTGTGTTTCAGATGTTGCAGCCATAGGTGAATATTGGTCGGATAATTGCTGTGTAGATAAGTATTCGACATGGTAATTGTTTATTTAAGATTTTATGCAGCATGCTGACTCTTATATACGATTCTGCTAGTTTTTTGTTAATATGGTAGCTCCGTGTTAGTCTACGTTCCAAATATAGACTAAGAAATTTATCAACTTTATCTTTAGGGTTCCATTGTACTGGGGTGTTGTGAATAGTTATGTTTGGTGGGTCTCTTGGTATGCGGAGCGTAAAAACCTCACATTCGCATTTAGTAGCATTTATTTTGATACACCTGCATTTGACTCATTCAATTAGTTTATCTACACCTTCTTGAAGATTTTTTTTGCTTAATTTTGCACCATTTTGAAGTACTATCGCTGTATCATCGGCATACATCGCAAGGTCGGTGTTGTGAATGGTTGGAATATCTGACATAAAGGTGTTAAATAGAATTGGGCCCAGAACCCTTGAGGGACACCTAATTTTATTTGTCGTGTGGAGGACATGTAAGATCCAATTGTTACTTGAAGGCTTCTGTCTGTCAGAAACGATTGTATAATTTGGAGCAGGTATGAGGGAACGTCCGTAACAATTATATATTAGCACATCCGTTCGTACTTGGTCTAAGGGTTTGCGTTTTATTTTCAAACCCTCTTTCAATAGTTCATGCGAGTCTTAGTACCTGGTGATTGGTAAAGTGAGCGTTTCTAAACCCAAATTGCATTTCAGGTATTACATTGTAATTCTCTAGGTATTTAGTAAGATGGGTTATTGGTCTATACGCTGTCGGGTCGCTATGCCTCTTACCGGGTATGTGAAACATCAGAACGTGTGCTTGTGTCTATGTGCTTGGAAAATACTTTTTTCTTAGGCACGCGTTAAAACTTGCTGTTAGGCACGCTACTGATTATGGAGGAAGGTTTTTTAATACGATGTTGGGTATTATGTCATTCGCGGGGGCTTTTTTGGTTTTTAACTTATTGATGTACTCCCTAATTTCTGCTGGCGAAACTGGATCTATTGTTGTTGTGTTGTTGCGGTCGCTGGTGTTAACTTCATGTTTTACTAGTTCAATATGGTCTATGTTGTTTTGTTTATAGGTGAAAGTTCTAGTTGTTCTGGGTGAGCGGCACAGACAACACGGCGTTCACCCATAAGACTGGCTGGCCTTTACCTAATCCCAGGTATCTGGGTAATAAAGGCAATAAAGCCAGAAATGAATGTATGGTAGAGATACACGCAAGTGTTCTCGACGGGGACTCATTAACGTTGTGGAGGAAGCTCTGCTAACATGAGTACCGGTGTGTGTGGATTGAATTTTCGGCTGAAGGTGAAGTCAGGTATGGTACACTGCTGGTCACCAAGCCTCAAGGAAGAGAATTCAAGTGAAGTTTATCGGAGGGGGGACTCTGGTCGATGGGAAAATGCATACCACCAATATGAGGATCAGGCTATGGATGTGCAGTTCCAGCCTTGTGATCTGAAGAAACCGTCTCGAGCCGCTGCGCTTAAGGGGTATTGATGCGAATACACAGCCTCTCAATGCTCAAGACAACTTCACCTCCAAGGGTATACACTGGGGTTTTGCTTAGGTGGAACTAAACGAAGCGCTGGCGAGGTCATACCAGGCCTATAATTGGTATGTATACCGGGGTGGCATAACCGTCCAAGCCTGCCACATTGAGGTTGGTTTCGGTCGGGCAGTGGTCCCACATATGTGGGAAAAGTCCGAAACTGGACTAGACACTGCGGTACTAGCCTGGAGAGCTAGTAGAGGTCTGGATAGGTCTGGATAGGTATACTTCGCTTGCGCCCTGCAAAATCATTAGTGCGCTAATTAAGCGTATCTCAGTTCGTGTCTCCGAAAGGGGAACCGTGGTCATAGGCCGAAAGGCAGGTGAGCCACGTTAAAATAACGCTGTCCGGCTTGTTAACTGAAGTCATAGCACAGTTTACACAATTGACAATGTTCATAGGTGGTAAATAGTAAATACTTGTTCTAAATGAATGGCGAACACTTCACTTTTTTCTTGGTCTTCTACCATAAAGGATTCAGTCTAGGTTTTCAATATAGTGATTGTAGTTTTCTCTAACTATTCGAATTAATTGGTTAAGTCGAGCTCGAATTGCTGGATCATGTGTTGTTTTAACTCTAGTATACCATTTGTAATAAATTAATTTAATTTCTTTTTTATTTTACACGTTTTTTAATATTCTTATTTTTACTGAAACATTTATTGTTTCAATGTTTGCTGTAGACCTACGCAAATCTGAAGCGAATATTATTAGCATTCCTATAAAGAACAATAAATTAAAAATCATTTAATTTTTATTTCTAATTAATTTACATACAAAATAACGGATCGATATATCAATTATAGGATTATTAACATTACGAAAAATTTTTAAATTTATTTAATTGATCATATTTCAATTTTAATTACCGCTCTAAACAGAGGAAACTGTTATGTTCTAAATTAAATAGTAAAGTTAGTGTGTACATCTGCATATATTTACTATCTAATATTTTAGTTATTCTGTATATAAATAAAGATACATAAACTATTTAAATAAATGCCAGAATAACATATTGAAATAATATTGTTTTGTTTTTGCAACTATTAGGTACTTACAGTTACAGTGTATTATTCAAACAGTTGAACAAGTTTTTAATAAAATTACATTGTATTCGTGTTTTTCATAATAATAATAATTATTATTATTCATATGTCGGGTTTCAATTATTTTTGTTCCTAATTGTTGTCTTATATCATCTATTTTGTACAACTCTGATGAATATATTCCAATGTTTTAGAACCCCTAGTTTTTCTCCAGGTTGAAACCCTCTCCCGCTGCCTTTAATTTATTAAATTGTTCAAAATGTTTTTTTAAATTCTAATAGAAATCTTTGAAATTAATTTAAATTTTGTAGATACTTACTAATCTCTTGACCTTACAGATCTTTGGAGTATACCTTACTCGTCCTTCTTGTCCGGATTTTCCAGATTTTAAAATCAATATCTTTTCTATTTATGTTATGCAACTACTTGAAACTTTGCTGAATTTCATAGAATCAAGAAAACATAACTAGCATGATTACCGTCAATTAGACAACTCTTCGAAGGAGAATGTCCTACTATGAAGTTACATATGCATGATTCTATTACTGCCCCCGCACTGATCTCGGCAAATCAGTCAAGGCAGCGAATTGACAATAGTGGTTAAATTTTATACATTTCTAACCAGACTGGTTCAAATTTGTTTAGTTTACTACTTGGTCACTACAGCATAAAGAAAAACACTAAGAACTTCAGTTATAGACACGAGAGTGGTAAATGAGGTTATAATTTTGAAAGTTACCTACAATGCTAATATGAACTATTTAGTATACAGATATAGAAAAACAAGTTGGAAGTATCTGCGAAACTATATGTGTGTATGATAAGGAACGCGCTAGTAAAATAAAGAAGGGTTTATATCAGGCCACGCCTTTGCTCTTCTTAGTTTATGTTAGTGGGAGAATTCGAGCATAAGAATATTTATTTTATTTTCAGTCATTATGGCTAAAAATTGTAAGCTACTTAAAAGGCATGTGTTTATTGGGCCCTAATTTGCCAAATCTTTTTTTTAATTCTGGGGAAATTTAATATCATCAAATTCTCTTTCACTACACCAATGCTTGGTTTGTAGTTTAATAAACAACTTTAATGCTCGAATATTCCCCAGGAGCAAAAGCGTGACCCGATATACACTCGGAACCTGAGTATTCCGAAAGTATTCATTGCATATTATTACACAAAAACTTAATGATGAGAACTTAATGGATTTCGAAGATTGGGTGTGTAATGGGTATGTTCGTGTGAATTAATTTAAAATCGAACGAGTCGTCGGTCACCTGAGATTGGTTTTGTAGCCGAGCCTATTATAATATGGTTCCTATGTCATATACGTAACCTATGCTCTATATTACTTCATATGATATAACTACTCTGAAGCTATTCAGTTTATTCAGTTCATTACGCGCCCTTTTTCAGCTATATCGATGATGTGTTTCACTCGTGCTGATTATACCAAGCTCGTTCAATCCAACCGGATTTAACCTAAGAATGTCACTTTATTTTAATTTTTTGCTGTTCAGTCTTACTCCACTGCTTCAACTTTTCATTTTCAATTTCAAGATTTTCAAACTTTTCCATTTCAATTATGTTATACAATTATATCTACCCAAACTAATTGATTTAGCCATTGAAGTACCGACTGAATACACGTCAGTGAATGGACATCTGTATAAAATGGACTTATATAACGGATACGCTAACTGCAGAAGTGGGATAAGATATAGGAAATATATCAGTACATAACATGGTGTTCAGAGGCATTCTATCGCGGTAATAGGTATTTAGTCATTCAAAATTATATAAAGGTTTAATCAGAGCTTATTTGCAGAATCAAGAACCTGTATAAGCTGGTAAAAAAATCATGTCTAGCCCAGTCCATTTGTTACAGTCAGGGGTGTAGTTATAAGCTAAAACTGGCTGTAGTATTGTATAGTTATCTCAAAAAATCACTTGATTTGAGTTTAACATACTTTTAAGTAATCTCTGCTTTAATGTCTATAGGTCAGTTTTACATTTCTTTCTCAATAAACTTCTTAAGACAATGACAGCTCCAAGAATCAGTTTTCGAATGTTTGGTTATTTTAACTGGAGGTCACTACAATGAATGCAATTGATCAATAAGTATTTTCATGGTAATTAATACTTTATAAATGCTAACTGAAAAATATCCAAAGATTAAAAAACTGTCCTAGGTTAAAAATTTAAGTTTGTGTTGTGAATGGAATCTACAATTTTACGTTATACAGGCTTTTACTTTATACAGCTATAACAAACAAATAACAACTTTTTAACAGTAAATACATGTTGCATTGAGTTCTGTGTGGAACCTTAAATGCCTTAGGATCTCATTTTTAGAAAATGTTCGTAGCGATGTAACTGTCTTATTTGTCCAAGAACTTAAATTATTTACTGATGTGAAGAATTCTAGAATTATTTAACATTAATATATGAAATAATTCTAGAATTCTTTCTTAGTCACTCCCAGGTTCTGTATTTTAACAATGTTTACTATTTCCTCGAATATCAGTTTATTTATATCTCGCTATCCTTGTTTAAGTTTTTTAATACCGCGGTCAAAATCTGATTTCTCTGTTATTCTATTTTTCCTCAATTGCCTCCAGAGTTTGTATCTTGCTTTTTCTCCTAGCCTTTTGCGCTTTTCACCTTTCTTGTTTATATTTTCTTTTACTCACTTCAGTATCCTGCTAAAACTTAAGTTTTTGTAGACTTTTCTCCCTCTAAAATTGTCTTTCCGGATTCTGAGTAATACTGTTCTTGTTTTTCTCTGTTTTTGTAGAATTTTTCGTTTTACTACTTTTTATACGTTCTTATAATGCTGCATAATTTGCTCGTCTTTTCTTTTTAGTGCCTTATTTGTTCTTTTTCATACTCTGCTTGAAGACCTTTGTTGCGAATTTGAAATCTTCTCTGTATGATTCCTTGTTTAACTCTGATATGTGATGTCACTTCACGGTTCGATAAAATATGAAAATGACAAAAAAAACTGCTCAGGCTTGGGATAATGTTTAATCACTTTTTTAAATCTTGTAACGGTTCATTTTTTGAACTTGAACCGAAAAATGCAATTTTATTTGCATAATTGATAAAAACCCTTAGTGCAGTCCTGCATATTATTGTATTTTTTTTTTCTTGATAACGTAAATTTAATACGTTGGTATTCTGCATAAAATAAGTCCGTTAAAATATTAAGGGTCATTTAAAAGAAACATTCCCAAATCGATAAAATTGGTTTCTAGAAAAATCTGCAGATTCCCTTTTAAAAGCACCGCTTTTGCAGTGGTAAAAGTTTATTTCCGGGCTTATAATGGTTAAAATCTAATATTGGAGTTAAAAAATCTCCTTATAGTTAAATATGTATGAAAGATACGATTTCTTTAGTAAATAATTTTCCGCCAAAAGAAATTTTCTGGAATAGGTCGTTTAGGCACCATCTGTGGTGTTATTAGCTTTAGTTTTGTGTGTATAGATTCAAAAAGGAATCCCCTCATGATCCTTCGAGATTTTGCTAGAAGAAAATGACGTAAACATATTTTATTGGCTAACGAATATCCAGCCACTTTTCTATTGGATTGTTTAAAGTTTCACCCTTCTCAAAAATCGATACCACCGCGAAATAGTTTTTAGTTTTACAGTCAGTCGAAGTAAGTAACAGGGGCTGGTTGAATACATAACCAAGCAAGGTGGCGTTTGCCACACGGGGGAGGCCTGTGCCTTCTTCGTGAAAAGAGAGATACACGGCCAAATTATTATGATATTCGGTGTGTTTAATGTTACAGTTTAACAAGTAATAATTATTATTTGTGTTAATGCAGTTTTGTGTATTATCGTACCGTATAGGAAGCCTACTTGCTTCAAGTTATCGTTTAAAGTTTTTAAATGCTAATGGATTTAACACAAATAATTCAGTTTACCGGATTTTAATGAAAGAGTTGTGAAGAGATTTATTCAGTAATTTCAGTTAAATTTACAAATTAAAATAACCGTCCTCAAGCAGCATTTAAGTTAATATAATCATCGTTCCAGTTATGAAACTGCTGAAAAAGAATTATCAGTTATCGGGAATTTTCATATGTTGAAGTTTGTCGTTAAAATAAATATAGTTCAGAATTCAGAAGATTGTTCTCGCATTGGTTTTTAAGGTCAGCAGTTTGGTTGTGAAAATTAAGTTAATGTCAATACTGTGCTTCTAGCGTTTGAAGTGATTTGAGTAAGAAATCTTGAACTCTGTTGGATTATTGAAAATGTAAGGTATTATATTTTTTTAACTAAGTTTTTTTGTAATGTCTATTTGGGATCCCGAAATTTAAATTACGTTTTGTATGACAACTTTTTGATAATGATAACTTTGTATTTTTTAATTTTGTTATTATTTCTACTTTCTCTTTAATATACAGATTTCAAATTAATTTATCGTATGATATGGTTTGGCCCAACAAATTGCTGTTTTGTTTTTTTTAATTAAAATTTAGTAGTATCGATTGATACGTTTTTGATTAATTTAACGTCAATTTTAAATGAGGAATCTTTCCAAATTGAGATTCCTAGATGTTGTTATCAATTTGGTGGCGCTCAACATGTTTTTATTTTGTTCCTGATTTCCATTATCTAATTAGAAGCTTTTGGGGTTAACACCCACACCTGTAATTAAATTTGCGTAATAGAGATCTCAACAGTCGGTGCAATTTTTGAGTTATGCAGTAAGTATTAAATAATTTGAAGTTTTTTGAGTTTTAGACGTCCATCGTGCGACGTAGTTTTTTTATGTTTGAATTGTACAGTTTTGAGTAAGAACTTTTGAAAGTTAAAGTAATTTGTTTTGTTTCGTTTCCGGAAAAATAACTTTTGTTTCTATCTAAACTAGTGATAACATATCAATTTCAAAATAAACCATCAGCGATCTTTATTTTAATAAGCCTTTTAATCGTCTACTAATATATGTGATAATAATTTTTGTTTTACACGACACGGTGCGGCGCGGCGTTACATTCAAAAATTGTTCGAAAGTACATCTAAGAATTCTGTAACAGACCTACGTCAAGACCTACGTCAATCTAACATACGTACTGTCATCGCGCGATTCCACCAAATAATACTACTTTTAAGAAGAATATATCTATATTATTCTTAAAAGTAGTAGATGATGATAATGGTCGTCCAACTTTACGTCCAATTTGTAAAATATACAAACAAATTTGCAGCCCTTGCTAACGCTAAATATGCTAACTTTACTAATTAACATTGGAATAAGTTCGGGGATTCCCAACACCCCACAGTAATACGTGCTATTGTAGAATAAAATTATTACGAAAGTTGGATGCAATGTAACAGGTAGTCAGCACTCACGAGACAACTGAGATAAACTTGCAAACTGCTGAGTGTAGAAAAGAGACAGCACAGAAATGTAACGTCCCGAGTCGGACACGACCGAAACCGAACTGACCGCCGCGCGCCGATTGAGCACAAGTGAGATAAAAATCTAACAAAATATATGTGCAATGGAAACTCATTAGTTTGTCCCTACATATTTAAAATAATCTGTAATTAAAACACTTTGTTCTATCAACGAAAACTAATTCAGCAAGTGAGGTTTTTTCTAGTGTGTTCTCTCTCAGCAAAGTAATTTGCTGCAGATACAAAAAAATTGAACGATACTACAAATTCTTGCACTTAGCATAATATTAGTTTCCACAACAAATAACTTTTGTTGTAAACCGTAAGCAGTTTGCTATGTTTACTAAAAGTACTAACAAAATTTATTTGCAATGGAAACTTATTAAATTGGTTCCTATAACATAAATTAATTTTATTTTCTGTTATTACAACAGAAACTTTGCTCTATCCAGAATAACTCATTTAGCAAAGGAAAATTTGTTGCCAAAGATAATTCATTTCTTAGTGTGTAGTTATGGAATAAATTAACCTCAAATTTAAAAGATTCTATAATATTTTGTAGTAATTTTATTATTTTAATTATGATATACCATTTAACCGTTGTCTTTACTTTTAACTATCAGGGAGGTTGGTGAACATGACGAAAATAACAACAAAAAAATTTAATAAACGAACTTGTCGAAATTGTGAATCTTTCTTTCCGGAATCATTCTTTCTTAAATATTGTTTAAATAATATTAGTGATTGGAGCGTACCAGAATTATTTCTAAGCACCCTGTAAGATAAAAAATAAATGGAGAATAGATTTTTATATTTGGGAGAATGTCGGATTCATACAGCTATTTAGTTATATAAAAGCGATCAAAAAAACAAAGGTTGAATCTTTTAAAATTTATTGACAAGTTCTGAGGTAATGAGAAACGTAGCATTTACTAAATGTAAAGTTGCTAATAAACTAGTAACAAGACGAGAATGTTGGTTCCAACATGACGGTGTACCATCACATCATCAGGGATGTAATAAAATATTTGAATAAATGCGAAAGGAATAAATTGATTGGCTGCAGTAGTCACCTTAGATCATCAAAACTCACACTTTTTTCTTGTAGAGTTACGTAGAAGAAGAGGTTTGTAAAGATGTTGCTACAGTAGTAGAAAAAATAAAAACAAACAGGAGGGAATTAGGGAACATTTCCGTAAGTGAAATTACTTTACACAAAAAGTAAGGCGTTCATTTGTCCAAAGACTTCTGCTTATGAGAAGAAGAAGAATAGTAGAATATGCGAACATTTAATTTAGTTTAGTTTTTTTAAGTAAAGACATTTAGGTAGTCACTTTAAAACTTTTTAAAGCATTTTAAGTTGTTTTATTAAATAACTCTTAGTTCAAAAGGTAACAAACCTTATATTATTTGAAAGCTGAATAACTTAATCTTTTAAATAATAAAATAATGTACAGGATGTTTCATTAAAAAAATATAATTTAGTAAAAATTGTTTTCGTAAAAGTTTATCACCCTGTATACTAGTTAAGTTTATTAAGTAGAACATGCCTATTTATTACACTTATAGTTTTCCACTTAGGGTTAATTTTCTTTTTCACTTTTAGGATTTTTAATAAAATTGGCCGAAATAAATCTGTTACAATCTAAATTATGGCGGCAACTATTAACGTTTGGGCAATGAAACCTTAAATATTTACAAACGCTAAGAATAAAAAATAAGAAGAAGCAAAATTCTTCCAGAAACCATATAAGTTGTTACTTGTATCGGATAAACTAGATCTTAAATGCTTTTATTTCCATGCTTTTTAATCTTAAATTTATATTTAGCGACGGATAGTGATGGAATCGAGCCGAGCTTTCCTAGAAAGCTCGACTCGACTCGAAAAAACATATTCAAGCTCGACTCGAAACTCGACTCGAAATAATCTGTTTCAACTCGACTCGAAACTCGGCTCGAAATCGAGTTGAGTTTCGAGTCGAGTCGAGCCGGCTCGTTTTGGAATCATAGTTATTTTCCAAATTCATATAGCAGTCACGAAAACTTTTTTCTCCTCTTAGTCAGAAAACGAGCCGCTTGCGGCGAGTTTTCTAAAGGACGAGTGCAATAATGACTTATGAAACGAGCTTTTTATGCTATTTTTTTTCTATTTTGCCTCTTTTATTCCCTTTTTAAATAAAAAAAATTGGCTCGGGCTCGAGTCCATCACTAGCGACGGAACCTATTTCTCTTATACCTGCGCAAGAAGCAAAGTAAAAATGACTTAGCAACATTCCCATAGGTACTATATGGTATAGCATTAGACTGTTCATGACTGTTCATGATCTAAAGCTTTCAAAAACTACACCTAAAACAATGACTCTCCCCAACCATTCATTCCCCAGCCATATGAACTGGAAAATATCATCAAGGAGAGTCGACTCCCAACGGGTCTGTAAGTGTTAATGCTGTGAAGGTGTTGATGATGGTTGACTTAAGTGAGGTTTTGAATTCCTTGGCTCTAGGGGATGGTATACATGTGCGGGAAATTTTGTAAATTTCGGTTAGAGTCCTTGGGGGCAGGGAAAAGGGGATTTGTGGAGAGTGCTTGCCTTGGGTGTTGTTTCTGAAGTCCCTAGCTTATGGGTTCAGATATCACATGTCGGGACTCGGACTTTTTCCAATGTGTTAACGGTAAAAGAGTAAACGATGTGGGATTGGGTGATATTACTTTTAAACTCTTTCAGTGGTGTGGAGTCTAACAATATACCACATGCGGGGATTTTGAAAATTGACGTAAGCTGCAGCCCGTTAAAATAAACATTAGCACAGACAATTAAATGCTGGAGCTGGAAGCGGATTGGTCACTTCCCACCCAACACATTCCTGATTAGGCTGTTCATGGTTTTTTTTGACGGGCTGATACTCAAACAAAAATGTGGTTTAGGGCATGGGGAGTTTAATAGTATATATCATATGTTGCAACTTCGAGAAATTTAATTTTCAACAAACCTGGGGGGGGTGGGGGTAAAAGTTGTAAGGGATTAGGGACGGTGGTTTTGGTTGGATTTCTAAACTTCTTAGGTTATGGAGAGTCTACTGGTGTACCACATGTGGGACCTTTGCTAGCTTTATTTTATTGGACTTGCTAAGCGAATAACCAAATCTAGTTCCGTTGCGAATTTTAAAAATAAACATAAAGTTAAAATAAAAAAGTGTGGGGATTAAACGTTTTAAAAATTTATTTCATCTGATGCAAGTAAGTAGTTTATATATTTTTTTGAAGTACCCGGAGAGACCCCTCAGGTATTCTCTTGTTAGTAAAACAAGGTGTCATTAAAACAATAAATTTGGTTCATCGCATTCTTTTGGAAATCCTGTATAAATAAAAAAATTAAAACTATTTACAATATAAAATACAATACCTACAGTACCTTCAAAATAACGTTGTTGTCAACAACACTCCTTGTTTTTTCCCCATACCCTTCATTTGAGTATGACTTTAGTTTTCGAACTGAACAGTCCAAGTCAAGTAAATTGTGATGTAAAATGAAATTCTATTAAAAACTATATAAGGAGCATGTTACCTTGATAGTATACCTTATGGAATTTTACCTCGCATTTTATTTTGAAAACTTATTGGACTTCTTCGGTTAAATTCTCTGTAGTTCTTAAATTTGATGTCCTCTTTGTATTGGAAAGTAACTAAAAATAGTAACAATTCGACAATTATTCTTTAACTTTTTATTTCAACTTTTCACTAACTACCTATACAACGCATACTAAAAACATAACATTGCACATCATCATTATCATCCTATATACTACAAACATAATAGCTATCAGTCTATTTAAAGGGCTTTAGACAATGTTTAAAGCTATTGGCTCACTTAGAGCTATAAAATAAATAATCTTAATCTATTATTTTACACTAACTTTGTTTAATACCCTAATAGTATTAATAGCACTAATTTAAAATACCATTTCGATACATTTTTCAAAAAATTACACATTTTGCTTTGTTAAATATGTAAAGTAGTAGATATATATAACTTTGGTTTACACTAAATACAAATTAGATAGTTTGAAATACAATATTTTATGCAACACATTATATTAGATAATAACATAACATTATTTATAATAATTAATTAATTTAAATTTTGTACACAATTTTTACAATGCAAAGGAGAGAAGAAAATTGTTCAGGTTGGTTATATACAAGAAACAATGGTATTTCTTTTGTTGAAGGCTACAGTGAGTGTTATATTCGTTGTTTATAGTAAATGAAATTATTTCATCTCTAATCTGTTTCGACTTCTTTTTCAGGTTAACGTTTTGTGATAAATTTAAAAATCGAATTCAGATCATGATAGAATAAAATCATTTCAGCAGATTCTTTCTGTAACAAAATTTACGATTAGAGAAAAAATAATTTTATGATTTCCTATACATAAAAGTTTTTCTACAACCATTCGGCTCTACAAACACTTCTAATTAAACCTTTTGTAAAATTTAATCTAATTGTTTTAGGGTGGATGTTTGGATATAATTGATGAACAGTCTTGTAACAAAATAATTGAAGTTTTTGAAAGTTATTTTTGAATTGATCAACTATCATCAGAATAAAACAAGTCTACAATAACATTTTAACAATATTCTATATACGTAATATGTAATTTTTGTCTAAATATTAAATCCTTCAAGGAGACAAAGGCATATCGTCTTCATCGCAAGGAACAGTAGAATGGTTGTACAAACCTTGTGCCATAAGTTGTAAAGCCAAATGATTCTTTTGTCCCGAAGATTTTTTAATTTTCGCCCTTTTATTTTGAAACCAGATCTTAATCTGAGCTTCATTCAAACCAAGCTCTTGACTAAGTTGCTGTCGACGTTTCTCAGTTAGATAACGATTTTCCGCAAACTCGTGCTTTAATCTAGCCAGCTGTGCTCCGGAAAATGCAGTCCTAGGTCGTTTCTCTTCCGCAGGTTTGGGATCTTTCTTCATTCTACGCGAACGCGGACCTGCAACAAACAAAGAGAACAAAAATTAAATTAAGGCTTTCTATCAACATTTACACAAATAATATACATTTATTTGACAGGAGGACAATTCTCTCTTTAAGTTTCCCACCATCCGTGTGCCGTGTGACATTTGGAGCCCGGGTCGACATTTGTCACTAATTAGAGCAATTGTGGTGTAGTTAGCGAACGGCAAAGGACATTAGGGAAGTATTAACCTACTTGAAATATGGTCCAGAGGGATACACGTTATTATGGCCCTATTTAGGGACGAACCACTTCGTTATTATTGTTGAAGTACTTGTTGGTTTCTGAAATATATTGCTAATGTCCTTCTCTCATAGACATCGTCATGAATTTTTAAACGTTTCGTTGGGTGAATAGAAGGGGCATATAAACATTTATACTGTGTATAGGGTTGATTAAATTCCTAAGTGAGGAAGATATATTGAGAAGGGTGGTTTATTAAATAATGCACTAAACTGTCTACTAAAAAAGGGCGTGAAATAAAAATGGGTTGGTCAAGAATAAAAATAAGCCGGTATGTTAGCTTTTTTTTATTAATTATTATTAGAAGCATCTTGTTTACAATTTAGATGGATTATGCTGGTATATTTAAAAAATTGACCCTATACTAGTAATTTATCTTTATTGAGAAAAAACAAGAAAGTACTGTCAAAAACTAATTTTCTAACAGAAACTTATTGTTAAAATTTCAAACATTTAAGTAACCAGTAAAGTATACCAAATTAAAGAAATGCCCAAATCTTAAAAGTCTTATACTCCAATACCAACCACAAATACTTTAACAGATGAGAGAGGGAGAGAGTGATATCTTCTCAGTGTTCATTTGTCTTATTCAACAAATGATCCAAAAAATTATTTTAGGTTCAAGTACGGAATACATAATTATGAAATGGAGGGCAGTTTTAACTTTATCAATTACTTCGCTTTTGAATTATTTAGAATGAGATAGAAGAACATAATTATAATCTCATTTTTCCCCTCCTAGATTCCTCGATTCATACTCTATATGTATATTGTACAATTATGAGTGAAGCTTGACGCACTTCGATGAAGCTCTTCAGACGCAGGTTTGGTTTTTCTTTATTTAGGATTTTTAAATTCAACTTAGTAGAGTGATTGCTCTGGTCATACAACTCGATACTACCCCGGAAGAACTTTCTACTTGCAACAAGTTTTGATCTCATGTTTTGCACCTCCTTGGTCAAGAAGAACACGAACTATGACATTTTCTCCATATTCAAGATCCGTGACGTACAATTTGTATTCTAAATAACTCTTTTTATCCTTTTCCTGTTCATAAAAGCTCTTCTAATTCTTCAGACAAATCATTTAATCATGATCCTACTTTTAGCAATTATGCCAGCTAAGATTTGTCCACCAATTAGCTTTTGCAGCATTTAAGGATTGCTAAAAAGCAATATAAAAGCAATTATAAAAGATAAGTACAAGAAAAACGCTGAACAACGTCAAACTGAGTCAAATTACATGCATATGAAGTCAGCCAGCATCTGTTTCATCGCAATAATTTGACTAGTTGTGTGTGCTATGTCAAACGTCGTCGTGTTGAGAATACGTTCATGAATCCTCTCAAGATATGCCACTAACGATTTGAAAAGTTTTCTAAAGTAGAGAGTTTTTGTAAGTTAGCAATTAGTCGTAACTTAGCAAACAGATTAGATCTTTGCTACAAAACGATTTGCTCAAAGCTTGCTAGAATATTTTACGTTTATTGGCGGTTCGTGTTTTTATAATTTGAACTGCTAATATCCAAATTATGATTGTAGGTCATCCACGCATTGTCCGTGATATTGTCATATCTCAATTTACGAAAACGTTTAACAACATAATGGGAAAACTTATTATAAATATTCAGTCAACAACTCCGAAAGGCGCAATTGAATGGGACGAAACGTCTTTCAATATGATCTCAAAATCCGAGAAAACAGTACTCATCAGGTAAAAATGGGGAGGGGGAGCGACCGAAACAAACTCATACGTCCAAATTGAAAATCAAATGCATGATCATCCGCTTTTCTGATATCCGAGCTTGACAAGGAATTTGTTCCACGTAACCAAATAGTCAGCCAAATTATTTGCCTTACAGTTTTAATGCATCTGCAACAGAGAGTCGCAAAAATTGGCGGCTTGGCTATGCCGGGCAATGCCAAACGTCTTTAGCCGTGTCTGAACTTCTGACGAAGAAAACAATTCGCAGTAGTTCCCCATCTACTGTACAGTCTAAACCTCCCCCAGTAACCTTTCTTCTCTTCCATTGCTTGAAAGCCCTCCTCAGCAGGCATCATTTTGAGGTCGTAGAAGATATCCAGAAGAAACCATGCGTGTTTTGAAACACCTGACCTCAGACAATTATTGCATTTGTTTTAGTGCTAGCACAAGCGGGTTTCATTCCAAAGGTGGCTACTGTGAACGAACGAGTGTTTGGTTTCATGTACAATAATTTCTTGTAACATACGTTTTATATTGAGTGTCCCTGGGAACTTCCTGAGAACGGCCCTGAAAACCGATACATACTTGCTTGTAGTAGCATAAAATTACAGAATAGAATCGAGTTCGGATAAAGGATCAAATTGACGCTCCCCATAGTATACCATCAACACCATCAGCTATTCAGTTCTCACAAAACGTCCCAACATAAGAGTTTTCTACACAAAATGCAGATACAATTATGAAAAAATCCGATTGTGACTTTGAAAGAATGTAGGTACCTAGTAAATCAGTGCTCTTTGGCTCATTATGAATAAGGATAATGAGGTTGAGATCTAAATTTTGATCTTTTTGCCACTTCATATTTAATGGTAGCTGAGAGAATGTCCCTGAATGAACCCAATTAATACAGTTTGATCTTCAACTAGTATTTCATAAAAATTTCTAGAGTTATCGGCGATCGAAATAATTGAAAGTTATTCGAAATAACATAATCTACATATTTATGTTAGCCTTAGTAGCTGCTTTATGGTTACGAAGACCTTTGAAAATTGAAAAACTCAAAACTTTTAATAATTGATTTATTAGAACAATTAATTCAAAATCCAATCAGAGATTAAGGTTATCGAATGTTAATCCAACGTCTATTAAAACGAGTTTTCAAATTAATTAACACAAATTAACTATTGCTAATATCTTATTTAAATTTTTCTAATTTACAGCTTATCATCAAAGAATTGATTGCAGGTTTTAAAATAGAAGGTGAAACAGATTCTAATAGTCGCATTCAGCAAAATAAATATCACAAAATAACAGCGTTTATCATTTTTTTAAAGATAGGTAATTCAAAAGAGTGTAAATAAATAAATAATTAAATGACAAGGTTGTGTAGTACGATATTTTTAATGTATGACTATCTCTACAAGGATTCTTATTAATAACTCAATACCAGTTTACAGATTGAATAGTTTTCACGTTTTAAAAATTAATTAAATTGTGACAAATTTGCGTGTAAAACATGACAGGCGAGTAATTCAATTTTCTAAATAAAAGTACAAACCAACATTTAATAATTCATTTGAATTTGAATGTCCCCCTTGTTTTTCATCATTGTACACATAGCGGCGACCACCTTCCTTGCAATTATGTTAGTTAATATTAGTATACAACCATTAATTTACAAAATTTAATTTGTGCTTATTAATCGTAATTACTACTTACTTTGCAGAGTACATCAATAATTGCTTAATTATTAGTCTTCTTATACAGGGCGTATTATAAGTTCATTTCAAAAGAATCGTGCAGCTTGTTTCTTGTCAAAAAATAAAATTCAAATAAATATAATAGGGCGTGCAAGTCTAGATTATTGATCACCAGGTAGGAAATATTAAAGTTTAGTTGCTCGACGAAACAAATCTATAAATTTATTGACTCTTAAAATTGAATTTTAACGTAGCCTATTAATAAGTTTACAGGGTGTATTAAAACATGTTGCTGTAAAATGATAATTATAATTAAAATTATTAAATTTAAATTATTTCGAGTTTCGATTTCTTTTCAATTTTTTCAAGTTGCATTTTGTTATTTTTATAAGAAATTTAATATTCAGTATGTATTTCATTACATGTCACTAAGAATACTAATGGAGATTTATAATATCAAGCTGAACGACTCGTGTTTATGTAAAAAAGGTAATATAATATAATTATAACTTTTTATTTTTAAATTAATCATTATTAAATACTGCTACTGCATTGCACGAACGAACAAATAAATTTTCAATTACTTCACGTGCAAAAAGAATCAAAAATGTTGATTTCTAATTAAACCAGTTTTTGTTAGTAATCCGAGCTATAGGGGACAAACAAGGCGATATTTGTTAGAGACTAATAAGTAATAAGTAATAACAGGCAGGGTAAGATCTAAAAATAAAAACGTTTTTAAGATAGTTTAAAAAACACTTATCGACGCGTTGATAGAATAACGTGTAGTATGAAATTTTAAAAGATTTTACCGGCAGATTTATTTTTAAATTTAAGTGCTTGATTGAGCGATAGATGTTGCATAAACTTGTGTATGAGTATGAAATGAATTACTGCCTTATTTTAAATACACCACGGTTTAGTATTGAATGATTTACGTTTTTCTTTATTCATGTTGCACGTATAATTTATTACACTCGTATTGCTGGTGTGTATAAAATACAGCTTATACAAGGTGCAAATAAGTATTCATATTACGTATCACACTATCAATGCGACTGAATTGTAACTGAAATATATGTGACATTTATCAAGCTGCTTTAAAAGGATTTTAATTTTAATGGAAAAGTAAGGTAATGGAAACTTTTTTCTGGTTGAAATATATTAAAGTAGGTAGCTACAATAATACATTACAATATGCATACTAAGAATTTCTCAAAATTGCCACAACTATAAATTATATATCTGCATTAAAGTATTGGAAGCAGAAACACATTGGTAAAATGCGTTCCCAGTGCACTGCACAATTTGCATTTCCCACTTTAGCAGATAACAAATAACATTAGTTCTTGTAATTCAGTGAAAAAAATCTGTCATTACCATTAATATAAAAAATAAATAAGAATAAAATATTTGGTTTGATCAAACTGAATAATTTAAATTAAAATTTAAATAAGATTATGATTTTCATAATTGCAACATAATTTCTCTTATTAAATTCTGCTTCTTTAAAAATTTAAGTGTTTAATATTGTATAGTATGTTGTGAATGTGAAATATTTAAAAAAATTGGAGCCAAAACGATCAATCCTTAAATTTGATTTTTAAATTGATAATTTGAGTGTTTAATTTTGATTTTTCAATTTGCGTATTATAATATAAAAAATCACATACAAATTATTTCTTAGGCATATCAATAGTTGAAATCATGTTTACACCAATAACATTAAAGTAAAAGTTATTCTCTTTTTATAAATTATTATTATTATGTGATATATTATTTACGTTAAATTAAATTATGTTTTTTATTAATTCTAATTTTGGATTTTAAATTAAATTACTTCCAATTTCCATAATTATTCTTTAAGCATTTGCTATTATTTTGACATTGTAATTTGAGATTTCTTGTTTGTTTCTAATAAATTTTAGGTTTAATACAATTAATCAAAAGTGTTTATTAGTGTTATTAAAGTTAATTTCCTTTTGAATTTAAAAATTTAAATTTGATGTTTTAATCTAATTTGAATTAAATTAAGATTTCTATATACATAATTTGCAAAATTCCTGAATTTATAATTCATTTAATTATAATGTTTATTTAAGGTGAATTACAGTGCCTTAGTTTTTAGATTAAAATAAATTCGTTTCTCATCGTCAATTCATAATATGGATTAGAAAACAATATTTAAGTTAATAAAGAAAAATTGGGAATTTGATTTTATTGTTACAATTTTTTATTAAAATTTATATTCTTCATTTTTAAATCATTTTACTTTTAAACTTAAATTAATATACTATGTAGATACCTTTATGCAAATTAAAATCTATAATGTGTATATAGAATATTTCAAAATCATATCTAGATTTTATGTTTGTTTTAACTTTTATTTATATTCTTTACAGTTTATTTTCGTTCTTTTATATTTTTTGCAAAGTTTTATATTTTATATCTATTTTAAAAATTCAAATTCAATGCCCCAGGTTAAAAACTTTAAAAATTTAGGGTTAATTACTTTTTGTTTTGAACATACCAAATAATTAAAACAGTTGTTTATATATTCACCTGAAATATTATATTACTCTATAATTTAAAAGTACACTAAAGATGCATATATCAAAAGTTCAAACTATACCAATATGTACTAATTAAAATTGACGTTCTATTTCCACGTTTGTAAAGGTAAAAATTAAATAAAATTTAAAAAAATTAAAATTATACATCCATATCAGTATCATTATTTAAAAAGTCCATTTTAAACATTTTTAATTCCAATTTTTATCAGCGGCAATTTAAATTAAGCACCATTTAAAATGCGGATTGATACCGGTCACGGCTTGCTGTGTTTTAATTTACATTTATAACCACTTCACTGAATACCATTTCGTAGATCATTTTATGAAAAGTTTTACCTGTAAAAAATATCCGTCCAACTATGAATCAGTGTAAAAGGGTGAATATAAAAATCAAAATCTAAATATGTACATGTTGTTTGTAATGAATATGTACACAAGCCATTATAGCTGGTTCTAGATGTGTATACGCTTTAAATGTTTAATACTCGAGCTTGAGCAGATTACAACTTGTGATCAGTAATCAGTCAGTTGTCAAGTAAAAGATCTGATATATTGACACGTCAACACTACAAGGTTGAGAATACGGGATAAAAGCACATATTTTTCACAGTAATGACGTGTATCAATCATGAAGGACCCTATTGTTTTAGAGTTGACATTTTTTTCGAGCAATTAGTTACGGGGCTACCGTATGTTGATATAATCTGATAAAAGCTGACGGGCGTATTATTTTTTTCTTTGTTTAACGTTGCATTCTAAATGAAGCAGTTGTTCCTTTATATGGAATTCTTTTGTATAGCGTTTTGGAACAATTTTTATTCTACGATAAACGCGAGCCTGTTGATAAAATTACACGTTTTGAAATATTAGGACATGGAACTGATAAAAAGCCCTACCTACCTACCTGGGATTAACTTGAACGATACTTTAGCAGTGTAGGTGATATAAATATATTTTTTCTGACTATATCCCTTCGTATTTAATGATTTATAAATAAAATACATATATGTATATTTATAAAGATATTTAAATAAATTATGTTAATTTATCTGGATTTCCAATAGATTTCATTTTTGTACTGAAACTAATATCCAACCGCACATTGTTATGAAGAAGAAGTGTTGAGAGTTTCCACTAGATGGCAGTTGCAATCAAATAGCATTCATAACAGTAAACTAATATATTTATCATTGAAAGGTTAAATAATTTGCCAAAATAAAATAATAAATAATTTATTTTGACCTTTCCTTGATATATTTTTTTACAACAAATCCATGCTATTGTTATTTAGAATACCATTCATTAATAATAATTTTGATTTTGAGTGATTTATTGTTTTAAGTGATATACAGAGTGTTAGCTATGCCATTTTATATTAAAAAAACAAAATATTTATTATAGTTTCACATTAACCTATTTTAGTGACTACTTAAATATAAATTAATCATTGATAAAGGTATAGTTTACATATAGCTTTGACTTTTTGAAACGATTTTTGCGTGATTTGAATTATACCCACCAAATAGTTGTATAACAATCAAATCGAATACAAAATTATTATTTAGTGTTTGTATTTTTATATAAAATACAGAAATAAATCATTAGTGTTATTTATAATTTGTTAGAAATCTTTTGGTTAGATTTATTAATTAATTAAAATTTCATGATCTTTTCAGCTTCGCATAAAGGTTATTTTTTTATGATCTTTAGATATAATCAGATATTAAATAAATTATTTGTTTATTCTGAATTTGATATTTTGTTAATTAAAATATAATATAAAAGGGAAAATATACAATATAAAAATATATATCATAAAATAAATTATCATCTGCTATATTTCAATTAGCATTTTATCATTTTAATTAAAGAATTATTATTATTATTATAAAATTTAAAATTACTATAATTAATTCATTCAAGTTTATTAATTAATAATATAATTGTAGTTTGAATTTACAATTCTCTACTAAAAGAACAAACGCCGGTATGTGAGGTAACTTTTTGTCTAACCGCCATAAGTAGGGTAAGTGTAAGTTATAGTAAAGTACAAGTGCAACTTGTAAATTCTTTTAAATTTCTTGCATTTCCTAAATGAGTTTTTGGTAATTAGTGGTATTAATCTAATAAATAGAAAATATTTTACTGTACTTTGAAGAGACGTGCATTTTATCTATAACCGAAAATGTGAAATTTTGATATGATGAGAATTGCTCATTGGAACGGAACGAAACCAAGACAGAAAAGAAGAAGGAGAAGAAAAGAAAAAGGGATCAGGAATATATGGAGAATTTTAAACTTTCTGATTGTAAAAGAATATCAAGGACGGGAGAAGGTTATATAAGCTTGCTCCCTTATATTCCAACAAGTTAATTTGCCAAATTAGCTAATTGGGCTTTTTGAATTTTCGTTACTTATGAACGCTCAATTATACTAATTTTATTTATCTATCTTGTGTTTGTTTTAAAGCAATATTTACATCCTTAATAATAAGTGTTTTAAATTTAATGGCTTTTAAAAATGTCTTCACCTACCCATTTAATTTTTAAAGATAATTGATGTTCGTAAAGTACAATAGATTTGTAAACGCCTAGATTATTTTTCTTTTGTGAAATAAATGATAACAACAAATTTAACAAAGTTAAAATGCTAAAAAACCAAAAAAAGTTACAAGATCTAATGAAACCTAATAGCAATTAATTAAATGCTATATTTAGTCTTAGTCTGCACCAAAGCTTTACGTCATTCGTCAGTTTTAATCAATTCGTCTAGTTTACACACGACTGTATGTAACAATCATAATCTTGCTTTTGCATCTTTGTGAAAATGATATTAATTAAACTAAACATATTGATCTCAAATTAGATAACCTTCATACACTTTCCACTGTCAGATTTCGTTCTTAAAGTCATTAAAAGAATGGCATTGATGTTAAAAGTGTCAAAATTTAAGTCCTAACAATTGAGTAAAGCTAGTAAGAATTTTTTTTTGCCCTAAAGGGATTTGATCATATAATGGTAGATTTGCACACAATACAAAACTCATATTAATTATTTTTTATGCGTCTGAACCAAATATATGCTAAAAAAACTGGAATTAATTAAAATAAAACTCTCGAAAGAATGCACTTCCTTCAATCTTTCTCTTCTTTCTTAAATAACAGCCCATCCATAATATCAAATATTCCATAATTAAAAGAATCGACCATCTCTCCGACTTATTATCTACCGGCAAAACTCCATTAGCATTAAAATTCCAATATTAGTATTAATGTGCATGACAGCAGCAGCAAAAGGCTCTTTTTTATATAATTATCATAATCCAAGGTATTATGATGATGAACGCGGAGCTATTTAAAGAATTGCCTGCACGATCTCCTAATATCCAATTACAAAAATACCTAGGACCAGTTTGTCTTTCTCTAATTCGGTTTCTTCATAACATCATAAGCATTATTAGTTTAATAACACTGTATTAAACACGATAGCTATTTACCTAATTAACAAATTTTACTTCCTTTAGGCGGCACCTCTTCCAATCCATTTTAGATATTAGGTGTGTCTACTTCCTTTCGATAATCATAACATTAACTTATAGCGTTGTTAATAAAATTCCAATAGAATTCTTTTGTTTGTACGAACTTACCGGTTTCTTATGCTAAACAACTAACTAAATTATGTAGTGTTTACCTACCTGAGCTGGGTCTGTCCGAATATCTGGTGCAATAAACCCAAGCGGGCCATAAGGTAGGCAACTTGCTTTCCTCGCTCTTGTTTGCTTCTTCCGGGCTGGATAAACACGGTTTCGTTGTCGGGGTTTTTGGTCTTATTGCAGGCGATTCTTGTATGTTAGCTTTTCCAATTTGTGATACCGTTTGACAAAGACTTCCTAATGGTGCTATATCAGATGTTTTTGCACTTACAGCTGCAGCATTCTCGTAAGGTTTAAAACTAATTTTTGTTGTAGATTTGGTTTTTTGTAAAGCATTTTTGCCAAAATCTGGCTGTAATATGTTTCTAATAGAATATTTCAAATGCTGTATCGTTGGTTCTTCATCCATTTCTTCTGCTTTATCTGTTAAGCTATTATTACTACTATTATTTAAATTATTGCTTTCGTTATTTGGTGATTTAGGCGATTCTGATGATTTATTTAAATATTTCTGAGTGAATAGAAGTGATGAATCGTTGTTCGTTTCTCTTTTCGGCGAAGTTCGATGATAATCATATGGAGGACTAGATAAGGCGTACGATGTTATTCTGAGAAATGACCTTTCAGGGTCCGGTTTTGGGGTTACGCAGTTTTGACTAATGGACGTTAACGATGATAGAGATGATGAAGGTGTAAACGATCTTGTACTTTCGTTTATATGAGGTATAGTAGTGCACGTGTAGGGTGAGGTACGGGTTGATTCCGGTGAGTTAGGTGAATTCAGCGAATTAAGGGTAGTTTCGCTGCTTGGACTTGCTGCTGCATTAGGACTCGATCTATCTTCGAAAGCCATTTCAATAGTTAAGTCTTTATAAATATCACTATATAATTTGCCAATAATAAGTTAATTTGCACTAACGTTTCACGTTATTACGTATTCAAGGTATGTCCCTTTAACACCATCGTTAAAAAGTTTATAAGGTAAGGATTAATTTTAAAAAACGCGCACACTCTAAATAAGTATGTACACTTGTTCTTACAAGTACGCCACTTCCATCAAGTGCTTTCTTGTCTAAGTACGCTGTCAAACTGAGTGAGTTTTCAAAATAGTCATCTTTATTACTTCAAGTCCAATGGAAAGCTCCGCCTTCAAGTACCTTCGCTTTCTTTCTATCTTTCAGGATATAGGAACCTGTTTTTCTATCTTTTACGCACCCTTAGTAGCTATATCAATTCGAATACGTTTGTCCTTGTTTCACCAAGTGTAACATTTTACGTTCATTGATTAGTTGAGATGGATTTAAAACAATTTTAGGCAATTTCAAAAATTATTATTTAACACCTCATAACCAATACTCACTGTTCGTAATTAAAAATTTAAATATAAATTATTAAAAGATTGTTTGAATTAAATAAACTTCTGTTTCACTCGAACTATACACTAATTATTATCATAACAGAAATTTTAACACTAAGAATATAATCTTAAAACAGCTCAAGAGTAGGTATCAATTTCTATTAACTTCCATTCAATTATCCATCCTTTTTTAAAATCGATTTAACAAGCGGTTCTTCCATCCTTCTCCTACAACCAGGCAAAGGTATATGGTTACGTTCACTACATCTCACTTAAAGCTTTATTTTTGCTGGAAGCAAAGTAGGCGTGTTGGGTTAAAGTGTTTTCGGATTGGTTTAAAAATTCGGTGGGGATAAAAGCTCAGATTGAGACGTAAATATGTTTGTTTTTGTTGATCCCAAGGCGGAGTCTGCATGTAAACGTTGTAATTCAATATCCCCAGTGGTATGTATTAGTAACTGTGGATAATGGTTTTATCAATCTAAATCTGATTAGATCTGATTTTGATTATGAATCAATTTCTAGAAATATGTGTTAGTTATTACGCGGGGCTTTAAGTCTTGCGGGAATTTACTTTTTAATATTTATGCTCTAATTACTTAGCTGATACAAATAAATATAATTTGTATGTATTTGACGATTTAAATTTCTAGAAAATACTACATTTTTTATGCTAATTACTTAAAAAATTAAATAAAAATTTTAATTTGAAATGACTAATTTTTTCATAACTTTAAATTACATATTACGACATTTTTAATATCTTCTTGAGATGATAAAACACATATTTTTAGTATAAGGATAACATAATAATTTTACATGTCTTATTAATTTAACTTGAAATTATTTTCAATTAATTTAAGAGAATGTTAAATCGTCTTAAATATTGCAATTTGTTAATGATACAGAATTAAATATTGTAACTTTATTTACCATGAAGACAAAATGATTTTTGAAAATCCTAACTTAATTTTTTGCTTATTGATTAGACCTACGTTGTTGAGCCTTTTGGCCAATATAAGAATCGTTAGGTACAGTTATAGAAAATTACTTTGTAGATTACCTAATGTAAATTATTATTTTACGTATACAATACAAAAAACAGTTGATAAATTGATAACTCTAGTAAGAAGCATCTTTTGACCAATATATCTAACTAATTGTTAGTCAGAAATACTTCTTTTTTAATAATAAATTGTCTTGCAGTTCTAAATTGTTAATTCTTCGACATGTCTATCAAGAGCAAAAGTGATTTCTAGTTCTTAATATCAAATTAGTTCTATTAATTAATTAAATCAATTTATCAATTTTATTAAATATTTATAAAGTGAGGTTGATAAAGAGCGAAATATTGCTTTCAATTTGGAAAGAATTTATGAGATCTTTATCATCATATGAAAAGATATGCTACATCAACTGTAACGATTGTGTTTTGAAGTAACATTCAGTAATTTAATTCATCTGACATAGTCGTTAAACTATTTTAACCAATCAATTAGATTCAACAGAATCAAATTACACAAAAATCTTTTGTTGTCAAAAAATTATCAATATTAAAAAAAATAATAATAAAGAGTTTTATTAACCAAATTATAAATGATCTTAATAAGCCTTTTACATATAAATGTATGTGCTCAATTTCCGATAATCAATATTATTTGATAACTATTAATTTAAAAGAATGTTTTTGAAATTTTCACTCATTGTTGAATGGCAAATATATATATATATATATATATATATATATATATATATATATATATATATATATATATATATATATATATATATATATATATATATATATATATATATATATATATATATATATATATATATATATATATATATATATATATATATATATTACATTTTAAGTTTCCGCGGATATTATATGATACTTCACTACTTTTCCGGGTTTCACTCCGCGTATTCACTATTCGGCTCCTAGAGGAACCAGACAATGGTTGACGACGTTTCGGCAAGATCACACTTGCCATCTTCAGGTCACTTCTAACTTCCTTCTGCTTCGCGTAGTTACACGAGGTAGACTGACGTCTTGCGGCAGCGGTTGGTCTTTATATACGGTTACGGTGTTGCCGCAACCATGCGCAACACCGTAACCGTATATAAAGACCAACCGCTGCCGCAAGACGCCAGTCTACATCGTGTAACCACGCGAAGCAGAAGGAAGTTAGAAGTGACCTGAAGATGGCAAGTGTGATCTTGCCGAAACGTCGTCAACCATTGTCTGGTTCCTCTAGGAGCCGAATAGTGAATACGCGGAGTGAAACCCGGAAAAGTAGTGAAGTATCATATATATATATATATATATATATATATATATATATATATATATATATATATATATATATATATATATATATATATATATATATATATTAAAACACAAGGCTTATTTTTGTTCCAGTTCGTTTGAGAGTTCCACCGGGCCGATCTAAGCGATTCTTTTTTTATTTTAAAGCTTTCGCTGTGTAGATTAGTCAACACTACTTAATTTTTATATATTTTTAATGTTTATATTTTTAATTTTAAAAACTCTAAAATATTTAATTTGAGACGGACGAATCGGAAATTCACTTGGGGCGCGCTCCCACTTTCTACGGTGACGAGTTTTCCCGCTTATAAATATAAAAAGGTGAAGCAGCCGTCAACTTCCATCATTAATAAGCGGTTAATACCTGGTTAATGTTTAAAAAATTGTTAGGTTGCGTAGACAAAACCCGCATAGTTGAAAATTATGGACAATAGACGAATTATACAAATAATAGCTGATGGCAATTGCTTATTCAGAGCAGTTTCATATTGTTTGTATAAAACGCAGGAAATTTGCAAATCTATGTTTATGTCATGTTTTTGAAATATGTACCAATAGACGTTTTCAAGAATGTTTTAAACATGATCGATTTTTGATTTTATTCTTATCATTTCGCAAGGTAGAATTTCCGTATTTATGTACGTAGAATAAACCGCCGGAAAGGGATAAGCCAGAGAGGAATATATGTCGGAAGAGAGGAAGGTAAGCTGGGAGAGTGGAGTGCTAGGCTTAGAATGTTTAACTGGTTATGTTTGGTTGCGTTTATTTAAATAATCACTTACGAAAATCCGAAGGATTGTAATCACACATAGAATGTTGTATATAGGGAAATCGTTCAATATTTTTGACCGTCATGTCTTGACGAGGTTTCCCTAGTATTTTTTAATGCACTTATTATATTACTACAAATATTTATGTTGTTAAGTTAAGAAATATGCAAGAAATATTCTCGACGAATTATTCTAATAAGCAGTAAAAAGTAAATTATTTTATGCCAACAAAAACAGAAAATAGCCTAAAATATTCAGGTTAATGTAAGAATTTCTAATACGAATCGACCAACAAAAAATAAATGGAAATTAGTAAAATTTTAGTCCATGGGGGAGTGTGACCTCCACATTTTTCTGTCTTTCACCTTTTCTTTCCATTTCTCTATTCTCATCTTGTGAAGGTCTGCTGTTACATCCTCCAACCAACTAATCTTAGGTATTCCTTTTCTTCTAATCTTCTTTGGCTTTCATTGTGTTATTGTTTTTATGGTTCTATTGCTGTTGGTTCTCGATATGTGGCCTCATTTTTTCCTTTAGGATTTTATAGATTCTAAATCTTACGATATGTTTAGCTTGGATTTCTTCGTCAATTTCGTGATTTATCTTTACTCTACATACCTACATCATTTTCTACTCTTTTTAAGTCTAGTATTTTCTGTAATATTTTTCTTTCGTTTCTTTTTAATGTTTCTTTCCTCTTTGATTCTGATTCTAACCAGTATATCACCACAGGTTTTATTACACTCTTGTTTCAGTGCATTTCATATAGAAATCATTTAGTTTTATCTTGATTTATTCTGATACCTAATTTATTTGTTATTCTATCCAAACTATTTACGGTATTAATTAGATCCGTTTTTAATCTGTGTATGTAGATATAAGTAGTAAATCATAATAAACGTATATGTGTATCATTCTTACTTTTATTACGCCTATTACTTTTAATTCTCTTACAACCCATTCCATCATTATATTGAACAGAGTTGGTGATGGCCCATCTCCTTGTCTAACCCCGGATATTATATAAATGGCCTGAGTTTCTTTTAATGCCATTTGTATTTAACTTTGTAAAGTTATCAATCTTTATCAATTCTCATTCAGTCAAAGGCATGTTTGGAGTCAACAAATAACAAATGTAGATATCTATGCTATATGTTCTGCTCTTCTCCATTATTTGTCTTGCAATATGGATCGCATCAACAGGGGATCTCCTTAACCTAAAACTATGCTGATAGTCACCGATAATAGTCCCTGTCATTTCTAATCTTTTATTTATTAAGATGGAAAGTATTTTAACAGTTCATTTGATACACTCGCCTGTTTTTTTAAGGATTTCAGTACTTTTTTGGTTTCTTCAACTGAAGGCATTTCTATTTCAGTTTCAACGGCCTGTTTTAAGTCTAACCTAGGTTGGCTACTTGTTCATTTTCCTAATTCGATAATTTATAAAAGTATAAAACTCATTACTACCTTTTCCTGTTGGTATAGTTGCCGTACTTGCATCACCTATTCTTTATTTGTTGTGTTTTTCATCTGGTTTATTTTTTTATAGAATATTCTTGTTCGCTTAGATTTATCTGTTTTCTCTATCCTTTTCAGTTTTTATATTCCACCATTTTTGTCCTTTCTTCTGCATATGAGTCTTTTGCTTCATCTCTTCTTGACTTAAATACATTTTTTTATTCATTTATCTATTTTACTATGACTAGAGCTGTGCATAATAATCGATAAATCGGACCTCCGATTATTTTCTTAAAATAATCGATTAAATCGATTGATCGATTAAATTGTTTGATCGATTAATTGGTTGATTCAGAAAAGGATTAACCTAAAACCATGCTGATAGTCACCGATAATAGTTCCTGTCATTTCTAATCTTTTATTTATTAAGATGGAAAGTATTTTGTATCCGATATCTTTTAACAGTTCATTTGATACACTCGCCTGTTTTTTTAAGGATTTCAGTACTTTTTTGGTTTCTTCAACTGAAGGCATTTCTATTTCAGTTTCAACGGCCTGTTTATTAACTAATTGTTATTAAACAATTTTTAAAAAAATGTTATTATAAACAATTAAAACTAATTGTTTATTAACTAACTGTTTATTAACGGACTAATTATAGAAGACACGAATTATCAAAACAAGTGATTAATCGGACCTTGGATTATGTTTTTAAATAATCGATTAATCCGATCAATCAATTAATCGAACAATTGATTAATCCGGTCAATCAATTAGATCAATTGGTTAATCGATTTTTTAAAAAATCGATTTATTCGATTTTTTTAAATCGATTTTCGATTATTGATTTAGATAATCACACAGCCCTAACTGTGACTATAACAGAAAGAAACAATCCAAGTATAGGTCACGTGAAACTTAAACATTTGCATGTTTGTTGCGTTTGCTCCTGCAACCATTTGGCCCATGTTTCCCTTTCTTAGTTTACTGTTTGTCTGTAGTCATCATTAAAGCATTCTTTGATATTTACATTCTTGCAGCCTGTGGTTTTATCAGCTGCTTTTATTGTATTCTTTTTTTATATTTTCCATCTTATGCTTACATCGTTTGTTCTAATTTCACTATTGAATATGTTTTGTGTTATTATACTTCTTTTGTTCATGTTCTAGGCGTTCTGTAATTAATTTATTGTCATCTTTTCTTTATCGTTTGTTCGCGGTACTAATTTTAGGTATCAAGTAATGATCCGTGTTGCAGCAAGTTTCCTCTAGATGTTTTTACTTCTTGTATTATATTTGCTCTTCTTTCCTTAATTAGGTCAATTTGTGATTGGTATCGGTTGCCTGCTGAGTCCCATGTTTGTATTCTTGTGTACATGTAATTTGTACTGCCGATGCTAAGACTTTTCGCTGCTGCTAGATTGTCATCAAGTATTGTCTCTTTCCTAGTTTCCTGTTTATTAAAAGTCTCTTTTTCTATTTGTGCATTATGGTCTCTTATTAATATTAATGCATCGTATTTGGGTACACATATTTTCATTAGGCTAGTGTAACATTTTCCTTTTCTTACTGAAAAATCTTCTTTTGATGCTTATTTTACACAATCTTCCATTGATAGAACTGAAAGATTTTACGTTGTTTTCTATGTGTTTCTTGACAATAAACACCATTCTACCACTCTGTTCTTATATTTCTTCTCAGGAATACATATTCTTTATTGTTTATTTGTCCATTTCCAACCAAATCTATGTTCTGTGATCTTGCCGTTAGTCCAATTTGGTATTGCATTAGCTTTTCTGACACTTATTTCATCTTGCATGACTGAGCAGTGTTCTAAATATTCCATGACTCCACTTACTGCACTGTCCTTCCTTTTTTCTTCGTATCGGTTTCTTCTGATATTCTTTGACCGTTGTCCGCCTTATTAGAGAAAAAGCTGCAGCTTTTATAGTTTTGTAGTGTAGTTAGTAGTGTATATTTCTTGTCTTTTTTACTACGAAACTAATTCTAACTTGGATTAGTCTAACAGTTATAAAACTTTCACAGCTTTCTTTATATTATTTCATCACTACGGAGTTTCACGAATTAGGACTAGAAAAAATAAATTCTGTAATTGTCCTTTCCTGCATCCTAGCGAATTTCATATGCCTATTATACAGCACATTAAGCACTTAATCCATAATCGAACCTTGTTATCGTCAGTGAAGTATCAATTGCAAAGAAATCATATTGAAATCGTATATTTTGGTACTTGTGCGATTTATTCTGCGAAGGTATCAACATCAGCAGGAACAAAAATGTTTCATTAAATTATTTTCTTCTTCATCTGATTCCTGATTCGTCTTATCTTTTCTTCTTTTTCCACAAATTAGGTAATTAATTAATTTACGCTTACCTTTAATTTTATTTTTTGGAGTAACTAGTGACTCTTCAAATTCCTTTTTATGTGGCGATGAAGTTATCAGGCGCGTTTTACAGGGTTTTAATCCACGGGTAAAATTGTTTTCCTTAATTTCAGGTACTTAGTACAATTTGTTTCACATGAGTTAAGCTTCAGATTTTTTTTAAGCATTTGGTTATCCATGTAGAATTTTTTTCCATTACTCTTTGAATCATTTTAATGTCGATGGATAAAGGCAGTTAAGATCTTTAGAACTGAGGCAACTGCGTATTGTAAAATACCCCTCTAATGAACTACTTCGAGTAGGTACATATATGAATAGGTACAAATAGTGAAAAGATAGTTATAGGCATAGGCGCCCGCAGAAATTTGAATGAACGGCATGCTAGGAGGGGCAAGCCTAGAATAAACGACATGCTAGGGGGGGGCAAGCCTAGAACGGCATATTATACAAAATTTTCAATAAAATTCAAGTTGTTCAACTTCCAGGGGGGGGGGCAAGTGCTCCTCCTTGCCCCCCTTCCGGGCGCCTATGGTTGTAGGTTTGAACAATAAGTGCAATAACCTACAATTATATATTGCACTGTGTTAGCCCAGGTGAGTTCTAAATATTTAATTTTCTACTTGCTTTTTTTTGTAAATGTCCTTTTTTTATTGTTAAACCGTTAATACAGACCATTCATATTTTGATGTTCTATTACAATTGCTTATAAAGAATTAATAAATAGTATAATAAAATTAATAACCGGTGAGAAGTTAGCTGCTAAAAGATAGCAATCAATTTACCGGGAGTACCCGAACATCTATAGACGGAAGTTTTCACAGCGCATGTCGGCGGCTGCAGCCCCTAGATGCTGGTGGACTATGTCAATTGTTTTGTTAGGAACTGCTGTTGAGACGTAGTCGGCGATTAATACATGTTCGGGTGTTACGATAATAGGTGCGTGCAGATTTTTTAAAAAGTCTTTTTAATTTCAACTTTCTGGAAAGATTTCAATGAATTGAGTATTGCAAATAAATGAATTCTTATTAAGCTATATTAAAAGTCGTGGTTATGAGGACCGTAACAACAATATTATTAATGTTTTAATAATAAATCACACGAAGGAAAACAGGAGGCACACTAAGGAGGACAGGGCGCGCAATTTTATTAGTAATAGGAGTGCCCCCCCTAGCTGTGTCACTGGTTTCATTTATTTAATATGTTGAATGGATACCTATGTTATCTGCGTACATTAATAAAGACGACTGTTTATAATAATGGAATTTTTAGTCTTGATTTTTAAACATAAACAAAAATTGCAAAATCTTTAATTGGTAAGAGGGGGGCTCCCACAATATGACATTTTATAATCATAAGCATTTTGTAATTGTATTACAAATTAGATTATGAATCTTTGTCATGTAAATAAATAACTGTTGTGCTCTTTTTCCATAATAATCATTCTGTTCAATAGGCAATAGCGCGCTACTAAAAGTACAATACATCAATGTATGAGGTCGCCGAAAATGGAAACGAAAATTGCGCAGTGAATAAGTTTGATGTTAATGTATATGTTTTTGAGAAAATTATCTTTGAATTTTTAGTAAAAAAGTACTCGTATCATCCATCTATACTATATTATCCTACTATATTATGTCATCTATCTAATTATGTTATCTATATATACCATACCATATAAATCTCACGACATAAAAATATGAAGCTACTGATGTATGGAGAAGAAAATAATCTAAATCCATAAAAGAATGAATCTATCTCTGGAATCGCAATCGTGATGTAGTTCCTATCTCGTGAAGGAATGCACCTAATAGCTAAAACAGTATACTTGTTACCATCAAAGACATCTTGAAATGTTTATGCAATTATAATTGCAGCAGTAACATGTTTCTAATCAAGCAAAGTAACTATCTGATTATATAAGAGAAGGTAATGCATAGTGCATCTCATTAATGTTTAAAGTATTTAACAACATGTAATTATACACCGGCTACCACTAAAACATTTTGAATAATAGTAATCATTGCCTACCTACTTAACCGCAGAATTGTTTAAGTGCATCATCCATTCATTTGTTTTATTTTTAAAGGTTAAAAAGACAATGAAGTTTTGGTTTTGCAAGACAATAAAATTTTAAAATGTAACTGTAACTTTTATGTAGTAGTTATATATACATACATACATACACATAATAATAATACAATAATACAGTCGTTTGAAGTTTACAGCCATATCGGTAAGAAGTAAGAAGAGGGTAATAATTTATAGTACGCTGGATTTCATCCAGTGTACCATTGTGTTACATGGCGACAAAAGGCAAAGTAATAAAACCGTTGCCGGAGGTACGAGCCTGAAACAATCAGCTATGGAGGTAAAACAATTAAACAAGAAGCAATAAACTATCCCTGACAGCGCACGTAGACCTTCAATTCTCGGAGAAAACAGTTTACAGAATTGCTACATTACTTCAAAACTTTTTTCGCTTCAACAAATTCTTTTAATCAATTCCGATTTCAGAGACATTGTTTTAGCATCTTACTTACACAGGTTTCTTTTCTTTTATAATTTAACCTTGGTTACCATATAAAATTAATTGAAATATTTTCTGAAAGCACTTGTCTTCTTATTAAAGGGATTTTTTGAATGACTGGAATGATTATAAATGTCCATTCAAGGATAAGACAATAAGATTAAATAAGTTTTATAATGGTTTTATAGAAGAAAAGTTTAAGAAATATTTTACTGGCCGTCTCCCACAGAGCACAAGGTTTGACGTTTAAATGGCTAGATTACTCGTGTAAAAAGTAGTTATAGAAACTGCCACCTTGTACAACTACACGATTATTCTAGTAACGTCTTGAAGTATGGCGTCTGTCATTCTTTTACTGAAATTTTCTAAGTGATTCTGCAGCCTTTTAAGAAAACTAAAAAATATTTTGTTGTAATACCTCAGTAACTATCTTTTCTATATTTTCTATATCTCCATACTTTGGGATGTGTTTATCTAACTAGATTTGAATCAGAATTACAGTGTACTTTACTATTCTCAATGTCCGTCACAAGGTAAATTAGACTCTAAAATTTAGGGCTATTAAATTGCTCACATGACACTTAGTGGACAGATTTGGGTAAAAATACGTGGTGTTTTCAACTTCTATGTGAGCAACAAACTCCTCGCTCGTGGTGTTCAGTCTCGAAGCGCAAGGATTGGGAGGGTAGCAGTCAGCCTCAGCTACAGAGTTTAATACGGACATAATTTTATATCCACACACAACCAGTCCTAAAGCGGTTGACTGAAAGTCAATTTACCAAAGTCAATTATACGAATAGATTAATTGACTAAACGTGTCAATTGGTTGAATGTTTAATCTTGTCTATTTAATAAGTTTAAAAAAAGCAAAGGAAAATCCGACACTCAATAAATTATATGACTAGAGGTATGGTATAGACACGAGAGTCTACATTTTGATGTTCATATCTGAAGTTTTTCAATAGAACTACAAACCACTAGAAGCAATTATAGGTTAAGCGCTTTTGAATGTTTACAGTAGGGTTAAAAGTAATTTGCCTAGGTCAAATAACGCTTTAGAAGCAAGGCGCAGAAATTTGAGTTTACTCTTTTGCAGACATCTTTTAATATGGCATACATTAAAGGTAAGTTCTGCATTAGCATTTTGTGTTGGAGTGGAGTAGAGCGTAGAGTGAGATCAGGTAGTTAACGAGTAAGAAGAGTTATTACGAAGTAAACGAGCGGACTACGTCAAATGGAGTATACTCTTACGCCAAAATAGTAGTTATAGGTTATTATGTGTATGTACAAATCTAATCGGCCATTTTAATTTTGAAGATTTAATAACAAGAAAATGTGACATATCGTCAAAAACTCACTACATACGAATAAATAATGCAGATACCTTAATCCCACCACAACCAAAATTGCGAATTGAGGTTAGACTTTCAGATATTCGTAAACAACACATGCACGCTCTTTATGCACTCACTTCCAGAGGTTGTGCAAATATACAACGTGCGTTAATATCCTAATGCTATTGAGTTATTACTATCTGCTCTAATATTCATAGCCGAACGACTTTACCTTTAGTAAAAAGACCCAAAAGATCAATGAAGTCAAACGAACTTTTAAAGCATCAGAAAAGAGCAGCAATATTTTGAACGTAAAATAAAACAGGTATTGGCTGGAAATAAAAAGAAAAAACGCCTCAACTTTGATCTAGAAAACAGAATCAATTTTTCTAAAATCAATTAACATATTGCGCTATAGAAAAATTGCTCAAAATTTTTACATAGATATTACCTATATAACTTTCTTTTTTTCTTTATCCAGTTTCTCCAGAAATAATTACAGTAATAAATATATCTCAATTACTAACCAATTGTATATGCCGACAACACAAATGTCTTACGGTTGTTCAAAGATAAAAATATCTTTCTTTAGATGGTCTGTTTATAAGTGGAGCGTAAATGTGAATCTCGTAAAAATAATTTTAGACACATTCGACCAATTGACCCATTTCTATAACTGACTTTCGAAAAATTGACTTTCGGGTAAACGATTACCGGCAAATTGGCGTCTACCCATTTTTACTTGATTGAATTGCGAAGCCTCCAAAGGAATAGAATATTCATAAAACGATGATGCTGTAGTACTGGTGGTACTTTCTGAAATTTCTTTTTGAGATTTTGATAAATTTTCAATTATACTTCAGTGTCCTACCAGAAACAATTTCCGTTGTTTGATCAACTTTGTTTCATCAACTTAGTGAAGAGCTTCGTAACGATCATTCTTTTTAAATGTAAATATTATGTCGTAGATTAATATTTAAACGTGATTCTCATCCTAAACGGATTACATCAATTAAGACCATGGAGATAACCAGAAGACACATAAGGCATGCACCTTCGATGGTTTTATGTACGTTCCAAGGTTTTATAGAATCTACACTGCTGAAACCTCTCGGCATTTGATTAGTTTATAAGTCGATTTATTACTGTTCGTTCAAAGTCTTCACAGATTTTGCTGAAGAAATCTATGTTACACTTCACAAGAAAAGAAGATTCCCAAATTTTCAGCCTCCCCAGCACACCTCCTGTTCCTAGATACAGCAATCTAAAATTTGAGAAAAAGATTTTTGGTCTTTTTTAACATTTTTTCTCTCTGTCCTATTTGCACCAAATGGTTTGAACCAGGGATAACTGTTTTTCTTTTTTATTATATTTTACGAAAATTATAATTATAAAGAACTACGTTTCCTTAAGAAAACAAGCTAAGGTAGAAACATTTCTGTTGAGATTAATCCATTTAGCGAAGTTTTGAAAATGGAATTGAATTTGATGAAGATCGATTCGGCTGCTCACAGTCAGGCTATCGCGCAGCAGGTCACCATTAAGGGATGTTGGGTGGAATACATGTCTTAAGACACTTAGACTCTCACCTAAGGCAACTCCTATCTCTACGTGGTATATGTTAGTCTCTTCCTTAGGTAGAGCCGGACAGGGCCCTGTTGAAAATTCATCAAGCTTTTATTATGATAGGCCAAAATCCTAGGACCAAATCCAACCACACTCCAGCCAGTCACCACGTTAATAGGTCCAGCGCTAGGCTGGAGAGTTAGTAGATAGTGAATAGCAATCTCGCTCCTTCCAGTAATAACTAGCAGCACTCATATAAGAGAGTAATCCGCTAACTAAGCGGATTTTAAATCCTCGTTCAATAGGAGGCCGTAACAGTAAACCTTGACGACAGGTATGTCACGGAAATCGGCAACAATGAAATAAAATGCCTTTGTCGACACGTAGAATTACCGAACTCTAACTCTAACTATTTGTTCTTGCTTCTGAAGAACTTACAGGTCCTATTTGTTCATTCTCAATATATCACGACCCAATATCGGAAATCGTTGTTACCTTTGTTGTTGTTTTTCGCTGTCTTAAATTGTCATGTTTAGTAATCAACTCGCTGTTTCACTTGAACCTCATATATGACTTGGCATTTTTGAAATTTAAGAAAAGTTCTTATCCCCCAATATGTTGTAAAAAATATCTACCCAACTTCTAGGGATCAGCACAATCCATGAAATAAAAAACTGCGAGGAAGTGAAAAGTTTAATTATAATTGCTGAAGGTCGTTGATTAGTGGACACAATCTCTGCGACGTGAATCCCAAGTTTAAACGGGAAAACTGCAGATAACTTCAACTAACTTTTACCTGCAATCATTTTCAGAAGGAATCTGAAAAATTGATAATATTTCTACTATATAATAATTTCTAATGATAGAGACTAGTGATTAGTAGAGACCGACATTTGAAGACAAGTTGTTTGGAACGTCCTTTTATCTCTGCCTTACAAGGACAAGTCACAGACCCACAATTACTGTGCCTTCTGAATTTACATATGCTTTCTGCTATTAATGTTGGGCTTCTGGATGTTCCTGAGTAGCTTTATTTGTAGCTTATTTCTACATGTATTAGTGAAATTGAAGTTCTTTAAGTTCAATTCTATCATACATATACTAGGCTACCTAGGTACCACGGTTGCGCCTCCTCACATATTCACAATTCTAAGCAACTATTAATGGCACAGAAAATGTTGACTATCGCGAAAATACCACTCCAAGGTTGCATTGTCTATGAATAAATATTGGTTTGAAAGATTAAAAAAATATATAGGTTTATCTTCCAACGTTTCTATGCCAGTGCATTTTTAATATTATGCCGAAGGTACGAAGAACTATAATATTCTTAATTCGATTTGCAAACAATAAAATATTATTTAAGAAAATAATGGATGGATAGAGCCCCTATATTAATCCAAGATTAATATTAAGCCATACACAGAATTATGTCCAACAGGATTCTTTAATTAGCTGTGACACAAATCGCCCGCACTTACGCCTACAAATCACGCACGCGCTCGCATTGAGTACTATTTGCAAAAATAATGCAACAAAATTAACTTTATAAATAACTGAGGTAAATCATAAATAAGTCAAATCTCGAATTATAATGTTTGAAGAGTGAAGAGTAAAAACATCTATAAAAAGGGCCCTAAATTCATTTAGAAGCATTAAGCATTAAAATATAGTATACATATATTCAAATAGTAATCACAGAAAGAAGTAGTTTTTACTTTTTTACGGTGAAAAGCTTCTAGTAAGTATATCAAACATTACAAAAGTAGAATAGTAATGCTATTTACACAAGCGAGTGCCCTTAAAGCCTTTGTACAGTGAAATATATCTTGAAATTAATTGGTCGATAGTCGAAAGCTTAATATTGAAAAGCCATTAAGCAACACATACAAAAAATACTTCACCTACATATTCTGCTCAATGTCAACCTAAACAAGGTTAAATTAAACAGTGATGTTCCTATATATTTATTTAGGATTTCTACTGCAGTTCATTGAAGAAGGATTTGTCATGATTTGATTGGCATTCAATTATCGTATCAACAAAAATCGTGAAATTTTGCTGAAGAATTCCATTTTGTAAATGATATATTGTTATGGATCTTGTGATTTGGATATAAGATAACTGATGCGAGCACCCCAAAATTCGAATATTAAACAATTTAATAGGACATGCGATTGATCATATTTTGATCATCATTGACATATTTTAGTTTTTTATAACGACTTATTTTCAAAACAGATAAAAATAAAATCCTAGGACTACTTCACACTAGCTCACAGAGTTACTTGAATTAAAAATTGATGCATACATCATCATAATAGATGATTTCCCAGTCATTTTATAAGCCCTGGATTCCTCAAGAAGCTTTTTCCAATACTTTTTGTTATTTGATTTGGTTTTCCATTGCAGCATTACCAATACATATTTTCTTGCTTTGGGGCGTCCTGCTTTTCTTTTTCCTTCAGGTTTCTGGCTTAGAATGCGTCTTACTGAGTCGTCTTTCTTCTTCAGTTCGTAAGCCGGCTCTTCTTATTGTGGATGCTATGTCACTGTGTTTGTATCTCTGATATAACTCAAAGTTTATCCCATTGGCATCTCTTCATTCTTGTTCACTGCTCCGTATATAGTTACATCTGACCTTTTTCTAGAAACATCCTGAAAAGTTCTCGTCTTGCTTACACTCATACTTAACCCAAATTCCTATACCATAGATCAGTAACTGACCTTATGTTTTATATAATTATTTATTTTTAAATTTGTATGTCATGCTACATTCCAGAATCTTAGTTGTTAAAGGAAACTGTGGTAGCATTTATCTGCTGTTTTCATCAAGATCTCTTCGCTGGGATTATTGCCTATGTTAATCTGCGATCGGAAATAATCGTAAATATGTGAATTTCGTGAAATCTTCTTTTCTAAATATGTGAAATATTCGCACTACTTCGAAGTTATAAGTATTAATTGCAAATTTATGTCTAATACTTGGTCGTTAGCTTTCACGGTTACACTTGTATACCTATTTTGTTTTTATTGCGCAGATATTAATGCCTTCTTCATATCTAACATACTGTGCTTCTTCCTATTATAACATTATCCGCTTGTGCGAGAATTTGTACAGACTTATTCATATGTTTCCTCTTTTAGTGATGCCTTTCTTAATGCCTTCTCGAACACTATGTTGAAGAGTAGGCAGGACAATGCGTTCCCTTATCGTAAGCCCTTGTCAGTAAGCCCCAAAACTTGAACAAAATAGGAAAGCGGAAGAACCTATTTCTCTTGGTAAGTATTATTTTTAAACAATTATTACTTAAACAATTTAGCATAAATTATCTTTCATTTTTTTAGGTATGGTGGTGTTATTCCTCAACAATAAGAAGCACAAATTTTAAATGCATATATTAATAGTAACACATATATACACATAATAGAAAAAAATAGATATATAGCAAAATAAAGAAATAAAAAGATCAATGTGAACGTAGATATGTAAATAAATCTAATTACTAAGATATAGTCCTATTTCTGTTACATAATGTAATCTTCTGTAAATGAATTAATAAATCTATTAAGAAATATGCAAAAATTTAATTAAACCTTTCTTTAATTCAAACAATTTACATTTAATAAAAATTTGAAAATTTATACCGACTTTTTATCTAAACGTGGCATTTATAAATTGGTACAGATAAAATGCAATAAAAATTGAAGTTACCACTAGAAAGCGATATCAGAAAAATTCCATGTATAAAATTAATATTATTGTATAGAAATGTAAATCTTTATAGAAATGATTACCTTTAACTATAAATTAAATAAATTAGTGAAATTAATAGATCAGATTGATCGATCAAGGCAAATTTAATTAATATAAAAAAATACCAACAAACGAAAATGTTCACTTCTATTGATGGATACCAGCAGCGTGCCGTGCATACGAGACAGTGGAAGCAGTCCCGAAATGACGTATGCGCTATCACGTTCATACACATTGCGTACGAGCGTAATAGCGCATACGTCGTATCGGGACTGCTTCCACTGTTTCATATGCACTGCACGTTGCTGATGGATACTCTGATGTAATCCTACGGTGGTTGATACCGACTGCGGATACAGTACAGCCTCGAGATTTGGCTACTGGTCCTATTCAACGTGCGATAACGTCTCAGAGATGAAGGTGTGATTCGGCTCGTGCACCAGGAAGACTGGATTCCCTTTTTTTTTGACAAAACGGCTGCACAAATTGGTGCATATGGGTAGGCGTAATGTTACAGGGTAGCCTAGATTCCCTTTACATCTTCATGGTAATCTTCATCAACGAAATTCCTCAGCAACAATCAAAGGCCAAACAAAATAGTTATGGATATTCGTCACGGAGAAATTTATTTACATTCAGATGCTCTTTAAAAGAGTTTCTAATGAAGAACGCTTGGTCAAAAACGTGACCAAAAACCAATCCTCCGAAGAGAGGTCTTTCCAGCACGCACAACAGAGAGCGAATCTTTCTCTCGAAAAATCAAACGCGCAAGGCCGTCATTCCCACCAAGGAACGTTGATATCGGTATCCAAATTTGAATAAGAAAATCCATTAAACAATAACATTGTAACAAGAGAGAAAAAGAAAGAACCTCTTCTTCATACAACAAATGGAATATTCTACAGCATTCGAGAGAATGACGCATCGCACCAAGTATGTAAACCAGACGCGGTTTATCTAGCGCCTTCCAGAAATACATAGTAGGTTCTAACGGCTTCTGGTACGATTATATGAGGGTATAAAATCGACTTCGCGGATAAAAGAGGATCGGTCAACAGCGAGTAATTAACTGTGTATCACGAAATAAATAGTAAATGTAAAGATAAATGTTGTATTAGAAATTCATAGTCTGTAAATAATAGTTTTAATGGTTTAAATCATAGCGTTAATTTATAGTGTATTCATTAGTGTTTGTAAATAAATATTTCTTTGTGAATAGACGATTTAAACAGCACTTGTGTTATTATTTTAAAAAGAACGTTACAATATTCAAAAGGAAATTATTAGTAATTAAATGTAAACTCAGGGAGTCTACATTTAAATATATGCAACGAAAAGCCATCAATATAAAAATTACAAAGAGAGAAAATGATATTTTTCAAAACCCACAAAATATTTAAAATAAATATTTCTAAAGGTGAGTTCACACGAGGACCCTTTCAGTAAAAGAACAAATTATGGAAAAATAAATGTTACACACTCGACTTTTTTTAACATACGTACCTAATTTTGGTTAATTTAATTAATTTTTTTCGAATAATTTTGACTGTTGATGGTGTTGTATGCACAGGTGGTGTGATTTTTCTTTTCTGCTATGAGTTGCTATGAGTGAATATTTCACATAACACAGTCTGATTGGCCTCACTTCCTGTAAATTTGACTTATTATACCACAGCTTCACTTTTCTGGTAGCTCTTCTATTTTCCATAGTTAGTTGTAATCTCGTGTAGTTTAGATTTTTAACTTTCACTTCCTTTTCTGTGTAGCTTGGTTGGTATGTTACCCTTTCTAGGTGCTTTATTATGTTTTGCTTTTTCTACTTTTTCTAATACTGGTTCTTCCTCTTCCATGTTCTCTTCTCTTTATTGGTTGTTGATTTCTTCTTTTAGGTTTCTTTCATGTGTTTGTTTAGTTGTTTCTAGTAGTGGTTTGCCCATCTTTCCCTGCCCACATTATCACCCTTGGTTTGAAGGATTTTCTTATATCATTTAGTTTTTGGTAAAACTTTCGTGTTCCTTGTAGATCGTTAAGTCGTATCATCTCCATTTGCTTGTTGTATTCATTCTTTTTCGCTTTATGGATTATTTTTGCACCCTTCTAGTTGGGTGTGTTTGCTGCATTTTTATGTAGGTTGGGTTTCGCCCTCGTTGTATTAGCACATTCTTCATCAAACCAGTCACTTGGTCTTTGTTTGAGTTGGTCTCCTAGGACCACATTTGCAATGTTTTTTATAGCGTCCTTGCATTCTTTCCAAGTTTCTTGTATATCGTCTTTTGTAGATCTTCTAGTACCTTCCAGTGGTTCATCTAGTTTAATTATGTTCCCTTTTCCTTAACTTTATCTGGTAGCGCACTAGTATTATATTTTTTATTGTAGATTTGCTGCTCAGATATCCTGGATTAGGGTGTTGTGCCCACCAGATACTAATTGGAATCAATATTGACTCCACGATGTGTCCTTACGTTAAGTATATTAGTAGATGTCCTGTGCTTATGAGCAAATGATCAAATTTGGTTCGTTTTTTAACATCTCAAGATGTCTAGCGTTTATTGTAGATGCTTCTACGTTCGAGACATGTGGTAGATATTGTCATATTTAGAGATGCTGCTAGATTAATTAGCCTTATACCGTTATCATTATTTTCGATCTCTTTTCCCTAAGCGTTTTCTGGTATTATCTCGTTTTAATTGTTCTTTATTTAAAATTTCATGATTCCTTATTTCAATTTTCAATTGACATAAATTACAATAACAATCAAGTCAGAATTTTGAAGTCTGAAGTAGTTATTGAAGTAAGTTTCAATAACTTTTGGACAGGAAGTAACCAGGTTTTGATTTTTTGGGCTTTGTGTTTGGGGTTATTGTCTTCGATAGAATTTAAATCGTTTACTAAAGAAATTAGAATGAAATATGAAAAAATGTTATAAATACAAATATTATAAAGCAATATTGTTAGAATATTTACTGTAAATATGTACATATGTTGTATTTAAATAATCGTTTAATATTGCTATATGATATTTAAAAGAAAAATGCTACAGTTATTCTGACAATAATGCGCCAATATTGGTTCAATAATTTAAAAATAAATATTATAAAACAATATTTTCTCGAATATTTACTGTAAATATATATACGATGTTGTATTTAAATAATCGTTCAATATTGCAAAATGATATTTAAAGGAAAAATGCTAAAGTTATTTTGCCAATAATGCACCAATATTGACTCAATAATTTTAAAATAAATACTATAAAACAATATTGTTAGAATATTGTAAAAATCTATGGCATATTGCATTTAAATGATCCTCCAATATTGTTTTTTTTATAGTAAAACGCAATGTAGGTCCAATATTGCTCCAATCATTTGCCAATATTTTGTACTACTTGGGTAGCAACTATAGTAGAATTTAAATTGTTATTTTCTCAGTTTTCTATGTTCTAACCAACTGATTTCTTGAATAGCTGTTATATCTGCCTTGGATTTCTTCAGCGTATTTACAAGGGCTTGAAGTGCTTTGAATCTGTATAGTGTTCTAAGATTTCAGGTACATGCCCATAAATCATTTCCTTTTAAATCTACTCAGTCCACCCATTACTGGGGTACCCCAACTGATTACTAGGTTAAGAGTTTTTGTCACTATTAGTAAAAAATCGTTTATTTTAAACATAAAACAAATAAAAAATAATTATTCTTCTCCGCAAAATCTCTAGGGATGATTATCGTTGTAATCAGCGCACTATTGGTTTGTTTGACTAAAATTCGCGACATTTGTTTTGTTGATAAATAATACGTTGAATTGTTTACCTTGCAGTTATGCCAATCATTTATTTTCTCTATAATGTCAATGTTTAAAAAATGTATGGCAACTTTTATTATTGAACGAAACATTTTTTGCAATTTTTCAATATGCACGTTTTTGAGAATTTCAACTATTCATATATTCTGGTTCTGTTTTTCTTATTATACAATAAGGCGAGGTCTACCTACAACAGACTTTTCCGATTAATAAAACAGAAATATGCGGAACTCGGTTACCCATGACTGGGTTACCTTAGGACGTTGTGTTGGATTTTAAAATGGGTTTAGCAGCGCAATGAAGGATTACTTTCCAGAAACAAATGTTATCGGTTGCAGGTCCCATCTTGCTCAATTATTGTCAAGTCCATTAATGTTTTTCAATGATGCGGAAATTAATAGTTTTCATTCATTTAAGTTCCGAAAAAACTACCAATACGTGTAAATATACGGTATTGGACACTGATTGCTGCATATATTCGCCCTAAAACCCACCACAGACTATCCAGCCCGGATGATGACATTCCGGTTGCCATCCGGATAGATGGAGCGTAATGCTACACAATTGAAATTTGCTGTAATAATTTATTGCAGTAAATAAATTGTGATTATTTGAATTAATGCATTTCTTTAAAATGTGTTTATCTAAATGAAATACATATTTTTTAATTAGAAGTATCTTCTTCGAAGTAGCAAAAAAAAAGATATTTATGTATGCAATTAACAAAATTGTTTTAGTAACTCTTTTATAAATATGAAAACTATAGAAGGAAAAAAGTAATACCTAATGTTCTTTATTACTTCTTAACTTTATTACGTGTCTTTCTTTTTAATTTTATTATAAGGGTGATATATCAAATATTTTTCATAACTTTGAGATCCATCACTGGAATTAAAAACAAGCCTTTTACGAAAAAAACTATGTAATGTTCTTTTATTGATTTAAAATCGTAATTTATTAGTTTCAAAATCGATATACTCGTATACAACCGTAGCACAATTATATACGTGTGAAAAGTGTTATTTGTATTACTATTTATTAAACTACTTTTAATTAAACAAATAAATGTGTGTAAACGTTATAACGCTAATAGTAATATTTATTTCATTGTATAATAAACACAATTTAAGGTGTATCTTTTCTTTACTGCAATAAATTACAGCAAATATAAACAATGCGTCATTACGGTCCATCTAGCTGGATGACAACCAGGTTGGATAGTACATATGTGGTGGGTTTAATGTTTCTTTCGTCTGAAGAAGTAGTTGATGCATTTTTTATTTTTTCAGTTGCTATATCTCGCACCCTTTAAAGGAATCAAACATTTAAAAGGTAGCCTGTAATGGTTAAAAAGTGGTCAATTCCATGCGACAAAAACATCGATAGGCAAATCAACGTTAGTTCCCGAATTCGTTTGTTTTATATTATTTTTCAAACAAGAGATCTAAAGAGATCCAAAGTTCAGTGAATGACGATTAAAAATTAATAAGTATTACAAAATGCGTATTTATGAAATACGAATTTCGGGGTATCAGTTTACTCATCTTTTTTAGAGATATTTCGATGATGATCTGTTATTACATTTCAGCTTTTTCTCGACAATAATTGATATAGTTGCCAGCAGAACATTTCTTTTGCCTTTTGAACTTTTGTGAAGCATTACACTATATAAACTGACATTGTGTTATCAATATTAGGAAATATAATGACTGTGAATGTGATTATAAAAGTTAACAGACCTTTTGAATTCTACCATATCATTAACGGGTTCAAAAGCTGTAAAATTAAAACTTCATATGTGCAACCAAATTTAGGACTTATTAAAGCTACTACATACTATATAGAGGAAGTAATTATGATTGTTATACAACTTTTTTTGCATTCTTGGCTCAGAGACAATAATAGGATGTTAAACAACTTTATTTTTGAATACACCCAACGCTAAAATATGCTATATTGAAATCTTCAACCTACGCAAACCACATTAAATTATAGCAAAAAATCTTGTATTACATGATAAAAACCAACCAGAACAACAATAAAACTTAAACATTTCAACTCCTGCTAACTTCTACTACAATAATTTATAGTTCCCACCTAAATAGAGTCATCTTAAACATGACATCTCATGCATAACATTTTGGCACTTTCTACAAGCAGACCTTTTCTAGCATAACAATAAAGAATAATAGAAACTAAAAGAAAATAAACAATAGGTTTATACAAAAATTACCTATACACAAGGTTTCATACCCAATTTCTGTAAATGAAACCCGTAAAACATTTAGACACAAAATTTGGTCACGCAGCACGCATCTGAAACTAACTTCACCCACCTGTCAAAATACGACAAAATATTTTACTTTCCACCTAATACACATAGCCATTCAGGTAAGTAACGCTTAAAAATTTTAAAACCGTAAAAGCTCAACTTCTTTGACATGTTGCACCCCCTAAGCGAACCATGGAAATTATAATTTGAGTATTTACGCTGTGTTTTCCATATTCGATTGTAAGAATTTGAACTGTTAAGAAAACAATAAAAGAGTAGACAACTTAAAAGGTGAAGAAGGTTCTAGATTGTGCGTTTGTGGGAAACCTTGACATAGTGAACGTAAATCGAAGATTTTAAAGAGCTGTGACTAAAATGCTTTTGCTTTAATAGTCCTGTTTAGACGCCTTTTGAGATTGGTTGGATAAACTTTTAAAGTTGCAAGGGTTTATTGATTTATTAAGTTTCGGTGTTGGAAAGTAAAGAATCAATTTATTAGAGTATCAATATAGTAAACGATGTTGAATTTTACGGTGTTTACACGTTATTTGCGTAAGAATGAAATGATTTTTTAATTTGTCATGTAAAACTCTAATTTTATATATTTACCAAATAGTGGTTAATAATATATATTTTCTTGGTTAATTAATTAACAGTATAGGTAAAAGACGTTTTAATTCGAATAATTGAATTTGTTCTGAACACATACGAGCCGAACACTGATAATATCTAGAATGCCATGTTTCTAAAAACGAATGAAATTTGTTTTTAGTTGACAGCTACTTTTTAATGTTTTGCGAGTTGATTGCCGTTTAGTTTGTTCGATTTGCTCTAATAGTTTTTAATTATCATAATTTAAAGATTGTGTGTTCACCCAAAAATGAATTTGACTAGAGAACATTTCCGGGCTATGATTTTTTGCGATTTTAAATCGTCATTAACGCCTAAACAATGTGAAGATCGGCTTAGAAGTGCATTTGGCGTAGAAGCCTGGTCTAAGGCAACAATTTATAATTGGTACAGAAAATTCAAAAGAAATCCGGTTTTTTCTTAGTGATGAATTTCGTGAAGGACGCCCAAGAACTGCTGTTACTGATGAAAATATTGCTGCTGTTCGAGCAATGCTTGAGGAAGATCGACGGACATCTTATGAATGCCCAATGGCGACATTGGGCATTGTTATGAGTCAAATATAAAACATTTTACATCAACAGTTAGAAGTGAGAAAACTTTGTTGTCGATGGATTCCACATAAACTGACTCCCGATCAAAAAGAACAACGCATTGAATGGTGCAATAAAACTCTGGAAAAATTCCAAGGCGGCACTTCAAATTTGGTTTGGAATATCGTCATGGTGACGAATCTTGGATTTATTGTTATGATCCTCAAAAGAATAGTCAATCGGCTCAATGGGTCTTTCGAACCGAACCTAAGCCTACAAAAGTTCTAAGAATTCGCAGTGCTGGTAAGAAGATGATTGCTAGTTTTTTTTTCTAAAACGGGTCATATTGCATTAGAAGATAGACGTACCGTTACTGCCGATTGGTACACAAATGTCTGTTTACCACAAATCTTTGAAAAAGTTCGTGAAAAACGCCCCAAAGGAAAAATAAATTTACATCATGACAACACATCGTTGCATAAAGCAAATGTAACAACTGAGTATTTGGCTGCCCTAAAAGTCAGCACCATGGACCCTCCACCTTACAGCCCTGATCTAACACCTTGCGATTTCTTTTTGTTTCCTAAAATTAAAGATAAAATACGTGGAATCACTTTTTCGTCATCAGATGAAGCAGTGGAACATTACAAAAACCTGGTTTCTGAAGTGTCTTAGGAAGAGTGGCATCATTGCTTTAAGGACTGGTTTCATCGAATGCAAAAGTGTATTGATGTTAAAGGGGAATATTTTGAAAAACAATAAAATCATTTAAATTTTTTAAAAACTAATCCTTGTTTGATTTTCTAAGAATTTTCAGTGTCTCCTTCGTATGTGTATCGAATATTTCAGGATTTTCCTACACGTATACAAGGTGTACAGTTTATACAAGAAATATAATACAAGATCACTAAACTTTAGGAAACCCACATTTATAGAAGGGTATTTAAATTACAATCAAATAAATAAAGTATAAAAATGAATTATTTAAGCTACATTTACTATTAAACTATTCGAAGTAGTGAAAAGCCTTGCAACCTTTGTAAACATCTGCTACAAGAGGACAACCGCCGGTTGTTTGATTTCAGCATAAGCCATAATAGAAACAAAAAACAGAATACAAAAGAAACAGAAAAATGTATTCAAAAATTGATATCAAAATCAAACAATCGTGTTAAAATTATAATAGTTTACGCACAAAAATCATTTTGCAATTGTTTCGCAAGTATCCTCTACTAGTATAGACAGTAATTTATTATAAACAATAATTATTTAGTTTTAAACTAATAAAATCAATCATTTAAGGTCAATTAAATTGAAATTAAATTAATCAGTATTTTAAGATAATAAACAAACAGTTCTTAATTACTAACATCAAACAGTATTTACTATCCAACAAGAACTGTGACAGATATACGTACGACTTCTCAGGAAAAGGTAACTTCAAAGTAAATCTTGCAACTATGTAAATGCAACAAGTATTTGCATCTCAATACCATAATAGTGTGTTATTATTATTTGCAAGTGTTTGCATATTATACAGGGTATAACTGTGTAACTAGAAACTGGTCGCTACCTGCTAGTTTGCGAGAAAATCTTATTTTAAATGTTATGGATGCCCATTGTATTTACATTACATTAAAAATACAAAACAGTAAAATAATTTAAAAAAAATTAATTTGTAAATGTCCAGTTTGATTTATAAAAAAATATATTGGTGAATAATAATTTTAAATAGTCTCTAATTGAACAAACATATGACTCCCCATAGAGTTCAAGTGAACTTCCACAAAGAATATTTTTTAAAGGGCTAAATTTAATGTTCTTACTAAATATAATAATACTGATGAGCTCTTTTCGTTGTCTTTTATTATTTTTTTTTATTTATTTATTTATTACACTGTTTTCTTATTTACCCGTTGGATCTTTAACACGTACGGGAAACACAGCATGCACCCTTGACAAATTCCAGCTGTAAAACAGCAATATCGATCTGACAGTTGAATTAATTGATTTTATTAATTACAAGCTCCTTGAGTTTAAAATAATAGTGACTCTAATAAATTCCATAGAGAAGTAGTAATAATTCTTCTTTAATACAATAATATTTTGATTACAATAATAATAATGGGTACATACTCTGCTTTTGTTTTTATTTAATAATTGTTGAGTTAGCGTGGCGTAGTTTCGCCTCTGTGAAATATGCTAACTTAATTGTTTTTTGGATCCATTTCTACCCTTTGCAAAACATTCGCAAGTTTATGCCAAAACAAAGAAATTTTCAACAGCCGGTGAAGCGTATGATCTCACATTATTTTAAAAATAATAAAAATTATCGAAGGTAGTACATAAAATTATAAACAAAACAACATAAGACACTTATATATTAAAATGTACCACAAGACCGCTAAATAACGTCAACCGTATCTATCAAACACAAATTTCAAAATGTCTTGGTAATGTCTAGCGTGCTGGACTTTCACCCAAGTTATCGGCAGATCTGGTTAAGGATTTCTGCAGTTTTCCTTAGCTGTGACATAAATGTGGGATTTGCGTTGTTCCATCTGTAAGTCGGCTGCAGCCGTACATTGGGCCTACGTAATAATAGTAATCGCCCCCACCCTCCCGCACAAGCTTATAGCTTCTGGGGCTTATAGTTTTCCAGGTTATGGGTTGTAGCAATTATTATTATTATTAATTGCACAATTTTAAGCTATAACATCATATGGTACAGCTGCATTGCAATCATTTTACACATTTCCTGAACAACTTTACATTAATACAATTTAACACATTAAGGGCCGGTATTATAAAACTTTTTACTTCCTAGATATAATTTACTTTGAGAGTAAATTCATTTGTTCTGTCAATTTCATATGCAAATTGACAGAATAAATTAAGTAAAAAGTTTTATAATACCGGCCCTTAAAAAAACTGAACAATAAGTTTGACGAAGAACGTCACGATTAAATAACTTTGAATCAAGAATTTGATGCCTTTAAGACAACTTAAACTAGAGACATCATAAACAATTCTTGTTCTTTATGCAATAATCTAGCTAAATGTAATGAAAGATAGGACAAAATGCATAAAATAAAACATTAATGTCCATGATGAAGTTAAGACGTTAAGTCAAAGAAAAGACACTCAATTTGGCCCGATTTAAAAATAAGTAACCAATTCTAGCGTTATATGGTTTTAGATAGTGATTCAGTTTATTTGTTTTCAGGTAAAACCTAACCTGAGACAGAGTTGGCTTATCAAGAGATGCCCATTCCTATCTGCGGTAGTTCACATATGTGAAATGAGAATTATTTCTATAAAAACAGCTGATACGGTATTCTGTAAACAGCAGATTCTATAGCCTCACATGTTTATTATAAGAATCTTATATTGAGATGCTAATTTAGAAAGTTTGGTTATGTATGCATGATAACTCATAATCTTCGTATTCTGTTCTCGTTAATTAATTTAAGAATAACATTGCATGTACATAAATTGTTTAACATGGATAAACTATCTTCTTAGCATGTATCCTTACTAATGTTTATTTCATTTTTGTAGGATAATTTGAACTTTGTCAATTTTAGTTTTGTACATTGAATCGTATACCAAATAATATAGCAATGTCTACTCAAAAGCATGATCAAATTAGGAGTGACAAGGTTGATAATAACACAATGGGAGAAAAGAATTTTAGAATAAGATTTTTAGGTTAAACACTAAAGTGAAATCGAACTGGGGAAAAGCAAAAAAAAGTTTATTTCACGTTTCTATGTTTGAAAGTTATGGATATTGAAAACTTAATAAATGTTTTCAAAATTAGATTTATTCAGATTCTTAAGGTTGGAGATATTTAAAATTTTTAAGTTTAGTAAAGTTTTAGAAACAAATTTCTGAAGGTTTTAATTTGTAAAACATTAAAGATTCAACATTCTAATTGATGCAAACTAAAGATTATTGCATTATTATGCATTAATTATTTATTATTATAGATATAAATATTACAAATTAAAACCTTCAGAAATTTGTTTCTAAAACTTTACTAAACTTAAAGATTTTAAATATCTCCAACTTTAAGAATCTGAATAAATCTAACTTTGAAAACATTTATTAAGTTTTCAATATCATAAGCTTTCAAACATAGAAACGTGAAATAAACTTTTTTTTTGGCTTTTCCCCTGTTCGATTTCACTTTAGTGTTTAACCTAAAAATCTTATTCTAAAATTCTTTTTGCAGTCATTTTGCAGCATAGCTATACATCAAATAACTATTATATGTTTGAAGCCAGGTATTAATTCCCTGAAATCGTTCTGTCAAAGAACGTAATTGTTTAATAAATATGTTCATTAAGGGTCATTTTCATAATCAGTTTTAAAGTTACTTTAAAATAGAGTTACGACAGGCAGTAACTACAGCTTCCATATGCACTCGTTCTTTTGCCAATAGTACTCGCATTTTAATGTCACCTCATAACCTGCAGAGTTTAAAAATGCTATTCAAGATACCCTTACCTCCAAGTTTAGTACCCTTGAAATATTCATCAAAAACCCTATCGTGTGAAAGATCATTCGACTCCAGCACACCACAGAAGTCAATAAAAATAAATAATAAAACATCAAAACAATTTTCAGCGTTCTGCAATAAAATCGTAGGCCCTATGTTAATATGATACTTAAAAATATATTATAATGAATGCTGTGGATCAAATCAGATACACTAGCTAGAAGTTTGCAACTATACTCCCATATTTATTATAAAATGTCCACCGAATTATTTAAAAAGAACATATTTTTATATTTTACATAACCATTAACCAAAAGCAACTTCAACAGGAAATTCCTTACGAAGGAAAATATTTGACTTCTAAAAATAAATATGGGATATTAATTAATTAAATTGATTTAAAAATAGCTTCAGAGCACAATCTAGAGCAAAATATTTGAAAGATCATTAATATTCTTTCCACGGCGGTCATTTGTTTTTTTATTAAATATATAAATAACAAATTAGATACATAATGATAAATTAATTTAAAAAAGATTGATATTTGTTCGATTAAAGTGTAATTTAGATAGGTGTGCCCAATAAATTTTAAAGGCAAACAGGTGGTAGTACTATAATATTTTTTTAACTTAAAAGTGGTTTGATTTATTGTTACAATTAAATTTTATTAATTTTTCTAGAGCAATACCCGACAAGTTTTATATGGTATCAAATATAAACTGTTGAGACTTTTCCTTGGGTTAACAGTTCTTGTTACAGTTATTGAATTACTTTCTTGTATAAAATATTTTGACGCTGTTGAGAAAAGGAAGTAGGAGAAAGAGGCCAAAGTTATTAGGGCGACTCTAGTTTACCTGCCGCCGGGGTGCAGTCTCATGCGCTACCCCCTCTAGGTTATGGGTTAGGTGGTTAGGAAAGGTATAAGGTGCAACAAAGTGGAAACTCTGTATCGCGGTATTTGCGACTTACTCATGATATGAAAAAGCAATTCACCATTTCTTCTTTCAATTATGTTGTGTCGGTAAAGTGTACATGACATAGTCAGGAATGAGCACAACCCCCTCCCTAAATGAAGAAAAAACAGAAAGATTTTTGCAGTCTATGAAAATAAATTGTAGACACTCTAGGGCCTTTACCATCAATCGCATTTAAATAAAACGTTGTAATTATATGATATTTTTTATGTGAAATAAATGTATGAAGAACATCTTTGTGTAGTTTTTTTTACTGATGTGCTGTTTATTGCTGTGTTACAAAGAGTTACTTCCGAAGTCTTCCTTGTTTTAACTCGGAATCAACTGTTTGGGGTAGTGTCTTCATGTTAGGAGAGCTTAAAGATAAATGCAAAAATTATAAAAATTATTTTCGAACAAAGTGTCGCTCGTAGGCAACCACAGTTCAATTCGAATCAGCCAACCTTTCAATTTTCCCATGCTCAAAAAGAATCTTAATAAAACTAATAATAAATCTCTTACATAGTATGTACTCTTAAATCACTCACTCGAGGTAATCAATTGTGAGTCTAACGAAAGTATTAAACTTTTATGACCAGTTGTGCGGCTTGACAAATTTTGTACGATACAAATTACATAGATGAACGATAGTTAAAATATTTTCTAAGTGTCACTGTATCTTTAAATTTTTTTATACATAAGTTATTAAGTTATAAGTAATTAAGTTTTGTTTTAAGTCACAAGTAGTCAGTGAAACACAGATTTGTAAATAAAATGCAAAATGTAAAAAAATATAAATAAATATTTGCTAGCTTAAGAATTACCTTAAGAAAAAAAGAATTAAGAAAGCTTCAGAAAGAAATTACCTACATAAATGCTCCTGCTCTCTTTTTATTCAGAGGTATAAGATAAATTTATATTTGAAGATAGCAACATAATAAACGAATCCAATCTTGTTCATCTTGTTCTAAAGCGAAGAAATAACGCATATAGGATTAATTGGTCATTTATTCAAATTTTTTTCTAGATTCATTGCAATAAGATTCCATTAAGAAAGCGTTGGATACTCCACTAGAACTAACAATTCTATTTCCACAGATAACACAGATAAAACAAAATAGATTTTGCTAGTCGAACAAAAATAACCGAAAAATAGGCATTTAATTAACATGATTTCCGTCACGAGTAATAGTGCTGTATAAAACTGTAGAACAGGTAGCATTAAATTAAAGCGTGCAACAATGTTATTATTCTATTATGAGGCAACCAAAGATTTGTTTATATTAGTACCTAATCTAAAAAGCTAAGAAAGTGTCACAGACGGAATTATTCACAATTAAATAATTGTTGCATACTCAAGTTGCATTCCAACCAGCATAAATGCTTACCAAGCTAACACGCGTCTTTAACCTACGCTGAGGCACACCGGCATGCTAAATAAAGGAATACTGACGAATACGTGGAACCATAAACACGAGCAGCACTTATAAGTTAACATTAATATGATGATGTATTCAGTCTTAAACATACGGGCATAAAAGTTAATATATTCATTTATGCATCAACAACTTCCACGATATTCATGAGGATACCGTATATAAACAGGCTTGCTACTAAACTCGACTGGATTATGTCCAGTCGAGTTTTTGACTCAATCTAACCATGTCCTCGTGGCTAGCCTGGTAAGTAACTTCTATATTACTTAATGAGAGGTCCAGGAAACTACCTGGGCACCGCTTATCTGATTCCCGTACTGCTTAGTGATTAAGAGCCTAGAAACTAGGCGTCCTGGAACGCCGCTTACCTGGTCTTCCTAAGCTTAGTCGTAGTATGTAGTTATTACGGAGGTTTCGAGCACCCTAGCGTTAGTGTTAGTATGTAAGTCATTTATGAGGTCCTCTACCCTTAGCTACGACCATAGTCACGATAACCCCCATGTAACAATATTTACAAATTAACGAAAACAAAAGGTTAAAGTAACAATGATGAGAAGCTAGAGGTGCTAGAAAACAGACCTTCTCCTGGTTTTTGCTTGAATGGTTGAAAAGGTTTGATATTTTAGATGCTCGGTCCGTTATTTTTAAAGAGAGCAGTCAAGTTCCAGAAATTCAAACGGAAAAAACTAAAAGAAAAACAGACGTCTTCAACTAGGAATGGTACAATCTTACCTGTTTCAATGGATTTCCTTGTAGTTAAGTTATATCGTTGAAATTCACAACCCATTGATTGTTTGACGGTCACTGTTTAAAACCATAAGCTTCTCCGTTAATTTGGTTGTCACTGGGTTTCCCTTTCGCTCTGTTTATCGTAAAGTCGTACCTGCGCGATCAAACGCATTCTCAATAGTGGAGTTGATATAACAAAATGGTGGATTTGGCATTAGAAGTTGAATGTGTGAGATGAATTAGAAAATTGGTTTTGATATAATTCGCTTTAGCGGAGAAAATTTCGCATTCAACAAAATGACCAATTGATTGTTTATATGTCATCAATCGTCAATTAGACGGAGTAGATTCTAGTGTCAACCATTTAGGTAAACCTTTTTTATTTTCCACAATGTGCTAAAATCTCATAAAAGCTTTTTCTATTTTCGGTAATATTTCCCTAGCAGTTGCTCTGAAGGAATTGTATAATAAAAGACCTTTCAGTTTACAAAAATGTAAAAGTCTATGCAAATATTTATTCTATTTTTGTTTATTGTAGCGGCGTGTATAGCGACCTTAGCGTATCTCTCACGTACAACTAAAGATTTAAAAACAAAACTTACCGGGACGATTCTTCTTGTCTATGAAAAACAGCTTCTTAATACCAAAAAGGAAAAGATAAAATAAGGAATAGAAGGATGAAGCTGGCGTCTTCAGAATTCTGTCTATTTGCACAAAACTTACGAGCACGCAAGTAAACCAACCAACAACGACTGGCGCAAAATGATAAACAACAATAATGATAATAAAAAGATAGTCGATACTACATATTCGTATACCTATTTAAACGCGACTATCTTTTTTAAAAATACTTTATTAAGGGGCGCAACCATTTATTGTTTCCAGCCTTACTTTGTGGAACTCCATAATCATGAAATAAATAAAGATTAGTAAAAGTTTCACAGTTTTATTAAAATATAACCTGACAATATTGTTTCGACAGCTATGCTGTCATTATCAAAGGTAATATAATTATAAACAAACACGTCGCTAAGGTAGAACTTACCTATTTTTGTAAATGCCTTAGCGACGTGTTTGTTTATAATTATATTACCTTTGATAATGACAGCATAGCTGTCGAAACAATATTGTCAGGTTATATTTTAATAAAACTGTGAAACTTTTACTAATCTTTATTTATTTCACATTTATTATATTTATTTATTATATTTATTTTAATCAATACCATATACAGGGTGTGTTATTTCTAGGTCTTTTCTTTTGGGGTTTCGTTGCTTGTTGTGTTTTTTCCCTGTTCCTGCCCCATGACTTTGGGTTTAATTTGAAGGTCTTGCCCTTTGGGTTCGTACCTGCATACACAAGTACAGGATTTAATGTAACAAGATAAGAATACACCGGAGGGTGAAACGAAAAACCCTAAGCAAGGCTTTTAAACCGTACTGTATCAGCCGTGGGTCATCGAATGGTGGGATGTTTGTTTGAAACTGTATGTATATGTATATTGTGTCATTTTATCTATGTTTATATATATTTATAAAACGTTTATACAATTTATTTATTCATGCATGTTAGTTTTAAGTGGTAGTTAAAGCGAGATCTCGAGTAGTGAAATTATCATAGGGTAGTTTTTAAGATTTACAACCAGCTGTGATACAAATCACCATTCTGTTAATTTTGCTAGACATTAAAGTTCTTAATCAGTATAATTACCGTTTACAATAATAGTTTACAATTTGCATTAAACAATAAAGCCCTACTTAGAAAGTTTATATTTCACTACATGGCAAAAACTAAAGTAGTGTTATTTAGGTCAAGCTGATACTTCCAGCACAGCTATATTTTGGTAGGTTAGGTATTTATATATACATAAAAGTAGCCTTTGTGATTCTGTAGGCTATAAAGTGATGATTACACCCTAAAAACGTTTTTCCATAAAATAGAAATGCACCTGCGTAAAACCATAAATATTGATAAACGCGCTGTGAAATAATACATTTATAATGCTCAAAGAAGACAATTATACACAATTTTACAAAGCCTACATACATTCCAATTAAAAAAGCACAGCTTTAATTTTACAGGAAGAATCTCTGACAACAAGATTTTCGCAGGAAGCAGCGATAAGACAGAATCAACCAATAAATTATCCTAAAATTAGGCAACACAACCAAATAAGGTAAGCCAGATAAGATAACTGAACATTGGAGAAAAACCTTTTAAAGAAAATTGTAGGTTAAAGTCGAGACTGAAATTGAACTGGAGAAAGACGAGAAAAAATGTAATAACTTACAAAAGATTCTTGACTTGACCAGAAACTGGAAATGTCGAAGTGTTTGAGCTAATACTCTTGTAAATCTAATATTGTGGAACTGCATAATAAAGAAAAACTTACTGCCTCACGAATTTTTTTAAATGATTTTATGAAATTTCAGAAAATTTCGTAAAAAAAATTTTATGTTAAATATCTCCTTTATTAACATTTCTGGGCGATATGTTTGTTTTGTAATAACTGTTACCGTGTTAATAAGGATAACCGTACTATAGGAATTTAAGATTATTAACATAACGGACATTATGAATGAGAATAATTATTTTGATTAAGGACCCTAAAAATATAGTAAATGGCCATGACCTGTACTAGAAAAAAACAAAAAGCCTATATATTAACATATTTTTCCTATAATTTTGCCTATAAATTCATTGTCTACCCCCATACACGTATTAATTCTCAAAATTATATGTCTCATAAATACATAAATAGAGAAAACTATTCTATTGTATTTTATATCCTGCTCCTTAAAACAAGGAGATTAATTTTATTAAACACATACTACTTGCGTATTTTACAACTAATAAAACGGATAAAGTGGGTACATTATTGTTTTTAGTATGAAACATGTCATTATAAAATAACCCTGTTTATACTAACCAAGTAAAGCTTAATAACATATTATTACACTTAACTATACATATTATTGAGAAAAATAATCAAAATATTAACTGTGATACTAGAAGAATTTTTCTTTCTAAAACACAAATCAGAAAAAAGAAGAAATATGTTAAATTTTAAAAGAGCGTACACACATAAACATTGAAAAACTGAACCTAACCCTCAAACTAAATTTGTGCTCGTCTCGTGAACCGATCGATGGTTGTTTCCCAACCCCGTACACTTTGATTTTATTTACAAGTGATGTAGAAAATTGAATTCCGCACCCTCGCCTACAAGGTGTAAGATTCCACCCCACCAATCAATCGATAACAATATCACCCTACACCCAGACCCAATAAAGTTCAAACTCCCTTATCTCAAACTGGAATAATACACTTGAGTGGCCTTGTGGATGCTATGGCAAAAACTCAATTCGCTTAAAACTAAACAGCAGTGTATTCTCTTTAATGTGATGTCGGTGGATGTGTTTAGGGCGAGGTTTGGTTACTTCGGGGTTAATTTCTGGAGTGCATGTCTTTACAGCTTATTTTGTATTATTGCTTATTTAATAACTTAGAGGATTTTTTCAAGTCGATGGAAACAATGTCGAGTACATAGTACAGAACTTGTCAGAATATTACCGAATGGTTTTTCTCGTTCTATTGAGATTGCATATGATGCTGAGTAAATGAAAAAGAGTACATCTATTTTAAAATTTATAAACAAAACATTAACTAGAAACTTAACTGAATGTTTGGTTCCGGTAAACGTCTGCTTTAATATAACAGCCGCCGTTTGAACTCAACACAAGCAATAAACAAATAAAAGTCACTGGATACAAAAGAAACAAAAACAGACTTATTCAACAGAACACAAATATTAAACAGTAAAGAATTAAAACCGAAATAAATCAGTTAAATAAGTTAAAAAAAGAAATTATAATAGATCACATAAAAATTAAGTTAAATAAATTCTCAAATAACAATTTAAATAATTAGTCGATATCGACGATTTATATACAGTTCTTAAAATCCTACAATTACACCTAATCAAAAAATCAAATTAATTAATAAGTTTGACAAAAATGTATATTACTTACGATTTCTGCAGAAACGGTAAATTAGATTACAACCAGCAACTGCGCCACAAAAAAAGATCATAACAAAAGGTAAAGTTTATTTTTATTACATAATCTAGAAAAAATAAAAAGAAGGAATGTTTATACTGTTATAGATGGGTGGAAATTCTGTGTGTTAGAAAAATGTTGTGTATTATAGTTGTCTTCGTGTTGTATGTATCTTGAATTTGATAATGCACTTGATTTTTTACTTGCGTTCCAAAGGTGGTAGATAACAGTTGAGTACTGCTTCAGAAGGAAATTTGTCAGTAAGGTGGTGAGAGATGCAGGGATAGATGCAGTAAAACGAAAGCTAAAATGCCGGAATAATTATTTCGTCGGCATAAGAAGATAGAGGCCCAGAGGGATGTTTATTGCCTCTTGTATAATCGGAAGATATTTCTTGGGAGCGATTAAAGGCCAACAAGTTGGGTTCCTGTGATTATAACTATCTCCGTGAAACTAGCTAATCACTAGGAATTATTTGATTTCATTCACAAAAAACTAAAACAGAGAAATCTTCTTCAAATGTTTCTGGAAAACAGTCATAAAGCAGATTTTACCAATGAGGAAGCTTAAATAGAAACACAACCAAATAAGGAATAACCAATAAAAAGGTATGCCCACTAACACAGACATATTTGGAGTGACAAAACTGATATTAACACAATGGGGAAAAGTCTCCTAAGAAGAATAATTTTAGGCTAAACACTATAAAGTGAAATTGAACTGGAGAAAAGCCAAATAAAGATTGTAACACTCCTAAGGGTGAAAGAGATTGACATTATCGCATTAATCATTTCGTCGAGGAGTACTTTCTCGGCTTGCAATATTATACACAACAGTGTTGATTTTCGAGCGCTTGTATATAAATTACCTTTTAGTGATCAACCCTGGGCAACGGTATTGTTACTTATACGTATAGCCCTTTGACAAATGTTAATCAGATCTTCAGTCATCATACTGCAATTGAATATCCGCTGAGGAGACCTTCTGATCTCTTTAATCAAAAGTAACAAATATTTACAGTAGTAGAATTATTTTTATTATTATCCAATGTTTAATGATTTACCAATTAGCTTGTCAAGGTATACTTATTTTTTGCTGTACAGGTAATTAATTTTTATCATACTTTCTTTAAACAAAATTGGTGAGTGGAAGCGGTATGCATTGGACCATCAAGTTGTTGCCTGGTTGGATAAAAATCGAATGTTTAGATCTTTATTTACAAAACAACGGAACATATATACCGTGCTGTTCAAAACAATTATCACAACTGTATAAAAGACACCAAAAAAAGCGGAGCATCCGAACTGGAAAATGAAACCCTCAACAAACTAGATATGTCCAGGCGAAAGAAATCAAGAGAAACAACAAAAGGTATCGTATGTATGGACTAGCGTTGGAGCCGTCAAGATTGAGCACTTCTAAGGCGCATTTCTGTCTAAAACAGTGAATACTCATTTTAACCAAATTGATCAGCGATTCCAAATTATTATGAAAAGAGTGCCCATAGACTGAAAATTCGCAAGATAAATAAAAAACGAAGTAAAAGTTTTTTTAACAGCTACCCACAAACTTTCAGTACTTAGTTCCATCCTTTCACTGTTATCCTCCGTGATAACAGACACGAGTACCTGCAGCTGGAAGGTGTGCCCTATAAAGTGATCGCTGCAGAAACGATACCTGAGCACCACATCGTTTTCTTCCAACTTTTTATATGATTATAGACATTAGCCCTCTTTATTATAGAATTCTAACGAAATTTAGATTTTTGAAAGCATATTTTACATTGAGAGCATATTATTTAATTCTAATATTAATTGTTGATTAGTTAATATTAATCAATTGATAAGTTAATGTACTCTAATTAGTAATAATTAAAAAGTAATTAATAATAAAAAAGAAACAACCAAAAAGTGTGATAAATGGATATTCGCATTCGAATTCCAAACCCAACAATTTCTTCAACTTGTTGCATAATTTACATTATTAATGCTATACCTAATTAGAATTGCCTAAATTTGATAAGCAATGAATTTACAAACATAACGAATAGTAATTTATCACTTTTTAAATTCATTATTATACTTCCAAATTATTATTTTAGAATAACTGTGCATTAAAAAAATGAGATAGATAAAACCGAGAAATTTAAAAGATTCATGATAAAAGCTGTTATGATTCTCCTGATGTTATATCTCTGAAATTCCACATTCAGAATGAAACATTTTAAAACTTCGAAACCTTACCAATTGATTTTTTTAAATTACTACTACGAGTACTATGGAAATCTGAATTCAAAACTGGAAAATTTAAAAACCCTGTTACTACTGAGTTATAACAGTGAAAGATTCAAGGTATTACTATTTAACGTGTAGTGATGGACTCGAGCCGAGTCGAGCCGAGCTTTCCTTAAAAGCTCGATTCGACTCGAAAAAAAATTCAAGCTCGACTCGAAATAATCTGTTTCAACTCGACTCGAAACTCGGCTCGAAATCGAGTCGAGTCGAGCCGGCTCGTTTTGGAATCATAGTTATTTTCCAAATTTATATAGCAGTCGCGAAAACTTTTTTCTCCTCTTAATTAGAAAACGAGCCGCTTGCGGCGACTAACTGTCGTGACTGTCAAAGTCTGCCATATTGAACATAAAAACCAAAATCTCAGTAAACAAGAAAAAGATTAATGTTTGCACTGATTCACTACTAAGTCTATACGTTAAAACAAATCGTTGTTAACAACTTGAAAGAAATGTCTAGACTGGCTACAGATATTTACTACATATCCTTTTAAACTTGTCGGTTCTTTTTATTACACTTTAAACCAAAAATGTGAATTCTTAGCATATTTTAAGTAGTTTTTTTGTGATTATGTATTTAAGGTGCCTAAATGAACAATAAATGTGTGAGTAAGTAGCCGGTGATAGTAAACAGGTTTCAAAGAAAGGATTAAGGGATGATTCATTGCGGCTCCTATTCATTACCCATCCGGTTTAAAACCAAAGGTTAAACAAATTTTTAGAAAATTCCGGAATAAGTAGGTAAACCTTTTTAGATAAAGTGTTTAATTGATTTGTTGTTGAAAAAGATTTCGGAATCCGGTTTGTTTTTTTGATCTTGTCCGTGTACTAACACCAAGGTGTCATTCACAATTTTAAACAATTTTACCGTAAGCAAATTGTACTGCAAATAATAGAGCAAATGGACAACAACCAACAGCTTAAAGCAATAAATGTTCTCGATGCTGTGCGTTTGATACGTTTGTCATGGAGTCAGATTAAACCAGAAACAATTAAGAATTGTTTTAAGAAATCGGGTTTTTACACAGAATTTAAGGAAAATCATTTGGAAGAATGTTTTTCTGATGAGGAGCATGCAAAGTGGAATACAATAAACTATGAGATTTCCTTCAATGAATACATAGAAATAGACAAGAACGCTGTTATTTGCGGTGCACTTGACGAAAATGATATTGTTTCAGAAGCTAAAACAACTAACAAAAACTCATTATCTGAAGATGAATTAGAAGATGAAGTCAGAATCCCACCATCAAATAATGAAGCAAACAATGCAATCCTTATATTGCAACAATATTTTGAAAATTAAGAGTCCACTGAAAGTGAAGTGTTTGATTATATTAATAAATTAAAAGTCATCATTAATCTTAATAAAAAAACAAAACAAACTAAAATTACTAATTTTTTTAATATAAGTTAATAAGTCCACGACGTTATCAACACGTCGCAACTCTTGTTACTTCAGCTGTTAAAAACTTATAAAGTGGCGTGCAGGAGTTTTACTTTTTAACAGTTTGTTTGTCATTGATGAATACATTACACCCTAATAACGGGATAAAATAATTATATAATAATTAAAAATTTCATTATGTTTTAAGTGTTATAGCGTAATAAAACCATTTAAAGAAAAGTAATTGCGCAAATTCTTAGTTATAATCCGTTAAAGTACAAAATAGGGAATATACTGTAAACTATACAATTTTCTCGAGCAGGCTCGAAAAGCTCGAAAAACTCGACTCGACTCGGGCTCGACATACGTGTAGCTCGAATCTACTCGAATAAAGAATTGTCGAACTCGACTCGAAACTCGGCTCGAAATCGAGTCGAGTTTCGAGTCGAGTCGAGCTTGGCTCGGGCTCGAGCCCATCACTATTAACGTGGTCCCCAGATCTCACTTCGAAGGACTTTTTCCTGTAGGGACATCTAAAAAATATTACGTAGAAAATAAATTCAACAGTATTGATGAACTAAAACGAAGGATCAAAATGGCACAATATTTCTCAAGATACAATACACAAACTTCGACAAGAATTTACAGACCGCTTAGAGGCTTAACCGAGTTGGGTTATTATTGTTTGTTACTATTTGTTTTTATTTCTGTTTATTTAACTATTGTTTTAATTCAGTTCAGTTGTTTATAATTAAAACTTTGAAACCAGAATTGCAAGAGGAATCTAAACATGCAGAAATATACAGAGTGTTCCATTTAAAGAAAAAAAAGTTACTCACGGTATTAGCAAGATGATGAGCTTGGCAGAACGCGATGTCAAATTCGAATTTGTCATAGCTTTAAACCCCATTGTGCAAATTTTTTTAGCAATCCAATTACTAGTTTTCGAGATAACGAATTTATTCCATTGAATAAATTGTATTATAAGGAAATACAATACATATATTAAAACAAAAAATATAACTTGCAATATTTTTAAATGTTTTTGATGTACCATAGATGTATAGACTCAAATATGTAGCATTAGAAGAAGATTAAGAATAAAAATAATTAACAAAAATTGTATTGAAGTGATAGTGTATTTATTGAATTCGTACGTTAACCAAAACTGTAAAAGTCATCAGTTGAAGATTTGAAACTCAGCAAAAACTTTGTGAATGACAACAGTGAATGACTGTCGTTTTAAGTTGTGTAGATAACAATGGATGAGGTACAATAAGAAACTACAACTCTTAAAAGCCCACCTGAGTCGAAAAGATTTATGGCGTATGAAACCGTAAGTATAATAAAGTGCATGCAAGACGCTGCTTTCGCTCCTTTTTCTTTTAAAATATTCTAAACGTTTTTGCCTATCATTCAGAGATGACCAAATATGGGTTCAACAAATATTTATATTATATAGATATAATTTATCTATATTTATTTTTGTTATACACAGTTTCATTAAAGAAATGTGCATATTCAACAAAGATTAATTTGTCAATAAACAGTTTACTAAAAATAAATAGTTCAATTAAACTATATCCTACTAATAAACATTTTTATTTATATAATAGTATCTGTAAACTTATGATAACTAAAATTAGTGATATTAAGCTCGTAGTTACTTTTATATACATAAAATTTTTATTGGGATTATGAATTATTTTACTGTAATAAATCTAGTATTAACCTATTATAAAATGCACTTAAATTCCTCAAATATTTAAATTTTTAAGAACAGAAACTTCATATCACTGGATTACTGTATCTTCAAAATAATTTAATTAGAATCAAAATAACTTTTAGGTTACACCCTGCTGTTAGTACTAAAATGAGGTAAAAATAACTGTATCTGCTTTACACATGAATTGTATTACATTCCTCATTTATAAAAAGTAACTTGTATTACAAAAAAATACTACGACCATCTTATTGCTAATTAACTGCTGCATTTGTTAACATAAAATTGTTATTATAAACCTCCAAGTTTAACTTACCACTTTAAAAGCTAAATATTTATGTAATACTTTACCAATTAAAATAGTTGTTTTACCATTTAAATTCATGTTAAATTGCGAGCAAACCTTATTATTATTAATTACTTTAATTTATTGATTTAACTGTTAATTTGTAAGTTATAGCTTGTGATTGGCCAAGATTGTCTGATGCTCTGTCCTATTAATTAATAATAATAAATTGCATCTTTCTCCTAACAAGAACTTGGAATTAAAGAAGTTATGAAAAATAACAACAAAGCTCTGCAAGGGAGTAAATGAGAAATGATTTACAATTAAAGATACCTCAAGAAAGATTTAGATGCAGGTAGTTGCATCCCCGAATGACTGCATAGCAGAGTAACCACCGGAGAAGTGTTCTTTGTTAGGTTCATTTATAGATTGTGTATCAACTTCTACTCTCATTTAAAGTCAATTACATTTCGGTTCAAATACGTGTTTTCGTAATTTAGAATAATTGGAATAGTCATTCGTGACAATATAAACAAAACTTGCATGCCTAATCAAACCTAAAGCGACAAAAGCTTTTATAAGCAAAATATTTTTTCTATAAAATTAATAATTAAAAGGTCTTTAAATATCAGAATACTTAAGTAATGTTATTTTAGCATGGTATTGATGTTATACCGAATAGCGATATATTGCAATAGTAATTCAAACTGAATTTTTTGATTTGTCAATTAAGAAATGTCTCTAGATTACGATTTTAAACCTTTTTGTATGCTACATGTATGTGTATATCTATTATAGAGTTGGGGTGAAAACATCGAAAGCCAAAACGTAGCAAAATAATATATATAGCCAAAAAATAATAGATTCTTGTGAAAATAAATAATAATAATTTTTAAGCAATAAACAATACATTCTTTATTTTACTCGCATTTAACTGAATTGAACAGAATTACTGAATGTATAACCATAACCTAATCACTAGTCTAACCTCTAATCTAAACTCTAAGCGAACCTCTAACCTAATTTCTAACTAATTCCAAATTTAACCTCTAACCTAACATCTGACGTAATCTAACTTAACCTTAAAAAGAAAAGATACTTCAATGGAATATAAGAACGGAAGCTTCTTACTGAGTGCTAGCTAGGACCAGGGAAGGATCAATCATCCGAGAGTCTACCGTTACTTTTATTTTTGTGTTGCGATGTTTTGCCTCAAGCAAGGTTTCTCTTGCGATAATTCTGGTTGTGATATTTTTCTTGCGTATTTTTGGTCGAAAAAAATTATTGTGCTCTGAATTTTTACCTTAAGTTCTACTTTCTGTAGCTTGACATGCTCAGTAGGTCACTGGCACATATACTGGATAAGAATCACTGCAAAAAACATCGCAAGCTACAAAATATTGCAAAGGACGAAACATCACAAATATATTTTAAACGCCAAAATCAATGACTCTGTGGCGGTTAACGACCGCAGCCAACTTGAAGGTTATTTTGGAGATTAGGTTAGCAATTATATTAGAGCTTAGGTTAGAGATTAGATTAGAGGTAAGGTTAAAGGCATGTTTTGACTCCTGCTAGTTCATATAATACACAATGGCGTAGTGGCATATATGTAATATGCCATGCATTATTGCACTCTGTAGTAATGTAGATCTAAGTCTCTAGAATCATCAAGGTTTCATAATTTACCCAGGACCAATATTAGGCTCCAACTTAAACAGAAATTAGCATATGCATATAGTTTTCTCTATTAGCTACTTTTGGTGACATCCAATTTATCCATCCAATCATACATCTATACCAAAAGAAGCTTGAGAAACCAGCTTGGTACTAGCTTCACTATTTCTAGCCATAAAACAATTGATTCTGTTGATTAAGATTTGTTCTGTTATATTACTCTGTTATTGTTGTATGCAAACAAGAGGGTACCAAAGCTTTTAATAGACGACTTGATAGAATGCACATTACTTATCTATTACTTCGATGTAAAAGTAGTAAGTTAAATAATACCCAATGAGCACACCTACAACTAAAAATGCAAAAAATGAGTCGTCGAATATAGCTCGAACTGAAATGTTAACTAATTCTCTTTCCACTTTATTGTAACTTCATAAAATGTACTAAAAGACAAGTACATGCTGAGAAATAAAAATAAAGCAAATGTTAATTCTAAAGCCATCTGATTTGAAGTTAGCAGAGTCAAAGAAATGTAGAAGAATGGTACATAGATTACCAATAAACTTAAATTATACCTGAAACAATGGAGTTCCCTTTAAAGCGTCTTTCTGTATGTTGTAGTTTTTAGGCTATATCATAAGTTATAAGATGCACCTTTCCCCTTAAGAATTATTTAAAGTTCCGAGATTTTGCTGTTTTGTTTTTTCATTTCTCACGTCAATTTTTAGGCTCGAAGACAAAATGTTCTTTAATGTTAAGTTGTTGATGTTTTAATTGTAAACTTCTGTAAACTGCGCTCTCTTGGTTAGATCTAACTTGTTAAGTCTTTGGTAGCTCTAGTATAGAAATTCATACAGTACAGATTTGGATTCTGCAAGGATGTAACAGAGATGTTTCACCAGGATAGAATACGTGAAAAAGATAGACAGGCTCAGAGTCTATTGACAAAATCTATAGTCTAAATTAAAGTTACAACCTTTGGCACTACTGAGTACTTGATTATAAAGAATTTTAAAGAAATTATATGCTAAAGATTCCTAGACTCCTACAACAATGTAGAAGAAGCTGTGAAAGAAAGGAAGAAAAGCTTCTGGGATGATCTCAGAAAATTTCCCAGAATCTTTCATTGCTACGAAACAAATAGGTGATGGCTCTTCAGTTCTCAGTGACTGCTGACACCAAAGAAAACGATTTTATTTTCAAGCTAAATATAAAAGAAGACATCTTCGGCATCACTTCCGCAAAAATGATTGTTTTAAAGGTGGTTAATGTTGCTGAAGACTCGGAGGAAGTGGATAGATAAACGACTAGAAGTAACAATACTTTTAGTGCCTAGATGCTACAGCTTAAAGAAGCTTTCTGCGACGAATATAAAACTGCACACGTGAAATGCAGTGAAAAAGCTTTCGCGCGATTTTTTATTTCCGACTGGTTGGAGAACTGAAGCAAGAAGTGGATTTCTCCCTGATATTCCGAAAAAAGAGTTGCTTCTTTAAAAGTCTAAAGAATAAACTTGAAATAGCGTAATAGGTATTTCAAGTGGGTTAATACCAATTCTACTTTTAAACAGACTCTAGATGTGCCTTCGTTTGGATAAGAAACAACTGTAGAATGTACAAACAGGGAAGAATGTGGAAGACTGGAGACTCCTACAGACCAAAACCCTAGACAAATTTCAGCCCCAATTTCAACATTTCTGAAACAAGTAAAACAGTTTTGACCTGTAGAAGATGCTACGCCGAATGAGGTACCAAACATAATCATGAATCCAAATCTGATATCATGCTATACTTGGCTATCGCCCAGAAAGAAATCCCTCTTCCAGATATCTCGAGGTTTTCCAAGTGCTTACGTCTAAGTCGAAGTAATACATGAAGTTAAAGATTTCTAAAGAAAATTAATTTTTGCAGAAGATCTGGAAGAAATGGAGAAATGTTGACCAAACAAGGTCAACATGAGAGCTTTTTTAAAAAAATTCTAGAGGTGAATAAATACAAAGCGACAGGTTTTGATACCAGCAAAGCAGACTCGAAATCTGCCCTCGCTTAAACAATGGAGTTCTTGTATATTGGGTGGAATAACAAACGGAAAATAATTTAACAGAAGAAACGAAAGAATCATAATTGACTCGAAAAACTTCGACATGGTGGAAGACAGAAAACTTTAAACGAACATGCAAAAGTTATGGATTTTAAACGGACGTGCCGCTGTTAAATCAATATTTTCGAAATGTGTTGCTTGTCAGATTACCAAAAAGGGCCACAGGTAACCCTTATGGGACGGCAGCTTAAATGCTGAAGTTAAACTGTGAAAAGTAGTTAAACAAACGTAGGCGTTGACAATTTTTGACCTCTAATGGTGAAAATCTGAAGAAAACAAGATAAACGTTGGGACGTACTTTTCATTTGTTTCGTCATCAGAGTCAGGGCCGGCTTAAGCTTTTGCAGGGCCGGGTTCAAAAATGCGCTTGGTCTAAAAAACTTCCAAATAAACTATTTATTACAAACACATTATTACATATTAAAATAGGATCATAGAGTATTATTGTAGTCATTTACGAACTACGCGAAGTCCTTATTCGCGCATGCACGAATGACGAAGGACCGAGTGATTTTGAAACATACTTAAACAATAAAAAAAACATAATAAATCAAAATTTGTAATACGGTTTCGAATTCAAAGTAAACATAAACTCAAGTAGGCAATACCATTCTCTTGTTAACAAGCCAATAGATGGCGTTCGCATATTTGTCAGTGTAGAGTCACTACATCTAGTCACCTAGGCCGCGCTGTTCGATCAGAGTACCGCAAAACCCGCCACAATGGGGCAGAGATGGGTGATTTTTAGTAATGGACAGATTAAAACAACGTTTTACGTATTTGATATATTAGCGGTTTTATCTTTTAGAATAAGAAAAAACGTGGTTTTGATTAAATGCAATCAGATACAAATAATGAACAATTTCGTGCTTCTTTTGTCCCAATATGGCGGTGTTTTGCGGTACTCTGATCGACCATCGCGGCCTAGGTTCTAGATGTAGTGACTCTATGTCAGTAAAATTATTAGAGATTACTAATCTTTCTTTTGTGATTTCTTATACACAAATAGGGAAATGGCATTTTCTAATTAAATTTTAGGTATAATTAAAGAATTCTCCTACCAAACATTTTTTGACCAAACTGGTGTCATTTTAACGAAAATTTTAAGCTGATTCTGAATATGTAAATATGCCATTTCTTGGGGCGAACGCCACAAAGGCCCCAAATTTGAGGATCAAAAGTAAAAAATGCTTAATCTCCATGGCAATGAATAATAATTTTATTTTTATTTTATTTTTTTTATTGCCAAATTGTGTAATTTACCATTATACAATTTAGTTAGGTTAGCTTTAGGTTAGGCTAGCTTAGGTTTAAATTAGGTTCGGTTAGGCTTATGCTAGGCTGAGGTTAGGTTAGGTTGGAAAAAATTCACAGTATATTGTATTACAAGTGCAGTAAAGTGTTAATTTCTCAGGAGTGTGAAGAACACGAGCTAACACGAGTGTTTCGTAGTATTTGAGAGTATTTGCATTTAAAATATAATTTAATGTAAAACAATATTTAAGCAAAATAAATTAACCTTTATCCAAAATTTATAACATTTTATTTCAAATAATTAATAATATTATAATATTGCAAGTGCTTACATCTATGGTGTTTTAATAGAACTACTGATGGTGAGAAATCATTTCTTACGGTCATTACCGTTCAGTTTAGAGATTGTGTACAATTAGTCATTTTCACGGTTACCAGATTGTGCTGAATGTGTAACTTTCTATGGTGGTCCTAGTTAAGATTAGAGAGCCTAAAAGCGCCAGTGCAAAATGTTTGAAATTAGTGATTGTGCCAATTTTGAAAGTGGCGTGTTTAAAAAATTATTTCCTTTTATAATTTAAGTTTTATTAAGTTTAATTACCTCATCAAAATTTACGCAGGTTGAGTGGTGGGACGGAAACATTGGTGTGACTACAGAGAAAGCGTGCGTATTTGTAAGTTGTAACTCGGTGGCGTCTTAAGCGCGAGGCTGGGTTCCGGTTAACGCGCTGAACCATCCTCGCGCCGGTCCTGATCAGAGTGATACACCTGGAAATAGCCCACTTCCCTAATAATGACTCTACCATCATGACCACCTTAAGGATGTCTTCGAAGAAAAGGTTCCAAGAACAATCTCCGACAATAGAACAAACTTCGAAAAAGTTCCGACAGAGCCCAAAGAAGCATTTGCTAGGCTGCGCACCAGGCGCACTCCATATGGCTGGTGCGTGAAAAAGACCGAATAAAGAAAGCTGTATGGACAACCGCACATGATTGTATATTGAACCGCACAATGATCAAGGTCACACCCGGGCCTGGTCATTACATTTTGAAAAAAATATATGATTTGGAAAGTTTGATTTACAAAAAAGAAACTGAAACAAGAAATCTTTTATTAAAGAAATATATAATTATCATTGTAGGTTCTTAAATTAAAATTTTCGATAATGAGCTATAGTTCTTAAATTGTATGTTTTTAAATGTTTGTAAATGTAAATGTATTTTACAGCTTGAGCACCACTTGGATAACCGCAGCTGGTTTTGCACTGTACAGCACGACACCTAGTGAATTATATTTTTAAAAAAGCATTAGGAGTATTTTGCTTTGTTGCTAAACTTGATGAGATCTTACCCCCCCCCCTTAATTAGGACATACTTGATTAACTATGCTAATAACCAATATTTATAACTACTTGTTTTACTAAATTTATCCCCTGTATGAGTTAAATCCATGGTTGTCAAAGATGTATTTAAAATTCTGAATTAAAAGAGTTATTTGCAGATCTTTTAGAATTTTAATGAAGATATATCTGTCAAAACCTATATTTTCTGTTTTAACAAATCAACTAGTTTTAATTTCTAACACGTTTCAAATCTCATCCTCACTCTTATTTATATTATAATTTTTTTGCAATGTTAGATCATTAAAATCTGCTTCCAGCATATTTTATCACGAAGGATAACACAAACAAATTAATCAATCAATCAACAAAAAAAAAAACAAAGAAAGACCATTAAAGTACCTCTGGTGTAGTGGTTTGTATTTCTTCTTCTCCTACTGTTACAATTAGGCAAACCATTATGTAAGAAAATGTAATTGATGTAGGCAATCCATTCTGACAAGAAATTTAAACAGGACCCTATTTAATTTAAAATTGTAAAGGTAGTTTGCGTAACCTTTTTTATCTGTCATGTATTAAATTTGCCCTCCACGACCTTCTATTATTAATAATTTAAAACCACGAATTAATCAATCTCACTAAATTTGAAACTATGTAACCTTAATACGTCAGAAAATTTTAATTTTTCTTGTCTCACTTTCCAATTTACCCATAATATAATTTCTTTTCTGTCAGTCCTTTTTAAACATTTTTGCAAATAGAAACTGACATTTATCAAGGTTGGACCTACATATTTTAAAAATACAACACATTAACATTCTTTTTTCTCTGACATTCTTTCTAATATATAGGTAGGTTCTATACAACCCTCTTTCAAATTCCAATTTCAAATATGTAACTAACATTGAAGGGTGGTTTTGGTGTTGTCTAAAAATTGTCTATCGAAAAATAAATATTTGTGGTTGTGATTTTTAGTATTATCAGAATCTCACGTATTAATCAGGGGTCGGCACATTCTTTATAACACCCTTGTTATTTAACGTCAGTTTAACTAAAACAGTCAGCAAATGTGTCGGTGTGTGATAAATCTGGTTAACCGATATCAAGCATTGTAAATTAACAAGAGCGGTTTGGGTTGCGAGCTACCACAGACTAGGTCGATAATCATCTTCATGCTAATGGCGTTACTTGAGAACAGGAATTTTTACCTATGCTATTGATACTGCTTCGAAATAAGTCTCGGATCTTTTTAAAACAATTCCCGTTTAGATTTCCACTTGACGTTAGGCATATACGACACAGAATTTTTTTAATCTTGACGTTGAATAGTTGAACCAGAAAATATCATTTGAGACAAATATTTTCAACTTTCCTCAACTTACTTAGACTTATGCATTACCATTAATTACATCCGACTATTAGTCGGAGTTGCAATATTCAATCCTATAGTCAACACCCAACTTATTACATGGGAAGTTTTCTCACAGAAGCTTTCTAGCAGATGAAGCTAGTTCGGCGTGTGACGTCACTGGTGACATGTACTTATACAATATACACTTTTATCTTTAATAATTTTAATTTTTGATGATAGACAATAGATATTATTCAATAAAGTATCTAAAACATCATAATTAATAAAACACGTTGTAATATTGTTTAATATTTATTTCTTACTAATCAAAAATGAATTCTAACCTAACTACAATTTACTAATCGAAAACGAACTTTTGAATACTAAATAATTTTAATACAGTAAGAAATACTGTACTAAGTTTATAGAAGTAACCTTTTTATGTTTATTTTATGCTATTAATAATAAATTGTTCTACATTTTAGATAAAAATAATTAGAATTTTAATTTGACATACAGATATAGAAAAACAAGTTGAAAGTATCTACGAAACTGTATGTATGATAAAGAATGCGCTAGTAAAATAAAGAAGGGTTTATATCGAGTCACGCCTTTGCTCTTCTTCGTTTGTGTTAGAGGGGGAATATTCGAGCATTAAAGTTGTTTAGTAAACTACAAGCATTCGTGTAGTTGTTTGTAATTGAAAGAGAATTTCATGATATTAAATTTTCCCAGAATTAAATGCCATAATGACTGAAAATAAAATAAATATTCTTATGCTCGAATATTCTCCCACTAACATAAACTAAGAAGAGCAAAGACGTGACCCGATATAAACCCTTCTTTATTTTACTAGCACGTTCCTTATCATACATACATATAGTTTCGCAGATACTTCCAACTTGTTTTTCTATATCTGTATAAATTACAAAAGATTCAGAAAAATCTCTGCAGCTAGATAACAGACTAGCCTTTTTCATATTCATAAGGTTCTTCGCTCACTCAAACGCTTTTAAACTTTTATTATAAATTTAATTACAAAACAAATCTCTTGATAATGATCTTTTGAATACTCTGTATTCCAGCACTTTATTAACACATAATATAAAAAATAATTTAAAAAGTCAATAAAATTGAACGAACACTTACAACTCAACTACATCTAGATCTACCAAACTTTAAGCAAATAAAGAACAGAACTATAAAATAAAGTTATCTGATAACCGGAAAGTATTATATTCTTATACGAGTATGACAGCAACTAACAATATAAATATTGTTCAATTCATTTTTACTGCTTTTTACTTAAAAGTTAGTATTTTTGTAATTTAAATGCTTAAATGCTCTTATGAAATCGTCCCTTTCTCTTAGATTTTTATTTATTTATTGATTATTCATTTCTTATGCCTATTTATTATTTTACAGAACTTCTCACTTTAATACAAGTAACAGTATTTTTATCTTTTAAAACTATTAAAATGCAAAATTTGGCTATATTTACTTGCTTGAATGAATTAGGGCACAAAAATGTATAATAGACTTAAATGGTTACAGTTAAATACTCAAATTCGAAAAAGTATGGAATCGTTTGCAAAAGATTTTGTATAGGGAAGACTAACCACTCAAATTAATTTAAACAACAGTTCGATCGACAATTTTTATATCAAATAGTAAATTTGTAAAATTATCTGAGGTTAGGTTTTGAATATTAGCCAAAAATTCGGTTTTGCGAGTTCTGACGTGAAGCATGTTTGAATAATTAATATTTCAATAAGTAGGTGTATGTTATTTGTCTATAAGTCACCCCCTTGGACCGAATTGAATGCAATTTTACAAGCAAGCAGCTAATAGTGTTGTATGTAATTTGTCAATAAGTTGGCAATTTTTGTAATTTGATATTTTTTTAAGATAAACTAGTTAGAAATCAGAATTTTACGGCAGAATTCTATAAGCTAAATTGCTGTTTTAAGAACTAAGTAGTTCCTTCTTGACGTGATGAGGCTTCTCCAGTGACAAGTCCTCTTTAAACATTGTTTAGATCGCTAGGCCAGTTCCGTTTAAGCCTTCTCGCATTTTGTATTTCCAAGAGAGGGTTTAGGAGTGCGTTAGTGTAGTTTGCTAGCTTTATGTGGTGAGTAATGCTTTTTTCAGTTATGACACCTGTGTTTCATTAGAATCATACCAAGGGGCATTGGAGATCATACGTAATAATCTTTGATTGGTGTCTCTCTATTATTGCGATATTCGACTTACTGGTACAACCCCAGAGTTCAATACCATAAACCCATATTGGTTTGAGGACTGTTATGTAAATTAGTAATTTGTTTTCAAGAGGAAATTTGAACTTCCTGCCAAGTAACCATTGCAGTGCATTAACTTTCAGATCTATCTGTTTTTAAACCACGTGTTGTTTCCATATTATTTTGCTATCAAATGCATCCCTAGGTATTTTGCACTAGATGATGTAGATATTTGCATGTTATTTAGATAAACAGTGGGGCACTGGTCTTTACGCAGAGTGAAGTTGACTTGTACAAATTTATCTTCATTGATCTTAATTTTCTGTGTCAACGCCTGTATCTCATCCAGATGATTTTGTAAAGTAGTGGTTGCTAGTTGTGGGTCATCAACAGTATCGTCAGCAAAAGTGCCCATTGCAGTATTATCATGTACTGGTAAATCTGAAGTGTACATCACATATAATAAGGGTCCCAGGACACTACCCTGCGGTACGACTTGATCGGTTTCATACCTGACACATCTTCATTGACTCTTGTTCTAAATTTTCTGTCACTTAAGTAGGATTTTAGGAGATTATAATACGTTATGGGCAAGAAAGTTCTGATCTTTATAATAGGCCCGAGTGCCAAACTTTGTCGAACGCCTTACATCTAAGAATACCGATGTATATTTGGTATATGGATTATTTATTTAAGTTGTTATAAAAACGCAACATTTGAGTTGGAGACAATAAACATTCTATAAAGAGTGTTATTTATTTATTAAAGAATTAATTCGTTAGTATTTTCAAAATACTAAATTAATTCGTGGCGTATTTGTTGTTTTATTAATAAATACTATCTTTTGTAAAAAAAAAGATTTTGATTAAGGTACCAGAACACCAGAATGCTTTACCCTCTATTTCATGTTGACTTGAACAATAATCCATACATCAAATTACAAATACATACATACCACATACAGCACTATTAGCTACTTGCATGTAAAATTGCACTCAATTCTGTCAAGTAGTTATTGAAATATTAATTATTAAAGACATGCTTTACGCCAGAACTAGCAAAACACCGGGCTTTTAATAACATAATTCGCGAAAATGTAAAAACCTAACATCAGATAATCTTATGTTACAAATCTTTTATTTTATACAAAAATAAATTGTCTAGCTAACTGTTTTTGTTTGAATTAATTTCAGCGGTTAGTTTTCTTGTTATGCGTATTCAAAATCTTTGCGGACGATTAATATAATGCAACTAAAGATATATTTACCAGTAAAGTACGCCATTGACGTCACGTAGCCGTCTCGCTATTCCTCTTTTATTACTTTTGTCCGTGCCCGCGTTTAACATGCGTTGTATAGGGCAGTCAGACAACTTCTCATATAATAACTTTGAGTCGCGTCTCTTTAAAGAAATTTGGTTTCTGTATTGCAGTGTTGTATTAATTGTATTGCATTGTATTGTCGGATGTATTGGTATTGAGGTGATTATATAGTACTCACATTAGCAAATGCGAGAATAACCAGAATGAGTACTGAATATAAAAGCTAAATCCGTAAAACCGATGTACACGATAGAATCAAGCGCCTGTGGTTACTCGAAAGTTCAAAGTTGCTTCAAAGAGTACGTTACTCGTTACTAACATAGCCTTTAGAAATTTTAAGGAAATTTGTACTTGAGTCAAAGATAAGTGATATAGGTAATATCGATAAAAGACTTAGTAAGAATTTTCAATTAACCCTAACTTTCAGTATACACGATGGCCATGCTGGACACCACAATTAATTTTCTAGAAAAGTCACAGTACAAAACTAAATAGAAATCAAGAAAGAAAAGTTCCACGTCATCAATGTAGGAAGCAGAGACAGAAACCAATGCTGTTGTGATTGTCATTTAGATTGTCAAATGTCTAGTTCAATTGGTAAAACGTCATTGAATCACACTTGTAAACTGATGTTTTTTCAAGAAAAAACATTTCCTACCTTTGTCTATTATTCAAGCGGTGATGGTTATGAAGTTATTTGTTGCTAATATCTCACTAACAATGATTTATAGCAGCGGATTGTGTCCTAAAAAAAGTAAAAGCGCGTAGTAAAACTAATCCAATTCCATCCAACCCCGGATAAAACAGTTTGAAATTGAAAAATATCTTGATTTGTTATTGAAAAATTAAACTTATTAAATTAAATTAATCTTTAACCTTATGGAAGTGATTGATGACGTAAATAAAAATGAAAAAATGTTAGTGTTGGTTTTAAATGTTATTTTATAATTAATTGTTGGTTTTTCTTAGTATATGTGCAATTTTTTCTGCAATATTTTGAAATAATATTGTCAGGTTATATTTTAATAAAGCTGTGAAACTTTTACTAATCTTTATTTATTTCATGATTATGGAGTTCCACAAAGTAAGGCTGGAAACAATAAACAAGATTAATTAATTAAAATTTCTTATTTAAATAATAATCAAAATAAAGCAAATCAAACAGTTGTAACAAAATTTATTGAATGTTTTTGATTTTTTATGATTATTCTTATTTCATTTCAAAGACCCATAATAGTCTGGCCAACAGTGTCTAATTCTAGACCCCTAAGAAGATTACTATTTTTGACGTACCATGGGGCATTGACAATGTTCCTTAGCACTTTATTCTGAAAACATTATATTGCTCTTTGCGACACAGTCCCAGAGGTGGATGCTATATGTCCATGTGCGATAGTGTAATGACCATTTATAGGGGTCTTGGTACACTATCTTAGAAGGTATATCCTTGTAGTATCAGGATAAGTAATAATAGACGTGTTGTTGTATGAAATATTTATTTATCACTGGTTGTTCATTATTGATGCTATGGCAATATCCCTAGCATTCAAAGCCTTCCTGATAGATGTATGTAATGATTGATTGTGGTTATTGTATTAATGAAGATCATTACACAACACTCCCGGTAAAAAAGAGGCTGAATATGTATCAAAAGGTATAAGTCACAAGTCAGAAGGGCATTTAATACATTCCTCAACAAAAAAAAATAGCATACATTAATGTCGTACTTGTATGTACTGGCATGTTTAACGTATAATAGCTACAAAAAATTGAGGTAGTTTGCATCTTTTCAAGAAATTCTTTGCATGCTCTGACAATAAAAACTTATGCTAAGAATTAAGTTAATCAAAGAATTGAAAGGCCTTTGCCGCTGATAGCAAGGAGGCATTAATTGCTGATGGCAAGACAATGTGTTGCTGATGGCGAGGTATAGCTGTAAAACTGAACTTATTTAAAAGATACTTGGTGGTGCATGAATCACCTGTGGGACGTTCTGTAATTTTTACTAGAACGAAAAAAATAAAAATTGGGAAGATGAACAAAATCAAGAAACAACATAATAAGCGTTTCGTGAACACGTGATGCTTGTGTTACGATTTATTTGTTGTAACTTTCAAAATTAAAAATAACTATGCTAATATAATTACAGCCTTGGTAGTGTAATGTCTAGAGTGCTGGACTTTCACCCAAGCGGCCCGCGGTCGATTCCCGGTGTCGGCAGATCTGGTTAAGGTTTTCTGCAGTTTTCCGCAAATGTGGGATTTGCGCTGTTCCATCTGTAAGTCGGCTGCAGCCGCACTTAGGGCCTACGTAATAATAATAATCGCCCCCTCCCTCCCGCACAAGCTTATAACTTCTGGGGCCTGGTTTCCAGGCTATGGGTTGTAGTAATTATTATTATTATTATAATCTAAAAGCGTTAGCCTAAGTAGTAAGTCTGTGGTTGACATTGATGGTTGACATTGATAAACCTAGTTGCACTCATTTTGTCCGTAGGAATGAAAGAAGTTCGATTGTATCTCGTAAACGGAGGCAGCATTCATAGCATTTTCCTAAGGTTGTAGGAAGAAGTAATAAGTAATTGCCCGTTGGAGAGTATAGTTGGATCTTCTTGAATACTATGATTGTTGAGGAGAATGAATACTTGAAGCTTGATCCATGTAGCACACGTACCTATTTGGTAGGTTCAAATGCTATTCAAGATTGATTAGCTGAATGTTATCAGTGTATGATTACTTGTAATGTCGAGTTGACAAGGCTCGCGTGGAAAAGTATATATCACTACTGTTATTGCTGCACTTGTGTTAGTGGTGTATAACTAGAAAGTTGGTACACTGCACATAATGCTAAGGTTTGTAAGCGAAATGGAATTGCCAACTGCCGCGTGATAAGATAATCTGAGTTTGGTCAATAGCAATTACAGGGTTTTAAGTTTCTCGGTTAGCAAGATTTCGAATGTTCGCATTGTTCTAATTACGAGATGATGAGGCCGTTTAATCGCGTGACCTTTGTATAAAAATTCGCGTTTTGACGCAACAAAAACTGGTTGGTTAATGTTGATGCGAAGGTTGGAAATATTTCAAAAAGGAAACATTGATAAATTACCGATTCAATAAATTTCCACCTTAACCTTGAATTAATATACGCGTTTCAATTTTTTAAGTTTAGAATCTCATTTTTAAACGTTGTACATCGTATTTTTAATTTTTAGTTCAAAATACCAAGATTATTAAAATTAAAAATTAATAAAATAAATAAATAAATTTGTTTTTTTGAATAAAAAAATTTGCAATTATCAGTCATTTATTGATTCACCTAGATTAGTGGTTCCCAAGCTTATTTTTCCGCGGAACCCTTATACTGTATTTTACATATCGCGGAACCCTTACTATACTATCTACAAACATCCTACTCGTAACTGGGCATTAAAAAAATAAAAATTAAACTTGTTTTATTATTTTATAGCGAATTCGTATATCTGATGCAGCATTCAGTTTATGCGATATTTCGGTTTTGTATTTCACATAAATATGTGGTAGCAAAAGACACCAACAAATGAAAAGGTCATTAGAGGAAAGTTTAAAACCTTGCAAGCAAAACTTTTAAACCCTTGCATGCCGCCATAGTTCTTCTTTGTCGGTGCTACAAGACCGATCTGATAATTCTTTTTTATAAGCTTTGACATTATATTTACGTTAGTCTTTCAATTTTTAAAACCATAAATTTAAAATACTTTATCTATATATTTAAAACACAAGGCTTATTTTTGTTCCAGTTCGTTTGAGAGATCCACGGTTTACGCGTTTCTTTTTTTAAATTAAAGCTTTCGCTGTGTAGATTAGTCAACACTTCTTAATTTGTATATTTTTTAATGTTTATATTTTTAATTTGAAAAACTCTAAAATGTTTAATTTGAGACGAGCGAATCGGATATTCACTAGGGGCGCCCTCTCACCTTCCACGGTGGTGAGTTTCGTAAGTACTCTTCGCTTATAAATATAAAGGGTGATGCAGCCGTTCACTTCCATCATTAATAAGCGTAGACAAAATCCGTATAGTTGAAAATTATTAACAGACGAATTATACAAATAATAGCTGATGGAAATTGCTTATACAGAGTAGTTTCATATTGTTTGTATAAAAGGCAGGAAATTTGCCAACACTATGTTTATGTCATGTTTTTGAAATATGTACTAATAGACGTTTTCAAGAATGTTTTAAACAAGATCGATTTTTGATTTTATTCTTATCATTTCGTAAGGTAGAATTTCCGTATGTATGTATTTATGTAGAATAAACCGGCAGGGAGGGTTAAGCCAGAAAGGAATATATGTCGAAATCATATATTCCTCTCTGGTTTAACCCTGAGCTCTCTCTGGCTGGGAGGGAGAAATGCTAGGCTTACAATTTTCAACTGGTTATGTTTGGTTGCGTTTATTTAAATAATCACTCATGAAAATCCAAAGGATTGTAATCACACATCGAATGTTGTATATAGGGAAATCCTTCAATGCTTTTGACCGTCATGTCTTGACGAGGTTTCCCTAGTATCTATTTAAAACACAAGACTTATTTTTGTTACGCTTCGTTTACTAGGTAGAAAGTTAATAAGTTAAAGTACAGATTAAGCATATGATATATGGATTCAATGTAGAATTTCCGTATGTACATATGTATGTATGTAGAACAAACCGTTGGGGAGGGGTAAGTCAGAGTGGGAGATATGTTTTAAGAGAGGAAGGAGGGTAAGTTGGGAGAGGGGATTGTATTGGTGTTTTAGTTGCTCAAGAAGATTAAATTCTCGAACTTCGTTCTCGCATTTAAAGATTCTTTCGTAGATAAAACGCTTCCAAAACGCTTATGCAATAAATAATTATTATTTTCACTTACTTACTTTAGATAGGTACACACAATTAATCAAAAAACTAGTTCACATAGTACTCTATATATTGTGATAAATAAGTCAAATAATAAAAAATATATATTTCGTTTGTTATGTTACTTCAATCAGTTCAAGGTCTCATATTTTGTTGTATCCAATCAATATAATCGGCCACTCTTGTATATATGGCAGGGAAATTCTCAAAACCACATCGAATTGGTCCAAATGATACTATACCATGTGCATAGTAGTTAGTTTCGACTTTAACCATTAATGGACCACCACTATCCCCACTGCATGAATCTTTCGCTTTTACTCCTCCAGCACATAGTTGACTGCTAACTAAATTTACCTTAGCTTTCTTATAAATGGGTTCACAATCTTTATTAGAGCTTACTGGTACCTAAAAATTATATAAAATTGCTTAAACGTTATTTAAGCAGAAGAATAATTAGACTAACATCTACTGTGAGTTTAACTGCACTTTGACTTCTGTTTTCAGTTCTGCCCCAGCCAGCTACAGTCAAGTGTCTACCAATATAATCTTGTCATTTTAAATCTTGAAAAATCAGAAAGTGGTAGACAGATTGGTGCAACAAAGTCTGAAATAGTATAATAATAATATATAATAATAATAATAATAATAATTACTACAACCCATAACCTAAACCAAGGCCCCAGAAGCTATAAGCTTGTGCGGGAGGGAGGGAGCGATTATTATTATTATGTAGGCCCAATGTGCGGCTGCAGCCGACTTATAGATGAAACTGCGCAAATCCCACATTTGTGTTACAGCTAAGGAAAACTTCAGAAAACCTTAACCAGATCTGCCAGCGCCGGGAGTCGATCCCGGGCCGCTTGGGTGAAAGTCCGGCACGTCAGACATTACACTACCAAGGCTGTTTAGAGTGTGCTATAACTTCAAGAAATATATATTTTCTAATATGTTATTACCTGTGTATTCGACCGGTCTATCAAGTCTGAGCAAAGCAATGTCATATGGTTGATTCCTATCATTTGGATCGTATTTTTCATGAACAATTTGTTCTTCGATGCCTATATCCTGGGGATCATTACACTCATCAAAGCCAGGTTCGGGGTTTTCGGTATCGCAGTCAACTGGCTTTGTTAGATCATGTTCACCTAAAAGATCCACCACAGCTGAAACTTCTTTTGGTTGCTGTAAGATATATAAGTTTTTTAATGAGACGTAATTTTACATAAATGTAATAAAATATTACGTTTTTGGTATTCCAGAAGTGCCATCCACGGGTAATCTCTGATACCTGCTTCTTCTCCTCCAAAAATTCTGTTATCTATTTGTATTCCGCAAATGTTTTTGTTAGGTAAAATGTTGTTAGCGTTACCACCTGTATTTACACTGCCTGTTGAAAAATAAACGTGTTATTAGTATTAGAATGTACATGGAAATCAAAATTGGAAGTAAACTTTTTAAAATTCGTGTTGTAATCTTGGGTAGACTGTACATTCCCAATTCTAAAATAGGTTTATTTTAGAAAAACAATCTTCCATTGGAAAGGGACGTTGGAAGATATACAGGTAGCACAGTTTGATTATCTAGTTGCTGTAACATTTCAGGAACGTCACTCAGCAAATACCTAGCGGAGGTGGAGTTGTTTGGATGTGAGGCTATATGTTGATATCGACAACAGTTAAAGTAGTATATGAGATCTACTTACTCGGCTCTGTCACACTGGTACTAGAGTCGGGAGATACCAAACCGTTAGGAGAACTGCCTATATTGGTTTTACCCAATTGAAAGTTGGAATCTGCAATTTTAACATATAAGTATTTTATATTTTTTCGTACTTGTTTAATTAATGTTATACATTACATTATATTTTGAATGCAAATCCATAAAGTGTACGACATATATGTAATTACTATACGAGGATAAATCGGAATGTTTCTAAAATGAACCACAAGATGGCGTTATGCGCGCGTGCTGATTAGAATTCCTGTATAATAATAATAATAGGATTATTTAATATTATTATAGAGGGACTCTAGTGCTGATCACTTGTTTTGAAAGCGTCATTGTTCGTACAGTTGTCGAATTTTCAAACGGATTGGATATAAACACACGCTGTTACTATCGATTCAAACAATTTGTGCATTTTGTTAATCATGAATAAAAACGAGTTCCGTGCAGTGATAAAACATATCTTGATAAAACAATTGCAAACTGGGTTGCTGGATTTAAACGCGGTAGAACAAGCATAGACGATGCATCCACGTTCTGGCAGACCAAAAACAGCTACCGATGAAGAAACAATTGAAAAAGTCCATGAAATCGTGATGAAGGATTGCCGAATAAAGTTGACAGAGGTAGCAGAGAAAGTGAGCATTTCATACGGCCGTGTACATTGCATCTTACATCAATATTTGGACATGAGAAAGCTTAGTGCTAGATGGGTACCGCGTCTGCTGACAACCGACCAAAAGCGAGTTCGAATGACCATTTCTCAGCAATGTCTAGACATGTTCAAACGTAATGAAACATATTTTTTTGATGTTTTATAACTGTTGACGAAACGTGGATTCACCACTAGAATCCGGAGACCAAGGACTCCAAGGAGCAATCAAAGCAATGGACAAAACGTGGTGAGCCAACTCCAAAGAAGGCAAAGACGATTCCGTCTGCTGGGAAAGTCATGGTTACCGTATTCTGGGATTCCAGGGGAATAATTTTTATTGATGACTTGCAACACGGGACAACAATAACGGGCGAGTATGATGCGTCGTTATTAGACAGACTGAACAAATAAATCAAAGCTAAAAGGCCTCATTTGACAAAGAAAAAGGTCTTGTACCACCCTGATAAAGTCCCATACAACAAATCGGCAATTGCTATGGCGTAACTGCACGAACTACGATTCCAGTTAATTGAACATGCACCCTATTCGCCAGACTTGGCTCCGTCGGATTTCTTCTTGTTCCCAAATCGCAAGAAATTGTTTCCCAAAAAGTATTTTTTTCATAAGAAAAAGTGAGATGCAGCCGTCTACAGTGTTGTAGCATTTCAATAACATGTAGTATTCACTTTAAGAGCTTCTAAAACCATCACCCTGTATAATAACCACGACAGGTATGGTACTTTCGGAAAGGGGAAGCAATGGGCTTTCCAACTGTAAAAAGTAGACAGGGTGTTCTATTTGAAATCACAAAGTTGTCCTATCCCGAAAGTACGCTATGTTGTTTCCGAGTAAACAGGAAGTGGACAAAAAAGACGGATACTTAAAAAAACTTTAAAAAATAAGACAATTAACAAACATTACAGTTCATTATCTCAATTAGTTGAAAAGTTATATAGGTTTATAAAGGGTCAAAATATAATGGGGCACCCGGTACCATCCAATAATGGACAATATTTAGCCTTGACAAGAGCTGTTTCAGTCTCCATCTACATAGGCAATAATCAACGATATTTTCATTTTTAAACAACATTTTCTAATTTCAAATAAATCGGCCGTTTTCAGGGCCAAATGATGTGTCAAATCTACTAGCGCAATGTCCTCGTGGTTAATCAATACAAAAATATATACAAAAAATGATGTTACCGAGGCTGTAAGTGTTAAAAATCCATAAACCGAAGTATGAATTTTTTTATGCTTTTCGTGCTCTGTAACTCCAAAACTGTTAATTTTAGTTTCGTGGCCATGGAGACTTGCGATCAGGATAATATAAACTACAACATATCACAATATTACTTAGTATAACATTTATTATTTTCATTCCTTATTTCCTTTTAGAAAATCTCAAATTCGGATGACCTCGCGCCCTGCAGTTTGGGTCAATTGGTAAACCAATTTTCATTGGTTTACAGATTCTGTCCCTCTCTACAAACCTCTATATATGCGCAACGCGTAATCTATGTGAAATCATACTTATCGTTTCAACGCTAGATAAACGGATTTTTAAATTTTTTAAAAAATTGTATAAAATAAATTTTTTTGCTTATTTGTATTTTTAATGTAATGTGAGTACAATGAGCGTACTTAAAATTTAAAATGGATTTTTTCGAAAACTAGTAGGACGCAACCACATTTTGATAAGGAAGATGCATACGTTCTAGATGATTACCCCCCCCCCCTCTTATGAGGTTTCTAGTTATGTTAGTTAAACCCTGTACAGTGGTGCTTTACACATCAGAATAACCTAGGGGCCCCACTTTTCCAAAAGGTGAATCTATTAAGGCTAAAAGACACGCTTATCCCACATTAAACTATCATTACAAAGAGCGTACTGTGTCACGACTACTTCTAATTACGTCTATATACGAAATATCAAAATGAAATAGACTGAGTTATTTATACTTTTATAAAAATACAAATGCAACAAAAAGAAAATGTGTGTTAGAAAAAATTAAATCAATTGAATAATTAAATAGAATGTGTAAAATATGTTAAACTGAACACATTTGTAATAGTTGTGACATTAAAAGCAAAACTTGTTACATGTATTAAAATATTCAATTTCTAGACTACGTTTAATTGAACCGCATCAAGTTTTTCTCCTATTCTATAAACATATAGGTAACTGCCCAAACTCTATTTTATGCTAACTTTGTTAATTAAATAACAATAACACAATTAAAGTAAACAACTGCATTGCCCATCTCAGTTCCCCTCAGTTATTAGGCTAATGCACTATCTTTGTCGTATAGTGTCGCATTCTAAATGTGCATTTATCATGTGGTTAAAATTTACATTCGTCCAGATAATATCAAAATAATAACGTCACTCATTTCTTATAATAATATAGTTGGGCAACTGTTTATATTTTTCGTATCTATCCCATGCGGGCTTGGGTTGCCGGTTGCAGTCGAGTGCCCTGCTCTGTGCGATTAGGTAACGCACCGTAGGATAAATAAAAAAAAATCTTTTTTCTAACATTTTTTTTTAAGAAATAGGATAATGAATACGTTAAGATAAATTAATTTAAAGTGCGGTCGCATCTTCTGCTTTTAAAGAAATCACAATAAGTTGAGGGCACATACATTTTGCACGACGGCGCTCATTACGCTTGGTGCGGCCCTGATAGCAAGGTCTCATTAACAAATTTTTACGCAATATGCTTTGGTTTAGGAAATACTCTTTTATTGTTTTACAAAACTTTGTTTTAGGTAATAAGTAACAATAATAGTAAGTATAATAGTAACAATTCGGCACAACGACACTTCGGCGTAGACACACTTCGGCACTGGGGCACTTAGGCGCAGGCACACTTCGACGAAAAGACAGTTCGGTGCATGTAAATTTTTCCGCGACAAATTAGGGTAAAAAATTCAAAATTCTTTAAACGAAATGTTTTTTCGGACCATTAGTCTAATGTTTTGGGACAAGCTACCCTATTATCAGAGTATCCTTTTTTATTTTTATGTACACACATACACCTACTTAATTCTAGAGTTTCGCTTAGATTGGTTAAATTGCGTTATTCCAGTGCTTTTTGTCTTTAAGCACTGGACTATAAGCACTAAGCAGTATCCATTTATAAGTGTTACCTACTGAGACAAAATTCGTGAAGTGGGACACGTATTTATCAGTGGTATGATATTCAAAGTTAATATCAATTTTCTTATGTTATTTAATTGATTTTATAAAATTGTTTATTTTTTTAAAGTTATTAACATGATTATCAAACATGATATTCTTATAAACAATAAGGGATTTATAACAAACAAATTAAATTCTTATTACAAATTATTCCTTTACGCAGAGATTTGCATAATTTTGATTTCATTGTTTTAGTAACTTAAAAAAATGAATTTTTCTTAAATCTGGCAGTACATACGAGCTTATGTAATTGGCAAATTTTGAGGTTTTTTTTCTCATCATACTGTATTTATTACCTGTAAGTACTGTAACGAGATTAACACTGGATGGAGTGTTAGGGCTACTTATAATTAATTCTTGTACAAGAAAATAAAACGCTTAAAAATAAAGTTTACTTCTATGAATTATTTATTTGACTCTACTAGCTTATTGATTCGCGTTGCCTAGTACCATTTCGTATTTATGCAAAAAATATATGAGTTGTGAGTCGTTCACAACATTACCCCGCCCGGTCTGAAACGTGGGTAATACATACATGAAAAAGAAAAAAATACGGAATGGTATTTTGGAGAAAAAATGGAGTATTTTAAAGGAACTTGAACAAAGTTGTAAAATTTTCCAGCTACAAAAACTCCACTAGGTAGTATAGGTAGGTACAATAAAAAAACTTAAGCTAACTAACAATACGGAACTTGCGACGGCAACTCTTGGAACCTGTAAACAGAAAAAAAACAGAAAAGTGTTCAAATTTTCAAAGTCAACAGATAAAAGGTTTTCAAAAGATGCCTTCGCGTAGCATTTGAAATCAGTTCATTGTTGGCTTAACATAGAACGTAATTAATCTAAAAAATATGCAGGCTTTAGCCTATCTAAAGAGATAGGGCCAGTGTGATTTTGTGAAGTGGCGTATTTAACTGTCCGTTCTAACACTTTATAGAGGCCTAAATAACTGTCTTTCATGCCCAGGGTGTGCGTGTCATTACGAACGTATACGTGTGTGCAGTTGGTCAAGTCTCTGGGGACGAAGGACTGACCGGAATACGTTTTTGTAAAAAAATGCTTCTGCTTCCTCATACGACGTTTGAGATTAGCTACGAAATTAGGGAGGTTCATGTCGTTAGCCAGTTGTTCTTCTTCAAAGAAATCTCCAGGTAGTCGTAAAGGGGTAGCATACAGGATTTCTGCAGGAGAAACATTAACTTGTGATTTCAGGGTTGCACGTAAGCTCAAGAGAATCCAAGGGAGATTCGTTAACCAGAAGGAAGTTCCTGTGGTTTGAATGGATTGCTTGAGTGTCCGATTAAAACATTCGATAACGCCCTGACTAATCGGATGGAAGGCCGTGCATTTGACGTATTTAATTCTTAACATGGCCATGAAGTTGATCCATGCATGAGAAAGGAATATTCTTGCATTGTCCGTGGTGAGATACTTGGGAATTCCAAAGCGGGACACCCACGTGTCGACAAATGCAGTGATTACTGACTCCACGGAAGAATCCTTCAGAGGAATTGCTTCCGGCCACCGTCTGTAGCGGTCAATAATGGTAAGGAGGAATTTATAACCTCTCGAAGAAGGAAGGTGTACTAGGTCGAGATGGACCTTAGTAAAACGTTCATCTGGTTCTACAATAGATTGTAGAGAGGTTTTCGTATGACGCCGAACTTTATGTTTCTGACATTCAGCACAAGATATGACCCACTTCTGAATATCGTGGTGCATAGATGGCCACAGATATCGCTGAGTAATCAATCTTTTAGTAGCACGGATGCCAGGATGGGCGATGTTGTGTAGTTCTTGGAATAAGGGATACCTGAATTTGAGCGGGATATAGGGTCGTGGTTGGCCTATACTAACATCCACCCAGAGGTTTGATTTGTTGGCAGTTTGAAGGGAAATGAATTGAAACTTACTACGAGATCGGAGCTGGTTTAACTCGGGATCTTGTTCTTGAGCGATAGAGCGACTTCGTCGTAATTAAGATCAGATCCAGGGACGTTAATAAGATTAACTCTTGTCAGAGCGTCCGCCGGAATATTCTCTTGACCTTTGATATATTGAAGGTCAGTCGTGAATTGAGAAATAAACTCTAGTTGTCGAAACTCACCTGGTAAATATTGATCACCATTATTTTTGATCGCTGTACACAAAGGTTTGTGATCCGTAAAGATTTGAAAGTCTCTGCACTCAACGTAGTAACGAAACTTCTTTAAAGCAAAGTATATTGCGAGAGGTTCCCGAGAAAAAATACTGTACTTTTGCTCTGTGGTGGTTAACTTCCGGGAACAGAAAACTAGTGGTTTCCACATGCCATCTTCAAACTGTTGTAATACTGCAGCTATAGTGGAAGACGAACTGTCTGCAGCTATACTAATAGGGTTATTAATTCGCGGATGTACCAATAAAGTAGCGGTAATCAAAGCATTCTTCGCGTGCCTAAAGGCTTTTATTTGCTCATGATTTAACTGGACAGGCTTTAGCGAAGCTTTACCAGGAATAACTATAGAGGTTAATGGTGCCAAAATTTTCGCACAGTTTGGTACAAATTTATGGTAATACGAAATTAAACCAATGAAATTGCGGAGTGCTTTCTGACTTGAAGGCAATGGGTAATCAATTATAGCTTGGACTTTGGAAGCCATTGGTTTGATACCGCGTGTATTAACGTGATGTCCTAAAAAATCGAGTTCATTGACTCCAAAGAGACACTTTGGTAGGTTTATAATTAGGCCATTGTCTTTTAATCTGGAAAACACTTGGTGTAAATGCTCAATATGTTGCTGCGAATCAGCACTAAAGACTAGTATTTCGTCTAGATAAGAAAAACAAATTGGGAGCACTGATAATACAGTGTCCATGAAACGACTCCAGGTGCTGGCTGCATTCCGTAGTCCGAAACACATCCGTTTGAACTCAAAGAGTCCCAGAGGTGTGATAATAGCAAGCTTGTGAATGTCCTCTGCCGCTATTGGTATTGGGAAGTAGGCCTTTTTGAGGTCTAGCTTCGAGAATATGGTTGCACCAGCAAGTTTTCTTGTAAAGTCCGTTAAAAAAGGGATTGGGTAACGATCTGGTACTGTCACTGAATTAAGTTTTCTATAATCGCCAACCAAGCGATAACTGTCTGTTGGGACGATGGAGGTTGTGAAGTCTTGGTCGTCATCAGGAGGTAGCGTCTCTGCTGTGCCTACTGCTCGCTTCCCGACGATGTGAATTGGCGTAGCGTAGCTAGATGATGACCGCTGTACTACGTCAGCGGCCAAGAGCTCATTAAGATGATCTTCTAGAAAAGAAAGATGATTAGGGTTTAGTTTGCGACAGCGTGCTTTAACCGGAGGGCCGGTCGTGTCAATGTGATGGACTACAGTATGTTTTACGGGTTGATGGTAGTCGAACTTACGTAAAAGCTCCGGGAAGTGTGTGTTTAGCATTTTGCTATAAACATCAAGATCGCTAGATATGTTGTTAACAGTACCTGAAGAGGGTACGTTAATGGGTGAAGGTAAGGGAAGAAAAGGGGAAGAAATTACAGGAGTAACGATTGACTCGGAAGAAGGAGTCAAAACATTAGCCTGTGCGGAAAATATTTTTCGTTTAGTGCCAGTCTTAACCTGGTGGGTTGTGTAACCTCGACTGCGAGTTCGGGCGGGCTGGACATCTGCTGTGCAAATGACCCGCTGAGAAGAGCAGTCAGTCTTAACTGGGGGGGTTGTGGAACCTCGACTGCGGTTTCTGGCGAGCTTGACATCTGTCTTGCAATTGACTCGTCGAGAAAAACAGTCAATAGTTAGGTTGTGCCGCTGTAAAAGATCCAGGCCTAGTGTGGCTGTAGATATGTTAGCAACATAAAATTTCCAGAGGCATGGCGGTAGGCCAGGAATTGGGAAATGTAACCTCAAAGTTACAATACCTGTCACAGGAATTGACGTATTGTTCACTGCCATAAATGAAAGGTTGGCAGGCGTGATGTTTTGGTTACAGGAAACTGCAACGTGTGTGGGTAAAATCGAATAAGTAGCACCAGTGTCAATCACGAAATTAATTTTGTAGGTTAGGTCCTGTAAAGAAATTGAAGAATGAGTAATTGGTAAAGGACTAGTTGGAGGGATTGAATTAACCGTACATGGCCCTCCCTTGAAGCCAGGAGAGTGTGAAGTTAGTTTTTTGCTTGGTATGAACAATTTCCTGTACAATTACGTGCATTATTCTGAAATCGTCTATGATAATAACACGGTTGTAATTGGGAATTAGTATTGCCCGAAGGCATGGCAGGTCGTTGTTTGAAATGCTGAGGATTTCGGGGGATCGGAGATATGTTGGAACTCATAGTGGATTGTCGTTTGTGCATGGTAGAAAGCTCATTAGAAATGGCTGCAAGATTAGTCGTTAAACTGTCCAATTTAACCTCCAATACAGGGGTAGTTGAAGGTTACGGTGCTTGCTGCATAGAATAAATTAAATCTAATTTTTCTACAAACGATATTAATGGCAAGTCATTAAAATTTAAAGATTGAATTTTGAGTTCTGATGGTAGTTTGGCTATTAAAAAGTCTTTGGTTAATTCTTCAGTTAGAGCGAGATCGATTGCTAACTTTTGAATGTTAAAAATTAATTCTTTGACACTACTAGAGAATTAAAGAGTCCCCAAAGGATTATTAATGCGAGATTCTCGTGGTCCTAGGATAGATTTTATCACTGCCCGTTTCAAGGTAGTATATGGACGTTGTCTCGGGGGATTAATGGTCAGGTCGCGATGAGCTCCTAAAACGTCGAAAGGTAAGTTTAGGGTTAATAAGTTATATTTGGCGAGCTCATCGTTGATCAGCATACGAGTAAAGTATCTCTCTACCAAAATAAAATACAGGTCGATATCGTCTCGTAAAAACTGGAAATGGAACTTTGACAGTCGCCATTTGAAATATTAAATAAGTAAATAAAATGATTTGAACTTATCGGATATGAGAAGGAGCACTAGTTCTGGTTCCAACGGTCACCTCCAGCCAGCCACGACAAGTCACGCAAGCGAAGCAGGTAGCAGGATCTTTCGATGACAGAAGTCGAGTAGCAGCTGATGACAGATGACGCAGGGATAACTAGATGTGGTTCACCTGGAGAATTCAGGGCAGCAGGCAAAGACCAATGCTACTAAATTCTTCTTCAGGAACGTGGGGTCACCATATGTAACGAGATTAACACTGGATGGAGTGTTAGGGCTACTTATAATTAAATCTTGTAGAAGGAAATAAAACGCAAGTTTACTTCTATGAATTATTTATTTGACTCTACTAGTTTATTGATTGGCGTTGCCTAGTACCATTTCGTATCTATGCAAAAAATTTATGAGTTGTGAGTCGTTCACAACAGTACCTACAGATTTTGGTCATTACAATAATACTAAACAATTTCTCGCGCAGAAGTGTACCTGCGCCCAAGTGTCTTCTCGCCGAAGTGTCCCGCGCCGAAACTGCCGCGCCCAAATGTCCGGTTCCGTTCTTTGTGTATTTGCTTTATAACAGAACGGTATTTTATATTTATCTTTTTGTTATTGGTCTACATATTTTTCAAATTTTAATGTTTAAAATTTAATTTAATTTAAAATTTGCGGACATTAATAAAGTATAGCTGCTTTAATGTGAGTATACTTGAATTTTTATAAATTTTCATTGTATGCAACCCGTTTATGTGACTTACAACTGGTATAAATGAATTTTGTAGTATTTCCAACGAATGCAAACTGTTTTCATAAATCCCACCCCAGATTATGTCTCCATAACTTAAAATAGACTGTACCAATAAAAAATAGTGAGATCTTAGGTAATGTGGAATAATACGTTTAATAAAATAAAATTTACTGTTTCCTGTTTCGTTAAACACGTTCCTTAAAAGTGAATTGAGAGTCGAATAATACATTAAGATATTTTACTTCGTCTTTTTTTTAAATGATAGGGCAGTTACATGGAATTTGATACTGACATATATTTTTATGACATTGTGTATGGTTATTAAGTTATTAACAGTCTTAAAGAAAAATCAATGTAATATGTTTTTTCTGCATTTAATGCCATGCTATTTAAAGAATATTAATATTATTAATTAATAACAATATTAATTAATAATAATATAATGAAGGATTATTAATTAATTTTAAATCTAGATTAATTTCGTTATAATCTTGATACCATGTATTGGAATGGTAAATTAAAGCTGTGGTAATAGTAACTATAAACAGTTGCACAAATCGTTAATGTAGATCAAGAATAGTAATGGCCCCAAAGTTGAACCTTGAAGAACTCCAGTTATTATTTTAGAGAAGCTACTTTGTATTGCATTGATTTTAGTACACTGTGATCTATTATCAAAGTAACTTTTAAACCAATTTAACACTGGTGCTCTGATACCAGCAGTGTATAATTTCTGGATTATTCTTTCGCGTGATATTGAATCGAAAGCTTTTCCTATATCATTTAATTTAATCATTAATAAAAGAATAATTTAATTCAACAAATAAAATTAAATAAATAATTACCTGTCCTCTCACAACAAACTTTTGGTATGTAAGTTTTTGAATATCCACAATGGATCTGTTTAAGCATATCTTGCACATGTTGAGGAACTGGTCTTGTTTGTAATAAGTTATTTATTGCTGAACAATCTGTGTAACTTTGTAACTTACACATTGTTGTGATGCTGTGCATGCGTGGAACCGAGATGCTATAAATACAGAATTGATTTTAGAAATTGCTAAAAACTAAAACTACAAAAATACATACATAGTAAGACTAGAATATTATTTCTATTAAAAAATTAACAACGTACTTCTGCTTATACCAACAAGAATTAATATAAGGGATTTATTTATAAAAAATAATTTACAATAAGATATGCACAATTAATTAGCCTGTTAGAGAAACTGAAATAATTTTATATATTTAAGATAATTACGCAAGATAATTATGAATCGAGTGCCATCTCATTTAAAACCCCTTTTCATTTTGTGTATGCCTTTTTTTAAATTTTTATCGATTTAATCCAACAACTATCCTTTACGGAATTGCTTTATAGGAATATAGGAATTGAATAGTGCAAACATAATAGCATAACCTCAGAGACACTTGAAAAGTGCAACAGGGGTTCCAGAATAGATTTTTCTACTGCGAAGAAGTTCAAGGAGCACATTTTGAATAAGTGTTTGTTTATTTGATTTTAAATGAGTTTTAATCTGTTGTTACTTAATTTGAATCGATATAATATATGAAACCCATATCATACTGACGTAATTGCCATTTAAAATTTCTGGGGCGTTGGGCATCACAGCGCTACCACAGCATAAATGTTTTTGTTTTCTCAAAAAAATCATTTCTAAATTTATTTCATATCCTAGAGTTAGATTTTTCTAATTTAAGTGTTTTAGAAGTGCAGATGGGCGGTTACTTTAGGACGGCAGCACTGGCGCCGACTCCATGGGGCTTGGGGGGCCCGAGCCCCCCCAATCTAGTCGGCAGGGGGTCGCAGACCCCTCAATATTAAGATGCATCTGACTAAATAACATATAATCAAACCTTGATAGCACACACCAAACAATCAAGACGAAAGATTAATCTATACTTAGCGGAAGGCGCATACTGTACAATAATAAGTAGGTCTAATCAATTTAATAAAAACTCGTACGTCTTCGCCTGTATTCTGGCCCAGACGCGTACATTATGATTCGATGGAAACATACGTAAACACTCGTGCGTCTCCTCCTGCCTTAAGGTGGGATTTCCTGTACGCGTCTGACGCGTGCGTGGAACGCATGATAACCGATTAAAGGGAAAGCAATCTTTTTGATTTCCTATAGATGCGACACGCCGCAATATATTGCTGTTGGCGGATGCGTCATGGAATCGTCTGCTTCAAAACCAGCCCAGACGTGCAACAGCTGATTGTTTTTAGTTATTATTTGACAGTATATGTCGACACGCCAACACGATTTGGCATCGAAATGGCAACAAAATCTTGCTTTACCAATGAAAAAGATGAACGATTGATTGAATGCGTGTCTAATTATTGTCCTACCCTATACGACAGTGGTAACACAGATTATAAAAATCAAAGAATACGCGAAAATTTAAGGAAACAAACAAACCTTTCTCCAATTTTCTTTTCTTTTTTGGTAGCAATGCTAATATAATTTTATCATCATGTTCCCCTAACCACAAAGACAATTGAGTATTCGTTGTGTATGTACGTTTTCTCAACATCTCCGACAATTATTATTATCGCTCTTTTAATGCGCCCGACGCTCATTGGAAAACATCGAGATGCGTCTGAACGTAGCATCTAAATACATGCGTTCGATGCACGCGTCAAACGCAAACGTCAGACGTATATAGTAAATCCCACCTTTAGGAAATTTCAGGCCACGAACACCGACGGAAATGAATTTCGTAAACTCTCGTGCATCTCCGGGTTTCTTCGGCCCCACCACGAAGATAGTTGAAAAACAACGGTGAGTTCGTAGGGTATTGGCCAACGAAGATTGGCGGACATACACGAGTGTTTACGAATCATACTGTCTGGCTTGCCGACGTAATTGTGTGTTACATTGGCCACTCATCGCCATTGCTTTCAGTGTGCTAGTTATTTGAGAGTGAGTGAAAACAACTTTTCACGTGCAATTTTCCCCGGACCCCCCATTTTTGTTGGGGGAATCCCCCGATTTGTGGGCCCCCCAATATATTTGACAAGTCGACGCCAGTGTATATGGATCTATTGATAATCAAAAAAAGATTTGATAGGGTGCAGCTGGCTGTCCGAAGAGTTGTGCATAAAATGATTTAATCGTACTTACAGACCGGAAGCCAGCAAAGAAATTTACGTAGGACGTACACCACGATGTAAATTTTTGTGGCATTAGCTTCTACTACATGAAATACCGAAACGCGACTATACGACATACGTTAAATGATAAAAAAAATATTTTCTTTTTTGAATTAAATAAAATAAATTAAATCACAGTCCTTGTGATTGTTTACGAAAATTAAGGATATTCTTTTTCGTTCCAAAACCATAAATGTAAGTGTCATTCTTGAATATAATTGACGTTTATTTGGTTAGAAAAACATCTGATCAAACCAACCCAATTTTATTTTACAGATTTTGATTTGGAGCCGAGCACTTTTAAGCTTTTATCGATTGAAATTGTTCTTTTTTGAAGGACCTTTTACATGTTTAATCAAAAAGCCAACGAAAACACACAAAAATTCTAAACATCGCCAAGGCCATGACGTCACAAATAAAAACATGTGTTAAAAATTAACGCTAATCTTAATTCTAAATAAATGAAAAGATAGCTGGTAAAAAGACAATCAAAATCACATAACTCTCGTATGGTCTAAAATCAATATTTTTAGAGGAAATCAATAAAAAAGATCAGCTGTCACGAATCTCATTAAACCTTAATTACATTCAAAATACACACGTTTCCAGCTATCTCAGTACATGGAATATTTACATTGTTACTCAACGTAACCTACTCATACGGAGTTCACAAAAATTATAATTGAATACTAGAAAAAACTTAACTTATTGATCTGATCACTACGGTTTTATGATCAAACGATGCTAATGCAAGTCCTGTATTAATAAAAACATATATTGATCAAAACTTTAACCATTCTCGTCCAGGATACAGTATTCCAGGTTCCAGGTAATCCAAATCCAAACAATGGTGTTAAGCATTATAATAATATAAACATTTCCAAAAATCAATGAACATCAGCAGTGCCGATATCTTCATTCAAATGACATGATTACAAGCAAATACGGAGATCAGTAAGTGAATTGTTGCATAATAAACTTCACGATAATAATTTCTTTTATTTCATTTCGTGTTTCAAACAATTGTTTATGTACTACAATTAGTAAAATAAAGTATAACTTGATCTCCGTTGTCAATGATACCGGAGTTCAAGACGTTCTTGATCTCCGTTGTTGTTGGCAACGTAAAAATCATTTGATGTTGCATAACAGCTACACGTGACATGCTGCTTTTTATCTCCTTGGTTACGCGTATGATGACACAGACAAGGCACTTGCTTCATTATACAAAAAATTCGGATGAATTTTAAAAGGGAGAAATTAGGATTGAAATACGAAATAAAATAAAACAACTTATGTAATACGGAGATCAAGCTTCTTTAAATCCTCGGAGATGTTATAACGCCTCGGCTGCGCCTCAGCGTTATAATACATCTTCTCGGATTTAAAGTACTGCTTGATCTCCTAATTACATAATATATATTAACTATTGCTAGTGAAACATCTACCTGAAACTGACTTAGCTTTGTGGGAGGAGGAAAATTCTCATCTGCGTTATCTAACGTCAAAACTCAAATCTATCATAAAAATAATTATTCAAGAAAAGTGGATCAACTATCCTAAACTTGTAACCTGTGTTACATAAAACATGTTTTATCATAAAACAACATAATTTACTCATATGCCTTTTTAACCCTCGGACTACGGAAATAATCTTGGCTACGCGGACGTCGGAAATGGGTCTTTTGAGACCCGTCTAGAATTTTGCTGTTTTTACATCAATTTTGAATAACATTTTACCTCAAAATGTTAATGCTACTAATAAAAGCTTACACATGATAATATATTCATAATATTATTTTTATTTACATTTTATTTTTTTAAATGTAATTAATAATAACAAAAACATCTTAGTAACCAGAGAGATGAGTTAAAAGTCAAACTCCAGAATAACAATCTCCAAATTGTACCGAATGCACCCTATAACTATTAAACGGCTGGCAGGAACAGCAAAAAAATGCAAAACATCTGAGTTTGCACTTTAATAAAATGAATCAACAATTTTGATTCAGTGACGTGGTGTGGGCTATAAGTATAAATATAGTATAGAATTAATGTACAGAGATAATTATAAGACCTTGACGGACTGACTGCTGTTGATGATTCATGTTGTGGGTTCTAAGAGAACATTTTAAAAATATTATTTGCAATTTGCTTGAAGTCAAAGGTAGATTGCTTCATACATATATTTTTTTTAACAATGTATCAGCGTTCTGAATGAGTTACATTTTTCGGTAAAGTATCAGGTTTGAGAAATTGGTTATTCACTGCTAACTCTACAAACATATGTTTCTTGTTATTATTTAACGTAATTGCTTACTATTATTAATATTCTTGTAAATACTTCAAAAGTAGTCAACTATTAAATTGTTAAATAAAATAAATTATAGTACCAATTTGTATTCTTAAATTTATAATTATTATATTATGCATAAACAATATTAGTTTAAATTCTGACTAGAACATTATCTTTGTTAACATTTAACTCGTTTGTTATATTAACTACATATGTCTTGTTGTAAAAAATGTATCCTTTTGTTAAAAATATCTCAGTTTATTCCTTTATTATCTTTAAATTGTTATTTTATTTAAGTACAGGTTGTTAAGTATCTACTATTTTTGTCATAAGCAGAAATCATAAAATTGTGTAAAAGTTTCTATATACATCTCTTAAAGTCTACTAAAAAATATTTCTATTTGCATATTCTGAGCATACGAATATGTTAAACTAAATTGAAAAAAGTAAATATATTGACGTCTTAAATTACTCCATAGATGAGGAAAATTTTTATGTATAGGTATATAAATACAACATCAACAAATCATTAGGAATTTAACTGACATTCCAAACCTTAGTTAATACATATTTTATAATATAATTAAAAACAGCTCAACCGCGACGTCTAAATTAAAATCGGGAGTCAAAATTCGTGTTAATGGGTTTCGTAACTGCTTATTGCAGCTTTTTCCTTAAACAACTATTTAAATTTTAACCGTTAAGAATTTTTATTAAAGCATAAACAAATAAAATTAGCTTGTTATTAGTTAATATTTTTTCTAGATTTTTTGATCGGTATTTTTAAATTGATATTAAAAATTGGAATTTCACAGTTGAGCACTAAAATTAGGTGCGTATCTAAATACCTGAGTTGGTATTAATATCACAGTTCTTTATTATTACTTCTAGCCAAATTTTAAACTATAACCAATCGGAAGGGTATTATTTATCTAGACTATTAAGCCTTGAATCAAAAAAATCTTTAATATTATTTAACTAATTAGTAATTAATTAAAGAAGTAAAAATAATAAGCAAAAGTAAAGAATATGTTCTGTATGTGAAAGATAGTTAAAGATACACCTTCATAATATAAATTTTTCGAATTAAAAATTATTCACCATTAACATTTCTAGCCTTACATAGCAAACGATTTACTACATAACACACTCTGAACAATTCAGAGTTCATACGTTTTTCCTAGATATTACAAATAGAGATTCCATAAATGGGCCGTAATAAAGCAAATGAATCTTTAGTGAGATGCAATTAAAATGATGAAATAGCTCCCTGTAGATCAATCAGACTATAAGAGGTTCAATATAATATACTGAAACAAATTACCGTACTCCTGGGACAAGACTACGATGACTAGTTTTGGAAAAACAAATTTCTCACATATTCTGGATGGGATCTTGGAAATCACGTTAGTGCAGTTATTTTACAATTATCAGATAATAAGTAGGTTTAAATAGAAACTTTTAACTTCTATAATGTAGGTATTTCAGATGTTTCAGATTGTAATTATTCTTCAATGTATAGTCTCAAATTTTAAAAATCAATGGTTCGTCAGTAAGAAAAGAGATCTATTTACAAAAGTTGAGCTGGTAACGCCGCTGGCAATCTGCGTGCATGCCATCATCACCACCCCGCATAATTTCTAAGTGTACGCGCACTAGGGTGGTCCAACAAAAAAACAAAGTTGGAAATCTTATGCTCTCACCCTCTAGGATTATTGTATATCGAAAAAAAAAGTACCCCTATTTTTTTATTTTGAAATCAGACGATGTTTAGGGGTGCCTCAAAGCCCTTGAAGTTTCCCATGTATTTTATATGGGAAAAAACACGTTTTCGTAGATTTGGCATAGAATCCTAGAAAACCAATATTTTTCAGACGGACTACTCTGTTTCTCTTCAGAAATGTTCAGAGAATGACATCCAATAATTTATTTGTTAAATTTTTTATATTAACTATTTTTTACAGACCCGCAAAAAACCCCATAAATGAAAGAAACACGTTAAAAAATATTTATTACTATTTATTAATATAAAATATTTTGATAAATAAATTATTGGATGTTATTCTCTGAACATTTCTGAAGAGAAACATAGTAGTCCCGTTGAAAAATATTGATTTTCTAAAATTCTATACCAAATCTATGAAAAAGTGTTTTTTTCCCATATAAAATACATGGGAAACTTTAAGGGCTTTGAGGCACCCCTAAACATCGTCCGATTGCAAAATAAAAAAATAGGGGCACTTTTTTTCGATATACAATAATTCTAGGGGGTGAGAGCATAAGATTTCCGACTTTGCTTTTTTGTTGGACCACCCTAACACGCACTCAAATAATTAAAATTAATTTATGTCTCCATAAAAGCTGGTAAATTTCGAGAATCATTGAATAGATCTTAATGCCGTTTTCACTATTAGATAGTTTGTTTCTTAGAGAATGTTTTTTCTATATAAAGATTATACGAGTATTTCGAGAGTCGAATAATGAGCAAAATGTAAAAGAAATAAATCAGGAAAATTGGAAAAACTAACACAAAATAACTTACACTGCGAGAACGGTAATAGATAAAGGCAAGGTGTAAGCGAACGAATTGCGTGTAGGTCTCAAAAGATCTACAAAAAAGTCCGTGGTGGCATACATGTATCTCTTACAGATTAGCTTACGCCATTCAAGAGATATATAGCTTTAATTCTGTAATAGATTTGATTCAAATCTGTGTATCCACGAACAGGAAAACTTCTAATCACGTCCAATTCTGGAAACTCCGAAGTAGACCAAAACTACACAGGGTGTATTTTAATTGAAGGGTTTTGGCTGAATTGTAGATAGTTGGAATATAGTAGAGCAAATTTTCTTTATAAAGTTTGTTCTTCAAACAAATAGTTTTTGGGAAAATTAATTTTAAAGCTTTATTAAATTTCAAGTCCGACCCTGTAACACTAACCTACCTTAATTTGTACAAATTCAATTTAAAAATGTGATACCCTTTTAGATGTAACTGCCATATGAAAATTGTTGTATGTCACATAAAAAAGCTAATTGATGGCTGTCTGCATGCTTTAACGTAAATAATGTAATCAGAAGTTCTTAGCAAGTAGTAAATACTTTTTAGAAATATGATCCGATTTGTGTTAATATTTATAAACCAGATGTTGCAAAGAAACATGGCATTTATTTTTTACACCTAACGGTAATCGTAATTAGTAATTACATATTGTTATGTTGGTTTTCCAATTAGTGTTTTACCGCAATTGGGTGTAATTAACTCTTACACAAGTGGTGTCATATTTCCAACGATTTGAAGGTAGATTAAAAATGTAAGAAAACATTTAAAGAACCTTTATACAAATCCAGATGACAATAATTTCTGAAGATTGGTAATTCGATAAACAGATTACAGCACATTTCAAAGAGATGCGGTACTTTCCCTTCTGCGAATTCTTAATACGTATTTTGTTTAATATTTAAAATATAACTAAAGTTCTTTTCAATGCGATAGACTTTCAGAAAAATCATAGTATAAAACTGTTTGCAATTTTCGTTTTAAAAATATAGAAAATATGATAAGTATTGCGAATTAATCCTCTGTATTGCAACCAATTTGGGTTTGTCACTTACTATTTATTGTACAGAAAATAAAATAAAGATTTATGCATTTAGTGAAACATGGAGTCTTTTTTTACATCTCACTAAGTATCTTCTGAATGAATTAATTATTACGTCACGTCATTAATTATTACGTTGCTTTAATCAATAGAAGTGATCGTATTATACCATTACCATATCATTGTTATTTTTAAAACGAACGATCTTAATTGTTAATCTTTAACTGTTAATTGATTTTATTAGGCTACCGATTTACTTATTATTTCTAACGATGTCCGAGATTAAATACAATTCAGATTCATTATCGTCCCAAGCAGCATTTTTAGTCACCGCTACGTACCAGCAACCACCGGTGGAACTATAAAGTTTTTGCCGTTAGTCAGAAGAACGTAATTGCTACGGTATTGTTACGTGCCTGGAACCAAAATGGGGAACAATTCTTGGGTAGCAGATACGTTGCAGTAACCTTTCCGGAACTTGTCCAGCTACCTTTAGGCTACGTAGCGGGAAAGTGGCGGCGTAGTAATTGCTACTTTCGTGGAACTTTTTTTCTCTTTGACACATCGTGTCGCGTCGTTGTTCTCTCTTACTCTTGCAACTTAACAAATATTTGTAATACGTACATAATACATAAAGAGATGAAATTTTTCGTTATTTTGTCAATCTAGCATACCAAAATTATAAACCATCGCAACTTTTCTGTTAAATGCGATGATGATAGATCGAAAAATAACAACGCGCCTTCTTTAAATATATTTTTTAATAAAAAATGTCTTGAATCAAATATGACAAAAATACTTATAAATTGATAAACATGATAGAAACCATTTTTATTTTATTCCCAAGGCACAATTTGACATCGATTTGTTATCTTTATTGAGAGTTATAGTAAAAGACTTTTTAACAATTGCAAGAAATTGCAAATTGATTAATAGCCTTCAACATTTTACAAGTAAATATGGAGTTGTTTTGAAAATGTCACCTTAAAGTAGTATTAACTGTAAAATGTGTGTCTAAAGTTTGTGTCGCTTTATAAACAGTAACGGGAACTAAACAAATTCTACTTATAGGTTGTTGTTATCACGAAGTATAAAATACGGTTTCCGTAGCCACTTTCTAGCTCCTAATGTCACTGCAAAATTCCCATTGGAACTTAACCTCAAATTTAAACGTCAATCGTAAAGAAACAACCAGTATTTTTATACTGATTGCTACTTAATAACAATTATTATTTAATTATGGCTCATTTTAAAGTTGTAGCGACGAAAGAAAAAAGGGGAATATATTTCACCCTTGTTTACTACATGATGGTTTATCAGTGATCTCATCACTATTTTTTCTATTTTGTATTGTAAACAGTTGATTTTGTTTCCACTGATTTCACCTAACTGCTGTTCTAATTTTCTATAAAAGGTGGACGTATATCTAAAATTCTTTTTTTTTCTTATTGCATTTGCCTTTGACATTTTTATTAAAAACTTGCAAAACTACTACCACTGCGAAAACACAATTAACCTCCAAATTCCAAACTAAAATTACTTTCAAGTGATTCTCCTGGGTAGCATAAACGTAAGTTTTACTTTCAATGCTACTGTATAGTTCAGTTACTTTAAAGGTTAAGCAATGGTTTCAGACCAGTGGCAGGAACTTTTGGTACTACTTTAAAGTTTTAAAAACTTAAAAGTAGCTTCGGGCAAGTTACTGCAACAATCATAATATTACTTGAAGTTGCAACAACATTAAGGTAATTATACTAAGTAGCAATACCGTTCCACATACTTTAAAAAGCTACCTACAAGTAATGTAACTACATAGTTCTAATAAATAGTAGATGTAACTACATAATTACTAAAATATTCCAAATTGAAGTAATTAAACCTATAAAGTCATAAATTTAGTTGTAGTTACGTAACAGCTACTCAATCAAAGTTCCGATCTCAGTTACCGCTACTTAGATGCTGCTTGGGATTAACAAGAATAACGAGTGCATTCATTGTTTAGTCTACTTGACAAATTTATGTATTTATTACTACCTATAAACAGTTTAAATAGTAAACATCTTTTTGTTTGACATAAATTAAATGAATGATCAGTATAGAAATAATAGCTACTCCAGACACCAGGCCGTCTTCAGTTTGCTTAATTTTCCGAGTGCCCAACAATTTTTAATAATCAATGAAAATTTATTTTTGAGATGGTGCGGAATTTTATGCATTTTTGCCTTCTTCCTTTATAGTTATGTTACCCATTAAGCCAAAACCCTTTATATAAAAAACACCCTGTATAATAGGTATTATTTAATTATTCTTGATAATGCCTTTTCTTACCAATCCAAGAAAAATAAATAACAATTCGTAGATCGTTCAAAATATTGCTACTTTTATTTGTGGATTCTTATAACTGTAATACAGTCTAACTGTGATGAGAACAATTATTTTACATTGATACATTCTTAAATATAGAAAGTCTAGTTTTCTTAAGATTTCAAAATTTTTAACAAACTGTTTTATTTAAAAAATTATTTTTCTTATTATTCTTATTCAATTATTTTCGTTTATTACGTAAAATACAGATTATTGTCATGCCCGAATCAACAAAAAAATAAATTTAAAACTTCAAAACTAATGTGCTAATAGTTAGTAACCAGCACTTATTAGATGCACGAATGCACTGTAAGTACATATATGAACACATTAAATAATTTATAAAGCATGCAGACAAAAAAGCACTTGAAGGAACAGAGCAAAAACATCGAACAGACAAGTGGGGACTCTCTGAAAAAACTCTAGTAAAATTAAAAGATTAGAAATACTAATGCAATAAGCGGCTAATACGTACTAAAAACAACGAAAGATTTTTAGTAGTAAAAATAAATAGTACCTAGACAGAGGATGAGATGAGGAAATGGAAAGGAGAAAAATTGGTTGTAACGCAGGACGATGTGTGTAGGGCAATACTGTTTCTAAGAAACAAACCTGATGGACCCAATGATATTCTGTTAGAACTTACGAAATACAACGCAGTGATTAATTTTTTTATTAAGAGTTATTTGAGAAAGCCAGAAAGGAGAATAGGTGCTAAATAGGCGAACGAAAGCACACACGGGATATATTTTTGAAAGAAGAAAGAAAAAGCACTAAATGTAAAAATTATTTATATAAGAATTAACGTGCTGGCAACAGTGGTAAGAATTTTTGGCAGAATAATAAGAGAAAACTAAAAGAAAACATACAAGGAGAAGTAGAAGATCAAACAGGATTCGTATTCAATCATGCTCGGACTATCTACATCTACATGCAATAAATGATAGAAAAGAAAAAAAATTTTAAAAAATGAGAAAACGGACCAGAAAGGCTCTAGAGGACTACTACAAAGATGCCGACTCTGTTTAAAATATTCCTAGGAGGTACACTAAAAATCTGGAAACACAACAAACTCCTAAACACTCTGTATTTTGCGGAAGACCAGGCAGTGATTGTGAAAAACAAGGAGGATAATGGTACGATAAGGAGATTACAAGAAGAATATGAAAGAGCTGGATTAAGAATAAAAAAAAACAAAGTACCTACATGGCAACCTCAAACGAGGAAGTGAAATTAAAAACACTTGACATTGAAGAGTGAAATTTAACTAATTAGAAATTAGAGGTGCGAGTTATCCAATAAGTATCCTATTATTTGAAAAATATTCGAATGTATAATTTAAACTTGAATATCAAAATCTTTTAATTTTTATTAATAAGAAATTGCTTTCAATTTTCAAAGATTGAAGAAGGATTTTGTATAATGTTTTGATTTAGTTGCAATTTGCAATGAGACGAGTGTTCGAAGAAGCTGAAAAATGTGTCTTTTTTAAACTTAACTTCAAACTGAAATGTCGTTTGAAAACAATAAACGGGCAAGTTTTGCCAACGCAATTTTTCTTTTTCAACAAATTAATCTGGTTTCTAGGTCTCTTAGACGCTTATTGTTTTGGTCATGTGACCAAACAACAAAATATTTTTCATTTTTGGTCCAATTAATTTTAATAATTGTATGAATCGTGCTTTTAATTTCTAGGTACCGTTGTTTTTAAGTTTATTTGTTTGATGATTAATTCGTTTTAATTAATAAAATTACCCCTTTATCATTAATTATTATTATGTATACTTAGTTCCTAGGCACGTTATGAATCAGAACAGTTCTGTCATTTTGTTGTTATCATAGCAAGCGACAACACTGAACTCTTATTTACTAGAAGAGGCATTATGTATTAAACCGGTGACGCCAACATAACCACTAAATTTGACTTATGGTTGTTTACATCTCCCACAGCACCAGTGGCGTCTTGTCAGTCAAGGTGTACATAAACAGTTATTAAACTTCGACCAAATTATAAATAACCAAAGGCAAGTAAATTAATAGATTTCAACAGATCACAGGTAAAGTAGAATTTACAGAAGTTCGCAATATACAAGGTTGTTACTAAAATATCTTCTGCACTATAATTAATTTATAAATACCAACAAATTACCTAAGTTAATAAGTGACCAGTTGGTTACACTTCCACTGTAACCACACTAGCATTGGTAAGTGTGTAAACGATAATGTAAGTTGTTTCAATAAAGTAATTGCAATTTCAAAAGGAGGTAGTAATTTATCTCTCCTTATAAAAGTACATTTAATAGATGTGCCTAGGGTTATACTATGAACTAAGGTAAGAGGCTAGACAGACAAGAAACAGAGGTTGCTCTAAATTTTAAATATATATTTATAATGAACAGAGAACATAGTAGTATGCAAACCTATGTAGTCACTACAATTTCAAATTTATTATAGTGTTATTACGGTTCATAGCATGTGATATTTACATAACCTTGAATTTCTGCTTTATTTGCGATTTATTTATTTAGGATTTACATAACCTTGAATTTCTGCTTTATTTGCGATTTATTTATTTAGGTAAAAATCACGCGTAACGACTATGGCAACTGCGTCAATGTATACAAAATAGCTGAAAAAAAACTACTTATGAAAAAACTGATGTTTCTTTTTGTAGATAGTTCCACAAACACTATATGAATTCATAATTTTGAATACACTATTCAGTTTAATATATTTCTTTAAATTAAATTATAACCTAATAATGATTCCTACTCAGTTGTTGTTGCTTGTTCATTAAAGATCATATTTACGCCACTTTACTGAAAAAACGAATCATAAGCTGTGTCCGCAGTAAACAAAGAAGGAGGTTATGTTGGCTTCAAATGTTCATATCATATGCCGTTTCTAGTAAATAAGAGTTCAGTGAGCGACAACGCTTACTTCGGTAATGCATGATGAACTACCGCATATCGATGTTATTTTGTTTAATTTTAATGTGCAAAATAATATGCAGCTAGAATCGAACCTAGGCCGACATAGTGCTTATTATCAAACGGTCATTATCACCCCGCTCCGGCTAACTAAACTCTGCAATATTGACGACTCTTCAGTACACTACACTTATTTTAAGCTGTACTAATTTAAATGATTTTCTTTAAAAAAGGTACTAAATGCATTTTTTTGTTTTCGTGGTATGAGTACCGTGTGAACTAATAAACAAAATTTTATTTACTTGGGGAGATCTTACAGACGACTGTTTAAAAGTACAGCTTAATTTCTAAATTTGACGAGTATTTTGATTTTTTAGCCTAAGTACTAATGCAGACCGTGTTTAATACAGTTTGTGAAACTGTACACTGGCAGCCCTCATTAAAATTTTGAAAAGTGGGCGCCTATGCTTATTTATTAGAGTCACTACAACTAATCAGTTAGGCCACGTTGTGGCCTGGCTGTTTAGATGTAGTAACTACTATTTATTATACAAGAGAGAAGAAAAGTTACAGATTTTAGCGCATGGCGACTCCCATCAAGGCAGCAAAGTGAAATAATAATCACACAGGGCGTTAAAATCTGGAACTCCATGTATATATAATACAAAATTCTTTTCTATACTCTAATTGAGTCGCGCCAGAGATGGACTTGCATTCTAGCGGAATTTTATTAAAACTGATGAAGTATAGGATAATTGTTATCTTGGAAGATTTCAAGGTTATGTTACTACTAAAACATTGTCTGTTGTTGAGTTTTGTTGTACAACGCCATCGATAGTTATTGACGCGTTTCAATAACCGCATAAAATATTAAAACAAACTTAATACAACCGTGCGAAATGAGAAAAGCAAAATGGTAGGTTAATATATTTTACTGTTTACCCACGCGTATGGCGTGTTTGGTCTAAGTATTTTAGACCCAAGGGGTAAAATATGAAGTTTTCGGTACTGATAGGAGGTAAGAAATGTCAACATTTAATATGGGTCATAGAAAAAGGTGCTTTTTCAGAAAATTAATAGTCTTAAAAAAATAACTTTTTTTTAATAGTGTGTGCAACACTTTAGAATATGACATACACATATGACATATAAATGATATACATATAGGTCATTCTTTCTGAACTCAACCACCGGCTAGGTCCAAAAATTGGCGCAACTTAAAAAGGCCAGCGGGGGCTCATTTTAAAGCGTGAAACCTCTACTTTTGAATGTCACATGTCTCCTATATGAAAAAATGTATATTTGACCCCTAAAACAGGGTAAAACAGGGTAAACACGTATCCAGTTCCAAAAATAAATTAAAAGTTGAAAAAACTAGAAAAAGAAATATTTTTAAAAATTTTTGTTAACGGCATTGCATTCTTTGTCAAAGAATACATAAATTTTGTCCACTGTGTTTTTTTCCTAGAGTGCTTCAATTTCGAGTAGAATAGAGAACAACAATTTGCCATTTTTGAAACTTCACCATTTTTTTCATCGAAAATGGCGTCAGATAAAAAAATGATAAGAGTAAAAAATGCTTATTCTTACTCGATTAATGCAAAAAAGAATTACAGACCGATTTAAAGCGATTTTGAAAATTTTCATCATTTTTAGAAGGTTTTAATTATATTATTCAAGCCAGGCAGCACCTATAACCCTAATTTTCATAATCGCTTTAAATCGGTCATGTAATTTTTTCGTATTCATTGAGTAAAAATAGGCATTTTTTACTTTATCATTTGTTTTCTATTTGACACCAAATTTCGATGAAAATAATGATTAAACTTTCAAAAATGGCAAATTGTTGTTCTCAATTTTGCTCGAAATTAAAGCACTCTAGGAAAAAAACGCAGTGGACAAAATCAAAAAAATAAAAATATTTCTTTTTTTAATTTTTTTAACTTTTAGGGGTCAAATATAAATTTTTTCATATAGAAGACATGTGACATTCGAAAGTAGAGGTTTCAAACTTTACAGTGAGTCCCCGCTTACATTTCTAAGTTGCGCCAATTTTTGGACCTAGCCGATGGTTGAGTTCAGAAAGAATGACCCATATATGTAAAAATGATATTAATTAATTATATTATCATCATTACATATGTGTACCGAAATCCTAAATTCTAATAATTGTTTTGTAAAAGAAGTAGTAACGTGCTCTCTGCTTTGATAATTGCAAAAAGAACAAAATCCTGAATGTTGCAATATTTTAAACAGAGACAGAAATATGTAAAAATGAAATAATTAACACCTTTTTTATTTTTCACTAAATCACTTAAAAAGGTATCATTTTTATTATGAAAAGTTAATTTTTTTCTAGAGGTTTATGCAGGGTTTTTACATTTACGTTTCTATTTTTTTTTAACACAGAACATAGCATAAGTTTTTCTATAAAATGAACCTTTTCACAAAATACTAAATAGCAACTGTTAAAAATGAGTAAAAAGCGTACAGTAACTGAAATGTTAATTTATTAAAAACTTTTCTGCCATTTCCTTAAATTAATAATAATTAGGCTTAAAATAAAAAATAAACAAATTAAACTCGATTAAGGTGTTTTCCCAAGCAAAAACACAAGAATTGTTTTTATGGCTACTTAAAAACCTTTCATAGCATTATCATCAAAGAGAAGAAAGACGTTAAACAGAAATGATTCCCAGGAAATATAAAAAAATTGTAAATGAAAACTAATAAAAGCGGATTTTATTCTTTTAAAAAGCACTAATGGTGGCCTCTAGGAGGCAACAGGCTGAATTACAAAAGTCTCGTCGCGGGTTGAAGGGCAAGGAAATGCTATCAACGTGTGTGGTCCGCGAGGTGAGTGTCTCGCCTGCTTGAGAGCGCCGTGTAACAAACTTCTTTCTCTATGTTTTTGCCGACATCTTCTGTCTCGTTTCATCCGCCGATAATGAGATTGCTGAAGACCGCGAATAATATAATGCTCCAAGCTCCATTACCCGTAATAACTTTGCAATATGATGTTTTTCTGCGGTCTTTGAAACTTTCAATTGAGGCATCGGCATGTCTGTGTTGTTTTTCTTGTTTGTACATACCTCTTTTTTGTTGATATAAGTATGTAGTAATTATTAATCTACACAGCAGGATGTTTTGGTGTGTTTCGGGTCTTGTAACGTTATTTAGGTGTATGTTGAAAATTCAGTTTTTTTTAATTTAATTGTTGATTCAGTTACATGAAACTTGCAATTGAGATGTACGCGATGATTTCAACATAGACTGGTCAAATTACAGCATCAACACCTTTGCCTTTATTCTTCTTTTTAATTGAAGCAGTTTATTATGTATAGTAAGATACTTACTCTTCACTGTACTCATATTTTGAGTAATGTTTATGTTTTAGAATGTGCTGAAAATTGCTTTTCTATATCAACCACTATTCTACTTTATTAGTTCTTTATTAAAAGAAGAGTTCGTAACTGAATCACGGATATTCTAGCGCTCTTCCTTATATAATTATGTATAATTGTATATTTTCCAATTATTACTGTCCGTTAACAATTGCTGCGAGTTGAGCTACTGACTTTCCTGTCTTTGCCTCGATTATTCTTCGTCATGTATTTCTTGACTGACCAATTCTTCTTCCTTCTTCTGGATTTCACTGTAGGGCACTACAGCAGATCTCAATCAACCATAATTACCTACTATATATATTTCTCGAGCTTGGGTTTGCTTCTTTAGTTCAGCATTGTAGATTACTTGTGGTGACCAATTTAGGAAAGACTGCCTAAATCGTACCATTTTATACAACTATTTGATTAAAATTCTATTAAAGAGTTGAAAAATGTCTAATTAAAAGCTTAATCTGCAACAAGTTGCGAAAAGCATTCAAAAATAAAAAGTTTGGAGCAATACACCATGAGTTTTCTCGAAGCCTGCAATCTGTAAAAATTAAAATACTAGTTGCTGAAGTTGCATAGGTGGGTTCCTAAAATCTACAGTAGGTGCAGCCGTAGTTCCAATAAAGATATAATCGCATTCTGCAGTTGGTACTCATAGTTTGAACAAGTTTTGGCGTTTCCTAGGACAGTCGGCTGGCGGAAACTAACTCCGACAGATATCCGCAGAAATCAAACGAGAATAATTAAATGCAAGTCCGCTACCATCCGTCGCGTAAAATTCCGATATGTTTCAGTGTGTCAGTTCTCGTCGTCGGTTGAAGGTAGATTCCATCGCAAAAACGCCGACTGATTAAGTTTAAGAATTAACTTGTTATTAATAATATGACATATGGGCTAACATTTTTCATGCAAACTGAGTCAGAAATTTAAGTAGAGTAGAATCGAAAACAGTAAAAATAAAATGTTCCATTGAAAATAAAAAAGTTGATAGTAGCCACAGCAATATGACTCAACCTGTATATACAAAACTATTATAAAATTAAAATTTGTTTTACACCAACCAACTTTGCTATTTAACATTTTTTCGTAACTCTTACTGTTTCCAAGATAAGGTACAGGATCATCTTGCGTGGGCCACCCTGTACATAGTAGTGTATTATTTTATAAAGAGCTAAAGTGAAGTTTTTGTGTTGAGGTTGTTAGTTTGGCTGTTTTATTTTATCTTCAAACGTAAAGAATGAATTAAAATGAAAATTTTTCAAAATGTCATTTTTTTGACGTTTGAAGAAAAATAAAATTTTGACATTAATTAATCTTTGCTTGGGTTTAACTTTGCCTTGACTCTCCACCAGCGGCATGTAAAACACTTTATTTCCACTTTCTATGTAAATGACACTTTATAGGCATTTATTGTTACTAAATAAATGAGTAGTTACAGCTACAGCCCCGTAAAATTTCACGGGCTTCTAAAAGCAAGTTGTAAAATTCTACAATGCTCACCAGCAAAAAGTTAATGGAAACTAATTTGTTGCTTAATCACAATGCCTTTTTATATCAAATACACAATAAATTAATAAAAAACCGCTGGTAGGAACTATTTTTTACTGGACTCACTGGATTATGGAGGCTCGCTCTTTCGTCGCTCACCATACAGACTTTCCAGCTCGCCCGTAAATGTTAATTCCAGCGAAAGCTTTCCACGTAAATAAATATTATCTGTTGCTGCTGATAAACGTCAAAAAGACAGACTTTTACCTTGGCAATTGAGTCTTAAAGATGTCATGTTTTGCTGACGTTTGAAGGTAAACATATTTATAACTTTACTATTTACTATCTATTGTTTTATTTCCACGCAATCCATCCATCCGCAAATCCATGTCTTTTCGAAACCAGCTTTAAAAGTTTGAGCAAGAGTCTTTATGAAAAGAAACAGGTAGTTTTTACGAATTAATTGTTAAACTAGCGCCGGAATTTAATAAGTTGCAGCTTTTCCTAGTGCTTTGCCAACCTCGAAGATGTCTTTAAAAAGTTCGGAATTCTTCACAATAAAGCATATAACATGGCTGAAAAAAAAAAGGAAAACTGTTACCTGACTGTTACAGGCCACTACATTTCTTTATCGTTTAGTTTTGCAAGAAAGGCAAAGAATTTGTTGATTAAGGACGTCAATAATGGTCTGTGGATATATGAAACCATCATCAACTGGCACAATCACTTCATAAACTACCTAAATCCGACAAATGACTACCCTGTCCTGCTAATATTGGATAACAATGTGTCTCACACGTCTTTCAAGACAGACATAAGCTTCTTCCAGCCTTGGTTTACTATAAAGATTTATGCGACAGCTGGATAACATCCCACTCTGGTCAGACGATCACAGAATACCATATAATTGAAGTTGTAACCTTGGATTTTCATTTAGGATCGTTTCCTTTAACAGAAATATTTTACAGGAACACTTTCTTCCAGTCGATGTAATAGATCGACACAGCAGAAGTCAATGATTGTGACCACAAGCCCTTTGTAGAATTTAAAACCGAGCGTTCTGGGGCAACACCGCCGTAACCAGCCTGTCGCCGATTCAGAACCTGGGACATCATTGCAGGTCAATGCTGTCATGAATCAGGAACATAAACCTGAAGAATTGGGAATTGATAAACCTGCTTCTCGATTGCTGGATTACTTCATTTGTCTAGAATGTCAACTGCCGCAAACAGATCATTCCTAAACACATTTCTGTCGACAAATGCCGGTAGCAACAGTCGTCGCTTCTCCCAGCACTGAAAAAGACTTATACTTATTTTGAGGAGGATGTAAACCCAATCATTTTTATGGCCTGATTGTAATATGCATTAAAACTACTATATATTGCAATCAATATGCCATCAAGCAACAACAATACCCTTGTGGTATAAGCACTAGAAAAATTTACAAAAAGTTTCGAGTTTGTATACCCTGTTCCGGAGATTGTCACTAAATTGACAATTTTCAAAAATCTTTTGAAGATCAATGGTGGTATGTACTGACCAGAGGCACTGACAAAGCATAGCATTGTTGTGTGCACTCCTCGTTCTTATTTACTTTTTATTTGCTCTACCTATCTACCTTGTTTTTTATCCTGTTTTGGTACAATTTTTTGCGTTTTCTTACTGCCGAAAATCTAGTTTCATCTGCGTTCTAGGATCTAAGCCATGTCTATTGCCATAGGTTTTCCAAAAGAACGAAGAATTAGGGTCTTTTAAAAAATCCCTAGTTCGTTTTCTCATTGCAATGAATTTATCACGATTAAGATTGGGCAGTTTTTTGTTTACATCTCACTGGTGTTAGATAGTGAAATTTCAGAATATGTTTCACCATTTTATTCTATTTGTTCTGAAATTGTAGTTCTTCCTATTGTTTTGGTATCGCCAGTAGCAATTACGTTCTTGTTCTTAGCTTCTTACGGCTAATCTCATTTTTTTTCTGCAGACTACATATCTTAACTGCCTTCTTCTCGATGACCTTCAAATATAATTCAGTCATTTTTGTGAAAACTGCCTTTTTAATTTATAGTAACCAAACTTCGCCAGAGCCTGTGATATATCCAGAAAGGCAACAGGTTAGTATCTATTTGCAGTTTAAATCTTTGTTATTTTTGTTAAGTAGCCCATCAAGTTGAAAATGGTTTCAAAAATATTTAATAACATTAACAGCAAACTTACGGGCCTATATGAGGTCCCTTTTTCTGATTTGAGGAGCACGATTCGCAACTTTCCGGGAGTTGGAATAGTAGTTTGTTAACAACATTGTATTAACTAATGTGAACGTTAATCCGAAGCATTTTCTTGATAATTCTTTGCAACATCTTGTCACGGATTAGGTCAAACCTAAGTGCTTTTTTTGCTAATTTCTTCCATAATGGTTCTTATTGTTATACGTTTCTGAATGGAATGGTTTGAATACTCCTTGTAAAAATTTTGACAAATACTTACTCTGCTATTTCATTATTATTATTTCTGCATTTGTTGGTGCCTTATGTTATTGAAGGTTGTGATATTGAGGATTTTTTGGCTTCCTCCTGGTCTTTCTTAATGAGTAATCTGTTATTTCAGTCGGCAATAGATAAGCTTTAGAGATAGTTTAAAATATAAATAATTTCTAGTATCATTGTTTGGCTTTGTTTGGTCCGCTCATATTTTCAGAAATTCTTAATTGGTGTGTTATTGTTTTCTCAGTTGTCTTTTAATCGATTTGCTACCTGCTTATGTCTGGTACCTCTTTTTTCTCCAGGGTTGCTTTGTAATTACGAGTAACAAACCATGCAGCTTTTTGGATGCCATTCTGATAATTTTTCAACTGTCATGTCAATTTCGAGTTTCAGATGACATTTTAGTGTTATGATCCCATTAAGTGTTCACTCTGAATAGATTCCACTTAGTTCTCTTATCCTGCAAGAGAGATTGTTATTTCAGAATAATTGTGTGGGTGATTATTAACGGGAGTGATATGATGAGAGATCACACCAAGATTTTTGCCTTGCACCTTTTCGGGTCACTTCCTTTTGTGAGATAATCTTATGCGTGGGCCAGCATCTGCATAAAGTGTCAGCTCTACGCCTTTTGTGAAAGTTGGACTTAAGCTCCCCCAGCTAGTTAGGTGTTGGGTGATAGTCACCTCATGCTTTTGCCAAGCATTTCCTCAAAGTTACCATGTTGTGGACGGGGTAACTGTTTACATTGAATTTGATAGAAGTCTTGTTTATATTAACGTTTTGCACAAATGCCATACCTGGTTGAATTCGTTGGGCTGTGGTTATGAGATCTTTTTTCGTGATGCTGGATACAGAGTAGTATACAGACGTCGTCGTTACAGTTGTTTGTGTACTTCTGGAGGTAACAGACTGGACAGCACGTGTTATTTTAAAATTTTGCCCTTTGATATACTTAACATTTCGAACTTTCGTTTTCTCAAAATCCTTATGTACCCGGGTACATTTAGGGTAATAATGGTGTAGAATATTCCATTTTTGGAAAGACGAATCCACTTGAGCGTTTAGGACATCTTCAAGTATGTAATTTTACGTATATTTTGAAAATTTTAGGTACAAAGAGAGGTATGGATTGTTGGGTTCTTTCTCTGGAGAAAAATCAAAAGATTCTGGCGGACTGGATTATTAATGCTTTGCATAATAGTAAGGCGTCTGTAAGCCACAATTCATCAATGTGTTTAGTATTGACTTTGCAAAAGTCGTTCATAGACACTTTTTGTGACAGATTTTAGTTTCTTTTGAACCATCAAAAACTTGATTGGCGCTGCAGTTTGTGTCCCTATGAGCATAAATTCCATTCCTAGTGTTGCCAAAGCATTGTACGTGCTCTTAGTTATATATAACGATAAAGCGGTTACTCTACTTGATATTACCACCTCCTAAGATTAACTACACTCAGATTAGAATGGAACAAGATAGAAAGAAAAAGGCCGTTTATCTAGTTTTTGAATTGAGTATACGATCGGCTTTGAGGTGGGGGTAATGGGATCTTGCTTCAGAGAGTCAGATATTGTCTACGATAAACATCAGCAGGTGGTGCCGTTGTAGTAAATTCCTTGTCGTTGCTGTTGTTGACTTCCACTTATGCTACATCTAATTCTTCATCGTTTACAGACGACACGTAATACTGGCAAGTAGGAAAATAATGAGGATTCTAATATCACTCCTCCCACCACCATGGGGTTTCTAATTTTATTCCACTATGGAGATTCTGATGAAGTGTTGCATCACTCAAGTCGTCGTTTCCGGCGATATTGCTGCAATTTCTTGACGTATAGCAGCATTCAGTTCTTGGTCGGTATTTGAGGACTTCAGCTTTCAAATAGGTCCAAAGAAAAAGATCACATGCACTAAGGTCTGGCTAACGTGAGGGCCAGCCAACGTCTCCGCATAACGAAATTAAGTGTTCTGAGAAAATTGCTATTAAAGTGTCAGTTGATGTTCTCGACGTGTGACCTGCCCCATCCTGTTGAACCAACACATTTGTATTTTCAAGTTTCCTGAGTTTTGGTCTCAAAAAGTAACGTCCCAAACTGCAAACGACCCAATAGCACACCAAACAGTAACCCGTTGACTGTGAAGTGGCCTTCTATGGATCTTCTTCCGCCCAGTAGCGAAAATTACTTCGTAGTTTCGTCATTGGTTAATAAAATGTCATTTTCCACAACATTTTTGAAGAATATCCTCACAACATGCTTGCGGTTTTCCCAGTCGCATTCACTAAGTTCCTGTGCGATCATTTAGTACGGATGAAACGACCGAGCGCCTGAAAGATCGCAATATTGATTCTCTCATAGCCTGGACTTTTTCTGGCGTCCGAGCACTTCTGGACCTACTAGGTGGTTTTCTTTTCATGAATGAACTTACGAAAGGTTCTTTGCGTCGCGATAACAGAATCGTTAGTTTTAATAAATTAATACTCACCTGTTCAATTCATAATCACAACTGAGATGCTAATCTAGTACACTCCCACTTGAAGTGGTGCCCCTGCAGTTATCGAACAAAAATCTGGGAGGTTATTTTGCCGCACCCTGTACTTATTTAATTGAAAGTAACTATCCTCTTAAATCATATGGAGGGATCATAAACAGCGGGTTGGCGACTACTACTATTTCCAAAAGCTCTAATTTTCGATGCTTCATCACTTCCACGAGTTCAAGATTCACCTAAAATATCACCACGAGTAGTTGATTTTCCTTTTTTTCAATTAAACTAAGCTGATCGCAATTAAACAAGACCACAACGCAGATCGAACCTTAAATGAGAGAGGACTCATCGCAAGACAACTAGCCAACATTACGCTAGGTTTGCGCAGGCGCGCACACTTAAAAAACCTACGCCACACCTTGCAAAATGCACAGTGGTTCCCAGGTACCACATTCCGCCATGCACATTGCGTTATTTTTGTCGATACATAAGGGTTAGTAATTAGAATTCTGAAAGATTTCGGTTGGGACTAAATCAGTAGCTTTGAAATGTGAAATGTATTTAATTTAACCTGGCACCCCACGGGGTATGGAGTAGACTATCAATCTTGAGGTCCTAAGTTTGATCCCCAAAATTACCATCCATGCATTTTAAAAATGCGTAAGGCTTCCAGGCTGACTCAGTCTAGGAAAGTGAATACCTGGAAATAATTTCCTGGAGTAATAATTAATTTGCGGTCAATGCGTAAAGCTAGCCACTTTACCAGTCCAGATAACCGTACGGGACTAAGCAATAACAGCCTACTATACTAGATCTATACCCTACCAAACCTTCATGTCCTGGAAAAGGACTATTATTATTATTATTAAGTGTTTTATTTATAGGTAAAATTTTTCATGCGTATTTACAGTTGATAGCCAAGCTTCTAAAGTTAAAGAATGTAATTAAGCAATTACTGAGAAAAAAAAAATGTTTTCGGTGTTTACAGGCACTTGAAAACCATGTTGCTTAAAACTATTAAACAAAGATGTTATATTAGGGTAATTTTAGTTTGGTTTAATATAATTATAGGAAAAGTATGGAAATAAATTGAAAATCAGTACTCTTATCTCGTTCAGTCCAAGCTTGTATTTAGTTGCTATCACAGCGCGATTGTAAAATAATTCAGTGTATATCTAGTACCTAAATTATTCTACAATCACCAACACACGTTTAGAAGGGCCATAAAATATAGCCGTTCAAGCTCTTTACATTTGAAAGCTTACATTACCGCATTTAACTCACACTTATAAACGGTTTATCTTCGCATTATCTGAGGACGTTATGTAATAGCGCCGACAGCGCCGCGCGGCAAAGCTTCAAACTACCAGTCATCTCCGTAATGGCCGAATCGTGCCTTATCTCTCGCCATACTTACACTCGCTATAAAAGAGATACGGCTGAAAGTATAGGATTGTAAATTGTGGCCGATGACTCGGAGTTGAGCTATTTTCCCGGGACACGTTAATCCATGATCCTGCAATATTCCTGAACACACTTTTAGATTGACTCCTCAGGGTTTATTTGCAATTAGGAAAGTCTGCAATATTAGCAAAACGTTTATTTTAGGTATAAAATAGATTGTTTTTGATGCTGAAAATTTTAAAGGCGATAGTCTTTTAAGGAAAATGGAAACGATAATTTATTCTATGCTTGTAAAACATTTAATCACTTTTTCAGATATCTTACAGAAACGCGAAATACAAAGTCTAATGCTTCTTTAAGGGCTGAGTTTTAAACTTTATGAGCTTGGTTAGAGTTTCGTGTTAGGTAAGTTAAATAAATTATAAAATCATATCTGCACATATCTATCTCATTCAAAAGTAATCTTGTTTACTTATAATTAGTTACCAAGGATACACATTTTAAAGTAAAATGGTATTATAATGAGGTTACTATATGTTACGTATTTAGTAGTCTAGTGTTTTTAAAAGAAGCTTAATAAATCTGCAATTACATATCCTTTAACACCAAACAATGAAAATGACTGTCATACTGAGATCCACGAGGGAAATAAACATTTCATCCGCAATTGTATGGGGCTTCTTCAAGAGATAAATTAAAGCGCCTAAGCGAATATTTTCGTAAACATGACACAAAGGTCGAAACAAATACATATGGAATATACGGGTTATTATAAATGATGGACCCATTTTTAAAGATGAATATTTATTAAAGTACAAATCCAAAATTAACAATCTTTTTACCAATGGAAAGTGGAAGTTTCAAAGTTTTTTTGCAATAGATTATAAATGTTCAATGTGTCCACCGTCTTCTGCACGGCAAACATCTATACGGTAGCCGAACTTGTCCCACACACGAGCAAGTGTATCTACTGTTACTGAGTGCACAGCAGCTGTGATACGGTTCCGCGGATCGTCCAGAGTTATTGATAGAGGTGGGACGTAAACAGCTTCCTTAACATAACTCCATAAGAAGTAGTCACATGGGGTGAGATCAGGAGATCTCGGTGGCCAGAAGTGTAGAGCCAGGCCTGTATTTCCCCTGCGACCTATCCAGCGCTGAGGAAGGGATGCATTCAAAAAGCCTCGTACATGAAGGTGCCAATGGGGCGGAGCTCCGTCCTGTTGGAAAATGAAGTCCTGTGACTCTTCCATAACTTGAGGGAACAGCCATTGTTCCAACATGTCCAGGTACGTTCTTCCAGTTACAGTTCTTTCCGCAAAGAAAAATGGTCCATAAACCTTTGTACGGGATACGGCACAGAACACGTTTACCTTCGGTGAGTCTCTTTCGTGTTGCAATGTTAAATGTGCATTTTTGCAAACCCCATATGCGAACATTATGTCTGTTGACTTTTCCACTAAGGTGGAAAGTCGCTTCATCGCTAAAAGTGATACGCTGCAGAAACGCTTCATCCTCCATCATTCCTAGCACATAACCACAAAATTCGAGACGCATCTCTTTGTCATTAGGGTTGAGAGCCTGCACAATTTTTAATCGGTAGGGCTTGTACAGCAAACGCCGTCTCAGAACTTTCCAGACAGTTGATTGGGGTATTCCAAGTTCTCTACTAGCTCTATTGGTAGACTTACTTGGACTGCGAACAAAACTTTCTTCAATACGTCTGACATCATCCTCTGACACACGCGGTCGACCTGTGCTTTTCCCTTTACACACACTTCCAGTCTGTTGAAATTGCGTAAACCAACGCTTCATGCTTTTTCTCGTTGGTGATTCAATACCGAGTTTTGCACGAAATTCCCGCTGCACTACAATTTGTGACTCACTTCTTGCGAACTCAAGAACGCAGAAAACCTTGTGCTCCACGAGAACCATCTCACTCACAACTGAGAGGGAAACGAATGGCGGCCTATTGCCGCGCGAACTCTACCGGCCGCTTATGGAACCATCATTGCCCGCCGAAACTTTCAATCTTCCTCTTTCCATTGATATAAAGATTGTTCATTTTGGATTTGTACTTTAATTAATATTCATCTTTAAAAATGGGTCCATCATTTATAATAACCCTGTAAATTAAGCAAAAGAGACATAAGTTTATCCCTGAGCTGCAACACTGAAAAATGTGGAAATCGTTCCTGTCCATTGACTTAGTCTTGAAAGTCTTCGTGTTTATTTACTAAATAGTAACACTTAACAATATTCAAACAACTACTTTATTAATTTCAGATATAGCGATTCAATTAAGTTTCCGTGTTTCTACTACTGCTTAACTATGGAACACAAACGCGGTGGCTACTACTCTGTGTGCATTTGGATGAGAATTGAAGAATAATGAAGAAGCACACAGTTTGGAACAACCCAATAAACATTTTTCACTACTTATGGTAACACCTGCTTATTTAAAGGGTATATAAAAGAAAGTGTATAAAAAGGTTCCACATGTTTATTAGAGTTTTATAAGATTACTGTAAGCTAAGTGATACAAATATTCCCATCGCTATTTTACAACACCTATACAAACCGTTACCACGTCAGTATATAAGGCTTACCATTATTTTACTATAAAACTAATATTTGTAGAGTTACATAGCGGTATTGTCAAGTACTTTTATAAATCCTAGAAATATTGGTGTTTCGATATGCATGCTGTAAAACTTTTGGGAAACAATTTTTCAACTAAGATTTCCTTTATAAATTTACGTTACTTCTAGCATCTACAAATTACCCTTACAAACTGTTGTGTTGGTGATGCATTCTTAGTATAAAAGATTGCCGATGAAACATTAGTTTTTTGTTCAATAGCTTTGTTGAATGATGTAGTTTAAATATGGATACCCATGTAGGAACTGCCATTCTTGACAACAGGCTCCAGCTTGGCTGAATATTCGATAACCAAATGTCGTTCTTTCAACGTTGGTCCAAGCTTAAGCCAACCTTCAGATCCTAAACCTCAGCTGCTTTATCATCGCCCAATAGTCAACCAAAGCCTTGGTACCAATTCTGGGTTCTCTAATATCTGCCCAAGTCGGAGCCAACCTGCAACGATCTAGTGTCGGTTCCTTACTTTTTGCCCAAGCTTCAGCCAATCTTTACATACCAAGTCTCGGTTCCCTACTCTTTGCCCAAGCATTAGCCCACCTTTAATCCTCGGTCGTATAATTTTTTGCCCAAGTGCGAAGCAACATTCAAATCACAAAGCTCTCGTTTCTGTTGGTATTAGTGTTTATAGACTTGGCTTCTTACCCTTGTGTCAAGAGTGGTCCAATCTTCACATATTCTACCAAATCAAACTTTTGAAGTTTTCTGTTTTTATTATATTAGCTAGTAATTAATTAAGAGAAAAATGTAAGAAAAGGTAAACGAAAATATCTACATAGATTATAATTATTATTACTAAATATAATATAAAAGCTTAAAAGTTTTCGAGCCTTCGTTTCTTTGAAACAAGCACACACATGAAAACTTAGTAACGCGGCAGCAATTTATTTGTTTAACATATAAAATATTATTAATTTCATATAGTTGTTTTAATTTAAATCAATCATTGATTGATGCCAGGCTCGAATCGCAGTTCTGCACCAATATTGGTTATTTACCTTGCGTCAAGACTCAGTGATTAGCGTCGGTGCTATAATGGTCTTCAGTATTGAACCAAGATGTATCACTAATCTTGGGCCATGACCGATTAACCAAATCTGACACTAAGCTATAATCCTGGTTTTAACTTAGCCGTAGGCCATTTTTGGATTTCAGATTGTACCAGAGTTGATAAACATTGTTCCAAATCTGAGCCAACCGTTGGGCCCTTTGTTATTTCCTAGATGGCTTATTAGGAACTGGAAGAAAGTTGAATAGACCAGTACGTTTCATTACATGGTGATCATTACAGTACCTTTTGTAACATTATATAATCACTAATAATAGACAGTGGTTTATCACAACATTATATTTTTTAACGGCGTGTGAACAGTTTGGCAGACGGTTTCATGCCGAGAAAAAGGTAACGTCGTTACCGAAATACGTATTGGCAATTAGTCAAATACAAAGTGTCGTTTGGAAACACCGATAAAAAAAATACGTATGTATATAACATTATATAGTGTTACTTAAATTTATTTAAAATTACTTTGGGTGATATTACAGATCTTCCAGATTTTATAGGAGTATTAATAATTGCCTTTCAATGTGGGCAATTTTTCCATCAACCATTGACAATAGTGCAGCCTGAAGATCCTCAGACTTTAATGCTTGTACTCTTTGAATGTGGTAAAAATAGTCATTCTTCGTGTAAAATTTTCCAAAAGTGCTTTTAGGTACCTTTTAAATTGAAATTCTTCTAATATCCTCTTTTCGGGATTGCTGAAAAATTAAAAACTCTTTCTTCTGATTCTAGAGTTCAAGTAGTACGGTGCCTTCCTCAACGATTCTTATTTGGCTTAAAAGTACCGTTTTCGTCAATTCTTAAATAAAGATCGATAAAAGGTTTTTTTGCAAGGGATGCATCTGTTTGGAAATACTTTTTCATGAAGTCGACAACTTTACCATACATAAAGTACCAATCGGCCATTTTAAAAAATGTGCAGTCTGTCTTTTTCTTCCTTTAGGTTAATAATACGAGTCAAACAAACTGACTCTTCTCAGCAATTTGAAAAATAGCTGACATTTGAATATTTGATAACTTTTACGTAACGCATTAGTCTAGCAAATAAGCACGAAAATTTTGCGTCGGTTTTTCGCAAAAACTTAATGTACGAAGTTATTATAAAAATACAAACAAATACTAAATATTTATAATCTTTAGCCACAATCTCAAAAAAATGTAACACTGGAAAATTCTGGCGAAATTTTCATACACAACGTAGAAATTTAACCAACAGATTTCGTCCTACTTAGCATTTACAGCCTTAGTAGTGTAATGTCTAGCGTGCTGGACTTTCACCCAAGCGGGCCAGGTTCAACTCCTATTACCGGCAGATCTGGATAAGGTTTTCCGCCGTTTTTCCTTAGCTGTGACGCAAATGTGGTATTTGCGCTGTTTCATCTGTAAGTCGTCTGCAGACGCACGTTGGGCCTACGTAATAATAATAATCGCACCCTCCCTCCCGCACAATCTTATAGCTCCTGGGGCCTGGTTTCAGGTTATGGGTTGTAGCAATTATACAATTATACAATATACAATTTGTTGATGGCAGTCCATGTACCAAAAGGCGTAACTTAAATGGTTCCAAGGATATAAAATAAAAACCCGTCTTTGGAGGTCATCTTCAAACTGTCATAACGGCCTTAGCGGTCATTTCCGGACCTATATTCATGTGAATCTTTTTTCATATCTTCTTATGTAGAATAACCTTCAGAAATATAGGCATACTGACGGTATTACCGGGTACCCTGTATAATAATATACATATATAACAGTTTCCTACATAAGCCAAGCAGCATTTAAGTAGCAGTAACTGAGATCGGAACTTTGATTGAGTAGTTGTTACGTAACTGCAACTAAATTTATGACTTTATAGGTTTAATTACTTCAGTTCGGAATATTTTAGAAATTATGTAGTGGTTTCTACTATTTATTGGAACTATGTAGTTCCATTACTTCTGAGTATCTTTTAAACTGTGTGGAACGGTATTACCGCTTAGTATAATTACTTTAAAATCGTTGCAACTTCAAAGTGGTATTATGATTGTAGCAGTAACTTGCCCGGAGCTACTTTAAAGTTTTTAAAACTTTAAAGTAGTACTGAAAGTTCCAGCCACCTGCCTGAAACCATTGCTTAACCATTTAAGGTAACTAAACCTTACAGTAGTATTGAAAGTAAAACTTACGTTTTTGCTACCCGGGAGAATCACTTTAAAGTGATTTTTCGTAAACTACTTCATCTCCATATTTACTTGTAAAATGTTGGAGGCCATTAATCAATTTGCAATTTATTATGATTGTTAATAGATGTTTTACTATATAACCTTGAATAAAAATAACAAATTGGTGTCAAATTGTGCCTTAGCAATAATATAAGAATGGTTTCTATCATGTGTATCAACTTATACCCGTAAGTATTTTTGCCATATTTTATTAAAGACATTTTTTATTACAAAATATATTTAAAGGAGGCGTGCTGTTATTTTTCGATCTATCATCATCACATTTAACAGAAAAGTTGCAATGGTTTATAATTTTGGTATACTGGAATGACAAAATAATCAAACATTTTATCGTTCTTTGTATTATCAAAGTATATATTACAAATAAAATAATAATTCATTTTGTGACACGATCGCAGCATTAGTATAAAAAATGATAGAATATTTGTTAAGTTGCAAGAGTAAGAGAGGGCAAGCACGCAACACGATGTGACAAAGAGAAAAAAGTTCCACGAAAGTAGCAATTACTACGTCGCCACGTTCCCGCTACATAGCGTAAATGTAACCGAAACATAGCTGGAAAAGTTCCAGAGCGGTTACTACAACGTATCTGTTACTCAAAACTTGTTCCCCATTTTGGTTCGAGGCACGGAATAAAACCGTAGCAATTACGTGCTTATGACTAGTGGCAAAAACTTAATAGTTCCACCGGTAGTTGCTGGTACGTAGTGATGACTAAAAATGCTGCTTGGGGTGACTGAGGATATCATGCAGCCAATCCAAAAATTAGAGAGAGACCGGTAAGTGCTTTATAACAGATTTTTCCAATTTTCGATATCTGTTGTAAGCACGTAACGATGAGTATCGTATAATATTTTTTGCGCGAACGGCACCATTAATAAATAAAAAATGAATTTATAATGATTTTTTAATTTGACGTGTCGTTGGCTGCGAAACGTTCATTGTGGACATACCGTGTAAATATACTAACCTTACTTTTGTAATTTTGTTATGTCATATTCTAAGCGTTGGCTGTCAAACAATTACAAAAGTAAGGTTACGTATGTCTTGCGGTATGTTCACAATGAATGATATTTTAATCATTTGATGCTCATTTATTTTCATAACAGCACCCAGACACGTTATGAATTACATAAGTTCTGTTTTGCCATAGCAACCGGCAAAGAATCGGTAACATCAGCTTACTGTGGCAAATAACAAATCGGGAACACATAAAAACAGTTCGGTAGCGCTAAAAAAACTATAGTAACAAAAACATTTGCGTTACCATTATATAACTTAATATTATACTTAATCGCAACTCGTTATAGCTCGCAATCGCATTATTTTCTCTCTATAATAACTATTTAAGCATCTCGTTGTAATTTAGGTTTATTCTGACATGACTCATGAGTGTAATAGCGGAAACCAATAAATACTCATAGAAATGCTAGAAACTGTAATATCACCACATGCGATATAACGTTACTGAAAGTGTTGTTGCAGTAGTTTGATTTCAAGTTTTAAATTTTCCTTTTTAACAAGAAAGTTATGTTTCAATTGTCATCTATAAACTATAATTTCCGTTAGCTTTCGGCAGATCAGTATTGTCGGCAAGGTAGAGTGTGGTCAGTAAAAATTAAGAAAGGAAAGATGACGATAAAAAAAAGACATTATATTTTTTCTACTATGTATTTAATTAACAGTAAAATGTTACACAAAAGTTTATTAATGAAAGTTGTAATCAAAGTCTACTACATTATAAAACTCGTGATAACATGTAAAGAGTCTTTTGATAATGTCATTTAAAATTGTGCCTTATCAATTGTGCCTTCGGCGTGGGAAAATAGTGCTATAATGTACTGTTTCGGCCTCTTGCAAAAAAAAGAATCATGTAAAAATTGTTTGATACTTTCCGTTGAAATGCACTGCTGTATTTAACTTTTTTCCAAGGTTTTAATAAGCCACTATTATTAATTATAATTAATTATATAGAAACACAATTATATCCTAGTATTTATAAAAGTAATTAACAATACCACTATGTAACTCCACAAATTATAGTTTTATAATGAAGTAATGGAAAACTTTATATAAATTTTTCAATATAGGTAATGGGTATAACGGGTTATAACTAGAAATTTGCACAATTGCTTTTCTGTAAATGTCATCATTACAATTATGACAATTACAAAACACAAAACATGCACAAGCGAAATTGTTTTTCAGGATGTTGAGTGTAGGCAATTGTTGTTTAATATAATCCAACTATATTTAAATTGAGTAGTATCTTTTCTGTATCACATCATTATATACCTAGAGCTGACAGTAATATTATATAACTTTAATAAATCTGTGAAGTTTCTTATATACTTTCAATAATTTTATATTGCTTTTGTATAACCAAGTGCTACCATTAGTAATGAAATACGCTTATTGCTATATCAGATATTCCTAAAAACAATCTGATATTTAGTGCTTATACATTTATGTATTTACTGGTTTAATTGTACATCTAATGCTTTTAATGCGAAAAAATAAAATTCTTAGGCAATTAATATCAGATAATTAACTTTGATCTTTATAGTACTCAGGAGACCTTAGAAATTTCATTCACAAGAATATTTTTGTTGTCTTACAAAAGATTGTTTTAAAAGTTTACTAACGCTATGTATTTATTAATAGAAAATGTACCTGTACGAGGGTGGTTCGATAAGTCAGTGACTTGAATTTCCCGCGCAGTAACTTTAAATGCAACATGCTCCCGCCAACGGCCATCCATGAATAGACTACTGTAAGATTTTATGAATGCTGCGCCATTTAGTTTGTGTTTGACAGCCATTGAAAGCAAACAACCTCGTGAATTTTAACGAAAATGGAAAAAAGTGATTTTCGTGTGCTGATTAAGCATTATTTTTTGCGTAAAAAAAACCATCACCGAAACCAAGGAAAGGCTTGATAAATACTATGGGGACTCTGCACCATCAATTTCAATGGTTAAGAAGTGGTTTACTAAGTTCCGTTGTGCTCGTACCAGCACAAGTGACGCCGAATGTTCAGGTCGCCCAAAAGAGGTAGTCACGCCAGAAATCGTCGATAAAATCCATGGAATGATATTGGACGATCGGAAAATGAAAGTGCGTGAGGTGGCTGAGGCTGTAGGTATCTCAACTGAGTGGATACATCACATTTTACATGAATATTTGGACATGAAAAAGCTATCCGCGCGATGGGTGCCGCGATTGCTCACACTCGACCATAAGCGCAACCGTTTGACCACTTCAAAGGAGTGTTTAGCGATGTTCAGCCGCAATCCGAACGAGTTTTTGCGGCGTTTCCTTACCGTCGACGAAACATGGATCCATCACACTGCACCAGAGACCAAGGTACAATCAAGATAGTGGGTTTCTCCGGGTGAACGTGCACCAAAGAAGACCAAGGTGGGTCTGTCGGCCAACAAGGTCATGGTCTCAGTTCTTTGGGATGCACGCGGTGTCATTCACATCGATTACCTTGAAAACGGTAAAACGATCACCAGCGACTATTACTCAGAGCTTTTGGACAGATTCGATATTGATTTGAAGCAGAAACGACCGCATTTGGAGAAGAAAAAAGTGCTGTTCCATCAAGACAATGCACACTTGCACACGTGTGTAGTCACCAAGGCAAAAATCCATAAATTGGGCTACGAACTGCTACCCCATCCAGCATATTCTCCAGTTTTAGCCCCCTGTGACTATTTCCTGTTTCCAAACCTGAAGAAATGGCTGGGCGGTAAGATGATTTGGGTCGAATGAAGAGGTCATCACTGAAACAAACGCCTATTTGGAGGGCCTTGAGAAAACCTATTATTTGGAAGGAATAAAAAATTAGAAAAACGCTGGATTAAATGTATCGAGCTAATAGGAGACTATGTTGAGAAATAAAACGCTTATTTTCCGAAATAAATATCTTTTATTCAAAAAGTCACTGACTTGTCAAACCACCCTCGTATTAATAGAAAGGCAGGGCATTTTTCTCAAATGTAATAAACTTAAGTCCACGACACACTATTACTTAAAGATAAAGCTAGCCCCAATAGATACCTCAATGCAAAAAAACCTGGCAAATATTTTCAGACCAAGGTAAGCCGCACGGGACTCTAAACAATCCCCATATATTTATATATGGTTCATAAAATATAAGAACACCAGCTGGTCAATATGATTGTATCGGGCATCTGATTATGCAATTTCAGAAATGTCTAAATATTACTTTATATCGAACGGGACTGAATGCATGCATTATTGAGTTTTAAAACGCTCTTTATACATACTATAGGTGGTGTTATTATCTCAATTTTGCAAAATTAATTCTCGAATTAATATTAACATGAATTCCAAAACAAAAGTGTTTTCTACTAAAAGCATTTCATAGAAGGCAGTGTCATGTCACAGACAACTTTAAAACACCTAACTCTTACTCTTAAGTTGTAATAAGATTTAATTTCTTAAGAAAACATTCACCCTCGTTGCGCAACCAGACGTCTGATATGCTGCGTTATTAGATCCAGGTCGTACTTAATTGACTAGAAAAGAAACACTACCTGAGACATATTCTTACAAGGGCAGCTACACTTAGCGGCTATATCTCATTCAGTCGGACTTTGATTGAATAGAAATCAATTATGTAGTGTTGCTGAATATCGTTAAATAAAAGTATATCAACCATAATCGACCTACTTTCTTAGAATTTCTACCACAAAAATCAATATATAAAATTGTCCGAAACCACAGGTGTATAAATGAGCCAATTTATTTTATCCAGAAAGCGATCTGAAAATACAAGTTAAACAAGTTACAAAAAAATCTGTTTAGTTGTGTTTGTACAACACCCATTACCGCAACTTCTAATAGAAAAATGTTTTAGTTTATTATTGCATGTTTCAGAAACAGTTTTATATTAAGACGCTTTACTTAATGGTTCCATTCCATCAAATCATTCAGGCAATTGAGCTTAGAAAGGTTTTTTAATTAACCACTAGAAGAAATAACAGCAACGTACTCAATCAATGTCTCGAATACAACCAAAGAGCTAAAGGTCACTCGTGTTGTTTGAATGTAAATTGATTTAACGATTCATGGAGTTCGCTCGAGATAATTAACTCATTAAGCAAATACTCGTTTGATTTATAATTATTTCAAGCACATACAGAATATTTAATAAGGTGTGAATTTAATTAATGCATTTCTTCATGTGGTTGTTTTTAAATTAGTTTCTTTGATGTTATAATTTGTCTCATGTACTTTTTTCGTGTTATTGATGTGTTTGATTATTAATTAAGAAATTTTTGTAAAAAAAACATAAAAAGAGAGGAGACTGGCTTATTTAAATTAATGCAATCAATTGTACAGGTACAGGTCGCACAGTGGGTTTTACCCGATGACCTTAAATGGATACAATGCAGAGGTGAGTATGCAAGTAGTTATCGTGACTGACGAGTATCTGACACTTGTCAAATGGAGCCATTGTCATGGTCGTTCTTCTGTTTAGTGATTGTGACACAGCATGTAAGATCGTCGTTCGTGCAATGTTCATTGAAACATGATCTTTCAATTATGCAATTTGTCATTTGCTTTGTTTGAAAGTCTTATTTGAGGATTTCTTTTATTTGTAAGACAAATCTAATAAAATATATTTCCTCTTCCATAATCTTCTACTTTAGGGATATAATAGGTGAAATAGGTCCATCAACATCGATTCTCGTAATTCACAATTTTAAAACTACAGACTGTTTGCCATGATCGCAATACATATACCTACATATCTCATAAAATATGCAGTTCAAGATATACCGATGTGCTTCATGTTTTCCATTGACTTTTACTGTTGAATATACCACCTAACTCTCTTTGGACTCTTCTAACCGATTCGAGCCTAAATGCAATCGCATATGTTAATAGTAGTCAACTAAGTATGATAAAAATTTATTTTCATCTAGTATTGCAATGAAAGAACAAATTGACGCCTTTAAAATTGGCAAACGTACATACGTACGAAACCTGTCTCACTGAAGTTCGCACACTCTATTTTTGTTATTTAAAGAACGCCCCGCAATTTCTTTTTTGATATACGCATGATCTGTTTCTTGTTGTTAGAGTGAAGTACGGTCTTTGCACTTATTCCGTGTTAAGTTTCATGAAATTCTATTGCATGGTTTCCTCACGCCGCCCCTTCAACTCTGATCAATCTGCGGACTCAAAGAGGCGTTAAGAGGGATCTCCGCCTCAGTAAAATTTTATAAAACGTGACATAAAGCAGGTGAAGAAGCAATACCTTATCTAACAATAAAGAAGTGTCACCTTGAAGACCAAAGGAAATTTTGGGAAAGACTTATACTTTGTTTTAAAATATAAAAGATAAATACACAACGAAATATAACAACAATACAACATAACTTATAATATAACGTATGTTGCAAAAGTTTTGAGAATTTTTTACAAAACCAAAAAAAAATTTTGCAATAATTTATTTAAAATGTAACAAGAACAACTGAAACCAACAATATTTCTTAACATAAAACTAATATTATAGGATTGCTAATGGGCCATGATCTTCAATGGCTCGCAACTTCCTCTTAATGTTTCTCATTAGATTTTGGACAGATACTAAATCAATTTCTCTGATCTTCTGCATTATCTTTCTTCTTAACTGCTGTTCGTTTTGAGCTTCCCAGCCATTGTTATAAACTCTTCCACTCAGGAGAGCCCAAAAATTTTCGATTGGTCGTGCTTGAGGAAGATTTGGGGGGTTGTCGTTTCTTGGTACAAAAGGTATCCTGTGTTGTTCTAGCCAATTTCGTGTATGTAAAGCATAATGGCTGGATGCCAAGTCTGGCCAAAACATTATATTGTCATTAGCATGGTGAGTATTGATAAAATTAACTAATTTAGGCAAACATCTCTGAGTATAGATTTCTGCGGTAACAGATTCACCCCTAACTCGTCCAAAGTACGGCTGTGAAATGCCGTCCTCTGATATAACGCACCAAACCAACACTTTGTCTTTAAACTTTTCTTTTCGTTTAAATTTTACATCTTCGGGACAGTTTTCAAAGTCTCTTGTATAAAAACCATCATTACCTTTTATTTCCGAGTTCGAAAATGTAAAATATTTTTCATCGTCAACAATAATTTTTATGTTGAAATATAATATAAATACAAAGATTAGCTAAAGTTTCACAAGTTTTATTAATATCTTAACCTGACAATATTGTTTCGACACTTTGTGTCATTATCAAAGGTAGATAAGATTGATAAACAAACACGTTGCTAAGGATAAATACATACAGAAAATAGGTTACTAGATACAATACATAACAAAAACTAAATATCTAACAGTTCTAATAAAGGAGAATTACTAAGCTCAGTTTGTTCATTAATTAAAGGTACTGTGCGTTTATGTCTGTATATTTCAAAAGCTTCTAAAATGTCTAATTTGTGTTTGTTGTTGCAAAAATGTAAGAATTTAATGTTGTTCTGAGGTGTCATTGGGTGGTTCTGTTCCAAAATGTGTTTGGCATAATTCGATTTTTCTGGATGTTTAAGTCTATAAGAGCGTACGTGTTCTTTGTATCTTATGTCGAAATTTCTAAGTGTTTGTCCAATATAAACCGAGTTACAAAAAGTTAAAAGTTAACAAAGAGTTAATTCAATTATTTGATCTTTGTATCAGTCAAAATTATTTCACTTTTAATAATATAATTTATTTACAGAAAGATGGTTTACCTATGGGTAATTATCTAAGTCCTCTATTAGCTAACATATTTATAGATAATTTGGAAGATCGAATATTTGAATTAGATCTTTCTAAACACATTATTTTTTGGTTTCGTTACGTTGATGACATTTTAGCTTGTTTTGACAGTTCTTTTGAGGTTATCAATGAGTTTTTAATTCTTATTAACAGTCTTCATACAAACATCACGTTTACACTAGAAACAGAACAAAATAGAGCTATTAATTTTTTGGATTTAACTATTACAATTAATACAAACAATGAATTTGATTTTTCCATATACAGAAAACCCACAAGCACAGACGTCACTATACCTAACGATTCATGTCATCACAAAATGCATAAACTAGCGGCTTATAGATCTTTAGTACACCGAGCTTTAACTACTCCTATGAAACGATCAGATTTTGATAAAGAAATTTCAATCATCAAACAATTAGCATATGCAAACCATTATAACCATAACATGATCGACACTTTAATTCAACAAAAAGATTATGGGTTAGCTATCAAAAGAATATTTCCAATTGACACTCAAATACAAGACACAAACTACATATCAATACCATACTTTGGCAAGATATCAGAACAAATTGCAACTATACTAAGAAAAACCACCAGTTACAAAATAACCTATAAAACCAACACCAACACCTTTTCATTTTTATTCAATGCTAAAGACAAAATACAAGATATCATGAAATCCGGCATTTACCGTTTGAATTGTTCTTTTTGTAACTCGGTTTATATTGGCCAAACACTTAGAAATTTCGACATAAGATACAAAGAACACGTACGCTCTTATAGACTTAAACATCCAGAAAAATCGAATTATGCCAAACACATTTTGGAACAGAACCACCCAATGACACCTCAGAACAACATTAAATTCTTACATTTTTGCAACAACAAACACAAATTAGACATTTTAGAAGCTTTTGAAATATACAGACATAAACGCACAGTACCTTTAATGAATGAACAAACTGAGCTTAGTAATTCTCCTTTATTAGAACTGTTAGATATTTAGTTTTTGTTATGTATTGTATCTAGTTACCTATTTTCGGTATGTATTTATCCTTAGCAACGTGTTTGTTTATCAATCTTATCTACCTTTGATAATGACACAAAGTGTCGAAACAATATTGTCAGGTTAAGATATTAATAAAACTTGTGAAACTTTAGCTAATCTTTGTATTTATATTATATTTCATGATTATGGAGTTCCACAAAGTAAGGCTGGAGACACTAAATTTTTATGTTGCCAGCAAAATGAGTTCGACGTAAACTGTGACAGCATCGAGGAATTCTTTCCAACTGATTTGGTGAATATTTTGGACATTTTCTTCTTTTTCGAAATTTTAAATCATTTCTCTTCATTTCCCTGCAGATTGTGCTGGCATTGACGTGAAAAACGCGTCCAAGTTTTCGTGTTGAAGTTCCAACTCGATCTTCACTTCTGTTGACCAATCTTTCAACTGCACCAGCATTCAACGCTCTCGGATGTCCACTTTTTGGCAAATTCATGCACTGAATACCTTCTTCGCATTCGCGGATCGTTCGATAAATTGTGGCAACAGAAATATTTTGATCTCGATATAGACGAACTATTTCTTTCTTTTCAAGTCGTCCTACTAAACTATAAATACTCTTCCGAATATCTAATTTATATGCCATCTTTGACAACTAATATTATAACTAACGGCGTATTATTTTGAAGGTTAGGGGTGGCCCAGTTACTATGGCGACAGATACCTAGATTATTTCCAACGGTAATACTACCTATCGAGTTTTAAAAAAATTCTCAAAACTTTTGCAACATACGTTAGGAGGCCAGTACTTTACTCTAGCAACAGGAAATAGCTATTTCGAAAAAAAATACAGGGTGAAAATTGCGGGGTGCCGTTAATAGAAGTTCAATAAGACAGGGCTCGTATACTTACTTTGCTTACAGTTTGCAATAGGTATTTGCGTTATAATTATTCTTTATTTAAATTTTTTATAACAATGTTTTGTCAAGAATAAAAAAATATTTTTTAGTTAGTAAATGAACGTAATGCTTATTTGCCAGCATAACCTTTATTTTTAGGTTAGATTTTAAATGATGAATTTATTTTAATTTTTCTGATAATTGCTAATTGAAATCGGAAGTGCCCATATCTGGCAACAAAAGAAGATTTTGTTAAAATTATTTCGAATATCTGTCTTTAGGGATATTATATCTGATAATACCACTAGGGGTGGTACATACTGCCAGTTAGGTAGCTTTGTATATAAAACTTGCGAAGTTTGGATTTTTTGGTAATTTAAGCAGTAAATAACGAATGGGTGAAATCCCAATTAAAACGTGGATTGCGATTAACTTTAACATTACATAATGATTCGGCGTGATAAATGTTTTAACGGACTTAACTAATTCTATCCAACCTCGTTTCTATCCAGCATCAAATCCACACGGGGCTTGCTGTTGCTAACTCCGGGTTATCTTCCTTCGCATCGTCTGGATCGAAGGTGTGCGAACGGGGACGAAATGCCCACTCAAGACGTGAAGCACGGGGTTGGCCAAAAGTGGTAAATAATCCGGTGGAAATGGTAAACAATACAACCAGAAGACAATGATCAAGCAAAAAAAGGGAAAAGATAAAAAAAGCCTTGAAAGATAAATTACATCACTTTTCCAATTAAACCGTGGAAAAATTATTAACAAAATAGAAAATAAATCACTAACTCAAGACCTTAAACGACTTGGTGAGATACTTGTAGTCTGCGTAGTTGCGCAATTATTTTCTGTATCAAAACCCAATCAAGCTGCAAACAATGTGATTACATTCTCTAAAACAAAAATTTTTAAAAAGAGTTTATTACAGCCACGCACTACTTCGTAACTGGTGAAAATGTTAACCATTAAAACGAAGCCGGAAACAGGAAGGACTTATGCTTTATCTTAACAAGAATTCACTAGATTTAGGTGAATTTAACACGAAAGTAATATTTAAAGGAACTTCATTGGGGTTAACCAGGCTACCAAAAACTGTTGTATAATCAACATAAAATAACCAGAAGATAAGATTTATTAATCTAACTCAACAGCCATAACAAGTTACATTACTTACGAGAAGAGAAACAAAACAAAATTATCTTAAGAAACGAAATATTTCGATTTTGTACTAGTATTTTTTGTTTCGATTTAAACTAAACAACTGTAGTAATAGTTCAGTGTCAAATAGTAGTAAATAAATGTCTGTGTATTTAATATAAATATTGCAGTTAATAAATAGCCTTTAAATAAATTAGTTTAAGTTCGTTAATAGTTTCATAATTTGTTCATTTAGTTAGTTAAGTTTAAACTTGTGTTATTGTAAATATTCTCCTCTTATTATACTTTTAAACAGCATCTTTACATTTATTTAAAAAATATCGTAACAATAGAAACGAAGACGGATTTATAAAAACGTCCAAAATATTCTATTTCCGATCATCTTAAAATATTAGAGAGTTATTAGCTATATTATTTACACGATATGAGGCTATAAACTTTTAAAGCAAACTAAAATTCTCTAAATTTCGCAGTTTAAAGCTTAATATACAGTGTCCCGATGCGATTCAAAAGAGGAAATGCTTATTATTATTGATTTTATCCTAAAAAGCCATTGTTTATAAATAATTCTTGCTTTCTTTAAAACTCCTAAAATAATAGTATCACTAACGTAATAATAATTAAAAAAATCTTGAAAACGCAATTTTGCCAAGAAACAAAGCAAGACCCATATTTTTTTTGTAAAAATCGCATTAAATGTTGGTGTCGGGATATCCTTCCTAGCTCATCGCACTAACTACTATAATCAGAGGGAATTCCATCCACAGGGATTTTTAATGTGTTTAATCAATTGATACGGGGCTTCAGGTTTTACTTTGTAAACTAACTACCTATGACGCTAAAACTTTTTCCATATAAAATACTCTGATGCACGTGCGCTCTTAAATCTAATACGAATAAAAAGTGTTCACAGAGACAATACAGTACAAAAGATACTGCAACCACATTTCTTACCTTCGACTTGGTATCTAACAATCCGTTTTCATCTTTGAGAAAAAATCAAGATATTTGAAAATACGCGAGAGCTACCTTGAAAGGGAAAACAAAATAAATTATAAATAATTGTTAGATATTAATATTGAATTTTAATTTTATACGTGAATTAAGATCGTAGGTTTTCAATGCTGAAAATTAAATCGTTAATGTAAGTTTGGAACCATAGGTGTGAAGATTTCTGAACCTGATTAAAAACACTTACCTCTGCCTGTGAAAAGAGGGCTGAAATAAATCCCTTGCCCAATGAAAAGCAATTAAAATTGAAATTTACTCACAAATGAGTCGAAAAACTTCTTACCCACTGTAGAATGATGATTGGCTGCTATGGTAGGTAGCAAGCAATCACCAGCTTACATTGCACAATATTACTACAGTCTGGCCATCGGGCTTGAGCGTCAAATTTGTTAGCGTCAAAAACTAGACTAAATTATTCATTTCAAATTCAATATGTGAACTTAAGTAAAAAGGTGTTGGATAAAACGTTGAAAGGTACACGTGTGTTATAACGCTGAAATTCACAACCCATTGATTGTTTGACGGTCACTGTTTAAAACCACGCTTCTCCGTTAGTTTGGTTGTCACTGGGTTTCCCTTTCCCTCTGTTTATCGTAAAGTCACACCTGCTCGGTCAAGCGCATTCTCAATAGTGTTGGGATATAACAAAATGGCTGGCTTACATTAGAAGTTGACTGTGAGATGAACTAGAAAATTTGTTTTGATATAATTCACTTTAGCGGAGAAAATCTCGCATTCAACAAAATGATCATTTGATTGTTTATATGTGATCAATCGTCAATTAGACGGAGTAAATTCTAGTGTTAACCATTTAGGTAAACCTTTTTTATTTCCCACAATGTGCTGAAATCTCAAAATCTTTTTCTATTTTAGGTAACATTTTCCCTATCAGTTACCTTGAAGGAATTGTGTAATAAAAGACCTCAGTTTATCGAAAGGTAAAATTCTGTTTAAATATTTAGAAGTAATACCACATACAGGGTGATTTATTTTTAGGTCATTTATTTTCTTTTTGGGTTTTGTTGCTCGTTGTCTTTTTTCTATTTCTGCCCCGTTGATTTTGGATTGGGTTTAATTTGAAGGTCTTCCCCTTTGGGTTCGGTCCTGCATACACAAGTACAGGGTTGTGTACAAGCTTAAACAAGATACCGAAGGGTGAAACGAAAACCCTAAGCAAGGCTTTTAAACCGTACTGTATCAGTCGTAGGTCATCGAATGGTGGGATGTTTGCTTGAAACTGTATGTATATATTGTGTCATTTTATCTATGTGTCTGTATATTTATAAACGTTTAATAATTTATTTCTTCATGCATGTTAGTTTTAAATACTAGTTAGTTTAAATACGAGATCTCGAGTAGTGAAATTATCATAGGGTAGTTTTTAAGATTTACAACCAGCTGCGATACAAATCACCATTCTGTTAATTTTGCTAGACATTAAAGTTCTTAATCAGTATAATTACCGTTTACAATAATAGTTTACAATTTGTATTAAACAATAAAGCCCTACTTAGAAAGTTTACATTTCACTACATGTTTGAGTTTCATTTATTACTATTTATTTATTTTGTGGTTTTAATATGCTTTCCAGCTCGTCAACTGTAAGTGTATATGCACCGCACGACCAAAATTGTGGAAGTTGCCTATATCTTACTAAAAGATCTATTTCTTCGTTTATCTAATAAGTTTGAAGCTTTAGTAAAGAGAATTGTTTTAAAACGAAGTGGCGCTTGTTTTTTTTATCTTGTATATCTTGTATTACCCCGCCCCTCTCCGACTTATTGGGGTTAGCCAGCAAAAACTAAAGCAGTGTTATTTAGGTCAAGCTGATACTACCAGTACAGCTATATTTTGGTAGGTTTGGTATTTAATATATATAACAGTAGCCTTTGTGATTCTGTAGGCTATAGTGTTAAGGATATTATCCACGAACGCAAAATTAATTTTTCTAAGTATATTTAAATAAGCAGTAGTTAGTATCATAAATAACTATAGTTGTCATTTTTAGTTATAAATTGTATTAAACAATTAAAATAAATTATTGTGAAAGAGAAAAAAAAGTATAAAAAACTTGAGTTATAACAGGACTGTGTTGAGATAAAATGCGTCCATTAACATACACATCTATGATCATACAAGAAGTTAGCACTTTTTACAATGCTTTTTATGTAAAAAATTAACTTTTATTGCACTAGTGTTATAACAGCTATTTATGTAACAAGTACAAAATGTAGGACTTTATAGACAAGCCCAGTTAAAAAGGCCGAGTGTGGTTGGATAAAAGAGGTGTTTACTGTTTTATCCAACACCTCTAAATAAAAAGGGCGCTATCTTGGTATTTCTAAGCAATAACAGTTGAAGTTTACTCATCTGGTAGAAATGGGTAGAAAAACCTTTTATCCATTATAGAATACGATTGGCTGCTATTGTAGGTAGCAACGAATCACCAGCTTACATTGAATAATATTATTAAAATTCAGTCATCGGGCTAGGGTATCAAATTTATTACCATCAGAATTACAGACTAACTCAGAAAAATTAACCCACTCGGGCCTGCCGACCATTGGGGTCTTTGTTTCGTTCGTCAATAATATCTTACTTAACTCACTTGTACCATAAATAACTATTGTTGCACTATAACCCACGTTGCCCCTAGCAACGTGGGTTATTTATGAAAAACCCACTCTTGCAAAGAAGGTACATATTTTGTTTCACTAACCAAACACATATGTATTTTTTATCAGAACAAGTTGGATATTTTAAATTTTTTAAAAATTTGGATAGTAACAGTAACATCAATTTTTTAGTTATTAATTATAAATAGCAGCTTTAAAGGGCGGAACAGGTTTACTATGCGTTAATTTTAAGCGGCGATAGAAAACCTCAAAAGGAACAGAAATGTTTGATACAACTAAACATAATTGTATTTTAGTTATGTGACTTTGTCAGAAGATGCATCTGATCTAGCACAACAAAAAACCTCTATAACATTTTTTCGCATGATCAATCGTTACGCGAGTTAACATTACCAATGTATGCAGTCATATAAAAGAACTATGAATCTATAAACCTTATCGCCACCTTCAAGATAACACTACTAATATAAGCAATATTCGAAACCTTATCTTAATTCTAGCTAATCTATTTAATATTCAGAAACTTTATCTTAATGAATTCTAATAATCGTCACGTGTGGAATCCAAATAAAGGATTCTTGAACACGGAATGGTATATAACGACCGCAACTCTGTAGGATAATTCAGTTCGAATTGCAGCTTACATTGCTCAGGAAGCCTAGAAATTAGCGTCCAGGGAGACGTCACTTTTTTTCGGGGGTTTTCCTGAATTGTCAGTTTAATATAATACTGCATACTTATTCATCAACTGTAACAGAATCATTGTACATCCCCTTTTTTTGTTAATTTTCTAAATCAAATTGCACCACATATGCAAGTGATATTTTATTTGTCAAAAAATCTTCACAATTAATTTTATTTTATTATTTATCTATAGTGCCATGTTCCACTAGATGCGTTCTACCGATCCTAATCATGAACAAATAAAATCTACATCAATATTTAACACATTTGCGTATGCAGTAATTAAGATTTCTAAAATGGCTTTTTGAATCATTAATCTTAATTTTTGTTGTATCCGTTTTGTCAAACACATAACCCATAAGGTGGTATATAACTAAATAATACAGAATTTGAAATGTAAATTTGTAAATTCTAAGGAAAAATGTTTGGTAAAATACTGACTGATAAGATTAAAAAAAGTCTGAGAATGCTGTTATTCTGATTTGGAAGATCTGATTGCAAGTTCATAGTTCTAAGTAGGTGTGAATTAACCAATTACTCAGAAAAAACATTGTAAACCATAAGAAAAAGTACATTGTTCAAAATCTGTACATAGTTTTTCTTTGAGGAATAAATAAAAGCATTGTTCTAATACATCAAATTGAGATCTATCCATTGTTGAGGCTATCAAACAAGACTATCCGACAAACAAAAAATACAAAGAAAAATAATTCCATTTGACAAGCTTGTGACAGAATTCCACAATACGATGTCTCTTCAATTAGTCACAGAAATATCATGTGAACTTAGCAAAATCATTTGGGTATGACATAATAGCCGTCATTCTCTTCACGAATAATTGCTTATGCAGAAAGCACAGCAACGCCTATAAATGACGGAAATGTCTTCAATAAAAATAAAAGAGAGACCAGCTTTCATGCTCGTGGTTTATGAAAAACAATTTCGTAATTCAATTGCCATTTAACCTTTATAACGACGACAATACATCAACCAATCCCATTCAATAATGAGTATCATTACATTGAATTGAATTACAGCTCGTTGATTGACATCATCGAGTAATATTAAATCAACACTTCCCTTTATTAAAAGGTCGCTAAGTCAACACATTCTATTCTTTATAAAAGTAAATTATCGGCTATAAATCAATCAATCTTCACATTATTGTGATTATCTATATTGCTAATTGTCAGTTCAATGTAACTGTTATTGTTCTAATATCTATTAATAAGGTTCAATCAATACTATTTTGAAATAGGAACTTTATTATAATTGTATTTCAACATGTAGAGCTTTTATTTATGCATGCATTGTATAAATATTATTCAAAATCTATTTACATATATTTTATAACACGTTATTTATGTATATTATTTCTTCCTTTAACCTCACATTCTGAAGTGAGTAATTTTTTACATTTTAAATAAAAGATATACAAGGTTTCATGAAAAATCGTTTAAAAAAAAGGTGCTTACCGACGAGTTGTAAATTTATAGTATTTCTTTATATTCATGATGCAGGACGAAGACTACTTACAGCATTAAGTTTTTATTACCTTGGATAAGATATTTTTATAACTTTAAGTACTTTTGAAGATAGAACGTGTCGGTATCCTAAAAGATACAAAATTTTATTTCATCATTTATCCTTTTTATAATATTAGTTAATCTTTTTTAAGATTATCTACTTTAAAAAGAATTTTTGCAGTTGACTTATACTCTTATATAAAATCTAAGTCAAACTTCCCTATAAAACTAAACTACATATTTCGAAAGGATGAAAGACAGTGTTAAATAAAAAGTAAAATGCATATTTCGCTTTGTCCATAGTTGCTTTATAATAAATGGGTTTACTGGATATGATAAGGACTTGGGACGCTGGCATAGCAACCTGCCGCTGCTGTCTATCTGAGCCAATCGCTCGGGAAAAAATCTAACTGTTGGTATTCTTGTGTAGGTATCGTGCCTATTGGTTTTTTAGAGACGCATAAAATAACACTTGTTGGCACATTCCGAGAAAACAAATAAGAACTTAAAAAATAATAAAATAAGAAATAATTTTCATTAGAGAGCCTTGTAAAGAGGTTCATTTTTGGCATCGCTATACTTAAATCATGTACGTCAAAGACATAGATAGACAAATAAAAATAGATAGACATACAGAGATACAAGACATAGATAAGACAAACAAAAATCTCTATACCACTTTTTTCTCAGAATCGTAGTTTTCAAGAAAATTGCATAGAAAGAAGACTAATAATACGGTTTGTTATGAGCTCTTCAAAACAGCAGGTTTTATTTAACTGTTGATCCTACAACTTGCAACTTGATACTGTTTTGTTGATACAGGAATACAATCAGCTCTTACTCTATCAATGTTATTGATCATTTATTTTGTTTCAATTTACTAATAGTAAATACAAGTCGTCGAGCATTGAGGTAACCAAAGCGTTGTAAAGGGTGTGTGATATGTATTAGCTAGTGTTGGGTTCGCGATACCACCCGCGTATCACGACACTTGCGAATCGAAACCATTAGCCGTGTGAAGTGTCGACTCCTTCACGACTCTTTAACGATACTTCGCATTTACACATCATGCATGCGCTAGTTCATATAATATAATTGAAACGAGCAGTCAAGATTCATAGCTAATACGTAAATCATAAACTAGGGATTAAAAAACAATTAGGTTTATGAGTAAATTCTGTTATGGTTATATATTTATGCATTAAGTACATTAAAAGACATTAAATTATTTATACACCGCATTCGTTCTAACATTTGCTATAGAAAATTAGTATGGGAAATCTGAAATATGCCAAATAGTTCGTTCTCGAATAAAAGTCGGTGAGATTAATAGTTGCAAAACAATTTAAATAATTTGTTATTATTCTTTTATAAGAATAATAACAAATAAAATTTAAAAAAAAGTTATGCTTGTAACGGGGTTCGATCGTGCATTCCACCAGCCCGTATAGTTTAGCAAGCCACGGTTTGCCATCGAACCACGGAGGCGTTGCGTCAACTTTTCAGGTTTCGGCTTTTAAATTAATGTTTTGCAAATAATTCATGAATTTATAATTTTAACTAAAAAATCTACAACAAAATAGTTTTATATGTACGTCTTATTCAATGATTGTTGGCCAGTTCAACAAATCTGCCTTTAATTTCTTTGTAAGAATGATCAAGCAACTTCGAATTACACTCTAATAAGAGCGATACTGTTCGACACGAAGTGTCGCGACACTTCAAGTGTCACGACCACGAACAGTATCACGACACTCGACACCCAAGTTCCCATCACTAGCTATTAGCTCGTCGAGTTGACAGGATATTTTGAGAATGTCGAATCAAAAAGAGAATATTGGTCAAGTCTTTGTAAACGATATCAACGTAAGAGTTCTTGTTATCATAAATTGATTAAATAAGTGATTACGTTTATTATCAGAGTTTATTCCAGAGTGTTTTCTGTTTTAAATAAAATTGATTAATAGTAAAAATCGCTCGTACTTAATTTAGAAATTGCCCTTTAATTTAAGATTAATTTACATAACTTTCGTTTCCCTAAATCTTTATACTGTTCGTAAAATTCGCACACATTCAACCTGGTGTTCTAATTATTAATAATTAGAAATAAATTAATTAAACGTTTTATAGATTAAAATTATAATTTATTCTTCCGTGTTCTTATGTTTATTTTGAAATGCGGACAAAGAACGTTAAAATGTAGTCAGGTTGTGTATATACATCTGTCCTGTGCAGTCTTATTATATTGGAATAATAATCTGCTAACCGCAGTAAACTATTTACGCTAATGAGATTTAAGTAGGTGTACAGTCATTAGCAAATGTCTTGTACCGAGTAAGGACGTTGCTGCTTTAAGAATCGAAATACCCCTTATAGTGTGTACAAAAGAGACCGAATTAAACAGAGATGGACAACTACCTGTGCAAGATATTTAAATTATTTAAAGCTTGTTTTGAAAACACGCTTGTAAAAACTCTTATTACTCATTCTATTCAAAATTTCTTTGACACACTTTATAAAATAGTCCTTTTAAATGGAAGCATCTAGTACTCGTAGTTAAACAAAGTTATATAGCGTGTTTATGTTTCATTCTTTACCTTTAATAAAAAATAACTAAACGAAAATAATAATGTAAACAGTCATCAAAAAATAGAGGCTTAGGAGTATTTTAGATAATTAAATAATCGCAGAAATTAATGTAAGCGATAAATAAAAATAAAGTGATAATATAGGCATTTATTTATGTAATTACGTTAAAATTTTAAAAAGTTATTAAGTATTCAGTTGTTTTCATAAAAATACTACAAACTAAGAAAAAACTAGAAACATAGATATAGTCAATACTAAAAACAAAACAGTCACAAAACAAAAATTAAGAAACACCCTTGCCAAAGCATAGAATCTTAGATCATATATATCATTAATATCTGTTAACCTAAAATTTTTAGAAAATATTTGTGAAACATTACAGATTTTTAAAACCCGCCTCCTTTTAAGTAGATTAGTCAATGGGTTTAATTTTTCTCTCTAACACATTATTGTGTCAATTACCCATCTGTCTCTTGCATGTATTACCTGAGTGCAAAAGTTGGAGCCTTTCGCATAAACATTCCACTAACTACTTTCAAGATATAATCCTGTGAATATACCCAAACTGTATTTATTATTAAACTTAATTTATTTGATCGGCAACTACTGGGAATTTTACCTGAAGGTGAATAAACCGGCCCTTAATGTTTAAATATGCCTGGTTTGTATGCCCAATCTGATTCTACTACTACAACTCGGGGAATGATTATTAGTTTTGATTATTTATTATTTTTACTAATTTTTGCAATAAAAACTGATTACAGTTAGTATTAAAAATTTAGTTTTTTTAGTGTTTACAAAATAATTAAACTTTGTAAATAAACAAATCAAACTCGTAAATAAATTAATAGAGTTTATAATAAAGTAGAAAAATGCTGTTTTGTATTCCAGTCAAATAAAAAACTCACTTGAAAATAGCAGTTTTTATTACTCTATTGTTGTTATACAAAGCCACTCTATGTAGGGTAGCAACCTTTAAAATTGGTTAGATTTGCTGTGTTGTTTGTAAACAAAAGAAACTATGCACCGAAACGTACGTCGTTTCTTTTACCATAATTGTGAAGTGTGTTGCCTGCTCGAGACAAGACATTTATAGACATTTTATTTGAACATACTTTATTTACAAGCACAAAGTACCATAGAAATATTGTTTAATACAAATTGCTGTTATGAGATCATAAACAGTATCTAGCGTTTAATGTTTATTTATTCCATGATGGTTTCAGTTATACTGAAAAGGATTACTGGAATCAAGTAATGCTTGAGGTGATTATATTGCAGTGATCTTTGAAGATAAAATAAAATACAATATGTCCACCGTTCCAAATATAAACATAAATTATATACGGTGGATTGAGATGAGAATACACCACAGATATTTTTCATTATTCCTCTCAGCTAGCTCAGGTTTGCTCAGTAAAGCATAAATTATTTGAATTACGAGACTCTGTCACGCTCTAAACTTTGTTTTCACTATTTTTATTTATTCGTTCGTATGGCGGCGCGATTTTACAATTGTTGTTCCGTGAGGTGCTGCCCTCGCTGTTAAAATTGGTACTTTGGGTATTTTTCGAGTTTTTGGGGCTCGCTCTTGACAAGTAGAAGAGAAAACGTCACATCTTCCTCTTTGAGGAGAAAAATCTTTAACTGTGATAGTGTCGTACTTTATTCAATTCTGTGGAATGTAATTTACCCTATGAGGTAGGGGAGTCTTTTGGATAAAGTTTGTTGTAGGCAATTGTTTGAGTCGTTGTTTGGTTGTCCACTACCCCGGTGTTGGGGGAGAAAAATTAAGACGCAGCCATCACAGAGAAGTAAATTTTATGTATCTCAGAGCAAGTCCCATCTACAGCTAGGAAGTCCCGACTATTTTAAATATCTGTCAAGACGTCATATCTTCCGGGTTTTGCAACCCTTAGGAGTCCAGCTGATCCAGTATTCATTATCAATGTACCATCTTTCAACAACTTCGCAAGGTACTGTGTTTTTGTGATTAATTTCTTTATTGTGGTGCTAGTGCTGATAAATTACGTCGTTTTATTATTAAAGGTTAATTTGAAATTGGAAAAACATTTAAATATTAATAATCAAATTTAATACTAATAAAGTTAAAATACTTTATTCGAATTGTATGGTTAAAAGAAAATTGTTGATAACTAGAATCAGGCAGGTGTTGTGTACGCTTAAATGTACTAGTATTCACCTCTTTTTTTGTCTAGATAATGCTATCACTTTGATTTTATGTGTGTTTGCAATTTATTTTTATATTATACAGCTTGTAAATGTTTGTAGAAATATCGTATTAGAAGCTAACCTTTTCTTTCAAAAGGAATATTGTATTGTTTATCGTATGTTAATATTCATATAATGCTATCAAGTATTTTAAAGCAATTTGCGCTAAATATTTTGATGTACAGCGGAAGTGTTCGATTAATTATTGATTAATATTGCACATTTATTTACAATTTATTATTTTCAGATCTGATGCAATTTTATTATTCGCATTATTCGCCTTATTTAGTCTTTATACTGCGTTTTGCGTAGTAATTGGACGCACTACGCCCGATATTGGTACAGTTTTAAATATTTAATATTTTTTTTTGCGTCTAGAAGAACCACCGGTCGTGTTACGTGCGTTTGCGCAATCGTTCGTTAATGCGTCTATTATTTATGTGGATTATTCTTATATCAGCTAATGATAATATAATAGGGTGTAGGGCTATATCCAAATACTTAGCAACCCTAAACCAAATTAGGTGCAACTAGATTTTCTTTTATTATAAACATTATAATTTTTCAGTTTAGTTTGTTTAATAAATTGAACACTGCAGCTTATGAAAATGTTCCTGAATTAATGAATTTGTTCTTGCGCTCTTGGAACGATATTTCTTTGTTTTGTTTATCATATTAGATTTGATAGCCTTGTTAGGTCTATTAGAGAAAGCTTCATTTTGTTATTTATATTTCATGAATGAGAAATATTGGTTTTCTTTTGTAAGTTATAAGTTGCAAGCTATTGCTTGCCTTTTTCTTTGTCAACCATAACGTGGTGATTAATTATTCTTTTAAATAAATATTTCTTGGGGTGTCAAATACTTGTTGTGTTTTATTTAATGCTAAAACATTGCTATTGGTCTGATCGACGACCACAAATCGTCAGGGAAATTACGTCGGCTTTGTGTGGCGCCCATATATTTTATACGAACCCATCCCATCTACGATTGAGCAACGGCAGCCTCCCTTATAGTGAGGACCAATTGTTATTTGCTGCGTAACAACTCTTATTTACTTTTATACCTGCAAAGGAAGAAAAACTTATATTGTAAGCACTAAAGCTCCTGCAAGCTGGACAACTGCTACTAAACTCTGAATTTAAAAGAAAAGAACGCTGGATGCTTGTATTAACATCAATTAAACACATATGTAAAATTGAAAACACATAAACTTTATTTAACGAACGTCGAGTTGTCTAGTGGAACTCAACATTGTCCATTTCCTACTGCCACCAATCGAACGTACAATTTTAGAGAAGCAAACTTTATAAATCTTTATAACCACTTTTGTAACATCGACTGGTCGTTTTTAAAAGATATTGATAATATCAACACCGCTGTAGACGTTTTCTACTCTGTTATCTACGATGCGTTTGATATATTTGTTCCTCGTACTGCTATAAAAGGAAATCATATGTTTCCTCCTTGGTTTAACAGTGAAATTAAGCGTAACTTACGTATCAAAGAATACTACCGGAGGATGTGGAGATCGTCCAGTATTTTTTATTATAACGAATTTAAAAGAGTCAGGGCTATATTAAAAGCACAAATATCGATTGCTCATGCAACATACCTTAGTACGGTTGAATCTTCCATCAAAACTGATGCTACTAACTTCTGGTCTCTGGTACATCAACGCCAAGGAACAACAAGAATCCCTGGTATATTGAGGGACGATGCTAATAATTACACTAATCCTCAGGAAATTGTAAATGCCTTCGCGCACACTTTTTCGAGCTTCTTCCTTAATAGTCAACCAGATCATAAACAAGATGTAATCTCCAACATGCCATGCTTACAATTTAATAACATTACCGAAGATGACCTTATTAATTTGCTAGCCAAACTTCCTAACAAACCAACAGCCGGTGATGATCACATTCCCAGTTATTTAATAAGAGATTGTAGGTTTATGTTAGCACTCCCACTTACGTTTCTTATCAATTTATCTATTAAGACTTCTACGTTTCCTGAGAGGTGGAAAAGAACTAGGATAACCCCTGTTTATAAAAAAGGAGATCCTGCTTTGCTTTCTAACTATCGACCTATATCCATAATCTCCAACTTTGCCAAAGTGTTTGAACAGGCCTTATATGCTCAAATATACAATCATGTTAAGCCTTATATAAACGATAATCAGCATAGTTTTGTATCTGGAAGATCAACTATTACAAATCTTGCTTGCTTCATGCAATTTATTTGTGAAAACATTGATCGTGGTCTTCAAATCGATGTTATTTATACTGATTTTAGCCGCGCCTTCGACACTATCTCTCACAACATACTAATGCGCAAATTTCACGATTTTGGATTCTCTCTTTCATCTCTTAAATTAATGCAGTCCTATCTCGATAATAGAATCAACTATGTACAATACAATGGTTTTCGTTCCTTTGACTTTGTTTTCACATCCGGAGTACCGCAAGGTTCAAACCTCGGACCGCTGATGTTTGTTTTTTTTAAACGACCTCTTACCGAGCCTATCTTGTCATGTTCTTGCATACGCTGATGATGTTAAAATCTTCAACTGTATAGAATTTCCCGATGGTTCTTCAAAAATACAGAAGGACCTCGATACTCTTGCATCTTGGTGCTTGAATTTCAAACTTAGTTTAAATGTTAAAAAATGCTTTAGTCTCACCTTTACACGTAAAGTTCAAGCTATTGTCTCTGATTACCATCTAACAGGAACGGTGCTGCAACGTGTCTCTCAAATAAAAGTTCTTGGAGTTTGTTTTGAATCAAGACTAACATTTCAGAAACACACTGAAGAAATCTGCTCTTCTGCGTCCCGTATGCTAGGTTTTGTTTTTAGAACTTCTAAGCTTTTCCGTGATCCTACCGTTTTAAATACGTTATATTGTACATTTGTTCGTAGTCGACTAGAATATGCTTGTATCATCTGGTATCCTTTTTATCTCTCAGAACAGTTACCTCTTGAACGTATACAAAGAAAATTTTTAAAATATCTTATGTTCAAGCAAACGGGCGTTTTTCCAGCTAAAAATATAAGTTACTTAATTTTATTAGAAGAACAAAACTTTGAATCACTTCAAAACAGAAGAGAGAAACGCAGTGCTGAAGTCTTGGCAAAACTGGTTAACAACAAGATTGACTCCCCCGAACTATTGAGTCAGATTCCCTTCCATGTGCCTAGAATGAATGCAAGATTTTCAAATACGTTTAAAGATACAGTAAGGACTAATGTCAAACTCAGAGTTCCAATTTCTCATATGGTTAAAAATGCCAACCGACATCTTTGTAGTACAATAGTTTCATTTGTTGTTTTTTTAGATCATTTCGGCATGTTGTTTATTTTATTATTAAGAATTCTCACATTATATTTCGTTACATTTACATACATATACATAAGTATATTTAAAATACATTTTGTTATCTGTCGTTTTCTATATTCATATTGTTATTGTGCTTTATTTTGTATTTAATATTAATATTACATTTACTTATCTTATATCTACTATTTGATTATTGTTTTGTCCTATAATTGGATTTATCTGTTGGGCAATAAATTATTATTATTATTATTATTATTAAAAATAATAGTCCGAATAGAAAGTCAAAGTAAAAAAAAGTTATTCAAAATAATACAATTGAAAATTGAGAAATAAATTCTCAGGTTTGCTCAAACGTTAGAAATAGTTGTAGTGACCTGACATAGGGCCACTACGGTCATTCGTTTGAACAGACCAACACAAATAAAATTTGATTATAAATAAAAATATTCATAAAATGAAAATAAATTTTATATAAAAGAAATTTAGTTGTTTTATTTACTTCAAATCAAATAAATTCTCAAAAGAACTTAACAAACTAAACCAAATAGTTTTCTATTTGAGGATGAACTTTACAAGTTAATTATTATTCATGAAATTAACAAGAATCATACATTATAACCAACCTTGTATATTACGATATATTTCCCCCTTTTTAAAATTAATCCTTTTTATTGGTAACACTGCGATGAAACCAATCAGCTGACTTCTTGTTTATGAATTATCGATGCAAAGATCGATGATGAAAATAAATTCACTTGAATTTATTTAAACAATCACGTTCACTTTATATAATTGTTAAACAACTATTAAATCTTCTTTTAATCCTTTTAAAAAAACGTTTAGGTAACACTTTAATTTATTTTAACTTTGTTTCATATATGACATTTGCGTCATAAACATATGGTTAACTATCTAACCTCAAATTAATTACAGATATTTTATCTGGAGTTGAGCATGGGTTTTGCGTTGCACGTTTTATCGACTGAGTTTGTTACAATTTGCCCCAGCTTATATAGTTTATGCCAGAACAAAAGAAAACTATGACACTTTTTTAAAACAATGAAACATCGAGTAAGCTTGTGACGTCACTAATCCGGCACAGCTGTTCTGGATCATCACTAATCCTAAATCTAATATTACAGAATTGTAGCCATTGAAACGAAGATCAAAAAAGTGTAATACATTCATTGTCCCAAAATGTATCGTAACGAAGATATTCAAGAAAAACGATTGAGAATGTACATATCTCATTACGATCTAATTACATATAAAGTTCAACAAATCAAGGTTCATCCTTTAAAAAGTAGTTATGTGAATACATGACACAGGTAATACAAATAATTTCTCCATAAAAACATCTTTACAATTTACTATAAACATAATTTTTTTAGAGTACGAACACCAATTAATGCATATACAAGTGCCAGCTTAAATATTAAGTCAATGTTTATCAATTTATGCTCAAACTGTCCAGCATACAATGCTCTAAGCACTTACATCAAAACAATGGTGAGGAAAAACAGTATAAGAGTCTATAAGAGTCATATCGACACGAACGACAGGATTTAATACCTTCATTAATTGAAGTGATTAAAAATCTTCTATCTAAAATAAACAAATTCAAAAATTAATTGTATTATATAAGTCACAACAAGATTGACCTAATTAATCTATTTTCAGCTAATTAACAACATAAACTTGAGCTGGCTTCCTGGAAAATAGAAAAATTTATCTAACGCTAAACATCGTAATCTTTAAATTTAAATATGGAAATTACTTCCTCCTAACAAGTGGGAAACCGTCCCAAAGTGTAACTTAGGTTGCATAAACGTATTTATGATTAAGCAATCTAACTAATTGATATCCTTTTTCTAAAATGAAACCTATTTATTTATGCATAAGAAAGCTAGGTTATGTTTGCATGAAATCTTTAATCTTAATTTTTAGTTTAAGTATTAATGAACCTAACTATGGTCCTATGTATAACCTTTATATTAATTATGCCCATGACATAGCATGTCCCTCTTTTAATTTAAATCTGATATAAAAATATATAAGGTTATAATTTTAAATGTGCTTTTCTATAAACGTCTGCCAAAATTACTAAAAATTCTGACTTTCTCTAATCAAAAAACTTTATTAAGATTTTTTTATCCAAATGCCATTAGAAATGCATAGGTCAACACCCTGTATAAAACCATAACTATATTGTTATTATATACAGAAAATAACATTGTTATTTTCTGTACAAAAAAGGTAGTGTAGTGGTACCTACTATTGTTAACATTACACAATGACGCCACATATAAGCAGGAACCTAAAGAAAGCCAAAAGTTGTCCTAAGTTTTTATAATCTTCCAAAAATAGGAGTGGATGTAAATTGTTTGTTGTTTTTAGCTTTCTTTAATTTATAGAGATGTTATTATTATTGATTATAATAAATTTGGTCGACTTACATCTTAGAAAAAGACACGGAGATGATCAGTGGCTGTTTTTCATTTATGTTAGTAAAAATATGTACAATCAATGCTCCAACTGTCAAACATCAATGAGATGCTTAGAGTTTCTAGAAATTTTAGTATTGGTGTTAAACAAATGACAAAATATATAATAAAGAACACAAAAGTTGTTTATTTTTTTAAACAAAATATTAATTAATCACATAAAAAAAATAAAAAGAACAAAATTGATATCAAATTAAATTTTGGAGAAGTTCAAAAATAAATTACTAATTACAAATGAAACCAAGTCAAATTAAACTTATTATTTAATAACAAGTAAAAAATTAGTTAAATGGGTAATCTTTTTATTTATTATTTTATTGGAATATCTCAACGAAAATAACTTAAATTTGAAAATATTGTCTAGACCACAAGTCTATTTTATATATTGTAACGTTCTTTTTAAAATAATAACAAAAGTGCCGTTTAAATCGTCTATTAATAAGAAATATTTATTTACAAACACTAATGAATACACTATAAATTAACGCTATGATTATAAACCATTAAAACTATTATTCACAGACTATGAATTTCTAATACAACATTTATCTTTACATTTACTATTTATTTCGTGATATACAGTTAATGACTCTGTTGACTGCTCTCTTTTAACCGCGAAGTCGATTTTATAGCCTCATATAATCGTACCAGAAGCCGCTGGAACCTACTATGTATTTCTAGAAGGCGCTAGATAAACCGCGTCTGATTTACATGCTTGGTGCGATGCGTCATTCTCTCGAATGCTGTAGAATATTCCAATTGTTGTTCGAAAAGAGGTTCTTTCTTTTTCTCTCTTGTTACAATATTAATAAAATGTAGTTGTAGTAGTGTTTTTAAATTAAATTAAATTAGCTTTGATTCAATAACTCACCTTTCTTTTTAAATTTGACGCTACATATATCTCATCTCTATTTAGGTTCGAGTTGCTTGACAAACTCGTTAATCGGCTCCCGTTTCTGATCCAAACAATTCTGTCAAAAACTATTCCGACATCTTTATACATCAGTCGAATTACGAAAATGTTGATCTATTCAAACATAATTTCCAGACCAATTGAAAACCAAAGTATCGTGGTTTATCACACACTTTCAGTTAAACAGGTATAAAATTATAAAATAAGTATAAAATTTGATGCTTCTTTTGGATATTTCCAAAATTAATTTAACATTGACAAGGTTAAATAAAATTATGAATGTTAAAAATAATTTGTAAAAGTTTAAAAAACTTTATTAATATTTGATAAACAACTATATATTAAAACACACTTTAAAGAAAATTATTTATTATTGACGTTTTACATAATCTTACCTTTTTATTATTTTCATTCTAACCTTACAATTTTATTTTTTGCAGTATCTAAAAACACACCTTGTTCCTCTGATAGAATATTGCTACTTAATTGTTAAAAAATGAATCTTTTGAGAAACAAAAGAATATTCTCAAAAATCTTGACATTTCAGATTTGACATAACCCAATTATAATTTAATAACTTTCATAAATGTAAAAACTAATTATACAAATTTATAGAAAAGACACTTGGGTTGGAAAATAGAGTGATGCCCCTAATTTTAATGTTGACGAAAGAACATTTACTTATAACTAAGAAATGGCTTTATTTCATAAAAACACCTTTTTACACATTACTTTTAAAATAACTTAGCAAACGCTTTAAAATTTTGAAAATTCAACTAGACTGCAAAATAAACATATGTCTTAACATGAATGTTATGTTACAACTGTATTGCAACAGATAGGTTGATATACATTTGCATACACCTTCTATACAACATATTTTGTCTGTTCCAGATGATTTATAACATTAAAATTGAACTAAACTTTATTAAGTTGAAAAAATGCAGAAACGATTCCCAAATGGCTAACTTATGAGAAAAATTATCTATTTTTCATGAAAATCTGGATTCCCACATATCCTTTATCTGCTTAAAGAGTTTTTGTATGCATGTTAGTTTTAATTAACTAAATTAATTTTCATTAAAAAAAACTTTTTCAAAATGTATTGTTTTAAACGTGAGGTTATGCAACTATTAAATTGGATAGTTATATAATTGCATAAAATCTGCCTATTAAATATTACCGTGAGAGTAGATTTTCCCTGGTATAATCAAATATCATGACAATATGTAATGATTTTATGTAGTAAAAACATATTTAGAAGGTACTATACGGGATCATAGACAAACTCTCATGTATTTTTTGCTAATTCTGAGAAGCCCATACTCTACTGAATAATATAACTAGAGTAAATGGAAAAAGTCACAGATACAGTGGTTGCAATGGTGCTTCAGAATTTTTTCCACCTCGACCTTTTAATTCTCAAAATCATTTGTATGATTTTTTTATTGACATCTTTATTCACAAAAAGTAGTTATTTTTAGATAACAGTGCTTAAAGTAAAATTTTATGCACTAGATACATTTTTTGAAAAGTGACAAAAAGAACGTTAGAGAGATGTTAATTGAGCTTTTTCTACACTCTGTTGCCATTTTATTGCGCAACGTTTCGGAAACTAGTTCTGCTTCCGTCTTGGAGTTTGAGTTGAGCTTACCATTGAGCATACACAGCAATCCAAAATTATTTATAACTTTACTTTCGTAGCTAACCTGCTGCACCCTTATGGGTTTGATCTCTAAACTCGTCTGACATATCGGTTGTTCTTTCAGCTTCCTACGGGTTTGGTTTTCTTATTTGATGATGACCCGTATTTCATCCCAACCCAATTGGAATTTGTGGTCTTGATTCCAGACGGGCTTTCCGAGTTTACGTTTACTGGTTTCACCTTTCTTTATGTTTTCTTTGTCGAATCTAATGCTTAGCGTTCTGCCTGCTTCTCCTATATAATCTATATTTCACTCATGCATGGATAGCATATAGACCGAGTTCTTTGTCCTTTGGTCATGGATTACACAATCATCTTTCTAAGCGTTTTCGAGGACTTAAAGTCGTAATGAGTGTTTCCGATTTGTCGTATCTGGTCGGAAATTCTTCGCACATAGGGAATAACAGCCATAAACCTTCGACTGCTTCCTCCCTACCGATCTGCTCGTTAGCATTAGATTTCTTGTTGAATCAAGGTTTAACCCAGTGTTTGAAATAAAAGTTTGTCGCAATTTGGGTTTGTATTAGTACTGATTTATCACTTTTTGTTCAACCTCCTGCTGGTAGAACTTACTGCCCAATTCTTATACTACTTAGTGTTCCATAACTGTGTTTATTTTCAGTGAGGTTCTTTCCTCAAGCGTGGGATCACTGCTCAGCCTTTTTCGAACTGTATGGTGGATACGTTTGTAAATAGACCGACTATATTGAAGAATACCAGGATATCGGTTGCATGGCCTAGCGCTATGAGTACTGGTCAAACAGTATTTGTAGTTACCAGTCCCGGTTACCAGTCTTATACTGGTGGTCTGGTCCAGCTTAATGCTGTGGATTATTATTGTTGTTATTATTATTAGTCTAGTCAAATTAGAAAAAATAGTGAAAACTTGAGGTAAGTCCGTGGATTTTTGCATAAGGCTTCCTTGTGGGTTGTTAAATAACCCCCTAAAAGCCAACACTTGTAGGTAGTGAGCTCGAAGAGATAATTAAGGTAAACCACGTCTCCTAACGGTTTTTGTTGTTTTTCTCGGAAACTATCGGGTTTATCGAGATGAAGGAGGTTAGGTAAAATAAAGTTTATTTAATTCCCTACCAAAGCTACCCGAATGTTTGTTTTTATCTCGCTTTCTTTTTGTGTTATCGAAGAAAGAATATATGTCATACGTGGATCAACCGTTTGCACCAATAAATTTGCTCGAGGAGCTTTCGGACGTTACTTTTTGTGGTATGATATTCGACATGAAGTAGCTAAGAAAAAACTCCAATCATATTTTACCTTAGAATCTCTTCGGCAAAGTCCATCAGGAGATATTATCATCATTCTTTTTTTATTCAACCCAATACGTACAGGAAGTTTTACCTTTTTGAGAGTCTAATTTCCTTTATTTATAAGTAGTAATTTCATTCTTGAATGATTTTTACTGTAAAATTGATATACACGATTTAATTCCTGACTTGCTTTAAATTGTACTGGCGCCTCAAGGCAACAGTTTCGTTTTAAATCGTGTATTTCAATTTTACAACAGAAATCATTCAAAAAAATTTTCGGGATTTTAATAAAAACGAAACACCTGTACGTAATGGGTTGAATGAAAAAATTGACTAGTTCAGTGTACTGTCCTAAGACTTGCCAATACGGATTTTTCAGACGACGGGCACCAAGAATTGTGTGCTGTAATTGGACTTGGTAAGGTTTTGTTTTACCTTTTTGGTGCTTGCCATGACCGCTCTAATTTTAGCTGCTTTTAAATTTAATTTCGAATACAGTCTGTTTGATTTAAAGCGCCCCGCTTTGTAGCAACTTTATTTTTAGTCAGAAATGGTATATTAGTTATTTATGTATTATGGGCATAAAGAAGCTTTTATGGCTAGAAGCGTTATTTATAGCCCGAGGCGTTAGCCGAAGGCTAGGAAAATGCTGTAGAGCCATAAAAGCAAGTTATGCCCGCTATACATACACTATTTTATGCACAGATTAAGTTTTTATCTCAAATCTATTATTGTGTAAAAAATATAATTAAATGAGTACGTAGGTACATCAAGCCGCTGTGCTGCGCGCATACTTATGTGCTTATACGAAGTATGTTACCATAGTTACTATTCCAAAATATTTAATTTCAGCTTATTTTCATTGGTGATAAGTTTAGAAATTATATTAAGAACCAATCATCTTCTACAAAAAACTTCTGACATTTAATTGACGTTTGTTTATTGCCCGTCTGCCCATAAAGAGGCCCTTGGGCCATAAAGAGACGGTTATGTTTAGATGAGTGTACCAATAATAGTCTAGTTATAATGTATCTGTGCATAAACCTATATTATTCAATGGCATAAAATTCTCTATGTTCCGGTTCAGAAAATTTTGTATTTACTAAATCGGCGTGAGCGTGATGACGTCATCGGACTTTTTTTTAAATTACATGATAGGTATTTTTTACTAAAGTCGATAGAGTATTGTGTTCTCTTTTCAACCATAATAAACATTCAAATAACGAAACTTTAGTTGTTCCAATAGCGTATTTACAAATTTTTCTCGTGGGGGGGGGGGTACTCTATAAAAATTTCGATGAAAATACTTAGATTTTCACATAACATAGATTTTGACATAAATAAATGACCTGGACTATAAAGAAAGGGGCGGGATCATACCGTTAGCCCCCCACCCCCAAAAAATATGTCGCTGAGTTATTCTGACGGTCTTGGATTTTCAATTAGGGAAAATTTAGAACAAAACAGTATAAAAATAATCAATAAAATAAATTGAAAAACTTCTTTTAGAATTCCACTAATAGATAGAGAGCCGCAATAGAAAATTATTGATCTATTTCTTACCATACCAGAAAGTATTAATCATATCATATCGAACAGAATATGGTCATAAGAAATTTGCATCTCAGTCGCCCTGCAGACGGCACTCGTTTGAAATCTTTCGGGCGGTCTGGCACCCACGCGCAATTATAGTTTGGTATTCTTTGCTATTCTTGATATCCTTTATTCATGTATATTAAATAATACACTTCAAAGATAAATAGCAGCAGTTACACAGTAACTCTCGTGGCCATAGCAAAGCTTAAATCTGATATCCTTCATGATACATGAGATGGTAAAGTTTTATTTCACTGGTTTATCTCATCATATCGAAAACGAGAAACAAGAATATTACCATAAGAAATTTGCATTTCTTGCATGCAGTCACCCTGCAGAAGACGTTCATTTTAAATCTTTCGGGCTGTCTGGCACCCACGCGCGACTTTGCAATGTTTCTGACAATCATGGATACCAAACCATGGTAAAAAGTATGTCACGTGAAACTTCCACTAATGCAATGCATCAATACATATCAATAATTTCCTATTGCGGCTCTTTATCTATTAGCAGAATTCTAAAATATTTTTTTCAATTTATTCTATTGATTATTTATTTTTTACTGTTTTGTTGAAAACCTTAGTGCCATATCTTGGGGGGGGGGTAACGGGATGAGTCACCCCTGATTCTTTTAATAGTCCGGGTTATATGTGTCAAAATCCAAGTATTTTGATTCAGAATTTTTATAGAGTAACCGAGGAAAAATTGTAAATACGCCACTGGGACAACTAAAGTTTTGTTATTTACTTAAGCTTGCTAGATATTTCTGTTTTATTAATTTGAGAACCAGAAATCAAAGCCTACTAGTCGTAAATCATTTTTAACGTTTTTCTTGAAAATTTTCTTATGTAAGAGTATATTTATTATGGTTGAAAAGAGAACACAAAACTGTATCGATATCAGTAAAAAAAGATACCTATCATGTAATTAAAAAAAAGTTCGATGACGTCATCACGCTTACGCCGATTTAGTAAATACAAAATTTTCTGCTCCAGAACATAAAGAACTTTATGCCATTTAGTAATATACGTATATGGTTTATACCATTTCTGACTGAAAATAAAGTTGCTACAAAGCGGGTCGCTTTAAATCAAACAAACTGTATATCATTTTTCGGAATATACCATGGTGTTACAGTTTAGGTTTGTCTAGAACTGGCATTTTCTATTCGGTCTTATTACGGTGTTTTTTTTCTGTTAATAGTATCTAATGCTTTCTTAGAGTTCTTGTAGTTTTTCAGTTTTCGTTTCTGAACTTCTTTGTATTTATCTTCGGTTTTCTGGTACTTTCTCAATTTAGCAATGTTTCTTCTCACACAATCGTCGTTGTTCGCTTTATTCATAATTTGCAGCTTAAGCTTGTCGCAAACTTGAGAACATTTTTGTTTTAAGAACCTCTCAGGGCGAGCGCCTGATGACCGAAGCAGAATTAGCTTCCGAAACGTTGCATAATAAAATAGCAACAGAGTGTAGAGAAAGTGACAGGATAACTCCTTTAGAAGAGTGCTGATAAAATGCTGAAAATACATATTTCCGTTGGATACTGCGTAATTAATATTTCTGGAATAAACCGAAAATCTGAAAAATGTTAAATGGTAAACATTGACTAAATTATGTGTTTTAGTTTTTATTTTCTGTACCAAAATATCAAACCAATAACATTTGTTAATGGTTTGATTTTTTCAACTGATTAAAAATTTACAACCTTATTAGTATCCCTGTTTTATAGTATTACATCCGGTCCAGCCATTTTGTACATAAACTTTTTTTACGACAAGCCATTGTCTACTTCATTAAAAACAGGTAGATAAAATTATTTCCTAGTAGTTAATTGGAAGGCTTTTTAGACCTATCAAATAATTTTTTACTTCTCAACTATGAAAGCTTATTTTATAGCGCTCATAAAACTTTTTCCCTAGTAAATAAAAACTTTTTAATTAAATTTTAAACTTGTGTACGTATGTGTGATGTTAACACAGATCAAAATTATTACTGAAATAATTTAAAAGCATTCAAAAGTAGCTTTACAAGTGTATACTACATCGAAAAACATAAAAGTAGCCACAATGTATTACCCATAGTGGTAAGCTGTATTTATTCGCAAACACATTTCAAAATCATTGATTAATATTTTATTGTACAAGTTTTAACAACATTGCCGCGGATTTAGAGCCAGATATATCTATAAAATTCAACATTAAATATCACATAAAGTAGACTTTTCAGTTGGAATGTACAATCGCATAATTATACGTAAGGAAGCGAGATGATAAGTAGAAGATAGGCTGCTTCCAGACCAACTAATTCGGCGAGTATACGATTTATAAAGGCGGCATTGGAATAAGTAAAACAAAACGCGGACCACCCAAGTTGAAACTGTGATTGTGACTGAAGGTATTCTCTTATTGGACGAGAGATACTTAACGGACTGCGTCCCAGTCTGTATATTATATTATTGTGTCTAAAGTTGTCTTCATCAAAAATTAACTATCTCATCATTACCACGTATCGTTATCATGGAGCGATCTTCAATTGCCACGGCCATTTCTGGTTTTAGTATTATTATTAACTATAGGTTGCTGACTGCTAATTCGAATAGTCATTCTAGTTTTACAGATGAAAAATTCAAAATTCTTTCAATCGATAATTGTGTACGTATAACATTTTAAACAATGAGTTTCAGTTTTTTAAATGTTGTTTATATAATATTTACAAGATGGAGATATAAAATGGTTTTCTGAAGAAGTGAGATGCTTTTCGGCATGATCCATCATTCTGTAGTAATTAACTTAAAATGACACGCTAAATAATTGACAATAATTTTAGTAACAGCTGCCCAGCCTTAGGTTATGGAAAACACATCATCATTTAGAATTATTATAATAACAATTTTTTTAACTATTTTTTGTTTTATTGGGTATATTCGAATTTTTTAAATTATTCTTCATCGCTAATTGGGCATAAGTTTTTTTTGTCAGTTATTTGATGTCCTTTTTGTCATTTAAATAAGTGACTTACATATATTATGTATTACTGTTACGTATTCTATCTTATATATGTAACTATCTTAATTAATTTTTATTTATTGTTAACACAAAACTGTAAGTTAAATTTAAGCTTTATACGGCAGATTTAAAATTCATAATCTCTTATTTTGTATTGTTTTCTGTTGCCTAAATTATTCTACGAATAAATTTGATTTTATGAAACTCTTTTTTAACATAAGCAACTAAAGTGGTAAAATCTTTAGTCCGCACTGGAATTTCTAAGCGGTCTGGCCAACATAACAAAGATCACAAATGTTACAGAGAATTCTGTAAATAAGTTTAAATTATTGATTACTATGTATCTTCTAATTTTGAATACAATTTTTGGTTGTTTCAATATTCTTTGATGCTTATCTTTTACTTATCAAATAAAATCAGATTTTCTATTTGTTTTCTGGTATGGAAAGAATTAAAATCTATATATAGCCCCGAATTATATGCTGGTTTGTCTAAGATAATTTTATTTAATTTATTGCTATAGTTAGTATCTGGAGAAATGGAACTGCATTATTATACCCTGCTTCTGCGGATAATTCAACATTATGGTATTCAATGCACTGAAAACTTTTTTAACCTCTCATAGGACCGGACCTATAAACTTACGTAAAAAACTATACGGGGTGCAGAGATGCCGTAATTAATTGTTCACATTGTAGTAAGTCGGTCATTTGCTATTTAACTAAAAGATATAAATCTATTTTCATTAACGTATAGTAAAATTTTAGAAAACCTAGCAAATTTGAGACTTCTCTTTGTCATTTCGGGAAATTTAATCCTTCACAAAATTGACTTAAAATGCAAAGAATAGTATATTATTTTATAAGGAGCTAAAGTGAAGCTTTTTGTGCTGAGGCTGTAGTAAAACACCCAAACCACAAAAAGTCACTTTAGCTCCGCATAAAATATGTTATTTTATCTTCAAAGGTAAAAAATGTATTGAAATGAAATGTAAATTTTCTCAAAATATCATATTTTTGACGTTTAAACAAAAATAAAATTTTGACAAAATTAATTTGCTTGTTTTGATATAACTTGGCCCTGACTGGCCACCAGCGCAGCGGCACGTAAAATACTTTGTCTGCCACTACTGATAACCATAAAAAAAGACAGACTTTCGCGTTGTCCAAACATGAAAACATGACATTTTAAGACTCAGTTGACAAGGTAAAGTTTGTCTTTTTTGATGTTTATCAACAGCGGCAGATAAAGTACTTTATGTAAAGTATTTTACGTGCTGCTACAAGCGACAAATAAAGTATGCTATGCCGCTAGTGGTGAGTCAGGGCCATGTTGTCTCAAAAACTAGCAAGTCCATGCAAGAAAAGTTGAATAATTTAGTTGAGGAATCAGCAAAGGTGGGATTAAAAATTAATATTAGTAAAACAATGTGTCTAAATGTGAATCGACCAAAGAACATGTTAGTAAACCGTACAAAAATAGAACGAGTAGACGATTGCATTTATTTGGTAAGTGTGGTGTCGCTCGCAGATAGTGCTCAAAAAGATGTGTATAGTCGAATTAATAAAGCAAGAAGTGCTTATATAAAACTGAGTGAAGTGTGGCGTGCAAGTAATCTAAATATCAAAACCAAAGTGCGGATTTTTACTTCTATGGTAAAGCCGGTGCTGTTATACGGATCGGAATCGTGGGTGGTTACTGGTGCAATAAAACAGAAGCTACAAGTGTTTGTAAATCGTTGTTTGCGGGATATATTGAAGGTATGGTGACCAGAAACCATTATCAATGAAGAGTTATGGAGAAGAACAAACCAAGCATATATAAATATTGAGATAAGAAGGAGAAAGTATGGCTGGCTGGGGCACACTCTGCGTAAAAATGGAAGTGGAATTTGTAAGAAGGTACTAAAATGGAATTCTGAAGGAAGCAGAAAAAGGGGGCATCCAACAGGTACCTGGAGAAATACAATAGAAAAGGAAACAAATATGACAATTTCGGAGCTGGCACAAATAGCAGTAGACAAGAAGAGTTGGAAGGACTATATTAAAACCCTATGTCCCTTAAGGAAATAATGGGACGTATTATATTATTATTATTATACATGCCGCTAGTGGTGAGTCAGCGCCGAGTTAAAAAACAAAGAAATTCATTTTGTCAAAATTTTATTTTTCTTCAAACGTCAAAAAACATTACATTTTAAGAAAACTTACATTTTAATTCATTCTTTACGTTTGAAGTTAAAATAACATTTTATGTGGAGAGAAAATGGCTTTTTGTGCTTTGGCTGTCTTTCTTGTCTCACTAACGTTCGTCAGTCAAATTACCAGCCTTAGCACAAAAAGCTTCACTTAAGCTCCTTATAAAATAATATACTATTATGGCGGTTTTGACGTTATAAATATTTAAGATATTGTTTAAAATAGTATTCTATAATATTTTGTTAAGAAAATCGGTAGCCGGTTTCACATAGTTTGTTTAAATTCTCATTAATTTAATTATGATTAAATTTGAAATCTAGAAATATAATTGGATAAAATTCCATGTTTGTAAAATTTCTGAATTTCGAATTTAATGACAATTAAGTTAATCACAATTTACTCAATCTCTCTGAAACCGACCATTAGTGGTTAACGTCACAATGGAAATTTGTTGTGATTGGATTTTATTTTATTTTTTTATTTTTCTAATTTTTTCAAAATTGCAAGAAATTTGGGGGGGATTTTCCCACATTCCTCCCTTTAAATCTGCGCCTGACTAAGGAATCTCATCACCATGCGAATACAAATTTTGAAAATTAGAAACACTAAATATCTCGAGTCGCGGCCCCACGTTGGGCGCCAATTGTGAATAACCTTTTTTTTACTTGCGGTAATGGTCAACCACTGGCATGCAGCAGTTTTTCATCGGAGAGCGGTCTACGTAGGTGTGCTGAGTATGAAGTAAACAAAACGGGCGCCATCTAACTTTTAAAAACACAAAAAACTTGAACAAAATAGGTGAGCGGGAGAACCTACTTCGCTTGGAGGGTATTATTTATATACAGCTGTTACTTAAACAATTTAGCATACATTTTAAAAAGTACATATACTGCGAAATAAAAAAATGAATGTTTATTAAGAGATCGTAGATACGTAAAAAATCGAATTATTCCAATATAGTACTACATATTTCTGTTACATATTGTAATCCTCTGTAAATGACTTTGTAAATCTTATAAAGAATATGCAGAATTTTAATTAAACCTTTCTTTAATTCAAACTGTAGAAACTATTAATAAATCTTGATAATTGATACCGACGATTTATCAAGATTGGCACAAATAAAATGCAATAAAATTTGATGTTATCACTTGGAAGCGATATCAAAAAATTCCATGTATAAAATTAATCTCATTCTATAGAAACGTAAATCTTTATACAAATTACCTATAACTATAAATTAAATAGATGTAAGGCATACGAAATTAATAACTGATTAGATAGATCAATTACGGTTAATTTTAATTAATTATTTAAGAAATACCAAGAAAAGAAAATATCAATTTTCTACCAAATTTCTACGGTGGTTGATAGTTGATACTGACTGCGGACACAGTCTCGACAATATTGGCTACTGGACCGATTCACATACGACAATGTCTCAGAGATGTAGGGGTATTTCAGATCGTGCATCGGGAAGACTAGAGAATCTTTTTTGACAATTCAGCTACACTAAGTGGTGTATAAGGGTAGGCGTAATGTTACGGGGTAGCTTGGATTCCCTAAAATCCTAGTTAAATAATAGAAGAAATTTCAAACAAGATTTGAAAAAAGAGTGAATAGACCGTAGAAAGACGTACCTTCACAAGGGAAATCTTCATTAACGAGACCCCTCAGCTACAATCAAAGGCCAAACTAAATAGCTATGGATACTCTTCACCGATAAATTTATTACCATTTAGATGCTTACAAAAATGAGTTTATAATGAAAAACTCTTGCTCAAAAATGCTACCAAAAACCAGTCTTCCCAAGAGAGGTCTTTCTAGCACGCACAACAGAGAGTAAACCCTTCTCTTAAAAAATCGAACGCGCAAGGCCGCCATTCCCACCAAGGAACGTTTATATAGGTATCCAATTTTTGGATAAATAAATCCACCAAATAATAATGTTCAAAGGGAATTAGTAGTAATTAAAGGTAAACTCAGGGAGTTTACATTTAAATATATGCAACGGAAATTCACTAATATAAAAATTATAAATAGAGAAAATTGTATTTTTAAAAACCCACAAACTCATAAATGTACAAAATAAACAAAAAAGATGTTACACTGTCGTAGATAACAGCTCTCAAAAATTTAAAAGTAGGCTTGTAGGTTTGCTTTATTCAATTTTTTCTCTCCGTTCCATTTATAACAAATGGCTTCAACCAGGTGTCATTATTCTTCTTTTTTTATTATAATTTATGAAATTTATTTTTCTAGTGCCCACCTCTAAGCTACCCAAAACCCGACACCAAAACGTAGGGCCGTGCTTATGTCGAAATTATTCCAGTATCAAAATTTCACCAAATCGGTGAATTTCAAAAGAAATATTTCTACCTTGGCTCATTTTCTACGTCTTTTCATCCTGTTTCATTTGAATGAAGGCTTTTCTTTCTGCCACTTTTTCTTTAAGAAATTATTTGAACCAAATTTGGGGGAAAAGTACTTCTCTATAAGCCCAGTAAGCTTTGAATTTTTAACACGTCAGCTACCAGGTATAAATCTTTACAAATGCCAAAAACCACATATCATTACATATTAATTAACATGGTAATAGTATATTACGTTATAAGTCCGGTAAACCCAAGTTTACAGTAGCGAGTTGAAAACGTTTCGGGACGAGGCGACGAAGGAGCCGAGTCTCGAATGTTGAAACGAGCTACTGTAATGGTTTACCGGAAGTATGACGTAAGGCGTTTTATTTCATACTGCCTCACATTGTTCATTTTTTAAAAAAATGCATTTAAAATTTTCAGTCCGGTAAAAATTTTTACCGGACTCAAATTGGATTTTCAGTCCGGTAAAATTTTTTACCGGCCTTGTAACGTAATAATTCATTTACCGGACTCAAATGAGTCCGGTAAATACCCTTTTACCGGACAGTATGAAATAAAATTTTTTACCGGACTCAAATTAGATTTTCAGTCCGGTAAAATTTTTTACCGGACTCAAATTGGATTTTCAGTCCGGTAAAATTTTTTACCGGCCTTGTAACGTAATAATTCATTTACCGGACTCAAATGAGTCCGGTAAATACCCTTTTACCGGACAGTATGAAATAAAATACTGTACAGTACAATCGTGCGCAGACTTTTGTCGAAAAGTAATGGACTAGTTTAGAAAATATTTTTATTCTTTCCATACGAGAAGTAAAAAAATTGAAAAAGGTGAAAAAGAATTGAGAAAATTGTAGCTAATAATAATAAACAGCAAGTGTTCGGTATCGGAGACTCTACGACCTACATTAAGTAACCGGCCTGATTTGCCAATCGCTTGCATATCAGTATGAAGAGGAAGAGGCAATAATAGGTATAGGTAGTAGTCATTGACAAAAATAGAATAAGGAGTTCGAAAACAATTCGTAAGTATTAACGTAAACATTAACAAATGTGCGAGAATTCTTTATTTTTTTATTTTTGAAGAAATTGGTTATTGACGTGTTAAATAATGTTTACTCTTAGGACAATTCTTTAATTAATAAATTCTTTGTTAATATGTTTGCAGCGGTATATTTAGACAAACGGACTTTAGATAAAATTCTTAAAATATCTAAACAAATATAACATAAACAAAATTCTATAATTTTCAAAATTAATCCTTTGCACAGTTTGATAATATGTTATATTAAAATTATTTCATTTAAAATATTTATTTGTATTAATTTAGATGAAAAACTCTTTTAATTATTGCACTAAAAAACGAATTTTCATTATATATTATTTTCAATTTAAATTACTACTCGATAATACTCGAAAAAACACTAATTTGTCTAAGTTGTAATCTAGTAAATGATGTAACTACCGAAAAAGAATTTAAATATTTCGTAGTATAGGTTAAAAAATAAATAATTATAGTTATTGACTACCACACTCAATTAAATGCAAAATAATTAATTATGAATAGTCAGTAAATAAAAAGACATAGCACTAAATCTTTATTGATGTTTGAAAAACTAGTCTAGTAAAAACACAACACATAAGAAACGTACAATATAATTGTACACAAAATTTCTACTTATTAGACTATTGTCTATTGAATATTTTCGCATTCTGACCCTTACCTCAGCTCTTGTATATGTCGCAGGCAGATAGTCAAATCCGGCAAATAACTATCTGCCTAGTCATTTACCTAGTAACGGGGCAGATAGTAAAACGAAAATAAATATCCACGATTTTGCTATATGCCTAGGCATTTACTAAATGCCGTTGTTTAGAAGGATTTACATTATAATCTAACAAACTATATTTTAAATATGATTAGACATAATTAAATGATTAGAAGTTAGGGGTAGATAAAAAGAAAAAAACAATAAAAAATAACCGATAATTCAGGGTACCTTTAATGAATGAACAGATTGAGCTCAGTAATTCTCCGTTCCTAAGTTAAATATTTAATTTTTATTATTTTTATCTTTTTATCTAGTTATCTACTTTTTTGTATTTACCTTGGCGACGTGTTTATTTATATTTATATTATCTTTGATAATGACAGCTTAACTGTTGAAACAATTGACAACTAGATTATATACTTGTAAAACTTTTACTAAACAGTTTTATTTCTTTCATTTTTAAATTTTAGCTTAAGTTTATCTGTGACTTATATATGTCGCAGGCAGATAGTCAAATCGGCAAATTACTATCTGCTTAGTCATTTACTAAGTGACGGGGCAGATAGTAAAACGAAAATAAATCTCCACGATTTTGCTATATGCCTCGGCATTTACTAAATGCCGTTGTTTACAGCAGGCAGTTAGTAAATGACTTGATGTACTGTCGCAAATAAGGTAATAACATGCACATTTCTTTGTAGAACATTTTTTTACACGAGCGCTTGTAGAAGCTTTGCCTATTGTAAAGAAAGTACTTAGAAGTTGATGCTCCTCGCAAAGAAACCTGCTTATTTGTAGGAACATCTTGAATACTTATTTATTAACTGCGTGTTCGAAATAACGTCATTTAGGTAAGGGCAAAGATTTTCCTAAACTGCTCATGTAAAAAAGAATGTTCTACAAAGAAATGTGCATGTTATTACCTTATTTGCCGACAGCACATTAAGCCATTTACTAAGTGCCTGTTCAATAGCTCCGAGCATTTATAGAGAGTTAAAAATATGGAATGTAATTAATATATGTAGGTACATTTATAATAAATGTAAATAATGTAGATTGTGAAAGTATAGAAAATCAATAATAGAAAAGTAAAAATGTAAAATAATAATTTTATAAAATGACAAGAATATAATAACATAATATATACTATTTAATTTCAATATACATATTTAGCTTTACCAATTCTTTATAAGATATGGTTATACAGGGTGTATTTTAATTGAAGGTTTTTGGCTGAATGGTAGATAGGTGGAATATAGTAGAGCAAATTTTCCTTATAAAGTTTGTTCTTCAAACGAATAGTTTTCGAGAAAATTAATTTTAAAGTTTTATTAAATTTCGAGTCCGGGCCTGTAACACAAACCTGCCTTAAATTGTACAAATTTAATTTAAAAGTGTGATACTCTTTTAGATGTACCTGCCTTTTAAAAGTTGTTGTTGTATATCACATAAAAAGCTAATTTATGGCTGTCTGCATGGTTTAACGTAAATAATATGGTCGGAAGTTTAGAAATATGACCCGATCTAAAAACCTTAACTATGCATTTGTGTTTATATTAAACCAAATGTTGGAAAGAAACATGGCATTGATTTTTTACACCTAACAGTAATTAGCAATTGCATATTGTTATGTTGGTTTTCCAATTCGTCTTTTACCGCAATTGGGTGTAATTAATTCTTACACGAGTGTTGTCGTATTTCCAACGATTTGAAGGTAGATTAGAAATGCAAGAACCCATTTAAGGAACTTTTATACAAATCCAGATAACAATAATTTCTGAAAACTGGTAATTCGATAAACAGATCACGGTACATTTGAAAGGGATGCGGTACTATCTCTTCTGCTAATTCTTAATACGTATTTTGTTTAATATTTAAAATATAACTAAAGTTCTCTTCAATGTGGTAGACGGTAGATTTATGTATTTAGTGATACCTGGAGTGTTTTTCTATATCTAACTAAGTATCTTCTGAATGAATTAATTATTACGTCCCGTCATTAATTACTACGCTGTTTTAATCGATAGAAATGATCGTATTATACCATTAACATACCATTGTTATTTTTAAAATGAACGATCTTGTACGTTTTTAGTAGTTTAATTGCAGCGATGCAAATGATGATTTCGAGACAAGGACATATCATGTTTTTAATATTTCGTTTTACAGCAATTTTAACTGTTAATTGATTTAAATAATAAAATAATAAACCTTGTCAGTGTACTGTCTAGCTTGCTGGACTTTGACCCTAGCGGCCCGAGATCAACTCCCGGTGCCGGCAGATCTGGTTAAAGTTTTCTGTAGTTTTCCTTAGCTGTGACACAAATGTGGGATTTGCTCTGTTTTATCTGCAAGTCCGCTGCAGCCGCACGTAGGGCCTACGTAATAATAATAATCGCCCCCCTCCCTCCCGCACAACCGTATAGCTTCTGGGTCCTGGTTTCCAGGTTATGGTTGTAGCAATTATTATAATTATTTATAGTTTATCAAGCGGCTGATTTACTTATTATTTCTAACAATGTCCGAGATTCAATACAATTCAAATTCCTTATCATTAGAGTCCCTAAATGAAAGCTTTAACTGTGTTATATTAGAGTTAGAACACGGATGTCAAAATCTATCTCTTTCCAGGCCAAAACTAAGCTATCTGAAACAGAGAAACTTTTTTCTCTCTTTTTATTTTAGTGGCAGCATTCAACAGCTGTCAGTTATAAATTATAAGTTACGCTGTCATGTTTATTGTTATGCATGTACAAATCTTTAATGTGCACATTATCATTTATTTACTGTTTCTAAAGAATTTTTAAAACTACTATATTATCTAATTATATCATTTTTACGACAGCTTTTAATAAAGTATTAATTTACCGAATTTCAGATCTATATCATTGTCATACTGACAGTTTAATTTATTAAACCAATTTTCATGAGTACCAACTTTCTAATAAATAGTTTCAAAATATGGAATGTCACTAGGAAAATTGACATGCGTGACTTCACTCTAAATAACACAATGCTCAGTTCATATTTAGGAACTCTACTTATCATTAATAAGAATAACGATTTGCAACCTAATACGGAAATGCAGTAGTTGTAATAATATCAAAAAAACACCTATTTATTTAGGTGCTGCCATTGTATAGTCTACTTGCTGACATATTTATGTATGTATTACTACCTATAAACCGTTTAAATAGTAAACATATTTTTATGAAATAAATAAAGATTATTAAAAGTTTGACAGTTTTATTAAAATACAACCTGACAATATTGTTTCGACAGCTATTATCAAAGGTAATATAATTATAAACAAACACGTCGCTAAGGTAGATACAAAAATAGGTGACTAGATAAAATAATAATAATAATCAGAATTAAATATCTAATGCTTCCAGTAACGGAGAATTACTGAGCTCAAGTTGTTCATTCATTAAAGGTACCCTGAGTTTGTGTTTGTATATCTCAAAGGCTTCTAAAATGTCTAATTTGCGTTTGTTATTACAAAAATGTAGGAATTTAATATTATTGTGAGGAGTCATTGTGTGATTTTGTTCTAGAAGGTGTTTGGCGTAATTCGATTTTTCAGGATGTTTATTTTTGTAATGACGTACGTGTTCTTTATATCTTATGTCAAAATTTCGAAGTTTTTGTCCAATATATACCGAACTACAAAAAGAACAATTTAAACGGTAAATGCCCGATTTCTCTATTAGCTAACATATTTATGGACAAGTTTGAAGATCGAATATTTGAATTAAACCTCTCTAAACACATTATCTTCTGGTTTCGTTATGTTGGTGACATTTTAGCTTGTTTTGACAGTTCTTTTGAGGTTATCAATGAATTTTTAATGTTATTAACAGTATCCACCCTAATATAAAATTTACACTAGAAACAGAACAAAACAGGGCTATAAACTTTCTAGACTTAAATATCAAGATTAACGCAGACAATCTATTTGAATTTTCCATATACAGAAAACCAACACAAACAGACATAACAATACCAAATGAATCTTTTCACCATAATACACATAAAATAGCAGCCTACAGATCATTAGTACACAGAGCTTTAACTATTCCACTATCAAAATCAGATTTTAGCAAAGAGATATCAACCATTAAACAACTAGCACATGCAAATCATTACAATCCGAACATGATTGACACTTTAATTAAACAAAAAGATTATAGGTTAGCTATCAAAAGAATATATCCCATTGACAATCAAACAGAAGACACAAATTACATATCTATACCATATTTTGGCAAAATATCAGAAAAAAATTGCACATATACTAAGAAAAACCAACAATTATAAAATAACATTTAAAACCAACACTAACACTTTTTCATTTTTATTTAATGCTAAAGACAGAACACATGATATCATGAAATCGGGCATTTACCGTTTAAATTGTTCTTTTTGTAGTTCGGTATATATTGGGCAAACACTTCGAAATTTTGACATACGATATAAAGAACACGTACGTCATTACAAAAATAAACATCCTGAAAAATCGAATTACGCCAAACACCTTTTAGAACAAAATCACACAATGACTCCTCAAAATAATATTAAATTCCTACATTTTTGTAATAACAAACTCAAATTAGACATTTTAGAAGCCTTTGAGATATACAAACACAAACTCAGGGTACCTTTAATGAATGAACAACTTGAGCTCAGTAATTCTCCGTTACTGGAAGTATTAGATATTTAATTCTGATTATTATTATTATTTTATCTACGTAGTTACCTATTTTTGTATCTACCTTAGCGACGTGTTTGTTTATAATTATATTACATTTGATAATGACAGCATAGCTGTCGAAACAATATTGTCAGGTTGTATTTTAATAATACTGTGAAACTTTTAATAATCTTTATTTATTTCATGATTATGGAGTTCCACAAAGTAAGGCTGGAAACAATAAACAAAAAAAAACATATTTTTGTTTGAAATAAATTAGATGAATTATTAGCATGGAAATACAGTACCTCCTCCAGACACCAGGGCCGTCTTCAGTTTGCTTAATTTTCCGGGTGACCGACAATTTTTAGTGAATATTTATTTTTGAGAAACTTTTGCGGAATTTTATGCATTTTTGTCGTCTTTCTTTTTTCATATGTTACCCATTAAGCCAAAAACAACATATTAAAACAGAAATATTAGCAACACAAAATGTTTCCGTTTAAATAAGAAATATTGAAATGTTAAAATAATAATACCTAATTATAATTTAATTATTTTTATGTTTAAAATTATATTTCATGAAAATTCAATACTTGCACAATACATTTTAAATTTTATGGGCAACCATCTTCTACCTTACTGTCTTATGGAGATCAAAAAAAATTAAACGTTGGCAATAATAAATAAATAATGGACATAATTATAAACTGAAATTTAACGCAGCAAAATGCATACATATTTATTAAATTAATTTCATTTAATTAAAAAAAACTGCTTAAATCAATATCATTATTAGAAATAAAAATGCTAATTTCTAATTTCTCTCTATACAGTTGTTGCAGGGTTGTTTTATTTAAATAATTTTCTATTTAAATAATGTGAAAGTAATATTTGATAATTTATTAGTTAAATAATTGAATGTGTACCTCTACTTGGTGTTAGTATTACTATAATTTAAATAACAACGAGCTAACCGGTCCCTACACAAAAAAATATATTTAAATTCAGTTGTTGAACTGTTGTTATTTATTATCTAATAAAATTAAAAATAACAATAACAATTAAAAAATTAACTGATTACATAATGATAGTTTATTGTTAGACTTATTTTTTTCGTTATTTAAAAATATTTTAATAAGTATATTGGAGTGTTATTTAATAAAAATTGAATTTTGCCTCACGTTGACAGCGGCATTAAAATATTGGAGTGATTTTTAATATGCCCCAAATTCTGGGCAAACCATTAAAATATGAGGTGAAGTTTAATAAAATAAAATAATATAACCCCAATATTTTGTCTTTTTCCAATGGACTGACTCAGGTTTAATTTAATAGAGCATGAGATAAATGAAATAATAAAATCTTATTGATTCTTATACCCGGAAGAAAAGAACTTACTACCAAGACACTTTGACTTCCGCAACTGGACAACAGCAAGCTAAACTCTATATGTGAAAAGAAAAAGAAATGGATGCTTGCATACACATCAAATAAACACATAGATACATTGAAAACACAGTCTTTATTTTTATTAATGAAAATAAAAAATAATCTAATTCAAAAAGGAAAGTAAGAGAAAAATTATTTATACAAAACAGTAAAAAGTATAGGAAAAACTTCCTTGAGCTTGCTCAAATGTGTAAATTAGTCGTTATAACCTGACATAGGGCTATAAATGTTCTCTATTTGAGCAAACTGACATCAATCAATGTTATCGATTAGAAATATTTACAAATGTTAAAATAAATTTAACTTATGACAATTAAATTTTAATAAACAAATTTAAATTTTTTTATTTGGTAGAATTTTATTATTGAAAAACTTTTAGAATGAGAAAAATGAATTCTGAATTCATTCAGATAGTCTTTATAATTTTGTTAATTGAAGAATTTAATCAAAACCTTTTATTTTGAACAACGATGTATATAAAGTACGTCGAGATCCACTTCAATCTTATTTAAATTAGTAGTACTGCATTAAATTCTGCCAGATGATTTTGATGACAAGTCAAATATCCAAATCAATAATGGAAATAAAATTCTTCTTGAATTTATTTTAATACATAACTCGTTCACAATTCCATAGAATTGTTGAATAACGAATACAAATCTTCTTTAATTTAAAATATCCAGGTAAATATTCCATAAACAGTTTATTCACATTTGACGTGTGTTTATGAAACCATATGATTATGACTTAACCTCACTTATTTTTCAGATTTTTGATCTGGAGTCGAGCGTGAGTTCACCCAAAGCGTTTTATCGACTGAATTTGTTAATTTTTCCTGGCCTTTATATATGATTTAGCAAAACAATTGCCGGCTACGTCAAATTTCCGAAAAACAATATCAACACGTGTTACGTGCTAATTTCGTAGCACCCTGTATAGCTATGATTTTGCGTTAGTTTGTATAGCGTTTAGGGATTTTCTCATTTTCTCTCCCTGTAGTTGCCATTTTGTTGTGGAACTCAATTTCCTCTTGATAAGAGATTGTCACTTGGTTTTGATTGCTCATGTGAAGAACTTCTGTTTATTGAATTTGATGGACATCGCCGTCTAATTAATCCGTTTCCTTTCTGTTGTGTCTTGGGAAATGCCTTAGTGCAGTTTTGGGGTTAGTTTTGGCATTGATTTTTCAGTTTACTGTAACCTTTATGGGATATTTTCCGTCTGTTCTTTTGAGGTTATACAAGCACACCTTTTCGTAAGTTTATCGGTTAACTTTTCTATCATTCAGTCTCTTATACTTGATTCTTTCGATAGGTTTTTATGTATAATCGTCGTTATATGGAGGCGATATAAATCTCTCTTAAGGTCAAATTCCATCGAAGGTATTTATAAAGTGTTTGTGATGTTCATTCTGCTAATGTAATTCATTTGTTACAGACCTTTTTTATCTTGGGTTTGTCCTTTACTCATTTTATAACTTGCTCTATAACAAGTATACTTTGTATATCTGGGTTGTTAAGACCACTACGCTGACTTGGTTCTTGTTATTTGGGATCACGTTACGTTCGAGCTTTGGTGCGTTCCTCTTCAGCTCTAAGAACAGACACCGTATCGTGAGTTAGTTATACTGTAGCAACTATTTACAACATCTATAATGTTCGACAATCCTTTTGGTATATAAAACATATCTGTACATTTGTATATTATAAATTTATGTGTTAAATGGTTTTTCACCAGTGTGCACTTATATCTAGTATTTGTTTCATATATATTATTTTATCACGTATTAGTTACTGTATTATATTGTTAAGAATATTTGCGAGTGAATACGTATATTTTGCTCCGTAATGAATTGGTTAAAGAATTAAATACTGAGGTTACGATTGCGCAATCCACATCACAGGTATTCGCGTTAATTTACCGTGTTTGTTACAATCTTGAGACTTTAAGACAAGTCAGTTTTTAGAGTAAGAAATAACGCTCGCATTAATCCTTTTGCCTTTCAATTTGTGTATAGAATTCAATAACCTACTATTTTTGTTCTATATTATTTGATTCTATATAAATACTCTTTTAATTAGTAGCCTTATCATTTGCCTAACAAAGTTCTATTACAGGTAGTGGCGCAGCTGGTGCTAGGATATAAATATGAAAATAACAGAAGATACGCCGTGGATCTATTATTGATATTCTTTTAAATAATAAATATTCTGAAGATAAAAAACACTCTGATACAAACTATGATTGAGTACACACAATAATCATATATGTAAAACAGTTTTTATCTTAAATTAAAAAGTTAATAAAGTAGTAAAATATGACAGTACAACACGCCATCCGCCGGGTTTCTTCTTCATTTTCATTATTCTACTTTTAATTATTCTTTTAATTCATTATAAAAAAACGAAAGTTTAAAATCCTCTGATAAAATCCAACCGGAACTGACCATAGATTCATTTATACCCTTTCGGTTTCCATTTTAATTTGGGCCATATTTATTGTGGTCGGATATACTATAATAACACAAAAGGGAAATAAAAATGGCGCTTATGCAATTTATTAAACCAACTCACACACACATACGTGCACTTTTTACAAAACACTTTTTGCTCAGGTAATTTCATGAGAGCGGCCATGTGCGCGGAACCAACCTATAATTTAGGTATCCACTTAGTTATTGAAAGTCAAACGAGTCCATATTTATAACATTTGACAAGCGTGTATAAAGTCAAATATGAATGTATAACATGCATGCATGTGTAGGTGACAAAATAATGATAAGTTACTATATTATTGCGGATAATAATAAAAGGGTTTGTGACTACTGAAATAGAGAAATTGATGTTTTTAATAAAACGGTATTTTATTTTTAACGTGTATCTATGTTTATATATATCTACATATGTATGTGTGAGAGCGCGGGTGCTTCCTATTAATTATATTTCCATTTTCAATTGTTTTTTTTTCGGATTACTTATGTTAGGCACTTATAAAGTAATTAGATGAAACCAATGACCTTCAGAATTGTTATTATGGAGTCAACAACTCACCGACAGCAAAGCAAGCCATAATTGGAATTTCAAGCGATGAAACAAGAAGTGAATATGCAAATTTTCTTCGTTTAAAATGGTTGTAATAATAGCCGATAATAATAATAATTATTAGACTGTTGCAGAAAACGTTTAAATACTCTTTTGTAAATAATGAAAACTCACAGACATCCGTTTTGATTTATTAAACATACTTCCATCCTTTCCAGTTTTGATTTTTCCTGAAATTAGCTTCGTTCAGTAATTACCATGCATGGTTTGAAAATATGCTATTATAAGGTAATTTTTAGATGAAACCCTAAACCCTCTAAGAACTTAATTTACATTTAAATAATAAATCCATCAAGCAAACCTTGAGTCCAAAAAACTGAAAAACGTCCTAGTCATGGCGTGAGGGCTGCAACCTAACTTCGATCTCATTTACTGAACAAAGCCATCTAAAGATAATCATAGTTGTTGGAGGCATCACGTCGTGTTGGTGTGTTGGGAACACACCAATCAAATTCCTTTAAGTATCTCTATATACCTGATCCGGTACCTAATTTTGTACCTCACCAACAAAGATCCCTATAATTATTTATAGGAAACCGAAGAGTGTAAGTTTTTTTTATGTAACTATGTTGCCCGAGTAAAAAATATTTCGAAATGTGTGTGTTGCTACAATCTAGTCGAGTTTGAATGGTTATTATTAACAAAGCTAAATTGGAATAACAATCTGATAGGATTCTTCCTGGAGCAAATTCGAGGTTAAATAAATTAAGACATATTTCTTTTCAACTTACGAATTTAATGAGTTTTTAATTCAAAAGTAAAACTTATACCATTACCATTCATTTTACCAACCAGTCACTTTTAAATAAATGAAAATTCTATATTTTCAGCACGAACATAAACAACAGAATTCCAAGCGTCCGTCAAAAGCAACGTTAAAATTAAGTACTCAGCAAAATTATATAAATTATTCATCATTTTGAGATGTAAATCTTTCAAGCTGATCTCCAATTTACATGTAAATCCAGACTGCTGTATATTATAACCATATCTTTCTCTATCTAAGGGTGTCAAAAATATAAGCACGAGTTATCAAGCAGTTTCATAATTATAGCCTAGCCAGATCGACGTTGTAGATCAGCTTAAACATATTTATAACTCTAGTACTTCAGCTTGAATATGAAGTCAAAACATAATAGGGCCCTATAAAAGCCTTATAAAGTAACGTAGCATGCTAAACAACCAGTCTTTCAAACAAAAGAACTCCAAAAAGGTCACACGAAAGGTCATGACAGTCATCACAATACCATCATTCAAACTTAACTTACCTATATGAATACATCGGAATGAGTACACAAACACACGTCAATAGCTCAATAAACTGAAATATTATTGTGTTTCGTGTCAGCGTAAATTAAAATACAATTGAGAAGAAAAGGCAATGTTCCACCCAATATCGAATTAAGAAAATGACAGTCATACTAAGAAAACTAAATTGAAACGACACTGAATTTAATATTTTTATAGATTAATTTAGTCTTTTTTTCAAAGTTTATTCGATTTTTAAACTGCAGTGGGTTACTGATTTTGTTTACTTAGTATTCAATTCTATTTTTATTTTAGAACAAATTAATCGCTTTTTGCTGAAAGATCTTAAGTTAATAATTATATTTGACAACGCATCTTTAAAAATGTAGATGTAGAATAAAATCTGGAATTCGGATAAAGATTCAGATGTCGGATAGAAATAAAAGTCAGATATGGATAATCCGATTGGATTTTGGATACAGATTCGAATCGGATACTGCTTCGTCGGATGTCGGATCGGATTCGGATAAAATTTCTTCTTCAAGTCTCTAAACCGCTAACCACCTTTAAAAGGCACCAATTCTTTTTCCCGATAAGAAACTTTTAACAAAAATAAAAATTTAATTTTAATAAAAATAAAAATAACTTTATAGAACAAATGAACAATTAACCCTAGTTGAGTTATGTTCTTGCTTCTACAAGTGTTACGTCTAAATTATTTCGACATATTTAGCTACAAAATTCTCATTTTTATATAACAATAAGAATTATATATTTATCAATTTAAATTAATTCCTCTTTGTCGTGTTTAGTTGACCAAATTAGTTTTCTTTCTTCTCGGTCTCTTGTTAAATAATTACCCATGAATTTTGTCCAAAAATATTTTTAGTTTTTAATTTTAGGAATCTATAGAGATTTTGGAATAATCTAGAGAATATGTGGAGATTTTGGAAATAATTTTAGAAATCAACAAGTTGGAACTTAAAATGAAGTACAGTGGAACCTCTATTTAGCGAAATCGCTAAATCCAAGAAAAAAATTCGTTAAAAGAAAATTTCATAAAGAGGAAAACCTTTAATAGTTATTTACGTGCCAAGCTTTGTAAATTAATCTTTACGGGCGAGCTGGAAAGTTTGTGAGGTGAGCGACGAAGGAGCGAGCTTCCATAATCCAGCGAGCCCAGTAACGATTAATTGCAGTGTGTCGCGTACAAACTTTTATTTCCACCTTCACCAGCATTTTTTTATGAATTGCATATTTTTTATAATAAAGACATTTTGGAATCAAAGGCGGTAGCACAATTTATAGCTAGGTGTTGCCATGGTGTTGTGGTTAAGCAACACGTTAGTTGTTATAGCATTTTGTTGATGAGCATTGTAAAATTTTACAGGTCTCTTTTAGGAGCCCGTAAAGTTTTACAGGGCTGTGGCTGTAATTACTCATTTACTTAGTTACATAAAGGCCTGTAAAGTGTCATTTACATAGAAGGGGGAAATAAAATTATAAAATGTCTTTAAAATAAAAACAAATTAAAACAAAATTTTATCTACATCAGCAATTTATTGCCATCTATAATTTACGTAACTAATAATACTTGTATAAAATATATGTATTTTGTATTTTAACGCTACTGTTTTTGCATCCACTATCAATTTTATTTAAAGTTTGCATTTATTTTCTGAAACGCTTTTCGCTTTTACTCATATTTTTGTAAAAATAACTACACAGAATGATATCACATGTAAGACTGGAGGTTTTTTATGTTTGAGTTTTACGTGTAACTAAGTCCAATATTGGAATCTAATAACAAAAACTATTACACCCTCTTGAATTCTGAGAACTAGACAGACAATGATAAGAACGATATTTATATTTATAAAACTAGGAATTTTTATGTTTGGATGGTAACAACTTTTACTAAATTTTACTTAAATTTTACGAAATTTTATTTAAATTCAAATCTTTTTATTGTTGGTTGTTACCAACATGGAAACAAAAACAGTCCGAATAGCACATGTCATCTAAAGAATAAATTACTAATTTTATCTAAAATTTTCTGCAGAAGTCGGCACAAAAGATTTCGTGGATCACGCGCCTAGAAACTACGTTGCAAACACTCGTTAATTGTTGTTTTCCAACATACCCTTACGCAAAACATATAGTTTCTGGCCTAATCATGATCTAAATTACTATTGAAAATAACGTCGTCTCTAATTGCAAAGTAAACTATGAGCGAGCGTTATAAACTATAACGCCCGCTTATCACAGGTATAAACAACAAATAATGTGCAAGTGAAACATAATTTTAACGTTTAATTTTGGTTCCACAGTCGTCAGTGCTTAAGGCCTCTAAAGATGTCACTACGGTCCTTGCGACTTGCAAAGTGTACAATGTTTCCCTCCGTTTTACAGTATATACGAGGGTGGTCTGAAAAGTTTCCGACCTAACAAAGATACAAGACATTTTTTCTTTAAATTTATTTTTATTTTTCTACATAGTCTCCTTGTAAGTCTACACACTTCTCCCAGCGATGCTCCCATCTCTTTAACCCGTCCAAATAGTACTCGGCGTTTTCCGCTGCAAAATAATTGTTCACGAAGTTGATTGTCTCCTCATTTGACGAAACTCTCTGTCCTCCGAGCGCAATGTTTAGATGAGGGAACAAAGAGAAGTCGCTTGGGGCTAGATCTGGTGAGTAAGGAGGATGGTCAAGCAGTTCAACCCGTAATTCGTGGATTTTTGCCATGACAACCGCCGAGGTGTGAGACGGCGCATTGTCTTGGTGAAACAGGATTTTCTTTTTCTGCAAATGTGGCCGTTTTTCCGCAATTTCTGCCTTCAGCTTGTCAAGTAATGATGCATAGTATGCTCCTGTAATGGTTTTTCCTGTTTAAAGATAATCGATTAAGATAACTCCATGACTATCCCAAAAAACAGTCGCCATCACTTTCCCAGCCGACATAACAGTTTTTGCTTTTTTTGGAGCCGATTCCCCCTTCGCAGTCCACTGTTTAGACTGTATTTTTGTTTCGGGCGTATAATGGTGTATCCAAGTTTCATCTACAGTAATTAATCGGCGCCAAAACTCTGATTTATTGCGCCTAAATTGCGCCAACAGAGCGTTGGAAATGTTCATTCGAACACGTTTTTGGTCTAACGTGAGCAAACGCGGCACCCAACGCGCGGACAGCTTTCTCATGCCTAAATATTGATTCAATATGTGACAAACACGTTCTTTGGACATATTCATAGCCTCTACTATCTCTCTCATTAAGTCATTAAGTCTTTAATTCGACGGTCGTTTAGCACCATTTGGTGAACTTTAGAGATGTTATCGTCAGTGGTTGCAGTTTTTGGACGTCCCGAACGTTCATCGTCTCCCAAGCTGGTACGGCCACGTTTAAATTCAGTTGCCCAAAATTTCACTGTGGTAAATGATGGCGCAGAGTCCCCATACACAGAGTCCAACTCATCTTTGATTTGCGTAGGCGTATTGCCTTTCAAAAGCAAATATTTAATGACAGCTCGATACTCGATTTTTTCCATTTTCACAAAAACACTCACATCGACTCACTCAAACGATTGTCAAATAACAACTGCGCGTTCAAAATGGCTGAAATTTTGGTGAGTAGGTACTCACATAAAAGCTAGGGAATGCAGTTGTGCATCTTTTGACAGGTGTCAAAAGATGCACAACTGCATTCCCTAGCTTTTATCACGGCCTACTAGATTTATATAAGCTTCGCTTATATACGGCCGTCTCATTTAAAGTTTTTTCATTGTTGAAAATTATTACAGATTGGTACGTTAAATGGCGCCCACCGGTGGTAATCTTACAACAAAGATATTTAAAGTCAGAGCTCAGTCGTTAATTTTTAGGTTACACTTTATGCCAATTATGTCAAACTGCCTCCGATTGAAGAGATCACACTTAAAGGAAGTACTTCACTTTCAGAATACATGTATTTACTTAGACATTAACAGTAGGTAATAGCAAGAAATTTCTTAACAACGATCAGATGTTGTTAAATTATGCATTAAGAACAACACTTATGGCAACATTAAAACTAAAAAACATAGGTACTTCAACAACCACTTCACAGGTACACGTATTTTTTATACTATTGACTTGATTTTACAACGATTGTCATGTTATTATTATCAATAGGTAGTTAGTTCAGAAAAGTTCCCGACTCCATCTTCTTTCTGGAACACTTTCTCAGCTTTACTACAAAACCTGTTAAGACATGATAACAAAATCGTTTTTTATTTATCGTTACCTATCCTATATTCCTACTTACTACCTACCCTTCAAAATTTTAAAATTCTTTCTCGGTCATCGCTTTTGGTTTATGATATGCGATATCAAAAATTCTATATAAAGCTAATGTCTTAGGAGACAAATCTTGTCAGTCTCTTTTAACTGAAACGAGTGGCGTTAGATTCAAGTAGATTTCATCAGCTCTTATGTCTAAAAATATTTATTTTCAGTAATGTCTTTCACCGTGAGATTTCTTTATTCCATGGTTATACTTCTAGTCGTAGCTTCAGTTCATAGGTCGTGCATTAACATTAGGTGTCTACATCATCTGCTGTGGTAATTCAAGTGCTACAAATCCCAAAAGAGTATTCGTAATTTGTGAAATATTACACTGTACTTATATTATGGCTATTATGTAGTTATTAAGGTGTTTCTAGTCTAAAAAAATCAGTCAATTAGTAATGTTATATAAAATCTAGTAAAACTTACTAAAAAAAGTAAAATTTTCTTATATGTATGATATTTTGCTTTCCAAATTCCTACTGCAACATATTTCTGTCTTATTTATGTACATTATATTTAAATAGTATGTACAAATGTCAATAAATTAATATTGCACAATAGCAAATGACAATTATTGGTATGAACTATAACCTTAAAATTAACGACTGCAGTCTGAATACAAACCAACTTCGTTGAAAAATTATCGGCAATAATCACTTAACATACCGATCTGTAATTTTTGGATTCTAATTGCAACAATGAAAAAACTGGAAATGAGGCGGCCGTATATAAGCGAAGCTTATATGAATCTAGTAGGCCGTGGCTTTTATTAACGAGTGCTGCCATCTTCACGTTAAGGTCGGAAACTTTTCAGACCATCCTCGTATGTCAAGTGGTCAAACTTAAGATAAATATAGGTGCTATTAGAATTAAATTTTATGTCAGTAAGTGTAAAATTGTGTTAAGCCATCCTTGAAATCTTGCGGTTTTGATAGCTTTCTTTTTTATAGCGAAATATATTACTTTGATTTATTTAAGTAAGAACAGTTAACAAAGCTGTGATAATATCCACACCTTTATTTTTCTGAATTTATGGCACACTTATTATTTCGTTTAGAAGATTAACTGTAATCAGATATTTTTTAATAGAGCTTCTTGCTATTCTTTACTAAAAAGAATATTATTGTCTATTATTTCATACGATATCCTTTATTGGTCGAACATAGCAAAAAGTTAGGAAAGTAAATATACATTTAATTTACTGTCTCCAATACCACTAGTTACAAAATAACCTATAAAACTAACACCAACACCTTTTCATTTTTATTCAATGCTAAAGACAAAATACAAGATATCATGAAATCCGGCATTTACCGTTTGAATTGTTCTTTTTGTAACTCGGTTTATATTGGCCAAACACTTAGAAATTTCGACGTAAGATACAAAGAACACGTACGCTCTTATAGACTTAAACATCCAGAAAAATCGAATTATGCGAAACACATTTTGGAACAGAACCACCCAATGACACCTCAAAACAACAATAAATTCTTACATTTTTGCAACAACAAACACAAATTAGACATTTTAGAAGCTTTTGAAATATACAGACATAAACGCACAGTACCTTTAATGAATGAACAAACTGAGCTTAGTAATTCTCCTTTATTAGAGTGTTAGATATTTAGTTTTTGTTATGTATTGTATCTAGTTACCTATTTTCTGTATGTATTTATCCTTAGCAACGTGTTTGTTTATCAATCTTATCTACCTTTGATAATGACACAAAGTGTCGAAACAATATTGTTAGGTTAAGATATTAATAAAACTTGTGAAACTTTAACTAATCTTTGTATTTATATTATATTTCATACATTTAATTAGTTGAATGTATGTTCACCAAGGATTTTTAAAAGATAATAAAATGTTATTTACAATAGAAACGAAAATTTTCAATTTGCAAGACATAAACGTCTTCCGTGATCCTTAAGTAAATATTTTATCGTATTTGCTGTAAATTGCGTTCATGCAAAAACAAGCAAGCAAATAGCGCTACTTCAATTCAATTTAATAATATTTCCTCCCAGAGAATACGCTACTGCACGCCAAGTAACAATCATTTCCCTGTTATTACGTGCATCGTTGAAAACAACACGAAGAATGGCCACTTATCAATATGGATTTCTCTTTTATAATAAATGACTTTATTTATTCCTCATTTCCGAGGTGACTTAAGAGATCCTTCAACATGAAACGTAATGGACATGTGAAATATTCGAAGTTAATAGTGAACACACCTTGTATATTATCCCGACGATGTTGTCTTTGTAATACACCAGCAATAATTTATGTTAATACAACTCCACACAAAGGCCAAGCATCGTCGGAAAGATATCAAGCTGCTTGGTAGACAGCTTTGGTAGGCTCGTAAAGATATGAGGCAAAAATAAAAAGGAATGTTTCTGAAATAGTTGGTTAGTTAAGCAGCCGCCGTTGGATGTTATACAGAACTGTTTTCGGTCAAAAAAAGAGCCGAGAATAGTGTGTGGATGGTGTGCTATAGTATAAAAATGTATAGGTTAGTCTTTGTATGTAAATTAAGACAATTATTGTATAAATAGCTCTATTGTCGTGCTATTTTGTAGCATTTCGTTTAGTTTCGCTTCGGCACACATATCAACTTTTGATTTCTGCTAAATTTCAGATTGTAATCTTTCTGCACGTACTTTACGCATAGATGAATTAAATTTACAAAGGATTAGATTTAATTTCTTGGTCAATGTTCTTTTTCGAAACATGTTGGAAAACACCGAGCCATCAAAGAAGATTGTTGTTTTTAATTGCTTTGGTACGCCTGGCCAATTAGCAACAGTAGATTATATATTCGTCAGATCAGAGTAGTTACAACCAAATATAAAATAAAGTAGTTCGAATGTGTCATGTGAATTGATGTGAGGATTAACCTTCCTTTTTGTAGGTTATAATAGTTTTGCGTTCTTTATAACAAATACTTAAAATGGGATTCATTTTGTTCTAAATATAGGTTAACTCTTCTTTTTAGTATGGTACTTTTCCAAGTATATTTTTTTACAAAATCGTTCTACATAAACTTACTAATTTGACATTTATGTCTTTTTCTTCAAAAATTTTGTTTTATTATAGTTCAAATGGCTCCAGATTGTGCCAACATAATCAAAGTGTTTTATTGCTAACAGAGTAAAAAAGTCACAACCTTATTTGATAACCATGTATATGGTATTAAGTACTTTCGTACGGAAATTAAACTTAATTAGACAATCATGAAATAAATAAAGATTATTAAAAGTTTCACAGTTTTATTAAAATATACCTGACAATATTGTTTCGACAGCTATGCTGTCATTATCAAAGGTAATATAATTATAAACAAACACGTCGCTAAGGTAGATACAAAATAGGTAACTAGATAAAATAATAATAATAATAATAAAAATTACTAATAAAAATCATAATTAAACATCTAATACTTCCAGTAACGGAGAATTACTGAGCTCAAGTTGTTCATTCATTAAAGGTACCCTGAGTTTGTGTTTGTATATCTCAAAGGCTTCTAAAATGTCTAATTTGCGTTTGTTATTACAAAAATGTAGGAATTTAATATTATTTTGAGGAGTCATTGTGTGATTTTGTTCTAAAAGGTGTTTGGCGTAATTCGATTTTTCAGGATGTTTATTTTTGTAATGACGTACGTGTTCTTTATATCTTATGTCAAAATTTCGAAGTGTTTGTCCAATATATACCGAACTACAAAAAGAACAATTTAAACGGTAAATGCCCGATTTCATGATATCATGTGTTCTGTCTTTAGCATTAAATAAAAATGAAAAAGTGTTAGTGTTGGTTTTAAATGTTATTTTATAATTGTTGGTTTTTCTTAGTATATGTGCAATTTTTTCTGATATTTTGCCAAAATATGGTATAGATATGTAATTTGTGTCTTCTGTTTGATTGTCAATGGGATATATTCTTTTGATAGCTAACCTATAATCTTTTTGTTTAATTAAAGTGTCAATCATGTTCGGATTATAATGATTTGCATGTGCTAGTTGTTTAATGGTTGATATCTCTTTGCTAAAATCTGATTTTGTTAGTGGAATAGTTAAAGCTCTGTGTACTAATGATCTGTATGCTGCTATTTTATGTGTATTGTGGTGACAAGATTCATTTGGTATTGTTATGTCTGTTTGTGTTGGTTTTCTGTATATGGAAAATTCAAAAAGATTGTCTGCGTTAATCTTGATATTTAAGTCTAGAAAGTTTATAGCCCTGTTTTAACACGATAGGTTACAAATCGAAATACTCTGTTAGAAATTCATTAGAATTAGTAGATAAGCTGCAAAACATACATCTTCCACCACATTCAAAACTTGTTAGTTTTGATATTTGCAACATGTTCTCCAGAATACCACCACAAGAATGTATTCCTTTATTAGATCAATAGTAATATAGAATTAGTTAAAAGGTTAGAGTTAATTCAATTATTTGACCTTTGTATAAGTCAAAATTATTTCACTTTTAATAACATAATTTATTTACAAAAGGATGGTTTACCTATGGGTAATTCTCTAAGTCCTCTATTAGCTAACATATTTATGGACAAGTTTGAAGGTCGAATATTTGAATTAAACCTCTCTAAACACATTATCTTCTGGTTTCGTTATGTTGATGACATTTTAGCTTGTTTTGACAGTTCTTTTGAGGTTATCAATGAATTTTTAATTCTTATAAACAATATCCATCCTAATATAAAATTTACACTAGAAACAGAACAAAACAGGGCTATAAACTTTCTAGACTTAAATATCAAGATTAACGCAGACAATCTTTTTGAATTTTCCATATACAGAAAACCAACACAAACAGACATAACAATACCAAATGAATCTTGTCACCACAATACACATAAAATAGCAGCATACAGATCATTAGTACACAGAGCTTTAACTATTCCACTAACAAAATCAGATTTTAGCAAAGAGATATCAACCATTAAACAACTAGCACATGCAAATCATTATAATCCGAACATGATTGACACTTTAATTAAACAAAAAGATTATAGGTTAGCTATCAAAAGAATATATCCCATTGACAATCAAACAGAAGACACAAATTACATATCTATACCATATTTTGGCAAAATATCAGAAAAAATTGCACATATACTAAGAAAAACCAACAATTATAAAATAACATTTAAAACCAACACTAACACTTTTTCATTTTTATTTAATGCTAAAGACAGAACACATGATATCATGAAATCGGGCATTTACCGTTTAAATTGTTCTTTTTGTAGTTCGGTATATATTGGACAAACACTTAGAAATTTTGACATAAGATATAAAGAACACGTACGTCATTACAAAAATAAACATCCTGAAAAATCGAATTACGCCAAACACCTTTTAGAACAAAATCACACAATGACTCCTCAAAATAATATTAAATTCCTACATTTTTGTAATAACAAACGCAAATTAGACATTTTAGAAGCCTTTGAGATATACAAACACAAACTCAGGGTACCTTTAATGAATGAACAACTTGAGCTCAGTAATTCTCCGTTACTGGAAGTATTAGATGTTTAATTATGATTTTTATTATTAATTTTATTATTATTATTATTATTTTATCTAGTTACCTATTTTGTATCTACCTTAGCGACGTGTTTGTTTATAATTATATTACCTTTGATAATGACAGCATAGCTGTCGAAACAATATTGTCAGGTATATTTTAATAAAACTGTGAAACTTTTAATAATCTTTATTTATTTCATGATTATGGAGTTCCACAAAATAAGGCTGGAAACAATAAACAAGATTAATTAGACAAAGTCGTTAAAAAAAGAAATGTAACAGTGTTTGTTTTTCAATGACCTTTTATTGTTGTCGGATCTTGTGTGAGAACGGGGTTCTCAAGTAGTAATTACTTATTACATTTACCTGGTAGTACTTATTAATTTTTATAATGTATAGATTCAGTTATTTTAATTTTTGCCATAGATCTCAATCCAAATCTAATATTTGTGAGTCGGATTTTTTACCTTGGCAAAGTAAAAAGGTTAGGGACAAAAAAATCTAATGCTCAGTTTTAATTTTTTAATTAACTAATTTGATTTTTTAATTGAAACAAAATAAAAGCAGTGGATAAGTATTTAATCAAAGTAGTATTTAATTAAAATATGACTTAACAACCTTATAGCTATTTATGTTTCTAATGCAACTCTAATGGAAAAACCATTTAAAACTTCAAAAGAGCTCCAATGAAAGGTGAAGACTCTATCCTACAAAAACCAGCATACATAAGTCAATCAAATGAATCTGATAAATGAGTTAGTTAAGTCGATAAGCTCAAAATTATTTTTAGAATGCATGATAGCATCCCGTTTATTCGAGTCCATAGAAATCCGCTTTCTTATTTCTGTAAGTTCAACACTCTGTAGTTATTATTATGAAAAAATTATTGTAAAAGAGTTGTTTGATGTTTGTTTCATCGTTAAATATAACGAGTTAGTTGAATGTTATTCTATTGTGGTGATTAACAATTGTTTTGAATATTAGATTAATACAATTTTTGTTTGCACCTGTGTTTGAGCGCATGTATAACGGGAACTTTCTAACCGGCTAGCTCGCAGTGTTAATAACAAGTCCTGCTATATTAGAATTTATAACACAAAACATAAACCTGAAACTTACTAAATGTTTGGGTCCGATGAACGTCTGCTTTAAGATTACAACCGTCATTTGAACTCAGCACAAGCAAGAATAGAAATAAAAGACACAGGACACAAAAGAAACAGAAGTCAGTGTGACAAAATTAAAACTCACATTTAAAAATGAGATGTGTATAATTCTTAGGAGACACTCTAGGACAACTGTTTCGTTCTTTTGGATCTCATCAGCTAGAGTTATCTGCTGTGAATTATACACACATCATCCAGGCTTATATACATAGCCGAAAATAATATTAATATCGAGAAATGGATGTTACGGCATCTGTAGCCATTTACCGTATTAAGAGCGCTGTAGCTCAGCTGATCAAGGCCTGAAAAGCCACCAATACACCCCTCAGAACCCACAAACTCAATATTTAAGAAAAGACGTTTGCTGTATTATGCATCTTTCTTCCTCTTTAAATTATCGAATGCTGAAGACGCGTAACATTTAAATTTCTTTGTTCGCATGTAAGGTGTTACATCGGCAACAGCGCAACCACGTGACTAGCTCTTTTACAAGTGGTGGTATTTAGTACAATCTGCAATTGAATATCATTCGATAAACTTCAGTAACTCTTTTAACTTGATAGGGTTATGCTAGCTATTTTATTAATGGATGTCGTATCGCGAATTTGAAATTTTGACAAATTTTTAATACGAGTATGCATATGTACTTGAAGGAATTAGGTGGCAGTACTCACCTTATTGAATTCAAATGCTAATAGTTCTTTCAGATTACCATAAAATATTGAAAAAATAGAAAAAGCAAAACAGAAAAATTATGAAAAAAATCTTTTAATATATAATTTAAGTTGTAATAAGCTCCAGGTTAAAAAAATCAAATCATTGTGATGATTGTTACTGCATTGATTCAAGCAAGACATCATGATAAAAAATATAAGACTTACATTGGTCGTTTCTTCCTTAGAAAAATGCAGTGTCTTAAATTTTTATTTTATTATAAGTAATATAGAAATTCCGTTATACTTTTTAGTAGTTTTGAATCAAGCAAAAATTTTTATAGAATATGACTTTTTGTTATAAAATCAATAATAAAAAAGCTTTTCCTCTTGTGTACCGCATCTGGGGGCACACTATGTGTGTGGTTTGTACAAATATGGGTACTTGCAAAGTGGTTTCTCAGCACGTGATATACGAGATTTTTCTTACTGACTTCTGTATATTTGTCAAATTAAATTAACTTGGTTTAAGGGCTAGCACAAACTATGAACTGAATTGTTCAATAGTTTCGACAGTTCGGTCGACAAAAGTAGAATCTGGGCGCATTAACGAACGAAACTGTTTCTTGTTCGAGTTGAGTGCGCATGCGAACTGAATGTCGTGTCATGTATTCCATTCTCAAAATGAATTTGGTAGAGGTAGTTTCCTTCGCGGTGTTAGTTATTAGACACCGAAAAAATCAAAACAGAAGATATTGAGTTCATCCAATAACCTGCCAACGCTTACTGAAGGGTCAGTTTCAAAAACTCTACGAGGATTTGAGAGTTTTTTGGGATTCCATAGAATGAGTATCACAAGTTTTGACGAAGTATTAAAAACTATTGGACCTTCTATAATCAATAAATAAATTTTTGGTCCGGTCACATTGTGCCACAATGTTCGCCGAGATTCTTAAACACAGTAAAGAGTGTCCAAGCGAAGTTCCGTGCCTATCTAATCATCTAGTGCGCGAGATATTCAAATCCAAGTGTGTCGGCCAACAGTTCAGTCGTATTCTGGTTTGTGACAAGATTCAACAGGAGTAGTGAGTAAATGTGCGCAGTAAATGTTGCAACATATCTCACTCTGTCAACTAGACTGTTGGACGAAAAAAGTTCATAGTACGCGCTAGCCCTAATTATTATGGATATGATCGTCTTGATAAACGTATTGTATATGGTAATCATCTTCGATTAGGATTAACAGAAGCTAGTGCAAATGACCATAAATATTCGGCATTAGAATTTTTTGTGTTGATAACACTAAAAGATTTCAATCTTAAAATCGACATTTCTTATTTCTTGACATTCTTTAATAATACTTTTATATTTTTGTACACAACTTCTGTCACACATTTAATGCTAAAATAAAGTATTTGTGTTGTCAATCTTAGTACACATGCTTTAAAAACTGGAATGGTCTTTCAACAGGTAATGCGATCAGGGCCTATTTTACTATTAGGCGCATTAGGCGCGTGCCTCGGGCCCAACGGCAAGAGAGGCCCGAATTGGAAAATAAAATCATAAAAATGCACAAAAAAACTTTTCGGCTCCGAAATCCCGAAGTCTCATTTTAGTGTTTTCACTGTACTTTTGTTGAGATTTCGTTGGCGTTTATGTATTTGTTTGTTTACTTTTTGCGACACCACATTCGTCTCAAATGGAGGATAGGAAAAAATTTATACTATCTATGTATAATATTTGTATTTTCGAGGAAAAAAATGCACCATTTGAAAACGCACCAAAAATATCAAAATTTCAAACCGTCATAACTTGGCGGATTTTGGATGAAAATGGATGAACCTTTGCGTGCTAAAAGGTCTGAAGTGTCTAGTTTAAGGTTGTGCGGGCGAATGATATGTTTAATCTTTTTGCCTCCCGCCTCCCCGAAGAAAGGAAAATTGATTAGAAAAATGTCGAATTTGAACAGCTTGTACGGTGTACCAAAAGGATTCAATTGACTGCCAGGACAATAAAGTTCAGATCTTTTTCTGTAGAGTTTTTAAAACTTCGAGTGCCTACGATTATTTGGCGCGAAGTTATGAATTTTTGAGATTCACCCTGCATTTTGTCGGGTGTTTTTTCTCTTCTGCAAGCGATATTGTTATCGCATGAGTTTGAACCTTTTCTTTCAAAATTTAAAAAATGTTGAAAAATGTCGAAAAATGTTTTTAATTATTAAAAACATTCTTTTATTAACGTTTATTTTTTTAACGTGTATCCGACGACACCGCCGTTAACCCTATGTGCAAGTGTCTAAATTAATGTTTTGATTTTTATTTTACTAATGTTTTGAAATTAATCAATACCACAAAGTTATTCGAAGCGTTACAATGTCGTATTTAACGGACATTCAACGTGCACAAATTGTTGCTCTTTTGGAGCTAGGAGTTAGTATGCGACAAGTCGCATTGAGATATGGGGGTTTGCCATAGTGTTGTATCTCGTATGTGGTCCCGGCATTGAGGGACGGGAACTTTTCGTAGTCGTCAAGGATCTAATCGTCCTCATTCTACCAACGTCGCGAGGACCGAAGATTTGTGAATGCAGCTCGACGGGATCCTGTGACAAGCGCTCACATGATTGCAGCAGACATGGACTTGATTCTATGAGTATCCGATAGGACGGTACGAAATAGTCTACATGAAGGTCAACTTTGTACTCGTGTTAGAGCTAATGTTCCTCACTTGACGTACCGGTATCGCTAGGAGAGAATGCAGTATGCACTACCGACATTGGACTACGAGGTAATGGCGAAAGGTCTTGTTCAACGTCGAAAGCTGCTTTTGCCTATTCCATTCTGACGCACGAATTCGCGTATGGCGTCGTCGAGGAATGCGATTGGATCGCAATCGCGTCAACCCGACGTGCAATTTCAACAGCGGATCTGTCGTGGTTTGGGGAGGCGTTAGCTATGATGGTTGCACCGATCTGGTGATTGTACCAACTCCTGGATTGACAGCGTTTCGGTACATCAACAAAATTTTCGGCCTCACGTTCTGCCCATGCAACGTCGGATGGGACGAGCGTTTGTGTTTATGCAAGACAATGCGCGTCCACACACTGCTCGAGTCACCCAGGAGCTTCTCCAGCAACACAACATACTCGTTCTTCCTCATCCGCCTATGAGGTCAGACCTCAACCCAATTGAACATGTGGTGTGGAATAAAATCGGGTGTTGTCTGCGAAACCTGCAGAGACCACCAACTACTCTCCGAAGATTGGGAATAGAACTGACGCAATTGTGAAACAACATTCCCCAGAAAGAGATTCGCGCAGTTGTGAACATGCCAGCGAGGTTACAAGAGGTACGCCAGCAAAAAGGAAGAAACACACACACACACGATGTGCAAAATCCGACCGACAACTTCCTCATGGTGTACATCGAGTAACGCTGATGTTTATTGTTGCACGTAAAAGAAATTAACGTTAATAAAAAAAATATTTTTATTTATTAAAAACATTTTTGAGTTTGGCAAAAAAATGTTCAAACTCAACCGGTAATAATGTCGCCGGCAGCAAACGAAAAACTTCCGACAAAATTCAGGGTAAATTTCGAAAATTCATAAATTTGCGCCATATTATCTTAGGCACTCGAAGTTTTAAAGACTTTACAGAAAAGGTCTGAACTTTATTGCCCTGGCAGTCGATTGGGTCCACGATTTCTTTAGTATACCGTACAAGCTGTAAAAGTTTGTCATTTTTTTTCTGCAGGGGTCGCGGGGAGCGGAAAGGCATCTGCAGACACGTAGCATCTGCAGACACGTCCTTAAACTAGACACTTTAAACTTTTCAGTACGTAAAAGTTTATCCATTTTTTGTTCTAATTTAACCGAGTTACGGCTGTTTGAAGTTTTGGTATTTTTGGTGCGTTTTTTCCCTTGAGAGTATATGTCGTATATTTTTTGGGAAAACGGAATATTTTGGTTACCGATAAAAAAATAAAATAAATAAAAATTAAAGGAACAAATTAAATTCTTGTGTTATGATTTTAGTTCCTTCAGCAGCACAATTTGAGAAGTTGTTTAGTTTTAAATCAAAATATATTGAGTTTAGTTTTTTGTTTTTAAATATATATATTTTATTTTATTTCATTTTTTACGCCTGTTTGGTACTCCTTTCACTCGAATACGGGGCCTGCAATTTGCTAGCTGAACCTAGGGCCCATCTCAGTTAAAAATAGGCTCTGAATGCGATTCAGTGACTGAGTGGTAAATCAAAATTACTGTCCAGCTCCGTGACGTATTAAATAATTCCTGTATACAATAGTTTTGTAGTTTGGTTACCTATTGCTCTACGTTCTTGAGCTACTTCTACCCTCAGTTGACTTAGCTAGAGCATACCGATTTCGATGATCAAGATGAGACTGATTCCATATCGGTCGCCTATTATATACATTAGTATATTACAGTACAAGTGGAAAAACTAAAAGTGTTACTCACGCGTGTGTCGAGATTACACACGAGGCGAAGCCGAGTGTGGAACGACACACAAGTGAGTGACTGTTTCCCACGAGTGCTGTGTAGCGTTTTGTTCAATCATGCTATTAGAAATTTAAAAAATAAATTAAAATTTTTAAAATAATTGCAGAAAAATTAGGAGGCGGTTTTCGTTGTTATGATTCTCATCATTCGTCATAAAACAAACAATCAATTTGTCATTATTTGTCAACAAATATTAGGAGAACGAGGTGGCCAGTTTACGAGAACATTTTCCTTTACCGATCCATCTATTCGGGTATTGTTGATTTAAATGAGGGGATAATTAATGTGAAATCAAGGGGTACCCCATCATGCATGAAAATATATCTCGGCAAAGTTCTAACCATAATGCAGCCACAATGTATGGCTGCAGTGAATGGCATGCAAATCAAATAAGTTTTTTTTGCCTAAACTATGGTAGATAGCAAGATCGAACAAAAGACAAAAAAAGGTTAGAAATTAGAATATCTATCTGTAGAGAAAGTTAGAAAAATATTCACCCAACCTTTAAAAAACTTGAGCTTCTTTACATGTAGATGATCAAATTTTGACCACTTACGTAACACCCACTATTAAAAAAAGGTTGCCAAAAAACTATTTTTTTAGTACGGAAATCCCAAATTTCACCCCCATTGCTAAAAGCAAACTTTTATTATTTAGAAAAATAGAAATTTTTTGAAGATCTTTGACATTCGATAGGGCATTAACGAAGCACTTTTGGATAGAGGTAAGTTTGGTTAAATCGTCCTATTTCGGTCTCAGGAATATGTCTTAGCGTTTTGTACAGGCCTTTTAGAGACACCATATATAAGTAAGTCTCAACACTTCAAGTCAAGTAAGTCAAAACACTTCAACTTTTCAAAAAAATCTTCATCTTCATGGTGTATCAGAATAGAAGAACATAAAATAATATATTATCATAGCAAAGTCATAGATTCTATATAATCAGTATATAAGGGAAATTAATATGTTTAACTGCTAATCATTTTATGGGCAGGTTTTTGGATTTAAAAATTATAATATAATACCTCCTTGCAGCAAAATGTTTAGGTTAAAAATACTTAAAAATATCGAAAATAAAAATCGAGAATTTAATTTAGAAAATTATTAGATATTTTGCCACATAGACAACATTTTTTAAAAGATTTTGTTGAAAACCGTATCTTTCTATCTCAATTTATAACCATGTTACAGGTAAATTGCCGATACGACAGGCAACAGGAGTAGAAAAGTTATAGTTTTTAAATAAACTAATACCCATTGCACCTTGTGGGTTCTGGCTTATAATTTCTCGCTTTATTAAATCTTCGAAAGTGTCCATTGTTTTCTTTTAGTGGAGTTGAATGTTAATAAATAGGGTTGAATAAAAGCTTTTAGTCTTCTCCACGAAATAATTTAAAACATAATAAATTTTAAAAGTTGACTTTAATTTCGGCTTACTTAAGATGAAGCCATTCTCAAAACAATATTAACCCAAAATATGTATTAGGGAGAGGAAACGTTATTTTGAACACTCCATGTTTAAATATACCTATAAAGAAAATTAAAACTAATACATGATCTGGGAACAGAATAATCTGATATCTTGTATTTCTTTCTCTTTTTAAAATTTTTCTCATGATTTTTATAATTAAAGAAAATTGAGTAAAAATCATGAGAAGTGCAAGTTGCTTCTAGAACTTGCTAATAACCAAACATGGATTGCATAAAAAAATGTTTCTTCTTCCTAATATATATTTGGTTTAATAATGTTTTGAGAATGACTTCATCTTAAGTAAGCTAAAACTGCAGTCAACTTTAAAATTTATTGTTTTAAATATATTTCGTGGAGAAGACTAAATTTTTTATTTAACCCTATTAGTTTACTCTCGCTTTATGTTTAAGATATTTTCATTTGCTGCTAACAGTAGTTAATTCGTATATTATGCTCAAGTACCTGAGATCGTAAAATTACGGTTAAAAAGATGTTTTTTCCGTGTAAAATTAAAAAGGATTATGATTGCAAGTCAAAGCAGGAACAAAATACTTAGGTGTTTTTAAATAAAATCTTTAAACTGCACTTATTGTTTGATATTACATTTATATAACTGTTATGAATAAGCTAATGAAATGTGATCCTGCAACTTACCACATTTATTTTATCGCTTTAGCTCCCAACGCCAAACCTTCATGTCCAACGTTGCCACATAAAATTAACCCGAGTTTAGTTTAGAAATATAACAGGTTGGCTCCACCTCCCTTAAAAATAAGCAAAATAAAAATCAGAAATTTAATTAAGAATTTTTTTAGATATTTTGCCACATGAAGAAAATTTTTTAAAACATTTTGTTAAAAACCGCATCTTTCTATCTTAATTCTTAACGATGTGATAGGTAATTTGCTGATACGGCGCGTAGAGAGCGCTCTTAAGCGATACTATCTATCATATAACAATAAATATGGATGGTTTGTCCTCCATTCGAAGTTTAAATACAAAATATAATACAAAATATTTGTATTATTAAAATTCAAAGTGGGCAAATTATTTACAAAATACAAATATTTACATAATACAAACATTTTGTACAATATTTTGTTTATAAAGAAGAAATTATAATAGTTCACACAAAAATTAAGTTAAATAAATTTTCAAATAACAATATAAATAATTAATCTATATCAACGATTCTTATACAGTTCTTAAAATTCTACAATAAAACATAATTAAACACACAAATTAATTAAAAGCTTAACAGAAATGTATGTTACTAATGATCTCTGCAGAAACAGCAAATTAGATTACAGCTGGCAAATGCGCCACAAATAATTATCAAAACAAAGTAAAGGTTTATCTTTATTACATAACCTAAAAAAAGAATGAAAAATGAAATTATTGTTGTCTTTCTATTGTATCTTGGATTTGATAAACCACTTGACTTTTTAGTTGAAACTCCAAAGGTGGTGGATAACAATACCTAATGATTCGGAAGGAAACATTCCAGTAAGGTGGCGAAAGATGTAGGTAACGTAAGAACGAAGCGTAAAACCAAACCTAAAAAGGCTAGAAAGGAATTCTACGTTAATTTAACAGTTTCACAACTGTTCTAAGTAAACTATGGCATACCGGAATAATTATTTCGTCAGGTTAGGAAAATAGGTTAAGAAAATAGCCTAGAGGGATGTTTATTTCCTCTTATATAGTTGGAAGATATTTTTACAAAACAAGGAATTGTTAGAGATACCCATAATGAATAAATTAGTTTAGAAGTGTACCTTGGTAGCGTTTAAAGACCAACAAGTTGGGTTTCTGTGACTTTTAATAACTTCTAATCACCTTCGTGAAGATAACTAAATCACCAGGATTCGATTTTATTCACAAAATACTCTAAAAGAGACAAATTCACAAAACATCTTGCACGAAAGAAATCATACTACTCGCAAGATAACTTAGATTCAACTGATCAACAAGAGGTAGAAAAAAATGGTTATCTAGTTTCCGGAAAACAGTGCCTGAATAGAAACATAACCAAATAAGGAATAACCAATAAAAGGGTGTCCACAAAGACAACCATAATTAGAGTAACAAAACTGATATTAACACAACGGGAAAAAGCCTTATATGACGAAAAATTTTAAACACTAAAGTTAAAAAGAACGGGAAAATCCAAATAAAAATTGTGCCAAATGGGCGAAGAAGATTTTAAGTATATAATCTGTGGAAGTAACGTATTTCTCTACTCACTCATCTACTTTTCACATTAAAAGAGTTTCTAGTCTATCTCTGTTTATTTAATTATCTAATTTAAATTCACTCTGTTAAAGTTTTTTACCTGGGGTTTTTCTTACCCTCGAACTCAGTTTTTTGAGATCTTTTTTTGTGTAAATCATAAATCGGTCGTTTGCAAGTTGGTAAACCTAGTTTTCACAATCTAAAAGATTCTAGAATTTAAAACATTATCATTCAAGTTGTTATAATTTTCTGTTGAAGAATAAAATCATAAGTGACAACCTTTTTGTTTCAACCTCGATTGTAAGAAAACATTAAAGTGATTAGTTTGCAACAATTAGAAAACTAAAGTTTATAAGAAAAGAAAATTAATCTAATGTCATAAAATTCAAGGTTAATGTGTTTAATTGCAAGATTAACCTTAAGTGTAATTTTATTCCAAGCAACATAATTTACAACAATTTGACTTTCTTTGCAATATTCCTAGAGAAGCATAAATTTGTTTAAATTAAGATAAGGAAATCTTTACGCTTTACCCGTTATAATATTTAATGTACTAAGTAATACATTTGAATAACCCTTTTTAATTGTTGTTTATCACTTTTTTTATGTGAAATAAATCTATGAAAATTATCTTTGTATATTTATTTTTTATTAATGTGGTTTATTTATTTTTTATTAGTTGCTTAATTTGGAATTAACCGCTTGCATTTTCTTATTAAATCTGGAAAACTAACGATAAATTAAAGAATTGTTAGCATTATTACAAAATTATTAAAGGCAACCATAAATCATTTAGAATCAACCTTTCAATTTTCCCATGCACAAAAAGAACTTTACTGAGCAAAGAAAAGAACTATTTTTTGCCGACTTTGGCTAACTCAGCTGTGGTAATCAGATTTGAGCCTAACGTACATGTTCACAAGTACACACATAAAAGAAAAACGAATTAACATTACTGAGATGAAGAACAAATAGGTCGTGATAATAATTTAGTAGAAAGTGAAGTAACTGAAGACATGGTAATTTCAACAAACACGATCAGGATTTTCAGAATACGTTCATTGGAATAAATAAAAAAGGTAAAGGCAATCCGATGTTTTTTTTATTATTTGAACAATCCTGACAGAGTAATAGTTAAAAAAACTGTGAATCATTAAAAGATATGCTAGACTAGAAGCTTATTTAGTTATTTATGTTCAGTTAGTTTAATGTTAATAACAATTAATCAAATTGTGATATTTCTTTGTGAAAATCAAATGGATTTCTTTCGGTAAAAAACCGGTAAAAAATTTTAAAAACATATTTTAGTGGTAAACTTACATCACTGGATATTTGTCATCCAGGTGTGTATGAATTATATAATCCTGTTGAAAAGAGGCAATTAATCCAAAGTAAGCTCCTAAAATGGTTCTTATGTAGTTTTAAAATGTACTTGTAGAATAAATTGATTTTTGCCTCTTCTGGAATGGCTACATAAGAGTAAAACTTACAAATCTCTATACAACGTTAAAAATACTATGAACGAATTTAAAGAACTTTTCCTAAAAATGGTATAGAATAGAGTTCCTAAAGGCACTGTGTTATGCCCAATGCTATTTTTTGGTCTTTATAAATGATCTCGCTAATTGTGTCAAATCTCCATTCAGTTTTTTTGTAGATAAAAAAGCCACTGCATACATGGACGTGGGTGCGTTAGAACTAAATTGTGTGCTATACTATTCTGAGATAAATAATAATTGGTACGGTTGAATTACAAAGCAGGCTGGTACACCGACTTTGACAGTCATAATGTGAAATTTTATATTTTAATTACGGAAGGGAGTGCTATGGAGAAAGTCCTGTTTAAAAATTATTTATCTCGCAATAGTAAATACTTTGTGCACTTTGTAGATTCTCTAGTTTGTGATCACCAGAGACGAGAAAGATTTGCTGATAAGCCTGTGCAATATGTTGGATCATTGGCGTACCAATAATCTTGTCTAGTATGTTTCTTTATGTGATTTACATGGAATAAAAGTGTTATATAAAAACTCCACGCCACTGTCTTAATTTTATTATATACTTTAACTGATAAAGAAAAATTCAAAACAAACAGGTGCTGCAGTGGAGCATCTGATAAGTCATCCGGTTTCTTTATAAATTAAATAAACATATAAAATTGTTTGGACGATTATCTAAATGTACCATTTCTTGATATTTGCCACTTTATTTACGAAAGAAGGTTAGGGTGTATAACATTTTACATTTCGTCGGCTTCACATGAAAAGTGCATAAGTCCAAAAATACTGTTTACAAGAAATGTAATAGTTTTTCATGTTGCTGTCAATGCTTTTGCCCGTGTGTCTGGTTTTATTTTTGCTATTTAAGCGATATCTACTAATTATTTTCGGGATTTCTTACAATTATTTTATAGAAAAAATAATATTTAACCAGATGATGTTAAAATCTCAATTTTTCCAATTTTGGCACTTGCGCACTTTTCATATGAAGCCGATGATTTATATTATTATTTACATGTGTTTATTTCATTTATAAATAAATCGCTGCATTGGACACACATTGCATTATTTTACATTCATTTCTTTATCAGCTTTTAATTTTCGTCTTTGGTGATCGCTAACACCATTCTCTTCCAAACATAAAGGTATAGAAGTGTAGTAAGCCTATAGGTAATGTATCTTCATTTTACCTAGTGTCACATTTGACTATTTCACACATAATGGTCGCTTTGCTAATACGTATTGGGACAAAAAAGCATAGAAATAATTGGGGGTACCCAAATATCATATCTTCAAATTCACCTATTTAAGTTTTTCAGCTCAATTTTGGCAGCACGGTTGCACATTTAGCAAATAAATGGAAATACTGCAAAATTTGCAGTAATAGCGAGATTTTCTATTTTTTGTAATGTCCTCGTTTGATTTTAAAATCTAAAGTCTTAAGTCTTGTTCTTTGATTTACCCCCGACATTTTTGCCACTATACATTTCTTGACAACTGCGTATTTCCGCCCAATTCTTCGTGTTATCTGGGACTAGCTCCGTATCCAATTAAAAAAATGCGACATTTTTAACAAATCGTAAACTATTACCATTGGACAACGTTTTGTGTTTCTCGTGACGTCGTATACGATGTTACCATTTCATCTACAACGTCAATCCGGTTCTTTTTCACGTTGTAGAAAGTTTCTTTCATCAATGTCGTCTTCCACGCTACCATAATAATGCATGTACATTCTTCGGTCGTTTAGGTACATACAAAATTACTGCCATGTCTTTGCTGTACGTAAAAACAAACGAATTAACAGTTTTCTTCTTAATGTGTCACTACCGTGTTTTGCTGCCTGAAGTCCTCCTCCGTTAGACTGGATAGTACTACACTCTAAAAAAATTACCGCTGAATTATACCCTAAAAAATGGAGGCAACTATGTTGCCTCCATTATGTGAGGTAAATTTACTTCCAAGTGTAATTTTCATAGGAAGTGGGAAATTTCAATATTAGGTCAATATTAGGTAAAGTTATAACTTTACGCAGGTGTTTTAATGTTAAAATGTAAGATTGCATTGAGATCGTAATTTTAATCTGTAAATTTATTTAAAAAGGAAACATGACAATGCAAATTTAACCTAATATTGAAATTTCCCACTTCCTATGAAAATTACACTTTGAAGTAAATTTACCCCAAAAAATGGAGGTAACATAGTTGCCTCCATTTTTTAGGGTAAATTGAAGGGGATTTTTTTAGAGTGTAGCCATACTCTTCATAAAGTTGCCTTGTAACATTTTTTTTTCTTTTTTCCAGTTCAATTTCACTTAAGTGTTTAACCTAAAATTCTTCTTCTTAAAAGGCTTTTCACCATTGTATTAATATCAGTTTTGTGACAGTTCATAGTTAAAGAACCTCAACTTATTGGTCTTTAAACGCTACTTAACCAAGGTATATTTCTAAACTAAGTTATTGTCTCTGCTATCTCTAAGCCGACGAAATCATTTAATTCCTGTAGGTCGTAGTTTACGTTGTTAGACTGTTAAATTAATGCAGAATTACTTTCTAGGTTTTTTAGCTTTAGTTTTTACGTTACCTACATCTCTCACTATCTTACTGGGGAGTTATCCGCCGTACTACCCTTTGAAGCTGCATCTAAAAAGTCAAGTGTATTATCAAATTCATGTTAAATACAGCAAGAAGACAAAATACTCAACATCATTTTAACACACAGAATTTCCACTCATCTTTAACTGTATAAACATTCTTTCTATTTATCTTTTATTTTTATGTTATGTAACAAAGATAAACTTTGCTTTGTTTTGATATTTGTTGCGTAGTTGCCAGATGTAATTTAAATTACCTTTTCTGCAGTGATCGTAAGTAATATACATTTCTGTTAAGCTCTTTAAATAATTTGATTCATTGATTATGTTTAATTGTAGTATTTTAAGAGCTCTGTAAAAATCGGTCGTATTGATTCATTATTTCAATTGATAAAGGTTATTTGAGAATTAATTAACTTAATTTTTGTGCAATCTATTATAATTTCTTTTTTATCTTAATTAGGTTGATTATTTTTTATATTATTCTTTTACTGTTTATGGTTTGTGTTTTCTTAACTAAATCTCTTTCTGTTTCTTTTGTATCCTGTCTCTTATTTCTATTATTGCTTGTGCTGAGTTCAACCGGCGACTCGACTGTTATCTTAAAGCAAACGTTTGCTGGACCCAAACATTCAGTAAGTTTCAGGCTAATGTTTCAGTTCATTCATTCTTGAATGGACCATCGGGTTAAATTTCTGCGATCTCGATCTCTATATGTAAGCAGTAAAGCGTTCTTGCATCAAAAGGTGGCAAATATCTTCAAGTCATGTTAGACTCATCAACTCAGCGCTAAAACATCGAATACTAAGCGATTACACACTCACATTTTCTGCTGAATGCGGCCAATACGTATTGCACTGTTATATGGCCAACTTATATTACTTGCCCCACTTTGCTATTACTATTTATTGATAAAAATGCACAGGAAGCCGTGTTTATGCGGTGAATAACACGAACTCCCACAATGTTTAAAATACTCTATAATTATTTTGTTGTTCAAAATTATATTTATTTTTAAATATAATATAAATACAAAGATTAGTTAAAGTTTCACAAGTTTATTATTAATATCTTAACCTGACAATATTGTTTCAACACTTTGTGTCATTATCAAAGGTATATAAGATTGATAAACAAACACGTTGCTAAGGATAAATACATACAGAAAATAGGTAACTAGATACAATACATAACAAAAACTAAATATCTAACACTTCTAATAAAGGGGAATTACTAAGCTCAGTTTGTTCATTCATTAAAGGTACTGTGCGTTTATGTCTGTATATTTCAAAAGCTTCTAAAATGTCTAATTTGTGTTTGTTGTTGCAAAAATGTAAGAATTTAATGTTGTTTTGGGGTGTCATTGGGTGGTTCTGTTCCAAAATGTGTTTGGCATAATTCGATTTTTCTGGATGCTTAAGTCTATAAGAGCGTACGTGTTCTTTGTATCTTATGTCTTAAATAAATTTTCATAATAAATAAAAACAAAGATCCTACCTCAAAATTTCAAAAAGAAATAAAACAAGCTTTAGCAAACTGCAATATCTGCTTTAACGAATTAGAAAAACAACAAATCATACATAAAAACCCACAACTACCAAAGCTATATGGACTGATTAAGACACATAAACACAACATGCCTATACGACCAGTAGTATCATATATCAACGCACCTAATCACACCTTGTCCAAGAAACTCAACCATATTATTAACATCATAGGATACAAATCGAAATACTCTGTCAAAAATTCATTAGAATTAGTAGAAAAACTACAGAACATACATCTTCCAGCACATTCAAAACTTGTAAGCTTTGACATTTGTAACATGTTTTCAAAGATTCCACCACAAGACTGTATTCCTTTGTTAGATAATTTCCTAGTTAATAGTAATGTAAAATTAGTAAAAAGATTAGAGTTAATTCAATTATTTGATCTTTGTATCAGTGAAAATTATTTCACTTTTAATAATATAATTTATTTACAGAAAGATGGTTTACCTATGGGTAATTCTCTAAGTCCTCTATTAGCTAACATATTTATGGATAATTTGGAAGATCGAATATTTGAATTAGATCTTTCTAAACACATTATTTTTTGGTTTCGTTACGTTGATGACATTTTAGCTTGTTTTGACAGTTCTTTTGAGGTTATCAATGAGTTTTTAATTCTTATTAACAGTCTGCACTCAAACATCACGTTTACACTAGAAACAGAACAAAATAGAGCTATTAATTTTTTGGATTTAACTATTACAATTAATACAAACAATGAATTTGATTTTTCCATATACAGAAAACCCACAAGCACAGACGTCACTATACCTAACGATTCATGTCATCATAAAATGCATAAACTAGCGGCTTATAGATCTTTAGTACACGAGCTTTAACTACTCCAATGAAACGATCACATTTTGATAAAGAAATTTCAATCATCAAACAATTAGCATATGCAAACCATTATAACCATAACATGATTGATACTTTAATTCAACAAAAAGATTATAGGTTAGCTATCAAAAGAATATTTCCAATTGACACTCAAATACAAGACACAAACTACATATCAATACCATACTTTGGCAAGATATCAGAAAAAATTGCAACTATACTAAGAAAAACCACCAGTTACAAAATAACCTATAAAACTAACACCAACACCTTTTCATTTTTATTCAATGCTAAAGACAAAACACAAGATATCATGAAATCCGGCATTTACCGTTTGAATTGTTCTTTTTGTAACTCGGTTTATATTGGCCAAACACTTAGAAATTTCGACATAAGATACAAAGAACACCTACGCTCTTATAGACTTAAACATCCAGAAAAATCGAATTATGCCAAACACATTTTGGAACAGAACCACCCAATGACACCTCAAAACAACATTAAATTCTTACATTTTTGCAACAACAAACACAAATTAGACATTTTAGAAGCTTTTGAAATATACAGACATAAACGCACAGTACCTTTAATGAATGAACAAACTGAGCTTAGTAATTCTCCTTTATTAGAAGTGTTAGATATTTAGTTTTTGTTATGTATTGTATCTAGTTACCTATTTTCTGTATGTATTTATCCTTAGCAACGTGTTTGTTTATCAATCTTAGCTACCTTTGATAATGACACAAAGTGTCGAAACAATATTGTCAGGTTAAGATATTAATAAAACTTGTGAAACTTTAACTAATCTTTGTATTTATATTATATTTCATGATTATGGAGTTCCACAAAGTAAGGCTGGAGACAGTAAACGTTATATTTATTTCTTTATTGAATATCTCAGGCTTTAGTTGAATTGTAAATTAATTCAATAGAATATTATAGAAACATTATTGTTTTTATTTTGCAATTCTCTTTTAATGTAGCAATAAAGTATATGAGTTAAAACCCGATTTTACACTATGAAGGTTCTTTTTGTGTAAAATAATCTTTTACTTTAAATGCAAGTTGCTATTTCAAATTTTGGTTGGTTGGTAAAACTGTTTCTGACGAAGATGTATTAGAGAAATCTTTAGTGGCCTAACCTGAAATTTGACAAGGTGGGTAAAATTTGATCACCCTGATTTATTGTTAAAATTTATTTTTTAAATTTTATGACGAAAACTATTTTATGTGTCACTTGCATATTATTTCTTGTTTAAACCTGTGTTACGAAATATATAAACAAGTCCATAACAACCAGGGCATTATAAGCAGGCGTTATGGTTTATAAGACCGCTCATGTTTACTTTCGAAATCGAAGACGTCGTTACGTTCAGTAGTAGTTTGGAGCATTAAGCCAGAAGCTATATGTTTGCGTACTGTCTGTGTATTATAACACAACAAATAAAATGAGCATTTGCTTCGTAGTTTCTGGACGTGTGGTCCACGACTTCTGTTGTGCCGACTTCAGCAGAAATTTCTTAGATAAAATTAGTTTATTCTTTCGATGGCATATGCTATTAGGACTTTTCTCGTTTTCATGTTGGTAACAACCAACAACAAAAACATTTGAATTTAAAATTTTATGTTTCTGTTTGACTTTTACCCATTAGTAAAAAGTTGTTACCATCCGAAACATAAAGACTCCTAGTTTTATAAATATAAACAACGCCCTTGGCAATGCTAACAATTATAAATTAAACTTAATTTTCTACTTCTCACATATTCTCGTGAAAAATAAAATCTTACTACTAGATGATAATGCCTCTCCGGTGACTTTCATCCCTCGGGGCCTTCAGGCCCTTGTGCTGGAACACCGTCACCCTCTTGGCATTATCATCATTCTAACGCCCTTGGTACATAAATAAATATTATAACCTGCTTTTAACAATACTAAAATTTCACGATCACGATCTCTCTGAGGTGATAATGCAATTTTCAAATTATACCAATTACTGAGAATACAGAAATGTATGCTGTTCAAGGTATTTATTTTCTTCTATTATCTTTTTAAATATTTATAAAATCTTGTTTTATTACAGATTAAAACTATTTCAAACATGGAAAACGAAGTTGATTATTTTTCTCTAATTTAATTGTTTTATCTGGCAACGATTGTTGGCAAAAACTTAACAATGCTATTTTAGAATTAAGAAACGTTCCAGAGCTTCTGATATCATTGGAACGTTTAAAAGAACGTATGAGTGAACCAAATCGTACTCAAATTTCAACGAAACTCAAAAAATGCAAAAGAAAATTGATAAATTGTTTAGGTTATGATAAGTATCAACCTGTATCTAAATTAAATCAAATAAATCCATTTTATGAATTTATAATCAAATAAAACAGCATCAAGTTCTGATGTAACAACAATGTTTTCCAACATTTTAACAAAGTCATAATTTACACAAAGAGCCTATTTAAATCAAGAAATAAGAAAATATGTCAAATTCAGCCTAAAACTTAATCTACCCTCTTTCACGAAATTCTAGGCAACCGGTAGAAAATGTTTGAAAATAATACAATATAGAATTCTGACAACCTACGAGGTGTGTAAATTAAGTAATGAGACTGATTTTTTCAATTTTTTTATTCGAATAGAATTACAATTCAATATTGTCCTCCTCAAAATAACTTCCTTGGGAAGCCACACAGCGCTGGAGACGATTCTTCCAATCCTCATAGCAGTGCTGGAACTCGGATACTGGAATAGCCTTCAGCTGATTGATTCCAGCCGTTTGAATGTTTTCGAGTGTCCCAAAAGGAGTTCCCTTGAGGTGATTTTCCAATCTCGGGAAGAGGAAAAAGTCACAAGGACTCAAGTCAGGCGAATAAGGAGGCTGGGGAGCCACAGGAATGTTTTTACTGGCCAAAAACTCGTTTATTGAAATTGCTGTGTGACAAGGCGCATTATCGTGATGCAACACCCAGTTGTTCTTGATGTTTGGTCTCACACGAATGACCCTTTTTCGAAGTTTTTCAAGAACCTCTCGGTTGAAGTGTTGATTGACCGATTGGCCTTGAGGCACAAACTCTTTGTGGACGATTCCCTGGCTATCGAAAAAAAAACCTTCAATCGATTCTCTTCCTTCTGAAAATGCCTTAAATCACCGAAAAACCTGGGCCCTTGACAAAACACTGTCTCTGTAGGCCTGCTGAAGTTTTGCAAATGTTTCCGTTGCACTTTGCCCAAGTCTGAAGCAAAACCTGATAGCACACCGTTGCTCGAAATTGATGTCACTCATTTTTAGAACTCGCGAGAAAAAACTGTTTGACGAAGAAAATCGCTACGGATAACCAAATGACTTTAGCGAGTTCAAACTCGTACTGAAGGCGTATCACATGTTCACCTGCCACTCCTCCAAGTCCCGCGTCCCAAGTGTTGTCAGATCAAACGCTACGTTGCCAGTCTCATTACTTAATTTACACAACTCGTAAGTTGGAAATTTTGTTAGCATCAACAAAAGATATACTAACTTTTATTACATTTTATTAAGTGATTAAGAAAGTCTCAAATATAGAGCCTTAGACCAAAGTAGCAAATAATTAAAAAAAATCAAGATTTATTTTTTATTCTGGAGAATAAAATGAAGAGTCAATTTTTTAAGTTTTGAAACAAATAACTTAATAAAATAATTTTGTCTGTGGCAAGACCGAATTTTTTCAGAAATAATCATTTGTAAAAATTATTAAAAAATAATTACCATTTGTACAAGTTTTTTGATACATATTTTTGGGTATTATTTCACCGAGTCTAACTTGAATTCGTTGGATTCATTTTGAATATCTTTGACACTTATAAAACTTAACGAACTTCATTCCTTGGAAACTCATATCTAACATGGGCATACGTTAAATTTATATTTTATGACAATAGTTCAAGTGCCCCAATGTCCTACAAACTTGTCGTTACACAGTAAAAAATTGTATGTTAATTCGAACACTAGACCACTCTAAAAAGTGTGTGTTTAGGTCAAATACAAATTCTCACCAATTTTAGTAACTTTTCAAAATACAAAGTTTCAACAGTTATAACTAGTCGAAGTCAAATACAGCAGACAGCTGACTGTCGCCATTTTCTTAGCGTCTTTATTGCGCACACGCTTCTTTCTAGAATACTATTAGATTGAATATTCAATCTATATAGAGTTAATTAATAATATAGAGATAAAATAGATTTCAGTAGTGAAGAAGTATTTTTGTAATAAAAGTAGAGGACAAAAAAGTTTTTCTACTCTAAATTGTAACTCTAAAATCTGTACCCGGTGCTCTAAAATTTGTTTACGGGGCTGATTTTTTACTGTATACTGCTTTGCCTAAATACTTATCTTTAGGATAGGTTAACGTTGTGCATTGTACATTTTGCATATCCTGCCTATAAAGTTCCATATTATTACCCACCTACCCATCCAGAAAATGCTTTCTCGAAGATATACAAGTCATTCCTTTCAATGTACAACAAAAAAAGAAGAATTTATATTGCGCAACACTAAATTTGATTTGAAATGATACAAAAGTTATTGATGATAGGTACAAGTGAATAAAGAGAGCTTTTATGCATGCGGGGAAAGTTTAATATACCCAGCTTTATATCATACATTTTTATCCTACAATGCAATGTACAAATTAGTCTAGAGTTTTTAATAGTAATAAATTTATCATTTTTGGTGATTTGATTTTAATAACATGCAAAGTGCTGCTGGATGGATGCTATTATAGCTAGTGGATAAAAATGGGTTTTTACCAATTAGTAAATAAACGTCCAGTTTAAGTCACTCAAAAACGCCAAGATAAAACTAGTTTTACTTAGAGATGTTGAATAAAATATCAATTTCTGTATAATACAATTTTATTCAATATAGCGAACTTTGTTTGTCCAAGGAATATTTTAATTAAGATAAGGAAGGATAATAAAAATATTATGTTACATTTGAACTATCAATCATACATCATATTAGTGGTAGCTACCTTATAGATTTCCATTTTTTAAAGAATCTTAAGTGTCGAATGGAAGCATTTGAAAAAATGTTAATTGCTTTGGTTATCAAAATGTTCAATTATGTCATAACTCAGAAATACCACGTTTTATTGAAGTAAGTCACGATACCAATTAAGATAAACGGGAATATAAACTTTTTTAATTTGTCATCTATAATTTTCCACCCTTACATTTTAAGCAAAGTTTTATATTTGAAAGCAGCTAAAAATATCTACACTATTTTATAAATCCATTGTGGGTTTCTATTAATATTTACGGTTAATGTAGAAATTTAGATCTTTAAAAAAAATTATTTCATTAAAAATTAAAGAAGAACTAAAGCAAATTATATTAAGAAATTCAAATATCAAAAGCTATTCACCGTCGGATCATTGTCGTTTAATATTTATACCGATCCCTATTCAGTCTTTAATAATGTTTCATCTAACTTTGTGTCAGTAAGTGTGTAAGTTCTGACCAACAAAGAATTGTAAGTAATTGCAAAAATGTTCCACAAGGATCCTCTTTTGGACCAGTACTAGTTGATAAAATTATATAATTTTAATTGATTTTAATTAAACATCCTACGTTATCAGTTAGAATAAATTGTATAAAGTAAACTACTATACAAGTAATTATAAATAACAAATAAACATTTCTAACACTAATTAATACGTACTAATCAATCAATTTACCGTTGATTGTTATTTTTGAATGACGCCAATAAAATGTTAAAATCGTGTTTTAGTCATAAATAACTCAATCCATACAAATGATTTAATAATTTTAAACAAATCCATCCGCTACACCTCCTACAATTTACACACATCTTTTCAAAGTTAACATTTCCCCCTTTATTAATAACACCATCCAATACTTAATAGCTCTCCGCGGTATACCAAACCAGGTGATTAACAGATGTCGAGAAAAAAAATGTTTTTAGTGGCCAGCAGGGACTCGAAACCTTCATTGGTAGGAACATATAGCAAACCACGCCTTTCCCTTTCCTGATACACATGAAGAGACCCCAAGCGCACCATGTGTGGCATATGAGTTTGGCATGGACGACTGTGCAAGAAGTTAGAAGATCGTGCGGGATGTCGGACTTTTATTAAAACAGCAAATGGCTTAAATGACCCATAAAGGAACGTGCTGCCGATTCCTGCAGATCTTTTTTCTTTTTGATACTTTTTGCGACGCAGCTATTGCTACCGATATTAGCACGTTCGAAACGGAAACAGATTGTTAGATATAGAACGAGTTGTATTATTAGATTGGAATGATGACTTGGGAGAAATGAAGGAATGGAGAGAAGAAAAATGTAGCTTAAACGACATTGCCACAAAAAAACATTGAATCGGCGTTTTAAGATAAAAATAATTGCATCATTACCGGGAAAAAATCTAGGTACTATAATTTTTTGGATTCAACACCAAGATGAAAAATCAAGATTCATTTAGTTGCATTTTAATAATATTCTACGTATTCGACAGATAGAAGTAGGAAACTTTCCAATAAAAATATTTTAAAATGTTTTCTAGTGAGACATTCGGTTCGAAGGACCATTTTTTTAAATATGCGGTTTCTAGATTTTTAATTACGGTAAGCTTTGATTAAGGAAGAAACTGTCTTTATCAAGCTATACTTATCAAATAGTATGGAAATACTTTTATAAGATACGTTATAGGATTTACAATTTCTGCACATAAGTTTATTTATTAATCACATTATAATATACTAAAACATTACCCATTTTCTAATAGGTACTACCTATTTATTGCTACCGTTAATCTGACAAGTATTTCAGTCAGTAAAAATGCGAAATTTAAGTCAAAGCTTAACTCAGAGAAAAGCCAAAATAAACTGTATGTAGTCATTTGACTTAACTCGTTTCTGCACAAAAGGCATAACTCAAGATGTTAATATTTTCCTATCGGATAATCGCACGAAGTATTCTTCTACATAAAATACTACCCACATACGCATAGAACATGTGTAATGGGAGATCCTGACCACTTCGAAATTTGCGTAAGACCTTTCTGTAAAAAGAAATTCAATTGGTAATCAAATTGATGCAAATAATTAAATACGTTCTTAATATTAAAGTTGTTCAAATTAACATTGAAAGTGGGCTATTATGTATAGTTGTCAATTGACGGTGGTGAAGTGATTTTACGGTTTGTTTATTATACAGTTCCCATTAGGTGCCCATTAAGATCGGCATGATCCATTAAGTAAATTAGGCTTTATCTAAGGAAGCTAAAATTACCCAAAATTAGTAACCGTAATAAAAAACTAATATACAGATCCATCTCACATCTCGATGGACATCGAGAACTTTTGCATCATTTGAGATTGAAAGACCGTTGTCCTATGAAAAAAATGCATGTTTAACATAATCGATTTACTTGACTTGGCATGATTTGAACCATTGACATCAAGTCTAAAAGGAAAAATTTGTAAAGGAAAAATCTAAAGTTAATCTTAATCGGATCTGGGTTAATTAATGAATTTAAGTAATTTTTTATATTATCTGTAGCAATTCATATAATTATAGTAAACTAATTGGATGTCATAAATATGACAGAGTAGTTTGCAATGTTTCAAGTTGTAACTATTTTTTTAATTCTTACACTGCTTTACAGAATTACAATACGGATGTAGTGTGGAAGGTTTTAAAATATTCTTGCATATTTTGAGTTTTCTCGATCCATATCCAAAATACAAAAGCAATTTTCTACTCAATCCAAGCTAGTTACCGACGGATCATTATCAATGTAATACATTTATTTTAATTCTGATTCATTTCTTAAACATCTTAATTGCATACCGAAAAGTGAAAAATCACATAAAATAAACATATTAATATAAATAAATATTAGTGGAAATTGATTAGTTTTAGTAAGAAAATACAGTTAGATACGACACCTATCCATGTCATTCATTAACTAAACGTGTACTTTCTATTCAATTATATTAAGAAATGGTTTCCATTCACAAGCCATGATTAAAGGTGCTTCTAACTAAACTTCTGATTAAAATTAAAAAAAAATAGCTTTATCTAATTCTAATAAGTGAATAAATATTAGAATTGGCCACCATGATAATTAAACATGATGTTAATTTAATAGTGAGATATAAATACGGCTCAATGTTTTTATTTAAAATTTCATATCGAAGTATAGTTTTGATCACGTTGTCAAACAGCGATGTAATTTGAAGATGTAAAGGGTTCTAAGAAAGTTTTGATAGTTTTTGTAAAGACAATATTGTGTTTTTATAATTGTTTATAGTGCGTTTCTACTACATTTCTGAATGTGTTTCATTTGATTTAGATGTATATGACCATTCAATATAATAAAAATAATAAAATGTTGTGGGAGCAATACCAGGTAGGCTCTTCTGGAAGAGAGGAGTTCTAAGTTGAGTACGCTGAAGAAACTGCAAGTTGGTTTGATTCAACAGTACACTGTATTTCTGAAAATTTAAATTCTAGTTATTGGAGGCACAATAATTAGTGGGAATACATGCAAATAATTCTCCATGTACCTAGTTTTCGCCATTTTAATCTATTTACTGCAGATCTTTTTGTTTGATACAACTTATACAAGACTTACATATAGACGCACAAGAAAGATTAATTCGCAAGAATGAGAATAATTGCATACTTCTTGGGTCGATACTGCAAAAATACTACTAAAAACTGAATAAACAGAGCAAAAAATTTAAAAAATTGTTGTGTAGATTATTAATGATTTAATGTTCTTAGATTTAGAATATATTGGGTTTTGTTAAATTTCATGAATTTAATAAATCCCCCATAATAACTTAACAAACGCTTCTGTTATAATTATTAATTTATTATTGATTATCGGGCACAGGCAAAAATAGAAGCGCTATTTTCCGTTTGGTTGTATCAAAAACCATACATAATATCATTCAAACCTGGCAGAACAATACCTCCATATATTTCAGACAACAAGAAGAAGTAGAAGAAGAAACAAAATAATGCTATATATAACGAACAACTACTACCTAAAAAGAATTTTAATTATGCCAGAATATGTAAATTAATTGACAGTAAAGTGATACTTTAAAAACATAATCATGCTCCTTTTTACGTACTAAATTAAAATTTGAGAAGGCAACTAGTTTTATCTGACAAACCTAGCTCCCGATGTACGGACGATTATGGAGAACTAGCTGTTTAATAACAGCATGCGATTGGGTTACCCAGCATACAGCTGTATTCATAAACAATTTAATCTGCCAATTAACTAGTCGATAACTTTAAGCTGCATGTATTTATGAATATTGTTCTGGTATTCTCCAAAAGTGGGTGATAAATCTATCAGAACGATATAATGATCTTACCCCGAACTTGCTGTGTGGGCTGCAATTTAACTTTTTTTTATTTATTCGTTTTATGGTTTTGTTTTGAAATTCGCCGATGTTATATGTATAAAAGTAATGCATTTTACACACACGTTTAATGAGTTATCGTTTGTGGTTTTTTTTCTATTTGTTTAAAAGATTGCACTAATGAATTTAATTACTTCTTTTTAATTAACAGCTTCACCTTTTTTTTGTGTAATCGTTCTAGACAACATCTAAATTTTTTATACATTATAGCATTTTTGTCTACCTAGGTGTGTTTATTATGCGAATATAAAATTTCTTAATGTAAAATAATAACCTAACAAAAGTTCCTTAATTGTGCTCTCCTGACATTAATGTATATCAAAAAAAAGTAATACTGGAATAAATATACAGATTAATCAGAATTCCATTTAACGATAGAATTTTATAGCTTTTTTATGTCGTTGATACGGACTTGACTAGCTTAGTTAACTTTTACTTTTAAAAATGTATTATTAGTTATGAAGTTAAATACGAAAATAAGAATTTCCATTAACGGATGTAGAAAGAAGTCTCTTGTTGAAAAGTTTTCTAATTGGTTTCAGTAGATATATTCAGTTCATATTGATATGTTAAAATTGCTTTAATAGAGCATTTACATAAATGGATTTTTACTGTCGAATAAAAAATTCTACCGACTGCGCCACTATTTATTTGTCACAGAATATTGGACTTAGAGAACAAGAAATAGAATACTTTTCCTTTCTTGGCCCCCCCATTAATGCATAACGTAGAGTAAAAACGAAACCTACTAATACAATAAAAAATAATACAAAAACAAAAGACAAATACAATCATTAGAAATTGTTTATTGGGACGAACTGGCAAGAAATTAACGTAAAAACAGTTAAGGGGGCATATAAAAAATGATTTTGACTGAAAGTTCTAGTAGTCCTTGACTGATAATAATCATTCAATGTGGCAATGCAGATAATAGGTTATTACTACTAAACTGTTGGCAGTACTGATATCAATATGTTGTTTGTTTGTTTGTAGAGTGCAATATAAATATGGGTAATGGGTTTTCACTTGTAAAGTCCCACCCATAAAACTGCATCCTGGCACATTATAATCAATTTTAAGTAATTATTTAGTTCCTTGTGCGAATTTTTGGAATTATCAGACTGATTTTCTTGTCTTTCTACAAGTTTCCCATATTAACAGTAATATATGTATATGTGATGTAAAAGGTGTTACCAACATTATTTGGGCCTGAAAATAGTGACCTATGCGATGATCTTTTTTTCGAAGGCTACTGAGTCTGACGGACCTTGAGGATTCACTATAAGGTAACACCTTCTCTGAACGTTTCCTAAGTATTACATATAAAAAAATGAAAAATGAAAATGAAAAAAAAGAAAAGTAAAGAATTTTATAAGTCTTACTAAATTAAAAGAAATTTTCAAAGAAGACACTCCGAGTCATTTTATCGCTATTATCTAACCGCATAATTATATTCCCAAGGTTAGGAATTCATTATCATTATCACTCAGGATAATGCTCCAATTTATGCTTGATACAGTGGCGTGCAAAGGGGACTAAAAATCTAATATATTTTGAATTGCTCTATATAAACCGATGGTGCTAGGAAAGAACAAAAGTATATCTTGATACTTCTTGGTGCCCTGTGCTATTTGAGAGATCAAAGCCGAAACCGGCCTCCCACATCCAGAACATGGGTTCTGTAAAGTCGAATATTTTAGAAAATTAACTAAAATAATCAGGTATAGTTAACAGGCAACAGTTTCAATCGTGTGCCCTTATTTGCTTCAGAATTATGGCGATCTTTGCAGTAATTTAGGTTTTTCTATTTTTTTGACATGAAGATGGCCTTTATCGAGAAAGATGCATTTAGGATTTTTTGTAAAGCGTATCTGAGGCTAAAAAATGGTATAACTTTTTCCATGGTATGTCTGTAAATAATGACGCTGTAAAGTCCAAACAATCAGTTTTTCGCCTTAACAGTATGTAAAACAAATAAAGTATTGCGTGTGCTACGTGTTACATGAAAGTCAAAGGCAAAAACATAATCTTTCGGGATGGAGGGAGTGAAACAAAAGCCCATCGGAGCAAACCTGGACCGATAGAGAGAAGGTTATATCAAGTTGCATCATGGACTGTAATATGCGATGATCTACACAACTTTTGTGTATTTTCTGAACATGAAAACCCATCCTTTATTTATTTTTTATAGGATTTGCGGTAGGCCCTGATTTCAACTCATTTTGAGAGTGTATAATGAATTCAGAATAACGAATTTGCTGCCAAAAATATATTCATAAATAATTTAATAGTTTACTTTCTGGCCCGGCGCTAGACGAGTGGTGTGGAACAATACTTGTATTCCAAATGTCGCGGATTGAAGCTAGAGGCGGCAGGATGCTTCAGTTCAAGTGTTAGTAACCCAAATGTTCCAATGCACTTTATGTATGAGTGTTCTCTAATATTAACTGTTTCGAATCGTTTCATACTATGCACAAGGTTGTGTAGAAAACGAAGAAAAGTGAAATTCGTGTTTTTTCCTTCACAGGAATCGCAAAGTATTCCAAAAATTTCTAACTGCTTGTGTAAGGTAAAATGTAAATGCAGTTGTACTGAAAGGAACAAACCTCATCAACTCACCATTTCAGGATATGGAGATAAGTTTGATAGTGACATACCTAGAATTAAATCTTCCCATGTAAGCCAATAAAGAAACTCAACAGTACAACAGAAAATAGACAATAATTTTTTAGTAAATTCTGCTGCTTAAAAGTTCGTCAAAATTAACTCACCGAATTGTTTTTCCTTACCTTTCGAGGAAGCTATTAAATCTAAAATTTTAACAAACTGTAAAATTCACACTTACTTATAGCTTTGGTTATATGCCAAGAAATGAATATAAACAGCAGTAACTTGACACGTGCGTAAATTGAGTTTTCATAGCTATTAGTTAGCTTTCCAACATGTTTTCCTTGTTGCAACAATTCAAGAAATTTCCGGCCTCAATAATACAGGAAACATAACACTGCGCTATTAAGTGTATAAACGTTCAGACTTCATTACTGCGAAGTTATAATTTTAGAATTTCAAGATGAGACATTACAAAAATACAATAACTCTGAAGACCTTACCTTTTGAAAAGCATGCCTCACGTCCATAAATCAAGGTATGCAGTTGGTTATCAATATGATCGGTTGCAAATCTCCAAAAATCTATTTGTCGCAATAAAGCGGGGTAGAGTGCATTAAAGGTTGGTTTTTTGCCAGGACATGCTAAAGACATAATTGCCGCAGATGGTGAGGCATTTTTGCTAGTCTTGTATGATGCAGAAAAGAGGCTGACTATATAGATGAACTTCTATTTAGTCTGTACAACTACCTCATCGGGAAGCAATAACTACATTTTAAAATTTAAACTAGCAATGCAAAGACGTCTGCTCCTGATAAACTACTTCATCTTTTAATCTGTGGGTGTAAGGGAAACTGTAAAAATCATTACGAATGTCTAAAAATCTGGGTTACATTGTCCTTTGTGTCGATATTCCCATTAAATTTCATCAAATGTTGACATTGAAGTAGCAGAAGATATCGGTATTTGATTGGTATTGTTACAGTTAGTTTAAAAACCATAAAGTGCTTCCAGCATTACTATCAATAACTTTTAAGAAGAAAATCGCATTTAAAAATTAAAAATACTGAAAAAGCAAAGAGGTATAACGACTAATTTTCAGGACGAAATAAATAAATATTTATTTGTCATTTTTTTAACATAAAGGTCCGATTATTCGATTATTCTTAAAAAATATAATCAAAGGTCTGATTAATCGATTAAAAAAATAATCGATTAATTATTAATTATTTATATTTTTTTATTTATATTCGAAAGCAATCCTTAGTATCAGAAGTAGCACATTAAATAAAAAAAGCTACAGAATAATCTCCATACATTTAGTTTATATAAAAGGTTGGAATAGATCATCAATTAAAACCTTTTATCGACGAACAAAAAGTTCGTCTCTGAATTCGTGAAGTCTGTCTGTCTGTCGGTCTGTCGTTCTGTCGCCTTTTTTGAATTTTTCTTTTTGGAATCTTATAGTACATATGAATTCTAAGAAACTTTTGGTTGAAACATTTTTTTGTATCTCTTCGGGAAAGTGGTCAAAATGACCACCGAAGATTTCGGTAAATTTTTAAACAATGAAAAATTTTGTATTTTTTAAAAATTTACGAAAAAATAAACATTTTTACCAACTTTTTTTTTAACGAAAAGTCTTAGGACTTAGAATTTTAGTTTTTATGACAACTAATGTGTTAGGTCAACATTAGTTTTCAAAAATAAATGAGTTTATTAAGTATACAGTTGTTTTTGTTCGTCATGGCAATGCTAGCTCTGTGCATTCTCAACTGGTTTTAATATTGACATAGTTATCTCCAATATGATTTCTCAAGCAAACAGCATCATATAAAATAATCATATATAAAAAATATCAGACATATATAAAATAATAGAAATAAAAATGTTTTTAAGTTGTTCGGTGGTAGAACTACAAACTTAATTTAATAATATTAAATTCTTTACTGTTTCAAAACTAAAGAAAATTCAAACTCATTTATTTTACTCCTCTAGGAGTATTACAAAGGTTAACCTAAATTTTTAAAACTGTTATTCACTCAAAATAGAACGACACAGTTTACTTTGTAGTTAAGTCGTATTAACTTTGAATTTAATAGTTTTCGCTTAATTTTCCTTTTTTTATGAATCTTTTACTTAATTATTGCAAAATAATCTTGTTAATTTTTTTTAACAATAGATTCAAACAACTTAAAGACTATAACTTACGTTTCCTCTTTAAAACCATTAATAAAAATAACCGCCTGAATAATTACTGAAACTATTCGTTGCACAAGCCAGTTCAGTTTAAGTTCGAATCTTTAAATTTACTTTTGAAGCCATGTGACTTTCTAACCCACCCACTTTTAAACACAAAGCCAATCCAACTTTCAAAGAATACAGTTTTAATTTTCCCAATGGAACTATCTCAAAAATAACGTGTTCAGGATGGAATAAAACCTTTCGAAAAAAGTCAGTCTGATTAGCAAATCATGTGAAGGGGATCACAGCCAAGGATTTTATAAGTAAATCACCTATCGTAACGCGATTTAAAGAAATTATTACCTTATATAGCGAAGTAAAACTTGATACTAATCTCTAAGTACCTTCTAAGGACTTAGAGGATGTTGTAAATATATTTTTAAATTTTACCGAAAGAAGAATTATAATAATATGATAATATATTTAGTTTTAGGAAAAACTGTTGTATTTAGTTAAATGGTTTCATAAATTATGCTCTACTCGTATTTTGGTTTGTTACTATTTTATACAATGTTTCACAAGGAGCCTACCACGACTTCAATTTCACTAATATGGTAATAATTCTACAAGTTAAAAAAGGAATGCGAAAATTATTCAAATATGTATTTATCAGAATAGAATGTAAATTTCCAGTATAATACAGCCTCATATAAAGACATTTTTCTAAATAATACGTTGACGTACTGAAATACAAGACAGGGTTTGTATGCACTCAAACAAACTCACTATTGTAGGAATTGCTATTAATATGTATAAACAAATGTAAACGGGCAATAATAATAAATATAAATTTAAAAAATTATTTTCTGAAAATTGTTACTACTTTGATATATAATGCCAAATTGAGATTACTTGCACTGTAAAAAAATGAGTTGAAATTTACCTTGGGAAAGAGTTAACATTCCTCTCTTATTTGCGGTAGTTTTACTCTAAAATTTAACTTTACCTATACGTTAATAGTTGTTTTACTATTTGTGGTAAAATGTTCTTTAATTGTGTAAAATTACACAAATATAAGTAATTCTACTACATTTAACTGGTTAAAATCACTATCCATAATGTAAATTTACATAACTCAGGAAACTTTTCCTTGGAAATTTATTATTACTCAATAACATAATATTAAAGATAAGATGAACTTTAACAAGTATAGTGTAATTTTACCCTTAATATGTTTTTAACCGATGAGATACTATTTCTCTGATTGCACTTGTTTGTTGATGAGTGGTGACCTTCGTTTCGTGAAAGAATTCAGAAACCCATTATGAACAGTCCAAATTGGGCTTTTGGGGAATGGTCGGATGATTTCTTGTTACAGGTTTCGCAATCGGCGAGGCGTACCCTATCGATATCGAACGAAGTGTTTATTGCTCATTAATATTTTGTTTTTCGTTGTAGTGTAGTGCAGATTTATTAAAGGCAAATATTTACACGTATGACCCAAGCTGGGAAGAATTTTATTTTATAGTAGAAGCTAAAAAATAATCGGTAAGTATATGTTAAAATTACAAATTTAAGCCAATAAAATAAAAATATTTAATTTAATGTTTTTCTAGGATGAATCAAAAATTGAAGAATTCGAAATAAACTAGCATAACTGTAATTGAGAAAGGTACTCGTGTATAATTGTTTCTATAATTTATAATTTTTTAATTTTCTAGGTGGAATCGAAACTTTATCTGAATGTCTTTGAGAGACCAAATATTTTCGAAAGCCCCTTAAAAGAAGTTCTGTTAATGTCTTATATTTTATATAAGTACATATGTTCAATAAAAATTACTTTGATTTTATTTTGTTTCATACAATCCATTTACCAGTGTAAATAATATTCAGAGGAACGATTAAATTTGCAAGTACTTTCGCAAGTCATCGTTACATTCAAGAAGTATTTCACATTTGTATTTTAACCCTGAAAATTATTGCCATGAAATATTAACTTTGTCATGTAACTTTACACAGGTGTTTTAATGTTAAAATGTAAAATTACATTGAGATTGTAATTTTAATCTGTAAATTTATTTAAAAAGGATGCTTTACAATGCAAATTTAACCTAATATTGTAATTTCCCACTTCCTATAAAAATTACACTTTGAAGTAAATTTACCCCAAAAAATGGAGGTAACATAGTTGCCTCCATTTTTTAGGGTAAATTTACCGGTAATTTTTTAGAGTGTGTGTATTAAAAGTAGTTCATTGAAAACAACACAAAGCAAACCAACTCAGATATTTGCTAACGAAATGAAACAGGTATTTTCTTTAGGGAGAAGGGTAAATTCAATAAAAACTATTAATCTTCTCCACATTTTTAATAATTGTAAAAATGATCGCTAATTTTCAAGATAAAATTTGTATAAAAATCGAATCAATTCTTCTAGAAGAAGAGCATAGTACTATTACTATATAATACTAAATTACATAATAAAATAAATATGTTAAATGAAATTAAAAAAAGACAAACATTGAATAAGCCAACACAGCCTTGGTAGTGTAATGTCTGGCGTGCCGGACTTTCACCCAGGCGGCCCGGGTTCGATTCCCGGTCCCGGCAGATCTGGTTAAGGTTTTCTGCAGTTTCCCTTAGCTGTGACACAAATGTGGGATTTGCGCTGTTCCATCTGTAAGTCGGCTGCAGCCGCACATAGGGCCTACGTAATAATAATAATCGCCCCCTCCCTCCCGCACAAGCTTATAGCTTCTGGGGCCTGGTTTCCAGGTTATGGGTTGTAGCAATTATTATTATTATTATTATATTATAAGTTATTAAGAGATTGGAATGGATCATTTATACAATTTGAAGCATTCCGTTGCTTCTAATCCTTAAATTAAGTTCCTATATCTATTAGAAGGCTGAATCTATTGATCATTAGCTTGACAGTTGCCATAAAAAAGTAAAGTGGAGTTCAACCTTTTTTTTGTTCTACGTAGAAATAATTACTATTATAATTTCTTATAGGGGTGCTTATATTTGAAAGTCTATGTAGTGTGTTTTTTCCTGAACTTACAGTAGAAAAAAAACTTTAAAAAAGTGTGGCGTTTCGACGTTAATTTCCTTTTCGTTTTATTAGTTCTCACAATTTTAATACATTTAATAATATCACATGGTTATTTTTAATCTTCACGCTTAAAGCTACATAATTAATTCTAAAAAAGAGTATGTAGCACTGTAATAACCACCAATCATAAATCTATTTTTGGCTTAAAAAACGCGTCCATAATTATAACACACACTATTCCATTGAATCGTGTACAATAAGAAATACAAATTACAGTTCTTCCTCGTTTGCTCGCCTTGTCGTAATTAAGGTGAATATATCAAAATAATAAAACAATTATAGATTCGTTACACTCACTGTTTCGGGATACCACCTTATATGCCCTCCTAATGTAACAAACCACGCGATTTCATTAATTAGAATTTTACCTTTAATTTAAATTGGGTGTTTTCTTAATTACCGACTTTGTTTTCTGTTATTGTAAGTTAATTTGAATATGTTTTACGTCGAAATAATAATGAATTTGAGCGGAAGTTTTCTTTTACCTGTTTTAATTTTCGCGTTACCAACAGCAATAACAGTTACACAATGGAAGTAACAATAAATAGATTAGCGAAATAATTAAGAGCAGTGTTTACATACAATTAAAATTCTTTTATACTGTTATAAATGCAAATTTTGCGTGAGTTGGTAACATTATCTAAGGGTATAAAAATACTTAAGGGTAACGATCAAAGCGCGTATAAATTGCTTGTTATAAAACAGTTTTCAGAAGTGGAACGCGTCGTTCACGTTACGCACAACTAATAATTATAATCGCATTTTATATCGAAATTAATAAGAGTTAAATTGAATTTTACGACTTACGTACTTAAACCCTAATGGAAAGCAATCGGTATATGTTAACGAGACATGTGTGCTTAAGTTTTTATTGCTTATACATACATACACATATAACTACTAAATTATCTTCTTTTTTATTATATTATAAAGTATCGATTTTAATTTCAGCTTTTATAATGAGGAATTTTCATAAACATTTTAATAATGGCAGTAGGGTTTTGAGTTCACTTCAAAGGAAACGTTTGATATGTTTATAATGATGTTAATGAATCGAGACAACTGCAGTAGAAAGTGGATGGTGGTAGAATTTGAATAAAATCTCGATTTTTATACATAGACACAGTCGCTTAATGATATACATGTTTTTAATAACACATTAATCAAGTTAATGTCTTTTTATTATTATTTACATAGCCCTTACTTAAGTTAATTGTTAAGTTTATAAACCTGGTGTGCGGTTCAAAATGGATGATGAAATTACATTATTAATATTCATCAGCTAGTTGTCATTCAGTTTTAAGTTACAATTTACTGTGCAAGTACCTATTTATTGTTTCTAACGACTTGGTAAAACTTAAGAAATAAATAAAAACAATTAATTAAAAGTTTCACAAGTTTATTCCAATATGCCTGACAATTTCAATGCAAGAGATAAGATACGTATGAACCCCGCATTTACTGTTTGAATTATTTGTTTTGTAGTTCGGTATATATTGGACAAGCATTTTGAAGCTTCGACATAGAATACAAAAATACACGTACGCAGATACAGAAATATACCAAAAAAATGTATAAATATATAAATACACCAATTATGTTTTAAGATAGATCCACATAAAAACACTCCAAAATAACATCAAATTCCTACACTTTTGTAAAAAACACATATTAGAAATTTTAGAAGTTTTAGTGTCCATACATTTGACCCATCAAAGACCATTTAAATGTTAACCCTAAGTTACCAATCTTAACAGTTCTATACAAATGCACATGTACAACTAAATGTTTCTGTGATTCGAATTAAAGGCATAATTCATGTTTAACACGCACAATTTTTTATGTTTCGCAAACATATTTATCATTTCTGTACACTACAATTACGTAGATGAATTTGAATATTAACTTGCGACATAAAATTATTATTATTTTCAAACGGTGTATTAAGGGTAAGTTAATTACTATTAGTTGAAATATTAGCTTCTAACGTCTCCGATGTTTCGAAAATTTGTAAATTCTAAATAAAAACAAATTTCTTAATATCAATAAATATTACTACTTATATAATTTTTTTTCTGCAATTAGTCTTTAAAGCAAATAAGAGTTTAGCGCAGCCTAATATTTCAAGCGCATATAATTTATAAACTTTATTTAGACAGATTGCAGTGTACACTCTAAAAAATTACCGGTGAATTATACCCTAAAAAATGGAGGCAACTATGTTACCTCCATTTTTTGGGGTAAATTTACTTCAAAGTGTAATTTTCATAGGAAGTGGGGAAATTTCAACATTAGGTTAAATTTGCATTGTAATGTTTCCTTTTTAAATAAATTTACAGGTTAAAATTACAATCTCAATGTAATTTTACATTTTAACATTAAAACACCTGTGTAAAGTTACATGACAAAGTTAATATTTCATGGCAATAGTACTTTTCAGGGTTAAAATACAAATGTGAAAATACTTCTTGAATGTAACGATGACTTGCGAAAGTACTTGCAAATTCAATCGTTCCTCTGGGAATTGTATGAAACAAAATAAAATCAAAGTAATTTTTATTGAACGTATGTACTTATATAAAATATAAGACATTAACAGAACTTCTTTTCAGGGGCTTTCGGAAATATTTGGTCTCTCAAAGACATTCAGATAAAGTTTCGATTCCACCTAGAAAATTAAAAAATTATACATTATATAAACAATTATACACGAGTACCTTTCTCAATTACAGTTATGCTAGTTTATTTCGAATTCTTCAATTTTTGATTCATCCTAGAAAAACATTAAATTAAATATTTTTATTTTATTGGTTTAAATTTGTAATTTTAACATATAGGTACTTACCGATTATTATTTTTTAACTTCTACTATAAAATAAAATTCTTCCCATCTTCGGTCATACGTGTAAATATTTGCCTTTAATAAATCCGCACTACACTACAACGAAAAACAAAATATTAATGAGCAATGAACACTTCGTTCGGTATCGATAGAGTACGCCTCGCCGAAATCATAAAAGAATGGTACACACCATTCCGACCATTCCCCAAAAAGCCTATTTGGACTGTTCATAATGGATTCCTGAATTCTTTCACGAAACGAAGGTCACAAACATGTGCGATCAGCGAATTAGCATCTCAACGGTTAAAAACATATTAAGGGTAAAATTACACTATTCTTGTTCAAGTTCATCTTATCTTTAATATTACACTAAAAATGAATTAAGTTATTGAGCAATTATACATTTGTAAGGAAAAAATTGTCTGAGTTATGTAAATTTATATTATGGATAGTGATTTTAACCAGTTCAATGTAGTAGAATTACTTATATTTGTATAATTTTACATAATTACAGGGCATTTTACCACAAATAGTAAAACTACTAAATGTATAGGTAAAATTAATTTTAGGGTAAAAATACCGCAAATAATAGCGAAAAGTTACCTCTTTCCCAAGGTAATTTTACCTCATTTTTTACAGTGTATAATTGTAAGATTCTCTTGTAAACTTTTTTGTTTGCTTCTTTGTATTATTTCATATCCCAAGGTTTTAGGTGTTTTAAAGTATAAGGTAGAGGATAAGGAGACTTAATTCAGTGTTGGGTGGAAATTTCACCAACCGGATACAACGCCGATCGTGGACACTATGCCGATCCTTAAAATAAATTTTGCTACTGGACACTTTGTAAACCGTGCACACTAGGCTGACCACAACTAGTGGATATTACGCCGACCGCAAGCGGTGGGCACTTTGCCGGCCGTGGGCACTACGCCGATGCTTAAGAATCGTCCATAGTTACAATTCTTATGGGGATGTTCAGGTAAAGTTCCGAAGCTAAAACTAATTAACTTGTTGATCGATTTTCATAGGTTCATCACATATACGATCTCTGTGGTAGGTTAGATTAGTGTGCACGGTCGGCAAAGTGTCCACCGGTTGCGGTCGGCGTAGTTAACACGGTCGGCAAAGTGTCCAGTAGTAAAATTTATTTTAAGGATCGACGTAATATCCACAGTTAGCAAAGTGCCCAAAACGGCCAGTTGTCTGCATTCGGCGTTGTGTCCTATGCCCCATGTTTGCTTATTTTCTAATATACTAATAAATAAAGAAAACATAAGACAATGGTTAGAGTCTGAATCAACTATTTTTAACAGTATTTAGAATAAATGGTTAAACTGGAATAATCCAGCAATTTTCATTGTGGTGGTAAAAACGAACTGTGAAAAAATGAAATTACAAGGATTAAATGATTGTTATTAATCGAACACTTACTGAAATCCAACTTAATTTGGGTGTTACTTGTAATTACTTTCGTTCTCTTGGTTATTCTTTTTTCCAGTCTTCATGTAGAATGATGCTTTGGGATCATTCCCTCTGAAGCTGAATTAGATTTCCCTGCAGGCGCCTATTTACGCAATACCTATGCCACAGCAAAGTATCGTTTTGCGCAACCTACATATATATAAAGCACTATTTTACTCCTTCAAAAGAAGGGTTAAAAATGCCCGTTTTTCTCCAGGGAGTACAAATATTTCTATGGTGACAAAAATTACAATTCTTATATACGGCTACCGGAAGTTATGAATCTATCTAAGATATTGATGCAATAAAGGCATTAGGTCCTGTAAAAAATATACTTAAGTATACTACGAAACTAAAGTATCTTCTAAGTTCTAGTGTAGTTAAATAATTAAGAACTGATTAGAAAACTTCGTACTCGAGATTAAAAGATCTATTTTAGATCCTTGATATATAGCAATAAATACTGTTTGACGCTATTGATCTACCTCTATTTGTTTATCGTTTATTTTAACTACTGCCACAAAAAACCCAATTTAAAGAATCTTTGTTGGTTGATATGAAAACACCAAGTTTTGTTTACTACTAAGTCCAGTCTTTTAGTATTGAGTTCAATAAGTGGGTAGTATCATTGAATAAATAAACGAAGCCATTTAATTTATTAACAAATAAACAATTACCACACATTCCGTCACTGCTGTAGTTATAATTAGGGTGACCAGATTATTTGTAATCCCGAAATCGAATAATGCGACACAGTACGAAATAAAATGTTGTAAGTTATATGTCCAGTAACTGCCTATTCACAGTATACTTTAAATTCTGGAATTGACTCCTTCATCGCCTCCTTGAACATCAAGTCGTACTGTGTGTCGTACACTTATTTACCGGGCTTATAAGGTAAATAACTAGTCTGGTGTCTAAAACTGTTATGATCATCAACAAAACTACGTGAGAAATAGTATATTACATTACAAGGAAAGTAAGTATGATTTGCCGCGCATGGTTTGAAGACCGTGCAAGTCTTGCTTAGTTTGCTTCATAGCCAATTCGCCCTTGTGTATCATTTCAAAATCTAGACAAGTAGGTAATGCATCACTACTGCAGTAAGCTAGAAATATTACAAAGTAACGACATACAAACAAGAACAGAAACGTACCATGTAACAGATCATCTTGAAGTAGACTCACTGCAACGCATTACGCTTATACCCATGGATGCCCTTCAATGTAACTGTAAATTTGGTTTTCCTATAATTTTTGCAAATAACTAATGTTTTAAAAATTGTTTTTGAAAAGTGGGTTAATAGTCACTGATTTAAGAATAGCAGTTTGAGCGGGATGTACCTAACTGCATTTTCAATGTAATATCTGATACATTGATGCAGCTGATGCTAGGTGATGTCACAGTTTTTTTGACCATTATTTTCAGTAGTTGCTAAAAGTTGACCTTTTTAGCAAATGTTTTTCATTGCGCATAAAATCAAAAATTGCATCAAGGATTTATTTGTCCCCATTGACGAGTATTATCACTTGTCCAGAAGAAACGAATTTTTGTGAAGCACTCTGTATAAAAAAGGACTTAGATCATTGTAATACTACCATCATTGTAAATGTGAACAAAATAAATAATCTAGAAAGTATGTTGTTAAGATTAGGGATTCCCAAATTATGGCCCCCAGATCGAATCAGGCCCACAAAAAAACGACAACTGTTCCTTATAAAACGACTGATTTAATTATGTAAAGACACTAATAAGAATTGAAAACAAAATAAAAGAAAATTGTATATTAATGTCTGATTTGCAGAACCATCGTTAAAAGGGGTCAGAAGAAAGAATTTCTTCTTTCAACCTTTAATAATATAAGTGTCTTTTAAACCAGACGAATCTGCTAACGTTAGCACAAGAATGCTTTGGAAGTGAGATCTTTTTTACGGCCCTAAATGGTCAAAATCTGATTGAACTATTTATATTATTAAAAACGCATAAAACAGTCCGCTCGTTTGAGTGCAAACAAAGTCAGTCTCGTATTTCTGTCCGTCACCGTATTATTTTTTAATAAATCTTTATATGAGGCTGTAGTATATAGGAAATGTATGTTTTTTTTTTGATAAATATTTAAATAATTTCCGTTCCTTAAAGTTATTGATGCTATTCATATTTTATTATAAATTCTTTTTTTGTAAAACTTTAAACTTCTATATTTTATGGTTTAACACCTAAGCCCTTGGATATATCAAAATAGGATCATATAACCATATGAGGTGATACTTTTATTTCAATATTCCCACACGATTTGCAATTTTGCTATAAAATTCTTGGCACTAAAATCATTTTTGGCCCTTTTCGAGTTAATTGTCAATTAGGTTGACTTTTTCCTGATGACGTACTTCCTTTATACGCTTTCTGCTAGGGAACAACAACACTTCTTTACCAAGAGTTTTTATTGTGTGTTTTTTATTAATGTGTTTATCTATGTTATTAAAGGTTGTTTCTTGGTTCTTGAAAAAATATTGAAAAGTTGTTAAACTCTCAACCTTTAGTTGTTCAACTTCAAGATTTGCTTCTTCAACTCGAAATCAACCGTTTGAAGGTGTTGGGTAGATTTAACGATAAATTACAGAATTGTTAATGCTATTTCTAAACAAGCTGGCGCTCATAGTCAACCGCAATTCTATTCGAATCAGCCAACCTTTCAATTTTTCCATTCCCGAAAATAATCTTAATGAGAACTTGTCTCAGTTGGATTTTGACTAGTTTCAGCCGTGCTAAGTTTGAATTTAACGTAAGCAACAAACTTTTTATGCCCAATTGCAGATGTAGGACTTTGATTGCGTTTAACTTGTTTTATTATAAAGCAAAAGAATTTTATAGTTTCACATGGACGCCCAGTCATGGGGAAAAGTTATAGACTGTAGACCACTGATTGTTAACTATAGACTGTAGATCATAAACTGTGGAGTATACACCGTACTCCAAAGGGTAGATAGACTAGGTGCTGCAGAATCTGGGTTATAGATCATAATAATAATAATAATAATAATTCTTTATTTCCCAACAGGTTACATATACCCAATAAACGGGAAAAAATAAGTATACAAAAAAAAGTTACAAGCAAAGAAACAATAATACTTATAAACTAAATATATTTTACATAAGATTCTCCTGGTAATTAATAATTGTAACATGTAATATTGTTGATAATTTATCATCCATTATATCACAATTTGTACATATAGAATTAAAGTTATGGCACATTATTGTTATCGGACTGCTTACCATAACATTGGTTCTCGCAAATGGAACATAAAAAAATAAAGTCTTTCTGGTATTTGCTCTTGGTACATTAAACCTAATCTTGTCTAAGAGGTATGAACAGTCTAAGTTGTTATGGAGTAAATTATACAGAACTTTTATGCTACTTTGAATTCTCCTTATTTGTAAAGTATCCATTTTAAACATACTCAGAGCATTGGAATAATCAAAATCATGAGTAGGATATACATCAGTCATAACATAAGTAGCAAATTTTAAAAATCGACGTTGAACTGATTCCACATGTTTAACATGGGTATTGTAAATGGGATACCAAATAATAGAGCAATATTCTAATTGAGATCGTACAAAGGTAATATATAACGTTCTTAAACAGAGCGGTTCTGAGAAGTGTCGACAATTTCGATAAATAAAGCCAAAAGATTTACTGGCTTTAAGCACCATTTGATTGACATGTTCAACAAAACAAAGTTTACTATCGAATATGATTCCAAGATCCCTAGCTGTATCTGATCGCTTTAAAATCTCATTGTTAATAGTGTAGTCGTGAGTTATAGGTTTCAATTTTTTTGTGAAAGACATTACAAAGCATTTTCCTACATTTAGATTCAATCGATTGGCATTACACCAACTACATAAAATATCAATGTTACTTTGAAGATATAAACAATCAGACGTATCAACTACTCTATGGAATATTTTTAAATCGTCGGCAAAAAGTAACTTCTCGCAATGTAAAGTTGAAGGAAGGTCATTAATAAATATTAAGAAGAGAAGAGGCCCTAAATTCGAGCCCTGTGGTACACCTGAGCCTGGGATAAACGAAATGGAGCGTACATCTTTATATTCAACTTGTAAGTTACGATTAAACAAATATGACGAAAATATTTGAATTAAGGAGTCAGATAAACCTATATATTTTAATTTATTAAGAAGTAGATATAAATCAATTTGATCAAACGCTTTTGAGATGTCTGTGTATATAACATCAATTTGCCCCTTCAAATCTAATGCTTCAGAGACATACTGCGTAAAGCAAGCCAGGTTAGTTGTAGTAGATCTTTGTGACATAAAGCCATGTTGGTAAGGCGAGATATAAGGTTTAACACTTGTATAAATGGTATTATAAATGATTGTTTCAAATACCTTTGCAAAATTACACAGAATAGATATTGGACGATAGTTGTTAATAAGCTTTCGATCGCCACTTTTCAATACTGGACAAATACGTGCTTGCTTCCAAATTTCTGGAAACACTTTTGTACTTAACATAAGATTAAACAGCTTGTGCAAAGGTTTAGCAAAAATGGGACAACAATCACGTACTAGAAAACTAGGGATCAGATCAACTCCGGCAGTTTGTTTGCTTTTTAATTTTTTAATAGCAGCAATGACGCTACATTCCGAAATATTGTCAGTGCTTATTATTGGCAAGTTAGTATTTATTGTCTGAGAATTCGAAGCAAGAGCAGGATCTGATTGAACATATACACTTGAGAAGTACTCAGAAAAAGCATTGACAATGGCGTCGGGTGTGTCCAATTGTTGGCCATCAGATGCAACCATTGAGCCAGGGATTCTAGTTTGTCCTTTTTTATTTCTAATAAAAGACCAGAAATTTTTAGGATCATTATGGATATCATTTTGTACATTATCAATGTAATTCTTATATGCAACTGATAACTCTTGTTTAATGGTGGAACGCAAGCTTCGAAATTGTAAATAATGGAATGTCAGATTAAACTTTTTGTATAAGCGATGAACATTATTCTTTTTTCGTATTAATGAAATAATTCGATTTGAATACCATGGTGGAAAGCGATGACGTCTACTTGCATGTTTTAATGGAACGAACTCGTCCATAATTTTGTATAGGTGGTGATAAAATTCGGAGCAGGCATTGTTAACATCATCATAACTATCCAAGAAAGACCAGTCATAATTAAGTAAGGCAGTGTATAATTTAGGAAAGTCAGCTTTTTTAAAATTGTAAACTTTCTTATTTACATTACTAACAAATTTTTGTAAGGGCTTGGGTACTTCTATAGAAATGCAGAGAGCAGGATGATATTTATCTTCTTCAGTCAATGGAGATATATCTCTGCTAATGAACGTTATAACATTAGATAGGACTAGATCTAGGGTTCGATTAAGTATATTTGTGATATTATTATACTGATTAAGTCCTAAAATGAGTTCATAGTTTCTGAGTATCAGATAAGATCTATCTGAGATATCACGTCCATAAGATGGTATATTAAAATCACCTAAAATAATGATGTTACCTTCGTGCGATACGTTCATTGCAGATAAGGTTTCGAGAAAACACTCTAAGTCTGTATGAGACAATGAAGGGGGTATATATCTATATATAATACAAAGACGTAATATGGCAAGGCATTAAAAGATAATTTTATGCCAACTATATCTATTAAGGGAAAAGTTTGTTCTAATACAGAAAGATCCAATCTCACAGCGTTAATTGAATAAGTAATGCCAGAACTATCATTTACAGCTACTAAAACCCCTCCGCCTTTAGAACATTACAAACAGTTAGGTCCCTATCTTTACGAAAAACTAAGAAATTAGAGGGAAATAACTCAGAACTAGAAATATCATCAGTTAACCAAGTTTCAGTGAGGCATATGACACTGTATGGACAAGAAATAATTTCATTGTATATAGAAGTTGTTTTTGACCTAAGTCCTCTAGTATTTTGATAATAAATCTCAAGAGATAAAGACAAAGAACTCCATGGACAACTATTTGAATTATTTACAGTAATAGGTGTATTCACATTCTTCTTAGCATAAGGCGACTGTAGTTGCTATTGTAGAGCTATCGACTATAATCTCGACAATAAAGTATATTTTACAGTGTAGACTATAAACCATTAGACTATATACTACAAACTATAGAAAGTATGTGCTCGACAGTTAAAATTTCAAGTATTTACAGTTCTAAGTGAATTCAAATATCAATAATTTATTATAATCCGCTTGGCAGTCATAATAAAAAGTTATAAACACTGCAATCATACCATGCATTATAAATTATGTACTATAGATTTTAGATCATAACTGGTGACTTAGACAGTCCGCATATTAGTAGGTAGGTGCTATTTTAAAAATCGATTCAAAGATTAAGTAGCTTTTTAGTTGTAGTAATAACTGCAAGTGACTGCAGGTCGCTGGTTTATTTCTATTAAGATGGCGTATATTCCATAAAGTGTTCAGAGTTGTTGGGGTAAGGTTAATCAACTAGGATATATAATTATACATAAATCATAGATATACATAGTCTGTCATAGATATACATAATGAGGCAAATATTTAAATTACTATCTCCACTGTAATGGACACATACCTTTTAATTTGTCATATGCTACTCTTGACTATATTGTCTAAAGTATTTGCTTTTCCACATTTTGCAACTCCACTTGGTCTAATAAGTAAACGTTTTCTGAACAAATACTCCAGCGTCGTATTTCTTCAACATTGACATATAAAATTGAAATTACATACTTTTTTATCTTTGCACCCGTCTTTGGAGCAGAAATCTTTGAGGATATTGTGTAAAATGTCAATGTCCATAAAAAGCTGCCACGAAAGAATTCTCCGTTTATAAGCTGATGGAATAGCATTTATACTATTACAGCAGCTTATAAACGAAGGTTTCGGAGGAAAACGTGTATAAAGATTATTAAACTAAAGGATAATTAAAAAAAATATTTAATATTAATTACACTTTAATAGTGTCGTAAATGAATATGTAAGGATGGAAAAAATGCTAAACATTTCATTATGTCGGACAAGGCATATGAAAAATTATAATATTGATTGGCCCACCAAGAAGCAAATTAAAATGTATAATTTATATTTCTTGTTTTAGAACGCGAGTCTGCGTTGTATTATATGAAATCGAGATGTAATAAGATGTCTATTTAGGGCTGATGTCAATTTTATGTTGCTTTTTCAGCTGGTTTTCTATTAGACAACCTCTTATTATACGAGTGAATAAAATTACATTAAACCAAAACGAGTTTAAGATAGCACAAAACTAACCAATAACAAGCATAAATCTTTTCCCACAGATGCGTGAATTCCTCACTTAATACTACTCGTGTTTTAGTTGCCTCCAAAGTACATTTCTCTATTCGTATATAAACCTAAGTATAAAACAACGAGATAATATACATAGCATAATAACTTGTGGACATTTCTAAACGTGTTTAGAAACAATTCTATTGGATACAATTACGACTATATTTAAACTTGATTTTAATGTATTTACAAAATACTGTTTTAAAAAAATGCTGTAACACACAACTTCCTGATTAAAATGACTCCGGGGCACAAGCTTCTGTAATGAACAGTTTCTGAGCTATAACTTGCTAAAGTTACAGCGCTCCTGTTCTATGATTGTTATTTAAAAGTTCATAAGAAAAGTGGAATGGAATTATTGCTCTGCGAATGAAATACTGCGAGGGGAATGGAAATGGAATAAGTTGAGGATACTAGTAGAGATTTTAAAAAACGTATTATTTTATTTATTCGTACAGTAGTTTGTAGGGGAGATCCGGCTGAGATGGACCCCTGGCTATGTTGGCGTCCTTGCATTATTTCAGATATGAGATATCTCAGTTGACAACACCGATATGTGCAAGGTAGAGTGTCATGTAACAAAGAGGGCCTTACGAGAAAAAAGTTTTGGTGGAAATGTTAAAAGTTGTTGATGAAATATTTTGATTTGTTGGAAAAAGTAGGCCTGAAACTTTTTTATTTTACATTTTAAAAACTATGTTTTCATAAAAATTTTGAATTTTTTGGATTATTATTTTTTTGCAAATATGTTAAACCTAACCTTAATTACCATTGTGTAGTGGAGGGTCTATGTTATATCATTTTGGTTTTATCACGAAAAATTAAAAACCTATACAGCTCTGGCATGTTGGACCCATGATATTCCGGCCATGATGGAATATAATAATAATACATTTTTGACAAATACAAACTAATTTTAAAAAATGTTTAAGTGTTTGTTGTTTTCTGTTAACAAAAATCCATGTTTCCAAAATATTTATTAAATATTTAAATTTTTTTTGTTCTCACATGGTGTTATATGCCTCTAGGAGTTGAGATATATAATTTATTTAAAATCTTAAAAGATAAAATAAATACATTTAGTTTTTTTGTTCTATTATTTGTTAATATGCTTATGTAACCTTCATGATGTCAAAAAAAAGGTTTATGCCTATTGTCTGTTAGTTTTCCGCTGGGGGTGCGAACATTACCTGATATCATATTATGGTGACACATTTGTTGTATTACATATTACAATAGATAAAATAAAAAATAAAAAAGACCGTTCTTTTTTGCGTCATAAATATCCATTCGGGGCGAGGCATAGTTTATGAAAACGTAAATTGTCATATTTAAAGGTTAAAGCATGTAATTCAAAAAGGGGTCCAACACAGCCGGATCTCTCCTATACGGTTTGTATAGATACTGCTTTGAAGTACCACGCGCTGTAGCATAATTATTTTCAAGAATTCTAAAACCTTTTATTGAGAAAAGGTATTAAAATTACATATTTCATAATTTTACAGCCATTATATATCCGATTATATAGCCTTACGATATATCCCTGTATCCTACTTCAGGATGTTTTATAAAAAAGGGATAAGAGCGGACGGAACAATTTGTGGCAGTTTTGTAATCAGCATGTAATAAGCAATGATATATTTAGTTAAAAAACATACGTACCAAAGAAAAAATGATTGCCGCTGTTTTATAAAACACTCTGTATAAATTTATATAGTTCTAAATTATAAAACACATCATCTCCTCCTACTTTTCTACCTAACATTTTTTACATAGAATTTTTGAAAAAAAGATGCTACAGCACTATATATACAAATTCATAAAAACTGTACCATTCGAACTCTTATACATACTCATCAATGATATACCGGGAAATAAGTACTATAGAATGTTTAATCAAGTCCGTTAAATTGTGAAAAACATAAATGTAACATAAAATCCTATAATGTTTACGATCAGAGCAAAATGCCCCTTATGTTTTAATAAAGTTTAGTTTGATTTACTTCACTGGCTGTTGATCTGTTCAGTTCAAAAGCTCCCGTGATTACCCACACGGTAAAATACATTTACATTTAAAAACACACAATAATAATATTTTATTATACATTTGATACGTATAAATACAATTTTTTAAAAATATAAAATAAAACATACGTATAAATAACGATCCTCGAAAATTTTAATTTAAAAACATACAGTAATAATTTTATTTATCTTTATAATGTAATTATCTATAAATACATTTTTGTAAATATATCGTGCTGGTAAACGGAATGGTTGCAAAATAATCTTTTCTGATAGTATTAATTATTTTGAGAAATAACCATGTACATATACATATAACATATGTAGGTACATATAATTCTGGTAAATTGCCCAGTATTTGTATGTTTATGCATTGCAAAAAAAAGTGATCCTGCCATATCACCAAAATGAGATTCAATAAATATCGTTTATTATACTGGTTTTAATAAAATATCTCAAGGTTACTTAAGTTGTAAATTCTGTTAATAAAGTTTATTTTATTTTTATAGCTTGTTATTTTTATAAAGTTTCATCTTTTAATTTGTTAAATACCAAATTACAACATCAGGGTCAATTCTGTGTAAAAATTCAAATAATATTTTTGAAATTAAGTTATTACCTCCAATTTTCGACAGCTGTAAATGAATTTGGTATTACAGAATCTGTAAATACTTTTACTAACATAACCTCAATTACAGATTAATAAGTAAGTACGAATATTCAATTTTATCCTTGTTGAAACAAGTTAATCAATTTTACTTTATATTTAGAAATGAACTTTATTAATAAAGGAACCAAATTAAATTTGCTCACTATAACTTCGTTCTTACAAGGTATATACTATCCCTAATACCTAGCAATAGTTTTTCATGTATAAACTTCCACTAAACCGTAATACAACGTTTTGATTTTTTTAGTGTTAAAGAATTATCTAGTTTTAACTAGATAACTCAGCAGAATAAACAGAAATTCGCATACAGGCTGATTCAAAATCGATGCTCACTATTAGAATTTTAGAAACCATAAGAGATATGAAGACGGTTAAATTGAAGAAAAGTTGGCAAATGTAAGACCAATAACATGATACAAAAAAAATCTAAAATATCCACTTTAGTTTTAGAGATATTCGGGATAATAGAAATTTTTGTTTTAATTTTTTCTAGTTAAAAAATAATTATTCAACTTATTAAAAAATAGAGATCTCAGTCTGACAGCACTTTTTCTGCTTTAATCACCTGCCTTATCAAGTTTTCATACCACACAATTGCCAATCCACTGGCCCGAAACGTTTTGATTTAGAAGTTGCCTTACGGCTAATGCCATAATTTATATTCTAGTGCAGTGGTGGCGAACCTATGACCCGCGGGTCAGACACTGACCCACAAAGGCTTTTTATATGACCCACGCGTTGATTTTTATAAACTTATTTTTTATATCAACAGACAATTGAAAATATTAAAAAATTAAAGTATAAATATCTAATGTCGGATTTCTAAAAAATATATTTCCAAGTGGACGTTGGCTAACTGATATTCTAACATTTTTAATATTAAGATAGTATATGAAAATAAGTAACAACAGATTTCAGAGTAAATATACTTTTATCAACTTTATTACACATACACATATCTGTAACTATATATGTGCTTTTCTTTATTCCTTGTTCATTCAAATACTCAGCGCAGAGGCGCCACTGGGCATGGTATCCCCGGTGCGGTAATTCATGGTATCACTCCATTGATATCAATTTTTTGACATCGAGCTTTATTTTTTGCTCTTCACTTGCAAAAATAAAAGTTATAAAACAAAAAGGAAACGTAAACCTTTTTAGAGGATTTTAAAAGTGAGAACCAAAAAAGGGTTAACTGTCAAGTTTTTCTGTTAACACATTTTCGGTGTTTCCAAATTATTGGTACCCTTTTTACCCCCCCCCCCCCAATCTCATTGACGCCACTGACTTAGTGACCCACGGACTGGTATTAAAACAAATAATGAACAAAATTTGACCCACTTCTCAAAAAGGTTCGCCATCACTGTTCTAGTGTAATCTAATCTATTTACCACTAAGCCTACTGAGTACTTAATTAAAGGTGATTTAACACAGCTAAACACTGAAAAATAATAATCGAATTATTTTTTGGAAATTTATCAAAAATGTACAATTAGGCGCATTTAGGCGAATTGAATAAAAACTGAAGATGGTTTAATTTTAAAATGAAAATGACTAAGTGTGACAGACATATCACTGATCTTGTATTATAAAATGCTTTCTAAAAATGAAGTAGAAATTAAAGCCCGTATTTAAAAAATTAATGTTGATACTGGTTACTGGTTCTGTAATGTTTGGGATTATTAACTTTCTTTAAAAAAGATGTCCCATTTGCAGCCAAATGGTTTACAACTTTTCTTACATAGTGACAGCTAGCTAAGTCATGCCAAAAAGTGTGATTATCATTTTTATGATATTGGTTGACAAAATTAATTTTAAGAGTTTTGGGACGCATGCCTGAGCGAATCGTCGAAATGCCTTCTTCACTTATAACTATCCAAACTAACTTTTCACTGACCTCCATCTTAGAGGTGCCTGGTCAGCAGAACACGCTTACGCAGATACCATAATGCAAGTGATGTAAGCTGATGAGCGCACTGAGGTAAGGTGCGAGTAGCGACGGATGACGATGAAAAGCATGTTAGCATTGTAGCTGTTTATGTTATAAAAATTGGAAAATATTCTCGTTGCTATCGTACAGGAAATAAGAAAAAGCTCAAAATTATGGCGTAAATACAATCACGACAAAACGAGTTTTTCAGTAATTGCTGAAGATGACAACCTAGCTGTTGAAAGGTTGAAACATGAGTCCAGTGTGTGTGGCGTGGGTAAAGTACAGTTTTATTATATAGGAAAGATGAGGAAGGTACAATATCAAGACCATCTTCAAAAAGCACAAAGCAAATCAAATCAAAGCAAAAGAGATGTAGATTGTAGTGACCAAATAGCATTCTACTATTCCGTACTACAAAAAGCGTTAAATGATACAGGTAAATTATACAAAACCAAAATTTGTTTGGGTTGTTGGCATATTTTGTGGTTCTTTAAAAAAATCATCTTTGAGTTACAATGCATCTGAGTTATTAACTCACGGATTGTTTATAATATAATACGCGATACTAAAATGGAAAGTACCCAATCCACATGGAAGGAAATTTAATTAACCCTTCAGACACAACAGCTAATGGTTAGAAAAGGTAAGTTCATGGTTTTACAAAACCTGACGAATCTGGAATAGAAAAACAAAAGCCATGCTATAGTAGTTAACAAACTCTTAGTAAAACTGTGGACCGCAAAACTACAGATAAGAAAAACGAGAAAGATCATCATCAAAGATTGTGAAAACTGATCAAATCAACTAAGTTGTAGCTTACCTTGTTTTAACATATATTTCATGATTGAACCGTTTTACTAAATTTTTGGTCCTTTATTTGTATCCAAATAAACATAAAAGTTTGTTTGGTTTGAAAGACTGTTTGATTTATATTATAAAGCCCTTAAAAACATACCTATTGTCATTTATTACTACCTTGTGATACATATCGCCGGAGACATATCCTGTTTCAGCAGATCATTTTGACAACATTTTTCTAAAACAATTCACTCCAAAATAGCTTATATTTGGGCTTCCTACCAGTAGATGATGGTATTATTATAACCAGCAAATACATACCCCTAGAGGCATCTGCTGATTTCAAAACTAATTGCCTTACATACCTCCGGTGATCTATATTCCACAATATATTATTAATTGTTTACGCCTAGTTAACGTGTGTTATTGAGGAATCTTAATACGATTCATGAAAAGCATATTTTCCCCATCTCAGAACCGTGGAACTATAATTATCACAATAATTAAAACAATTTTTATTAAAGCTTGAAAGACCAAACAATTGCCAAAAAAAGAAACTATGAAGTGTGTTAACGTTATTAACCTATCGGTGATTTAGAAGGTTGTCCAATTCGGATGAATTCCAATAGTTTTTAATTTACTAAATATGATTATATGACTCTGATTATAGTTGCTAAATCACATACGCATAAATATACACAAAAACCTCACCTTTATCCCCTTTCCGTGCATAAAACAGTGTTTAATAAAATCCAAGAAAACAAATATCACAACATATTATCTTTGAGAGGAAAATCCTTTTAAGCAAATACGTACAGGGGTATATCCCAAATGCAGAGTTAAAATTTACAAAATCGTTGACAATGCAAGTTTGCTCCAAGAAATTCAGCCAAAAGAACCAAACTTTTCAACGATAAACTTGAAATAAAGAAGATTGTTCATTAAGAGTGAAAGTGTCACTTTTTATGGCAAGTTTTGTAGTATTTGACGGGCGAGCGTGCGAGATCGGCTACATTACAGACAAGAAGTCGCTTTGACCTTGAATAAAATATGTCATTTTTCTTCAAATATCGAAAATAGATTACACATAAAAAATAATTAGTATTTTTTAAATACCGAAAGAGTCTAATAAAATAATTAATTTAGCTTGCTTTGGAAAGCGGTACTATGGTTCCACTTTGAAATTTGATTTGACAAAATTGCTTTTACTGCTAGCGACAACAAAAGTACTTTTACTGCCGGCTGTTGGCCAATCAGCGGTAACACAAGTACTTTTACTGCCGCTGACGACCGGCGGCAAAACTGTAAATGTTTAACGTTGTAGTATATTGAGTCACGAAGTATCATGGTTTCTGACCTCGGAAGAAAAAGTCATTGGTTCATGACAGTGAAACATCAGTCATGTTTAATAAAAATTGGCTGACTTTCGGTAATATATTTGTAATATTTAAATGTATCATATTTGAGCAACGGTTTTCGAAACAAGTAGGAATTCTAACAATATCCGAAACCGGTAAATATCAACTTCAATAATACAGGGTCTGTAGGAATAAACGACTGCATCAAATTTACGACGAAGCGAAGCCTCTTACAGGATCCTATATGCATTTATCCCGAAATTATCGAAATTAGATTTTATGCATAAAGGTGTCTAATAGGTTACTGTCGTGCTTATAGAAACCTCTGTTAAAAAACTTTAGAAGTTTTCAGTTTAACTTTATCTTAGCCGATGAAAATTTGCTTAAAAACATTTTTAGTATAATAAATGTTGTCTTTGTTTACATGAACTACAATTTTTTTTGTTATAAACTTTATTTACATAAAAGCAGCTTATACATTCGCCTTTATTCTTGATAATATTTAAATACCAAAAAAAATCTAGTCTTATACTGTATTTACTGCCTGCCATTGCAGTTTCATGCAAATTGAAACAAAAATTAAAATCAAGATAGCCAAGACCCAGCACGACAAATCACTGAACACATAATACCAAGCAATATAAATTAAACAATACAAAACACAAACATCCCAAATGATTTTGCTCTTACAAATACCATAAACTTGGTTCCGTTCTAAAACAAAACGATCAGAGTGACCAATGAACATTATAATCGTAAAATCAAATAAAGAAGATGCAGAATTATGATTGGCAGGTACAAGAGACAGATTTTCTGAGAGATATGCGAATGCATAATACATTACTTATTGTGCATTTGACAAGTGATGACGGGGAGGTTTGTTATTATGTTTTCCCTTTCCCTTATCGTTACTGTGTGGGTGGTCATGGTATATGGTGGTATAATCTGATAACTTATTGGTTTTATTAGCTCTTAATGTGGTCTTTTATAAAGATGCCGGGCAATTTTATTTACGTTTATTTTAATACTAAAAAGATATCATTAAATAAAAAAGAAGGTAAGTTTACTTTTTATGGCATTTCAATTACCCATGGGAGGTAATATAATCATAATTTTTATTTCATAATAATGCGGTGAGCAGGTAGAATAGTTGGCTTGTGTGATAGGAACGGCAACACGGATCAAGCTGTCGCAAAAACTTGATCACATTGTCGGAAAGTTAACAAGGCGTAACAAAAACAAAGGAATGATTCCCACATTTACTTTAATAAAGAATATATCTTGCAGCTGAAAGTTTATATTTACCTTCACGTACCACTATGCGGACTACGCCTACATTTCGTTCCGATAATAAAGCAGAACGTTTATAATTCCATTTGCTTTTGAATAGGGTATGCTAAAAATTCCATAAAAACTTGTTTTTGAAATTACAGGTTGGTTCTTCACGTAAGGAATATTAAAACTTGTGGTGTAGCACTATCTGAACATCGTTACTTTTTGGAAGCCCGTATATATTTTTGATTCGATTTCTAAGTACATAGCCCAGCAACACTTTCATATAAAAGCATTCGAAGACCTAAATTATTCAACAATTTACTAACTGTAGATATCGGCGATCAGTGGTCGCTATGATACACGTTTCAGTTGATATGTTGATACTGATTACTACCATTAATCTGCCAAGTAAAAGAAATAGGAATCAAGCAAACTGTTAAATTTACTAATTGCTTACCTGTTACTTAGAAATTAGGAAAACCAGTCACTATTGTGACTGGAAATAGACGTTCTATACTAGAAACTAACGATTTAACTATAGCCCCTATATTTTCAAATAGTAGCGACAACGATTGATCTCGCCGCTGCGCTGAAGCAAAAACACCAGGGCTATGTTGGTTTGCGCGATATTGACTGATATTGAAAATTACCAGAATTGGCATTCGGTCTTGAAATAAATCTTAGGTTTAATAGTAATCACGTTCAAGAACCTTCACAATTTAACATTAGTATGATAAAGGGCATTCAAGTTTTGAAAAAACACGATCATATTGATATATAATATACAGTCATGCAATTGTAATATTTAAACTTTTTATTAAATCGCGCCAATAATATGCATGCAGTGATTTTTGCTATATTAAAGTTTGTTTCTGGTTTGCTCCACAATGTCGCTACTATTTGAAATAGAGGGACTATAGATCTAACAAATCCGCAGTGCCCTCTCTTTAAAGAATTTGACATATATTTCAATATGTTCAATGTGCATACTATAAACCTTTATATATTGAGATGTTATATTCAAAATAAATAATAATTATGATTATGGCTAGCATTAATACAAATAAAAATATAACAACTCAATAGCTTTTCTTTTTCCCAATATTTCGATTGTGCACGAGATAGAAAATATAAAAATCTTATTGATTCTTGCACCTGAAAGAAAAGAACTTACTACAAGCCACACCTGGACTGTTGCATTTGGACGAGAAATTTTCTTTCACCCTGTATATAAAATTGAATAGTTATTGCATCCACATCAAACTAAAAATAAACACTTTTATAAATTAAAACGCAGATTTTTGTTTTTTCTTAAATTAAACAATTAACAATTTCCTTAAAAAGTAATAAACAGGAATATCTTCCTTCAGTTTGCTTAAATGAAACTTGGGCGGTTGTCAACCTGACATATGGGTTGCAGCCGTATTCATTTAAACAGACTAGCTTCAATTAAGTTTAATTCAACAAATAAATTATTTACAATTGATAAATGAAATTTAAAATTGTTGTTAAAACAACAAACTCTGTTCCTAAAGAACCTCTTGACTTTGAGAAGAATGAAATACAATTGTTCCCTATGGGTAACAATCCTTATTTCGACCAATCTTGTATATGCAAATTGACACACCAAATGTCAATGAATCTACTTCTAAAATGTTTAATTTGTCATACAATCGGTAAAACAGTGTTGATCCAAATCAGCTGTTCTTAAAAATCCATACCAGTCGATAAGAAAATTCATACACATCGATATAAAAATTTTCCACTATTAAAATCTTCGATTTTAATTAAAATAATTCGTTCACAATTCCAAAATTTGTTTCGAAAATCGAAAATAAATTTTCTTCGATTTATATAACAGGTAAATATCCTAATTCATATAACAAATGTTTATTTACGAACGGACGAACATGTGACTCTTCATAACCTCACTTTATTTTTCGGAAATCTTTATACAATTCGACGTGGGTTTACCCAATAACTTTTGAGTTGACAAAACACCGAACTTTTTCAAAAAAACTAAACATCATAAATGTCATGACGTCACAAATTCGAACATATGATCACAATTAACACTAATCTTAAATCTAAGAACACAGAAAGGTAGCTGGCAAAGAGACGATTGAAACAATATAACACACTTATGGTCTAAATTGAACAATAACAAAGAAAATCAATAAAAACGATCAGCTGTTACCGATCTCATAAAAACCAAATTACATTGAAAACTCATTACTCTCCAGCTATCCCTGAATATGAAATATGTACATAGTTACACAAAGTACCCCAAACATATAAAGGTTACACAAATTAAATTCTATACTAAAAAAAATCTGTTTACACGTTTCAAAATCCAAACGATGCTTCTGCAAATATAAAATAAATAAGGACATACATAAATTCAAATATGAATTAAACTTGTCCAGAATACAGTACTTTAGGTGCCTGCATCCAAACAATAGTGCAAAATATCAAAATAAACTCAAAATTTGGAAAAAATAAACAAAGAATATCAGCACAGCTGATATTTCGACATACTTGACCTCAAATCTTCCAAATACAAGAATTAGTGAGTTAATTGTAACATTATAAACATCCAGGTACTGATCTGATTTAACTATTTCCAGTGAAATATGTACCCGAAACTGACTTAGCCTTATTGGAAAAAGAAAGACTTGTTCTGCGTTACTTAACGTCAAAACAGAAATCTAACAAGAAGACAAAACCTTCTAGGAAAGTAAATAAACTATTCGAAACATGTAACCTGGGTTACATACAACATGTTTTACTATAGAACAATATAATTGACTTATAAAAAGTGCATAAAAACACTGGCGATAACTATCGCACTCCTACATTTCTATTTTATGCTAATAATTCTACACCTAACCTAGCACGTGTCTTTAAGATGAATAAAACTAGTATCCTAGCATGTCTGTATTTTATTTAATGCATGAAATGATTATTTTTGTGTTTTCGGAGCCTAATTGTAGCCTTTAAATATTCTGAAATTAAAATTCGTTAAGTAAATTTTCAACCTGATGATTCTACACCATCTCAATATGTAACACTTTTCAGGTCAAAGGACATGTTAAATGCCAAATCTGATGACGGACCCGAATTTCTGATCATTTGCTTACCTAGATTGGTATCTTGATCTGACACTTTTTATAAATTTTAGAGAGTTGGCCTTTAACCTCAATTAGTGACCCTGGGGTAGGTCCTATAATCAAACGGACACTGTAGTCATTCTCGTTAAGTCGAGTAACACCTATATACATGTGTCATATTTAAAATATTAAAAAACTTAGTTTGTACCAATAACCTGTCCGCAAAAATCAAAAGTCACATTGGAGGCCAAAACTGATAATTTCAAACTTTTCAGGGCCGATTCCTTTTATGTGTCACAGTTTCTAAGCGATACCAGCCTTCCCCTCCTCAATTTCTATATTAGTAATTTAGTATAGTTAAAACACCTGTTTAGGTGTCCTAGCAACGCAGCAACTCTTCTTACGTTGATATTTTTCATAAAACAGGCGGTGGTAATTTTAGGTGGAGGTTTAAGCCGTGTGACAGTCGGAAGTGTGGGGGGGGGTACATCTAGGTGGAGTAAGTCGGGTAGACTTTATTTGTTTACGAAAAAAAGGTAAATAACAAAATTGGTTGCTATAAAACAAATTTAAATTTTATAATATTTTTGTATATACAGGGCGAGTCGTTTTGCTGCAGCAACCATAAACTTTTTAATTTTAAATGGAACACCCTATATATTTTTACAATTTTTATGCTACACTTTATTTGACTATTTTTGGTTAAACATATTGTGATCAAACTGTTCTAATTAATAAAAATAAAATTATTCTTTTATTTTATTTAATGTTTTCGAGCTAATAAGTGCCACTAGCTGTTATGAATTAAATAAGTTAATTCTTATAAAATTTAAAATAAGCAGTTAGATTGGTCTTATTGATGACTTTAAATATCATCAAATTTTCCTTTTTTATATTTTTAAGATTTATAAATACCTTTTTAAAGAGATTTAATAAGCATGACTTATACAAATAAATTACGTAAATTGTTACCTAACTTCAAGACTACGCAATTAAGTTGGGCGACGAATATACTCTTAGCTAAAGAATTATAAAATTTAAATTTATTTTATACCAACCAGCTACGGTATTTTTTGTAACTCTTAAGTTCCCAAGGAAGAGGACCGTTTTACGTGAGCCACACTGTACATACATAATCAAATAGCGAAGAATGAAGCCGTAGGTTTTAGAAAATTAAAAACAACTGCTTCGTAAAACATTTTTATTTTAATTATTTTATTCCGATCGTACAAGAAATTTACAACTGTTGCAAACGTTAAGGGCTACCTGTCTCAGGCAAAATTGTCTAAAATGACTAAATATCTTTAGAAATAAAATTCAAATTTCCCTTTTTTTATATATTTTCTTAAAGATTTATAAATACCTTTTTAAAGAGGTTTAATAAGCATGACTAATATAAATAAATTACGTAAATCCTTACCTAACTTCAAGATTACGCAATTAAGTTGGGCGACAAATATACTTGTAGCTAAAGAATTATAAAATTTAAATTTGTTTAATACCAACCAACTATGGTATTTTTTTATCGTAACTTTTGCAGTTTTTAAGGTAAGGTCGTTTTACGTGAAACACACATAACGTCAACATACATAATTAAACAGCGAAGAACAAAACCATAGCAACAGGTTTTAGAAAATTAAAAAAGAACAACGTTTCATAAATCCATTCATAAACTATTGCAAACGTTAAGGGTTACCGGTCTCAGACAAAATTGTGTCAAATCAAAACGCCATATTCAACTAACGGTCCGATTAAAACAATCATATTCGTTTAAACATTGTATCTGGCAACCAAAGCACACACTCCATTTAATAAAATCGTTTACATAATTATTATGCCATTTAATCTTCTAAATTCTGATTTTTGAGACCTATTTTTCTGGCCATGTAAGCATGGTATGCATTATTTAAGATTCTTTAAAGCCTATGCACCAAACTTGACCAGTACATTTTTGGTAACGTTTTGAATCTAAAGTCAAAGTAATAAAATACTTTTAATTAATATAAATCATTAAAAACACAACAAGACCTGTTGTTTCTGTTGCTTTTATCTACAATTCTTTGCTATGAAAAATTCACCAAAAATCCAATGCTAGTTATATTAAAAATATGGTATCCTTGTTTATTTGGGAATTCTTCAAAAAGTGCGTTTCTGAGAAAAGAAATGATAAAGGGAATCTGCTGTCGTTAATGACCGTCCAGTCTCAAAATTTGCATCTACTAAACCTACATATATCTATTAAAGTTCAAGTAACATCTAACTTGTATTCTGATGGTTATTAATTGTAGCCTTAATTATTAAGCAGCTTCGTAACCGCAGATTATGTTAGATTAGTTATTAGTTGAAGTTGTGAGACTGGTCATACTAATGGCGTTGCTTGAAAGTATACACTTCAACAATTATCACGTTGCTAACAATAACAGTTTGTAGCACCTGTGCATCAGGTGGTGTATACTTTCAAAATATTCTCCAGATAAATAATACCAAATAGGATGATAGAATTAGAGATTTATTGAACTAACAGACTGACAGACACGAACTAATACTAACTGTTAGTTAAACAAATCCCGCCGCATGTAGTATATATTTGTAAACATTTTAAGGTTATGTTTTATTCAAAATAAACACACAGACGTTGTATTACTGATTTGAAGCAGCTTTCTGGTTTAACTCTACATTGTTATGTTGAAGTTTATTGTAATCTACGTTTCCCACCAATAAATCATAGTTCGCAGAGTGTTACTGTGGTTGCCCTTATTAAGTGCAAAAGAAGATACATTCTTATCATTCAAATAACCTTAGATTTTTAAATTATAAAAATGATTTATTGAGATGCTGGTTAGTACGAGTAAGCACTCTTTCTCTATACAACAATATAGTATGTAAATTTTTATAATACCCTTAACACAATCACACGACCATCGCAGCAGTAATGATTACATAAAATTCTAGCTACTCGTGCACACTAGTTAGTGTTACACTATATCAGTTTTCACCATGTAATTTTTTAGGGTGCATAAAATTTAAATTTCTTTATCAACCTATCTGTAACTCTATTGTTGGTTATTTTCCCTTAAACTTTGTTTTAGTAATGCAAGACAAACCTGCTGTACAAGCGCGCGGTAAAAAACCAAGGCCCAACAAGCCATTGTGATATAATAGCGGCCGAAAACAACATAATTTACGACAGGGGATGCACCACGACCGACCCACAAAAACTTAATAGCTTATTTATTCAAAACGTGAAAAATTCAAAATGGCCGCCACCAGGTATCGCCACTCCATTTCAGCCTAACATGCAACCGGTCTACGATGTTGCCCTATAAATTTACTAAGATGTATGTATAAGCGTATTGATATAAATGTACCTTAAATTCTTATTTGAATATGTCCCTTTTAGTTAATTTAATTTTTAACTAAATATATATTTTTTTTCTAATTTTCTAATATATATCTAGTATTGTTCAGTGTAGTAAAAAGTGTTATTATATAACTGTAAGGAAAATTATTTCAGTTATATCTACCACAAAAATTTATTTTATACCTTCATTTAACAGTCGAAAATTCCATTAAATTTTATATATTCTCCACGTTTCTCAGAATAAAACTTCAATAATATATTCAGATGGTCCTTTTATATAAAGGTTTTATTATTATACGAGGTCAACGTTAGGGGTATAATTTTATTGTCGGCATTCTGAAACCAACCAGGAAGAGGTAATTTGAAAGGCAACAATTTTGAGGTTATATATTTTTTTATCGATAAAAACCGTTTTTTCGGGCGCTTCCAATTTTATTTTTAAATTACTTCGGACTATACTTGGAACTTCCTTATTATAAATAGAATTGCTGTATCTATGATCATATTATTTTATCCAATTTTTCCATTACGTAATATTAGTTACACCCATAAACAATTCTATACTGTTATCTTATTGTAACGGGCCATATTTAAATATATACATATACGTACAAATTATACAAAATTATTATTTTTCTCTTTTACTTTTTTCATCATTTCGTACATTTCGGCTTACTTAGTAAGTATAATTTCAGTACTAATCTTCTATATTACTGGTTTCGCATTAGAAACGTTTCCGGAATAAATCCCCGAATTATTATAGAGAAAATTATAGGCTTAGAAACGTGAAAGGAAAAACACGAATAATTTCGGCTCAAATTAGAAAATAATCTTGGGAGCTTATTTTTATACTCTTATACAGTTACAAAGCGCAAAAACAACTCACACTTTAAAAATGTCTATATTTTTCGTACATGTAAAGTAAGACATTCTGAAAGAGGTTGAACGTTTGCAGAGTTTATTCCAGACTACCGGCAAAACAAGTTGTCCAACTGAAATGGAGCTAAGAAGCTATAAAGCAAAAACAGTTCTACACATCGATATTTTTATTATTAATCGAATATTTAAACAGTTTTATAATGCAAACTTTTAAGCTATTTAAAAAATATAATCAACCAGATTGATGATGATATTCACATAGGCGTCCGTTGGTTAAAAATACACCCAAATAGTGAACGCTGGGTAATTAAGGTGCCATAACCCGTCAAGCGACCATTGGAGATTCTTAATTGCTATAAAGTTAACTCCTACTGGGTTTTAACTTATTAAGAATTTTGTTTATAATCTTTAAAAAATTCTATGGCGCTTTAAAATAGAAATATGATCGCTTTGTATTTAAATTATGCCAACACAATGCTATTATACCAGCAAATAAATTGAGACTCTTAAAAGAAATAACAATAAAGAATTTAATTTAAACACTATAGAATTGAGAGGTGGGTAATTATGAATAAAAAAAATTATGTAATTAAATTTTATAATGCATATCATATGTTATGTAGACTGTTGGTATCTTTATTCATTTAGTTAGATGATGAATAAATAAGTGAGAGAATTCCGTTTTTAATTTTGTTTAGTTTGAACTAAATATATTTACTATTATTGAAAGATAAAATATAAGAATATATGAAAGATAAACTTATATAAACAAAAAATGTGCAGCTATTAGGGAATATTCCTATTAGAAAACATAATATAATAAAAAATAATTTTGCATTATAAAAATAAAACTGAATGGGATAGATATTACAATATAAATTAAAAAATAACGCTACAAAAACCCACATTTGAAAATGAGATGTGAGTAATTCACAAGCACAGCACTCAAGGACAGCTGTTTCGTTCTTTTGGATCTCATCAGCTAGAGGTAGTAGCTGCTTGTAAATTACACACATCTCATTTTTTAATGTGGGTTTTTATGGCGGCATTTTTCCTATTCAAATTTACTGTTTTTAGACTTATTGAAGGTTATTTTAATTTAATGTAAGACAAAATGCGTCCATTGGTTGACAACATTTTACACCCCTCCACCCTAACAGACATATTTTAAAAACAAAATATTAAAACCATTATCAAAACAAAACCTAATCTAATTAATAACTACTTAAAGGACATGGCACTCATTACATGAATCCTGTCTAGTTACAGATTTTTTTTAATTTTAGGATATGCTATTCTAGGGATCAAGACAAGCAACTTATGTTATAGGCAGGCATAGTTATTCCTTAACAGGTTCTAAGAAAAAAATAATTCCTTGTAAAATTATCAGTATTTGATATGGTATCTATTTTACGCTAGCATTGTATGAATAAGTGCAATTAATTTTAAATGAAAAACCTTTTCTTTAATTTTTCCAGAACCGCGCATTCAAAGTACGGTCTAGTACATTTGGGCGCAGCCGTTTTGGTTCAAGGACAGTTTGCGCCGGACAGTTCGGCGCAGGGATACTTTGGCGTCGGGACACTTGGGCGCAGGCATACTTCGACGAAAAGACAGTTCGGTGCATAAAAATTTTTCCGCTCCAAATTACGGTAACACTTTCGGAGATATTTAAAAAAAACCGTTTCTTTAACCATTAGTCTAATTTTTTTGGGACAAGCTACCCTGTTATCAGTGTAACCTTTTTTATTTTTATGTGCACACCTTCTTAATCCTAAAATTTCTCTTGGATTGGTTAAATTGCGTTATTCCAGTGCTTTTTGTCGTTCTTAAGCACTGCACTATAAGCACTAAGAGTATTCAATTATAAGTGTTACCTACTGAGACAAAATTCATGGGACAAAAGTGGGTCGCGCATTTATCAGTGGTACAATATTCAATATTAATATGAATTTTCCTAAGTTATTTAATTGTAGTAACCTGATCCTTAATTTATTAATTTTTGATTTTTTAAAAGTTATTAACAATAACATATTTGCGCAACGATTTAAGAAAAGTTCATTTTTCTAAACTGCTAAATTATTGGAATCAAAATTCTTCGACAAACTTCTGTATAAGGGAATAAAGATTAAGAAGAAGTAAATAGTTCTGATCAAACATGATATTTTTATAAACAATAAGGAATTTATACTTGTAATAAACAAATAAATTTTTATTACAAATTGTTTCCTTATGTACTCAATAATCATTCCGGATTTAAAACAAAAATCTTTCAGTGATACCAAAATTAGTTGATAATATTGAAATTTGTACAGAACGCAATGGCTATTTAAAACACATTTATGCAAAAAACTGAAAATAAGAAAAGTAGCAATGGGTGAGTTTTGCAACTATACGTCAACAACAATTCTATCACTAATCTGTCATTTTTAATTAATAATTATTTCGATAAATCATTAATTTTGCAAAATAAATTCATTTGTTTTAAACATTATTATCAAAAAGTAATACTGTAAAAGTAAAAACTATATACTGACAACTAGCATTTGTACAACAGAGTTAGTAATTAATGTTGATTGAATTACACTAGCATGAGTTTCGGATTATCCATTACGTTGGATATGAATATTCATATTCATATCCAGATGCCAAAGAATTTCTACAGCTAATCAACCAGCACTGAGTACACTAATAATAAAGAATATTCACGCAACAATTGATAAGCCCTCTGGCAGTACATACGAGCTTTTGTTGATTGGCGAATACTGTTTTTTTTATTGAACATACTTTATTTATCGAATCTTGTATTTCCTCGAACATACGGTATTTATTATTGATAACTGTTTTCCGCGCCGAAGTGTCCCCGCGCCGAAGTGTAGTTTATTACGGCTGTATTTCCTAAGTGGATTGTTTCGGATACGTAATTTCACACTGATTCGTATAAATAAAGATAAATGTTTAGTAGCGGCGTTCAGAGACAAATAAAATCTTTTATAGGTACCATGTCGGGAGTGAACTGAACATTGACAGGTGCTACTGAGATGATAGAACTGTTCACTTTTTAATAATTGCCAATTTACATAATGTAACAATCTGTTTATGTATAAATTATTTAATAGCAAAAGAATATTTACAGTAACTATCGTCTAAAGCTAATTAAATCGCAAGAAGAGTAATCACTAAACATCAACAATCACAATTATCTACTATTTGTACATAGCTCCTTTTTATTTTTCTACTAAAGCCCATTTATTTATATCAAGTCTTCTTTAGGCGCCAACCCCTCTTCTTCGTATGATCGCAGCATTTTATAGTGTAAAGAATAATAAAAAAGATACCATATGATATATTCATAACACAAACAACAGACATCTTTTTAAACAACGATGAAACATATTTTTAAATACTTATAAGATAATACGTAACCTCCGAGAAAATAGAGGCCACGAACAAGGCCTGTGTCACGTGATCTGACGTCACGAATGCCGGCTATTGCAGTTTACATTTGCCGTGATCGTAGTCGTGTGAACTAGACTCTTTTTCGGAAGGTTTTCTTTCAAAAACTCTCATAAATAAGTTCAAATAAGTTAAAGTGTTAAATTAAAGGTGTAGAATTTCAGATTTACCTGATTTATGTGAAGACAATTTATAAAATCAGTGAAAAGAGACTGTTTCTCAATAGCCGTATCGAGTGTAGGCGTTGGCAGAAATGGCCGCTAAAATAACTTTCGGTTGGTGTCGTTCATAATATGATTGTGTATTGTGCCGTTTACCTATATAAAATACAATTTCATAAATATTTTGATTAGTTAATCAAAAAAGCCAACAGTTTGACGAGATACTTGGGTGAGTCTTGTTTATTTCATTAAAAATGCCTGATAAATGTTGCGAAGAATGAAGATATTGTGGCTCTATTTCCTGTAAAAAAAACTTCTGCCGTTGATTTAAAAGAAATGATTTTAGAAGTAATTAAGATTCTAACCAAAATTGGTTTTCGGGTAATTTCTTTAATTTGTGATAATTACAGAATGAATCGAACTTGTTATCGACTTTTAAGTAGTACAAGCATTAAGGAAGAGTTAGTTACCTTGCTTTATCCAAAATGTTTCTGATCCGCAACAACAAATTTATTTACTTTTTGATACTGTTCATTTATAAAAATCTATTCGAAATAATTGGTTAAATCAAAAAAATAAAGAACGATCACTTGTTTTTTGCCATTTCGATAATTATATAGCATTATTAATAGCATTAATAATGCTATAGCATTATTAAATTAAATTGTTTAACATCCATTACTACCAATTCAGATTTTGTTATAAATTTTACCAACTGTGGTGAAAATGACTGCAGATATTAGCAAATATTTAAAAAATTTAACAAGAGGTGCTCTAAAACAACCATCTGAATTATTCTTTGAAGTCTCTATTCAGGCGTATATTCAGTGAGCTTATTTCAGATAAATATGAAACTGAATTTCTAAAGACAGGTAAACAAAGGATTATTTTACGGGAATTGACAATGTTAAAATTGGAAAAATATGTACACGAAATCAATGAGAAATGTATTTTATGTAGCAAAACGTTGAAGTCGATATTGTTAAAAAATTGTCATATTCTTGCCAATATATTTCTCAATAACTATTCAAAAATAATCAACGACAAAATTAACACCCAAAACATGGATCTATCAAAGAGAAAACTGATTAAATTTAATGGTTAAGAAGTTATAAAACACATTAACGCATGGAGATAGGGCTATTGGCGAGGCCTCCATAATAGCCAACGCGTCTATCATGGGTACCTCAACGGTGACGTGGAAAACCCTATTCATTTTTTATCATAATATAAGTGCTTTTTTTGAAATAATATTCAGTTTTACTCATAAATATACAAGTGTCTTTATGATGGGTATTTTACGTTTCGCAATTGTTAGCCGGTTTTCGTGACGTCATAATTGCTTGGTCGCGGCCTCTTGACTATCTCGGAGGTTACGGATAATAGTATATAAATTTTCTGATCACCCTGTAAAATGAGACATTCTTTTCATTGGGCTCTTTTAAGGAATCATTTTGTAGCATCTTTTTTGTAATCGCTTGTACAGCAAGCGAAACATTGCCAGCATAAAGCGACTTAATGTTCGACTTTCAAACCGGTCACTTTTGGGTCACCCTGTAAAACCACAAAAATATCTAAAACAAAAGTTGTTTCTCTTTAATTCTAGAATAACATATTCAAGAATTATAAAAATCTGTAAATATAATAATAATAATAATAATAATTGCTACAACCCATAACCTGGAAACCAGGCCCCAGAAGCTATAAGCTTGTGCGGGAGGGAGGGGGCGATTATTATTATTACGTAGGCCCTATGTCACAGCTAAGGAAAACTGCAGAAAACCTTAACCAGATCTGCCGGCACCGGGAATCGACCCCGGGCCGCCTGGGTGAAAGTCCGGCACGCTAGACATTACACTACCAAGGCTGTAACTCTAAGGCTCTGTTTTAAAATATAAACAGATATGTTAAAAAATAAACCCAGGATTCATTCATACCATATTATAACCTTCGATAAGGACTACTATTACAGTTTTTTTGAGGGTTTTGTTTTTTGCTGTATTCTTACAAGGCATCTGTTAGCGTGTTATTTTACCATAACAATTTAGTACAAAATCTATTGTGAATTATGAATTCGGTGAATTATTGAGGGGCCCCAAAATTTTTAATAAAAATATTTTTTATAAGCATTTAAACAGCGCTCTTGTAAAGTTGATATAAAACAGTTACGTCAGTATGCATTAAGGTCAACGATATTAAACCTGAATCACCCTGTATAATTTTAAAATTTAAATTTTACTTCCCATCAATTAGAACTCTCAGACAGAAGCTGGACAAAAAAGACGAAGAAAAAGCATTTTTTATTCACATACCCGCAGTATTTGAAACATTGCATTGCCCAGATCCTATCCAGACGAAAAATTGAAGATTTATGAAATATTAAACCACCATTAAAGGCAATAAAAATCAAACAGTTGTAGAGGCTATTAAATATCTCAACTCACTAAAAGATAAATACATATGACCTATTAACTACAACAAGGATTCTTAAGAACATTCCAGAAAAGGTGTTAAATTAAATACAGGCATATTTAACACAGTGGCATATGTATTAAAATTAAACGAGAATTTAGGCAAGGGAAGAAACCGTTATTTTATTTTAACAGTGTTATAACTAGGTATAGGATTTGTATGCACATAAAAATGCTGAAATATGCATGCACTTATGCACTATAAAAACGTGAAATATGCACTTAAAAATCATGAAATATGCGTTTATTAGAAATTTTTAATAAATTGTATATGCACTTTTATTATTAAAAAAACACCTGTTTAGCGTTATTTACATTTTATTTACAGAAATTATTTTAATTAGACATCCTATGCAATAATTTAATTAATTATATTTTCTTAACATAGAGCGTTACAGTTCACAATGACGTACATTTTTAAATTTTCAAAAGTAAACATATGCCTATTATCCCTAAATATTGTTTTATATTTTGAGAAACTCCGTTCCACATCGCAAGACGTAATTGGGGCATACTTAAAATTGTTTAATTCTACAAGCGAATAATGTTTTAACTCGTCTAAAATGTCTTGGCCAGATAATGCATCGTTTATGCTTTTAATTAAGTGAAAAACCAGGATTTTTGTCTATAACGGATTTAAATTTTTGCTTTATAGTCAAACCCTTTGGCCCTTTTACTTTATTCAAAGAAACACCTAACAATTTTACATGCTCAAGAGATTCATCTAATGAATTTCCCTGACTTTCTAATTTCTGAATTTCTTTAGCTAAACACACAAAATTTGTCAAAACAAACAATAATTCTGCCCTCACCTCCTTAGTATTAAAAGCATCCTGTGCGCTTTGTATGCATAGTGCATCGTGTTTATTAAGTTTATTTACAAATCCTTTAATAATATCAAAATAAGTTGCATAATATTCTGCTGCAGAAAGCCAAGTGCCCCACCTTGTTATTACAGGCTCAGGTGTGAGAGGCACTTCTTGAGCAGTTTCCCTAAATATTTGTATGCGATATGGAGCTTTACAAACAATTTTTTTTACATCTGAAATTATAGAGTTTACGTTAGAATATATTTCCTGCACTTTTTCCGCAACTCTATGCAATTTAACAAGTTAAGTGGACCATTTTTTCGTTCAGAACTTGTAAGCCTGCTCCAGCCTTGATCATGTACGATGCCGCGTCGGTGACGAACAGGAGTACTTTGTTGTACTGTTTGCCGTCCGACCACAAAATAGCCATCGAATCATTAAACAATTTTGCCACAGAACAATGATTGGTGCTCTTGAAAACGTCCATTGCTATTAGATAGGATTTGGGATTGTTCTCCGAATTTAAAACGCCAATTATAACGTTAGCCACGTATCTGAAAACAAAAATTTGATTTTTATTTTATCGAACTACATAATTAGTCAGTTACAAACAATTAGCGCAAAACAGTTATTTAAAAAAATTATATTTTAATCAAGCAAAAATATTGTTGTGATTAAATATGTAACTAACAAAATAGAACATAAAACATCCGTAAATTGCTCTGCTGTCTTTAATTAGTTAAATTTTACTAACAAAACGAAGGAAATGAAGTTTCTACGTACCTTCCAGTAGTGTCAGTAGATTCGTCAATGGAAACCCATATGTAGTTATTCGCTACATGTTTTCTAATTGATTTTATGGTCTCTTCGTATAAACGAGGTAAATAATTTTTCCTGGGTGTAGACTCGTCGGGTATTGGCATTTTTGAAATTTCTTCCAGAAAATTACGAAATGCTGAGTGATTAATTTTACTTAACGGGATATCTGCAGCCACTAATGCACTACATAGTTTTTTTATTAAATTCGATCGATTTGCTGGACTCACCGCGCGAATTATTAAGGTACCCCGGTAACTATGTTTGTCTTTTTGATTTCAGGGCAACACACTTTTGATGTCGAACCGTGTTCAGATGTGTAACTTGAAAGCGTTTTGTTGTAGTCACTTTATCGTCGCACACTGTACAATACAACACCTTATCGTCAGTTGTAAGAACACTGAATTCCTTAACATAACTTCGAAGTGTAACAGACACAGACCGTTTTTCTTTACCCATCTTTACACTATAAAATTTCAAACTGAAATGCAGTTTGCAATTTCTGAACTGTCTTAATTGAAAGATTACAAGATTAGTAAACAAAAGTACAGCCAAATTTCTCTATGAACAGGAAGTTGTCAAAGGGTCTTTGGAATTTCCTAATACCTATTTATCACAATACCGCAGGATGTAAGTATTTAAATTTTAGTTGAAACTTTTTCTTTCTTAGAAAATATTAACAAGTACACAGATGGTTAAGGCAGTAAAATATTTTAAAGCCTAGTATTTAACAATAAGCTTAAATTATGGGTTTCCCCTAGACTCAACTAAGCCGCCCTTGGTTGGTTATCTAAAATGCTAAAATTATTTAAAAAATATTAGAAATTTCATAATTAAAGCATGTAAAACGCTCAAAAAGTGGTAAAATATGCACACTCGTTCAAAAATGCTAAAATATGTATGCATTTATAAATAACACCTAAATATGCATTTATATGCACTTTCAAATTGACATATGTGATTCATATGTGGCTTAAACATGTAGAAATATAACTCTGCATATGTTTGCTATAAGCAGAAAAAACATGCAAATGCATAGAAATCTTATAGCTGGTTATAACCATTAAGCTTAAGAGTTTTTCAAAGAAGAACTTTTACACATTATACTTATGGAATTTGTTGACTATTAACTATTCTTTATTTGAAAAAAGTACTACTATTTATTTATAATACAACTTGATTCCTCGGTCTTTATTAGCAAACACCTAGTGCAGGTATTAATTTTAGTTGTTAAATTTGTAAGTTCTGGTTTAGGTCTGCCTTTCTCAACAATTTGTAATTTTTCTCCAAAACTGTAGTAGGTATGCAGAAAATTCATTATCTAATAAATAATTTACAAACTGAACAACAAAATCGTCGCGATTCCGATGTATCGGAAGTACTCGAACCTTCTACCGAAACAACAGAGCAAATTAAATAGAATCATTTATCTTAAACAAAAATCACAACTAATGTAAATTGAAATAATAAAATGTCTCAAAATACAGTCTCATCCACATATTTACATTGCTTAAGTAACATCCAACAAACACTATAATAAATTATAATAAAAAAATCATCTGAGCACGGACCACCCTAAACATTACGATGCCAACCATATCACCAAAACGCCCCTCTCACTGTCGGAAGCGAGAGCTGAGAAGTGCAGTAAGCAAATGAATCAGTATTCTCATTTCATCAGCAAGAGTATTTGGATTTTGTTTGTGGGCTTATCTAGATACATCGATAGACCTTGAATGACAAATGGATTTCCACCTTTGATTGGAATGTCATAATACTATTTTCTCACCTAGCTGTGTAAATGCATTTTTTTGCGAATGACATTGTAATTTGTTATACGTCATAACGTATAATTCATACGTATTATCATTCGAGTTATCACAAGTCAGATTGCAAATAAGCAGAGAAGATTTGCTGACAAGCTGATAATGATATATGCTTTAGCTGATAATGAGAAATTCAAAACAAACATGTGCTGCAGCGGAGCAACAGAAACGCGAAAATTGGATTTTCGCCCAGTACAGGATAAAATAAAAAATAATCATTGGATCAAACAACGATTAGAGAAAAGCAGTATGCATATTTAATATTAATTATTAACAAACATCTACGAAATGTTATCTGATGTATCATCAATTGGATGGTACTCTCATTTATTTACTATGAAACATTTATTAAATGAATAAATATTAATTACTTGAAAAAAAATCTTAATTTGGGAAATTTAATACTTTTCAGATTTAACTCCGGCTAGCAGATTTTAACGTTTTAACATTTTGAATGTTTAAAATCTCTTTTAATGAGCTTTTATTACAATTTAAAGTCAAATCACAGCAAAATATTCATTTATTATACTAATTATAAATATGTTGAAATTTTGATCGTGATTAAATATAATCTAAAAAACAGAAACATTTTTAAGGTGGGTGTGCAGGTATTACACACAACACACAAATCTATACAGGAAGAACAATAACGTAATTTTAAATGTTTGCTGATTATGATAACGATTGCAGTTAATGAAATAGAATGTATTTTATAATTATTATTTATAATTGAAATCTTACGTACTTGCATTAACCACTTTTTATTCTTTATTTTATAAAAAGGGGTAATAGTTATAAATAACACGTATTATGTTCATCAGATTATCTTATGATTAATATTTTAAAGAAATAATAAATGAGTCTAGTCTTAATGATACTAATTTAGTCAGTTTAATTAGATTAAACCAGCCAAGATAACAACCGTTAATTTATTATAAACAAGAATAAGTATATTACTTGCCATTATTAAGTGATATATCCTGCAAGTTTAAATTGCATTAGATATGAGTAGAAAGTAATTTTTTCCGAATTAACGATCGAGTAAATATCATTTATTATTAAAAAATATTAAAAAGTTGACATTTTTATATTTACTAATATAATAAGCTTGAGAGTGAGATATGAGTCTTTTAAATACATCTCTATGCGGTAGGGTTGACAAATCTATAAACCATATAAATCGGTTAAAGCTCTTTCATTCTAAACAATAATAACCCAACGGCAGACAGGGTAACTAACAACCACTGTAGGCTATAAACTATGCTTATCAGAGAAACGCGACTCCGCATTAATTAACAAACTAAAAGCTAAAATATTCAAACATTTTACGGATTAAACCACCATTTGTATTTAAATCCACATATCTCCGGAAACATATGTATTTGCACAGCTATTCATACAGACCACCGAGCGATTTAAATTCATTCAACTTTTAAATGTTTATTGCCTTTATTCACGTATAGCAAAAGATGGTTTTGTTTGCGGATATAATATTGTTAGGAAACTATTCTGAATACTACTATGAATAAGTGAAAGATACTTTGTGTTGAAGATAGCGTGTTTAAAATAGTCTTAAGTAGTTCTTTCTCATACATATTTCTTAGCTTTGACTGCGCCCTCATATTTATTGTATACTCAGAATCAGTAACAGTAATCACAAGCAAATACTTAGTAAACTGATTGATGATACATGAATGCTTCTTATTATTTGCAATTACACATAAAATTTTAAAAAGTAAGTGGTATGTTTCCTTTTAAGGAGGACAGGCTGATATACGTAAATGTGGTAATTTCCGTTCCGACCGGTCAAAATAATTTGCGAACTGTAATCGATTACTATGAAATCATAGAACAGAACAAATCAATTAATAATAATAAAGAGCATTTTATAGCCTTTAAGAGTCCATCCGTCTCTACAGAATATTGCACTGTTGGGAGATTTTTCCTCTTACACTTTGATAAACCGTATTAATATGCTGAAGATTACTACTGCATTTCCAAACATGAACCTTTAAAAGTTGGAGATATGTATTGTAACGTTCCTTTTAAAATAATAACCAAAATGCCGTTTAAATCGTCTATTCATAAGAGAAATATTAATTTACATACACTTAATTAAAAACACTATAACTATAAACTATTTAACAAACTATTTAAATGCTAGGTATTTACAAATTTATATGAGGACTATTTATATAAAAACTATTTATGTATTACAATAATTATTAACATTTATTTATTCACTAGTATTCGACTATTAACTAATTATTCAGAGTACATTTCACTATGCCGGTCAAACATTAACTGCCCTCCTTCTACCCGCGACTTCAATTTATATCTTTCCTAAGTTCTAGAACATAACCGATGAATCATACATGCAGCTGTTGATTAGTCACGTCGTTAAGTCGCGTCGATGAGTCATACGCGCAGGTGTTGATGAGTCATACACGCAGGTGGTGATGAGTCAGACATACAGGTGTTATTGATGAGTCATACAGTTGATGACTCATACATCTACAATGTTCAATGACGGGTTTACTATTCGTTACAGTATGTACAATTGAAAGTTCAAATCTTAGAAATCCATAAAAAAAGGAACTTTCAATTTCAGCATTCGATATAAAAAATATTTGAAAATTTAATATATGTAATTTTTAACTATGAAGTCTTCAAAGTTTAAAAGCGAAAACCTTTCTTTCTTTGAATCTCTCAATCAGAGATGGAGCTTTCATTTATTGAATGCTCCAGTGTGACAATTTTCTAAACTAGTTGTTGATACTGGAAATCCTTTGTTTACGTCGACCACTCATCCACTCTCCCAGTTGGTCCTTGGTAAATACATTTAATTCTACCATATTTCCATTTGTACCTGGGTTCTTGGTCGTCGACTAGGATCATAAGTCGCATTCATTATTTTTGCTACTCTCTTCTTATTGTGTTAGAATCGGAGTTAATAGCAATAAATGTCAATTTTTTATCGGGTGACTAACATATAATAGAATTGCGCTGGGTCAAAACTTCCAGCTCGGGAAAATCGGAGGAGAGCTATATCAGGTGCCTACAGTTTACCCTAGATTTATCTTCTGCAAACAATGCCTGCAATGTTTCCTGCCATAGAGTATGCTGAGGAACTTCCTATGACCTTTTTGCGCATCCTACAATTATTTTCCACACTCCAGGCACACGACAACGACAGATGGCAGAATTTACTGCAGATGTTACATCTACGCTCTAATGTTTCTTTGAGTTCTCTTCAACTTCTCCTCTTAGGTATGTTTCATTGTCGCAAAAGATTGTTCTTGGAACCCTTTTTCCCAAAGACATCCTTAAGATAGCTATGGTGTTTGAGTCGCTTTTAAGGGTGTTGGCTATTTGCAGATTATCTTTTGGATTAAGAAACAAGTTAAGAGTAAACAAGTAACAATCAATGATTTTTTTGTCTACTTACGACTTTTACCAATATAGGTTCAAAATAACCACGTTGGCAAATGATTTAACTTTTTCTCAGTCTAGTTTCAGACAACTGACCCATAAGAGATGGCTGTGGTTTTCTTGGGTTAATTTATCTAGTAACTCGTGCGTTTAAAATCTTTTCGTATATGGGTCTTTCGATTTCAGAATGAATAGTTCTTTTGTTTCTTCTGTTATGTTATTTGTCAAGTTTTTTGCTACCCATTTCTCAGGTGAGAACAAATATTTCAAATTCTGCTTTGTTGGCTTATCCCTCTGCTTTATTAGGCGTTAAGATGCCTTGAAGAAATGCTTTGTTCGATCCATATTCCTTCGGTTTTTGAACTTCTTCTTTAAAAAGTTTCTTGCGTTCAAGATTATCACGTTAGATGTAAAATCTTCTACTTGTTTAAGGAATTTGAACCCGTGAAATCATACAGCGGAGATAGTATTCTTTCCAAATTGGTAACTTGAACTTGTGACCTCGCCTAAAGAGTTCTGGGCTGTAGAAGTTCTTTTCCAGTACTCCGTGTTCGCCTGCTTTTAGGTTTCGCCTATTCTGTGTAAGATAAACTGCTTGAAGATTCTACTGTCTCTTTTTTACCAAGCGAAAACAGTTCATTCTTAAGCGTTGCTCCTAACTTGATGGTGATGACAGTAGCAACAGTTTAATGAGATATAGACAGGGTTCTTAAAGAAGTGTCAAAGAGGTGTTAAAGAGGTGTTAATCTCCTGTTTTTGACGATACCAGAGAGATATCACTTCTTCCTTCGATTCTCCAACCCTGCAGAGGTTAGAAGCCACTGCGAATCCCGCTTCACTGCTATTCATGAAGTTGTGCAGTTCTATCTTTGTCGCAGAAGGTATCTCCAGGCTATAGCAGACTGAGAGTTTTCTTACTTCTAGTAGTAGTAGTTTACTTCCTTCAAGCTTTCAGCAAGTCTTCGAGCAGATATTCATTTTTTTCTGTTTTAGACTTCTAGATATCTTGCATCGAAATCTAGACTTTGACAGAACAGCTTGAGGTCAAACCTCGGAGTCATATAATCTACCTTAACGTCTTCAAAAGAATCCAGTTCAGAACATTTTGTGTGCGTCCGGCTGGAGATGTCTTCATTTATGCTTAGCTTGAAAATTAAAAAAGCCTTCTTTGGTGTTTCACCACAATTGCAACACTCGCTGAAGTGAAGAACCATCATGTATCTGTTTCGTAGTAACGGATGTCTCTGGGAAGTTTTGTGCGACCACCGAAGAAGTACCCATCTAATTCAACAATTCAAATCCGACCTACTTCATTATGGTGTATTAATTATGGTAGGACTTCAATTTGCTACAATATTCATCTACGAACTTCATCACGACGAATTCTGTCAGTATCTTTTTTTCTTTTCGCAAAGAAGTCTGCAAGGCTTTTGGTCTTCGTTCTGGTAGTATCATGTCATCTCCACACCATAGCAGCCAAATGTTGCATATGTCTTCACATTTGCTTAATGTTTCCTCCATAACTTTCAGTGGATTGGCATTTTATTGGTTAAGGTCTGGTGTGATAAAAACTCTAGACCTTTCAGCAAAACTTTTTCTTGTCATCTGCTGTAGCTGTTCTCGTACGTAATATTAGTAGTAGCAGCTACAGTCAGCGTCTATCTACAACATTCAGCTTACATGATTTTTAATTAGTTGGATTCGATGGAGCAAGTGAAAAGTTCGCATGCAGGAATAGGAGAACAGGGACTATCTACGAAAGTAATAGCTGTGGCACTATCCTGTAGAGCTATTAGATGGCGAATAGCTACTTCTATGTGTGTGTATAGCTGTTAACAGTGAGAATAGGCAGCACTCACATAAGTAACGCACTAATTGAGCATATTTAAATTTTTCTCGAATGCGGGGCTGTGACAGTTAAAAAACCTAAAGGCAATATATCATGAAAATCTGCAATACATACAATAATTGTGTCTACTTATTTCTGGAATAAGAACATACACAAGGGTAAGTCGATACCAGTAGCCGGTAGAACTGTTCTCAAAATTGATCATATTTTGGTGGAATCTATAGACTCTAAAATTATTAAGGAGCGCTGGAGAGGTGGTCTGATTATTTGAATACAAATTTTAAATGAGTATGTCGTAGATGAGATCATTTCAAGAATAAGAAATGATAGTGAAGATGAATTATGGGTACCACAGTTAAAAAATAATAAAAGTGGTGCGAAAAACGGAATTGTTGTGAAATTACTAAAAGTAGGGGGGAGACTTTATACAGGAAGCTGCACGAATTTATATGTAATGTATGGGAATGCCTTAAAAATGAAACAGTGATTTTGCCGATACACAGAAGATTCGACAGAACATTATAGGAGCCTTGCCAGATATATTTTTTAATACATAAAAGTGTAAATGTTTTATGTTTAGGTCAAGAATCATATCTACATAGACCTGTAGAGCTAATATAGGTCTATTATGAAACCAGTTCTAACCTATGGGAGCGAATGGTGAACTTTAAACAAGTATGATGCAATGCTAGAAGTATGGGAAACAAATATTTTGAGAAGGGCATCTTTAAAGGGAAGAAAATAAAAGATCGAAGAAGTACGACTAAAAAAATTACCGGATAGGTAAAATGATAGCAAATCATAAGCGATTGAGCGTCAGAAATTGAGAACACTGCTAAGTAAGAAGAATAAAATAGAGACATTACTAAATAAACTTGGGTCTTCCTGCTTTTTACTATACAGGGTGGTGAACTTTTCGATGCTCGCGTTGTATCTCGGAAACCAGGCCAATTGAGTATCGGAAAAGAAATCATAATATTTTGACTCGTTTCCGATTTATCAGGAAAACATTAACATTCTGATTTTAAAAAATATTACTGTCTCTGCCCGAAGGGACTAGAAACGAATTAAAATATCCATGATTTCTTTTGAAATTCTCAATCGTCATGGAAAAGCGCCGTTTTCGAGTTACCAGAGGTGAGCATCGAAAATTCACCATCTCTTATAGAAAGATATCTGAATCATACTATCGTATAATTAAATTAAATAACTGTGAAACACTAAAACGTCGAAATTAAATTAATGAGAATTCAGTAATATTTAGCTCACTGCCTAGATACTCGAAACTGAACAAGTCATATGTCGAGTAGTGTCTCTTCTAATGACCACAACGTAGTATGATAATAATTCTAACCAAAATATACAGTTAGTAAAGAATAGTAAATAAGAAAAAGAGAATATAGTTAAACTCAATTGTATTGAAAGACTAATAAGTAATTTGTATGAATTACCTTAGGATTTCAAGATATAGAATTTGCTGTTTATTTCTGACAAATTATTCAAAATTCCGGATCTAAAATAAATATTATTCGGTTATCGCATTTTATACAGTGTTAGGTATTTTTAGTAACCACAAATTGTTTCCTTTCGTTACCTCTTGTAGTCGGTCTTCTCTGATCATATTTTTTATTGTACTTTTATTGGCAAATTTATTCGTGCGAATAATGTTCACTTTAGGAAAATTACATCACCGCAAAATGAATTATATCAAAATAAATCTTTTTTAGACATTCAATAGATTGTCACTCCTTAAGAATGTGTAAAAATGTATACATAAATATACGCTACAAGATATACATCACCGAAAAGTTTAAAATTAATCCCTGAACATTCACTTTACAAAAAAAAAGATTGTAATTTGTGAACCCTCTGCAAAATTCCCACCCAAGCAGATTTCTGAATGCAGTCCTAATGGAATCAGCTAATGCGTATATTGTGCAAAACGTGAATACATTACCACAATAAGGATGCTACCTTTACAATCTGCTTCTGAATAGAGATACAGATTATTGCGAGTAAGCCACAAACACATGCCATCCCTTTAAGGGGATTTATAACAAAAATCAGTGGCGGGTCGTCTTTCAACCTGAAAATTGTCCTTGGATACTGATTTTTACAATTCTAAGCGTTTACCCATTTACGAGATGTGTTTTATGGGTTTGTTTAAATCTCTTTGTGTAAAAATGACGTCTAGAAGTGAATTAAAAATGTGTCCTAACCAAATAAAGGTTTTTATTATAAGTAAAAGCAAAAAAGTCAATGCTAGACACCCGTCTCTGATTTTTCTTTTTAATAAGTTACGATTCAATACCTTTTCCCTATTCTGAAAAGGAGACGAGCGTGCAAAGTTAAGTGATGCTGTGTACACATGTTTTGTGCTCAAGTTTTTGTTCGCAAACAGCTGCAAAGTTTCTAAGACGTTTCCCATGTTGTACAGGGATGTACTTTTACTTTTATATTTCTCTACCAAAGCTACATGCCCAATTAAAGCTAAATCAAAGTAAATTTAAATTATTCTTCTTATTTGATAAGTAATTCTTAATCCAGTTTCAGAATTGTTAAAAAAACCAAATATTTTATTTTAAATTGATTGAAGGTTATAGCAAAGTCCGACTCTGAATTTCTTGTCTGAATCGAACACGAGGCGCTACTCAGCTAAACAGAACGTCTTATACTCAGAGAAGAGAAGAAAGAAGGTAACATGTATCTTTCTTTTGTTGGGCATGTGGACACCTCGTTGGTTCAGAACATACTTTTGATTAATATGTTTTCATGTTCCGCCTCTTGCTCTGTCGAGAGAATAAATATCTAGAAAAACGCAAGTAATTCTTCTACTCTTTATAATTCTAACACCAGGGATTGCGTGGCACGACCGCATTTCATAGTTCTAAATCTTAAATCATGATGACAAAATAATGAGAGCTGCATAGAAAAAAGAAACAAATTTCTGACTAGGAAAGTGATATGAGTGTTTATTATAGGCGTGGATAATGTTGATATGATTTCCATAACTATTCATTTAGATTATTATTTATTCGCACGAGTAACTACCTTTAGAATTATTGTATAATTATTATGTTATGTATTCTCATGCATAGTTATATATAATTGTACACAGAGTATTATTCTAACTAACAATAAATTTCATTCTTGTCTAAAACAATAAATTTAATATTATTTCAATAATTTTTGATCAATTTTAAAATTTATTCCCCAAAAGACTTTTTTTTATAAAGGCGAGCATTGTCGCAGAATTTAATTATTTAATGAAAATCTAGAACTTACATTTAAATCATCTGCTATTTATTTAATTGCACTTTCGTAAAAACTCAGAATGGGTTATGTTTTATATCATTTCATTAATCATAGTAGTAGGTAATTTTATAAATGTAGATAAGCGTGTTTTATCTATTATGAATTGATTGTAATTACTTAATAGTTTTTAAATTAATTTTATATAAAGCGCTTTTTGTTAGCTAAATGAATGCGATCATATTGTAAAACAGTTCATGTGATATTATTTTAGTATACAAATTAATGATTGTTTAGATTTTTGTTTAGTAGCTTAGTTACAGTTTACGTAACAGATATGTTGATGAGTGGTGGATCGTCAAATATAGTATGCTGTATAATTATTAAGTGTATAAGAAGTTAGACAATCGTTTTAGTAAGAGTAGATTTAGATTAAATTAGAATGCAGTTGGTTTTGAGTTTTAAAAACAAGTAAAGTCATTCTGTCACGAACAGCAGCAAAGAAAAGTCTGTCTTGAACAGCAGACAAGTCTGCTAAGTATAGAAGTTTTATAAAATTTAACTTCTTTTACGCCTACACTACGAAAGAACCAACATCTATCATAAGGTCATATGTTTATACTTGACCTTTGAAGTACGAGTAGTGCTCTCACACCACTCGTTTTCCACCGATCTAAAGGGTTTTATTTAGGTACGAAAATAAAAATAAGTGAGATTAAAAATCTGATTGTGTTCTTATCAAGGCAAGTGCATGTTATTATTAATGCATAAATCTAATTGGAAGAAAATAGTTAAGTTAAACTGATGCTAACTGTTTTTAGAACTTTAGAATTCTATTGAATAACTATTGAAATAGCTTTGTAATGAAAGTTTATGTTTTTGACAAAAAGGTAATTGTTTTGGCGTGGTTCATTATATGGAACACACATCATGGGAACTCGAATTAATGATAATCTAGATGCATCAAAATGAGGTAGGATCTATATTTACTTTACTACGAAGAAGAATTTTGGGCCTGTTTCAGTGAAAACACAATATGTACTGGAGAAATTATTACTTTAGTCTTTATGTAGTTCATGTAGTTCTTTTTAATCGACGTTGAGATTGATATACTCAGTGTTCGATATTAATCTAGAGTTTTTAAAATGTTTTGCTTTATTTTGTTTTTAAGGCCAAATTTTTACAATACAATACAAATTTCTAATACACATTCGAGAGGCAGAATATTCAGAATTTAAATTTTGAATTCAATGTTTTGGTTTAGAATTTAAGCGAAAATTGCAAATTCGGAACTAAAGTGCGGAGTTGTTCATATTATAATATTATTATTAAATAATGCAGAATTAATAATACCGCAGAATTTGGTAGTTAAGAATTAGACGTGGAATATATAACACGTACATTGGAAGTCTTGATGAATTCAGCACTGGCACACTTCACCTAATGTAGCACTTACTTCAGAAAAGATTTAAGGCCAAGAAACAATATGTTGATGATACAGAAGCATTTGAAGGCTTTATACTCTACAGCTCAACAAAATGTGTAGAAAATTGTGCGTATGGTTATCAGCATATAAATGCAAGAAAAGTCAAACTGAATATAGTAACTGATGGTATAGTGTTAAATGATAAATGGCTAATTCTAGTAATCTGGAAGCATTAGCAGTTTTGATTGTTAGATATATTCTCAGTTTCTGAACAATCCACAAGATATTAAAAATATTTCATGCTATCAGAAACACAGAAGATTTTAAAGGTGGTAATTCTTGGCAATGGCAAAAAACCGTGGTATACTTTATTTTCCCTGACATTGATAAAAATCCAAGTACTAAGTACTTCTTTTTACAAAAAATTTTTGATTTTGACGGTTTGACGCCATTGGAACTTTTTAGAATAAAAATCTCCATACTCTTACATCTTTGAGAAAATGTTAAAATTTTGAAGGTTATGAGATACGGCAATGTTCTCTTAATATCGAAAGATGGAGATATCACATCATTTAAAAATGCACTTACTGCAATCCCAAAATGTGGCGGTACTCCTTCTTGTTGGAACCAAACATTTGGATGGGGAAATGGATGAAGACTAAGAACTGAAACTGAACCCAAGCAAAAAGATGAATAATATATGAATTATTTATCACAAAACAATTGATAATGTACCACACTACACCAACATTTATTACGAGATGTACTCAGCAACAAAGGAGTCTACAGGGTGTTAATAGGAGTGGGGGGAGAAAGAAGTGAAAACATACCCAAGCAGCATTTTTAGTCACCGCTACGCACCAGCAACCACCGGTGGAACTATAAAGTTTTTGCCGTTAGTCGCAAGAACGTAATTGCTACGGTATTGTTACGTGCCTGGAACCAAAATGGGGAACAATTCTCGGGTAGCAGATACGTTGCAGTAACCTTTCCGGAACTTGTCCAGCTACCTTTAGGCTACGTAGCGGGAAAGTGGCGGCGTAGTAATTGCTACTTTCGTAGAACTTTTTTTCTCTTTGACACATCGTGTCGCGTCGTTGTTCTCTCTTACTCTTGCAACTTAACAAATATTCTTTCACTTTCTCACTAATGCCGCGGTCGTGTCACAAAATGGATTACTATTTTATTTGTAATACGTACATAATACATAAAGAGATGAAATGTTTCGTTATTTTGTCAATCTAGCATACCAAAATTATAAACCATCGCAACTTTTCTGTTAAATGCGATGATGATAGATCGAAAAATAACAACTTCTTTAAATATATTTTTTAATAAAAAATGTCTTGAATAAAATATGACAAAAATACTTATAAATTGATAAACATGAAAGAAACCATTTTTATTTTATTCCCAAGGCACAATTTGACATCGATTTGTTATCTTTATTGAGAGTTATAGTAAAAGACTTTTTAACAATTGCAACAAATTGCAAATTGATTAATAGCCTTCAACATTTTACAAGTAAATATGGAGTTGTTTTGAAAATGTCACCTTAAAGTAGTATTAACTGTAAAATGTGTGTCTAAAGTTTGTGTCGCTTTATAAACAGTAACGGGAACTAAACAAATTCTACTTCTAGGTTGTTGTTACCACGAAGTATAAAATACGGTTTCCGTAGCCACTTTCTAGCTCCTAATGTCACTGCAAAATTCCCATTGGAACTTAACCTCAATTTAACTTCAAAACGTCAATCGTAAACAAACAACCAGTATTTTTATACTGATTGCTACTTAATAACAATTATTATTTAATTATGGCTCATTTTAAAGTTGTAGCGACGAAAGAAAAAAGGGGAATATATTTCACCCTTGTTTACTACATGATGGTTTATCAGTGATCTCATCCCTATTTTTTTCTATTTTGTATTGTAAACAGTTGATTTTGTTTCCACTGATTTCACCTAACTGCTGTTCTAATTTTTTATAAAAGGTGGACGTATATCTAAAATTCTTTTTTTTTCTTGTTGCATTTGCCTTTGACATTTTTATTAAAAACTTGCAAAACTACTACCACTGCGAAAACACAATTAACCTCCAAATTCCAAACTAAAATTACTTTCAAGCGATTCTCCTGGATAGCATAAACGTAAGTTTTACTTTCAATGCTACTGTATAGTTCAGTTACTTTAAAGGTTAAGCAATGGTTTCAGACCAGTGGCAGGAACTTTCGGTGCTACTTTAAAGTTTTAAAAACTTAAAAGTAGCTTCGGGCAAGTTACTGCTACAATCATAATATCACTTGAAGTTGCAACAACATTAAGGTAATTATACTAAGTAGCAATACCGTTCCACATGCTTTAAAAAGCTACTTAGAAGTAATGTAACTACATAGTTCTAATAAATAGTAGAAGTAACTACATAATTACTAAAATATTCCAAATTGAAGTAATTAAACCTATAAAGTCATACATTTAGTTGTAGTTACGTAACAGCTACTCAATCAAAGTTCCAATCTCAGTTACCGCTACTTAGATGCTGCTTGGGTATAGACTTGCCGTCGATTGTGTTTGCTTGGTTGTACCATATTTTATAAATCCAGGAAGTAATTACCAGAAAGTTTCACAAGATTGAAATAAGGCCTTTAAAGCAGGCGACTTTAGAAAAGGAGAAATGGTTTAATCACGGTTAAATTATGTAATGCATGTAGCGAAAAACAACTGCTTTTAGGACATGATAAATTAAATGGGAGATATGGAAAGGGAATTAAATTATAGAATTCAAAAAGTGAATATGCAGAAAGTAAAGGATTCAATATATTGTGCTGTAAAAATTTGATTCTATGCAGAAATGAGAACAGGGTCAAACAAAATTAGCTTTTCCTTTCTAAAATATTAATCCAAGAGATGGCTGTAATGGGTCAAAAGCAAACACTGTTTAAAGTTTATAAAAACTTAATGACATAGATGTGTCCATGGTGGGCTAGACCATGCAATTATGCAGGTGAAAGTCTACAAAATCGCCATAAGAGCGTAAACCATATGACCGAGCAGCAGATACTAAAATATGGATATATCACCCGGTCTTAGATTAATAGAACCAGATAATTCACAACATACCATGTATAGATGATTTGATTGCTGCTCCTAGATTAACACATTCTACAACAATTCCATCATCTATGAAAAGGTTGCTAAAGCCAGATCGATAAAAAGATACCATCTTTATTAATCGCCCCTAAGGTACACACAAGAAGTGTACGTGTTAGCTAACACTAATGGATCCTTCAATAGCCTCACCACAAGTGGGCCCCAAAATTATACCTGTCCGCAAGTAAAATGCTTGATTAAGGAAGTTGCATCTAATTCTAAATGAATAGGCATAATGACAAAATCTATCAACCGTGAAACAAAACATCAAGTGCTAGAGTCATGGGGCATGGGGCCCGCCACATTGGGGCCCTGTGGCAAACTGAAAGAGAATCAGCGAAAAAACCCATCGGAATGGAACTGAAGCACCAGATGCTGACTCCATTTTCAAAAGAATATTGAGTACATTAGTTGATGATGACTTCATTGGAAATTAAACATGAACGGACAGGTTAAGAAAGTTAACGTAAAGACCAGGCCCCCATGACAAACCGAATTGAACTTTTGCATGGTGGCACGCCAAGGTCAGTAGCACACATGCTACTTCTTATCGAATCTTTTGGAGAAATAAAACAACTAAATAGTTCGCCAGGAGCGTACGATTTTTCATAATTTCTGCGAAACTCTTACCTGATATTAGCAATAAGGTAATTTGATCTTCGAATTCTGCGCGCCAATTCCATGTTAAATTTCTTTACTAGGTTCAAACAATGATCCAAAAGTTTGCAAACTTTATATCAATTGAAACGAAGCACAAAAAGAGCATGGGGATTGATAGAGTAGTAAGTAATAACTAAGTAGGTAATAGTTAAGTAATACATGTATATGAATAGACAAAATATTTTTTCTTGAACCACACTATTGACACTATTTTTTTCTCTTTTTTGGGCATATGCGCTTGTTATTGAAACTGGTCTAATAGACCAACCATCAATTTATCTTTAAACTCTTAAAACTAAATAAAGCTACAGTTCATCCACTGATGTCCTATATTTTAGTCTGTATTGACACTATAAATTAAAATTATTTTTAAAAAAGTAGCTCAGTTAGGAACTGTTACTGTCACCATAGCAACTGCACAAAAAGTAGTCATTTTTTGTACTAGTGGAAAAAATTATTTGACGTTGCGTGTCATATACAGTCGTTTTTTGTAAATGACAATATAGAAAATCCAATGGAATTTTATCATTTCCTCATAAATTTGTACCCTTGCAAATGTAAGTAGAGATTTTGGTATCAATCGAAATAAGAATTCATTTTACGTCAAAAACATGTTAAACTTTATGAAGAAAACCAAGAACTATTTAGAAAAATACTTAAAAAGCTTATTGATTTATTGCTTTTGGTAATAAGCTATAAAGAAAATCTGGAATCTGTTCGCTGATTGGCCTAGCGGTTAACGCATCAGATTTGTAATCAGAAATCACGGGTTCAAATCCCATTCCTAGATGCTTTTTTTTAATTCTATTGCTTATTAATTATTATCTTTAGAACTTTATTACAACTATTATTAGTTTTATGCCAGTAGTTAGTTTTTATGTAGTTATCATTGTACAAAAAATACCGGTAAACCCACGTAGCAAAAATATCTAATAATAGAAAAAAACTATTAATAATTGTAATAATGGTCTTAAAAATAGTAACTAGTAATCAATACAATTAAACATACAATTAAAAATACAAATTAAAGTATACGAGGATGGGGCTTAAACCCGCGATTTCTGATTACAAATCTGATGCGTTAACCGCTATGCCAATCAGCGTACAGATTCCAGCTTTTCTTTATAGCTTATTACCAAAAGCAATAAATCAATAACCTTTTTAAATATTTTTCTAAATAGTTTTTGGTTATCTTCATCAAGTTTAATATGCTTTTTACGTAAAATGAATTATTCTTTCGATTGATACCAAAATTTCTACTTACCTTTGCAAGGGTACAAATGATAAAATTTCTTGGATTTTCTATATTATCGTTTACAAAAAACACACTGTATAATACTAGCGGTAAGCACATCTAAAACCATCTTTTCATACGAATAATTCGAAGTCGATAGAAATTTTAAATAAAATAATAATCATTTATCCTTTCTGATAATATTAAAATATAAAAGTAATTTCTTAAGACTTGACAAACAAATTTGACGTTTCTATTAAAATTTTAGTTGCTGCGTGCAATGACGCCTCTAAAATAAAATCCAATCATAACTACGTGTTTCCGTAAACGTATATTCCTATCGCGTCACCTGTCGGAAGTTTTTTTGTTTTCAATGAAATGGATGTGAAAATTACACGTTTATTTTCTAATTATTATATTAATTCAAAATGCCAGTCTCGGTGGATTAGTGGTTTGCATGTTTGCTTTATAATCCAAAGGTTGTAGGTTCGATCCCAGGCCGAGCTGGTAATTTTTCATAGCGGAGAAAGATTTAAAACATGCCTTCTTCTCGGAAAGGAAGTAAAACTGTAGGTCCCGTGTCAATGCGATATTTGGCACGATAAAGATCCCTACTGGGGGTGGAATTCCCCCAGATTCGACTAAATTCTAGTAGGGTCGGCCAAATGATCATAGCAATCGGTGCCATGAGGTACGAAGGATGCTCCGCCATCCTGATTCCTCGCCCAAAAATAAATAAATAAATAAATTAATTAATTCTAAAATTATTCCCTTTTTACCCGAAATCAAGAATTCCGGGACTTATTCAAAAGACTTAAAATTACTGTCCTACGCTACCGCGTCGTTCAGCAGCTTTCTTATTCATCCAAAAAACATTTTTTGTACTAATTAAACTAACAATTGGAAAATACTTTGACTTTTGGGTTTTGCTAAGTTAGTATTTTTATTATATTAAACCAGCTATGGAGTGATGATAAAATCGAGTTTGGAAAACTTGGCTAATATCACTAATTTCAATTAGAGTAATTAAGATAATTTAGTTCATATGTATTTTAAGAACTATGGCTCTTTTTTATAATTAATTTTAAAGTGTTGGAATGTATATACCTAACTATAGTTCCTCCTGTCATATGTAACTTTATTTTAAAAAGACTTGAAAATGTATTATAAAAATGGCCCTTAATTCTTGTTTTTTTTCTGTAACTTGATGGTCAAAAACTTTTACTTATACTTTACTTACAATTTCCAATCTCTTTAATTATATTTAATGTCCCTGTAGTTAACACATATTTGTTTATAACTGGTTAATGAATGTGTATAAACAGTGGCGTAACAATTACCCCCGCAAGATTATTTCTGGTTTATTGTTAATTGATTATTTTCGTTAAGATTAGTATTTTAAGTTAACACCATGAATAGGAAATGATATTAATTTAAAAAAAATAATTTTCCGCTTCATTTTACAGGTTATTGACTTCATGGCAAGGTTTTTCAAATACATTTAAAATAAACAATAATATCATCAACTTCATTTTTTACACAGATTCAGCGATGATTCATTATATTTACTCATTATAAAACGAAACGGGGCCTGTGTTTATTAAAATTGATTAGATGTCGTTATTGCTGCATTTTAAAGAGCCCTAAGCTTAAGTTAGATGTTCTTAGAACATAGATGATAGTATAGACTACATTGTACGTGCTTTCTGTTGATTCTGTAAAACTACTAGTAACATCAATATATCGAATTTCATTTCATGTGTGAGAATGAAATGCACCGCCATCCGATATCATTTATTCATTATATCCCCATTGCTATTAGGTGTAAAGTTAGGTGTTGATATTCTTAAGCTTATTTCCTTTTTTTATCTTTTAGAATATCTAAGCGATAGTTAAGAGGCTCAAGAAAGAAATTAACAAATTACTAAAACTTTTTTTACGGCAGTTTTTCTTCAACCGCTTGTACCTGCGATGGTGTTTTTAAATGCTTATGTACTACATATTTTAACAGTTAGTTGCTAGTTTTTAAAATTAAAACACATTAAAAACTGTTTACGCAGTACTACATCACAAAGATTATCAAGTTTAGTTCTTATTATCATCGACAATAAAACGAAAAATTAAAATCATTTGCAGAAATAAATATATTTAGAAAAAGCTGTTTTAAATAGCCTAATTTTTGTTATCTAGTTAATAGTGTTAAGTTGTCCAAATTTTATTTTTATATTTTGTTTACATTTTATTGTAGTTAATAAAAATTCTTTAAAATACTACAAAAGTTTTTACTTAAATGTTTACAGCAGGTTTCTGTAGGGCCGGGTGTAGACCGCAGCACTCGTGGTTCAAGTCGCACTTGGGGCGGCAAGATTTTCTCTAAATTAAAAAGTTCGAAAAGACGTCTCAACTATGGGTGTGTGAGTGGCTGTGTGATTGCGTTGCATGGGGGACATGACCTGAGATGGTTCCCCTGTAGTGGACGCGGAAAAAATAGAGCCCGTTTTCAAACTTGCAGAGGGGGAGAACTTCAATTAGTTGTTACGCCACTGTGTATAAATGCCTACAAGATATTAATTGAAGCAATATATTAGAATATGAAATAAATGACCAACCTAATAGGTCAATAAGAGAGAATAGTCTAAAAGAAAAACTACACATTACGCCAACTATCCCATTATTATTATTGTTCCAAATAATACATCAACTCATTAAGAAAAATAGGTAACATTAACCTTAACGTAACCACAAGACGCCAGGATGTCCCAAGGACCTAAAGATTTGACAATCACTGGAAATTATAGAAAATATCTACGAAGGTAACAAAAGGGCGGTATTTCAAAGCAGTCGGGAGAAACCCCGTGTTTTGACTCGGCCTCACCTGTATCATGTAAATACCTACATTAAGCGTTAAGATGGAAGAACATTTAGAACGCCGTGACCATTCTCGACCTTAATAAAGGATGATTTAAAGGTGGAACATGTAAAACTAGGCGCCCCGTCGAGTCGAGCTGTGTGGTATTCTGTATCGCTTTAAGATCAACACTGTCAGCACTGAAATAAATGTCTTTTTGGTATTTTCTTTTACCCCTTGTCGGTGAGCGAAAAAGAAAATTACCTTACCTTTCATATGTATGTTTCAGTGCAGTTGTAGGTACAGTTTGACGTAACCTTCTTTAATCTGATATTATTAAGATATTATTCATTTTACATTTGGCAGTTAATGACGAATTTAAGCTATCAAGTTTGCAGATAATCTTCGAAGCGTAAATTATTTTAACAGAAGCTGATCGTTTGTGATCATGTTCTCTGATCTTCGATTTCAATTGCATGGTGAGATTAAATGTCAATAGGAATTTAGAAAACTGAAATCCAACTGACTTTACAGTTATAAGCATGAAGATGTCTTCCAGCAATTAACGGGCTGAAATTTGCCTGTATAAATAATAATAATTCTTAAATTTTACACCTGTGTATTTACGTGTAGTGAAAAATGCCAGTAGGGATTCGTAACGAGAAGTATCACTTCAAAATTTGCATTTTGGTAAAAATAGTTTGCGTTCAGTTGAATTTGTAAAAGCTTAAATGAAACTAATTTAAATATCTTTGAACTCTTATCACTAGATTCTCATTAATACAATAGTAAATTAATGCTTTTTGACTTGATTTTGTCTTTTAAGAAATAGTTGGTTCCCGTATGCAAAACAGTGCTGAAAATAGCAATGTTGTCAATTTCTTGTCGAAACTAAAGATTAAGCCAACTTTTTATGGCATATTGCCACGGACGGGGCAAAAGTGCGCTGATTTACCTGCGTTAATCCTATAGACCCAAAAGGCTGGATAAATCTCTGGGCATATCTCCGCTGATTTCCACTCAGCATGATAAGAACATAAAATTACGGAAATTCCAAATCTTTGTAAATTGGGTTTTTCTTAGTATTTTGAATGGTAGGGGTTGTTCTCAACCCTCTCTTTCGTAATTACTAATATCAGTAGACACCAAATTTGGGATGTTATTTATTGTTTTGTGCGACACCGTCGAGCAAACTATCTATTATTATTATTAAACATGGAGACAATTTTGAGTCAGCGTGGTAATAACCTTGTAATTTTTGAAAACTTCAAGTTTCGGAAAGCTGAAAAAACTCAACTTGGCCTGAAGTGGAGGTGCACTCAAAAAAATTGTACGTCTAAATTATTCACTGATGAAATGGTTTCTGTGATTATTGGTAAGTGATAATCCATAATTTCTTTGAATTTAGATGTTAGTGTTACAATTGTGACATTTTTTTTTGTTTTAGATAAACAAATTAACCACAATCACACTCCAAGTAGAACGCTTCAAAGACAGGCAATTTCTAACAGCGTGAAGCGAAAAGCTTGTGAAGATCTTTGTGAAAAACCAAAGTTAATTCACCGAGAATTGATTCAGTCTGAACAAGGACTCGAGAATCTAAATTTTAACGACATATATAACATACGTAAGTGTATTTATAACAGTCGCCGAAGTCATTTACCTGTTTTACCGAAAAATATTAGGGAAACTCATGAGTTTCTAGACCAATTACAAATATCAACATGTAAAAACGAGAACTTCCTTTTAGAAAATAATTACAGTACAAATATTGCAATATTTTCTTGTTTAAGTAATATAAAATTCCTTTGCTCATGTGACACTATTTTTGTTGACGGTACTTTTAATTACTGTCCCAAATTTTTCCATCAAATGTTTTCGATACACGGTGTGAAAAATGGGCATTATATTCCTCTAGTGTTTTGCCTATTGCAGAATAAATGTAGTCAATCATATTTGTATGTTTTTGAATCCATATTCAAGTTTAGTCAAAATCATAATTTGCTATTTCAACCAAAATCGGTTGTAGCGGATTTCGAAGAATCAATTCATTTCGCAATTAAAAAAATGTGGAAAGATGTGCAAATAATTGGTTGTCGATTTCATTTAGCGCAGTCTTGGATGCGAAAAATTCAAAGTTTGGGTCTTATCAATGCCTACAAAAATGTTAATTCAGATACCAGCAAACTTTTGCATTGGGTGTTTGGCTTAACTTTTGTAGAACCAGAAAACATTGGAGATTGCTTTGCTTTTGATTTTGGGGCATTAGAAGTAAACGATATTAAAGTAAGAAAATTTTTAGATTACTTAGTAGATAATTATGTTGATGACGACGCGCGGTTTCCTCCTAAAATTTGGGCTTGTGCATCATCTAGTGCTCAAAGGACAACCAATTGTTGCGAGTCATTTCATGCCAAATTTAACAAAAGCTTTTATTCCGCCCATCCAAATATTTGCCAGTTCATAGAAATTATCAAAGAATTTCAAATAGATAGTTATCTTAAAATGAATAGTACAGATTTGGCAGCTGTTGTTCATAATTCAAAACACAAAGACAAGTTGAAATATTTAGAAAAATTGGTAGACAAATATAAGGGTGGGGAAATAGACAGGTTTGAATACGTTAAAGCTGTATCATACCATTATTCTAAACTGTTTTAATTTTTTTAATATTTATAGTTAACATGTAAATATTGTTTGTGCAAAATTTTCTTAATTTTTATAATTAAACATGCTTACTTTTGGTGTTTTGTTAGTCTGTAGTAGTTTTTAGTGTTTGTGTGCATAAATATAATATTATGTAGAATGTATAAATAAATGTATAGAATTTAAGTCAAAATATATGTATAACATTTTTTTGTGATTTATTTTTTTCCTACATATAGGTATTGTCACCGCCCAACACTACGTGAACAAAGAAATCTGACTTGATTCCAAGACAAAAAACTTAATACTTAAATTTTTGATGTTAATATATAGGTTTTATTCACTTTGTTTTTTAGCAATATATTTATAGAAAATCATTTATTGGCAGTCGTCATGGGACAAGTTAAATTTTGTACTTTAATATTTAATCTATCTTATATGACTGTCCAGCGGGGTGCAGCGCAGTTAGGCTAGGAGATTATCGAGACCATTTAGAGCGTCAGCGCACTTCTGCTATTCCTATCAGGTAAAGGATTATCATCAGCGCAGTTTGGATACACCGATTGCCACATGTGGCACATCTTTTCCATTTTAGAAAATTGTGTTGTTCAAGTTAACAGTTTTTTACGGATGCGCAGTTTTGCAGAAAAGGCAGGAATAGATAAATGAACTAGATAAATAAAGGAATTATATACAAAAGAGAGCTTTCATAGACAAAACTCGATGTAGGAAATAACAAAGGACCCGCGGTTGGCTCAGACTTGGCACGATGCTTATCAACTCTGGTACAAGTCTGGAATCCAAGAATGGCTCATGACTGAGCTAAAATCTGGATGATAACTTCGTGCCAAGCTTTTTAATCAGTCATGCCTTAGATTAGTGATACATCTTGGCCCAATAGTGAAGGCCAATATAGTGCCGACGCTAATACAAATCTTGGCACAAGGTAAATAACCAATATTGGACCACTCTTAATATTAATTATGGTATCATGGCTAACAAACAGTGATGTTGTAGGATCGAAACCCAACGGCGACCCAGAGTTATTACTGACCTTTGAGTATAAGACCAACCGGGGGCGCGTACGTTTCCACAACAGGAAAAATACACAACCGTATTTATACCTAAAATAAAGTTTACAACCAGTATTTTAACACCCATCTTTTTCACAACCATCGATTTTATATTCAGTAAAAATCCACAAAAATAATTTCCTACAACCGGATTTTAACACAACCGGAAATTTATACAACCGTACTTTTTCACAACCATCGATTTTATATTCAGTAAAAATCCACAAAGATAATTTCCTACAACCGGATTTTAACACAACCGGAAATTTATACAACCGTACTTTTTCACAACTAGTGATTTCATATTCTGTAAAGATTCACAAAAAGAATTTGCTACAACTGGATTTTTACACAACCGGAAATTTATACAACCGTACTTTTTCACAACTATCTAATGTTTAACTCGCTTTCTTTCTTTAGTTTTATATCTTACAGGGTTTGTGAAATATATGCAATATAGACGTAATATTACATAACTATATCATTTAAGGTAAAAAATCCGAAACCAGCGCTTTTGTACAATTAAGATTATGTTTGTTTAAATTTCTTGAACAAGTCTGAACAGTTCTTTTACAGTTTTTTAAAGAATCCAGTAAGCAGCCATTTGAAATACATACAAAAAATGTGAAACCTGTAAATAATCAATAAAAGTAATGGGAGATTAGTTTCAGTTAGAAACTACCGTTAGATACGTCACTTGTACTTTATATTGTACTTGCACTTTCTATTCAATTATATCCAAAAGGGTTTTCACCCGGAATTTTATATCTTATTTATAAACAGCTATTCATATTTTAACTAGAGGCCTTCTTAACACATGATAAATTTGGATAGTTCTTGCAAGTGATCTGATCGTCGATTCGTTAAGCGGGCGTTACACATGAGGTATTTGCAAATTTCAAATAAGGTACCGAATGTTTGGACTTGCCAAATACAGGGTGTAATGATTCGATAGGTAAAAATCCCCAGTACGGTATTCTACGACGAAAACTGAGTTAAAACTCTAATTAGTTTTTTTCCGATGGCTCTTTTAGGAGATATAATCACTTTTAGATATTTAAAACCGGCAACAATGTTGGTTCTTTAAAGCTAGTTGATCTCGATCGACTAGGTGTTGACCGCATAATGATTAACTAAACGTATAACCCCTCTATTTCAAATAGTAGCGACATCGTGGAGCAAACCTGACACAAACTTTAATAAAGAAAAAATTACTACATGCATGTTGTTGCGATAATTGAGTAAAAAGTGTTCAAAAATCACAATTACGAAATCATATTAATATGATCGTTTTTAATTAATGTTAAATTGTGAATATTTATATGCATGATTATTATTAAACCTAAGATTTATTTAAAGACGGAATGTCAAATCTAGTAATATTCAATGCCGCCAACATGGTTCTGGTGCTTTTGATCCAGCGGCGAGATCAATCGTTGTCGCTACTATTTGAAAATAAAGGGGCTATACACTGACATATAGCCCCTCTATTTCATATAGTAGCGACATCGTGGAGCAAACCAGGCACAAACTTTAATAAAGAAAAAATCACCAGATGCATAGTGTTTCGTCATTTTAATAAAACTTGTTTAAAAATTACAATTTCGTAGTTGTATATTACATTAATATCATCGTTTTTACATAACATGAATGTCCGTTATCAAATTCATGTTAAATTGTGAATATTTTTGTGCATGATGATTATTAAACCTAAGATTTAGTGTAAAACGAAATGTCAAATCTAGTAAATTCAACTCACCAACATACAGGGTGATCCAAATTGACTGAGAACTGTTTGAATTTCCCGCCGCGGTAAATTATTGTCACGTTGGCAACATGAATACTTTTCAGATATTTTTATCCTTCTTTTATTTTACAGTGGCGCCTGAAAAATAATATAGCTTATAAACTTAATTGATTTTAAATAATAAGCTTACTTGATAATAACATCGTCTAACAAACCGTAGTTCTGAAAACAACTGTTTTGTAAAATAAGAAAACAAGCGAAATAAAGCAAAAATTCAATGAAAATCCAGAACAACGTGGCAAAGCACAACGCTGTAAACGGGAAAGTGGCGAATTGCCGATGTAATCTGACGCTACATATTTCAATAGTGCTACACTAACAACGTGAATACACTAAAACCCAAGGCGCCAAATTCAACCTATCTTCACTCAATTTGGATCACCCTGTACTTTTGCTCCAGCGACGAGATCAATCGTTGTCGCTACTATTTTGCTGACACTGACACAACTGACTTTATTGACAAGTGGCAAGCAATAGTATATTATATTCCCAGGGACTAAAGTTCATCTTTTAATCCCGAAGTGAGAAACACATGAGGGATTAAAAGGCACTTTAGTCCAGTGGTATATACGCTATTTTTTGCACGTCCTAAAGAACTTAATCGCAAAAATTCAAAATTTCGAAAATATTTTCCGAATATTTCGTTAATGTCATTCTGACAATTGAACTCTGCAAACGCCACAATCACATAGTTTCAGGATAATAAATCCTAACATTAACCGCGATTACTTTTTTTTTGTTGTTTACTTGTTGTTGTCATCATGGAAACACTTTACTCCCTCAGGGAGTAAAAGTGCTACTTTACTACCTCTTTTGGGGGACTAAAGTAGAGCCTTATATATAGGACGTGCAAAAAGATTATTATTTACAGCTATCAGTGTTACTAGTAAAATTAGGAATTTTTTGAAAACTGTGATGGAGTTATGGGAAATTTTCTCTTTTCTCTTACCTTAAAGTAAAAACTTTTACTTTCTCTGAATTACTTTACATTATCTTCCGACTCTTGGTGTAGGATTTTTGTATACAATGCGGTAGACAGCTTGATGAACGAGATATAATGGAAGTTCAGGAGAAGCTAAAGTTAATAGCAACAATAATGATAACTGCTACAAAGAAGATGACGATAATGCGAAGTTTCTTTGATCATCTGCCGGCGTTGATCACGGGTGCTAATAAGAGTGCTGCTAAAAGATGAAGTACATTTTACGGAACTAATAAATTAACTAGACAATTCAGATTGTAAACATATCTACCCTACAATAGTAAGAACAATATAGTAGTGAGTTAATAAGGTACAATGATTTTCTCTAGTCACACCTAGTCGATCCTCGACACAGCGCCGGCACAAACGAGAGACCCTTAAGAGCCATCCATAAATACAATTCTGATGTGAATGCAACCATAAAGTTCCGCTAAAGCTAAAACGAATTAACCTGTTGATCAGTTTTGATATGGTTGTCACAAATATAATCTCTGAGATGTTTTCGTCAATATGACCTTAGGTTGTCCACGATCGGCAAAGAGTCCACCGCTTGAGGTTTTCATATTGTCCACGGTCACCGAAATGTCCACCGCTTGCGGACGGCATAGTATCACGGTTGGCAAAGTGTCCACCGCTTGCGGTCGGCGTAGTGCCCAGGGTCGGCAAAGTGTGCAAAACGGTCAGTCAGCGTAGTGTCCACGGTCGACAAAGTGTCCGATCGGCGTAGTATCCTAACCGAAACTACAACATATTGAAAGAGACTCACCATTTAACACCAGAAATGCAGGAATTTTTAATAATGCAGAGTATGAACATTTGTGTTACTCTTCAAGCCAATGTTGCGTTTACGCAACGCTGAAATTTATAATGGCGTTTTTTTGAAACTATATAAGCTTTTGACTTTTTATATCAACAGTAACATTTTCTAATCTTTCCAGAGCCATTCTAGATAAAAATTAAAATTCCTATCTGGAAGAGTAATTTTTTTAACAGTGTTTCTGTCATCCATGTAATAGTATTCAAAATTCAATAAATTCAGGCTGCAATTTTGATAAAATAAAAGCTGAATTTAAATAGAAAAAAATATGCTACATTTAATTTCATACTATGAAATTACGCAGAAGTTATTAAAACAGATATAAACTAGGCCCAACATACTTAAAAAAATTTTGATTCTGAGTGTTCCGTTAACGCAACATTGGCAGGAAATGTGTTAATATGTTAATATTACAAAACATAATATAACCTAATATCACACACACGCACACATATCTAGCAACATAACCTTAAACGTAACGTCGTAACACTGACTAAGCCGGTAAAGGCTTTTCCTTGCAGCTGCCGCGTTACTTAGTTTTCATGTGTGTGCTTGTTTCGAAGAAACGAAGCGCGGAATCGCGGTTTGATATCTAAATTTATATTTAGTAATAATAATTAATAATCTATATAGATATTTTCGTCTAACTTTTCTCATTATTAATCAATTATTATTACCTGATATAATAAAGACAAACAACTTACCATGCTTGATTTGGTAGAATATGTGAAGATTGGCCCAAACTTGGTTCAAGAGTAAGAAACCAAGCCTAGAAAAACTAAAATTGATTGAATCTTGGGCAAACAGTACAGAACCGAGACTAGATCGATGAAGGTTGGCTCTGACTTGAATAGAGATTACAGAACCCAGAGTTGGTACCGAGGCGTTGGTTGACCCTTGGACGACGACAGAGCAGCCGAGGCTGGGGATCTGAAGGTTGGCCTAGGCTTGGACCAATGTTGAAATAACGACATTAGTTATCCAATATTTAGCCAAGCTGAGGCCTGTTGTCAATTTATTTAATATTTCTGGTGGTGAAAAATCTGTTAAATAGTTCTATTTTAGTTATTGTCGTTGTTTCTGAGCAACAAAAGAATATATATTTTTTAAACTTTGATTTACCACTGATTTGAGATAATCATTTAGAAGCTGGGTAGGTAATACTATGTGGTTACAAATTGACTTTTATTTTTAGTCTTTTATTTTTCTTTCGAAAGGCTGTCCTTCTAGGGTTTTATTTGTAAGTTATTATTTAGGATCTACCATTAAAGTACTAAGTATATTCCAGGTGAGTTTTTCTTAAATACTTTACAATAAACTGATTTAGACCATTGTGTTTTCGAACTTTTCCTTTTTCAATTTTTCTAAAATAAGTAACCTTTCCTTTTTTAAATCGTTTTAATCATCATTTATTATTAGTCAAACATTTTGAAGAATTTCTATTTGTCTTGTTCTGTTGTTCTATTGTCTTCAACAAAATCCAAATTCAACAGAGTTTTGAATTTAAGAAACAATTAATTTTTGCAGTACACAGATTTTGAAGAATTTAAGAATTATGCACTGTAATTGAAAAGTAGTGCAGCTGTCGCGTCTAGAAATAGAATTAGACACTTAGGAAACCAGGACATATTTAGAAGAATGTAAACTATATAAATCGAAGTTTATTTAATTTCTATAATATCTAATCTATAGTGTAGAATTAGAAATGTTAATTCTAAAATAGAATTTTGAATTGTAAATCGAAGATTTCAAATTTGCAATATACGAGTAGCATGCCATAGAAATCTTTTAATTGCTAAATACTGCTAAAATAAAATATGATACAACACAAAATAAATGGTCGAAACTTATCGAACTACTGTATATTTTGTGTAGTATGTAAATACTAATATTATTCTGCTACATCTGGTGTTCCGCAAGGGTTCAGTTTATGGCCACTGTTTTTTGTAAGATTAATAAATGAGCCCACTAAATGCAAAACTCGGCATTTACAATGTCAGTAACTTTGAGTTTTGAATCTAACAGGTTCACATTCTCACTAAGATACCCATCTGATGCTGACTTTAAATTCTTATTAGATGTAAAATATCAAATTTTGTATCTCATTTATTTAACAATACTGTACTTCATAAAACAAAAAGTTTTGCATTTAGTAGCTCAACTGAAGTATTTGATTTATATCAATGGAAAACTTTAATTTATTTATTATATATAACTGTGATTAGAAAATTTTTACAAAAGAGAGAACAATTGAACAATGTCATTAATTATATTAAAATCACACTACATATTTTAGCTATATTTTATTTAACTAAAAAACATTTCGATAGCATCAGGGTATTACTATTAGGTAATATAATTGTGAAAATATTTCAAACCATTGATAATCAATTTAAATCAATTATTATAAAATTATTCTGTATAAAAATAAAATTAAGAAATATTTCTTGTATAATATCATACATTATAAAGGTGTGTCTACAAATAGAAGAAAAAAAAACGATTTTGCATTTCAAATTTTTAATTCCAATTTATGGCCGGTGTTTATCACTCATCTAATTTTGTTTAAAAGGTTACCTTTAAATTTATCTTTAATTAAAAGAGGCAATTTATCAAGCAAATCCCCAAGTCCAAAAAATAAAATACTAAAACAAATTGACTACGATAAACAACTTAAACTTTTTTATTGTCGTCAGTGTCTTTTCGGTACCGATATCAGGTTCCCTAAAACACTCAATTTATTGCTACTTTGGGCTCCCTTTACTGATGTGAACGTAGATAGAGCAAAATGTTCTACGAAACCTGGCACCTTTTCTAAAAAATGGCGGTCTCCCTTTGGTTGGAATTTCTGTTTGACATCACTCTTCGGCCGCTTCTATTGTTAAGGTCTGTCACTATTTCTTTTTCTTTATCCAGGTTTCAAGTATACAAATTCTAGCTATCAAACTTAAATTAGTTAAAAAAAAGAACATTATAAGAGGTCTTTAATCAAAGACTTTGTTTATACGTAGCATATACGATTATTAGAGTTTAATGCAAACCACCTGACTAATAGCAGATATTAGTATAATAAAGCACTTAGTTTACAAGTTGAGCTAACAATATTATCACCTGCCATTTCTGAGTATTCAAGTTTATTCCACCTCAACTATGTAAAGTAAATAATAGTCAATTATAGTTAATTTCAATTCTAAACACGGAACAAGTAAATTAATCAACGTTTTACCTTGCATTGTGATATGGGCATTTAGAGTAATAATTTCAATTTAGATCACATTCGAATTTCAATTGAATTAATCATTTCTTGATTTATTTTTAATTGTTAACATAGTAAGCTGTTAAATCTGTTGGTGAGAATTTATATTTTCGCGTTGTAGAAGGTGGAAGTTATAAATTTATTAATTATTATAATTCACTAATAATATTTATAATAATTATAAAGAACTACTATTATAAAGTACTATTCATTAGGCTAATTAGTTAATTTGGTATGTATCTGCAATTATAATTTTAAATTTATCTATGTAAAAAAGAAATATGTTTTAATTAGAGTGGCTCGATTTAAATAACGTCTTTACGTCTATAATTAGACTGAATATATTTTATGGCGTTTATTTCAAATTTTATGATATCGTTAACCTAAAAACAAAGAAGAAAATTACAATTAAGAAAACAGTCAAGTTATAAATAGTATAGATTCTAATTACTTACTATTGTAGCCCTTTGTTGGTGGCTTTTATCAAAGGTTTCTAATTAACAACAGCTTTCAAATTTGTTCAAATGCACCTGGCGTACCACAAGGCTCCATTTTGTGGCCAATCTTGTATAGCATCCAGTGTGTGCACGATATTTGAGAAGTAAAATTCAGTATGTAATACATACACATTGATTATGTCTATACACATTAATCACCAAAAAAATAAAAAAGAGCTTTAATACATTTCTGTTTTTTTGTAGTTACAAATCGCCATAATTGAAATTATTGGTTGCATAAAAAGTAGAAGCACTCTTATTAAACTTTTTAAATTCGAATCAACTTTATTATTTTTTTAAATTTATTTTTTAGAAAACAAATTGATATTGGCATGAGTCCTAGCCTTCTGTGCTAGCGAGTTTTCTACTCGCTAGCAATTTTCCCCGGAAAATTTGTGTGTAAAGGTGAATCGCATTCGCCGAGAAAAAAATGTATTTGGGGAAACTAAATTTTATTTAACTCAACGAAACATTTAGTTAACAAAATTAAAATTTTATTTGATTTAACTAAATATTTAGCTGAATTAAATAAAAACTAAACTAACACTAAATCTAAAACTTTAAAAAACTTAGTTTAAGTTTTAAAAAGTTTAAGGTTTAAGTTAAAAGTTTTAAACTTTAAAACTAAACTTTTTTTCAGTGTGTTTGTTTGATGTTTGATTTTCTAATCTGCCGTAAAGGCTTTCCTTGATGCAACGAAAATATTAACGTTTTTGCAGAAAATATTTTCACAAACTTTTCTAATACACTTTTAGCATAGCAGGGCATAGCAAGAGCTTTTTGAATGTGCCAAACCTGAATAATAATAATTGATGGCATTTGTGAATATTTACTAGATTCCATGCTTGTATATGAGTGGTTTGCAAGGGCTAATATATTTCGAACTACCCTGATAGAAGAATTCGTTTTTATATTTATCATCATCGATTTATGCATTTAGTTTAGGTAATAACTCTTAAATAGCCATATTTCTATTTATCTATTTGTACATTTTTTTGTATTATTTTTACGATATAAAGTCCTATTTTCCACGCATTCTACATGTTTTTTTATTTCATGTATCATAATTTCCCCACTCTATATGCTATACTATATAATAGTATACTATGCTGTAAACATAACTATACTTTGTCACTACACTTTTAATAACTTAATTATTGTGTTAAACATGATGGACTGAGTACGTTACCTTGTGTAATTTCTTTTTATGAAAGAATTTTGTAACTTTTGTTTTCTCGGTAGTGTTTCTGATTCTTACCATAATCGTTAATTTATTCTATCATTTATAATTTATGTTATTCAAAAACTACTGCTGAATAAACTTATATGCTGGGTTAGCACGATTTCATTTTGTCTTTAAAATTAACAAAATTAACTTTTGGTTAAGTTTTGAAATAATAATAGCTATATCACAATTATATATACAGTGCATTGCAGTAAAAATTCAATTCGCTAAAATAAATTCGCTAACCTAAGAGTATGTAATTTTTAATAAAAATGATCGATTATGCTTGTACCATATTTAATATCATCCGAAAACTTTTAAATTATTTTTCATTATACCGGATGTTCTGCAAAAGAGAAGAGGCAAAGTGATGATTTCTTTTTAAACGCTGGTTACAAAAATATCTTCCTGCATCTCTAGATTATAGGGCTTCGAAATGTTCAGATCGCTTTTTAAATAAATAAATTTGATAATAGTTCAGCTATAAATGAGTTTACGTTTGGTTTTACTTAAACCTGTTTTAGAAAGATTTAAACTTAAGGTTGTATAAGATCTTATACTAAGTGTAGAAAAAATGTAGAATAGTAGCTTTATAGAAACAAAAATATAGAAACATCATACTACTAATTTCCAATAATATTTAATTCAATGCCAATTTATATCTGTATTATGAAGATTTTAAAAATTTACAAAATATCTTTTTTAAATAAAAATTATTAAAATGTTGAATTAATAACAATCAGAATTTAATTAATTTTACGTTTAAAATTAAATATCATAAGATAATCTGATATTGCAAAAAATAGGTATGTAATTATAAAAAAACGGAAAATAACGGAAATAATGGAAATTATATTGTGTAATATATATTTTCATAGTTCTTAAATTTAATACAAAATAAGACACGTGTGTCTCACGTCAATTTCTGTATTTATTCTTTCTATATATTTGTTGTTCTACATATCTGTTTTCTATATTATTGGGTTTCTACACTTTTACATTCTATATTAATTATTTACGTTCTAACTTTAAACTGTCTTTTCGATATTATAGCATTTTATATTATTTATGTTCTATATATGTATTTGTTTCTAAATACATATACTATACATTCCGGTTACCTTGTGTATGTAATAATCAATGTACCATCAGTCTCCATTCTGTTTGCTCACCTTATAAAAATGTTAGACTGTACTTCTATTATAAACGAGTCAATTATATACAGGGTGTATTATAGCTGCTGTACCACACTCGACCAGTGAATTTCTGATGGCATTTGGAACAAAAAAATCTTAATAAAGTTTTTCGATTAGAAAAATTCTTAGTAATTTTGACCGACGTTTTTAAAAAACTACATATAAAATTATAAACGCATTTATGGTTATATAATTAATAACTGTAAATACCAGCTTTAAAATTTGAGAGCCAGACAAAATAATTTGTTTATTCTACATAATACCAAGAATGCAGAATTAAACTTGAAATAAATTCAAGGTCTAAATAACAGCTTTAAAATAAGCGAATACCTTATCTAATTTTTAAAAAGAACATTTTATTTCCTAATTAAAGTTAATTAGATTAAAGTGGCGTCAGTGGCTTGATATGAAAATCACTTTACGAATTTTTATATCCGTGATGCGATGCGGGGAACCCCCAGACGAATAACGCCTTGTTTTGACTACCTTAATTAAACATTTTAGTAATTAGAATTCCAGATTTAATGTCTGGCGAATTTTACGTCGTTTGAGGTCATCGTTTACAATGACTTGACCTACATTGATATAATAATAATTGCTACAACCCATAACCTGGAAACCTGGCCCCAGAAGCTATAAGCTTGTGTGGGAAGGAGGGGGCAATTATTATTATTATTACGTAGGCCCACGTGCGGCTGCAGCCGACTTACATCCTTATATCCTTTTCTTAATTACCGACGTTCGTGGAATTATCACCTGAGTGACGGACCTCATAAAATTGTATTGTAAAAACAACCGTTGCAGAATCAGCAACGAAAACATAAAAAACATAAAACATCTTTTTGTAGGGATAACAAATCCTACGGTATGTGCTAAAAACATTATATCATTCTTTATTTGCATCTTTTTTTTTGAAAATTACGCTTCTGAGAAAAAAATGTTGTAGGGATTTCTTTTTCGCTCTATCTATGTCTAACTCCTGTCTTAACTACTTGCCGCGTCTGATGTGATTCTTATAAGGCACCGTGTATAACCCAAAACAAATTATGTTATGAAAAAATAAAACCATTTATGAATTTCACCAAATAGGACAGATCTATTGTTGATTTCATGAATCACGCAGCTCTTTGATTCTTGAATCCCTGAAAGTGGAATGAATCTGCCCATTTTGTTAAATCAGCAAAATACTCGTCTTTTCATGAAGTGATATTTAATATATAAATATTCAACATTATTTAATAACCAACCTTTTCTCTTATAAATTGACCTTTTCATAAAATTTATTTTAGTTACTTTATGAAAAATCTAACACGTTCTAAGTCTCAATTTTTTATTTGATACTTCCCCAGTGGCATACTATGTTTAATAAAAATTTAAATTAAAATCTTTATAAAAATATTTATAAATTCATATTTTATAAATATTTAACATACATTTTGAAGAAGATATTTCCAATTTAGAATACGCATATTATACAGGGCGATTCCTAAATAAGAATAAAGCTTTCAAAAGTAGATAGAGTCTAGATCAAACGAGTATTTTGCCAGACAATAAATTTTAAGGTTCACGTAAATTTTGGATACAATCCTGTCATTTATAACTAACCTAATATAATTGTAACATGCAGGACACTACAAGGAAATTTGTGTGTTTGTAGTTTTACGGTTTAAAATCACAATTTTATAACTCATTAGAGACTTTGTTAATCATTTTTAGATTTTGTTTATACAATTACTGTTGTATGCACGCAATTTTAATTGTACTGTAATGATCTTCTATTCATGCAGTAGTCACAACCAATCATTACATACGTATCCCACATGAAGGCATTGAATGATGGGGATATTACAAATGATTTAATTCCAAAAGTGCATTTATTCCACAACCAAACAGTATCACAATCTCCTACAAACATTCCAAAAACATCAAAGTCAGTTAGGATACCGCTAAAATTGAATCCTAACCAATGTTTTTTACATCAGAAATCGCGAGGGTTTCCGAAGGCCGACGGTTTGGGGAAATCAACCACCGTATCTTCTACGAAGACTCCCTTGGATCAAGTAGAAAATTCCTAGCAAATACAAGCTGCAACAACTCAAGTTCCTGATGAAAATCACTGCCATAACTTTCTTCAAGAACCAGATGCTACGACGCCCGTAGTAACAGTTCCTGAAAAGTGTCTTCAGCATTTCTCGGACACAACGATGCCAACATCTCTCGTTCCGACATCGGAACGATATGCTATAAGAAGATATTGTGCTTGGATATAGCAGGATTAACATTTTTATTTATTTACTTTTAATGTTTAGTGCATTTTCTCGGATAAACACCAATGATCCTCGCATCAACATTAAACAACATGATTTTGTTACGTCAAAACGCGAATTTTTATAGAAAGAACACGCGATTAAACGGCCTCATTACGTAATTAGTAGTCGTAATTAGAACAATGCGAACATTCGATTTTTTGCTAACCGTGAAAATTACAACCGTGCAACTGCTATTGACCAAACTCAGATTATCTTATCACGCGGCAGTTAGCAAATTTAGCTTACAAACCTTAGCATTATGTGCAGTGTACCAACTTTCTAGTTATACACCATAAATACATAGTAGAAGTAGTGACATATGTTTTTCCAAGGAAAATGCTATGAATGCTACCTTCGTTTACGAGATACAATCAAACTTCTTCCATTCCTACGGACAAAATGAGTACAACTACGTTTATCAATGTCAACCACAGACTTACTACAGGCTAACGCTTTTAGATTATATTAGCATAGTTATTTTTAATTTTAATTTATAAGTAACAAATAAATCGTAACGCAAGCATTACTTGTTCACGAAGCACCTATTATGTTGTTCCTTGGTTTTGTTCACGTTCCTAATTTTTATTTCTTCCGTTCTAGTAAGAATTACAGAATGTCTACAAGTGATTCCTGCACCACCAAGTATCTTTTAATAAGTTTAGTTTTACAGCAATACCTCGCCATCAGCAACACATGTTCTTGCCATCAGCAATTGATGCCTCCTTGCTATCAGCGGCAATGGCCTTTCAATTCTTTGATTAACTTAATTCTTAGCATAAGTTATTATTGTCATAGCATGTAAGGATTTCTTGAAAAGATGCAAACCACCTCAATTTTGTGTAGCTAGTATACATCAACCATGTCAGTACATACAAGTACGACATAATGTATGCATTTTTTTTTGTTGAGGAATCTATTAAATGCCCTTCTGACTTGTGGCTTATTCCTTGATACATATTCAGCCTTTTTTTACCGGGAGTGTTATGTAATGATCTTCTATTCATGCAGTAGTCACAACCAATCATTACATACATATCCCATCAGGAAGTCATTGAATAATGGGGATATTGCCATGACAACCAGAATCAACAACAGTGGTAAATAAATATCTCATACAATACACATGTCTATTATTACTTGTCTTTATAATATAGGGATATACCTTCCAAGATAGTGTACCAAGACCCCTATAAATGGCAATTACATTATAGTACCTTCTACGCTATTTTATTTACAATTAAATGCACAAATCAATTTTAATCACTTTTTAAATTGGTGTGTTTTTACAAACATCTGTTGCGTATCGTTTTACCTTAGCAATCTGATACGAAAACTATCGTAATTATCGTAAAGATTATCATATTGCCAGGGCCGGCTTAAGTTTGGTAAATTATTAAGGAGTTCAAAAGTTTTTTCAAATAGAAGCTTTTTGTTTGCACTTTTGTGATCTATCCACATTCATGTCTTGCTCCATAAATATGCGTCTAAAAAGATTCACCCTGTAGAGATTACATAACTATTGCATAGCTTAACAATCTAAAATAATGTAAAATATTTTTAAATTTTAAGCTACCAAATCGGTAATTTCCTTTTGTAAAAATAGCTTCGCTGGTTTCAACAATCGGCAACTGGTCTTTCATCACGCCTGTAAAATGATTACATATGTTTCTTTCAGACAACACGTTTGCTTACCGGTAAAATTCTTTGGGTGGTGCAAAATAAAATAAAATATGTAGTTTATTTGGTGAATTGGTGGTAATTTTCTAATTTTTATTGTATTATTTGTGTTTTTTCATAATATTAACATACATATTATGTTCAACCAATGTTTTATATTTTTATAGTACGAGGGTGGTCCCAGAAGTACCCGACCTGACCAAGAGGTGGCGGTAGTTGTTTGAAAATATCACTGTATTGGAAAGTACGCAGTCTATAAAGCATATGTTTCAAGTTTGAAAGCGCCACGTTGTTCAGTATTTGTTTGGCAGCCATCAATAGTGAACGTTGTCAGTGAATTTGTGAAAATGGAGAAAATTGGTGATCGTTATGTGATACAATACTTTTATTTGAAATGCCTCAGCCCAACCAATATAAAAGCTGAACTGGATTCTACTCTGGTTGAGTCTGCTCCTTCGTTTACAACAGTTAAATTTTGGGTAGCTGAGTTTAAACGAGGCCGTACGAGCTGCCAAGACGAGCATCGCAGTGGTCGACCAAATGAGGTGACGACTCCAGAAATGGTGAAGAAAATCCACAAAGCGGTACTTGATGATCGTCGACTGAAAGTGCGCGAGCTAGCAGACATTACGGGCATTTCAAAAAGTGCGGTACATCGCATATTATCTGAAAATTTGGACATGAGAAAGCTGTGTGCAAGATGGGTGCCGCGTTTCCTCACACTCGAGCAAAAACAGTGTCGTGAAAATGTTTCAATTGAGTGTTTAGCGAAGTTTCACAGCAACAAAGCAGAATTTTTGCACCGTTTCGTAACAATGGATGAAACATGGGTCCATCATTTCACACCCGAGACAAAAGAACAATCGAAACAATGGACTCAAAAGGGAGAACCGGCTCCAAAGAAGGCGAAGACCGTTTCATCTGCAGGCAAGGTTATGGCGTCGGTTTTTTGGGATGCGCGTGGAATAATTTTTATTGACTATCTCGACAAAGGAAAAACTATCAACGGTCAGTATTATGCAAACTTATTGCAACGTTTGAGCGAAGAAATCAAGCAAAAACGGCCGCATTTGGCTAAAAAGAAAGTGTTGTTTCATCACGACAACGCGCCAGCTCACAAATCCGTTATTGCAATGGCCAAAATTAATCAATTAAAGCTTGAATTGCTACCTCATACACCATATTCGCCAGATTTAGCCCCCTCGGATTATTTTCTGTTCCCAAACCTGAAAAAATGGCGCAGTGGTCAAAGATTTTCCAACGATGAAGAAGTGATGTCAGCAGTTAATGGCTATTTTGAGGAGCAAGACAGTTCTTATTATAAAAAGGGAATCGAACTTTTTGAACACCACTGGGAAAAGTGTATAGAGCTGAAAGGAGATTACGTTGAAAAATAAATAAATCTTTTTCCAAAATTTTTGTGTTTTCTTTGTTGGGTCGGGTACTTCTGGGACCACCCTCGTATTTTAATGATTAATTTTTCAAAAGAAAGATGCAGAAGAATTTATTGTTTTATTCTTTATTGCTTTCAGCTTTCAGTCTGATAATAATATTTATGGAATATATTCATATTGTTTTACGCACCGACCGCCTATTATTACCACAGGAAATGATTTCCCAGGTACTCATTTTCACAGGCTGAGTCGTCTTGGAAGCCTTAGATATTTAAAATCCTGCTATACCCAATGGGTCACCATGACCTGTAAAAGGGGACTATTATTATATTCATATTCTATCAAATACATCGTATTAAAAATAGATACATGCAATAAAATATATTTAATCAAAATTCAAATTCAGTTCAATATCTAGAGAATATTAAATTGTAAATTCTTTTTAAATAAAAAATCTGTCGTGTTCTATGTTTGACAAACATTAAGGATTACACATTTCATTTATATATAATGCTATGGGGTTAAAGCCTTCCAAGATAATAACATGAAAATATTACATGGCTCAGAAAGATAGCGCTGGAAGTCGACGACTTTTTTATCTGTACTCAGTTTATTTGACTGTATTTATGCAGAAACATCAATTGGAGCTGAAATACATTGCTAATTCCGCACATGAGAAAATTCTGTGCTTGTTTGGAATCCTTAGATTTTACAGATTTTTTTATCTATTTTGTTATTCGAAAGTAAAAAAAGAAACACGAAATTGATCATACAACAGGAAGTAAAATTGCTGCATCCCTTGCATTGAAAGATAAATTCCCGACTCCTACACTCCAAAGACTCCTTTTTGGAAAATGAAATTACTGTAACATCAGATGTTTTGTCTTATTTCCATCTACAGTCACTTGGTTCAAGTTCATGGACTTGCCAAGGTTTAATGATTTGTAGAAGCAATTAGTATACAGTATAATAAATGCGTAATGTGTAGTTAGGGCGTACGTAATGTATACCATTATACCATACATTAGACTATCATGTATGATGTGGTTGATGCATTGATTAAGCATAACTAAGTAGTATAATTATTATTAACACACGATTGTATCGTATTCATTTTGAACGCTGAAAAGGCACAAACAGGTACCTATGCTATTTTCTACAATAAAGATTAACTCATTTATAATACAAGATTATTTGATATTCAAAACAACCACAACAATTATTACATTAATTCACGACTCTTAACTTCTTACGATTCTTAACCACAAGAATTCCTTTCACAACATTGCCCAACAACAACTTTGACCCCTACACTTCTAAATAAACATCGTTATAGACAGTCTGTAGCTAATATAAATAATTAATATACCCCTCTATAGGTAAAATGTAACAAATCCAAAAATAGATATATTTCAAAGATGCTCATCATGGTATACCTTTCGGGGTCAAGCGGCGCTTTTCTCTTTCATTGCTCGCTTTCCTTTTGTACTCGTTTACCTGCCATACAATGCAATGATATATGTTTACACCGCACACCTTACAATTACTTAACCTTGTTTACCACAAACTGTCAAAGCGAACTAATCTTCTTACCATTCAAACGCATTAAAAAAAGGACACCGCCAAAATTTTATACCTTTATTTGAAATACCTGAATCCATTATACGACGTTAAAAGAATTTTGTGTTCTGAACAGTTGTAACGTAAAACTTTTACTGAAAGCTTTAACTGGTAAACGATACCACCCAAACACTAGTTGATATATATTTTGACTTTTTGGTCAGAAAGGCGGTCCGTTTGTCGGTAAAATTGCAAGGTAAAGTTAATGCTTGTTGCCTGTAGAGAGTTTTTTGAAATTGTTGTGACTTGTGGTTGTCTAATTTATTTACTTCCACAGTTAGAAATTTAAAATGTGGGATTTTATAGTTTAGAAACATGTCAAATTCAGTAATAAAATTTGATAATAGAAATTCTTCAGCTATTATTTTTGAAGAATCAAACGCCGAGTGTGAGAACTTACTCATCTTACCAAAAAAAGAATTAAGAAAACAAATTTCATATCTTTATTTGGAAGAAGAGAACAGGTAGGAAATTTGAAATTAAAATTTTTCGTTGCCATTTTAATTTGAAATTCTAATTTTACAAAGATTATTCTTTTGTATACGTGTCAAGTAAATAAAAATTTAAAAAAAATATTTTATGATCCTGCCGTTTCAATGCTAATGTTGCCTGCTATACACCACACTGAGTGGTTATATAAGGTTATTAAAACTGAAAATCCCGGTTGCTAATTTTGTATAGCCATTTCCAAGAGACCAATCAACTGGTTTTATTTATTACAAACAAGATCTTCTATCATGTTAACTTCGATATTAACATACATCTTACAAAATGAACCTATTATGATACCAGCAATTATCTTATAATGAAATCATTATTTTTAAACACACAAGGCACTTCTAAAATTACCTAATCCAAGATGGAAGCCGACGGAAGATATAAATTTACTAGAAACCTAAAAAACATTAAAAACCGTCCCTAATTTAGATTCGACCTTATTTTGAGACCGCCCCTTAATTCTATATTACCTCCTGCCACTGTACAGTCCGGACTCTAATAATCTATACAGGTCTTCCGTGTTCCTCCTTAACACGTTTTTGTGGAATTTCAGTTTTTACTAGTGAATGTACATAATAGACGTTGGGTCATTTCCATGGCTGTATAATTATTAGTAATGTTTAGAACACATTCTGACAGGGACAAGTCAAAATAAAAACAAAGAAATTATAGAGAGCACCTGGAGTTAAAACATAATAGCCTATATATAAAAGTTAGAAAAGAAGGTTTATTGCTTTCTTGTTTCCACTGTATGTTTTTATTTCCCATCATTATATTTAAATACTTTTATGCACACTAAACTGTTTTAAAGTAATTTATAAAATTTAATATCTATATGAATTTAAAATTATATTAAAATCTTAACTATAGAATACGTAACCAAGTAAGTTCAGTAAGTCGTAAAAAAATATAAAGGCGGTGAAGGTCGCATAAGGTTTTGTGATCAAAGTAAATTTTTTGATTCCTTTAAATACAATCCAGTTTTATTGACATCACAACTGAATGTTGGGCTTAAACCACCAAAATTACATTAACGTACATTAACAGTTCCCATAGGGGGCACTGTTATAGATGGTTAGCCTTATCTCTCAAAACTGAACAGAAAAGTGTGTAGGGTCAACACCCGTAATTCAGATTATAATGGGACAAAATAAAATCAACTGAATCTAACATAACCTAACCTAACCCAACTTAAACGAACATAATCTAACTTAACCTAACCTAACCTAACCTAACCTAACCTAACCTAGCCTCCCCTAACCTAACATAATATGATATATCTTAACCTACCTAACCTAGTGACATGAACACAATGGAGTCGGAAACGAAACTAAAGGAAATGACGTCTCAATAACACTATTAAAGGCATCAAATGCCAAGCATGTCTCCATAGACTTTACCTAGGCGGTAGACTTAACATGTACCCATATACTTAACATGTGTCCATGAGCCACACAACATGGGCCAAAAGCTTAACATACTCATATAGACTTAACATGGTATATACAAATTGCTATATTTTTTTGAACGACAGGTTTGCGGGTAATGATTCATACTTTCTTGACTAATTCGTCAGATAAACGTCAGATAACAGGAAATAATTAGCATGCAGATTTGGGCAGGTACTGCAACACAATTGGCTTGTAAATTAATGAAAAGAAGACAAGATTATTTACAACATAACATAAAATAACAATTATTATATATTTGTTTGTTTTTTTCTTGTGTTTATTTTTGCTTCATAATCCAAGGGTCGCAGGTTCAATCCCCGGTCAAGCTGGAAATTTCTCAAAGTGGAGAAAATAAAACCACAAAAGACAATAATGAACAATCATACCCAAAGATACCGATCCACCAAAAATACTTTAACGTATAGCCCATAGGGGGCACTGTTATAGATGGTTAGCCTTATCTCTCAAAGCTGAACAGAAAAGTCTATAGGGTCAACACCCGTAGATCATTGATTTATTAAATATCGATTTTTCAAATTTACAGGTGAAGTATATAGAGAATGATCAATTCAGATTATAATTGGACAAAATAAAGTCAACTGAATCTAACATAACCTAACATAACATAGCCTAGCCTAGCCTAACCCAACTTAACCGAACATAACCTAACCTAACCTAACCTAACCTAACCTAACCTAACCTAACCTAACCTAACCTAACCTAACCTAACCTAACCTAACCTAACCTAACCTAACCTAACCTAACCTAACCTAACCTAACCTAACCTAACCTAACCTAACCTAACCTAACCTAACCTAACCTAACCTAACCTAACCTAACCTAACCTAACCTAACCTAACCTAACCTAACCTAACCTAACCTAACCTAACCTAACCTAACCTAACCTAACCTAACCTAACCTAACCTAACCTAACCTAACCTAACCTAACCTAACCTAACCTAACCTAACCTAACCTAACCTAACCTAACCTAACCTAACCTAACCTAACCTAACCTAACCTAACCTAACCTAACCTAACCTAACCTAACCTAACCTAACCTAACCTAACCTAACCTAACCTAACCTAACCTAACCTAACCTAACCTAACCTAACTTACCTAACCTAACCTAGCCTAACCTAACCTAATCTAACCTAACCTAACCTAGCCTCCCGTAACCTAACCTAACCTAACCTAACCTAATATGATATCTAACCTAGTGACATGAACACAATGGAATCGAAACGAAACTAAAGGAAATGACGTCTCAATAACACTATTAAAGGCATCAAATGCAAAACATGTCTCCATAGACTTTACATAGGCGGTAGACTTAACATGTACCCATATACTTAACATGTGTCCATGAGCCCAACAACATGGGTCCACAAGCTTAACATACTCCTATGGACTTAACATGGGATATTCAAATTGCTATATTTTTTGAACGACAGGTCTGCGGGTAATGATTCATACCTTCTTGACTAATTCGTCAGATAAACGTCAGATAACAGGAAATAATCAGCATGGAGACTTGGGCAGGTACTGCAACACAATTGGCTTGTAAATTAATGAAAAGAAGACAAGATTATTTGGATACTAGTCAGGACGATGGTATACATTCAACATGTTGTGCAAAACGTGGAATTGAAATGAACACCCTGTAAATTTAGACTATCCGGATGGTTCCCGTTGATTGATTTAAAAAAGTACTGGCCCCTTATGGACTTGTGGTTCTGACTGTTATTTTCTTTTTGAATTGAAACATGTAGTACAGACATTCCTGGGTGGCGAAAACCCACAGTTCTATTCGCCTAACGGATTCTATTGAAGATAGACAAATTAACATGGCTACTGGAGTCTTTGCATCCATTATTGAACATTCTATACAGTTTGGCAACATTGAGATCAACCGATAAATATATTCTTTTTGACTTCTTCATATTATAATAACACTATATAGCAGGAAGTCCATTTACAATGTCGCGCACGCTTTGTTTTTATTTACACTTTTATTGGATACTTGACACCCTCACAACTTTTTTTAAAATCTTTAGAATCCTGGAGTTTTTCTAACAGTCCTTAACCTGTCTTAAAAAAACTCCTGCAGAACTGTAGTGTTTTATTCACACGGCGGAAAAATCTATCTTTTATCCAGCAAAAAGGTTACTTATGTACTATGGCAATAAACAAGTACTTATCTATCTCTAATGTATTGCAATTCTATATTTTATCTTTGCTTACACATAAAAATCCAAACTCAAAGCAAAGTTTTAACAATACCTTAAAACGTTTAAGTGTTCTAAAAAATTTTATAATTATATTAAGCCACTAGTATGATGGGTACCGAACAGTAGGAGTAATAGCAGCCTACCCTGCTATACCCCTATAGGCCTACATGGCTTGTGAAAGGGGACTATTAAATATTATTATAGATGGACAAAATGTTATGAACATTAAATCATACTATAAATGCAAATTTGCATAGAAAGATTATCACTCTGACTGGGAATCGAACTAAATTTTCTGTCTCTACACCCAATGTTCTAACCAACTTAGCTCTCAGAGCCAACCCACAGGAGGATGATAATTTCTCCATACGAATTAATTTCATTCATACAAGGTACACCAGATGCTAACTTTCTCAAGTTCATGGACCGGCATCTTGTCGACAACACTTTAACCATCAAAGCTAGTCTAGATTTTTAATAATCCTATAAAGAAATTAATTATTATAATTTAAAGTAAATATCACCTATTCATTAAAGCTTTACATTCTATCATATTAGAATACCACATGCCAGTCTTCAACAGTTTAGTTATCTATATTATGTATTGTCATGATATTGAGGTGCTTTTTAGGAGTAATGATGCGTTTAATTAGATTTACTAGGTAAATATCATGTATAATTATAGTTCTCCGATTTATAAGGTTACATAACCTCAATTTACAAAATAAATTTTAAAAAGTTGAGTTTCTTAAGTTGAATTAAATTAACCAATTAAAAGTAACATGCACACAAATACATTTAATACAGACAAAGGAAACTGTAGCATTCAAATTTTCTTTGCGAAAGATAATTTTTATTCAGTAGTGGTACGATCGGTACTACGTACTTGTATTTCTCAAAGTAGGAATGTGTTGGATTGTATTCTGGTAGAATTTTATTTAGAATAGTTAAAGCAGGTTGAAATTAAAGTGTATGCATAAGTAAACCGACTTATCTGGAAGAATTTTTGTGGGGTGTTGAGTTTCATTATAAAGTTATCAGTGTAAGATGGATTTGCTGATTTATTTTTAATTTTATAACTTTATGATAGAATGTATTGCTGAAATTTCGTGTAATTTCAACTTAACTACGGAATTTGAAGAGATTTTAGTAGAAAGGTTGAGTACTATCTTTAACATTAATGGAAAATTAATTCTTAAACCTGCGATTTTCATCGTCATACAGATTTATGTAATTTGGGTTGCAGATCAAGTTTAAATGCAACTAAAACTATTCAAATAAATTAGCTAAACACATAATAAAGGTGTTTAATGATAAAAAAACAGGGTACAAATGTAAATAAATTAAATTAATTTTAAAAGTCAAAATTTATTTTGTTTTAATAAGAGATTCTTTTGTTTTTGCCAAAACTTTATGAGACAGCGCTACCAGAAAAAAATTAAGTAGCGTTATTCTGCTTCAAAAATTTAAAAATCGTTAATTAAAGGTTATTTTAAATTGCAAAATAAAGTGAGGTTATAAGTAAACGTCAAAAATAAAATAATGCGAGGTTATAGTAAATGTCAACTATAAAAATTAAAGCGATAATACAAATAAAAGTTTATAATTTACATTTTATTATTTACAGCTTTCTTAAAACAATACAACCAATACAAAAACAAAAAAAAAGTGAATTAACACCTTCAATGATAAAAGACATTTAAAGAAGTTTTTAAAAATGGTTTTATGTTTATAAACAATAACAAACTATTATTTATTGTATGGAATTATTATTTTATGGATGGATAAAATTAGTTGAAGTGAATTTTTCAAGAAATTCGAAGAGTGATGGGCATATTGAGCGCCAATTTTTAAAAAATTGAGAGTGAGTTATTAAATAACAATTGATTATTTAATTCGTAAAAGCATTTAGCATAAATAATTTGAGAAATTTATTTTTTATTTTTATTTTTCTTTAAGATATTTGATTTATTTTTCTTGATTAAAAAATTAGAATCCTTTCTGTGAAGAAAAGTAAAGGAAGCAGAAAGATTGGTTGTCATTTCGTTTATTCCATTTTGTAAATACATATTCGTATAATGTAAATATATAATTATATAGTAAGACATGCCCGGTTTTGCCTAAACGTATCAACTTTAAACTTCTCATAATACTGCATATACATAAATGATTTTAACTGAATGGAAGATAGAAATGTAAAATAGCGTAGAAGGAGATTTTGAAATTGATCTTTAATTTTGACGATATTTGGTAACGCCCACTTTTATCAAGTAGTATCAGCACTTTTTATAAAAACTTTTTAATAAATGTTTTAGGTTTTGCTTACTATTAACATTTAACTCTCATAAATGTTGTAAAAACAATCAAAATATTCCTAATATCTGCGGGTTTAGCTATCCAAGCTGACACTATTTATAATTATAAAATTATTTCACAAATCCTATTTTAACATACTTTGAAAGTTATAATGGAGAGCATGCAATAGTTACAATTAGAAATTGTCCCTGGTCATCAAAGTTCATGTAATTATATATTTAATATCGTAATCAAATTAATATTTTAGGTATGTTCACTATTGTGGAAAAAAACTAAACTTTGGATGTGTATAAGTTAACAATACGTATAATAAATATTATTATTACACAATATTAATGGTAAGTGAATATAGTTAAACCAACATTAACATACATAATCATAGTTTAGTTAACGATGTGCAATTACTGACATCAAATTCATCATGCTCTTAGTTATTATTTATGCGCGTTAACCACAGCATATTACAAGACCGTAATGTATTATATCAAAATAATCCACCGCTCTGGCATTATTATATGTATATTATAAATTATAGATACACGATAGATGCACGTAACATTAATGGTATCAACACTACAAAACGTGTAATATATCTTTTATGATATATTATGGTAAAGAAAAACAAGATGGTGAAACACATAAGTACGAACAATAAATAAACATCTCTTAATGTTATGTAATAAGCATTTCAGAGAGAATTCTATTGTGTATACAAATGAAATACTAATGGAAGAATGACGTAAGGATAAAATTAATCCTTTTGTGTCAAAAATATTTGTATAAAGCGTGAACAGGTGAGTATTTGATGATTCGCATTGACTTACATCTCTTGAGATATTCGCTATCTGTATCGTCTTCTTCTTCTGATTAACAATGTCATCTGTATTAGAAAAAAGTGCACTTGAATACTAGGAAAATATATTCTTTTTATACATTTATACTGACGGCAGCATAATACCATATAGTGCGTTCAATCTTAGAAGAGAATTGATAAAGGTGTTGGAGAGGAGTAAGTACCTTACTGAATCCCAATTACATACAATGACAACTGTGCAATAGGGGCGATCTGAAAATCATGTTTGAAAGTTATAATTCGCTTGTGAAAAAATTGTGTTGCGGTATCTTCATCCGTTTCAGAGATATGGCCCGAGATTATGCTCCAAGACAGTTCTTCCATACAGCTTCATACAGTTAATGTCGCGTCGCTCAGTTCTCCTTAAAATTCGATTTTTCGCAGATCTTAGCTTACTTTCGCTTACTTTAAAACAAAATAAATCACCAAAATTCGTCACTATAAAGCGGCTACAGTTTAAATCCCTTACGTACCCACACCAACCTTACTACGTATTAGTGCTATAAACCCATTCTTTAATTGATTTATATTCCTCCTTGCTCCTAAATTTAGGCATTTTGCCAGTGGTGCTTTTAATAGCCACATACATAACGGTTTGCTCTATCTCTGACGGCACGGCTACTAACAGAATTGGGAGTTCTTCATGCACAATTCTACGCTTTAGGATCGCTTGATTTGAGCATCCAAAAGTGAGTACGTAACGAGCGGCTCTGTGGATGTTTTGCAGATCTTGCTCCAGTCAATAAACTGGGTAGAGTCTGATGCTTCGGATCTCAACTAAGATGCTTCAAACCCAGGTACTTGTTTTTGAGAGGGTACATCTTGTTTGCCTTCAGAATCTGACGTAGAGTAGCGCATCACAATAGTTTTGGATGTCGGAAAAATCTATTTCTCTGAATTATAGCGTAAATGGTCCACCATTGGTTTTGTGTTTTTTTTAAGGTAACCAGAGGTTCTGATCATTTTTCCACATGTTTCTGGTCCCAACCTTGACAAGAAGCCGTTTTTAATAACGAACCATCCAAGAGCATAACCTTTAACTGCGAACTCGGTGAGATTGTCTGTTGGTAAAGGTCTCTTGATCGTTTTACTGTAGAGACATACATGCGCAGAATTCTGTTGGCTGTTGCAGCAAGTTTTCAGGAGAAGAGGTCGATACACATGTTGAATCAATTATTTTGGGCCACTGGTTGGCCTGTCGATGTTCAGAAACACTGTTGCTGACAAGTACCTTCAATGCTTCTGATGGCGCCCTTTTTCCCATTTGCATTTCCAGCTGTTCTATCAAATCTATAAGTGCAACCAAAATCTCAGTCCCTATGTTCTCTTTTTGCAAAAATTCCAAGATGCGCTTCCGTGTCTTCCCTCTTCTGATTAAGTTTCTGTCGACTGCTTTGGGCGTGCCCGTTTGGTGCAGCAAGCCCAAGTAACGGTAATCGTTACGATCAGAACCCTCGCAGGAGGGCTTTGCACGAGCAATACAGGTTCAAAATTTTGCCTTCAAATCTTCTTGCCTCTTTTTCTGCAGTCTCCTAATAGTCCGAACATTACCATCACAAATTGTCATATGTCGATCTGTCTTCCCATCGTGTAGGAAGAGCCACTTTATTTCAAGGACTTTCTGGTGGTTCTTTTCTTTACAATTCTTTCGATAACTGCACTTATAGATGCAAATGTTAAACAGTATGCTTGACGCATGGACTTAAAATCTTCAACTTATTTGGCTCTCTTGAAAATTATTTCTACGGCGGGTTCTTCCTGTGTGTCGAAGGGAAGCTACCTGTCGCCGTATTTCCACATTTATCAGCACCTACCATAGCTGCAATGCTCTCAACAGAAGGATTAATATTATTGCTCTTGTATTTAAATTCTTACCTCGCAAACAGATAGTGCACTTGCTTTTGTTTTGAATCACTTCGACAGGACGTGTCTTCGACTATTGCGGGCAAGAACGAAGATGTGGTACAGCAGAGAGGCGAGGCGCGTCCTTGTTGACTAAAATGCAAACAAACATTGCTTTAGCTGTATTTCTAGATCTAACTTTTATTCTCTTGCAATTTTATTTATAACTTTCAAAAAAATCTTGGTCCTTCCTACTGTAGTGTAATATCCGTAAGATCCAATAGCTTACCTTTCGAAGACACACGCTCAACTATGGCTTTCTATTGTGGCCTATATTTTTATATTGCGTCTACATCAGCTGATTAAACAATTTTTTATTTGTGTAAAACAATAAATTCACATTATTGTGCAACTACGAGTTTTCTTATAAGAATAATAATTTTGTTTACACTCTTGTAACCACACTTTACCACTAGAAAATAAATTCATAGAAGTGCAAATTGGTAGAATTTTTTAATTGTACACTTATTAGGTTGTGGTAAGCTTATCGTCTTAAATAGTATTCGCGTCTTGTCATCATAATTATTTTAATTAGTGTAATAAATTAATTATTATATTTCAGTCTTAACATTTTTAACATTTTCAAAGGTGTTTTTATTTGCTTACAAACACAAAGCTACTATAATTTATTACAATAAGAAACATGATACTCCCAAAAAAAAAACAAAAAACGAAATTCCTCATATAAAAATTTGAATACAGTTGATATTATCAGGGTAAATGAGCCTCTTAGCTTCTACCTATAATTAGGTAAATTTGATGGAAGTTACCTAATGGTCCAATCATTACGTGTAAGAATATGGTTGATAATATCTCCTTTGTGTTTTGATTTCCATTTAAATTTGGAAGAACACAAAGTAATATTTAGCGGTTATTATTATTATTAAAAGTAAATTTGTAATTTAGATATTTAGATCAGTCTTCCGTCGTATGACTGATTTATGTTTATAATATTCATTTAAAAGCCAATTTTTTCTACTTTATAGTTTGTTACCTTTTAGCATACATATTGTTATAATATACACTATGAATACAAATGATAGTATCAAGATTATTTTGAAATAAAGTTTAGGTGAGAACATATTTTCATCATTTCTTTCCTTTATTAATCTTGCCATAATTTCTTCAGATTTTTTATACAGAATTTGTATCTAATGTGCATCAAAAAAGAAAACCTTTAGTTAATTAAGTTAATCAATCAAAATCACAAACAGAGCAACTACACGTGTATAAATTAATAATTGTTATCACTATTTAAAAGCAACAGCAAAGACAGTAAATCTAAAGCCGAAATCTCGTAAGCCAAAAATTGTTTGAGAATCTGCGTTTTAATATCACAAAATTCTTTATTTCCTAACCAATAGTGTACAAACGGCAACCCTTGTTTCCAAAACCACAAGAAAACCTAACCACCATTATCTACCATACGAAATCACAGAACTAATTAAAAGAAAAAGCCAAACCAGGCGAGAATGGCAAAGAACCAGAAATCCAGAAACAAAACGTCTACTAAACAAGTTAACACACAGCTTAAAACGCGAACTGGATGAGCTGAGAATCAACACATATCAGAAATACATGGAAGACCTTCAACCAGGTGACATCGGAATGTGGATAGCTACCAGGCGCATATTAAAGCAACGCTAGGAAATCCCAACACTAAGCGTAGATAATGCACCCCTTGCCACCGACGAAGAAAAAGCAGCAGCCTTTGCAGCTCACTACGAGAAAGTTTTCACTCCAAATTATACCTGTGCTCCACATGAAGCAGCATACATAATCAACCATATTGAAACCAACCAGCCAGTGATATCTGAACCGATAATCCCTACAACCCCCCAAGAAATTAAAGACATAATTAACAAACTTCCAAAGAAAAAAATCCGCTGGACATGATCTCATAACTAGTATTAACTTAGTATTAACTCACCTTACCAATAAATCCCTAGCCTACCTTGCCACAGTATATAACGCATGTCTCCGACAAGGATACTTCCCAAAAGCATGGAAGCACGCCCACATACTGATTTTTCCAAAACCGGGTAAAGATAAAAAACTGATAAACAGTTACAGGCCAATAAGCTTGTTGACTACACTCTCAAAAGTCCTAGAGAAGATCATCCACTGTCAGTTAATGAAAGAACTAACGCCACTCAATGTACTACCACCATTCCAGTTTGGCTTCAGAAAATCATATTCAACACTACATCAACTACAACGAATTTCCGAAAAAATAGAAGAGGGATTTGAAAAAAAAAGTTACACCGTCGCTGTCTTCCTCGATGTCGTCCAGGCCTTCGACAAGGTCTGGCTTGAAGGCTTAAAAAGCAAAATAATCAAGATCAGAGTAGCCAACTACCTCAAAGCGATAATCTTCTCCTTCCTTGACAACCGAACTTTTGCAGTACGTATCAACACCACAATATCAGAAACAAAGATCATTCGCGCAGGTGTACCGCAAGGAAGTGTTCTGGCACCGGTGCTATTCAATATATTCACATCAGACATCCCCACCACAGAGGCAACCTTAGCGACCTTCGCGGACGATACTGCAATCCTGGCTCAAAGCACCAATCTCATCCACGCCATAGAGAAACTGCAGATAGCTATACATCGAATATACTCATGGTACACCAGATGGAATATCCAGATTAACTCTAACAAATGTCAAGCAAAAATATTCTCCTTAAGAAGAATCGCAAATCCTCCCAACATAGTAATAAATAACAACATCGTTCCTTGGAAACCAGCCGACGCTGCCATAAAGTACCTGGGAGTGCTACTCGATACACGGCTCACCTGGAAACTCCACGTAAACCACAAATTAAACCAAGGATATGCGAGGTTGGCACAGCTGTATCCCCTCATTAATAGAAAATCATTGCTCAAGCCAAAATGCACCATCATGATGTACAAATCGCTAATTCGACCACTGGTGCTCTACGCATCGCCAATATGGAGTAACACAGCGAAGGCTAACTTGGAAAAAGTACAAAGACTCCAAAATAAAATCGTACGCATCGCAGTGAACGCCCCATGGTTCATTCGCAATGAACAGCTACACTACGAATTAGACACACCTACAGTTCTAAGTTACATCAGTGCGAGTGCCAAAAAGTTCTTTACGACCATTCATAAATGCGACGGTGCTGTTCACTATAACATAGGCAGACAAAATATTCATCAAGGACTAAAACGTAAGCTACCACAAGACTTATACCTAACTGAACCGGAAAGTGATTAGCCTGTAAGCAACTGTTAATCTAATCTGTAAGGGAATTATCAATTCGCATAAATTATAACTTATATTACTGCTACTTCTTATCTTACTATTCCTAACAATGCCATGAATAACATTGTAAATTATTGTTGAACTGGCAAATAAATTTTATTAAAAAAAATTCTTTATTTCCAATAATTCTGATGCTCCCTCCCAGCCTGATGCTCAACTCAAAGAAACATTATCATCACACTACCAAATATCAAAATTTTACTTTGAAGATTTAAAATCCCTACTAAATTTGTTTTTGGGGTTTTCAATTGGCCCAGAACAAATATCCGTTAACGACTTTTCCGATTAAACAAGGCCCACTGCGTTTTTTCGATTGTTTGCATTTATCTTCGATCGTAGTAAGTTGATGGTTTATAATAAATGGAATTTTTAATTATCCACAGATTTATTTTAAGAGGTTCTATACCTGATAAAAATTTGGAATTGATTCGATTATAAATAACAAAAATCTAAGGGTGTCAAACTGTAAAGTGAAACATACTGTATATGACGCCCTGTAATCATAGGCGCAACTAGGGGGGGGGGACAAAACCAAAATTAGCACCCCAAATGAAAATAATTTTAAAATTATATTTGGCATTTTGTCCATTAACAAATAAATTATATAGAAACATAACCATCAAAAACACATATTTATCTTTACTTTTCAACAATTTTATTGTAAAAACTAAAAAAAAGCATAATTTCGATTACACGAAGTGGTGGACGGGTCTGTCTCGGGTCTCAGGCGTCGTACTCTGAGACATGCCATTCACCATAACGCACTATGCTGCAAATACCCGAAAAACGCTACTTTAATATGGGTCTAAGAAAAGTGTTTAATGAAAATGTTAAAATAGCGAAAGAGGAAACAATCTTTCTAATGGTCAAAAATGGTCTCTGATAAAATGGTCCATAAAAACATACATCCTTTTACAAATTTTTTTAAATTTTTTAAGAAAAAGAAGACTATAAAATGTCATAAATTATATGTTCCCAATAACATCCTTTGTAGTGATCAGTGATAACAAAGGGGATGTTTTAAATAAAAGAAAATTGCTCATTCAACCAGACTATATTATTTTAGAACAATTTTTCTCAGAGTTGATTTATTGCATCTATAAGTATTTACTAGAAGCCAACTGCTTACCCTAATGGGTAAGCTTTCGTAACTAACGAAATGAAAAATTCAAATGAAAAAAGAATTCAAGTTCGGATCCTCACCTCTCTCTCTTACATCGCGTAGTTCAATAGGGTCTGGGTCATCCAGCGCTAGGTAGCGCTGGCTGTCTCCACAGAAAAAATGTACTGAGACACATGAATGAATGAATGAAAACACAATGCATGTACTTCAAGAGTAAGAAATGATTTTGTATTTTTGGCTGTGTTTAAATCTCTTATACTTTCTGTTATTTATGATCCCCAGTTGAGGTAAAATAGATTTAAATAAAAGTTTCTAAAGAATTTACCAACCAAAAAGCGTCTTAAGTTCGGTGTTGTTCCTAAAAATAGTTACTGATATCTTAATGCGTTTTCTAAAAAATAGTTTTAATAGATGGCAAAAATAATAAACCGCCACATTCAAAATCTCAAATCCTATAGGGTAGTCGTGATAGATAGTCAGTTCTGTAGGTCAAACTGTGCCGAGGTGTTCGCTATTCTATTAGTTGTTTTATTTACTCGTTTTTTAAGCTTTGCCGAATAGTATTGAACCTACTTGTAAGCTGGTTACATGCCTAATTAAAGGGAAGAAGAATTTTGCAATTACAAATAAATGATTTTAAACATTCTACTAAATTAAATATCTTACGACTATAATAGTCAAGTGGGGCAAATGCGAACAACTTTTTAAATTATTCATTTACATGTATTTTTTTGTATAGAAAATCCTCAGCACCGTATTTACCCTACTTAATTTATTGTTTCATTTTCAATGTAAAAAAATGTTTTCTCTTAAATATAACAAATATGGACATCAGAAAGTTTTTTAAAAGTAAAAAGACAGAAACTGGAAATAATTCTGAATCGCGGCTTTCAAACGATCAAGGCCCTTCAAAGAAATCAGGGACATCACATGAACCAAGAGGATCAAATGATAACGGACCAGAGCAACCTAAGGACCCTTTAGAAAACCTGTAAACGATCTATCGGGGGTTACAATTGAAGAAGAAGTTGACTTGGGTTTGGGTATAATCGAAGCTGAACCAAGTAAACTTGTCTTGGACTTTTATCCTCGAACTCAATTTGGCAAACAAAAGCGCTCGGTTTCCGCAACATATTTGAAAGAATTTGCATGGGTGGAGTACAGCATTCAAAAAGACGCTGTATATTGCTTTGCGTGTAGACATTTTGGGAAAGGTAATCTTGTATCACACGAAAGTAACACGTTTATTAAATATGGTTTCAATAACTGGCATAAAATTAGAGAGAAGTTAAAAAAACATGAAACATCTTTAAATCATATTGACAATATGCGGAAATGGTCCATTTATCAGCAAACGCGTAGAACTGGTAGTGTAGAAACCCAGTTCTCTTCTGCAAAGTCAAATTACCAAAAATCGAGAATATTTGAAAACTTTAATGGAAATTACATTATTGTTAGCTTGGCAAGGAATAGCTTTTAGGTTTATCAAATAAAGTTCAATCAAAAATTGTAACTGAGATTATGTGTGATTAGGCTAGTTGTTTCAAAGAGGAACAACTTTCACTCTGCGTCCGGTATGCCGTTGTTTTGGAAATCAAAGAGAGATTTTTAAATGTTATTAATTGTTGCGGTGAAAGAAGTGCTACCGCCCTTTTTCATATTATTTTTGATTCGTTGAAACAATTCAAACTTGAAGATAATAAATTAATTGGCCAATCGTACGATGGAGTAGCTGTAATGTCTGGTAGAGGCGCAGGACAACAAGCAAAAATAAAACAGAGGTATCCTACTGCATATAGCATAAGCTTAATCTTGCTTTGGTAGATGCTTGTAATAATATTCAGGGTGTAAGGATCTTTTTCATTTCTATTGTAGCATTATATATTCATTTCTCTAACCCGTCAAGCCATCGCGTACTCCAAACAATTCAAAAAGAACTGGATATCAAGCACAGGGAAATCAATCAAATGAGCGATACGAGATGGGTCTGTAGATACCGAACTGCAGTGCCGTAAAAGTGTGTATGGGGCATTGATAATTTCACTAGAAAATGATATTTCTGATTCCCAAGATAGAAATGCTATCAATACCACAGGTTTACTTGTAAATATGAGAAAACCGTCATTCGTTGTACACCTTTTTATTCTTGATGAGGTTCTCAATATTTTACAAATTGTCGCCAGAAAACTTCAAGAAAAGGACACCACTCTGGGAAAAGCCGCATCAGTCATAAAAAGTGCAATTGCTTCGCAAATATGCAAAATGATGACAGTTTTCTCAAGTTGTGGGAAGAAATTGATAAGTTTTCCGCATCTTATGACATTAGACACTTAGAAAACTAAAATAAATATAATAGCGTAAAAAGGAAAAAATCTCTTATACAATACACCAAGCAAAAAAAACACTCTTGACACAATTTCGAACTTTAGCCCCCCCCCAAAAATTAGATGCTAGTTGCGCCTATGCCCTGTATGTAACTGTGTGTTAAAAAAATTTAGAAATACATACAGATCGAAATAAAGAAACAAGTGTACACTAGTATAGTCATACCCACATTATTGTACGCAAGTGAATTCTGGGTACTCCGAAAAAACAAGAAAGTGTAGTGAGCGCAATGGAGATGAAATTCCTTAGGAAAACAGCTGAGAAGATAAAGTAGGACTATATACAAAATGAATAAATTAGAGGTAGTATAGATTAAGATCCAATAAATTAAAGAATAGAGATGAGACAAATGAGGTAAAAAAGATAATGGAGGCAGGTAAGGACAAGGTAAATAGAAGAAGGAGACCAAGAAAGACATGATTAAACTCGACAGAAGAAATAGATAAGAAAAAAAATTAATCGGAAGGAATGGAATAAACGTATAGATGGTTAAGTACGAAGTAAAATCCGACACCGGACAGGAGTAAAAAGATAAAGAGACGAAGAAAAACCTTTCAGTAAATTTCAAAGTCGCAAGGTTTGAAGATGGTGATATTTCCAGTTTCATGGTTCCATTCTTATATTTGATTTATATTTCAGGAGTATATAGTTTTACAATATTCCCATTATCACTATTACTGTTCTGAAATTTTAATTTTAATTTAGAAAATATCTAAATATAAAGTCTGTAAATTTCAACATTTTAACGACAAAGTTCTGACTTCCAAAGCCTTAAAGTTGACGTTCCAGAAAATATTCACAGATATGGGCCACTGCTACATAAGAAGAAATTACAAAAAGAACTGATTACCACTCGCAAACCCCAGCCGCATAGTACGATTACTCACTATCAATTACCATTGGCATCGAATGGATGTTGCATCAACTTATTTCGTTTCCATGCGATGTGAGTTAAGCATATGAAAATCTTCAAATATCACAAAAGTACAAAGCATAAGTTGAAAATAAATTAAAATTGGTATTCACCGACTTCGAAACCAACTTCAGCCCCTAATCAAAAATCACTTTTGTTTAGTCTCAACTTTTTCAGTAGATGATATTGTCAAATACGGTTCACCGAACGGTTAAGTTCGGAATCTTCCACTCGCATTGAATTTCTTCTAACCTCGTTACAGAATATACTATTCTTAAATCGTTACAATGTATTTAATTACACTAGCATTAATTCCGGATTATCCATTACGTTGAATATGAATAGGTCCGTCCGTTCAGAAGACGCTGTACTTTGGTGACATTCATTTTCAGTTGCCGAAGAATTTCTACTAGCTAATTAAACAGCACTAAGTGGCTCTCTAGTAGTGCATACGAGTTATTTATGACATGTAACTGTAACCGTGCCGAAGTACCCTGCGCCTAAGTGACTTGCTCCGAAGTGTCCTTGCGCCGAAGTGTCTCCGCGCCGAAATGTCCGGCTCCGCACAGAAACGGCACACCACCGTTCAAAAAAGGCTGGAAAGATAGTGGCTGCCGTTTTGGGGGATTGCGGGAGAATTTGCTTTTTGGGGCAGTTGGAAAACTTTGCAATGACTTTTAGTCGTTATGCGGCTTTGAATTGTTATATCATGCAACCAAGCAGTTTAGATCTGGAGCCAATGACTATCTATCTTTTCTTTCCAATTTTTAAAAAAAATCTTTTGGGTAATAATTTGACGGCGATGGAGAGGTCAAGTAAGCAAATTCTGAGCATTTTGAGTTGAAGGATAAAAATTATTTTGTTGTGTTAAGAAACTTTTTTTTTTCGATTTCCCCATTCCATGAATATACCTCCCCTGTAGTTACGCACAGACTTTCCAAAGATTTTTGCAATGGTATATCTGTATTGGTATTGGTATATAGAATATGGGAACTAAATTGAAGTATCTGCAGCCCGTAGTTGATTAATGTCCGATTAAAGAGGAAGACAGGAATTATTTGTTAATTTCTGTTAACCACTATTGCAATAAAAAATGATCATCTACGACTTGCATTCACTATGTATGGAAGGTGACTGGTGATTGGTGTACAATAAAGGCAGCTGGACTTTTTAGTTTGCAGTTAGCAGTTTGTTGTTTATTGACCTTGCAAAAAGCTAATTTATTACTATTCTTTATTATTGCCAAATTCTTATTCCAAAGAATTTATTTATTTATTTTCTGTTCTGTGATTGCCGTACTTGCCGAACCCTCAATTTAATTTAATTTACGGTTTAATTTATCAAGTCCTTTTTAGTTAAGGAAAAATGTTAATATGACGGTTGCGACAGTCTCTAAAACAGTAATGTGCTAACCTAGGCTGTAGGAATAATTGCTTTGATTGTCATTATCTAAATATAAGAAGTAACTACCCGTATACACGAACATTGTAGCGTTTTGCCTAAGAGCTCAACCTTCTCTAATTCCCCACCAATTTTCAACATTTACATAATCAATCGATCCAATTTAAATTAATAGGAGATACGTAGTTGCATACCATGCCCATGGTTACAAGAGGTATGAAAACCTGCACATTAAAGCCGTTCAAATTATACCTTGTAGTATCGACTCCATAATAAGGCGAGAGCTTGTGTTAGTTTTCGCTCCTGAAAGTATTCAGCAAAAGTGTTTTTATCACAACGCAACTGGCTATATTTAGAATGGTTTCCTTTTCAGAAAGAAATCTGTAAAACAGTATAAAAATGTTAACAAGTAATAACTCAATATTAATGATATATATTTAATTGCACGGACATGTTTCTTTTGTTGTAATTACACCGTTAAATCTGTTAAAATATACGCCGTTAAATGTTGGCTGTAGGCGCCTACGTGATTTATTTTATAAATAAATTATAATGGGATAATTTATTTCGAAAAACATGTTTAACCTAATTCTCATGCTGCGAAATTATTCCAGCCCACACAATCTCAATCACGACAATTATCTATCCCTAGTTAGTACAACGTAGTGGAGTTTACAGCCTACATACATGTCTGTTAGTAGACTAAATCATACCATTCATCTTGTGGACTATTAACATAACAAGGAGGGAACGGTATGAAGACAGTCGACACAGCACATCAGTACTATTGACAGTTCAACAAATGGTTGTCTCGCCAATCAGAATAGATCAGACCGAGGAACATCTGCTCTTTTTGTTTGTGAATAATGAATGTCATTTTTAGCTTTGGTATACTGTATATTGGATTTTATAGATTTGAGTTGGAAAACATTTTACAGGCAAACATAAAAGATATATTTGTAGTATATTGTGAAATTATACAAATACATTTTCAAATTAATCTAAAGTTTGAATAATGCATTCTAAATAGAAGTTTAAGCCAAAATTGTCCCCTGTTTCTTAAATATGGTCAATTCAAAGACATTTAGTATGACACGCGTATATGTTATTTAAATAAATAAATTGAAATTCCTTCTTAACGATACCTTTGTGTATTCTTTTCCCCAATTTATTCTATTTAGTGTGAGATATATTAAACAGATCGGTATCCCACTGTTTCCTATATTTTCCAAAATATATGATTCCTTTACACCAATTACGGTTATAATAGTTTATGAACTCTGTTACAACTTAAGAGCACCCACATTACATATTTATGAACTTTTAACGCAATAACTATTGATATATCATTCACTAGTAGCTGACCTCAATGGTATGCTTCTGATGTAATGAATTAAGAAGTTCGCTAAAAATAATGCAATAAAATACCGAATGGCCCAGGTATAACTATATAACACTTCAACTTTTCGTTCTCATTACAAAATAACTGGTTGAATAGTTATTTACATAATAACATCCCAGCTATCCAACATTCTCTATTTCAGTTCTTCCAGATTTTGAAACGGTGTCACCGATCTTGACATATATTTTCTTGTAAAGCATCCCGAACGTGAAAATCCAAAGGATTAAGCTCTAGCGAATGTGGAGGCTACGTTGGGCTGAAATAATATTAAGGCAGTGTTCTGACAAATATGAAATAAATAAAGATTAGTAAAAGTTTCACAGTTTTTATATATATATATATATATATATATATATATATATATATATATTTTTATATATATATATATATATATATATATATATATATATATATATATATATATATATATATATATAAATTAATTAAATGTTGATATAATATGGAAAAATTATTTATCTCGGACCAGGAATCGAACCTGGGGTCTTCTGCTATCCGGGCAGATGCTCTACCGCTGAGCTATCCAAGAACTGATTGCTGGGGAAATAACAATTTTTCCATATATGCGTATGTAAGCCGCCAAGAGTAAATATAAATTAATTAAATGTTGATATAATATGGAAAAATAATTTATCTCGGACCAGGAATCGAACCTGGGGAATCGAAATAATTTTTCCATATTATATCAACATTTAATTAATTTATATTTACTCTTGGCGGCTTACATACGCTGTTCTAAATCAAATTACTATATATATATATATATATATATATATATATATATATATATATATATATATATATATATATTTGCTGTGGATGGTAGTTTCAAAATTTTGGAAAATTTTGAAAATTTTGTGAAAATATAAAATCTTTGTTAAATACTAACACTTTTGAAATATTTTTATCAACTTTTCCAGTTAAAAATAATTTTAAGTTATTTAATGGTGTGTCATTGATTTTGAAATCAATGTGTATACTTTTTAATAAGGTTAAATAATACATGTTTCTTTATTTATTATCAAATAGCTTACTCATCGATTACTTAAGTGTACGTAACATCCAGTTGTTCGAAAGTTTTTGTTGTGATGTAATTCAATTATGTATAATTTCAAATGTGTATATCGACGGGTTATGTGATTCTTTAAGGTTTTTGTTAATGTAAATAGATCGTTATTATTGCGTAAAAGTATTGGGTAATTAATCTGTAATAGATGTGTCATTTTTTTAAGAATATTAATCTGCTATTATGTATTATATGAGTGTACAGTTTGTATTAGTTCGATAAGGTGACGTCAAATTGTGTAATATAATTATGTAAATAGTCTATAGTATATAAGCTTAGAAAATCATAGTTTTAGGACACTTACTGATAGAAAGCGACGGTGTAAAGTAGTGTAAGATAAAAGACACTTACTGTTAAACAACGAAAGAGTAAAGATATTATAGTATATCAAGCGACAAAGTAAATTCGTGGCTGATAATATTGTAAAAATTTAAATAGTCTAGAATTAAGTAGACAAGTTAAGTTAGTTGGTGATTTGAATACGGCGAAGGTGTAATAAGTATAAATTGTAAAAGTGTATATGATTATAAAGAACCACCTTTAAGATAAATTACTTGCTAAAGTTAGGCAAGATAATAAATCAACGTTAAAACCATAAACGGGTGTTTTATTTAATTAAACACAAAAACAACTATAAGTATTCTACGAAAAAGGGAAATTGAACCCGCAGTTAATACACAAAAGTGAGTTCCAAAGTCAAGTGTGTGGATGAGATTATATGGAAAATCCATGCAAAAGGAAGAAAGTCAACCCTGAATTGGAAACCAGCCCTGGGTCAACATAAAGTGATCTACTCTGCCTATGGTTTGGGAAAGAGGACATCTATACTAAAAGAAGGAAAAAAGAAGTATTATAAAAAGGTAGGAAGTTATTTCCTTTTTGTATTGGCATTTGCTGAAGAAAAGACTATCGTTTGTAAAGTGTAGTAAAGTGATTTGAACAATTTAGTAATAGTTAAAATTAATTAAGATTTCAATTTTAAAAGTGATTTCAAATTTCAATTTGTATATTTTTTATACCACAAGAAACCACATTCACCCTGAGATGAGTCTTTATTAAATATAATTCTGTTAATTTAAGTTATTTAACTGGCGCCCAACTCTCTTACGTAAACTTGAGTTAATCAAGAACTAACGTAACATTAATTTTATATAACCATTGCATTATTAAATCTATTAAAAGGTAATTTCAAATCATATTAGAATTTATAAAAGAGGGAAGTTGAGAAGCATTTCCAAAGTTCACAGTCATTTTAAAAAATCAATTTAATTATAAAGTAATTATCTACGATCGAACGGCAATTATTCACAGTTTCAAAATATATTATAATTTTTTTTAAAAATAATTTTTATTTTTAATTAGCCAATATTACTGCATTTATATATGGCGACCGGCAACGTGGGGCTTTTGTGGTACATATACCATTTGTGGTACATATAACCTTTTGTGGTTTATATAATCTTTTGAAAAATAGTAGGCTTATAGTAGCTTTTAATAGATTATTTGACTTTTGATATTATTTAGTTTTTGTAGGTTATTTTGCTTATAGTAATAGTTAGCTTGTTAGGATTATATTAGCTTGTTTAGATTATAATAGCATAATTAAAAGAAATAGAAAAGATTTTTAGTGGTTAATGTATGACGTCAGTTAAAAATATATATTCTGCCGCGGAAAGTAATTTAGTATTAAAAAAGAAGTATACAGATAAAGAATTAGTTGTGTCTGAGAAGCAGAAAGCTTTAACCAGTTCAGTAATGGAGGGGAACGGCGAAGAAGGCAAGCCAGCGCAATCTGAACTATCACAACTTATAGCACTTATGCAGGATATGAATGCTAAATTCGATGCTAGATTCGATAAACAATCAAAAGAAAGGGAACAAGACAAAGAAGAACTGAATACAAAATTTGACAAACAGTCTGAAGACATGAAAACCAAATTAGACAAACAATCCAAAGATCAAGAGAAACGTGATAAAGAAATGAAAGAAGAAATAAAAATTGTATCGGAGACAATAAAACAAGAACTAAAAGATAATACTGAGACGATTAAGAAAGAGATAGAAGCGCTAAAAGTAGACAATGAAAAAAAGTTTATAGAATTAGAACAAAAACATGAATCCGTTTTACAAGAGATAACTAAAGTTAAAGGAATTCAAGATACGCATCTAGTATATTTTAAAAATAAGATAGGCGAAGTTCAAGGAAATTGCATTCAAAGATCCGAATGTATAGAAGAGGATTTAAAACAAATTACTGTTCAGGTTAATGAATTAAAAAGTATCCATACTGAATCAAGTTTAGGACAACCTTCATTCGCACCTATTTTGTTACCATCTTTGAGTGAACAAAATATTACCAAATTTTATGGGGATAAGAGAATGCATCCCAAGACCTTTATAAAGAATACTAAATCTTATTTGGGTAATGTGAAGATAAGTCTTAAACAATCATATAATTTTGATTACGAATTATCAATTATTCGTGGACTGATGAAAGGAGAAGCAGAAAAATGGTTTTCAATAAATGAAAACAAAATACTTAATTTTGAAGATTTCGAAAGGTTATTTTTGGCGCAATATTGGGGTTTATCAGAACAAGAAAAAGTCGTAGAGAATTTAACATTTGGAAGATTTAACCCTCTTCAAGGGACTACAAGAGAAAATTATGCCTTGAATAAAATGTTTATGATTAACCAATTAGACAATCCGATAGAAGAGGCGGTAGTAATTAAACAATTAGCTAAACATTTTGATAGGCCTATTTTGGAGAAAGTATACACTGATGATGTAAAAGATTTTGAGCGATTTTTACAAATACTAAAAAATTTTGACGTATTAGATAGTCTTAAAAGGGAATCAACGAGGCCTGGTCTGAGAAATGTGAATTTTACACAGTCTAACTCTAGTTTTTCATATAGAAATAGGGATAATTATCGGGGAAATGTTAGAAATCCAGTTAGTGATAATAGATTTGATGAACGGGATGAGTATAGAAAATTTGAGAAACATGATAAAATAGAGCAGGAGCACGGAAGGGATGATAGATACGGTAGGAATAGTAAGGAGGGTAATTGTAGTAAATATAATACGGAGCGTGAGGTATCACGTAACATGCCTAGTCATTTATATAGTCCTACAAAGGAAAAAATTGTAAGTTTTAAGGAAAAGGAATCGCAACACGATGAAGAAAATTTTTAATTGCTTGTACCACTACTCAACACAATCAGGTAGAACCACAAGAATATTTTCATTTTTCTAAGGGTGGTGGTACAGAATCAAAAGAGAAAAAACTAGTTATAAATTCAATAAAATTAGGTAAGATAGATGTAGTAAATAATACCAATAAGGAAATTTTAAAGGAGGAAATAGTGATTGACAAATTAGAATGTAGAAAAAAATCTAAGAAGGAGGCTGTTGTAGTTAAACATATTAATGATGAAGAAAAATTAACAAACAAAAAGAAAGTGAAAAATTTAAGGGAATTAGGAAAGGTAGATTATAATAGAAAATGTAACAAAAAGGTTGTTATAGGTAAAAACTGTAGGAATAAGAAAGTAAAGTTGAAATACAAAGAAAAGAAAAACAAACGTAATAAAATCATGATTAGTAATTTAAAAATAGAAAAGAAAAATAAAAAGTTTAATAGAGGAAAGGGGAAAGATATGAGGATTGTAAATAAACCCTGGAAAAGACAAATATTACCAGTTGATAATATTCATCTAACGAACTATAAAAGCAGAAGAAAGAAATAAAGATCTTTGTAGAATAATTATTTAATTAGAACTTACATAACCATTTGTGACAAGAAACCCAGATATGACGTAATTTTAAAATGATTCAGACTTTATATAACTGATTTGACTTTATATAATAAACAGGCTTATGAAATTTTATACTCAATTAGGACTTATGTATTATGTTATTAAAAAGGGAAAGAGGGAAAGTGTATGAATAAATTGAAAATTAAAATTTAGATGGAAAATGTTTATGAAATGTTTATAGGGGAAAATGGGGATTAGAAAATGTTATTAAAATAAAATTATGACTGAAAGATTAATGAATAATGAGTAGATAAAGGATTAGGAAGTGAATGAAGATTAATTTGATTATGATTAGTGTCAATGTTTTATTAAAAATGAAAACAAAAGTAGGATTGTGGCTAGATAAAATGAAAATTATGATTGAAATATGTTATTGGTGAGGAAAACATTAGTGAATTTATTAAGAGTAGATTTATTAACAAAATGAATTAGGACATTTAATGATTATGTCGATATAAAGCAAAAGAATTATGAAATAATTAAATGAATAGGATGGAGATGAGGATTGATGAGATATAATTATTGTTGTATATATTGTAGATAGTTTAGTTAGCAGATTTAGAATAGGGCAAGTTTATTGGGATAAAAGATTAAAATACAAAAAGATTTTTGGTGTTTAAAAATATAAAATTATCTATTTGTATAACTTATATTGTTATTATTGCTGTTTTAACTTATTTGTGTTTAAAAGTAAAATTGCATTTTACAATTTTATTTGAAACAGGAGGGGATAAATGCTGTGGATGGTAGTTTCAAAATTTTGGAAAATTTTGAAAATTTTGTGAAAATATAAAATCTTTGTTAAATACTAACACTTTTGAAATATTTTTATCAACTTTTCCAGTTAAAAATAATTTTAAGTTATTTAATGGTGTGTCATTGATTTTGAAATCAATGTGTATACTTTTTAATAAGGTTAAATAATACATGTTTCTTTATTTATTATCAAATAGCTTACTCATCGATTACTTAAGTGTACGTAACATCCAGTTGTTCGAAAGTTTTTGTTGTGATGTAATTCAATTATGTATAATTTCAAATGTGTATATCGACGGGTTATGTGATTCTTTAAGGTTTTTGTTAATGTAAATAGATCGTTATTATTGCGTAAAAGTATTGGGTAATTAATCTGTAATAGATGTGTCATTTTTTTAAGAATATTAATCTGCTATTATGTATTATATGAGTGTACAGTTTGTATTAGTTCGATAAGGTGACGTCAAATTGTGTAATATAATTATGTAAATAGTCTATAGTATATAAGCTTAGAAAATCATAGTTTTAGGACACTTACTGATAGAAAGCGACGGTGTAAAGTAGTGTAAGATAAAAGACACTTACTGTTAAACAACGAAAGAGTAAAGATATTATAGTATATCAAGCGACAAAGTAAATTCGTGGCTGATAATATTGTAAAAATTTAAATAGTCTAGAATTAAGTAGACAAGTTAAGTTAGTTGGTGATTTGAATACGGCGAAGGTGTAATAAGTATAAATTGTAAAAGTGTATATGATTATAAAGAACCACCTTTAAGATAAATTACTTGCTAAAGTTAGGCAAGATAATAAATCAACGTTAAAACCATAAACGGGTGTTTTATTTAATTAAACACAAAAACAACTATAAGTATTCTACGAAAAAGGGAAATTGAACCCGCAGTTAATACACAAAAGTGAGTTCCAAAGTCAAGTGTGTGGATGAGATTATATCGAAAATCCATGCAAAAGGAAGAAAGTCAACCCTGAATTGGAAACCAGCCCTGGGTCAACATAAAGTGATCTACTCTGCCTATGGTTTGGGAAAGAGGACATCTATACTAAAAGAAGGAAAAAAGAAGTATTATAAAAAGGTAGGAAGTTATTTCCTTTTTGTATTGGCATTTGCTGAAGAAAAGACTATCGTTTGTAAAGTGTAGTAAAGTGATTTGAACAATTTAGTAATAGTTAAAATTAATTAAGATTTCAATTTTAAAAGTGATTTCAAATTTCAATTTGTATATTTTTTATACCACAAGAAACCACATTCACCCTGAGATGAGTCTTTATTAAATATAATTCTGTTAATTTAAGTTATTTAACTGGCGCCCAACTCTCTTACGTAAACTTGAGTTAATCAAGAACTAACGTAACATTAATTTTATATAACCATTGCATTATTAAATCTATTAAAAGGTAATTTCAAATCATATTAGAATTTATAAAAGAGGGAAGTTGAGAAGCATTTCCAAAGTTCACAGTCATTTTAAAAAATCAATTTAATTATAAAGTAATTATCTACGATCGAACGGCAATTATTCACAGTTTCAAAATATATTATAATTTTTTTTAAAAATAATTTTTATTTTTAATTAGCCAATATTACTGCAATATATATATATATATATATATATATATATATATATATATATATATATATATATATATATATATATATATATATATATATATATATATATATATATATATATATATATATATATATATATATATATATATATATATATATATATATATATATATATATATATTATATATATATATATATATATAATATTTTTATATATATTTTGGGACTATATTTTTAGGACTAATACCTACATAGGGAAGTTCATACCTAGAGGTTCTGGAAAAACTACGACACTAAAATAGTCGCTTAGTAACAAAAACGACTGGCTATGGAGAAAACAGATGTTTTGGGGAATTAAGAAAAATTAATAACAAAAGCATTTATTTCTGGCTTAAATGGCTGAAATACAAACAGTAAAAGGTCTGCTAGAAAAAGGCTAGCAGAAGTAAAACATGCTGGAAGTTAAGCATAAGTACTGGAAATCCAAAAATAGTTCTCTTAATGGATCTACAATTACGAACGATAACGTCAAGCAACAGTAAATCAACTGGTTTACCTCCAAATAAGACACAGGAAGTGGATACCAGCAAGAGTAATTGGTAAACTCGCTTTTAATTTAAAAGCTGGATGTGCTTAAAAAAAATTGTAGAGTACGTAAGTGACAACGAGACAACATTAATTTCTGGCTATGTATTTTATAACATTCGAAATAAATAACCCAAGAGAATGCATAGCAACTGACTCATCGTAAACCACAGTTGTTTGGAAGTACAGTTTCAGCAATTTCAATATGCACAAATCTGATATTCTTTTTTAATTTGTTGGTTTTTACTTTCTCATCTTTGCAATTCAGTTTGAAATAATAAAATGGAAGTGCAGTAAATGAGTCATTTATGCCTCTTTCTCTACTTTTTTAATATTTTAATTTAGATTGAGTGCACCAGTAACATTTGATGTTGATAAAGAAAATATGGTTTAAATCATGGCAGCTACCCCTTCCCCATTCGAAATTTAGAGTTGTATTGGTTGCACCCTGTATTTATAAAGTACTTACATTGATCTAATATAAACTCAGGTATATTTGAAAGGTATTTTTTCTTTAGTTGTAGAAAATATGCGGACATGAAGTATTGATGCTCCGGAATATCGAAATTTTCCATCTTGCAGAAATTCCTTTGGACTTTTCCCTATAAAGCGACAATGAGTGATTTGAAATATCACCCTGTGGTGTTTAGTTACATTGAGCGATTGCACTCAAGTAAACACCACAATCTAAGATTTTATTAAGGACATTGCCTTTCAACTTTATTTGCTGTTGCAGTGACTATTATAGGAGATTTCTCCTCTTCAGCCCGAGGAGTTTTAGAAATGGATATTTTACAAAAACAGCTAGATGGGGTGTTCTAGACGCAGAGCAAAAACTTGGTAAAAAAGGCATCGCTTTGAGGTTGTGGACTTGGAGGCAGCCGGCATTTTATTAAGATAATGAGTCTGCCCTCTCAGTCTCACAACAAAATCTACTTTTGGATTGAATAAATAGATTCAAGATACAAAAAGGATATTGTTTATAAATTAGTTAATTTTAGCAAAACTTAATTCAAAGATTGTTCGTTTATGACTTTATTAATGGCCTCTAACATAACCTGTAAATACAAAAAATTGACAGGGGAATTTTAATTTCAAACATTAGTGATTTTCAAGAATCTAAAACATTGTACAAAAATATATGGGCACATGTATCCATTCTTAAGACTTAAACAACATAATAACATAGGTTAACTCTATTATAAATTAGTTTTTGGAAACGTTGCCGGCAAAATATTAGTAAGTGGAAAACAGGTGCCAAGTTTGGTGTGAGTGACATGTGATTTAATACTACACAGAACCAATGGTTAAACCAAAAAGAAACGCGAGTATGTTAATTTTGAAGAACCGCCTGCTTGTTAACCCGCGGCAACATATTCCGCGTCTAATGGCAATCGTTAACGCTAACGAGCCCGTGCAATCTCTCTCGCTTAAAATACCACTTCTTAATTTTACCAGTTTTTACATCCATCATGGAAAATGAGATATAATGACTAATGACTTTTTTTGGTCGCATTAGAGCGTTACGAACCACACCATTGAAACGCACGTTGTCAGTATGCATTTTAAATGAAGTTTTGGTAAATCGCTTTACTTTGCTAAGTGAAACACGACGTAATATAATTAACTTTTTTTTTTCATTAAAGAGTTCAAACAAACATGGAACGGAAATGTAGTTATATATTCGGTTTTTAATATAGTCGTTTCCTGGCGTTATTAGAAATTTCTTCCCAAGAACACAATCTGCCTAAAATAGGAATACTATATCTTTATAGGATGTTTGCTTGTAAGTTTTTAGACTATCATTTCATTTTACTTGTAGACTGTTGATGTACTAAATACTTTGTAAAAAATATTTCGTGAGCATACCTAGCTGGTTGTACTAAAAGTGCTAGTCACGTTTTATAAGTTAAACCTATTGAAGTGGTTCTAAAATTCATTTTTCATTTTTATTTAAAAAGCTTCTCACCAATCTTCTCATCATTTCCGTTTCGATTTTGATAGGTATCCCAATTTCACAGTATAAAATCACAGTTCTTCCAAGATTTGTAAGTATCAAAAAAATGGATTGTTAAAGTTCAAGGTTAGTTGGTAGTAGCAACTAGCGACTGATGTAACACTTTGTGTTTGCAACGTTGAAACATCATGGCACACATTTGCGTTAATACTGATATGTGAACCACTAAACTGATTAGTTTTAAATAACTTGTTTTACATCAAAGTTGTCTCATGAACGATTTCTAGCTGTTGCAGCGTGACGTCACATGGGAATATGTAAATACAACCACTTATATGTACCTATAATAATTTGGTGATATACAAAATTTTCAATAAAGCATCTATAACATCATAAGTAAAACACGTAATATTATTTCTTAAGTATAATTTAATAATTTAGATAACGAGTTTTTCAATACAAAATCAGTTTATTATAAGTAACAAACACTACCAAACTTTAAGTAAATAAAATATAGAACGAAACTATAAAATAATGTTATCTGATAAACACAAAGTAATTTATTCTTATCGACAACCAATATAAATAAGCTAGATTCAATTCATTTTTACTGGTTTTTACTTAACGATTGCAAATGCGAGATTTGGCTATATTTTTATTTAGTACTTACCTGAAAATATTAAGACCAAAATTTTTTAAAATGCACTTAATTTGTTCGAGCTAAACAGTTCAATCGACATCGTCACGTAGCCGTCTTGCTGTTTCCCTTCCATTACTCTTTTTCATGCTCGCGTTTAACATGTAGGGTAGTGAGACAACTTCTCATAAACTAACTTTGGTTGTACATAGGCTATATTTGCACTTGAGAAATACAGACCGATTGTTCTAGCATGGCGATAACGGCTCAGCTACAGGTAAAAAAAAGGATTGAAGGTTTTCGAGGTGAAAAAAATGATTAAAAATCAAATACTACTTAATTTCTTTGGTATGAATTAAAAATTATTACTGTTTTGGTTGTTATTAAACGACGCGCTGCATGAAAATACCACAATGAAAACAACACAAACTAGTGGTTTTTAATACAAGACAGCTGATGCAGCTCGTTTTAGTATAGGTATGGTCCAAAAGAGAGCCGTTGTCTAAGGCGTAACGAAAAACAGGTGATACATCAAAAACTGTTTATTGTTTTCCCTTGTATTCGGAAAGGAAATCGTCCTCGCTTCATCGACATCCCCACAAAATCTGTAATTAAACATTCGGCATTTATCAATGACAACTATTTGATATGTAAACATTGTAAACTTTCAATCTTCGATAGTCAGAGTCACACATTTTTCTTCTGTAAACTTGCATATTTCTTAAAGTTAAGTATTTTTGCGTATTTTTGACTGTATCCAAATTAACTTGTTGTATTCCGATCTGAGTTATAAGAAGGTAGTTTTAATATAGGATGGCCTTCCTTCTCAAAAATGTCTTGATGCTTAATGTAAATTCTCTTTATTCTAGAACATGAATACGAAAAAGATGTTTTTCTGCGTTACCTATCCATTCGATTATTACTTTTTATAAATAACAATGATTAGTAAGATAATAATTAAAAAATAAAAAAAAGAAGTAAAATGTGTAAATACCTTATCATTGCTTTTGTAACGAGTTCACAGCGGTCACTTAGTTTATGTCGTTTAAAACATTAACCGCCGGTATAAAAAACAATTATTTTGCTTTGTGAGGAATGCAGACAGCTTCAGCTCATGTTCATTTCTTGATATCGAAAAAACACAAGGAGACAAAGGCAAAAGTTTTCCCTCCAGCAGGAAGTGAGGCTTCATCCATCGAGACGGACAATTCGCGTTCTACCATCCCTAGTGGGATCGCCCCTCGCGGGTCGGAACACGGTGAATTTGCCCGTGTTCCGTCGACAAACTTAAAATGCGATTGCAGAGTATTAATGTATAGTCCCGTATCGTAATGTAGATGTAGTTAGAGATTAGTTTAGCGAAGGGAACTTCTGGTAATTCCGTATTGTGTGTCTAGTTAGAGACCAGTACTTGTGAAGAGTGTTTATTAAACTTGATGTTCCGTTTTGTATTATGGGTCTACCTTAGTTAAAGTCCAGTTGTTATGCAAAGAGTGTACTTGCATTTCCGTGTTGTATTGACGATCTATGTAGAGACCAGAATTTATGTGCAGATTCAGCCGCGATCTTTCCTTGTTTTGAAGATTAAAGTAACGAAGGGATTGATTTGTGTGACTTAGTGCATTTCCATAACATTGAGTATTTGTCTTTGCATAGTCATAGCGTTTAAATAAAATATTTTTCTAGAGAACTTATTTAAAATATTAAATATTTTAAATAAGCAGAACGTGGCGCGTTTTACCATTAATAAATTAATGCCTATCATCTACTTTGAGGGATGGTTATTAAAGGTTTAAGCAATATTGCAATTCAATATTTAAGAGCAGTTTAAGTTTAAAGATATTTAATAATAATGAAACCGGTTAATACTGGAAAATATTACAAAATTCGAGAATTCCATTGTTAAGGTAAAATTGTTCAGTACTTTTCCCGCAATTTTTGCTTTAGATTAGCAGTATTAATAATATTTTGTTTTATGTTATGATTGCGCTTTTGTTTTAGTGAAATAAGTATCAGTTTCTGAGGTTATTGTGAAATAAAGAATTGCTAAGGAGAGCTGTTACAAAAGGATTAAAGTCACACGTGTCTTATGTAAGGGTTTACAAATATTTGTCGAAGTTTCTTTGGTTGATAGCAAAATTCTAGATTGTTTCTAGAATAGAGATTTTATTAGAAAATGTATTTAGAATGGGATCACATATTTAAGCTAGAATGTATAGAATAATAATGCAAGTAGGTTTTCTCTATTATGAGTATTTATATTGTGTAACAGATATTTTTTATTTATTTCAATATACAGACTTCAAAATTAATAATAATCAATACTATAGTTCAACACAAATATGGACCGATTATTTTGTTAAAAGTAGTGCATCGGACTACTTTTTTTATAACGGTTATCGGGGTTATCAAGTGTCTTTTCCTATAAGTGCCAAAAGCTGACTTGAATAGCAGTTGAATCTGACGCCAAGAGTATCTATAAAGCACAAAACACTACTACTGCCAATGTGGTTTGCTGTTTCTAAAAAAAAAAAGACTTACAAACCTGATAGATTCCGGAGCAAGAAGAAAAACGTCTATAAATACACTGAAATAATATACAAATAAGATATAATCATAAATCATAATTAAGTTGACTGGATCTAGATCTTCAGATATGTTATTAATATACTACACCTATTCCAGAGTGTTGTTAAAAGCAAAAATATAATATCAACTAGCTTATTCAATAATAGTAATCATTAGTTAATTAAAATAAATAATTATATCTTAATCGACATTACATGTTGATGTTGATGATCAAAAATTGATTTATTTGAATTATTGAATCGATGCGAGCTCGGGTGATTAAATTCACCTGTAAAACTCAGATTAGAAAAACGTGTCAATCGCGGGGAGAAAAGATTGGCCACCCCTACATGATACCAATAGTTTTATAAAATTATTTAATACTCTATTACGATTACAAAGTTAACGTGTTAACACGCATGTTAAATGCAACAGTCGGGTGTGCGCGAGACCACACGACGTACACCCGTAAAACTGTCTTCTACCTATCCTTGGAACCTGGATACGGGGCATGGAAACATGACTGGGTAATGGATGAAGCAGTCAGGTCAAGTGTGTGGTAGAGAAATTCCAGAGAATTCTCGACGGTTACTCATACCGATCAGGGGGAGCCCTGGTAATATGATACCGGTGTGAGCGGATTCGAGTCTCGCCTTGGAAGAGGTCATTTATGGTCACCAAACGGAACCCGCTGCTTGACTATGGTCATTTATGGTCACCTGAGGTTCCAGCTGTTTGGCTGAATCTTAAGGAGGAGAAGCGAAGTGAGGTTTATCCCGGTGTGAAGGGGTAAATTCATGCCAATGGGAAACTGCATGCCGCCAGGTAATTGTGATATAGTCAGAATAAAATGTGTGGTAGAGTGTCACGTAAGTGCTCTCGACGGGGACTCATGAACGTTGAGGAGGAAGCTCTTCTAACATGAGCACCGGTATGGGAGGATTGGATACTCGCCTGAAGTGGAAGCCAAATATGGTGCACCGCTGGTCACCCACTGTTTGGACAAACCTGATGGAAGGGAATTCAAGTGAGGTTTATCCTGGTCTGGGGGGGTGCAAGCTCCGGCCGATAGGAAACTGCATGCCACCCGCCAGAAGGACTCAGACATGAAAGTAAGATAAGGAGGATCACGCTATGACTGTCAGTTCCAGTCCAGTGATCCAAAGAAATTGTCTCGAGCCGCTGGACTTAAGGGGTATTGAAGCGAATACATAGCCTCTCAATGCTCAAGACAACTTCACCTCCAAAAGGTACACACCGGGGTTTTGCATAGAGGGCACACCAGGCCTATAACTTGGTAGACCGGGGTGGCATAACCGTTCCAAGCCCGCCACATTGAGGTTGGTTTCGGTCGGGCAGTGGTCCCATAAAAGTATGGGAAAAGTCCGAAGCTGGACTAGAGGCCGTCTCCTATGCCGGGAGAAGGGGTCTCGACGAGTGAGTACGTTTATAACTCCGGCACTAGCCTGGAGAGCTAGTAGAGGTCTGGATAGGTATACCTCGCTCCAAGCAGTGTGTACTGGTAGCTTCTGCAATAGCATTAGCGCGCTAATTGAGCGTATCTAAATTCGTGTCTCCGAAAGGGGGACCGTGGTGTTTAGCTTCTAGGTGCGCCACGTTAAAATAACGCTGCCTGCTAAAGTTTATTCTGGGCACAGTGCAGTTACTTACATGTAACAGTATACATAGGGGGTCTATAACGTTTAGACTTGCAAACGAAGCGCTGTCGAGGGCATACCAAGCCTATAATCTGGAAGACTGGAGTGGGAAACCACAAAGGTCAAAAAATGATCCCCAATTAAAATTGGGGATATATACTCACAAAACACTATGGTTGGTGGTAGACCACACGACACCTGCCCAATGAACTGGTCCCAGCTAACCTATCCCAGATTTAGTCTGTGCAACGGTGCTCAACGAAAACAAGTCTAGGTTCCCCGTATAGACCCCCAGGTCAAACGTGTGGTAGAGATACATGTAAGTGTTCTCGACGAATACTCATAAACGTTGCAGAGGAAGCTCTGCTAACATAAGAACCGGTGTGGGTGGATCTGACTCTCGCCTGGGAAAAGGTCTCTCAAGGAGCAATGAGTATCCCGCTGTCTGACTGAATCTCAAGGAGGAGAATCAAAGTGAGGTTTATCCCGGGACAGAGGGGTAAATCTGGATCAATGGGAAACTGCATGCCACCAGGTATTGTGGTTCAATAAGAACTACCTCTACCTTAAAGAGAGTTGATGCGAAAAGGGGTATCATAGCCACCTCACTCTCAAGACAACTTCACCTGATAAGGGTACAAACCGGGAGTCTATAACGTATAGACTTGCAAACGAAGCTCTGTCAAGGGCCCACCAAGCCTATAATATGGTAGATCTGGGTTGCAAAATCGCTTAAAAACCAAGTCCTGGGCATGTGGTCCCCAACTTTTAATGTTGGGGTTAAGTCCGAAGCTGGACGAGGTACCATCCCTCGAGATGGTGCCGACGGGTGAGCACGTTTATCGCTCCGGTACTAACCTGGAGAGCTAGTAGAGGATGGATAGCAACATCGCTCCCACCAGTGAGTGACTGGTAGCATTGCTTAGCAATTGCGCGCTAATTGAGCGTATCTCAATTCGAATCCCTTAGGGGACCCTATAACAGACAGAGTTTGGACATTCGGACTTAATTGACCGAATGTTCAAACAGAAAAATGGGCATCAATTACTGATATAAATTTAAATTTTCAACAACGGCCTATTATAGTCGCCCAGGTATTAGGCTATAAGTAATGGGGAACGCAGCAGTTCTCAAGTTCTGTAACATTATACACATGTATATTCTAATGAGTAATACTGTCATAATGGAGAAAAACCATCTAAAAAGGAAATGTCGGCAAATAAACGCAAGCGTTAATATGTTGCAAATAATGATTGCCTAATAAATATGAATATTAAAATGCTCTACTTATTGCACATTAAACCCTACACAAAAGGACTGTTATGACAAGTTATGACAATTGATGGCTTGTAAATGTGCTTACAATTACAGCTAGTTACACCACGGGCAGATTCAGGAAATTTAGAAAACACGAAGTGAACGGAATACCCTCTTGCAAAAATATATCCACTAAGAGACGCTTATATTGTATGTTTTCCGCCATCTTCTCCAAGATAGCGACCAAATCGGAAATTTGTAACTACTACATTTTCCAAAATAATTTAACAATTAATACTCTTTATCTATTAAATAATAAGGAAATCTAAACACTATTGGTATGCTAATTTAGTCATGAGAGAACTAGAACAAATCATTTTATGACAGTATTAACATTAGTCAGCACATTTCTCATGTAGAAGGTAACAATAGATGGTTGCATATTATGCGTAAGAAAAGACCGAATAGAGCACATAATACATAAACATTTTCATTAGCTTAAAAAATACAGTTTACAATTAAAAAGGATGTAAATAAATAAATTAATCTTCTCAATATAACTCTATATAGGGACAGGACACAAATTATTACCAACTGGAATATGGAAGAAGATACCTCTCAACAATACATACATTTTGAATCTAATACACCTTTTAGATAAATGATGAACGTTATCAATAACCTAGTTGATAGAGCCATCACATCATCACAACCCGATTTAGAAAAAGCAGCACAAACATTAAAGAAGTTGTAATAAAAACAACTATTCTGTAATAGGAAAAAAGTACATAAAAAAACGATTAGATTTCATTTACAGCAGACATAAATATAAAACCACCTAAACTATACATATATAAAAAAACATTAAAACAAATAATCGAAAAACATACAAATAAAAGAGTAGCATTAAATTTAAATACATTTAGAAACTCAATTTTTACAATTTGAGTTGGAATCAAATATAGTGTAATGACTGCAGTGCTTGCTACATAGGACAACCAAAACAATACGCAAAAACCCGATCAACCCAACATAAAAATGGAACAAAAAACTACAAAAAGATTATTATTATTATTAAATTAGTAAACACCGTTTAGAAAATAATCACAGATTCAACTTAGACTTGACAATTTAAACAATTTTTTAGAAATGCGAAAATGGAAAAAATACTTGTGCTGAAATGTACTACTCATTTAAAAAAACAAACTATAAAATAAAATAAGTACTTACTATAAAAAATATATTAAATAAAATATGCATAAACCATTTTTTAATTTTTCCAATATTAAAAAAACTATCCTAGAAAAAACAAGGATTTCGAATAGGTAATTATTTAAATCACACAATCTACATTCTTCCTTGCTATTTATAAAAGTCATTAATTTTTGTGATTGTCATTGTTTACTACTTTATACTGATTTTGTTGACTGATAATCCAATCCTTTAAGTTCATTATTATTATAAAAATTTCTAGGAGTTTATCTAATACCAACGATCTCATTTTTATATAATTATTGAGTATTGTTTTAAACTGAGAAGGTTTCAGGTTTATGTCAAATGAAGAAACTTTTAACAAAGTCTCCATCTCTCGCTCTCTCTCGGTTGCTCAATATTTCTTCAGTTAATTGCCGTACAAAAATCTGATAATTTAGATTAAATTAAATTCTAAGAATAAAAATACAAATTGGCTACTAAAACCGAGCGTATGTCCTTCTACTTTCCATACACATTAATTCACTTTTCTCGTCAAGTTCATAAAGTAATTTTATTGCAGCATAAAAACAGGCGCTAGCTATTAAAATATTCAGCCCCTGTCATTGTCGAGGTAATGAATGCGTTAATTTCCCTCTTCTTTTCTTGAGCGTGCAAGTGATGACCTAAGGAAAGCTGCGGCTCAGGTACTCGGGCAAACACATTAAACAGAATATTGGTCTCAGCGTGCTCTGATGATTCCCATTAATGGCCCGATGTGCAGCTGTTATACTTTCCATGGACCAATCAAGGGTCCCCCAGACCACAGACGCCATATTGTGGACGGCCAGGATGATTTGTAGGAAGCTCTCTGGTTAATTTTAATTTGGGGTTAGCGAGTTGCTTCGGTAGTTTGAGGTTTGGTTTTGTTTAGTTAATTTTATAAAATTTTTGCTAATTTTAATTCTTCTTTTGTTTAGTGTCCTCCAACTGTGTACGATTTTAATACCTACTTCGTTTTATTATTATTATTATTATTCGCATGCTATTTTAACCGAGAACAGGAAACATTGTGTCGTGACGATAAAAATACTTGTCGAGTATTTTCTAGTAGTAAAACGCCATTATTATTGCACTTTCAGTTCTCGATTACCTGCCTCTATTTATGGAATTCTTGTACATTTACACGAAGGCTTCAGATTTAATTCGTTGGAGCTTTTTTTCGTGCAGCTCTTTATCGATTAGTTTTGTCTTTATATTCGCCTGGTAAATTAAATGTTTGTAACTTAATGTAAGAAACAGGCGAAATATGTATATTCGGTTGCGTGTATCTAAAATGAAAACGACATCAAAGCTAGAACATATTTTTGGTTTTTTATTTTATGATGAGTTGGGGGACACTCCTAGCATAGCATTTTCACGTATTACCGGTGAGAATTATTGCTTTACTTTTAGCTACTGGTTATAATTATAATCATTTAGAAAAATTATATACCTAAATACCTGGTTATAATTTATAACTAAGGATTATTTTAGAAAATTGCAATCTATTACTATTCTGTCGACGTAAACACAGTAAAAATCTTTAGAGTAGTTTGGTAAAGATTTTAGGGTGAAAATTTAGAGTAGAAAAACATTTTTTTCGCGCTATTCTTATAACAAAGATAATTCGTCATTACTGAAATCTATTTTCTCTCTGTATTATTAATTACCTCTATATAGATTGAATATTCAATATATAGTATTCTATTAGTATTCTACTTTAAAAGTATAACAAAATCCTCTCTAATTTAAATTTGTTTAAGAAAAGAAAAGGTGAGTGTTCATGTTACTCTAGTTAGAGTAAATAAAACGGATTGGCACTAATATACACTTGACAGTGTATTTGACAAGAGATGCGTGTGCGCAATAAAGACACTAACAAAAAATAGCAACAATAAGTTGTCTGCTATATTTGACTTCGTCTAGTTGAACTGTTGAAATTTTGCAATTTGAAAAGTTACTAAAATTGGTGGAATTTCAAAATTTTACAAATCTTTAAATAACTTAATGTAGCTGTACAATTTAAAACGTTATAAACAACTAAGCGAAATTTAGAGATTAAAATGAGATAGACTAGACCAAAAACAGGTATCTGTACATAAATATACTACTACTAAATTCCCTCTAATTTTAGTAACTTTTCAGATTGAAAAGTTTTAAGTTATAACTAGAGACCTGTTAGTGCAAATATGTTCACGGCTTTTTACTGCGCGTGAACGTGAAGCTTCGCAGTTTGTTTTAATAATTAATGTAAGGTAACTTAAAACAATTTGATATTTTAAACATTTTATTAATACATTATTATTATTTTATATTATTTGTATTATTTTATAATATTAGTAACTAGTATTACTTACGATGAGTTAGACGGGAGTTTGTAAACTTGTAAGACATGTTCAACAGTAAACTATTTAATATCGATATCCAACAGAGTTGTACCTTTTCCAAAAATTTACATTCAGTGTTTTATTTCCAAACAATAAACATAGATATTATGAAATTAGATAACTAAAAGCAATAATCATAAATAGATCTAATTCCCAGAACAAAAGATAATTACATGATAATTGTAGTAATTTTGTTGAATTGCGGACGGAGTGCTGAAAGGGAATCTCCTAATGGAGATTTTATTAGAGTCAACATGGAGCATGAGCAGTAGTTTACTTTAGCAACAATTAACAACCATACCATGGACCAAGAAAAACAATTGCGAAGTAAAGGTTTCGGGGTGTCCTTTAAACAAAATAGAAGTGTCTCAACTTTTTTCAATACGTTCTTATAAGTTTTAATTGTATACATATACTTTTTATGTATGTTTACATTGCAATAAATAGATCACTAATTTTGTTATTGTCTGGAAAACTACACTATATTCACTGTAAATTTTAATCTAAATAGAAAGCAAATTATATAAAAGTTTTATAAAAATCTAATTCCACTCTAAATGGGGAAATATTTTCCCATGTGGAGTAGAAAATTCAAAAGTTAAGAGTCAAATCTTGCTATTTATTCATTTTCAGGAAACATTAGTATGTATTACTTATTATTGCTTTCATCTTCGATATCATTTCTTTTGTACAGATTCGAGTGGCTCGAAAATTACTTACGTTACGTAAAATTTTCTTACGAAAACATTAAAATCTTTATTTGGAAAAATGTTCTTCACCACAAGTACTTTATTAGTTTATTCCTTGCAATCTTATTGTGGTTGTGAAGAATATTTTAATTTAACTTTTTAACACCCATGGATATCTATTTAAAGTATAATACAGAATAGGAATAATAGGAATATGATACAGAATATTCAAAGTTAGAATTATATCATGGTAAATGTAAATGAAATAATTTGACTTGACATTGTGGTAGTAAGAAAAATTAATAAGTAGATCAAACCTATAGAAAGAAGTGCCAACTTATCAAATCTTTCTTAAGGTCGATAAATTCTAGATGCCCTTCTTTATTCTCCTGTGTTATTTTTAATGCACAGGTGCGGTCCATGCATGCAATGTTAATATTGTTAATGTTCCTTCTTGAATGGGCACTATAAGTATGTCAGTTTGTGCAATCTGCAAACGATTTCAGGGTCTGTTTGCAGTAGTTTTCTCGTTTTGTCTTTTATATGACTTGTTTGTTTGTTTCGTATCTCACATTTAACTGTCTAGTAGCATATATCATATAATACTCTCATGTCGTTTATATATATTTACTGCTACCTTTGCTTTCTTTAATATTTCCTTCTGTTGTATTCTTCTGATTCTTCTATCACTTTTTTTACTTTTGTTTGAGTAATCTATAACTTACATTTAGTATTTCTTCTTTTATTTCTTCAGTTTTATTTAGAACTCTTGCTGTGATCATTCTCTATGGCAGTTGTGGCGAACCTATGACCCGTGGGTCAGACACTGACCCACGAAGGCTTTTTAAATGACCCACGCATTGATTTTTATAAATTAATTTCTTATATCATAAAAGCGAGAACAGAAAATCGAAAATATTAAAAAATTAAAGTATAAATATCTAATGTCGAATTTTGCTCTTCACTTGCAAAAGTAAAAGTTATAAAACACAACGGATACGTAAACCTTTTTAGACAATTAAAAGTAAGAAGAAAAAATGGAGTCAACTGTCAAGTTTTTCTGTAAACAAATTTTCGGTGTTTCAAAATTATTGGTACCCTTTTTACCCCCTCTTCCAAGTGACGCCACTGATTTGGTGGACAAACAGCCTTGGTAGTGTAATGTCTAGAGTGCTGGACTTTCACTCAAGCGGCCCGAGGTCGATTCCCTGTGCCGGCAGATCTGGTTAAGGTTTTCTGCAGTTTTCCTTAGCTGTGACACAAATGTGGGATTTGCGCTGTTCCATCTGTACGTCTGCTGCAGCCGCACTTAGGGCCTACGTAATAATAATAATCGCCCGCTCCCTCCCGCACAAGCTTATAGCATCTGGGGCCTGGTTTCCAGGCTATGGGTTGTAGCAATTATTATTATTATTACTAGTATTTAGTGACTCACGGAAAAAAAATAATGAACAAAATTTGATCCACTTCTCAAAAAGGCTCACCATCACTGTGTAAGCCGGGTTTGGGGTGCCCCTGGGTTGTCTCGGTGTTTGTAAGGGGCTTGCTTACGAAGTGGCGCTTATATGCTTTCTGGTGATCTCGACACTCTCGGGCGCCAGTTATTTTAACGTGGTATGCTCCACGGAACCGGGTAACTGCAAGTGGAGAAAAAAAATCCAGGGAACTGCTGGGGTTGCTGAGGTCGGCCCAGTCTGGATCACTCCACCTATTTTTAAAGCTCTCACTAAGAGGGTATTAATACTAACAAATAAAACACACAATGGTTAACCAAATGGTTTTTATTAATAATACCAATAAAGCAAAGCATTCAATTCAACCCCTAACTATTACCCTACACTACTCTATCGTAGCTACAGCAAGCGGGTGCAAGACAGCAAATACATACATTACTCTACGGTAAGGTGCAGCAAGCGGGTGCAAAGCATAAGCAGCAAAAACAACGTGCGGGTGAGGTAAGGTATGTTAACGGGAGGGTACAAGAGTCTAGGGATTGCAATAAGGGTGGAAATTCGGATGAGACCCCCAGGCATACGCACAGCGAGGTCTCGGGTAAGGTACGGACAAGAGGACGGATCTAGGATGAGACTCCCAGGCATACGCACAGCGAAGTCTCGGATAAGAGGGTGGATTTAGGATGAGACCCCCAGGCATACGCACAGCGAGGTCTCGGGTAAGGTACGGTAAAGCGGGTGGAAACAGGGTGAAATCGGTGCTGAAAGAGGGGTCGGAATATACGGTCAAGAGTTCTTACTCTTATCTTCCTGGCTGGCTACTAGGCTGCTCGGTTCGGTTGGCTGGTCCTGATGGCGAGTCCCGGACGTGGACTGAATAAATCGTCGCTCTGCGCTTGTTTATATAGGCGCTCTCGGAACGTGGGGGAAAAGGTAGGAGTAAATCGGAGCGGCGCACGCCAAATATCGGTTAGGGAAGGGACGCGTGCACTCGATTGAGTCGGCCGCTTATCCGAACGGTTTAAGATTGCTTGCGAAGATAACCATATTTATTCATACATTCAAAATAATTAATACAATTCAGTAACTTCGTTACACACCCCCTTTGCTTACCAAAAAAAAATAATTTTCAAACAAGTAAACCTTAAATAAATCAAAATATTCCATTCTTACATATTACAATATACGATGCATAAGGCATCACCCTAACTTAAATAAACAGAATTGCGCAAAAGCACGGCCTCTTCTTCTTCCTGGGACCATGTTTGGACGGCTAACGGCTGCGGCGATGCTGGCGAGGAGGCTTCGGGCAACCACAAGTTGGGCAGGGGTTCCGTTTCCCCTCAGCATACAATTCGGAGCAACGCTTGTCTCTAGAGGAATCTCTCTTTGCTGGATACGGTGCGGACTTGCATCTTCTGTTAGTTGAGCAAGACGGTGATGAACTTTTGGACGGACACGGGCATTCCCTTGAGAGTATACCAATGCGACCGCAGCGGGAACAAAACAGGACGTGTTCATTATGACACGTGGACCTTTGTTGCCCCGGACGGCCACACCTCCAACAGAGGCCTTTGTGAACCTGTAACTTAGGTTCCGGTAACGGTCCGGAAACGAACGGGTCCTCCATTGGGTCTATCTTCTCCCAATCCTGAAAATAGATCGGAGACGAAGTCTGCTTTAACGGACTCAGATGTGGGGAACTGCGTTCCTCTCTGACATCTTCCTTAGACTCTATTGTTGCGGGCTCTCCGGCTTTGCGTCTGTTTGCCATTCTGTAACAAACAAGTCCCTTTTCTGAATTAGGATAAGGTGAGCTCATTATTCCGGCTTGCGGGTTTCGAGTAAGGACACGGGGACACCCCACTGCTGCTTTGCTGAATACGGAATTTAGCCCTTGCTTACGGCGTGTACCCGCTTTCTGATGGCATTACTTACATTGTATGTGTTTGGGTCGACTAACGGAAACTGAATACCTATCAAGCCCATCGGGCTATATGCCGGCAGTATTGAGGGTATCGGTAACTGCTGGCCTTGTAGGCATAAGACGCCTATCTTGAGATTGAGCTGAAAATCGTGTCGGGTCAGAATGTCCATTCCGAGAATCATGTCGGACTCCAGATGCGGTAAATAGTGCAGGGTTGCAGCAATAGAAACGGTTCCAAATTCAAGCCTCAACCTGTAGGCTTTATTAATGGCGATGGACTCCCCATTCGCCATCCGGGCAAATTTGGTTGTGGGTCTCACGGTCGGACAACGGACTTCTCGGCATCGGGCTAATACTCGATCCCCTATAAAAGAGATAGCGGCTCCGGTATCCACTAAGACATTGAACGGTGTAGCTAATGCCTTCACGGCAACATGCGGTCTTCGGTCGTTGGAACAGGCAGCTATTTCGGGTTCTGACTCGACATGGGCAATCCCGTGACATCACGCCTTGGGTGCCACAACGGGAACAGAACAGACAATTCGTACGACAAGACAAGTCGTCGACAATTTGCTCTCAAATGTCCTGCTTGTCCACATCGCCAACAAACTATCGGGCGTTGGGTCGGTTCTGTGGAGATGCGGTGGTTGACTCGGCTGGTCTGTGGACGGTTGTCCCTAACGATCTCTGGATCTGTGGTACTAGCGGTTTGAAGAGGACTACGGGCGGTGTGACTGACTGGAACAGTAGATGGCGGAGTGTTTCTAACGGTGGGACGGCGTGCAGCGGCTTGGAGCTCTTTTCTCAGTACCTCGAAGTCACGGACTATCTTTGAGAAAGAGGCGACATCCCAATAGTCGCTACGACGTATATACTGGCGGAACTCTGGTAATAAGTTGCGGTATAACCATTGCAACTCTTGGCCTGGGGTTATTTTCCCATGGCGGCGGACCAGAGTCTGCAGGTCAGTAATATAGGCTGAAGCGGTTTCGTTGGGCCTTTGCAAGCGGCGACTGATTTCGGCTTCTATATCGACTTCATAATTGACAGGGAAGTAGAATGTCTTGAAGTCGACAACAAATTGGTCCCATGTTAGCCAACTATGGTGGTTGTTCCTATACCAAAGTGCGGCTTCACCCTGCAGTAATTCAGGCATATGGGGTAGTATACTATCCATGGTTATGCCTCGTGATGTACAAATTTCCTCTAACCTTTCGAGGAAAGTCGCCAGATCTCCCTTGCCATTAAAGTGGACTTGCCACTTATACACCTTTACGTTTGGGTTCATAACGGGGGAATTCGGTGCTGGCACATAATTCACTGCTGGGCTATATTGGGCGTTAGGAAACATCGGTTGACGGGCTCCAGCGCCTAACGTACTCAATATCAACGTGGTGGTCGTGGTGCAGGTCACTGTCGTTACCGTTGGTACGGTTGATACGGGCGGTGACGGTAACCCTCGACCTTCTCGGACAAACTTGATGAGTCGTCTTTTTTCCTCTACGGTACCTCCAAGTCCAGACCGTACCTAGACAGGTCCATATCTAAGTCTGTCTTCTTTAGTTGGTATATCCAACTTACTGGTACATCGGTATTGTACCGGTTGCGGTGATGGGTAGATCGGAGACGGTTGTCGGTATGTTGCAGGCCAGTTCGGATTTTTTTGTCCATCTTGGCTTCGTCGGGTTTCTTGACGGGCAGCGGTACTCGGGTGACTTCGGAATTCGTCGGAAAGTCGTCCAATCGGTGTATCTTTTAACAGGTAACAGCTTTTCCAGCGTTCGGGAATGCTCGGAAATGTTTTTTAATGCATAAACACATGAAAGGAATTAATGTGTAAATACAAGAAGAGAACTAATTATATTAATTCCTTTCATGTGTTTATGCATTAAACAACTTATATGGAGAAATTGTTATTTCCCCAGCAATCAGTTCTTGGACAGCTCAACGGTAGAGCATCTGCCCGGATAGCAGAAGACCCCAGGTTCGATTCCTGGTCCGAGATAAATAATTTTTCCATATTATATCAACATTTAATTAATTTATATATATATATATATATATATATATATATATATATATATATATATATATATAAATTTCCGGAAAATTGTGTGATTGTCATGGATACAATTCAAATTTGAATTTTTCTATTGGTTCTCGGCATCGTCGTGCGAGGAAAATTTACACGAAAGACAAATTGCAGAAAACAATTTTCATAACTTTGTACCAAGTGTCACAATAGCATTAAATATTTTGCTTGGAATTAAAATATGTAAAACTAAAATGATCACTAAACAATAACCATTTCCATAATGTGTAAAAGGGCATACTGCTTAAATTCAAAATTGTCTATAATATCCCAACAGTACAGCTTTGTGCAAATTGTTAGTATGTCACATTTTGATCAGAGCCATATTATTTAAAGAAAAGCACCCAGGCACATAGTGAATAAATTCTAACATAAATTTGTTTTCTCTTTATTGCAAAACCTTTCACGTTAGTAATCATGCTAATTGTTTGTCGTCAAGTTTTAAGTCATTCATAGCTATTACAAAAGATATTTTCCACATTCAGCTGAGCAAGTATTATTTGAAAAATTCCTTTGAAGCTTTAAAATAAACTAAATTTTAAATATATTCGACCCTGTAAACAGTTTTAGTACTTCCTAGCAGAAGTAACTGATCACACCCACCACTGTTATTATTTCTGGTTTATTGAGTGGTGACATATATTTAAGTCCTGCAGATTTCCGCGTACAATTATTGTTTTAAGTAATCAGGAATGTTGATGAAATGAAACAAATTCAGAGATACCGTGAGGACATACTATAAACAATTGTAAAAGCACACTGTTGGTTGTCTTAACGATAAGTATGTAATACAGTGTAAATAGGTCAATGGAAAAGATCATCTCAACAATAGATCATTGGCAAAAACTATCAAAACTTTGTTGGAATGCAACTCTTAAAAATGACTACTTAACATGGTCAAGACCGCACATTAATATGGATCTTTAAGTAAAACCCCTCTGTTTAAGATCACTATTTAAAGATACTAGTGCCTTTTTACAAATAAGATAGGGAATTTCGGATGGTAACGCTTTTTGAATATACTTTAAATATACCATTGAATAGTAAGTACAAGTTTACTTATTGAGACCAACCAGGTAACGTATCTAATAGTAGTTTCTTGTTGAAACTAATCCCCTTTTCCTATATTATTCTTTTATAGACTGGTTGCAAATAATTTGTATGTCTGTTTACAACTTTTTTCAAAAATATTGTATAAGAAAACCACTTGTGTAAGGGTAACAAACCATCTTGTTCAGAACTATCCTTTTAATTAATAATTTCTTAAGAGGTTGAAAACTAGCAAGAAAAATGTATCGAAGGCGCTATTTCTATATCAAATTAAGTACTACGAGTAAATGTGAGAAATAAATTCAACCAAAAACTAATCTAGTCCAGTTTAGGCAATCAAATAATAGTTTAATAACGGGAATTGAATTAGATTTTTCGAAAGTATTTGTATATTTAGTTAGCAATTACCTTTAATAATATTTTGGAATAACAAATGAGATTAGAGATTCTGTTTTAAATCCACAAATGACCTGAGAATTTAATTGATTATTTTGCAAATAATCTACAGTTATTTATTTATGTTAAGATAACTTTAACAGATACTGAACAAAAACGATGTCCCCGTGCGAAATAACACGTGTATCCGACACCTTTTCCATTACATAATAAAACGCATTTATTTCACCCTCGTTTCAATGAAGAGACATTGTTAATGTATCTTCGGCAACGCCTCTTTGATATTGTCACATCATCCCCTAGCGCTTATTACTTACAATGATGTCGTAGTGTGACAATGATTAGAGGATCTATTTTATTTGATATACAGATTTTCTCCTTGATTTATGAGGGAAATTTTAGAACTCGGTGTTGTTAATGTACGTTATAATGTAGGATGTGTGTAGTTAACAGTATAGATCAGTTTTACCGGCAATGAAATAAAGTTTGCAATGCCTTGATGAAATACCCATGAGTAAAATTACAAATAATCTATAATTACGTATTTTCAGTTAAAGCAGTTAAATTTATCATCGCTTTGAATCAAACCTTTTATAATATTATCGGATATACTCATTTTCAGAATATGGATCCTTGTTTCATCCATAGGAAGTATGACTCTAGGAAGATATGCACAAATAGTTATATTGTGTTCATTCATTCTTTTCGCATGTTTCACTGCTCTTTAATTAATAGTTTAAGGTGAAATAACATCACACCAACCTTTCAACTTGTAAATACACCTTTTTTAGTTTCATATTCTATATAGGATCGATCTTAAATGCATCCCTGGATACATGTATCAAGCTTACGATTACTAAGTTTATATAACTTTAATTTATATATTTTAGTAACGAAAACATTTCTTTTTCTTTATAAATCCCTTAAATAGCTTTAACGCAGCAGTTTATAAGGTTGCAAACACCTCTGTTTAGTAAAGGTGTGTAACGTCAATGTTTATAAACAATAGTATCAGAAATGTTTTCGTTACCACTATATAACTTCTTAGGTAATCGCATTTTTGTATATCAGTTCCCCAGTACAGGTAGCATTTCGGTTAACAAATCTTCATTCCATGTCGCAATCACATATTTTTCTCTCTTGAACACCTATTTGTAATATTATAGTGTCTCACATTTTAACCGTTCTAAAATTCTTAGTTCACATTTTGTCTTGGTTGTTTAATAAAATAATAATAATAATGAACGTGTAATATGTATACATATTACAAACATAGGTCAAATCTTATTGCGGGAAACTTCTTACTGCAAACATGAACAAGTTACCTTCCAAATATCCAGTAATAATAAATTTTAATTTATTGATTTAAAACTTGCATTGCGTTTTGAAACATCCATTAAAAAAGTTCTATCAAAGTATTGTTCTATAACACTACGTTATAGGAATGCCGATTTTGAGCTCAACTTGACCTAATTTGAGTTATAATGTCTCATTTTTGCATATACTGTCATGGCGGAAGACAATAAATGACAATAAACAATTTTTATAAATACTGGAAACTAATATCACCTATAAATAAATTTAAGTAACAGTATACGTCTTTAAGTGATGTAACGTTACTGAAAGTGTTGTAGTTGCAGTATTTTGATTTCAGTTTTTGATTTTCCCATTTAACTGGAGCGTTATGTTTTAGTTATAAATTATAATGTCAGTCAGTCTAGTAGGTAAGGTAGAGGGCGGTCGGTAAAATTAAGAAATAATGTATCGTATGGAAAATATGAATATATGAATTTTGTACAATGTGTTGTGTTTACAGTAAAATGTTAAATTTATAAATAAAAGTCATAATTTGTATAAGTCTAAGACGTTATAAGATTTGTGACACAGAAAGATGAAATAACCTCAATAAATTTAGTCCTCCAACTTTTTTGCGGTCAATAATATCACTTAACATTGTACAAACAAAAACGAAGCTTTTAAAGGTTTACTGCTGCATTCTTTTTTCCCAGTTTTTAATAAGCTACCATCTATATTTTTCTTTTTGTAAATGTAATTAAAGTTATATCTGTGTACAAATAAAGGCTATTATTATTGTCGCAAACGGAATTATTTTAAATGAAATCCTTTTTGTAACATTTCAACTTGCATTCATTTAGTATCAAGAGTAGTGCGATAGCCACCCACACGCCGCCACGCGCGGTACACAGTCTGCATTGCCCTGAGAATAATTTATACAGTTTGCATCTCATTATGTATTCATGTGTTCTTCGTATCCCACTTAATTTATTCAATAATACTTCCTCGTCCAGCAGTATATAACCAGCTTGCTTGAGCTCTTCAAACCAGTCAGTGACCATGGCTCGAATACAACAAGCAAGCTGGTGAGTACCTTTCAATTATTTTATGCTTAGTGCTTAGTTGAGTGGGTAGCGCTTAAACGCCCACTCTCTGCTAAATTATGGGGAGTTGTGACCAGGCTACCCGGCTTAGTTATAATTACTAGGAGACTAGCTCCTACGCTTAGTAGATTTAGTGCTAGAATAGGATTGTTTCCGACCTCCCTTTGATTGTACTAGTTTTGGAGGACATATACGTCCTCACAATATGTATCAATATGTCAACATGTATGTTAACCTTTTGTACTCTCTTTATTGTCTTTAGTGTATAGTTGTTTTTTACAACTTGTGTTTAATTTCTTTCTACCTCTGACTACGTCCTCCAGTCACGAAAACCTCACGTGACATTATATATACATGACAATATTCAATAAATAATTATTGAGCTTACGAACAAAAAACATATGACTTATTGCAGTCATAGTTTATTATAGTATCTAGTATTTATAAAAGTAATTAACAACACCGCTATATAACTTCGCAAATATTAGTTTTATAATGAGGTAATAGCAAATCTGATTTAATTCGTTAATATATCTGCACCTTGTGCAAATATAAGATTTTTCACTTCTATGAAAATTTCAAATGCTACTTTTTTAGACGCGGAGTTAAAAATATAATAATAATGAACTAGGTTCTTTTACCATAATAAAAATTAAGCTCTTGGTGTATTGAAAAACGTAATAACGCAATTTCAACAAAAACTTGAAAGACGATTCTTTACCTCTAAGGTACAGGTATACTATTGTAACGGTTACTATAAGTTTTATAAAATGACGAAGGAAATCTTTATATCACTTCATTATATATCTAGAGCCTCTCAAGTAGCAAACTTATATCATTTCAATATTAAACCAATGCTGAAGATATATTGGGCCAAATGAATTACTCTATATTGGACCAATTGAAAATGTGGACATTTTTCAATATTGACCCAACAACATATGCTAATATTTGCCCAACAACATACACACCTATATTTGTCCAACAACATATGCCAATGTTAGCCCAATGACTTATACTAATCCTGCACCAATAATGAATGCCGATATTGTAGTCCAAAATAATTAAATGCTAGTTAAATGTATAATTAACCCTTAATTATAGAAGTACAGTTGCGATCATTCGCTAAGGAACGATGAAAAAATAATGATCGCCGGTTTTTCAGTTTTTTGTACAATTTAGGCAGTAATTCGGCGTGATTTATGAACTGGGCGATTATAATATTCAAAAATGAAATGTTCTTGAATGCCATGTAATACATTTACATTTACATTGGACAAAAAGCTGGAAAATCGGCGGTTATGATTTTTTCATCGTTCCTTAGCGAATGATCGCAACTGTACATATTCTATTTATTCATTGCTTATATTGTATTTTCTAGAGGAAATATTTAACTCTAGCTGAGAGAATTCGTTTATTATACATCTTTACAACTTAACACATGCATAGTAGTACCTAGTGTACATCACAGCATTTTAGATTAGCGATGCCTAACGTCATTAATAGAGAAGTCGCAGTTCTATTTTCAATGTTCACAACTTGACAATTAACAACAACTGCAATAACAAACAAGATTTCTCGTTTACCAACAAAAACTTTTATGAAACTACCATTAAACTGCTTAGTGAATAGTCAGCCACTAACCGGAAGAGTCAGTAACTACAAAGCACACGCAACAATATTACATGATGCGCAGTTGCCATATTTCATTATTTTCTCCACGTCCAGCTGATGGGAAAGTTATCCAAATTATTATTATGTTAATGCTGACATTGTCTTTGGAAACTACTTTTGAGATAAATTGCCGACGTTATAATTATAGATAATATAACTGTTGAAGTAACTATTTTTATCTCACTACATGGATATTGGATCCTTGGCATACATGAAGATTTTAAATATTGGCCGTATATTGAAATATACTATATTAGAACAACATTGCACACATCAACGTTGTTAAAAAAAAACAATCTAGGTCCAATATTGACAAACCTAAACATCGTCTATAACTAGTAAATTAATGTAAGGGTAATATTGGTTTACAACATTTCCAAAACAATATTGCGCTAATATTGGCAAAATATTGCAATAACAATGAAACTGAATCAATAAGAGCTCAATATGAAAACCATTTAGCAAATATCATGCTTGCTTGGGCTACAGTAATATTATACAACTCTAAAAAACCTGTTAAACCTTTCTTATATACTTTCAATACTTTTATATATTCTTTATATAACCAAAAATTACCATAACTAATGAAAAATGTTTATTGGAAAATGTAAAATACAAATCATGAAAAAGGTGGGATATTCAACATTCTAATGAATTATATTACATAACTGATAGTATTTCAAAGTCTCTATGGTTCTGACAATAGTTTTCAACAACAGTGAGGTTAAGAAGCCCCTTTTTGACTAAGGAGATCGATAACTATGGCTCGCAAGTAATTAAGCAAAGAACGTAATATAGACTTAATTATGATATTAATATTAACACTTTCAATAGTTTTTCCTCTTCTTATAGCTTATCATTTGCTATTTATAGCTAAACTTTTACTTTTAATGTAAATTTTGTAAAAACTGTTTACGCCAACAGTTATAGAGTGATAAAATTGCTTCTAATTATTGACACCATTATAGTCCAGACGAGACTGATTTGGCAAATAGTTGCTTGAAACGTTTAACTTCTGCATCTTAATAAGACACGTTTTCTAGTCCAAGCAAAAGGTATTGACTGTTTTATTACTATAATTATAAAATCACTCTTGCATATTTGCAGGCTGTAATAGTTATTCTAATTATCTTTAACGGCTTCTAATTACAATCAAGTATAGTTAAACACTTGCACTTGCTACTAAATCAACATAAACGCTTTACTCTTTTTATTCGAGTTTCTTCCTAGAATATTAATAACAACCGATATATACAGTCTGATCCTGTTGATGGGAACGTAAGAAAACTATTACAGATTTATGGCCAGTCAAGAAATCTGTTGTTCGGTATGTATATAAATAAAACTTATAGTGATATTATTAAACATAAAAACAAATACACAAACATATAGAAAACAAACAGGACAAATTTCTGGCCGAAATGGGAAAAGGATTTTATAAAGCTCTGATTCAAATCAAATTGAATCTGATTAAGAAACGAAAGATAAAGGGAATGAATTGAAGATCATTCATGGTCAATTAGAGTTTTTATTATTTAACTAAATTGGTTAAAACATGTTGAATCTTATTCCTTATTTATCTTATCCAAACTTTTGTAGGGTGTTGCAAACTTATTAGTTATAATACTCACATTTTATATAATTGTATTAATTATATAATAGGTAGTTTAATAAATGTAGATAGTTTTAATAACTAAGCTGTACAATACTTTGTGTGCATCCTATTCAAGTTTATGTAATAAATTTCTTCTTGTATAGTTCATCATCTTGTATAGAATGTTTCATAATAACTTTTTTCAAAAAAGGTTTAGTAGTCATTATTAGTGGCTGAGATTCATTTCATCTTGAACAGCAGTTACGTAAAGGTATTCTGTCATGAGCAGTAGTAAAGTAATGCCTGTCTAGATACAGAAGATGAATAAGATTCCTTGTTGAATACGAAAATCTCCCAGATTTTAATTAAAATTTGTACCAAAAGCTCATTACCACAAAATACAGATCCTGTTTGTAAATGAACAAAATCTAAACAGAAGCGGAGTTATCTTTAGGTAGTTAAGGCATTAAAAAAGTCGTGGCATATAAAAGTAAAAACCTTTAGAATTTAACAGAGAACTATTACGTGTGGTAAAAAACAGATAAAGCTCGTATGCGGATCTAAATCTAACTAGTGGTGGGCTATTTTTACGCGGTTGAACGGAACAATTTGAATATTAAACACTCAATGATGGATGATGGAAGGCTAGACTCTAAAGGCTGCAGCTGCCGACATGCACTATGGCTATTTCTTACATTTAAATATTGCAGGCGTATAAATTAAAAAATGATGAGGATTAAATCTAGTATCGATCTGGTAAACAAATTCTTAATCACGTCTATTAGTATTTCAAAACATTTGACTTATAAAAAACTTTTTTTGAAATTCGCAGTCAAATAATCCATTATTGCATATGCACATTCATCATGTGGTTAATTCCGTTTCAAAGTGATGGGAAGCATAACAAAACCTTTGTTTCGAACTTTAATATGTTATCTTTTGATAATAAACTTAAAACAATTTAACTAAATTACTTTTAAAAATTTTAAATAAAATAAAATTCAAAGATTTAAATAATGATAAGGCTATATACAGAAAAACGAAACAATACACGTTTACAAAATCTAATTCTTCTATTTTCAGAGTAATTAAATACAAATTTTATTAATAAATTTTTTGAAAAAGTTTTTATTGAGAGGCGAAACGTTAAATAATTCTATACATGTTTTATTAAAGGCTACCAATTCTCATAATATTAAATATTTTTTTTAAATATTGTTGTTTTAAATTTTCTACAAATTCACAATTTCAGAAAAAAAATTCTTATTCTCTTATGTTGTAATCTTATTAAAATGTTAAATTAAATCTACATAAATAACTATTTTTCCTATTTGGAATTGATTTTTGTCTACTATTTTAAGATTATTATATTTTTTTGAGTATTATAACCACTGAAATATAAAATTACAACTGTTAGAAACAACTACAGCACATATTGACAGCTTCAACCCCTAGTCGCTAGAGATGGATGTAGTTCGTGTTTGTTTATAAGCGTAATTTCAAAAGTTAAGATGCGGGAGAACTTAGAGCGCCCTGCAAGGAAATGGCTATTCTCGAGCGTCTCGAAATAATTTTTTTAAATTTTTACCTAATTGACTAATCTACATAGCGAGATCTGCAATCAAAAAGAATCACGTAATCAGCCCAGTAGAACTCTCAAACGAACTGGAACAAAGATCAGCCTTTTGTTTTATCAATACCCTCATATGTAGACAAAAAATTCAGTTAGGTATACATACACCTTGGTTAGATTTAAATTTGGAAGACTTGAAATTGGCCGACTACTGAAAGTCTTCAGTAATATTTTGCTATTATTTTAGTCCTGCATCCAATCTAATCAGGTTTGTAATACAGAATATTTTAACAAGTTTCTAAAATTTGCAAGTGGAAGTTGCTTCTTGCATTTTTAGCCTCCACGGTAAGTAATAACAACCTTGTTAATAGATTCTATTTTATTATTAATGTCCAATAAAATACAAACTTCTTTTACAATCACTATAAATAACAAATATAAATTTTGCTATGTTTTCATTGTTTGTATAACATTTTTTGTTTAGATGAATTACACATTTCTTATAAATTAACCACGAACAATGTACAAACCCCATAAACTTCTACAAGTTTTATATACAGCCATCGCTATTCAAACGTTAATATATGACTAAAAAGCCAACCTGAAATGGTCTGGTGTGTTGTACAATTACAAAGCCTATAATTACATACTCTTAATTTATTAAATTTTTCTCCACATAATAACATAAACAGTTGCATGGTAATGCGATGATGACTTGGTTATTACTTAATAAATATTCATGCAAATACCACCCATTAAGATGAAAATATTTTGTGGTGAGCTTGACAGCCTTACCTTGACATCAAATAACATTCAAGTTCAGTGACAAAGAAGTTAAGTAATTACTATGTTCTTTCCTGAGGTACATTCTTGAATCTTTAAATTACTTTCACTAACTCAATGCTCGAATACAATTACTGCTACTATTAATTTGTTACAGCTATCCATACAGTAACCAATTCTTCGCGATTTAAGAAACCAATAAAAGAGTAGTCATCGTCTTAGCCGGCCATGCTGGATAACCTACAAGGAGCAGGAGAAGTTGAAACAACTCCGAAACTAATTGCCAGACGTGATCGTTTAAACAAACTTCGATGGCAACATTAAATAGTTACCAGACTCATGGATCATTTTCGAAATTGTTCCAGAAGCTTTTGTTTCGTTTTTCAAATTGATAAAACAAATTCTATTCCTTCAAATGAAAAAAATTAACGCTACAACTAACATTTTTTTTACTTAAATTAATTTGCTAACATGAAGGATCAATCGGGAATCAGATCGAAGAAAATTACTTTTGGATAGCATTATGCAGTTCATGTCTCTTAATTGTTATATTATACAGACGACAGCCATTGGACAAGCTAATGACTTGGAATTTAATTCGAAAGAAGAAGTTAATTAAAGTTGCTTATTGCTTAACTTACAATTTGCAAATTGTTGCAAGAAAACCAAATCCATAGATTTAAGAAAAAAAAATATTTCATTGAAAAAAAATAAATTTATGCACGAGTACTTACTGTTGTTATAACCAAATAAAGACTTGTTGGTTGTACAGAGTAGTACAACCATTCAACAATTAAAGCTCTGCGCCATGGTTTTCCAAAACGTGAACTGGTTTAAAAAGTCGCATTTTCGACGGTTCAGGAAATGCTATCCTACATTTGGTGGTACTAAGACCACTTATAAGGTGTTTTTAGTAAACTTTGAAAATAGTGCATTATTTATTAATAGGTACTATAGCGGGTTCTTATAGAAAGGCTGTCTTTATATTTCTTGAATATTATTACAAATAAATAAAGTATTATTTGTAAAATAATGAAAGATCGTGTGTTACTTTTGAGATCTGTTTATTAATTCTTGTTTATCGGTTGTTATGGCAACCTTTTTTATATGTTGAGTACCTTTTTGATTATAAGATTGTAGTAAATCACTGCACTACACCCCGGTATAAAAAAACCTGAGTTATAACCATACGGTTATCGCAAAGCAGGTAGTCAACATAAATTTCAGAGAAAAGAAAATAATTTGTTATATAGTACCATTGCAATAATGGCCGATAACATATTCCAGCTACGAGAAACTGCACTCTAAAAAATTACCGGTGAATTATACCCTAAAAAATGGAGGCAACTATGTTACCTCCATTTTTTGGGGTAAATTTACTTCAAAGTGTAATTTTCATAGGAAGTGGGGAAATTTCAACATTAGGTTAAATTTGCATTGTAATGTTTCCTTTTTAAGTAAATTTACAGATTAAAATTACAATCTCAATGTAATTTTACATTTTAACATTAAAACACCTGTGTAAAGTTACATGGCAAAGTTAATATTTCATGGCAATAGTACTTTTCAGGGTTAAAATACAAATGTGAAAATACTTCTTGAATGTAACGATGACTTGCGAAAGTACTTGCAAATTCAATCGTTCCTCTGAATATTACTTACATAGGTAAAGGAATTGTATGAAACAAAATAAAATCAAAGTAATTTTTATTGAACGTATGTACTTATATAAAATATAAGACATTAACAGAACTTCTTTTCAGGGGCTTTCGGAAATATTTGGTCTCTCAAAGACATTCAGATAAAGTTTCGATTCCAACTAGAAAATTAAAAAATTATAAATTATATAAACAATTATACTACACGAGTACCTTTCTCAATTACAGTTATGCTAGTTTATTTCGAATTCTTCAATTTTTGATTCATCCTAGAAAAACATTAAATTAAATATTTTTATTTTATTGCTTTAAATTTGTAATTTTAACATATAGGTACTTACCGATTATTATTTTTTAACTTCTACTATAAAATAAAATTCTTCCCATCTTCGGTCATACGTGTAAATATTTGCCTTTATTAAATGCGCACTACACTACAACGAAAAACAAAATATTAATGAGCAACAGAATGAACACTTCGTTCGATATCGATAGAGTACGCCTCGCCGAAATCATAAAAGAATGGTACACACCATTCCGACCATTCCCCAAAAAGCCTATTTGGACTGTTCATAATGGATTCCTGAATTCTTTCACGAAACGAAGGTCACAAACAAGTGCGATCAGCGAAATATTAATTAAGGGTAAATATTAAGGGTAAAATTACACTATTCTTGTTCAAGTTCATCTTATCTTTAATATTACACTAAAAATGAATTAAGTTATTGAGCAATTATACATTTGTAAGGAAAAAATTGTCTGAGTTATGTAAATTTATATTATGGATAGTGATTTTAACCAGTTCAATGTAGTAGAATTACTTATATTTGTATAATTTTACATAATTACAGGGCATTTTACCACAAATAGTAAAACTACTAAATGTATAGGTAAAATTAATTTTAGGGTAAAAATACCGCAAATAATAGCGAAAAGTTACCTCTTTCCCAAGGTAATTTTACCTCATTTTTTACAGTGTGTGCAAAAAGGTGATCTTTTCAATTATTCCTTCAAATTATGTTATGAAAATGATAAAATAAGATGACTATTGCATGATAAACTAACATTAATTGTAACTAGAATATATCAGGCTGTAGAGCTTCTCAGTAAAATTTAAAAAGGAACAAAGAATAGATTCATCAACAAAGACCAAGAAACAACAATAAACTTTTCGTTAAACAAGTGACACTTGCGACGATCCACTGTTGTAAATTTTACTAAACTAGAAATACCTTCTTTCTTCTTTACGTGCCGTGCTCTGTTGCAGAGCGTTGGCATTTCCCTCCTATACTTGTGTTGTGCGTGTTCAGTATAGGGGACCTACAGCTTCAGGTGGACTCCGAACCACCCCAGGTACATAGTACTTAGATTTTTTATTAATTTTAGGGAAATTTCCTGGGAAAAGTATACCTCGGTGGTTTGCCATTGCCTTCCGAGGGAGAAGCGATTTTTAAAAATCCGGTGATATATTGGCCGGGGTTCGAACCCGGGTTCCTTGGTCGGTAGTCCCGCACGCAACTAACCGAGCCACATCGCTACCTAGAAATACCTTAGTATACCTTAAGTTAACTTAATCTACAAAATAAGCAAATTTTAGCCTACATAAGTATTTATTAGTCCCTCGTAAACTAAGCATTATCCGTAGTAGATTCCTTAACTACAAGTCCGTTCAAAAATACAAGAAATGAGTCACCCGTGTAACTCGTGAACATAGTGCTAATTGTCTCCACACGCTATTTTGTAATCTGTGCGTCAAGCTTTGGATGCACAAGTAGTGTAGCGTTGATCAAAACTGTTTTAGCTTTAGTAAACGCTTGCATCTGGTCACTACTTAAATTAGTAGGTTTTTGAGAGGTCTTGCCTAGTATGACAAGATTAAAGACGATAATATTGTCTGACAATCAAGAATTAATTTGTGATAATACGTAAAAAAGGCCTATACAGTTTCTAAGAGTTTTCTGATTTGATAATCAGAAACTTCCATTAGCAGATGGTAATGGAAATGTCACAATTGCTTTGATTTTAGATTATTGAGGTTGAATTCTTGAACATTTACATGGGTCCCAGCAAATCGAGTTCTGACACACAAAAATATAAACATCGTCTATGTAAAAAATATAAAATTTAGTCCTAATGATATGGAATTTATTGAACGGGACCAAGAACTAGCTTTGTTTCTCAAACTAAACTACATTCTCTTGAATTGAAATTGAAATGGTGTATTAATAGCTGCCTTAATAGCCTGGAATATCCTCAGGTTCGATGGGAATGGCAAAGTTCACCATGGAGAATATTATTGCACCTTGTATCTTCCCAGTAAAGTCACTTCAAAATGGAATGGAGTACCACACAGCAACTGAAATATAGCATCTACCGGTGCTGAATTTGGGTGACCAGAACCCTGTTTGTTCGGAACTAAATGGATCGGTGTTGACCAGTCACTAGATGAACGCTCCAAAAAGTCGGGCCTCAAAAGTTGCTCTAAAGTGTCTCTAGAAACCATAACTGGTTAGGATTCAACTTTGTTGGCGGTTTGTGTTTTATGATTAATAGAATGTTGTACAGGTGATTACAGTCAAAGGGTTATACAAGTTTTGAAAGTTGTTGGTGTAATATTAGTGCGTAAACATTTTCATTAGCAGATTCTGGCATAGGATTAACCTTTCGAAAATTATCTTCAGGTACAGAAAGACCAATGTTAATAATACATCCCCTATAAATTGAATCATGTTTACTAGAAAAAGTATATTTGGGTTCGGTTAGTTACGAAGAAATCAACTTTTGATTGACACAATATATTTGGAGGTTTGCTGTCGTAAAAAATCTAACCCTAAAATCGGAAATGTGGTATTGGCTATTAAAGTTTTCTAGAGCTGACGCTGGAAATTAGAAATGTCAAAATCTACTGTCAAAACACCTACTGTTAAAATTTTTTGATTGTATGCTGCTACAAAAATGGAAGAAGTAGGAAATATTTCTGTTTGGAATATGTCAGTATCTTTTGGTAGTATGGTAGAAGAAGTTGATGCAATGTCGACCACGAATGAGTATCTTACAGAATAATGAAGTTTGGCGGGGTATTTGGAAAAATTCTGCTAACCATTTTGTCTATCCGTCATGTTCAAAACTAAAAAATTAATTGCTAGATACTTATCTTTGAATTAAAACGGATATTACTTAAGAGGGGCAGTTATTACTGGAGCTGATAATCCAGTAACTGACCTGTATACTTTCGAAAATTTTCAGAAACGAGAAACAGTCGCCATGAAATGCAAAAGCGGGTTTTTTGTGTGGGGTTACCAATTATAACGTATGGTGATCTTATAGGAAGGCTGACGTTATATATCTTGAATATTAATACAAATAAATTAAGTATTGTTTGTAAGATAATAAAGGACCATGTATTACTTTCGAGATCTGTTTATTACTTCTTTATCACTTTATCAGTTGTTATGACAATTATTTTTATATGTTGAGTACTTTCGTGATTATAAGAATGTAGTAAATCACTACAGTCATCACTACATGCATCAGGAAAATCATTTGACTTATTAAGTAGCTCAGCTTTCAATGTACAATGCAATTGTAAAGAGCTTTATTTGCTGAATGTTCACACTCAGTATAAACTAGTACGCAACCATTTCAAACACTCAAAAGAGAGATTAAGACCTATCTACAGACTTTACAAGCATACATTTGAAGAAGATATTGAGTATATTTTTTAAAAATATCTTCTGTAAACGGGATTGTCAGCATGAACACAACACTCAAAAATAAGCTTAAGCAAATGCCAGTCTTGAGAATTTCTTAAGGTAGTAAGTTAAGAATTTGTTGTATTTATCTATGGTGGAGTATTATGGTCCCAACCTAACATTACATGCTTCATCCCGTGTTTATTTTGTCTAATTTCCATGTTTTTATCGCGGTGTGGTGGATTTTCCCAATCAATCCAAAATCTAGCGCTGTTTCCCCAAGCATATTTGGTACTTACTACCTCTTGTGGTAAGCGCTATATTCTCAGAGTAGTGAAGTTTTCGTGAGGCATTCGAATGTGTCGAAAGAATTTCAATAGCAAAAACGTTATGCTACTGGATTCTTCTTATGGACGCATCTTTAACTGAATTATTTTTGCGTGATATGTTCCAAATCTAACATCAATTTTTTTGACATTCTCTTCATACAAATTTACTGTAGCTATATACCTTACGACACACATGACTATGTACTATGTCAGGCTTGAGCTTCGACTGACTACAATCTCTCTGCTATACAGATCTTTTAAGAAACCAGAAAGGAATGCGGACGTAATACTCAATTATAAAGTTGTATAACTACACTAAGTACATAAGATACATTGTTAGGACTAGTCTGAGGACTAGTTATTTCATATTCTAGGAAGATTATATTATATTATATATTATTTGTTTCTTCTGACCAAAAGCATATAGGACAAAAATTTTGTACATTGTACCAAATTCCTAAAAATAATGAAATAAACTAAAACCATAATATTAGGCTTTTATCATCTGACAATTATTTAATTATGAAATTTCCTATAATTGTTTTATTTTATGTCATGATTATGCAGTTTCGCGAAGTAAGACTGGACGCAATAAATTTAGTAAAAATCCACTTGCAGATACCTTATAATTGTTGTCGAATTGTTGTTTAAAGTGCTGGTAAGTTAATGAATTTTACTTAAAATATGTAGTAATTGAGAAAAAAACATGGCACCACTGTAAAAACCAGATTATTATTTTGATATTTTTGTGGCTACACTTACCACCTCAGGTTGCACCTAAAAGAGTTCTGTTCAACAATTTTCATAACTAGTTTTCTATCTTACACAACTCTCTTCAAGTTCATTCTCATCATTATTCTTATACATAAAATTTTCTATTTATCTCGCAACTAATTTATTAATTGCGTGTTTATTGTAATTTTTGTTATCTAGCTTCTGTCTCGCCTTTCTTGCATACACAATATTTTAATCTAAAAGTTCATCATTTCTTATTAGTTATTTTTCATACATTTTTGATAACTTTGCATGTTTTCTTATTTTGCAATTACTAATTATAATTAGTAGTAATACATTGTTATTATTATTAATTATTAGTATTATTGCATTATAATAATCTATTATAATTATCTGTATGTAATGCACGGGTAAGACAATACCTCTTAGCACTAGAGCATAAATAAATCAAAGTAGAACCAAAGATAAGAGATGGACGCTGATTCTAGAAAAGTGTAAATTGAGAATAAATTAAAGTGCGGTTAAAAATGCGTAAAATTCAAAACTGCACGCAAGACTTCTGTTTAATTATATGAAGAAAACAAAATAAGAAAATTATTAATGAATTAGAGAATGAGAGACCTATAAAATCAGCTAAAGCTTACGAGCCAACGTCTAGGATTTTTGACGTCACGATAGCAGCCGTGAGAACAATCCTGTCATTTAACTACTGCACGCAATTTTTACGCAATAAATATTCTGGTATAATATATTTATTTTCTTATAAAGTTCAAGATTTTAATAAGAATTGTACAAAACGAAACATACTTCCGGATTTTTTTGGCTTCTTGTCTTTTTTCGCAAATATTGATTCAACATTTGTGGGTTTTAGAGTTAAAGTTAAATCAGAATCCATTTCAAGATGGTGGTTCACAAATGACTTCATTATAAATCTGAGTTGCCTTTCTTTGCTAATCGTTGGATTTCTAAATTATGAATCCCTTTTGGATGAGAATGGTGTCGTCAGATTGGGCGTACGCTCGCCTCTCTGATGAGGCAATACTCCAATGTTATTTTCACACTTACATAGACTCATAGGATTGATAATAGAGCATTATCATCGTCAATATTTGCACTCTCGTCTTTAAACTTTGAACTTTTGTTTTTCTCGTTGTTATCGTTGTTTCCTTGCCAAACCTTCTTTTCTCGAACTTTCTAAGGGTGACTTAGCTTTTATTCGAGTTTCGCAGTTTGCACACGGAAATGAACTTCGTTAGTCCTTATGGATTACTTTGAGTGGGCATCAAGAGCTCAAAGGCTTACATAATTGCGTATTTGTATGCAAGTCTGCCAAAGCTATGCATTTGGAACTGGTGTCAAAACTTTCTTCTGAAGCATACATCGCAGCGTTAAGACGCTTAGTAGCGCGTCGTGGTCGCTTCTCACATTTAGAACGGCTACAGTGTCTTTTTGAACATATGATCTCCCTTAATATAACTAGTTTTAAAATCAAAGTTAAATGAGTATTGGACACCCAATTCCAGTCACCATGTGACTGGTTTTTTCTAATTTTTTATAGTGTCTCATATATAGCACTATAGCTTGGTCTGAATTTTAATCGCGTCTACATCTACAGAATATCTCTTATGTAGTGCACAATTTTTGTCATATGTTCCTGTTTTTTTAATCCATTTTTTATTGCGTCTTTGTGCATATTATAGTAAATACTCTTTGATATTTCGCGATTAGTGTTCACTGATTTAAAGACAGCAACATCAAGGGCTGCAGAATATGTAATATGCGAGAAAAGTATAACGATGATTATATTAGATTTTTTACAGCTGCCTCATAAGCTCAGAAAAACACGGCTAAAATTACTATTATAAAATAATAATATTGATATTTTTTTCTTTGAATAGTATCGCGCATTAATTATTAGCAACCGCGCGAAATAACGCATTACTTAAAACAACTCGTTCGTCTACAATTTCTTACAAGGGGACCTCACAGCTAAGACACCGGATTTTTCTTGAGCGAATCTAGAGCAAAAATAAGAAAATACGTGCCTCAGCATTTGCTCTAAGGCGACTTATTTACCCAATTATTTAATCTCACACGTTTAGTGGATACTATATTTTATTCGAGTTATTTAAATAGTTATACAATTCAAAATAAAAATTTTCGCGATTCATTATTACTCACAGAGATAGAACAAGAAAACATTCCACAGCGAATATGCTAATAATTGCAAATTCCATCATCCCTACTGTATCCCAAACAAAATTCTTATCAAATGAAAAAATAAAAGTTGTGTTATTTATCCATGCATAACGAGCTTGTTCGGGGTTTATATCCTACAGAGTGGTCCTGATAGTTAGCGCCACTACGCGGTGCAAATTGTTAGTTTAGAAAAAAACCTAACATAAAAGCAGCTTTCTTTTGCTATGAAGAAAATTTCAGGGTTCGTACCCACATTATTATTATTATATTAATTAAGTGAATTTAATTTAATGAATTCATTTTTAAAAGTGTGAAGAACGAGCGGTGTTTGCTAGTTCTCTGCTAAAAAAGACATACGAAGATTCTAATTCATCTGTCAAGCAAGCAAAGTGAGACGCAGGCACATTTATTGTGAATACAGGACTCGAGGTGTCTAAGTTTGATTCTGCGATAATTGTTGGAGAAAATGAAGACCTTTTGGTGCTCGTACAGCTTTGAATGCAGATTGTTAGAACTTTTACTTCTTAAGTCGGGAAAAAGCAACATTTTGCAGAGATTGAATTTTTCACATACCTTGTAGAGTACTACAAAAGAATTTACAGCAGTACATTCAAATATTTTCTAAGACAATAATTCTGAACCGGACACCATTATTCCTGGTATAGATTTGATTTTAGCTTTATACTGAGCAAAAGACAAATACAATATTTTGTGGATGTTATGTTTCGTAAGATTTACTACCTAGAATTACAATTGCAAGGCAGCATTTGAAGCTACTATAAAGTTAAATTGTGGTGTTCGAAAAAATGTGGTGGTCCAAAATGAGTGCAGCGGCGTGTCGGGTATGGGCGAGCATATATCGGAGCGTCATTTTCAACAACCATCATTTCGATTTCTCGTTTTGTTCTTTATTTACCGTTTAGCGTTGTTTAGCAAACTATATAAGGTTAGCAATAATGCTATCCATACGGTAAATCCTTCTCTGGACAAGATGTGTCTGTCGGACACACAAGTTATCTTAAATGCTTATAATTTAATAACCATACCTAAATCAAACACTACAAACATAAATTAAAAAATAAATAAGAATTATTTTGTACGTGTTGTATATCTTACGGTCAATGTCGCTAACGACCGGTCAATCTCGTAAATTGCATAGATGTTTATTTACTACATATCTAGTAAACTTCAACTAACACATAATTAATTAAATGACTTAACATTTCATAATTAATTAAGCAGTTTAATTATTAATTTTAAAGTTGCAGATGAGGTTAGGTTACTATTAGTTTGACGTTTTACGTTAAGAGACTGGGCGGCCATTAACCACATTGGCCGGTTTACTACATTGACCGTAACATATGTACACTAGTTTTTGCAATTTTATGAATAGAGTGAAAAAAGTACTTTTCTTCTGAAGTTATTAATTTTTTGAAAGTACATTTTTTTAATCCCGATTGTGAAGTTTATTTATCATCCCTGACTTATTCTCGGAAAAATAAACACAGAGCGATTAAAAGGCATTTTTGTCCCGTGATATATACGGTATATTTGCAGGACTTATCAATATAAGTCCTGTCAATACAGGTAATCATGAAAATTGAACTCTACTAACAAAAAAATGACATAGTGTTAGAATAATAGATTATAGATTTGTGGTGCAAATACTTTATTCTGTAGGGAGTAAAATAGCTACTTCAATATCTTTTTGAAGAAATAAAATACTTATTCTATAACTTATATGAAATGTTGACATTTCTCTATCTCTTTGCTAATGACGATAAGGAAGTTGACTCACCAGTAGAACTACCTCTTGTAAGATAAAAAGCTGGCAGCAGTAGACGCAAGAAAGTTTACAAGAAAATAAAAGTATTGCTGAGGACTACAGAAAATATGTTTGTGTATTTTTTACTTGCATTCTACTCTAGAGCTACTACATCTAATCAGCCAGTCCATTACCATTACGCAGCTGGCAGATCGGAGTACCGCAAACCGTCGCCATATGGGGAAGAGATTTTACGTATTTGACATATTAGAAGTTTGAACTTTTATAAAAACAATTATGTATGTAAAAAACCTTTTAAACTGTAGGTAGATTTGAGTAAATTCAATACAGGTAAAAATAATGAACAACTTCGTTATTTGTTCGCTCCAATATGACGTCGTTGCGGCCATGACGTCTGATCCACCAGCACGACCTGGTTGATTAAATCGAGCCAACGCGAGAACAGGCACTGATTGGTAGGATCCACGACGCATTCGTAATTTAAAAACTTCAAGTTTCATAAATCTATGTAATAATTTGAAACAGAAACAATATTAGTATTTAGTCAATTGAAGAATTTCTGCAATGCTTTTTATTTCTATTTATCTAACTTTTTAGTAAATATAAATTATAATAATTTACCTTATTATTTATTTTTAGATCCAAAATGGTGGTTTGGTCTGGTTTGACCGCTGGATTGGCTCAACTCTTATAACAAATATATACAGGGTCTCTAGTATACTTTAGAATTCCTATAGAATAATAATAGGTTATATAAGATAAGAGTTAGGACATGTGGATCCAATGCCAAAAAAATTTGTCATAAAGTATTTTCACCTATCAACTTTTAGTTGTTTGATTGACAAATTGTTTCTTGACAAAATATAGATGGCAATAAATCCTTTGATTAACATTATTATAATAATATTAACATTTATTTACTAATAATAATACATATTATTATTAATAAAATTTATTTCCATAAAGTAAGATGTGTATTAGGATGTAAATTGTATTACACAATGTAAAAAACAAAGTGTAAATTATGTACTCCTTGACATTGGATCCAGCCAATTAAATCCGGCATCATACATGTCCCAGCTCTTATTCTTATTATTTAATATTATTATAGACGCCATAGAGGGACTCTAGTATACACGAGGCGACATCTAGCTACCAACTAAACAAACTAGCCAATAGGCGCCAAGCTGACAACTAAAATCTACTTTGTAGTGGGGTTTTTAACTATAAAAACTAATTAATTTTGTAACAAACAATTTCGTTCATAAACTGGCAAGTAACCAACGTAAGTAAATGTAAAAAAGTAACTAAAAATAAGTAGTAGAAGTCAACTAACAAGAGGTCCTTACATCTGAGGATCAACAATTTCAGTAATTGTTTTAGTGGAAGTAGAAGGTAAACAAGGAAATCTCTGTTCCGATCTTTGATATAATGCAACTTATGTTTAGAGATACCAAGCTCTAAAGATTTATTGTATTTATAGCGCAAAGTATTTATAAGCTCATAAGTGTTAGATTTTGCCTTTAGAGTTTAGCCTTTAGATTTCTACACTGTAGAATGTAGTGAAATTCCCATATCGAGAATAGTATTTTTTATTCTTCAAAACCCTTCGCCAGCTTGCCTTTACATCCTTAGTATAACTTTAAGATTTTCTATAAATCTAATGGAAAATTATTCGATACAGATGACAGAAAGATAAAATGTAAAAAAACGAAATTGCTAGAGATGTACGGGCATTTTATTGTGTAGAGTCGATTACTGGCGACGCGACGCTTTAAATACGCTTTGCATTTATTGTATGTGTTTTATTCAATACTTCTTGGCAATTTCAATAGTTCTGTCCTTTTTTTAAATTTTTCTACAAAATCAAGCAAGTTATTTAGTTATACTCTCTATAATAAGACTAATGGTAACCCAATGGTGACGCCCGATAACTGTAAGTACCCATCTAACTATCACTAATTCTTGACATACTTAATATTAATATATAGTACATACATTGAAATAGGTGTAATAATAGTGAAAACAATAAAAATTAGCAATCTGATATAAATAAATTTCTTCTTGTATTCTGAAGTAAGATATTTAGGTACCATTCTCCGACGGATAACGAAGAATAAATTTGGTAATAGTAATAACTTACATTTTATTTATGTAAACACATCAGAGTGAGATTAGTAAAATTATTGAAAGCACATCGGAATTTATCATTTTTTCAATTATTAAATTTTAATTCATTTAAGAATCAATTAGTATCTAAAATTATAAATAAGCTTGTGTTGCTACTGTTACCAACTGAAGTTTTTCAAATACAAAAAGAAAATAAATCTATATAAAAACATAAAAATAAAACTAGTCTTCTGGAGTTACCGTTAATTAAGTGCATTTTGTGTTTGTTCAGCAACTGCCTGTAGTATATCTAGATTTTTTTATTCTTTTATTTATTTATTTACATGCGGATTCTCTCAAGGTACTTTGCCGCGTATGGGTACTTATCTTAATTGACTGAAAATTAAAGTGTTATTAATCACTTCATATACTGATTACATTTTACACTACATGGTGTAATTAACCATTTAAGTCCAAATTGAAAAATAATACGTTATATTCATCTTTGAAAAGGCAATTAATATATGTTGCGAATTAAAAGAAAAAATGAGAAATGGAAAATAGTAGTAGTAGATTATGCATTTGTCTTAGTACTTTTTCTGTAGCAACAAGAATTGATGGTACTTAAGTCGGCCAAAGCAACAGGCTCTATTAATTGCGATATACATGTTTGCAATTCGCTTGAGCAACTTTACCAATTTGCCTCAGACCACCCAAGTAGTGTATTGCTGAAGACATGCACATTAAATTATATCATTAAAGCGGCAACACTTGTACGAGTCTTCGGTGAAAATTGAACCTCGTGTAGGTACTGCGTTTCCTAAAGGTATAGGTAGTTAAAAAATGCTTTGTAGTCTCCTCATCAGGTTTTACTTGGAATTATTATTTGCTATTTTGTACGGTGCAAAAACTGTTCCTTTTTTTAAATTCTAATAATAACCGGGGGAATTTGTTAACCTCTGGGTGTTTCCTTTTTGAATTTTCTAACGACCAAGCACAAAAGAAAATCTTCAACAAAGCAAACGATAAATCCCACACGGTGCAGCAATAACAGGGAAGATGAACGCACTAAGGGAAAATTGTGTGTTAATATCGGGTACTGTAGAGAACATCCCGCTTGTATTATCTCTTGACACCGGCTGTGGTTAAACGTGGGATGTGTTATTCAAAAGGACAACACTCATTATCTTTTTCGAATTAGCACCCTAATTGAAATTCTATTCACTTCTGTTACTTGATTGCATTATATATAGAGTAGATATATAATTTTCACAAAAATTGAAACTGGAAAATTCTTCTTTCCCGTATTTCATTAAACTGTTATATATAGGTTTAGTACTCTATATTCGCTTAATTTATTTATACCATCTATTTAGATCGTTGACCGTGAAATATTAACAAATTTCTTGATAGTGTTATAGGACTCCTTCATTTAATTTTAGATTAATAATTCAGAAATTCCATTTGAAATAACCCCGTCGAAAAGAAATTTTTATTCTTGCTTATGTGCTAAATGCTGTGGTACCACATGTTCAGCACATCAATAAAAGCTTTTTGCAACTACCACTTTCTCAAGGGAAAATTTATAACACCGCACGCTGTTGGAAAATTTAACTACCACATTCGATACGTTATACAAATTTTCAGGGAGTTCTTTCTAATATAGTAAAATCTATCAATACAGCCATTTATAACTAACTGAATATTTTATTAGATAGTACATACTAATCTATTAATTATTCAACGAGTTTTAAAATAGCTATCTACTTGTTACAAACTTATAAAGGTGATAGTAGTGAAAATTAATAAATTCAGTTAATTATTATTTGTTAGATTAGAAAAAATGTCCCGTAGGGTTCTATAGATGTTTTAAAACTTATAAGCGTATGTCTATACACCAGTGGTGTACGGTGATAATTAAGGCTAGGGAAGCAACCACGATTTTAATTATAATATACCTAGGTACATGCGCGGATTCACGGGGGAGGGTGGGGAGAAATTCCCCCAATTTAGAAATAAATATACATAGAATAGAAACAAATAATGTTTGTTCAATTATTATTTACTAAAACAATTATTTTTCCAACCCCCCCCCCCCCCCAATAATTCTCTGGATCCGCTCCTGCTAGGTACAATAAAAAAAAACAGTGTTATAATTATTAAGCTTAACAGTTTTTCAAAGAAGAACTTTTATTATTATTATTAACTTTATACTTATGGAATTTGTTGATTATTATTGTTTATTTTAAAAAACTACTACTATTTATTTATATTGCAACTTCATTTTTCTTTTTTAGTAAAATACTTGGTGCAGGTTTTAATCTTTGTTGTTAAATTTGAATGTTATGGTTTTGATCTGCCTTTTTCAATACTTTGCAATTTCTCTCCAAAACTGTATGCAGAAAATTCTTTATCTAATAATTTACAAACTGAACAACAAAATCATCGCGACTAGAATATATCGGAAGTACTCGAACCTTCCACGGAAACAGCTGAATTTTCAGTCATGTCGATAATGCAATTTTATTTGTATACAGAGCAAACTAAATAGAATTATTTGTCTTTAAAAAAATGACAACTTATATAAATTGAAATAATAAAATATTTCAAAATACAGTGTCATTCGCAGATTTACATTACTTAAGTAACATTAAATTTAACACTAAATCGACCAAATAACCAAATTATAATAAATAAACATTTGGCCACGAAGCACACTAAAAATAACGACACCACGCTCGCTAATCAAGGCTAGGAAAAGAGCAATAAGCAACGAAATCAGTGCTTATATGCAGTGTATGTAACACATTTGAATCGGTATTTCCTTTCCGCACAAGTTTAATGAGCCTAATTTAAAATAGTACTCTAAATAATTATACTTTTTTCTGTACGGAATTGATATTGAGCTTTAAGTTGATTAAATATTACAAATTTAAATAAACGATAACCATAATTTTATAAAAATATTTTTGTTAGCATTGGCTTTTATTTTTAATAAATTTTTAAGGGAAGCATTGCTTCCATTGCTTCCATGGACCGCACGCCACTGCTATACACACATTTCCTTCTGTAAAAAACAATTTTTCTTTGGAAATTGGATTTTTCTAGATTAAACAAACAAGAATCAACCAAGCTCTTCGTTGGCATACATAATTATTTCCTTTTTTGTGTCGCTTTTGTTTGCATTATTTCTTTTAGTGTTTCAGTTAATGGTATTCCTTCATCATACAGTAGTTATTTGAATTATGTTAGTAACATGAAATAATAAAAATTTGTCGACTTTTTAGTAATTTTCGACAAATTAATTATTAATTACTATTCACTTTTCCTTAATTCAATTAGGTAATTCAAAAAATCAATAGTAGTAACATTTTCTATATTATCGGCTAAATTTAAGTTTAAACTTTTAAAAGCTTCTCAATTAATTTAGTTACAAGTTTATACTAAAAATTGATTTTAACTTAGGTAATTAAATAATGTATTTAATTCAAATTCAAATTAAGTGATTAACATTTTATTTGATTTACTTTATTTTTCGTTCTATTTATTGTCTTGATTTGCTCATTTTCTAGTTGGAAAATGGAATTTGCCAATAAATAACAATTTTAGGTTTTGCAACTGTAATTCCATTGTATTTAAATAAGATCAATGAATAATCTGTTAATAAACACCTTATGACTGAGCTTTTAGGCAGTAATCTGTTGAAATAATAAAAAAAAGCTATTTTTTAAGATTAATAGACATTAATAGTACTATTAAAAATTTATTTTTAGCACGATTTATAATAGAAAATATGCATAAAAATTAAACAAATCATGCAAAGTCAATAACATTGAATTTAATTATTACACTAATAATAATTTCATATGTTAATTAAGGATTGTTTATATTTTAAATCAGTATATTCAAAATGATAATTTAACAGTAAAATAAGTATATACGTGCGAAAGAAGACTTGTCTGCCATCTAGCAGACAGCAGCACAAGCTCCCCCATAATTAATTCTACGAGAGCGCTTACGTTGAAAGCTATTTTTCGGTAGCGTTCTACAGTAATGCAGTTCAGTTTAAGGTATCTTTTTAATAGCATTCTGTTTTATTTACTTCTGAATAAATTAAAGGCAGGTAAGATACAGATCCTAGAAGCTTGGCGGCGTTTACATCCCAATTTCGATTATTATAATAAAAAAATGCGTTTAATAAATTTATAATTGCAAGAAAAATTATTGTGCGTTTATTTATGGACGTTTTCAATTATTCTCTAATCTTCTCTAACGACATGCGACTAATAATCACAATTGAAATTACTATTACCACATATCGCACATCCACTTCAATAGGGACACAAGTGCAAATTTTGTCGATTTGGAGTTATGACCATATTGACTCCTTTTTAAGTCCTATGTAAAGCGATAATACCACATGTTGTGTCCAAAAATTTTTAAATCTGTTCTGTAGCGGTCATATCTACAGTCAAACAAAATTATCAAAGTATCTGTAGCATGTCATTCAAATTACCTATTGGTAGTCTCAAGTTTCTTTTTCCATTTGAATGTCATCTGAAATAATAAGGAATATTATTGCTTTTAAATGCCACTATTGTGGTTTTAGAGGTAAAAGCCGCTCTAAATTGTAAATTGTAAATACCTAGTCGCATATCAAAGCTCCCATATATTGTATCAAAGCTCCCTTACTATGGGAAGACTGATACACTATGCATATTTTCAAAAACAGTTGAATAACTTTTTGCACATTTTAAACTGACATGTGTAAAGTATCCGAAATTAACTGCAACTTATTCAATTGTGTGGGAACCTATCTAGAGGTCTATTTAGAGAATTTGCAAGATGAGTATTTTTTTTATTACGTTAGATGGAGTGTTAAGTATATCAAGCCTCCCTAGTCTCCCCTACCATAAAACATTGTACAATGCTTGAATGAACCCTACGTGCTTGCACGGAAAACAAGCTTGCTGATGGTCGTACGTAAAGTTTTAAGTAACGGTCTTGCAATGTAAATTACTATTATTTCATACTATAATACTATACCGTATTATCCATGTTTGCGTTCGCCATTACAGTCAGGAAAATTGTTTTAAAGCTTAGTAGGACTGTAAACGATTTTATTCACAATCATATTGCAATATGTACATTTCTATCATTGTAAAAACCTTGGAAAATAGGCTATTGTTATAGCAACAGCAAAGTGGTTAACAATTTCCTTTACTTGTCTGTAAAACTGGCCAGTAAAGTCTTGGCCAACTTTTATTTGTAAATAATTTAAAACAAGACGTTTTATTCGATTTAAATTTAGGTTTTATAAATGTATTTAACACTAAAAAATTTTTTTTATTTAATATTAGTTTTATTTTTCCGTATTTTATATTTAATAAATACGATGGAATTAATTTCGAATTTTAAAATACTGAGAGCATTCATTGCCATCTAGCGTCGAACAATAAAACCTTACTTTTATTATTTTTTTGTTCATAGATGGCTGATTGAAATTTATTGACAGTTTACAGAAAATTTATTTTATTCACAATCATTTTGCAATATGTACATTTCTGTCATTGTAAAGATCTTGGAAAGCTATTGCTATAGCAACAGCAAAGTGGTTAATAATTTCCTTTACATGTCTGTAAATTAATGGAATTAATTGATAATAATGGAAATAAATAAATAATTAATGGAATTAATTTCCAATTTTAAAATACTGAGAACATACATTGCCATCTTCTTCTTCTTCTTTTTTGATCCTTAGCTGGCGGCTGGAGGAGGTTGCCCACGCAACCAGTACGCTGCTGTAGGTGCCGCAGGATTTCGGACTTGTTCTACGATCGCTTTCGACGCTTTCCGGTCCATAGCGGTGGTTCTAGCCTGACTGAGGTCGAGACGCCGGTTCTTCAAATCGTCTTCTACTTGCTTTGTCCACGTTTTCTTTGGCGCGGTACGTTGAACTCTCCACTGGACGGGTCTCTGTTTCCAGAGGAGTCTTTGTGGTATTCGGTTTGCGCCCATTCTGCAGACGTGGCCAAACCACCTCAATCGTCGTTGCTGGATCTGTTCACCGATGGTTGGTTGTTGTTGACATGTTGTCCAAATGGCTTAGTTGGTAATGCGATCGCGTAATGAAATTCCCAGGATCTGTCGCAGGAATCGCATTTGGAATACCTCGAGTTTGTCCAGATCCAGTTTGAGCAGGGTCCAGGTTTCTGATCCATAGAGGAGAATTGGCAAAATCAGCGTCCGAAAGATGCGAATTTTGGTCTTCGTGGATATGTTGGTCCTCTTCCACAGGCACCATTTGAGAGAGGCGAACACCGCCGCTGTCTGTCCGATCCTGCTGTGAAATCTCCGCTGTAGATGCCACTTTCTTCTCCTAAACCATCGACTCGAGGTACTTGAACTCCTGCACTTGCTCGATCTGTACACCCTCGAGGTAAACGGTGGCCTGCGATCCATCCGTCGTCAGCACCTTGGTCTTGTCCACATTGATTTTCAAGCCGTACGATTGAGCGATGCGAGCAATATCATAAAGGGTGTTCGTTGCGTCGATGTCGTTGTCTGTGAAGATGGCGCTGTCATCGGCGAACATGAGGTCGGTCACTGAATGATCGATATCGAACTGTACTCCTCGTCTGCCCTCGAATGCTTTCCTCATAATAGCGTCGACTTTGATGTTGAAGAGTAGTGGGGAGGCCAGGTCTCCTTGACGAACTCCAGTCTGAATGGTAAACTCCTCAGATAGATCGTTCCGGATTCGCACGTGACTGGTTGAACCGTTGTATGCTGTCTGAAGGAGTGTGATGACTTTTTGGGGGACATGTTCGATCTCCAATGTTCTCCATAGTGCAGGCCAATGAACACAGTCAAATGCAGATTTGAAGTCAATGAATACGATAACTGTCCGTTGTCCATATCGAATTCGGTCCTCCATTAGCTGTCGAAGAGCAAAGATTTGATCGCAGCATCCTCGCCCTGGTCTGAATCCGGCCTGCTCCTCTCGACTGGTTTGTTCTCGATGTTTTTGCAGTCTCGACTGGATGATCTTCATGAAGACTTTGCCGACGATGGAGAGAAGACTGATGCCGCGATAGTTCTTGCATTCCCGATTGTCGCCTTTTTTACATACATTACCATACAGCGGCGAACAATGAAACTAACCTACTTACTTAAAATTTCTATTGTTCGATAGATGGCTGATTGAAATTTAGCAGTGGCGGTTGCTGCCCACGTCAAACTCGGGGCACACGACAAACTGGTATATCGCTATCATCTTCGTACGCACATATTAAAGCAGTATATCATCATGTGTTGCACTACGAGTGCCCCGGGTTTACGTAGGCAGCGACCGCCACTGGAATTTAGCGACAGAAAATTTATTATAAATTTATAAAAAATGTTTAATTAGATTATTTAACTCGAATGATTGTGAATAAAATAGTATACATGTTTCGTTGGTAAAGTTTCCAAGCCTTGCGATATTGTTTGATCTCGATATACCGTCTCGGTCAAACAATGGCTCAACTTGGCTTGTAAACATGTCCTTTACCAACTCAAATCATTTTTTACTTTGATTACTTAAGTCTAATGATTGCGAATAAAATAGTATACATGTTTTGTTGGTAGGGTCAATCCATCTGTCAATCCAAGTGTCACAGAAAAAATAAATTGGTTGCTCAACCATTTCAGAAAACGATGGTTTTTTGTGTATTATTTATTACCCATAAGTATTGGTAGTTCGAAACCACTGTTATTTTATTTTAATTGTTTTTGCTTGAAATATGGCAGCCATATTTGTTTCGAGGTGCACGACGTTTTTTGCGTTTGCGACTTTTTGTTTGATGTAAATGTAAATCTCGATATCTCAAGAACGGTTTATCCTAGTGACCTGCGGTATAAACCATTGTACTGTACACATATCGAACTACATTTCTTAGTCTAAACATAAGTTTCGTAACATAGTTACTTATGGGTGTAATTAAACCCCGAAGTTTAATAAAATTTCCACTTTTTAGGATGGCATATTTCCAGATAAAAGTGAAGTCTCAGAGCTGATCTGATTTTGTTAATGGTACACAGTTAGGGATGTATAAAATATCACAAATCTTAAACTTCACTATTTTGGCATTTATGGTTTCTGGAATTTCTCGATTTTTCTATTTTTTGTCAACTATAGCCATCAATATCTTCGATGGGCACGTATGGATTTTTCTTATATTACGTGAGTATGAGGTTAGCATTACGACTCGGCTCCTTCGTCGCCTCGTCCGTAACATCTTACTCGACTGTAAAATTCCATTTCCAGGGCATATAACGTAAATAACTATTGTTAAAAATGATTTTTTTCTAAAATAAGTAAGTTGAGCTAGAAAATTTTCAATTTTTCCTGCAAGGGAGCGAAAAGATTTAAATTTACTGCAATGAATAGTTATGAGGAGGTCAAAATGCCATATAAAGTCGACAGACACCTATGACTTTAATTTCTTTTATAATGAAATAATCTCAAGACTGTTTTTGTATTTCAGAGGTTATTTGTTTTTCCTGTAAATTTCCATTTTATTGAGTCATCACCTTTTTGCACCAAGGTCTTAAGTTAAGGTCAAGTTTAAGTATCTGACAATCATGCCCAATTAGAGCGCAGCATTACCAAACAATTGCTATATCATGCCCGGTTGGTCTATGTATATAGTTAGTGTAATCATGCATATAAATCTTTAATGATAGTGATAAATAGAAAAATGTGTTGTATGCACCATTGTTCGACTATTAGGGTAATCAACTAAAGGTTTTCGGCTTAAATAATTTGAAGTTTAGGCGAAACAGCCTTGGAAATTGTAATGCATGATTTCTTTTGTCTTGAATTTATTACTGTGTGTAACTTTAATATTAATTTTAAGTAGTTTAAATCTGCACAATTTCTTCTTCTGTTTCTATTTTGTTCATTCGTCTTTAGTCTGAAAGTTTAAAAAATTTAAAAAGAAAATTAGAAATAAATTCTACATAATACAAATGCAAACAATCATAGTGTATTACAAATCTTGACACCTCTCAGAGAATATCTTGATCATCTGGTAAAAAATGCTTTATTTAACAAAATAAGTAGTAGTTATAAAGTAGTAAAAAGTATGATATTAGAATATGCTTGATCTATAAAATTTAAAAAGTATTACTGTAAGTACTTAGTTAATATATCAAAACATATCTAAACAAAGTTCTAAATACTTAAATTAAAGCTATAGAATATGATAAGTGTATATACATAAGTGCATATTGTTGGTACCAAATAGTATTATATGAACTACAAGAACAATTTCTACAAAAATCCCCAAAAAGTTAACATTTTCAAAATTATTAAAGAAAGAATCATGATTCCATGAATTAATATAGTTTTATGTGCAACCGTATGCAAAGTGGGCACTTCGTGTACTCCATACACGGCAGTTACTAAGGGTAACGGAGATTTTTGTCCGGTCGGGCGATTATGACCTATTTACGGGCCTGTTTTCAGAGCGTAAATGTCTAAATTACAGCACCTCCTTGTACTACCCTTGTTTATGCCGTCTCCATAGTAATAAAAGTAATTATAGACCACCTACCTACTTGAAGTTTTGCACTATTTAAATTATTTTTAGTTTAAATTCAATATTAATTTAAACTTAGACCGGACATAAACTAACGTATTCATTTCGGGCTAAATTAGTGTTTTAGAGACCTTTATCGTCTGAGGTAACTGACTCTACGGTCTCTAAGACACTCAATTAAGCCCTTAATATATAATGTACTATAATGGGCGTTACCCTTAGTAACGTCCTTTAAACTAAAAATCATTTTATCATTTGATTCGTAAAAGTTGACATGACAAATAATAATGTGAGAATGACAGTGACGCTTCTAAAACATGACATGTTTCTTGATTTGGCATAAACAAATTCAACAAACATTGTAAAATGAATTAAACTGTCGGTTTTTAACAGCAATGGAATTTGTAATTACCTGTTTTTTACGGTTGCACATAAAATGTTGTCCATACCTTGTCCGCGAAATTCGTTAGCGTCCTCGAGATTATCCTGCCTCGGCCGTAAACGGCCTCGGCGACAATTATTGTCTAAGTACGTTAACAAGACATTTCGCGGCCTTGGTATACAAATATTTATTAATTATTAGTATAATGTTGGAAGTAAGGTGGAAAGTAGAAAGGATATCAAGTCACTATAAATCAGAGTTAGAAGATTGATTTTTTGACACTGTAAGGATTAGTTTGATCTAGAGATCAGCTGTAACGAAATAACATTCTGCCAGTAGGTAAACTAATGCATTATAAAGATCTTTAACTAGAAATACAATAAAAACACCCAAAATGTTAATAAAACTGTTTGGTACTTAGCATATACATATGTACATACAAAGGAGAAAGTAGTGTCATTGTGTTTCATACTTTAGAATATGAAGTATCAATTTTTAACAGCAATACAATAAAGTGACATAAAATTCCTTATCTTCATTTCACATTTCTACCAGATACAAACACTGAAACAATATTTCTGTCATCTCCTACATAAATAAATTTCTGCAATAATTCTAACGGTGTACATTCGTGCAGATAATCTGTGGAACCTTGATCAATTCCCATATCGACAATCAGCGCATCAAATTCTTTGTCCACTTCGAAATTTCCTATGATATCATCCAATGCAAGTGCTGCACAATAAAATATTTATATTGCAACTATTATTATCTATTTATTAACATTACTACCTACCTTCGGCTCCACCAAGCGTAGCCAAATAAAATACATCGTAGCAATTGAGAGGATCGTATTCTTCTCCGTGTTTGTTTTTGTCAAATGAAATTATTATAGATGTATCAATTGCTGACCTCATTGAATCCATTATAGATAATGATCGCCCCCCTGCTACATCTACAATCATAAAACTTTTGTTCGCTTTCTTTGTTCTCTTCGAGTGACATTGCTATATTTTGGAAATATATTTCTTTATTGCTATACTTTTTATATGGATTTGTTGCTAACAAAATTTAATTTACGACGTCATTTAATACAAAGTAATAACAATTGGACAATTTAAATCTTTTATTTAAAAAAGTATGATCCTACGAAATCATTGTTGATACTCACCAGTTCCTAAACCAACACTGATACCAGAATGAACTAACTCCTTTACATCGCATAAACCTGATCTTAAGTTAATATTCGAAGATGGACAATGACTGATGGACGTTCCACTTTCTGCAATTAATTGTATTTCGGGTTGGGATAAATAAATTGCGTGGGCAAGTATGGTCTGAAAATTAAAAAATATATATCATTAAAGATGTGATAATGCTATAACTATTTACCTTTTCTGTAAGAAGATTTGCTTCGTCATATACGTTAGCGTATGGTTTACCAAAGTAGTCTTCAATTTCTCTGCACTCGTCGACATTTTCAGAAATATGCGTCTAGAAAACAAAGAATCAATTGATGAGTAAGTATTATTTAATTATTCACTTTATATAAGCTATTAATTAATGTAAGAATAATGCATAGATATATTAGTTACAATGAAGGACCTGGTCATTTAGGTGCATTACCCAGATATTATCTCTTTGGAATTGTAAAAGATCATATCAAATCTTCTAAAACTCTCAGGTTCCACAGATCACAGTTTCTGCCATCCGGCTGTACAGTGTACTCCACCATCCCAAAATGAAATAAATAAAACTTTCCAAAAGTATACGGTTTAGAAATAAAAATTTAAAATTTCCCAGTGTCGATATTGAATATCCATATGGTAAGTATATGTTATGGGTAATGTAATAAACCAGACAATATGATTAATGGTCGCTAAGTCACATAACGTAAAACTCCAAACTAATAGCAACCTAACCTCATCCGTGACTTGTTAGTTAATTATTAATTAAGCGGCCTTAATTATTAATGGTCAAACTATCAATGAGGTTATGTCACTGTTTGAAGTTTTACGTTATGAAGCTGAGCGACAATTAATCACAATGCCCGGTTTATTACGTTGACCTTAACATACAGGTTAAATCGAACAATTAATATAAAACCATATAGAACCTTTATTGCTAACTGCTACTGCATGTAAAAATGCCAGTGTCACACACTGGAAAGTACTAATGTTAATTTTGATTAAAGTCTAAATTCTAAATAATACACATACAATTCACAATAAAATACATATATGCACTCTGATTCCTAATAAGTTGTAGCTAGTGATCCTTAAGCTAGTGACCATGAAGGAATTAATTTCTTTCATTATGTTAACGTTAACCATTAAATAATAATTAAAGTTCAACACACAAAAATCTTTTAAATGGGAAATTACTAGCTTTAAATTCAAATTCCAACAACGTACCGGAATATGAAATGTTTATTTAATTATAAAATTAGTTATTGATTATTTAACAATATTTAACAGGATTATAAAATTAATCAAAATATAGGTACATACTAAAAACAAATATTTAATATACATAACAAATTTTTAATTGACTGAAAGTACCCAAAAATATTAAATATTGTTTATTTAATATTTGTTAATAAATCAACTAGATATAGATGAAAATAAATAAAATTTGGTTAGAAATAGGTCAATATAATATCAATATATCAATATCATAATATCAATGGTTGTGTATATAAATGAATTCCATTCTATGGTTTTTAATTTCCTTTACGAGTCCTTTAATTAATTACTACAGATTATTCTACATTGAAATAGGGCACGTTTCCGGTTTTAATGTTTAATTTTTCCTTTTGCATGCTAAAAATTAAGTATACGCACCTGCTTCCATATATCGATTAGTTCGTAATCTTTTTTTAGAGCTTAAGTAAAATAAGGGCTTAGTTGCATACCCTAAAATTAGGTATTTGAAAATTATATAATTAAATATATTAAAATAAAATTATTTTAAATATTTTTTTAATATTTTACCAAATATTTACAACAGATAATTATAATGGTAATAATAATAGTAATTTGGTATATATATAATAAATTGAATTTAAAAGCGTTGAATACATAAATCTGTTTTATATGCAGGGTGCAACCAATATTTATGTAACTAGAAACTTCGAAATGGGGGGTGGGTAGCTGTACTGATTTAGAACGTATTTATCTTATGAACATGTGGTCGCTTTCTGCTAGTAAATCAAATACTGATGCAATTTGCAATACGATTGTTTCGTTAAAAATTTATTAAATGAATAAAAATTTATAAAAACTATTTATAACTGAATAATAAATATAAATGAACATTTATGCGTTAAAACGTTTTAAATGCTAAAGTATTGTATTTATTTTAATTTTGTTTGTTAAAAAATCTGTTTTGTAATTAATTAAAATTAATATTGTGTTGTAAATAAAGATTACAATTTTGTATTATTTATTTACACAATTCCAGCAAATACAATATTTTAGTAAGTGATAAGCTTTTGTATATAAATGTTTATACATATATTTAGTATTAGATGATAAATGACATTTTTTATAAATTTTTATTTATATTTAATTTATAGCTATCACCACAATTTTAATAAATTACATCCGAGATTGTTTTTGAAAAATATAAAAACATATTTATGGAGAATACATGTACATAAATAGTAATTTATGCCACAAGTGCATAAAGTAGTACTTTTTTTCACGAATGGGAAGTTCCCATGAGTGAAAAAAGACTTTATGCATTAGGTTCATACAATATTTTTTCTACGACTGTCGGCAGTTAGAAAAAAAATGATGTATAATATTTACATTTTATTTTTGTATAATAACAATTACATTAAAGAACAGCAATTACGAAACAACAAATTAACAATTAAGAAACAGATTATAATTCTTTGGTAATAGTAATATTAAAAGTACAGTTTTTGGGATTGTTAATATTAATTTTTGATCCAAGCAATTTATTTTCTGACTGATTTAGGCATATTGATTCGTGTACACTGTTGCTTGTGTTTGGAATATTCAAGTTGTTTTCGTTATCATTTATGTTTGAGGTGGATGGTTGATTGAAAATATCGCTATTAGTTTCATGTCCGCGCAGAATCCTTGATGCACAATGTATGTGTCTTTGAATCTGGTATTGTTACAAGTAAAACTTCCCCCTTGTCTTCAATATTGTCAATGAGTGTTTTATACAACTCGTCTCTTCGGCAAGCCCCAGCAATGCCTAATATTAATGCATCCTAAAAGTTTACAAGCCGTTAAATGATAAAAGAAATTTAGCAACAATTTTATCTTAAACTTTAAATACTTCTCATCCGGCGCTTCCAGTAAGGGTAATTATTCGATATACGGACCCCTATCGTACATGCATACATACGGAAATACCAAGCGCTACGAGTTTTCGTTCGAAAAACGTCATAAAAACAGGTAAAAATTATGAAATATTCTTATCAGATGACACAAACACCATTTTTAAGCCATTTTCACGTAAATACAGCCAACTTTCTTACTAACTGTAACCTAACATCATAACATTCTAACCTCAAAATAACCATTTTAACATTGTTTTTCTTATTAATTACTGGCGACCGGCGCGATGTTTTTTCGGATTATTGTTCTCTAAGTTATCATCTACAACTCAATATAATTGGTTTACCTGGGTTCAGAAGGGTCCGTATATCGAATAATTAATAAATAGGCTATTAGCTTTGAATATTTGCTTATATCCACATTGTTATTAATAATTAAGGTCGCCTTTAACTTTGAATAGCAGGACTATAACGTTGATGATTTAAAATTTTTTGATTTTTCCTCAAAAAATGCTAATAATACTCTTTCTGTAAAGCTATGAATTCCATTTTGATTACGCCATTCCATAAATGTGTTATACTCTTTTAGATACATTTCCCTTGATTTCTCTGGCAATAAGTTAAGCGTTGCTACATTTGCTTTTTCGATAACTTCTTCCGGCGTTAATATTTCGTGTTCAGAATCTTGCTCGATTTCCATATTTAAATTAATTTAAATAAATAACTATAATATCTCACAACATACACAAACAATCTAAATAGAAAATTTGACGTTTCTAAAGCCAAGATTGCGAGACAACTTCAATTGTTTTCAAAGCAATCTTTGATTCGGCTATTTCGGTGCATGTATTTGCAAACGCCAGAGTGAAATAATGACACGCTACCGCACTTTTTTTACGCTTTTTACTTTTCTTCATTATTACCATAAACCGATATTTTACACACCAAAAATAATGAAATATAGTGCAGTTTTTTTAACAGGCGTAGAAAAATAATATTACCTGAAATTCAACACTTTTAAATTCAATTATTGTGATATTAAATTACTATATTATCATACTGCATACTATTTCGTATAAAAAACTACTTTTTGCGTAGCGTTCAAATAATAATTGTATTACAACATTTAATTTTCGATTGTATGCGAAATTTAAACACATAAATACAATTTCCTTACTTTTAGTTCATCCACCAAATCCTGTTTAACGAAAATTGTAAAACTGATAACTATAACCAGCAACTGATAAAGAAGGGAACAGTTATACATACTTTGGTTGATTTTTGAATATCAAAAAGAATTTACACGTTAAACCTTTTCAATGTAGAATAATTAGTAAAAATAATTAAATAAAAACTCATTTAGTAGAAGAATACAAAAAATTACGGTAGCAATCTCTAAATATTGAACCAATTTTGTGTACAAATGAGTTTTGGATGGCGTCCTCATAAAATTTCGATTGGCACCTCTTTCACATCAAAATCACTTTGGTGCACGCAACTTTTGTTTCATTCTATTTTTAGAATTAGTTTAAGTACGTTGATTTTCCTTTTTCTAGTTTTTCTTTTTTAATTTGACTTTTGCCTAATAAATCACAGATTGGCAAAAATGAAGCTATCGCATAAATGGCCGATTTGACAACCTTCATAAAGGCATGTTCATCTTCAAAAGACTATCTCCCAAGAGACGCTAAAACACACAAAATTACACAAAAAACCGCCACACCTTAACATTGGTGTTGGAAGAGCACAGGACAGTTATTGTTGAACTCTGAACTTCATTAAATAGATCTTTAATCCTTACACTTTTGTTATTTCTCAGCTTTTGATTAATATTGCGTGATTGTTGGAATTATTATCAGAACAAATTAGAATCACACATTTATTAATCGACTTCAAAAACAAAAAAGGGCGTTTGTTTAATCATGTCGCTTTTAAAACTGTAGATTATCAATATCTAATGTTTATAATAATTATTATAAACTGCTTACACATGATTTCACGGAATGCACTCAGATGTCATCAATATTAACAAAGTAAATAGTTTAGAAATAGTATAGGAAATAATGTTACGAAAGATTCTGGAATACAAAACAAAACCGAAAATCTGAAATTGTTTTTTGGGGTTTCACTAACTTGGTGACGAAGTAGACCCGGCTTCCGCTAAGATCGTGATCTTTAAACACGCTGCCGAAATCGTCTCTCAACAATCGAAAATGTTCATCTTCTTTAAAAGTCAAAGAGGGGCGATTATATTAGAAAAAGTTTCAACCAATCACACAATGAGCCTTACATTGTTGTTACAATAGCAAAACTGAACCAAACTTATTTTTATCAAAAGGTGCAAACAGCTGCAAAATTTCGTGACAAGAAATACAGTTTATAGAATGTAATCAATCAGTAATGTAATTGTGCTTCATAAAATATAAAAATATAAATAAGTCCGAAAGCAATATATTCATTTGTGAACATTTAATGTCAAAAAGGCTTGGCCCAAGATAAACAATCTAGCTGCTTGAAAAGGGGTCATAAAATGCTGTATATTTTTGATGCGACAAATTTAAATAACTTTTATTTAACTAGTCTTGTTGCAACAAAATAAACAAAAATTGTTTAAATACGTGATCAAAAGGGGAATAAAGTGAAATGCAATTATATTTACACAAACAGTAACAAACATCTTATTTAGCCATTTCAGGTCGTAAATAGACTAAACTCTATGATTTAAATTTGGCTGCACGTACCAAGGAGGAAATTGTCTGCTTTTATGCAGTATTTGAATTGAAACGGAGCGAATTAATATTTGGAATAAGGAGCTCGTTATATGCAATGACATAAACAAATAATATGTTGGGATTAAACGATTAGAAAACTAAATACTGATTATTGCAAAATTTAGAATATCTAATAGTGTAAGTTTTATCTTGGTATGCAATAAAATAATACAACGATTAAAAATTTTCATAGTTAATATTTATTTACCTGACAATTATTTCGATACAACATGTTTCATGTAAATAAATTGTGTAAATGAATTGTAGCTGTGAAACTTAACTTAATAATTATTTTGTTTCATTCCATGATTGTAGAGTTTCACGAAGTAGAGTTGGAAACAATAGACTTTTTTTTGGTATGCTAATTTTGTATCTTTGAAATTAAATTCAAAACCATATCGTCTTGCAAATACTTTTAGCTCATAACTACTTAAAGTTTACAATTATATTTTTATCAGTTGCAATTGAGTAGGTACTGCTGCATATTATGTTCATGATTAACACTACCTTTAACATCATTGTTAATTATTATTTCCATTTCAAAATATCACAAATATACTGTTATTACTTGCAAAAACAACCTTATGCTACAGAATATTGAATAGTTAATTAGATGTTATATTAATAAATACCAAACATTTCAGCAATCTTTTAAGGTATTCAGTATGTAATTGACATGTGATTATTGTATAATTGGTTTAATAACTAATACTTAGTACACATGTAATTTGATAAAATACAAAAGATAATCAGCATATAATCAAATGTATACAGTATTACAGAGCACGTGTGTTCTAGGTAGTTGCAATAAGAAATTGTCAGCAAACGAATAACTAATTAATTTTATTTTAACTTTAATATTACTTTATTGATTTGTGTAATTTGCCATAACCCTCTAATTAATTGACTTTACGGTTTTAAATTATTTTTCTAAATAAGTTTTAGATGAGATTTTTAATGAATATGTGGACGTGTTAATACAAAACGCGATTTTAAAAGTTCAGACTTTTTTACTGCTAGCTATATATATAGTATAGTATATATGACCTGCAAGGTAACCTACAAAAAGATTTTTTGCAGACGGTTTAAAAAATAAATTCACGTTATAACTTTACGGTCAGTATAAAAGATCTATGTTAGAACTGTGTTTTACAAAAAAAATGCGCGCACACTAAAACCATTGGCGGTTAAAAACCAAAAGGTTAACGGCGAGTCCGTATAGATTACCGATAATAATTACACGAATTCTCTTTGTCTGCGGCCGCCGGACGCGTTCTCAAAGCAACAGTTTTATATCGGCAAAGTGTTTTAAACAGATATATGCAATCTTTGTTTCGTTATTTTAACGCTCACGCGTGAAATATTGCTTTATTGCACACGCGTGCGATGCCGCCTGTCATCGGATGGGATCTCAGAGGCGAAATATATGGTTTAAAGTAGCTACAATTCGTGCAGCGTAATCTAAATAGCGTTTAGGGGCTGCAGTCGCCGACATGCGCTGTAGCTACTTCTAGCACTTGTAATTTATTGTAGTATTTTTAAAAATAGTGAGCGTGTATAAATTTAAAAATTAAAAAATTTTAAAATTATGACGATAAAATAAAATCCAGAATTTTTTTGAAAAATCTTGAACACATCTATCAGTATTTAAAAACATGCAACTCAAGGTACAAATACTTCAGAACACGACGGTAAAGAAATCTATTGTTTTACAGTTTTATGCAAAGTAAAACTATTACTTTAAACCAAAATTGTTTTATTACAATAAATATTAAAAGTAATAAATAATTATGTTTATAATAAAATTAATAAATTTTATTGGTAATAATTTTTATAGATAACGTTTATTTTAGATTTTATTATTCAGTGTCATTTAGTCATTTATGAAGTTTAGTATAATATAATTTATCGTAATTAAATACACAATGTGTGAATGGTCAGGTACAAAACCAACTGCAAGTTTGTAGTAGGTAGAGGGGTTGTATTGCACTTATTGATATAATTATAAATGAAAATGGAGGAGTGTAATTAAACGAATTTTATAAAAAAGAAGTTTATTTTATATGTTTAAGTGAACCATTGAATTAAAGCGAATTCATTTTTTGTAGTTCTACTTGTAGTAGAAAAGTATTAACTTTTACCATAATATTTTAAAAATATTCTCCATGATAGATGGAAACTCAAGCTCTAGCAGCTAGATTATATTTACAACTTTTATATGAACAATTAAACCGTACAATGTGACATTATTCACAATTTCTTGTGACAATTTTCTCTTTAATTGTCTAGAATTCTAATTCAAGATCCGAATATTAAAATATCAAAAATAAAAGCAAAACAAAAAATCGATAGTAATTAGATTATTTAATAAAGAATATCAATAATTTTAATTAAAATAAGCTATAATGCTCCTTTACCTCCTATAACCTTTCCGCTCCAACGTTTATAAGCAACTGAAAACGGCCGCTAACTTCAGGCGTCGACTACAACTAATACATAACCAATCCCCTCTAATTAGACCTATTGCTCTTGTAGACATTGGCAAAACTGTTAGTTGGTAGTGTTAGTACTTTTTTATACCTCCATTAAACATTAATCATTTAGATCAGTTACCGGAGATTTCTGTAGTACGACGCTGAAGGTTTTTGAACTCTTAGCATGTGTGTTTTATGTTACTTATCAACAAAAAATAGTATTAAAGAAACCAAATTTTTGCAAAATTAAAAAAAAAACTCTGGCTTTTTTGGCTGTGATTGGCTGGGTCCCGTAAGCCGATCCACCTTCTTGGGCGAGCACACTCATCAATGGACCATGGAGATTCACGAAAATCTACTTCAATTAAAAATTAACCGGTCCGTATTTATTTGTTTATACGAAAAACTAGAACACCGTAGTGTGTTTCTTTTTCAATCGATTAAATACACTCTGCATATTTTTTATTTATTGTAGAATTTTATATTTGAAGGCGCAACTTAATCATGTTAGTGCTTAAAAAAGATTATAATAATGCGCGCTTAAATCCTACCCAAATATCAGTAAAGATGAAAGTATAAAAACTCGTAAATTTAATATAAGATTATATTATAGTGAATCGTGACTATGTGGATGTGGCATAGTACAAAATGTTTTTTATTGTTATTGTGTCCTTGTTAATTATTTCCTCACAAAGTCATAGTGCTTTGGTTTTATGAGGTATTACGGATTTGAAACACTTGGGTGAGAAAATAGAACGCCATAGGGTGTCGCATTATCTCTTATTCAAAAAGGTTGATTAAGAGAAGTTTTTTTAACATTATCTATTTGCTTCCATTGGACCCTCGTAAAAACATCACGCCGGATGCCACTAAATCAGAATTAGAACATGTTTAAAATGAACAAACATATTGTACAGTGCATGATTTACGTATAAGCTACACAAGCTATAGCTTAGGGTCCCCACTTTCTTGGGGGCCCCCAAAAAAATTGTCCGAGTGAGCAATTGTCATATACCAGGGGAACACTGATAATATCTAGAATGCCATGTTTCTAAAAACGAATGAAATTTGTTTTTAGGTGACAGCTACTTTTTAATATTTTGCGAGTTGATTGCCGTTTAGTTTGTTCGGTTTGCTATAATAGTTTTTTAATTATCATAATTTAAAGATTGTGTGTTCACCCAAAAATGAATTTGACTAGTAGTAGAGTCAATTTTTGCAAAAAACATGCCTAAGTTCTTATTTTTTACTATCTAAAGAGAGAGACTTGAAATCTTTTGTAATGCCTTCAGTACTGGGCCAATATAAAATGTTATATGTTTAAAATGGGGGCACGCCCACCCGGGGGGGTTGAAACCCCCATTTTGTACCCCTAATTTAATAGCGCAACCAAATTGAGCAAAATTTATGTAGGGAGGGTTCTTGGAGTCGCTGATTATGAATCCAATGAGAAAATTGAAAAATCCAAAATGGCGGGCTCAAAATGGCGGTGCTAAAATAACGGCATTTGAGACTAAGAATGCGATTTACGCCGTTTCTATTGATTTTAGAGAAAAACTAAAAGAGTCGAAAAGTGTTTAAAATGTGATTTTGCAACGGAATAAACTATTTTGGTTACCTTATTATGTAACTCCTTCGCTCTGCCCTAGTAGTAGAGTCAATTTTTGCATTAAATTCTTATTTTTTACTATCTCAAGATAGAGACTTGAAATCTTTTGTAATGCCTTCAGTACTGAAGCAATATAAAATTTTATATGTTTAAAATGGGGGCACGCCCACTCGGGGAGTTGAAACCCCCATTTTACACTCCCAATTTAATAACTCGGGAAGTTTTCCATTAACTTGAGCGAAATTTATGTTGGGATAGTTTTCGGGGTTTCTGATTATGAATTCAATGAGAAAATTAAGAAATACAAAATGGCGGACCCAAAATGGCGGTCTTTGAGATTGGAAATGCGATTTACGCCGTTTCTATTGATTTTAGAGAAAAATGTAAAGAGCCAGAAAGTGTTTAGAATGTGATTCTGCATAGGAATACGTAATTCCGGTTACCTTATTATGCAAGCTCTTCACTGAGAAGCCAACTAGCGGAGAGTGAAGGGGGTTACATAATAAGGTAATTAAAATAGTGTATTCCTATTTAAGATCACATTCTAAACACTTTTCGACTCTGAATTTTTCTCTAAAATCAATAGAAACGGCGTATATCTCAAAGACCGCCATTTTGGGTCCGCCATTTTGTATTTATTAATTTTCTCATTGAGTACATAATCAGGAACCCCCAAAACCCCCCAACATGAATTTCAGTCAAGTTGATGGAAAACTTCCCGAGTTATTAAATTAGGGGTACAAAATGGTGGTTTCAACCCCCCGAGGGGGTGTTCCCCCATTTTAAACATATAACATTTTATATTGGTCCAGTACTGAAGGCATTACAATAAATTAAAGGTCTCTATCTTTAGATAGTAAAAAATAAGAACTTAATGCAAAAATTGACTTTACTATAGAGAACATTTCCGGGCTATGATTTTTTACGATTTTAAAGTGTCATTAAGCCCCCGTCTAAGCCAACAATTTATAATTGGTACAGCGAATTCAAAAGAGACTGGTATTTTCTTAGTGATGAATTTCGTGAAGGACGCCCAATAACTGCTGTTACTGATGAAAATATTGCCGCTGTTCGAGCAATGCTTGAGGAAGATCGGACAGACCTCTTATGAATTTATTCGGGCGACATTGGGCATTGGTATGAGTCAAATACAAAACATTTTACATCAACAGTTAGAAGTGAGAAAACTTTGTTGTTAATGAATCCATTAACAATCCATTCCACATAAACTCCCGATCAAAAAGAACAACGCATTGAATGGTGCAAAAAAACTCTGGAAAAATTCCAAAGCGGCACTTCAAATGTGGTTTGGAATATCGTCACTGGTGACGAATGTTGGATTGATTGTTATGATCCTCAAAAGAAAAGTCAATCGGCTCATTGGGTCTTTCGAACCGAACCTAAGCCTACAAAGGTCAAAGAATTCGCAGTGCTGGTAAGAAGATACTGGCTAGTTTTTTTCTAAAACGGGTCATATTGCTACTATAGCATTAGAAGATAAACGTACCGTTACTGCCGATTGGTACACAAATGTCTGTTTACCACAAATCTTTGAAAAACGAAAAAGTTCGTGAAAGACGCCCCAAAGGAAAAATAATCTTACATCATGATAACGCATCGTCGCATAAAGCAAAAGTAACAACTGATGTGGGTGTATGTGGCTGCCCTAAAAGTCAGCATCATGGACCCTCCACCGTACAGCCCTGACCTAGTACCTTGCGATTTCTTTTTGTTTCCTAAAATTAAAGATAAAATGCGTGGAATCACTTTATCGTCATCAGATGAAGCAGTGGAACATTACAAAAACCTGGTTTCTGAAGTGTCTCAGGAAGAGTGGCATCACTGCTTTAAGGACTGGTTTCATCGAATGATGTTAAAGGGGAATATTTTGAAAAAATAAAATCATTTAAATTTTTTTTAAACTAATCCTTGTTTGAATTTCTAAGAATTTTTAGTGTCGCTCTCGTATACTTAAATATGCTGCAGCATTATTTATACCAATGCCGCATGTCCGGAACGTCAAAATTTTAATTTGTCTTAAATTTAATTATTGTACTTTTATCTAACACCAATAAAATTGATGTAATTCCCTAAACGATCTTACACTTTACTTTTTGACTGGACAGAATGAGGAAGTACAGACTTTGTTGCACTGGAAATAATCTTCACTGACAGCTTTTACAAAAGTAAAGGAAAACAACATAAGATAAACGATAATAATATCAGCTCTACTCAGTGGCGTAACTACCGCCCCCGCAGACCCCGCGACGCGTAGGGGCGCAACCATTCGAAGGGCGCTGCTTACGTGAAATCTTATTTCCTTGGGAATAGAAATCTTAAAACATTGAAGGTAAAAAAAATTATGGATATAGATAGCTCAAAAACAATTAGAGGATATTGTGATTAGTGATTATTTATCTGCTTTGACGACGACGCTATAACAATAACTAAAACACTTTCGTCGTATATGCTTCGTGCTGTACTTGTAAATTGTAATGAAACTTGAAACCTGCTTAAAAACTTCAAAATAAATGTGCTGATATGACATCAGCTACAACAAATTGGTAGTTTTCGGAGAAATGTAAGGCTGTTCTCCACTTTAGGTCCGCCATCCGCACATACTGTGTACCATTCGATACGTACCACCCTACCTAAAAATGCATGTTTTGATGCGCATGCGACATAACCTAATCTCACCTCACCTTACCTAACCTAACTTGATCTAATCTAACTTCACGAAAAACTATATTAAATCACGTATGAATTGATGAATAACGCATACTTAAATTAAACCTAACTTAAACCTAGGTTAGATTAGGTTGGGTTAGATTCGGTTAGGTTAGGACACTATATTGTTCAGCTCGGTGAGATGCATCGAGTGTTGTATAGCATGCGCGGATGGCGGACCAGAATCTAAAGTTTTACCAGTGGCGTGCGATCCATGGAAGCAATGGAAGCAATGCTTGCCTTGAGAATTTATTAAAAATAAAAACAATGCTAACAAAAATAATTTTGTAAAATTATGGTTATCGTTTATTTAAATTGAAATATTTATCAAATTAAAGCTCAATATCAACTCTGTACAGCAAAAAGTATAATTATTTAGAGTACTATTTTAAATTAGGCTCATTAAACTTGCACGGAAAGGTAATACCGATTCAAATGTGATACATACACTTCATATAAGCACTGCTTACAAATGCTCTTCTCTTAACCTTGGCGTGAATCAGCGAGCGCGGAATGTTATAATAGACGGATGCTGTTTGGCTGGTTAACATTGTTTGGTCGTAATTTTTATTGTGCTTCGTTCCCAAATGTTTATTTATTATAATTTGGTTATTTGTTCGATTTAGTGTTACTTAAGTAATGTAAATCTGCGACTGAGACTGTATTTTGTCGCATTTTATTATTTTAATTTATAAGTTGTATTTTTTAAAGACAAATAGTTCTATTTAGTTTGCCTGTATGCAAATTTAAAATTGCATTATCGTCACGACTGCAAATTCAACTGCTGCGGTGAAAGGTTCGAGTACCTTCGATATAGCCGAATCGGGACGATTTTTTGTTCAGTTTGTAAATTATTAATAAGGAATTTTTCGCATACAGTTTTGGAGAGAAATTACAAATTATTAAGAAAGGCAGATCAAAACCAGATCTTTCAAATTTAACAACAAAGATTAAAACCTGTACCGGTGTTTTGCTAAGAAAGACCGGAAAATTGATACGTAGTAGTAGTTTTTTTTAAATAAAGAATGATAGTCGACAAATTCCATAAGTATAAAATGTAAAAGTGCTTATTTGAAAAACTTTTAAGCTTAATAATTATAACACTGTTTTTTATTGTACCTAGCAGGGGCGGATCCAGAGAAGTATTTTGAGGGGGAAATCTTTGGAAAAATAATTGTTTTAATAAATAATAATTAAACAAACATTATTTGTTTCTATTCTATGTAAACTTATTTCTAAATTGGGGGGGGGGATTATTTCCTCCCCGTTAATCCGCGCCTGTACCTAGGTGTATTATAATTAAAATCGTGGTTGCTTCTCTAGCCTAAATTCTCACCGCATGCCACTGAGTTTTACCAAATGTATTAAGAGAGTTTATAAGGAAAAGAGTAAAAACAATAGATTTTGACAGTTTAATTGTTCAATTCGCCTACATTAAAGCCCGAAAAAACTGTAATACTTGGTGTTAAATCTCATTAATCATATATAACAAACTCCTTAAAGAGATACAATGCAAATAAAAGAGTAATGAATTATTATTAGATATTATGCATATTCCATTACTTACTGCCTACGTATAATTGTATACTATATGAGGGGCGCAAACGTAAGTCTCGCAGGGGCGCGCAATCTTACGTAGTTACGCCACTGGCTCTACTACGGTTTTCGTGTGACATTTTAATTTTATCATAATCTGATGCAACTTTAATTACTCTAACGGATATTTAAATGTATGTCTGTCGAATTAGCATAATATCTCTTTAATTTAACTATACACTTTACACTGCCAAAAGAAGTAAAATTACCCCTCATGGCAAACTATAAAAATAAATCAACTATACCAATTGTACGTTCTATCTTAGCACGCTCACTCAAGTAAAACTGGTTATAGTATCACGACATCGTGTTCATCAGATTCTCAATTACTCAACGTGAAATCTACTAGAATGTGTTTGGAAAAATATATGCCGTTATAAACCATTATGATGTAAAGTTAATAGATATATAAAGTACCGCAAAGGTCGGCCATTTTGGGGCAAAACAATTCGCTAAATTTAGAATAGATACGGTTTTATAAAAATACAGAGTAGTATTCTTTTACAAATTCTTCAATATTTCACAATATATTACACATTAATACATTCTTATTTTATTATTTACGTATTCTTAAATATGTTCATATAGAAAAAAGGGAAAATGAAACACGTATTTTAACGGGCAAATCAAGTAGATTCATTAATTTCAACCACAATTCCAATTGATGAATTAATCTATATCTAGTATGTAATCTAAAACCCTTCACACTACTATTGTCAGTGGCGTAACTTTTAGGGGAACTGGGAGGCAGTCGCCCCAGAGCGCCTGGGGTAAAGGGCGCATGTTGGTTTTTGTTAAAACAATGAGAAAAGCAATCAAGAAAAATTTATAAATTTGAAGAAATTATTAAGATCTTACTAGTGAATCAATTTAATAAATTTTGCATTTACACCTAATGTGATGCCTACATTTAACGTGGTAAATGTTATTAGTGAATTTCCCATTTCCAATGTTATTTTTCTGTCAGAAAATTGCTTGTATCCGCAAAACTATTTAACGCAGAATGTTAAAGTAGGGGTGTTTTAAATAATATTCAATAAGACCTCCAACACTTCTATAGTGACTTTTCCTCTAAAAGAATTAGGGTACTCAATATCTGAAAAAAATGTGTTTTTACGTGCTATTCGCCTATATGTCCAACAAAACCGATAATACACCTTGTATATACATTATGTACATTGAGGTGATATAAATGATAATATAAAATATAATACCCCAATATTTTTCCTTTTCCCAATTGGCTAACTCAGGTTTAATTTGATAGAGCATGAAATATATGAAATAATAAAATCTTATTGATTCTTATACCTGGAAGAAAAGAACTTACAATCAAGACACTTGGACTTCCGCAACTGGACAACAGCAAGCTAAACTCTATATGTGAAAAGAAAAAGAAATGGATGCTTGTATACACATCAAATAAACACATAGATAAATTAAAAACACAGTCTTTATTTTTATTAATGAGAATAAAAAAAATCTAATTCAAAGAAAAATAAAAGAAAAATTGTTTAGAACAGAACAGTAAAGTAAAATAGGAAATTCTTCCCTGAGCTTGCTCAAATGTGTTAATTAGTCGTTAATAACCTGACATAGGGCTATAACAGTTCTCCATTTGAGCAAACTGACATCAATCAATGTTATTAATTAAAATATTTACAAATGTAAAGATAAATTTAATTTATGATAATTAAATTTTAATAAAGAAACTTAAATTGTTTTATTCGTAAGAACTTTTATTCATTAAAACTGAAGTGGAAAAGTGAAGTAAAGTGAAAAAAAATGAATTCTGAAATTATTCAGATTGTCTTTATAATTTTGTTATTGAAAATTTAATCAAAACCTTTTATTTTGACCAACCTTGTATATAAAGTACGTCGAGATCCACATCAATCTTATTTTAAAATTGGTACAACTGCATTCAAACTGTCAAATGATTTTATAGAATGAAAATCAAAAGAATGAATTTATTTAATAAACAACTCGTTCACAATTCCATACAATAGTAGAATAACAAATAAATCTTTAATTTTAAAAATATCCAGGTAAATCTTATTTACACTTTGTTAAAATTTTCCTTTGTTGACATATAACAGATGGTTAACACCTTTAACCTCAATTTACAGATTTTTGGTCTGGAGTCGAGCGTGAGTTATCTCAAAGCATTTTATCGACTGATTTTGTTAATTTCTGCTGGGCTTTATATATGATTTAGCGAAACAATTAAAGATTATGTCAATTTTTAGAAACAACCGCATCTCGAATGTTTTTCATGACGTCACATTTGCGAAACAGCTGATGATAATTAACACTGATCTTAATTATAAAAAGAGAGGATTGTAGCTGGCAAAATAACGATTAAAACAATATAAGACATTTACATTCGAACATTTACCCTAACTGAGATAATTAACAAAAACGATTGACAACGAAAAAATCACATTAGAGCTTAATTATACACAAAACTCATTAAATCCAGCTTTATCCTATACAAAATGAATACACAACTACACTATGTAACTGATGCATATAAAATTTACTCAAGGACATCTTTACAATAGAAGAAAAACTCAAATTAAGATCCATTCTTACGTTTTGATAGACCCAACGATGCTTATACAGAATCCATCTTCAAAACCAACTTAAATGAAGTCAAATGATAGTCAAATTGTCCAGCATACAGTCCTCCAAGCGTTTGAGTTAAAACAATGGTGAAAAAATGTTATATAAGAATCAATATTTGGAAAAATCGAAGCATATCATCAAAGACGAAACCTTCATTAAAATAAATCCTCTTTTTTATTATAAAGAGCATTTATTAATAATTGGAAAATTAAATTTTCTAGACAAATGGAAAAACCACTCTAATATGTGACTTGGTTTGCATAAAATATGTATAATCATGAAACAATCTAAATGATGGATATCCTTTTTATAAATCAGACTTTTATATATAAAAATTGAGGTTACGTATTCATATGACATTTATTCTGCTTGATTTCTATTTTAAAAATTGATAAATCTATCTGTGACCTAACATGTAGCCTTTAGACTTAATAGACCTAACATTGTAGCATGTCTATCCTTTATTTTATTGCATGAAATAATTATTTTTATGTTTACAATCGAATCGTCTAATGAATTTTCAATGAGATGAATTCAAGACATCTCAATATACTAAAATGTGTAGTTTCATTCCATACACACTCCCCTCGAATTTTAGACGTTTAAAGAATTTAAAGGTTTCGGGCGACAAACGATTTGCTCCCCATCGACGCAGACGCCTCTAGTCACGCCACTGACTATTGTTGCAGTCATTTGAAAAAACTAACCATGCATTTTAGGCTCACTCATCACAGACGGATCCCAAAGAGACGAAAACAACGTACAGCCACAGCATAAAAATATACAGCATGCCCACTCGATTGTCGAAACTTTGAAGTTGATAAGGTGGCCTCGAATATCGTACACAACAGTGACAAAGCACGATCAGCTCGCCAAGGATTGTCGATCGGCATAATATTGCATGCTGGTATGATAACGAGGAGCGTATATCACAGGATAACTGTTGTTCCGTAGCCCTTTGTTTAACATCCGGAGAATGCAATGTCATAAACGGCGGCTTTCAGTATTTGCGAGAGTGCACCTACTGTTTATAACTATACTGTACAGCCTACAACACAAACCGCATTGAAGTGAAATGTCAAAATTGACAATAGTGCCAATTTCGTAGTTGCCAATGAAAACTCATTATAACTTCCCTCATTTTGGAGCAAAAAATAACGCTTTCTCTCTTCAATATTTTGGGCCTATGGATTGCGGTATTTCATATATCTATTAATTTTATTAAGATGGCATGCCATCTTAATATCAGTGCCGGCACTGATATGAAGTAAGTGATGTGATGTAAGTTTTAACCAAATTCCTTCAAAGCGAAATAATAGTTTATTTCAACAGTATCATATCATTTATTTACTAAAAGTTTGAAAACTTGAATGGTGTTTTGCTTGATAGGTTTGTTTATTTATAAACGTTAAGATTTTAATTAATATTTAAATATTATATTTAATATCAACAACAAAAACCCTTTAAATCTCATTTTTTACTACTCATTTCTGATTATCAAGATCATCGTAGTGATTTTAATGATTAAGAGCATTGGATTTTATAAAGAAATTGGTTGCTTTTTAGCGAAAAAATAAAAGTAAAACATTTTAACTAAACTGAACTTAATAAAAACAGATTGCTTTGAGCATCTCCTTTAAGACACTGCGGAGGTTTCATTCAGATCGATTTTCTTTATTATAACTTTATCTGAACGATTTATTATATGAAACCTTTAGTCCTTATCGTTATGACTTTTGTAGTCAAATGAAAATGTTAAGATGATTGAACAATTAACATTATGGATATCGAATTCTATTGTTCTTAGGTATTCTCTGATTTTATTGTTAGGAATCAGAATAATTGCCATTACAGTTATGTAGAAATAAGCAACGTACTAAAATCGCACATGTAAAATCTTCATTGTTGAAAGGATCACAAGATAAAATTTTACGATATTTTTTCTATAGGAATCTTTCACATTATTTTGCTCTTTCAAAACATTCTTGGATTGAAATTTCGAAAAGTGCGTATCATATCGGGAGACAATAGGCTATAGGAAATACATAATGCATCGAAACAGTGGCATAATTAACATGAAAAATGATCCAAAGGGAAACTCTCAAAGTTATCGCCACGTCGCGTCGTCTTAACAATTATTAATAAATAATTAAAAAATGAATTTAGATTAAGTGTATAACTAGGTATGAAATAAATTCGCGTCTTGTGACGATTGCTTTTGCGTTCTTGTGTTACGCAAGGTGAAGTATTATCATCAATAAAATTTTTACGATTAATTTCAAATAATCTTGATTTATTCTCAATAAGTTAGCTGACTATTTCGAAAAACTTGTTAAGCACAAAATAGCTTGCAGGTATTGCATAATTAAATCATATTAATATCTAGGTAATTACAATAGACAATACTTACTAGGTAGAGAGAATGTAGGTGTAGATTTTACCAGAAATATTGCTTTACCACACCAATTTACTTATAAATACCACCACAAAAAAAAACAATTCAATCTAGTTAATTCGATATGGAATAAATATACATGATAACAATAAATGAGCGATATAACAAGTATTAATTGTTTATGTACTCACCTGTATGTGTAAATTAAATTCTTTTGCTAAATCTGCTAATTTCTTCATTTCTTCCATTCTCAGACTTATTGCAAATCGGGGTGTTATGACAGGTTTGACAAGGTTGCTCTAGAATTGTCTTATCTAGTTTATTTTTTATACTTATTTATTGGATGATTATTTTTGAGAAAGTAGGTGGATACTTACCTTTTTTGCCAACATTGCTTCAATAAACTTTTTTGTATTTGTAACGGTTTGCTCTGCAGTTTCTACATAGTCCGGAGGTGCGTTGCGAGTCATGTTTACTTTTCCAACCAATGCTCTTTGTCCGTACTTAATGGCTGCGTCTGCTAAGATTAAGCTGGTGTTTCCAAAGAGTGAAGCAAAATAGCAGGCAGTTGTGGTTCCATGATGTAAAGTTCTTTGCTACAAAAAGTAAAAAAATAAAATATAACAATGAAAAAAAATTAATTTATGGAAAGCAAATCCAATAATCTCAATAAGACCACCACAAAGTTTGTAATAATTACTTACTATTGAATGACTCTTATACCAATTAAACTCAACTTTATATATATATATATATATATATATATATATATATATATATATATATATATATATATATATATATATATATATATATATATATATATATATATATATATATATATATATATATATATATATATATATATATATATATATATATATATATATATATATATATATATATATATATATATATATATATATATATATATATATATATATATATATATATATATATATATATATATATATATATATATATATATATATATATATATATATATATATATATATATATATATATATATATATATATATATATATATATATATATATATATATATATATATATATATATATATATATATATATATATATACAGTGAGAATTTTATTTATTTCACTGAACATAGGACTATTGACATTCCCTATGTTCAGTTTTAAAAAAGCCAAGTCAATGCATTGCGAGCAATTAAAACATATCCAAGCAACCTATAAAACAATTGCTATTCGTAGTGTCATTAGAAAGTGTCAAAACTGTGTTTTTTTTTCAAAGTTTTTGCCAAGACAGCTGCAGATCCTGACCTGACCTGAAGCTGTCTTTGGCATCAGTGAGGACTTTATGCCTTTATTATGATTAAATGAATATTCGTGTCGATAATTATTGTCAAGGATTACAATCATGTTGCAAACATTGTCGCTGGGTAGGCAACCAAACTTGCAGGTCTGCTGGTAGCTGGTGTTTTTTTTATTGTACATTCTTTTGACACAACTGAAATTATTTAGTTTTAGGTTAAGTATAATTACATCCAAATAACAAGTTTAAACAGAAACTTTTATTTAAATTACTTTAACAAATGTTCAAAGTGACCACCCTCCTGTTCCAAACAATATGCTAACCGATTGTAAAATCCTTGTACACTATTTCTAAAAAAATTTGGATTTATTTCGTTTTTGAAAAAACGAAATTTGGCATTTCGAAAGACTCTGTGCTTAAAACTTTCAAGAAGTATAAATACAAACCCTACAAATTTTCCAATCACCAGCAGCTTTTTCCTATTGACAAAATTAAAAGAACAGATTTTTGTGAAACAGTATTTAATTTACTAAATGAAAATGAAGATATTCTACAAAAAATAGTTTTCACAGACGAGTCGTCGTTTTGTTTAGATGGCACTGTCAATAAACAGAATTATCGGTTTGTATCTAACACTTTTCTCTCCTTTCTCCTTATCCTTCTTTGCTAATTCCTACAGGTATTGGTCACGTACAAACAAGCACGTTCAAAATTTAACACACACTCAATACAATAGGAGTGTTAATGTTTGGACTGGAATAGTTGACGGTACCCTTATTGGTCCATTTTTTATCGATGGCACCCTAAACGCTGCCAAATTTCTGGAACTTCTGCGGAGAAACATTATACCACGACGAAGTTTTAAATATTGAAAACCCATGGTTTCAAATGGACGGCGCTCCACCACATTCCACGGGCCCTATTACACGCTTCCTAACCGAAACATTCCAGGATCGCTGGATTGGAAGATTTGGCCCCATAGCTTGGCCACCTCGGTCCCCAGATTTATCACCAAATGATTTCTTTCTCTGGGGTTATATCCAATCCAAAGTCTACAATAATAGAGTAATAGAGCATACAGAAGAGCTAAAGAATAGAATACTTACCGCCTGCAACGAAATAAATCCAAATTTTTTTAGAAATAGTGTACAAGGATTTTACAATCGGTTAGCATATTGTTTGGAACAGGAGGGTGGTCACTTTGAACATTTGTTAAAGTAATTTAAATAAAAGTTTCTGTTTAAACTTGTTATTTGGATGTAATTATACTTAACCTAAAACTAAATAATTTCAGTTGTGTCAAAAGAATGTACAATAAAAAAACACCAGCTACCAGCAGACCTGCAAGTTTGGTTGCCTACCCATCGACAATGTTTGCGACATGATTGTAATCCTTGACAATAATTATCGACACGAATATTCATTAATTAATCATAATAAAGGCATAAAGTCCTCACTGATGCCAAAGACAGCTTCAGGTCAGGTCAGGATCTGCAGCTGTCTTGGCAAAAACTTTGAAAAAAAAACACAGTTTTGACACTTTCTAATGACACTACGAATAGCAATTGTTTTATAGGTTGCTTGGATATGTTTTAATTGCTCGCAATGCATTGACTTGGCTTTTTTAAAACTGAACATAGGGAATGTCAATAGTCCTATGTTCAGTGAAATAAAATTCTCACTGTATATATATATATATATATATATATATATATATATATATATATATATATATATATATATATATATATATATATATATATATATATATATATATATAATTTAATGTAAAATCATTATTCAACTTAACAAAAATTAATTTCAACTAAAATATATATATATATATATATATATATATATATATATATATATATATATATATATATATATATTGCAGTGATATTGGATAATTAACAATAATAAATTATTTTAAAAATTTTATTATATATTTTGAAACTGTGAATAATTGCCGTTCGATCGTAGATAATTATTTTATAAGTAAATTGATTTTTAATTTAACTGTGAACTTTGGAAATGCTTTTTAACTTCCCTCTTTTATAAATTCTAATATGATTTGAAAATACCTTTTAATAGATTTAATAATGCAATGGTTATATAATATTAATGTTACGTTAGTTCTTGACTAACTCAAGTTTACGTAAGAGAGTTGGGCGCCAGTTAAATAACTTAAATTAACAGAATTATATTTAATAAAGACTCATCTCAGGGTGAATGTGGATTCTTGTGGTATTAAAAAAAATTATACAAATTGAAATTTAAAAACACTTTTAAAATTGAAATCTTAATTAATTTTTTAACTATTACTAAATTGTTCATATCACTTTACTACACTTTACAAACGATAGTCTTTTCTTCAGCAATGCCAATACAAAAAGGAATAACTTCCTACCTTTTTTATAATACTTCTTTTTTTCCTTTTAGTATAGATGTCCTCTTTCCCAAACCATTGGCAGAGTAGATCACTTTATGTTGACCCAGGGCTGGTTTCCAATTCAGGGTTGACTTTCTTCCTTTTGCATGGATTTTCCATATAATATCATCCACACACTTGATTTTGGAACTCACTTTTGTTTATTAACTGCGGGTATATATCCCTTTTTCGAAGAACTGGTATTTGCTTTTTGTGTTTAATTAAATAAAACACCGATTGATGGTTTTAATCGAAGATTTATTATCTTGCTTATTTAGCAAGTAAATTAACTTTAAAAGGTGGTTCTTTATACACTTTTACAATTTACAACCTTTTAATACTTTCGCCGTATTCCATACATCAACCAACTTAACTATTTATTTACAATATTATCAGCCACGACTTTACTGGATTTACTATAATATCTTTACTCTTTCGTCGTTTAACAGTAAGTGATTATTTACATATTTACTATATTTCGTACACGACTTTACTGCGTCGCTTTCTATCAGGAACTCTTTTAATTATGATTTTCTAAGCTTAAATACTATTTCCTATTTACATAATTTGACGTCACCTTATGATCTAATACAATGACTACACTATTTACAACATATAATACATAATAGCAGATTATTACTCTTTATAAAAGTGACACATCTATTACAGATTATTACACAATACTTTTACGCAATAATAACGAACTATTTACATAAACAAAACCTTAAAAGAATCACATAACCCTTCGATAATGCTCATTTGAAATTATACATAATTGAATTACATCATAACAAAAACTTTCGAACAACTGGATGTTACGTACACTTAAGTAATCGGTGAGTAAGCTATTTGATAATAAATAATGAAACATGTATTATTTAACCTTATTAAAAACACATTGATTTCAAAATCAATGACACACCATAAAATACCTCAAATTTATTTTTAACTGGAAAGTTGATAAAAATATTCCAAAAGTGTTAGTATTTAACAAAAATTTTAGATTTTCACAAAATTTTCAAAATTTTCCAAAATTTTGAAACTACCATCCACAGCAATATATATATATATATATTATATTTACTTGACGTTAACGACAGTTTCACTATACATACAGTATTGGTAAAACTTTGCTTTGGGATTGGATTCTCATGTGTGAGCAACGAAATAATAGCGAATAGCAATTAAACTGAGAAAGATTGCTTTTTGCCTAGCAAAAACGTTACTATGGCAAGTAGTATGCGATAAACATCTTTTTTATATGTATTGCTATTCGCTATATCGTATTTCCTTTACTGGCACATGAAAATATAAACACTATATAAAACAGATTAGACTTATATAAGTAGAATACTTAGTTACTTTTTGATGATTGAAATTTAAACTCAAATGCTTAATTAACAATAATTAGCCACACTTTTCTTTCCCAGTGACAACCCGGTAACTTTCTGACCATCACAATGCGCAGAAACGAAAATACGTCCGATTTACTTCAAGTTATGTTTTATCGCGGCACCAGTGGCGTGTACGTTTACAATTAAGTGTTGTAAGTAAATAACAGTAGCAAGCACTTCTCGGAAGTCGTTTATGCACGTTAAAGCGTCCGGGCACCCATCACTAATAGCTGTCTTGCCAGTATTTGACGGGTAAATATGGGCTACAAACGAACTTTACCAGATTTGTGAAAGACTTGAAATATCGTTAAGCGTTCTGGGTCGTTATATACATCATGGTGATGTAGGTAAGCAATGGCATTGTTATAAGCACTAAAAAGGTGTCATTAATAAGGTAATCAATTATTTCAAGACCTTTGTGTGCTTTTTAAATAACAACTTCGCTGAAAATAATGCAATTGGTGTCAGTAACACGAAACAATTGAGAAAACTAACGTCCAAGAAGTCTGGTGTAAAAGAGATTGAATACATGATAAAGATTATAAGCATAAGGGATGTAATCAATGTTAAACGCACGCGCTCTACAAGTATAGATCTACTGAGATGGTGATTTCAATAAATATCAGACAGAGCGATGTTCAGTATTGACTTGAGCACACTACGTAAAAGAGTGTGTTATTTTTTAATCCCCCCGTGAGGTTGATCCGAGTTCTTTAGCTCACTTAAAAAAAATCTAAGACGGAAGTGTGTCAGTAGTTTTAGAAACTACTCTCACATACAGTCTGTTTGATTTTAAGCGCCCCGCTTTGTAGCAATTTTATTTTCGCTCAGAAATGGTATAAACCCTCATTCTCTATGTTCTCGGCGTAAGAGTGATGACGTTTTTTTTAAATCACATAATGGTTATTTTTTTACTAAGATTGATAGAATATTGTGTGTTTTTCAACCATAATAAACCATCCTACTCATACATAAGAAAAATTTCAAGAAGAACGTGAAAAATGATTTACGACTAGTAGAATTTGATTTCTGATTCTTCAATTAATAAAACAGAATTATCTAGCAAGCTTAGGTAAATAATGAAACTTTAGTTATTCTGATGGTCTTTAATCTTAAATTAGGGAAAATGTACAACAAAAATAAATTATTAACAGCAATATCCCAAGTGTATTCAAATAGCCGCTTTTATTAATTAAGTTTTGACGTTTTCTCAGTCATTTCGAGGAAATTTACCGCGCAACAACATCTGCAAAAGAAAGTGTTCCGAGTATTATTTCCGAAGAATAAAGGTTTAGGAAGTAGAAATATGAGTAAAAATATCAATAAATAAATAATAATGATTATTTCCTTTATATACATAATAATGGGTAATTACCATGGTTACGGTCACTTTAATAATGATAAAAATTCAAATGTCAAAATTTAACAGTGGTTAAAAATGTGTCAAAATTTAATCACTTCTGAATAATTTTGACATCATCTTCAAACGTGCTTAGACAAGTGATTTTTTCTTGTTGCATAAATGCATAACATAACACAAACATTACTAATACAAACAAATAAGGTAATTTTTTAAAAAAGGTTTTTTCTCTTCACAATGTCACGTTTCGGGAGAGAATTCCTTTGCAAATATTGAATTAGACAAACAATATCTATTTATTCGGGAATCATGCCGAAAATCGCGCGTGCATGTAAAATAGCCTGATTAAATTCTGAGCTTTGTCAAAATGTTTCATTTAAAAAATAGGCCTCGAAAACTTTCCGCCGAAATTTAAAAAGGGTGAAATAATTCTTGGAACTATTTTATAGTAGTATATTCTTTGAAAGAATCTAACTTTACTCGACATATTTCTTAGCAAAACATTCTGACAAAAAAACGTGAAAATTGAATCAGTTATTTTAATGCACTTGAGATGTTACTGTTGAATAAATTGAAAAACTTCCATTAACCGGCAATTAAAAAAATTGAAATTGAAAATAAAAGGTAATTTTCTCACTCATTTCAAGTAACATTCATTCATTAATTGAGTTAGAAATTAAATACACATAAAGCCACAATTAAATAATTGAAGTATTATAGTAAATAAGGTTCAAGATGCTGTATACTCGTATTTCTTTCAATACTTAATCCTCATCTTCGAACAACTTACAGTAGTACTAGTAATAGAACTAGAGTAGAACTGTTTTCTTCTATATTTTTCCTAATTGATGATTAAAGATCATCAGAATAACAAAAGTTTTGTTATTTTATCTAAGCTTGCTAGATAATTCTGTTTTATTAATTGGAATAGCCAGAATACAAAACCTACTAGTCGCAAATTATTTTCACGTTTTTCTTGAAAAATTTTTATGTAAGTATATGAATATTGTGGTTGAGAACAAAATACTATACTCCATCGATTTCAGTAAAAAGGTACCTATCTTTTACCTTAGTTTCTGATTAAAAACTTTTTGAATTGTGGGCGTATTAGCCACTATGTATGCTGCAATATTAGTAAATCATTGACGCGGTTGTCGTAGAATGTTGAAAAACTTTACTACTTTTATTGTGCATTAATTAAATTTAATTTAATAATAATTTAATATAATATATATATCAATATTTTGTTTATTGAATTCATGTACAGAAATTCTTGTAGAGAATAAACATTCTAATTCTTGCTTTGCACATCTGACTGTTTATAAACTATTGAAACCTACAAAGTGATCACGTTTAGCAATAACTGATAAATTAGTATTTACAACCCCTTGTAATCAAAGGCATCATGATGCCTAAACAACATTACTTCAATTAACATTTTTCTTTCATTGGTATTGAAATGAATATCGATTATATGCGCTATGGATAAAGATGTAACTAACAAGCGTGTTATTAAAGGCTCAGAGTATTATGAAAACAGTATTTTTTGATAGATTTGTACTCACAGTTAATCACTGGTGTTGAGGAATTTATACACAACAAGTGTGAGAACTGTTAAAATTAATATGTATCGATTTAGCAAGAAATAACACTTAACCTTCTGAGGTGATAATGGTGTTCTTGTGAGAACCGAACTGCATTTGCGCTCAATAATACTATACGTATCTTATTATTTTCTGTAATTTTGTTTATCTGCAAAATATTGTGTCTGTTGTATAAATTAAACATTTTCCACATATAATTGGCATAATTCAAATTAAATACTTAGAATTCTAATTCTGGATTCATCTAACGAAACGGAATGACCAAGTAGGATAAAATTTTTGAAAATATGTTAGATTACCATCCATAGCCGTAGCCAGAAATTTATTTCCGGGGGGTTCTGGGGGAATTTATTTCAGGGGGAGGCAGAATAGAAAAATAATTTTATTTTGTTGACATTTTATTAGTATTAAGTTCAGTTTCGGGGGAGGAGTTCAGACCCCCTTGAATACCGCCTTGTTACCATCTGTACTAAAAACTAAACATCTAGACTAAAGATTGGAAATAAACATTTGTAACAAATCACCTTTATCAAACATAGATATATTCATACATACATACATAATCCATTTAATTTTTTTCCACAACTGCAGGGTTAGGATTCCACACAAACTCTTATGGGAGTGCAAGGAGGTAATCGAGCTATTGTAGCATGTACAATGCACATACATATATTACGCTCCCCCATTACTGTTCATACAACTTTTATATCTCATCCTAATGAGCTAAAATAAGATTGTACTAACTTTTTTAACTCTAGTTGCAATCAAGACTTGAACACATGTCCGTCGGACCGCGAAGCAACTCAACCACGGAGGGCCTTCGCTTCATTAAACATTAATTTTCTATTAAAATTGTATATATAGACTATTTGTTTTAATAATTATTATTTATCCCAATTAAAATTTATTTTTTGTATGTTTATGGGATCGTCTTGTTACGCTAGAATTTATTCATTACCGCGAAACGCTTCTTTTTCCGTCTCTTTGCTCTCTTTGGTCTTTTCGCTTTATTGATATTTGATTAGTCTTTGTCTAGTTTGAAAATCTTTGAGGTAGAGGTAGTCGTCTACGACTATTTTATCTTAAAGCTTATTGTAGGGTCAATCCATCTGAAGTGGTCCAGAAAATCATAAATTGGTCGCTCGACTATTTCAAAAACGGGTAATATTTTTTGTGTAATCACCACTAAGTATTGGTAGTTTGAAACCACTGTTATTTTATTTTTATTCCTTTTGATTAAAATATGGCAGCCATATTTGTTTCGTGGTGCACGAGGTTTTTTGCGTTTTTTGATGTAAACGTATGTTGTAAATCCGGTTAACCCGGATTTAACGAATCCGACATCTCAAGTTCGGATATCCGAATACTTCGGATTTGAAATCCGGATTTGAAGTCCGGATTTACAATCCGGATTTGAAGGCCGGATTTGAAAACCGGATTTGAAGTCCGGATTTGAAAACCGGATTTGAACTTGGTAAATACAATAACAGTTTTCATTTTTAAATTAAAATAGTTTGTCTCTAGTGAAATTAGCTGCCATTTATGGTAATAATAAATAATTGACAAATAGTCATTGCAGTTGACTAAGTCCTACCAAAAATCAAAAGAAACATATAGTTGTTCCAATAAAATCTTAAAAAGCCTTATGTTGCATAAACGTTTTTAAAAATCGATTAGTTTAAGTCTAGATTAGTGACGGTTTTTTTTATTTCTAACATGCACAAAAATTATTATTATGTACTATAAAATCTAAGTATCAAGATAAAAATAATTAATCCGCATAGACGTTGCGGGTTATCCATATAATACGTCACATTGAGAAAGTAAGATAGTCACTAGGGTGCCCGTAAAAAAATTAGTCGGCAAAATAAAAACCTCCGCTGATATTCCCGCACTGACGCTCTTGCATTTCCGTCACAGTATTCGTAAATAAAGTGAATATCGGTATATTCTTGATTTGAAAACGTCGTCATATTCAATTACTCTGAAAATTACAAGAATAAACAATGTCACTATAACAATATGACACAAGAAGTACACGGCCTACCAGATTGATTTCCTGTTCAATGTTACATTGCCCATAACTCCTTAACGATTAAGTTTTGAACAAAAGTGTGTAAGGCACTTTTGACTTAAAATTGTCTAAAGAATACGCTCTTATGCTATGGCCATCGAATCACGGGACACCCTGTATATATAGAATAGTTTTTGATTATCCAACATCGGCTATCGGTTCGACATCACCTTAATGTATATCTGAACTTGAAATACATCTTTCACTATTAGATATGCATTGCACCCGGATTCCACTTGGAATCCGGATTCCATTTGAAATCCGGATTTCATTTGAATTCCGGATTCCATTTAGAATCCGGATATCCGAACTTGAAATGTCATATTATCCAAGAATCCGGATTTCGGATATCCGGATTTCTGGAAATCCGGATTTAACTTGCAGCCCTAGTAAAAACCATTGTACTGTTTACATGTCGGAATACATTTTTTAGTTGAAGCATAATTTTCGTAGGATGCTTATTTGTTGGTGTAATTTAACCCCGAAGTTTAATAACGTTTTTGCAAAATTTCCACTTTTTAGGGGGCCATATCTCCAGATATAGTCTTATATAAAGGTAAAGTCTTAGGGCTGGGTTTTCTGTTAATGGTACACAGTTGGGGGTAGTTTATGTATAAAATATTTCAAATCTAAAACTTTACTATTTTGGTATTTATGGGCTTTTGAAGTTTTCGTTTTTTCTATTTTTGGTCAACTTTGGCCCTAAATATCTCCGATGGCATGGATGGATTTTTTTAATATTACGTGAGAATGAAGTACTATATGTTGGCAAACTGTGGTAAAAATCTCGACTTTTGATATTAGCATGAGAACAGAGTTGTGCTTATTTGAAAACTGTAAATAAATTTTGTAAATAACCTTAAAACTCGGTCATTATTAAACCATGTATTTTCAATATACAGGGTCGCTGAGATGTATGGAAACGGTCGATTATCTTTTAAAATAAGATAGCTACCGAAAAATGTTAAATACAAAAGTGTTAGGGTTTTTTAAGATCTATTACAATAAAGACAAATTAAGTATACAGGATTAGTCAAAAAGTCATGACGAAACAAAGTTACTTTGTTTTTAAAGGAACACCCTATATATTATTCCACATTTCAAATTATCTCGAAATTCTAAACAAAATTGTATAGCACATTTATATATCTAAACTTAACCGTTTTCGAGATATGGAACTTTGAAAATCATTTTTCACTACCTTCAAATTTGTTAAAGAAAAAGCCCGAAATGATGGATATTTATTATGAAAATTACACAAGGTGGGGAATATGGTGATATGGATTCATATCCATATCACCATAAAAATGCATGATACCAAAAAATGTTATTTTTAATTATTGTTTTGGATATTTTACATTTTATGAAAATAATAGTTAAGCCAGAAAAAAAAAGAGAAAACAAATATTTTCTTTGGAATTCTATTTTATAAGGTGCTCAAGGTGTTCATCATTTACTTCCTGGCAGTAATGAATTCGCTGAACAAAATTTTGTAGTGAATTTAAAAGGACATTTGCCTTATCCTTTCTTCCAACTCTTCGATATTTTGCGGCTTATTTTTATAGACTAGATTTTTTATTTGACCCCACAGAGAAAAGTCAAGCGGGGTCATATCGGGAGACCTAGCTGGCCATTCAAGTGCCCACCTACGTCCAATCCATTTTTCAGGAAAAGTTTCATCTAGATATGCCCATACCGCATGTCCAAAATGCGGAGGAACCACATCTTGTTGAAACCATATTTGTTCTGCCGGTAAATTGGGATTGTTATTGTTCGGGAATAATCGTCTAAGCTCTGGAATAATATGCATATCTCGTAAAAGTATAAATGTTTAGTTATTAAGATTTATCAGATTCAAATTATTGGTTAGTCATTTGTGACTAGTTTTAATATCCCGAACACCATGTAGGTGTTTATTGAAAAAAAAATCTCGTAAAAGTAATAAATATCGTTCAGCGGTCAAATTTTTGTTTATAAAATAGGGTCCTATGACGTGTCCACCAATAATGCCACACCAAACATTTACTTTTTGTGATCGTTGGGTGTGAACTTCCTCCATCCAATGTGGATTTTGGTCTAACCAATACTTACAGTTGTGTCGGTTTACGTGCCCGTTTAAACAAAATGTATCTTCGTCAGAAAATAATATGTGGGTAACAAAGTTGGCATTTTGATATAATTTATCCATAATAACTTCGCAGAACTCGATTCTACGATCAAAATCGTCTTCACTTAATTTTTGTAACAAATGCACTTTATATGGACGGAATTTTTCCCGTTTGCAAATTTTTTGAATGGAAAGTCGAAATGTTAGTCGTTAACTAAAAATATGTAAATTAGGTCAATCTTGTAATGACTAATCTAGCACAATAAAATTACAAGCTCTCACATAATAATACTGAGTATTTATTGTAATGAAGGTTTCGGCTTTGCTGATATGCTTCGAGTTTTACAAATATTGATTCTTATACACCATTTTTCACCATTGTTTTAATGCAAACACTTGGAGGACTGTATGCTGGACAATTTGACTATAATTTGACTTCATCTAAGTTGATTTAGAAGATGGATCTTGTAGAAGCATCGTTGGGTGTATCATGATCGTAGAGAGGAATCTTAATTTGTATGTTTTTCTTCTATTGTAAAGATGTTCTTTTGTAAATTTTATATGTATCAGATACATAGTGTAATTATGTACTCATATTGTAAAGGATAAAGTTGGATTTATTGAGTTTTGTGTATAAGTAGGTCCTAATAAGATTTGTTCATCGACAATCGTTTTTGCTAATTATCTTCGTTATGGTAGATTTTGGAATATGAGTGTCTTATATTGTTTTAATCGTTATTTTGCCAGCTACAATCCTATCTTTGTAGAATTAAGATCTGTGATAATTGTAATCAGCTGTGTTGGACTAGTGACGTCATGAGTAACATTCGCGAGGCGGTTGTTTGGAAAAATTGACAGAATTTTCATTTGTTTCGCAAAATCATATACAAACCCCAGCTAAAATTAACAAATTCAGTCGATCAAAAGCACTTGGGGAATCCATGCTTAGCTCGAGACCCAAAATCTGTAAATTAAGTGGGGTTATGTAATAATCATATGGTTGGATGTCAACAAAAGAAAATTCAACAAAGTTTAAAGAATAATTTACCTGGATATTTTAAAATCAAAAGAAGATTTATTTGTTATCCAACAATTATAAGGAAGTGTGAACGAGTTATTTTAAAATAAATTCAAGAAGATTTATTTCCATTATCGAATTAAATAATCGACGTATTTACAATTCAAAATCATCTGACAGATTTGAATGCAGTAGTACCAATATAAAATAATATTGGAGTGAAAAAGATAAAGTACATCAAGATCCATTTATTTTATATACAAGGTTGGTCAAAATAAAAGGTTTTGATTTAATTTCTCAATAACGAAAATTATAAAGACAATCTGAATTATCTCAGAATTCATTTTTCTAACTTTAAAGGTTTTAAAATAATTAAATTCTTACGAATAAAACAAATTAAATTTCTTTATTAAAATTTAATTATATAGGATTGTAGCTGGCAAAATAACGATTAAAACAATATATTCCACACTCATATTCCAAAGTCTACCATAACTAAGATAATTAACAAAAACGATTGACGATGAACAAATCTCATTATGATCTAATTATACACAAAACTCAATAAATCCAGCTTCATCCTTTACAAAATGAATACATAATTACACTATACTATAACTAATACATATAAAATTTACACAAGGACATCTTCATAATAGAAGAAAAACATACATAAAAATTCCTCACTACGATCTTTATAAACCCAACGATGCTTCTACAAGATCCATCTTCTACATCAACTCAAATGAAGTCAAATTATAGCCAAATTGTCCAGCATACAGTCCTCCAAGTGTTTGCAGTCAAACAATGGTGATAAATGTTGTATAAGAATCAATATGTGTAAAACACGAAGCATATCAGCAAAGCCAAAACCTTCATTACAATAAATGCTCAGTATTATTTTATAAAAGTTTGGAAGTTTATTTTGCTAGATTAGTCATTACAAGATTGACCTAATTTACATATTTTTAGTTAAATATTAGCCCGAAACTGAGTCTCATGGAAAACAGAAAAATTCTTCCTACGTTAATGATCGTAAAACTTAAATTTAATCAGGGAAATTAAATCTTCCAGACAAATGGAAAAACTATCCTAATATGTGACTTGGGCTGCATATAACATGTATTATCAAGAAACAATATAAATGATAGATATAAAAATTGAGGTTATGTTTGCATTACAATTTATCCTGCTTGATTTCTATTTTAAAAATTTATAAATCTATCTGTGACCTAACATGTAGCCTTTAGATTAATTAGACCTAACATCCTAACATGTCTATCCTTTATTTTATTTTAATGCATGAAATAATTATTTTTATGTTTACGATCCTATCGTCTAATAAATTTTCAATCAGATGAAATCTAGACATCTCAATATAGTAATTCTGTGGAGACTACTAAGTATCGAATTTCAATTTTAAATTGATTTATTAACAATTTTGTTTCTAAACAATGAGGAATAGGTAATTTTATTGGAAAATTTGAAGATAACCTAACTTTTACTGAGATAATTAAATAATTTTAAAATAAAATGTTTCAAATTAGGCAATCAAAAAAGGCACCCTCAGTAAATGTCTCGGTAAATGTATTTCAGTTTTTTATTGTATACAAATTCTATCATGTACAATTTTTTAATGTTTGAAAATTAATGTTGAAAAATCATTTGTTGATGTTGCTTATGTTATATTAGTATCTCGTGCACTTCGTTGACATTGAAATATTAAAAATATTACTTATCTTTACCTTATTGTTAATTTATTTCACAATTTAATCGTTTATCGAGTATAATTTTATTACCTTTTAACTAAACTTAAGTGGAAAATATTCATAATACAAATTTAGTCTGTGCAATTTCAAATAATAAAAACAGCAGACACGTGTAGTAAAACCTTTACTATACTAAAAAAAATAGCAAATGACAGCTAGTATAAAAAATAAATATGTAGGTAAATACATAACATATAATAAAATGCAACAACAATATGTTATAAATTATGTAAAACTTCTAAATATAGAAACTGCGATAAAGAAGTCTGTAAAAATCCATAATCAGTATTCATTTCTAGGGTACTAATAAAATAATTACTATTCTACATCAACATTATGTAAAGTAATAAATATGTTTTCTTCTTTACTTATTTGGTTGTTCATTTTCTTTATTTAATACTATATAATCTTCGCTGTTAATGTTAATGGATAATTTATTGTTTAGCTTATAACGTTCCTGTAACAACCTGAACCAAGCATACGTATACAGGGTGTCTCATAGCTCACACACCGTACTTCACCAGCGCATTTCTGACGGCATTAGGAACAAAAAAATCTAAAGTTTTTTGATTAGGGAAAGTTCAAATTTTGTGTAATTTTGACCGACGTTTTTAGACAAGTACGTATAAAATTATAACGCGCGGATGTTGATATTAATATCATGAATAAAAAATAAACTTTATAATTGCAAGCTTTGAAATTTTAAAGCCAGACAAACATGATGAGATCACATATTACTGTGTATTTTTCTAGTCCAAACCCACCATTTTCAAGCGCCCACTTGTGTTACATTGGACTATTGCATATTAAATTGCTTCGCTTGGTTCACATAGTGGTTTTCGTTTTACTATAAGGTACATTTCAAATGATGACTAATTGTAATTCATACAACACGTATAAATAAACAAAATTGTGTAGTTAATTTTTACCAGCCATCTGTGTCTAACGGGAATTTATTTAATTTAAACGTGACCTTACATATCTGGTACTGTAAAATTCCACATTTGGCAATTTTGTTAATTCATTTTTCGATAAAGAGTAAAACGATAAAAAAACACAAATATATTAAATTCTTATCACATTAATAGCAATTTTATTAATTGTATACATGCAGTTTTAGGTACGTATTTACTATTAATAGAAGAAGTGAGACATTACAAACCACGTGCTTCAGATGGAGATAGATAACCGAAACGACTGGCTTCGTCCCTAGACCAAAACAAACAAGGGTAGCACAGCATTCAGTTCTCGATTCCCTTTTATGCAATTTTATGAAGTGCAACTATCCTAGATAATTTAGATGCACCACTGATATTTTTTACGACATATCATAACAAACTAAACAGTTATTAATGCGTTCTTGTTATTAAAAAACGCTGGAGTACACAATGACATTGGAAAGAAATGAATAGTATAAGTCATCTGGTTAACTGACCTCATAAAATTGTATTGTACCCAGGATCATGTTGCAGAAATGTAAACATAACAAAACATGAAACTCGAAATAAATTCAAGGACTATAACAGAATATCTTACCTGATTTCTTAGAGAACTTTTGAATTCCTAATCACGTAAATTAATTAGATTGAAGGGAGTTTTCATTAATGTATGCGACTTTGAATTTAATTTAAAAAACAAAAACCATTCGACTTTTAAGAAAATTACATTAACGAATTCTAATATCTGTGATGCGATGTGGGAATCCCACGAACTATCACATGATGCTTTGTTTTGATTAGGTACATTAATTAAACATTTTAATAATGAGAACTCCAGGTTTTTAATGTACGGCGAAGTCTTGAAAAGACTTGACCTACACCAATATCCTTTTCTTAATCGTCGGCGTTCTGGGAATTATCATTTGACTGGCTGACCTCATAAAATTGTATTGTAAAAGGATCAGGTTGCAACGTAAGCATAACAAACTATAAAATATCATGTTTGCAGAAAATAACAAACACTACTGTATGTGCTAAAAACATTATACCCGTCTTTATTTGCATTTTTTCCGAAAACTATGCTTCTGAGAAAAAAACGTTATAAGGATTTTTTGTATCTCTTATCGATGTCTAACTACCTGCCGCGTTCAATGTGCTTATTCCGAGACACCCTGTATAGAGTTTGAGAATCCTCGTTATAGTACATATATTAACGTCGAAGTACCAGCGACCTTCAAGTTTTGGGTGATCTGAATAAAAGGTCTGGTTCAAAATATAAGCAATTAATAATCAAAATAACGATGGATACAAAATACTCAATGACCATGACACCGACAGCGCTGTAACTTCCCAATGGTACCTTGTGAACCACATCAAATACCTCTCGGTATCTCTCTGGGTGCCCAAAAATACTTCACCTTGTGTAGTTGTCCGGACATCTTGATGCATCTTCCATAGATTGATTTTGTAATGTTTTAGAGACGTAATGTTGTGGACACAAGTTCGGTTAGCCATTGCAAAATTAATTGCTTACTTATTTAGAAATTATATTTGCACGGCCTTTGGTATTATAATTGGCTGTATGCTTTAAAGTTAAAATTGTCCTATTTAGCATATGTTCTGGTGGTGTTAAATTCATTTTGATTGTTAATTTAAAAAAATATGTACATCTTCCCATGACCTTTTCATGGCCTGCCAGTACAAAACAGCCTACTTATTGTATTTAATATCCGTAGGTGGACAAAAAAGCAGTCACGGGAAAAATTGTGTCAGCAGTTATTCTCTCTTCTTAATTATTTAATGGGAACATGGCATTGATTTATCGCGCTCGAATATTATCTTAATCCAACAGTGATTATTTTGGGTCGTTTTTGGTTCAGCGTCCTACAAACGTTGAAAACTTTAATACAAATTCCTAATTTCTGCATTCCATGCAACTGACATTTGTTGCAATATTTATAGTTAGAAAGTGCCAATGGCATAAATCGAAGGAGCATAGTTAGTCAAAAGTAAAAATGCATGTTATTACTTATTTTGTTTATGGCTTCGTAGCTCCTAGATAACTAACGTATAAATTCAAGTTCATAAGTTCAAGAAAGCCAACCTCCGGATGACAATTTTGTTGAATTAACACAACAGAAATAACCGTACAAGTTAAAGAGTAGCAAGAATACCCAATTAGTGGGGGCGGTAGAGTATTGTGACCTGAATGTAACGGAATACTCTTTTGGGCAACGCATTGTTTAACTCTTTATTTCTTCAATTCACTTTAATTTCACGTATGATTTGTTACTGATTCCATTCTAGATAACTATGGTGTTGATTTCATGTTAAAATTGGGTATAAATTATGTGTTCGAATAATCATTCCCTCAGAACTACCACATGTACGTAAAATATTCTAAGCCAGCCTACGGTGCAGCTAATATACATTCAAAAATTAGGTCTCATTTACCATCTACTAGTTTACCGTGAAATTATTGGTGTATAACCAACTTTTTCACATGCATTTTTTAGATGTTTTGCTGTATTTGTATTAATTGTTTTTTTACACAAATCTCCCTGCAATTTACCTCCAGTATTTGTTTATTACAATTATTTATAATATTATCTATAACAAATTATTTGTAAAAAATACGATTCAGCTGTGGATTGTGAAATGTTATATATTTTTTAATTATAGGTACCTATTGTACTAAAACACATCGTTAACCCAGTTAACTCTAATTGGATATTTTCTCTCATAACAAACTGTTATGGTTGGATTACTATTTTAAAGTTAATCGACAATGGAATTCTTTAAATAATCACAGTTTCTCAGTGATGTGTATACGAGGTCTGGCTATTAAATAACGAGACTGCTTATGAAAAAGAGTTTTATTTTAAAAATTATTCTACAATCGAATGCTCCCCTTCAATGTACTCCCCTCCCCTCGTCACACACCGTTCCATTCGTTTTTTCCATTGGTCAAAGCAATGCTGGAAGTCTTCTTTTGTAAGAACATTTAGGAGCTCCGCCGATTTTCGCTTCACCACTTCGATCGAACCGGGTTCCTTTTAAGGCAGACTTGATTTTCGGAAACAGGAAAAAATCACAGGGTGCTAAATCAGGCGAGTACGGCGCGTGTTCGAACACTGAAGTGCCTCTAACGGCTAAATAACGCTTCACAGACAGCGCGTTACGGGCAGGTGCGTTGTCCTGGTGCAAGATCCACGACTTGTTTCTCCACAACTCCGGCCGTTTCTTAGGAACTCGTTCTCGCAGTGTTGCCAAAACTTTCAAATAGTAAGTTTGGTTTACAGTTAACCCTGTGGCACCCATTCAGTCATCACGATGCCGTTGATGTCGAAAAAAACGATTAGCATGGCTTTAAATTTTGATTTCGGCATGCTTGCTTTTATCATTCTTTGCGATGCAGGAGTTTTCCAGTGCATGGATTGCCGCTTAGTTTCAACATCGTATTGGAATATCCATCTTTCATCGCAAGTGATGATGTTTTCCATCAATTCAGGCTCTTCATCTAACCTCTAAAGAAAATCTGAGCAGATCTGTTGATGGACGAGCTTTTGTTCAGGGGTCAAATGTTTTGGGACCAACTTCGTACAAACTTTCTTCATGTTTAACTCGTCATGTAAAATCTTTCTGACAGTTTCTTTATCGGCGTTTACAGTCTCAGCAATCATCCGAATGCTCATACGACGATCTCCGCGCACAATTTCATTGATTTTGGTCACTGTTTGCGGAGTTGAAACAAAGACAGGTCGACCTGGACGTTTGTCATCTTCGGTGCTCTCTTGGCCTTCAGAAAACCGTTTATACCATTCGAAAACACGCGCACGAGATAGAGGATTCTCACCATAGGCCTCTTTCAACAACTTATAGTTTTTTCAACTCGGAGTTTTTTTTAATTTAACGAAAAATTTCACATTTATCGTGTTTTTCGTCACACATTTTTATCGGCACGAGAAAAAAACACGTTCGTTTCTAACCTCTATAAAACGTGCATAGCAGACACTTCCAGCTATCCAACGCTGCATTCGTTTCCCCCCTAACCCCTCTAGAACGTCTTCTGCGCGCGCAGTCTCGTAATTTAATAGCCAGACCTCGTATGTCAAGTTACACTTTAAATTCGTATTAGAAAACTATTGATAGTCACATTTATTATTTTTGAAATAAGCTTTTGAATAAAGGCCTTATTGGTTTTTTAAAGAAAAATGCAGTTAATATTTTGTTCTATATCTGGTCCATTCAAGGGAATGGATGGAATTCAATACGTATTATATTCTCTATCTTTGTGCTATGGAGCATAATCGTCAAATTATTTTCTGTTAATATGAGTTACCCATGAAAGGTCACAACATGATTGACAGTTTTCTTCACGTTCATATATGCGGGAAAAGAAAACTTGGCAACCCGTCCGAAATTTGGGTGTGCTGCACCCCCGAAAGTTTTAAATATTTAAAATGACACGCGAAACGCGTAATACAGACATTACAGGCAAACGACAGTTCTATTTGAAAAACAACTAGCATCTAGAGTCTGTAGACGCCGACAAGCGCTGTGGTCATCTCTAGCAGTTGTAACTTTATATTTCAGTGGTTATGATACTCAAAAAATAATAAGATAGTAGAAACAAAAATCCACTCAAGATAGGAAAAATAATTATTTCTGTATTAAGGCACTAAAATTCGACTTTTTATTACGAATGTGGATGTAATTTAAAATAATAATGTTACCACATTAGTTATGTTTTTAAAATTATGAATTTATAGCAAATTTAAAACAGTAGGTATTTAATTTTTAAAGTCATCCACTTCACGTAAATAACTATAAAAACTAAAATAAACGTATTTATAAAGAATATTTGAAACAAAATTTATTAATTTTATTATAAACAACGATTTACATATTATTATCTATTGTAATTACTTAAACAATTTTGGTTTGAAATAATAGTTTTAACTTGTATAAAAACGTAAAATAATAGATTACTTTACTCCTCATTTCAGAGAAAGTATTTTTGAGTTATGTATTTTACATACTGATAGATGTGCTCAGGAAGGGTGCTCAATAACCATTGATAAGGAATTTTGAAAATACAGTGGCGCTCAACAAGTATTTTAAGCGGGTTGTAATATAAGCAATATAAAAATTCGTTAAACTTTAACTGAATTTGAACCCGATTATTTAAATTCTCCTAGGCTAACCCTGCAATAGCAATATTACACCGTGTATTAGCTTTTTATTTTGTTACAATTTTGACAATACAATGTTTTCAACAAATTGGTAGCATCTCAATAACCTGATAGTAGGCAGGGATATGAACTTTGACTGGGAAAAGCAGGAAAAGAGGTCTGTAAAAAGTGGTTTCTACCTATAAGAACATGGTGTAAAGCTCAGTAATATAGATAAAATAATAACCTAACCTATAGGTAAAAATATAAAAATACCACGGAAGCAAATACAAAATGTGAAACAATTTACAAGATTTAATTAACAAAGTATCCATATTACAAATTAATAAACTTACCACGACAGCATCGTAAACCTTTGTCGAATAATCCACTTCTTTAAACTTCTTTTCCATAGGATAAGTATACGTATCCAACCATTGCAATAATGGTTTATCCAATCCCAATCCAATGTTTGGGTATTGAGGTGCATGTATATGTGTATCTATTAAACCTGGTATTAATATTTGACTATCCTTTAATACTATTTCTTGGGTATTTCTCAGTCCCAGATCTATTTTGTAGTTTCCTAGTGCGGAAACATTATCTATCGCTAAAATCTAGAAAAAAAGAAATTTTAAAATTAAACGATTGAAAACAATATGAGATAAGGAAGTTCATTGTTTGTGTTTTAACAAATCAGCCAAATTAGTTGAATGAAAGCTCTAACCGAATCTAGAAGACCTTCACACCAGAGAAATTGTTAATGTATCCAACATGATATTTAACTATATACACATACACTGCAGATAAAATATCTTTTTAATAAAATCTACCTCTCGAAGAATATTTGAAGTTAAAGTTTAGAGTCCCACCATGCCCATCATGTTAGACGTTTTCGCTTGCTGCATATGGCACTTTATTGACGTAAAAAGCAGATTTACAGTACGTACAAAAAAGCGTATATCATATTATTAAAAAGAACATTTCCTCGCCATATTCTAGATTACCACCAGACGTTTTCCTTTCTGGCACTGAAATTCAAGTAACAGTTACCGTGATAATATAGTAACAATTAAATAATGATCAAAAAATGAATATTAACAATAATTAGAGTGCAACGTTAACAGTTTTGTCTCGCATGTTATTAAACTGTTAAGCCACATAAATTAATATGTGTCGTGACTAGCGGAAACTGCTCAACCGACAGGACATTGTTAAAAAAGTGATTTGTCAACTTTTTCACTTTGACTGCCAATTTAAGGTGTTCCTTAAGAGATAGGAAGTTGGTATCTATTCCAAAAAACCGCACAGACACACACGCAGACACGCATGCACTCACCTGAACCCCAACAAAATGATTCGAAATACAACGGATAAAATGTATTACATATTTTATTTTTTCAATTTTAGTTTCTATCTTGAAAGTTATTTAACTAACCACTCATTATATTATTACGGGCTGTTACCCTATATAATTTTAGTTCTGTTATCTGTTATAGGTTAAGTTAGTTATCTTTCCTATAGTAAAACCAAGATTTATTGCCCATTACCGAAACGACCCCTGCTTAACGCGAGCAAGACCAATCGTTAATAGGTATTTCTATGTTTATACATGTAACATACATACATACATAATCTTTAACTTCTTATACCTTTCGGTGTCGAAGTGCCGGACACACCGAGCCGCAGAGTGGATATGTGTAGGTTAGACGAGGCAGCGGAGCCATATAGGCAAGTACACTGCGCTAGTGGTTTACCCATCCAACTACTGACCGTTACAAACTCGACTTAACTAAGTTAAGCGATAGAAACCCACTATAACCACTCTGCCGTACTGCCGACATACATGTAACATACTGTTTAAAAATACTTGTTTGCCAAAAAATTGTAAATTCCAAATAAAATCCCTTTTTAAATACATATAACTCTAGGCTTGAATAGTAGGTACAAGTTTACTTAATGAAAGGTCGTGTACCTAACGGTAATTTCTTAGTGATTAACTTCACCTTATTGAATATTTATAGACAAGTTGAAAAATCATTTGCTTGTGGTTACAATTTCTGCCAATTCTTACACTTTTTTCATTGTTGGTTTGAATTTTTGTAGATTTTCTAACAATTTTAGGTTTTTGTTATCGGTTTTAATTTTGCCTCGATTTTAATTAAAAATGTTTAAAAGGTCCATTAGAGTACATTCATAAAATTCACTCATTACCATCTACTTGAGCGTAAAAGTGCAGTGTAACCTATGTAGAGTTCAAAATGAATAAAACACAAAAACCGAGTTTCATAATCAGACCTGGCTAAAGAGTTTAACTGTGGTAAAACACAAATTCAGAATATCCCGACGAATAAAACACACAACCGAACGAATTGGAATGAAAATTGTAATGAAGAGTCGAAGAGGTGCCTTGTCTCAAATAGACGCATGAAATTCCCAAACATAGTTATATGTATTTTACTTTATCACAGTAATGATAATAATATTTTCCATATGTTTTATATAGAGACTCCAACGTCTTGTTCTGCAAAATACCTTGGTTTAACTGTAAATCAAATAAATTTAATATTTATGTTTTCCTTTGTTGTTAAATTCTCATTAAATGAATGAAATATAAATCATACATACAGTAAGATTTTTTTAAAGGAAGGAATTTTCTTCAACGCCGACTTTCCAATGGGATAAGGTATGGAGAAAATCTCCACTTATTTCTTTTCTTTGAAACCAATTGATTACACCTTGCTTGTCTAGATTGGATCAAGCATTAAGAAGGCCTAAAACTTCTTTTTCAAACAATTTGTACAAGCCCTATATAACGATAGCTTCAACAGTTTAATCCTATAAATAACTCCGAACACCTTTTGTGATAAATACTTGATTTAATAAACTATATTATGAACATTATAAACATTATATATCAATCATACATTTTATAATATTTTAATTGGATATTTAATGAATTTTTCGTTGCAAAAATTATATTTGACTCCTTCATTTACAACTTTCTCTAAACTTAATTTTAATTTTAATAGAGACGTTTATTGTCCAACTTATCGTTCAAGACTACACCTTAACATTCAATTAAATCAATTCATTCAATCTTGAAAGATAGTTAGATTTTTCACCTTTAGAAGGTGCTCATTATTTTTGACGTGCGATCAAATCTCCATGCAAACCAAAATTCTTTAAAGTATATTTTGTCTATGATTCTTTATAACCTTACAATTCGCACTGTTTGACTTTGTCACAATATGTACAAAAACGTAACACAAAATTTACAATATATTTTTCTTTTCTTTTAGTTCTGCTGCAAACCCTGAATGTGCCAAATACCAATAAGAAAAACTTATAAATAAAGAACAAAGCTTCGTATGACAACTATTATTTTTAGAAATAGGAACGAGTGAGTTTTTGCGCAGACAGAGAAAGGAAGTGAGTATCAACCAACGAATAAGCAAAATAAATACTATCTTAATAAGTATGATTTGAATTTAATTTAACTTAACTAGCTTTAAATTTATTGGAAAAAACTTTATTTAAAAAAATTATTGGTTTTCATGTAGAAAAAATTTTAGCATGATTTTGTATTAGAATTGAGTGGTTCCTGAATAATAACTGATGGTATTGAAATTGACTACGCGATAAACAGAGACTGGAACCCGTGGTAGCCTCACAGATGATTATGTGTACCTCTGCTATTCCCTCTCTATACGCACAGAAAATCCATGCGTTCATATGTCTAATACTAACAGTTGTTCTGTATGAATGAACTAATAGAAATTTGAAAGTATACAAAATGGAGGAAATTAAGAATCATGGTATACAAATTTTTCTAAAATTCTTTAAAGTAGAGTTTATGATTTTACAGATACAAATAGTACGTTTATCAACGTTTTGCGAATATAAAAATTATTAATTTTATTTTAGAATAAATTGTACATAAAATAAAGTATTTTTATTCGCAATCATATTGCAATATATACTGTTCTATCATTGTAAAAACTTCGGAAAGTAAACTATTGCTATAGCAATAACAATGTGGTTAACAATTTCCATTACATGCCTGTAAAGCTGACCAGTAAAGTTTTGGCCAACATTTATTTGTAAATAATTTAAAACAAGACTTTTTATCCGATTTAAATTTAGTTCTTATAAATGTTTTTAACGCTAAAAATATCTTTTCTATTTAATATTGGATTTATTTTTACTTTCTCGTCTTTTATATTTAATAAATATGATAGAATTAATTAATTTTCAATTTTAAAATACTGAGAGCATACACTGCCATCTTGCGGCGAACAATGAAACCTTACCTAAAGTTTCTTTTGGTCGATAAAAGGCTGATTGGAATTTATTGACAGTTTACAGAAAATTTATTTTAAAATTTCTAATTATTTTTTACTTTGATTATTTAAGTCTAATGATTGTGAAAATAAATAGTATACATATATTGTTGGTAAAATTTCCAAGCCTCTCGATATTGTTTGACCTCGACGTACCGTCTTGGTCAAACAATATCGCTAAGTTTGTAAAGATGTCCTTTACCAAATCCAACATGTAATATACTATTGCGTGTTGTTAATTTTAATGTTTTTTTTTAGAAATTGATTTATTAAAACTTCAATGTATCTCGGAAATGGTGCATTTCGGATATGTATTTATTTGAACTTATTTTATTAGTTTGTCCAGTAGTCCCCCTCCAAAATGAATCACCCTGAATATTGTTATAGTTGCTATCAAGCATTTCCGATTTATTGCAAAAACATCTAAACTGCATACGTCGCATACATACGTATATAACTTTTTATAGGTAAGAATGTTATCATTAGTTTGATAATGTTAGTAAATCGTCGTATCTTTTATCCATGTCTTGACGGCATACGTATATCTACATCCAGTATAAATATGTGTTTTGTGTCACAACTCCAGAACTCAAATTAGAGTACCTTTAAAATGCAATGTATTTTGCATGTAAACATCTTCAGGTTCTGCATATTATGAAACTAAATCTCTTGTTTATCGCTTTCCCATTGTAAACCCTGCTAATGAATCAGTCGTGAGAATGTTGCTACTGACGATATAAAAGTTTTTAAAAGTCTAAATGGGAGTCCAAAAAGTCGACTTATGAAGATATTACTCATCAGACCATGAACATCTCGATTATATGATGATTTTCCAAAAAAGATGTTTATAGAATTATCACGCGATTGACATCTTGTTTTCTCCATCATTCTCAAAATATTTAAGAAATATATCTTGGACTAGCACTTTCATCAGCTCATTTTGATAATAATGTTTGAGCCATTGTCTTAACGAAATGAGCTCCAGTTTGATATGCATTGAAGATAAGCAATTTTTTTAAAGTTGATTAATGAGGCATTCATACATTTCTTATCACGAATTACCGAATCTCATTTCATGGGCATTGTTTCTGAATATTCCTTCAGGGCTCATCATCGTCGCCCAAGTGACTCCATTTACACACAAAGCTGTGTCACAACAAAAATTGTGGGCAATGGACTAATTCTAATCATATATCTTATTTCAGAATTATGATTACATTAAAAATGGCAATTAGCTTCCTTGTGACATATTCATGATAACCAGTGTTAATGCAGAGTCGTCGCAAAAAAATTACTAGACATTCCTTATGTCTAAAACAAGGTAATTACGATTATTGTTAAACGCAAGATTAAAAAATGTCAGGAATCATAGATAACTTGTAGAATCTTGAGAAACTTAATTATTTTTTCATAATACAAAAACAAGACTTAAACTCGAAAAATAAACAGACTGGGAAAATTCTCTTGAATCATGTACGCTTTCAACAATGAAACAATTTGCAGATACTTCACAATTGAATTGAATTAGAATCAATTAAGATTAATAAACCACAAACAATTACTATTGAAACTAGATTTGAAAGTCTAGCTATTAAAGAACCGCAAATCTAAATCTATTTGTCAACATTGGTCAATGCCATATGCGTTGTTTGGAGTAGTGGCAGGACCGTATTGTATCGTAAACATCACTTTTTGTCTTGGTAAATAGAATAATGATTAAAGTTGCTATTCAATCAATTCTGACAAGGAACCGCATCTATAATATTTATCACTCTTAGTTTTGATCTTCAGCCATCGTTTTTCGATTTTTTTTTACTTGACTCAAACTCAATGATTACGCGTGAGTTCTGACTTAAGCACTAGTTAATAGGAACGTACTGTACGTAAAAAAATAATAAAAAAACAATAAGAAATAATTAAGAAAGAGAAAGAAGAAACTATTTCAAAGATTCAAAGATCGCTGCTGCAACATCTACTACAAGGAGAGAAGCGAGCGAACGAATATACTACATGAGGCACGATAGTTCGATAATAACGCAGAGCAGAAAACAGACAGACTCACTAGACTCTAAATATTTAAATAAGAGATGATATGTCCTTTAAATTCTAAAACGGTTGGCTTTGTATGTTGTAGACTCTACAATGTAGAGCATAAAGAGTTACAGACAAATATAAAATGTTCAAGTAAGAATTTTCCAAAGGCATCCATACTAATTTCAAGCATTTTGATTCACTGTCTACAGTTATTATACAAGATGTAACTAATATAACTAGAAACCTCGGAATGGGGGGGGGGTAATTAGAATAATACATATTTATCTTATCAACATGGCTTCATTAGAACACGCATTTTGCATGTCCTAATGAAATTTTTTAGAATACTGGAAACAGTAACATTTTATTTTTTAAAGTTGATATCACTGTTAGACAGCTGTTCTTAGAATGTCAAACTTATGTTATTTACGCAGTGAACTATTATAACTGGAATGCAACGCTTGCGAAACTAGTTTTGCAGACTACATAAATGCGCCGAATAATAATTAGTCTTAATAAGGGCGTAACAGTTTTTACTTTATTATTAACGAAATTGTAAATTTTGATACTGACATCGTAAGGATGCATTGTGTTTTGTATCTGCAATTAATAGCTCACGATAAACTTAACCTAATAAAATTAAATTTTATAAAATTATACATATATCTTTACCTTATAAGTTATAATATCCAAAAGATCCAATGAATAATTATTTTGGTTAACAAAAATCATTCTTTGCTGAAAATACTATTGCATTTATACCACATTAATTTCTTTAACAAACAAGGTATTTATTCTATGTAATGAAATATAATTATTCTTATTTCATCCAAGTTTTTAATTCATTAAGTAGCAATTATTTATGTCACAAATATATTGGCATACATTCTACTTTGAATTTATAATAATTTTCAACAGTACGTATAATACACCTGGCAAATTTGAACGAGGTCCTGCTGCTTAGCGGGCGTTGTGAGTATCAGATAAGAATGGGAATTTCTACGTCGCGCGGATTACCTAAAGTTAAGCAAGGTTATGTAAAAAAACAAAATTGCATAATTTCTAATGTTGCCAACTGCTATGCTACTTACCAAAATATCCCTAACAAATTTTATTTAAAACTAAGTAATTTTTATAATTATTTAATAACGAACTAACGCAAATAGAAAAAATAGTATAAAGTATTCGTTTCATAACACGTTTTATCGCACTTGTCCTCATTAGAAAACTCCCCGCTACGTGGGTCGTTTTCTTAACTCGGACGCGTGCGCTAAAAACATGTCTTATGAAACTAATACTTTAATATACTATTTTGTTTGTTTCGTGTTGTTAATGTGATGTAAGTACAATGGGATTACTTAAAGTTTAAAATACGATTTTCTCGAAAATGAGCGAAGAAGCGACCACATGTGGATAAGGAAAATATGGTCTAAATCATTACAGCTACCCCTACGTTACGAAGTTTCTAGTTATATCAGTTACATCCTGTATTATACTCACTAATTAACCTACGATATGTATGTGACATTCATGTATGATTCAATGCGAGTTAATAATACAAAATAGTCAAAAGATTACATTCAAAAACTGTGGACTGACCTCCTGTGAGACGCATTGTTTTGTTTATCCAGTAAATATGAGATTGTCTCAGAGATAGAAAATTATTATGAGAACAATTCCGATTATTCAGAAAGAACCCAAAAACATGTGCATACAGAGACACTTTTTAATGCTGCTAGAGAGAATTATAAAAGTCACTTACAATAATTACGCGTGGTTTAAACCCTGAACTGCAATTGTTTCGGCAGATATGGCGTATTTGGCTTTGATTAGACGGGATTTGGCCTAAAACGATCTGGTATACTGTTGAATTTGACCGACAGTTATATTTGACTTACGACTATTTAACTTAATCTTGGATTTACAGCCCAACCAATAGGCAGCTGTGACCACGTGCGCTTTCTGTGTAAAAAGTGAAGTGACCAAATTTCCAATTTCAAGCAACACGATTTTTATTCGATCAACTCTTCTACAAGCATAGTAAATCTATTCACGTATCAGGAGATTAACAGAATTTTATGCCTGAATTACTATTCTTTTTCTGGGTGCCGTGTTCTGCTGCAGACCATTGTCATTTCCCCCCTATATGTGTTCAGTGATCACAAGTATAGAGGACTTACAGCCCAAATACATGGTACTTAGATTTTTTGTTAATTTCAGGGAAATTTCCTGCGCAAAGTATACCTCAGTGGTTTATTGCCTTCCGAGGGAAAAACGATTTTTAAAAATACGGTGACCGGGGCTCGAAACCCGGGTCCTTTGGTCGATAGTCCCGCACGCAACTAACCAATCCACAATGACTCTCGAATTACTGTTCACGGCTTACCACCGCTTAACTAGTACACTCGGATTATCTGTGTCGTGATAGAACGTTTTTTATTTGAGTTTAGTACCTCCCTTTTTTTAACATCAGCTGCAGATGTGATGGACTATGTTATGTGATTCCAACTGTAAGGTTTTCCTGTTCCAGGAAACTTTATAATTTTTTTTTGTACCTAAAAATAGTATCGAACACTGTTAATTCCAAAAAATCAATTTTCAAGTTTTTTCTCAACAATTTGTCCTAGTGGTCAAATATATACATAAGAAATGAAAAATGTGTGCATCTTAAATGGGAAACTTTAATGGGAAACTCTCTTCGTTACAGCGAATGATTAGAATAGAGATAGAGAGTTCGTATTGGTCTTAAAATTTTGAGTTCTTTTTTAGAATCAAATGGGCACCCGGCAAAGCCGAAATTCGAACATGACCCAAATAAGAAGGACCCTAACCCACATATAAATTTTTTCCAACAAGATGTTGGATGAGCATAACCTCAAGGAAAAAATAATTATTTAAAAAAAATTCTTAAGAAAGCCAAAGAAAAGGTTTTAATTTAATAAACATGCACTCAAAAATACACTAGGCAGTAAAAGGATAAATTTTAAAGTTGATTTTTCTTAGAATCTTGGTGATTCTTATTATTCAGCTAACGATGTTAAATCGTGACCTAATTAGGCAATTAAAATAAATTAGAGCCCAAATTAAGGCAAGTTTTGACATAAAACAGACAAGATGTATGATAGTGATGATATATGCAAGTATTTACTACCTTGACTGAATTATTTGTATGAGAAAATAATGTTTCAGGTTAACGAGATTTTGATGTTAAATTTTGCTTCATTAGCTAGATTATACAGCTCGTGGCTAAAATGTTTTAATGCTGTTTTGTTAAATAGTTTCTTAAGCACAATTTTGAATCAATCTCGAATGTTGGGATTGCTTTTTGTAAAAGATATCATTGAAATAAAATGCAAGTTAGTGCGTTTTTCCATTGTCTGAAATAATGTAATTTAGCTACTATTTTTATGTTATAGGTTATAGGGTAATTAACTTTAATTAAAATTTAGTAATTAAGATTCATCAGATGCCAGAAATATTACTCGTCGGATAAAAGGCATTTTAATATTTTAGAATTAATTTTTCAATTGTTCATGGTATCCAAAGTTCCTTTTATATTTTAATATTTTTTTGTGTTCATTTTTATATAAATTTTTTGTCATTTCAAATTTAAAAAAATTTGGTTTATATTTCTTTTGTGTACATTACTTGTGTTCCTAGATCTATATTTATTTAGTACCCTATTCAAGTGACCCGCCAGAAGGTCTCAGTGTGGTGGAGTTTTTGAAGTTTCACCACGATTGTAATCAGCCGGAGAATTTTTTAAAGAGTAAAGGTAGGTGGTTTGTATTTTGTATGTATCATCACTGTGCCACTACCTCAGTCTGTTATTATTTGGTAACCCAAGTCTGTTGCTGCGTAGTGTGTTTGTACTGTCCTATAAAACAATTATAGTTTTTCTTTATTTTCCACCAACCCAAAATTCGTAACAATATGTACAATTATTTTTAAAATCTAATTTAATTTTGAATTTTTCCTCAGTTTAAAGGATTAAAATATTCGGTATTTTAAAGTTTTTAAAATTTAAAATGCATAGATCAAAGAACCAATATCTTAAACCGTGCAACTGGAAGATTTTGGAGCTCAAACTACCAGCGCCATATTCTCGAACTTTTTTTTTATAAGCAGGTTTCGAATACGAAATGACGTAATTTTTACGTCATAAGATGCAACTTGGTAATGAAAAATTCGTATGCGAAACTTTACAAATTATTTCAACAATGCGTTCCCAGGACTTCAAACTTGCGGAAACTTAGATTCTCAAATCATTAGAACTCTCGAGTTCTAGTGTTTTTAAAATTCTTGGGACTCGCAGTTTTAAAAGCTCGAAGATTTAGAGATTCATATGGATTAGTTCATTATTAAGATTTAGGGATTTATTGTTTGAGGTTTTACAGATTTATAAATTTTCAAAATTTTAGTTTTTAAGTCTTTGTTAGTTTTATAATAACATTCAATATGTCAAGAATTGAGTTTCTGGTTTTTACAAGTTTAACCCTTCAGACCAATTCTAGATTTCTAAAAGAAAAGTTGCTGATTTCAAGATAAGTACCTCTGACCATCGATATTGCGGCATTTCATTAGTTATTATTATCGGTGTGTCGTCTAGTGACTAAAACACAATTTTAGCCCAGTGGCAATGAAAAACACAAAAGTGTCAATAGACGTTTTTCTGATTACAGAAGTGATATTTATTTATGTTTCTTTTGCAATTAAAACGTGTGTAAGAATATACATTACATAATTAACCAAAGGATGTCTAATTAACTACAATAACAATGAAATAAATGATCAAGTGGTTAATACCTGAGAAAAACCTCCAGTACCCCAGGAGATCTCAGAATTCCAAACAGATGTATAAGAACTAAGATTTTTAGAGATTAATTTTTGAGCGATCAGATTAAACAGATCGTCTGTTTAACAGTTTCAGAAAATTCAAAGTTTTTATTCTTTTAGAGCTTAGAAGGTCTCTATTTCTAAATCTCTGAAACTTGAAATTATGAAACTATTAAATTCATGTCTCCGAATTTTGAATATGTCTCCGAATACGAGGTACGATACTCTTCAAAGACTTCAAATGTAAAGCCTTCAAACATGAAATTCTGAAACTATGGAATTTGAGAGCTGCAGTCAATCAATCTTAGATCGCATTCTGAATTCTAAACTGTAAGAATCGGTGTTAAATTCTGAAAGTTTGAAATTTTTGAATATTGGAGCAGGAGGAAAAATGCAATTTTTTCTGCTAGACTCAAAATTTAAAATTATTGTTTTCGATACGTTGAATTTGAAACTTCGATATAAGGTACAGGGTTATTCATTAAAATGACCTCCCCTTTTTCTTTGTTATTATTGAAGATAAAAACAAAGTTTCCTATAAAAGTTGTATACCTTTAAATGTCATCAAAGAAACAATTACATGTGTTACGAGATCGCGTGTTAATTATTTACGAGGGGACTCAGAAACAAAAAAAACAATTTATTTGAATAAGTGTAGATTATATTGTCAGAAACGATAATAAAAAATGCAAAAGGATTACAAACAAATTGTAAATGATAATATATTAAACTTACTTACATAAAATTAAAAAAGGTTTATAAATAAACGGCTTGGTTTGTCTCTAGAACCAAGGAGAAATTGCATGAGAATTAAATCTCAGTAAGTACGAACAAAGTGATTAATAGTTCTACGACGCGTCATGTAAATTGTGATCGAGAGTATTCATCAATTGCCCTTTGGCAACACGTTCCAATCAAAGAAAATGAGAGTCTATTATAATCAAATATTCATCAAAAGTTAGCTTGTCCAAGGGAGCCAGGGTGGTAATCCCGTATAAGTAAAGTGCACTTTGGCATACACAAAAAAACAATATAGACAGTCGCTAAAACACGCAGTTTAGCGAGAAACAAAGTAGCACACTCAGTCCACTAACTATGCTGCCACAAAAACAACGGTGTCCGTTCCTGGGTCCCAGCGTTTAGCGATCCACTAAATGTAAGAGAGATGATACCCTCACGGACATAAACAAATAATATTCTAACGATGAATGCTCCCGTCAAAAGAATTAAAGGAAACATGCCATTACATTTTAAGTAAAAACATTATAAGGAAAAGCGTGCGGTACTTACAATATTTTCTATTTAACACTTTAGTTAAATAATGTTATTAAAACTAAAAATTAATAAAATCAGTTCGACTGCTGCACTCACACACCTCACTTTACTAATTAATGTTTTTAAAACAATTAAAGAATGTTAGCCAGCACCACAAACAACATCTGTAACAGGCAATCGTTGCAGGGTAGTGTTCAAAGCGTGAAACTGAAATAGTGAAGCTTGTATTGGGTTCTGTTTTCGTAATACAACACATGTATCGGTCTCGTGATACGTAATATACATACATATATTTTTTAATAAAAAACTCGTATTTTCATTATTATTAAAATAACACGTCAAATGCATTTGATACCCATGACAGCTATGCAACCAATCTTATCTATTTTGAGAGCTGATTTAAAAAATTAACTTCTTAAACAAAATTTAATAAACCTCATTTACAAAAATTCGCATTATTAATTATTAAATAAGTTTATTTTAAAATAATGTATATAAAAGAAGGAAAACTAGAAATTCTACATTGGTATTTGTATAAAAATAATTTTAGAATTGTTTAGAACAAAGAGGACATTTTGAATACGCCTTGTAAATTGTTTTTGTCCACGTTCAGGATTATTATTCGTATTCATTAATGTTATGTTTACGTTGTAAAATCTTGTTTTTGCCACTAGGGTACAGGAAATAGTAATAATTAATTATTATCAAAACACTTACGCATGCTCATTAATAAAATAGTTAATTTTTATCGTTGTGTAACAGACAGTAACTACACATGTGTATTTAACAATTCATCGCTACTGAGAAAAATATCAAGTTTCACTGTACTCACAGTGTATGTAAAATTGGTTACATAATTGTCAGGGGTGTCAATACGTTGGACGTATTACTTTAATAATTGAACATATACGCAGGAAATTTGCAGGTTCAGAGATATAAATTTCGCAGTGTGTGTTTTTTAATGTTTATAAATGTAAATATGCATTTTTAATATTTGAATACCACTTGGATACTTCAGTATTTTACATCCACTGTAGTAAGCCTAGCAAGTTGCGATGCAAATAAAAATAAAATTTTATTTCAAACAACACATAAATACATAAGTCTATAGCACCTTCGCCACCTTCAAATTAGACGGAAATTTTAGGAATCTTTTCTGGCTAGATATATCTATAATACCTACACATCGGGTTAGGAATTACTCGTCGCCGTCCTAATACTATTCTGTTACAGTGGTCACAAGTAATAAATTACGTAATAAATGGTAAAGTAATGAATTTAGTGACTTTTTCAGTAATGAATAATTGTTATCAACTATCTTTTAATAGTTATTTACGTGGCAAGCTTTGTAAGTTATGGGCGAGTTTGAAAGTTTGTGAGGCGAACGACGAAGAAGCGAGCCTCTATAATCCAGTGAGCCAAGTAAATATTAATCGCAAAGTTTTATTTCCAACTTCATACAAGGTTTTTTATTAATTTATTGTATATTTAATTTATAGATAGACGTTGTTATGTGTGGTGTATTTGTTGCTGAAACAACAAATCAGTTTCTAAACCGCTTCTACGTAGTACGTACATACATCTGCAGTATAGTGATCGGGCCATTTTTGTGAAATTATCAATAGTAATAGATATGTATTTACAATTCATTCAGACGATTTGCAGCGTTGTGGAGTTAACAAAAACAAAAGAATGATATTAAACACACGTGCTGTTTACGCTAATAGCTGCACCTCAGATTTGAATTATTCGGAATGACAGAAGTTGTTTATGTTATTTTGTTTTGTTCCAAAAAAACAGTGCACACCGTAATATAGCGGCACATGAATCCTTGACAGAAAATTAAAGTAATGGAATCCTTAAACTGTGATAATGTTATTGGAATAAGTTATCGATTTATTTGTTATTGACGGCGAGTTGTCCCATAAGAAAGTTGCCATGGCGGGCAGTTGTTTTCGTAGTAGTAGTAGTAGTAGTAGTACAACGATTATAACATTTTTTGTGCATCTGATGCTGAGGCATTTACAAATTTCATTACGGTGTTTCATTAAGTCTTTTGTTAATTTATGTTGATATGTAAAGGAATCCATAATATTCATGTTCATCAATCACCACAAATATTCGGCTCCAAAGTTCTTTTGATGTATTGCCAAAATATTTTTGTTTGCTTTAATGTTTTGAGATAATAAGTATTAGAAAGGATTCTACTACAAAACAAAAGAAAAATAATACTTTTGGTGGGAAACCCATTCCGCCACTGTTTACATACTATAAGCAGTAAAAGACTATAGCACTTGTTATGGTATGTTAGAGTTAGATAACAGACGCTTATAAATGCACGGAGTTCATTCAGATCAAACCCAATGACGTCACTAATCCACTTATTTTTAGAGATAATAGCCTGCACAGGTTTCATTTCTGAATGGTTTCTTCTTTTGCATTATTACTGATTATTATTAAGAAGGTAAGAAACAAGTGAAAATAAAAAAAATGTAATTTATCAATAATTTGAATAAAAAATGTTATTAGTTATAAAAACATAGATAACAAAATTATCTCTATACTTGTTGAGAAATAAGGAATGACCATTTTTTCTTAAAAAAAGAGTCCGTAAATTTGATGAACAATGAACTTCCTCAATTTTAATTGGTTGAAAATGTTTATTTTCAAGCAGCCAAATCCTGGTTTCAGGATTTTTCAGTTTCATCGATTTTTATTTTGAAAATATTATGCCAGAAATTAAACATTTCAAACCGGCAAGATTATGAAACAGATGTTATAGTTTTTTTACCTTGCTTCCTCTAACAGCAATAAAACCCTTCTCGAAGGTATGCACAGTAAATGGTTTGTTGCAATGGATAATATTCCCAATATATATCTTCACTGTTTGATCGGTCATCTTGTCTTATATAAGCTATTAAAGGTTATGACACTGTTCCCTTTTTCCTTAAAACATACAACACTCAACACTAAATAAAATCTTCCAATCCACCAATTGTAAGTAGCAACTAACTCCTTATCGTCGTGTTATCGGTGACGGGGACGCATGTTATGTATGGATTCAAATTTATAAATACCTCGCATTGTCGTTGAATAATAATCTAACGGCCAACTACTGTATGTTATCTAAGCCGCATACTCAATTAATAATAATAACTTTAAAATAGTTGTTAATCAGTAATCATATCATATTTTTAAGAGGCCGTATAGTATAGTTTGTTTCAAATTAGCAGCAACGGATACAGACAGCAATTTGCAAACTCAGATTGTCATTGTCAAGTGTAAATCCGTAATAGAGATATCACAAAAGTGAACAGTTTATGAAGACAATCATAACCATTCATTTATTAAATTACTGACTAACTGATATATTGCGCGAGTTAATTCAAGATAAATAAAAACACACTATACACATAATTTCGCTTACTATAGTTGAGTTGTTTGTAAGGTTCAAATCCATGTGTTATCTGCTCATAGTTTCAACATACAGTAACGAAAGAAAAAATAATTTAGAATATTAGGTTTCCCTGTATACGATCAAAACGTTTCTATACGCTATACCTGTATTAATTGTGCGGCTATAACCTTGTAAATCTTCTGTTTCTCTCGAGTTGCGAAATGCGAATACTACGCAACAGTCGACAGCATCAAACGCAAACTGCATACGTATGTATGCACATCGAATAAAATTATTAAGTCAAGGCCAAGTTAATTGCCGGTGCTCTATTTTAGGCTGTAATAGACAACCTTTTTAAAGTTTAAGCATAATACAACCTAAAAAGTACTTCATAGCAACAAAACACTTCTAAAACAAAACAATTAGGTTATATTCCGAAACACGTGTACAACGCAAGCGACTACTACTCTACTGTGTATCGCAATCCCATGTGAGTGCATAACTTGTATTTCAACCTACCCGAACCTACACGTTGTATACAAGCTTTACTGACCAGGTAAACATGTTAGGAGGGTTTAAAAAGAACAAGGACCCGATTCAATAGATTTTAGGGAAACTTGGTAGGTGTACATACAGTAAAACTCGTACAATCCGTTTACAAATCCGAACCAGAAGGGTTAGCTAACAAAACCGATTAACCGAATTTATTTCATCAAATAATCGCCGCCAAAACAAGCTATCGACCGATCGTGGCCTCTAACTGTTCATCGACCTGCTCGTCACTCCACTAGCGGGTAATTCTAATTATAGTATGCCTTACCCCTAGCATCCCTATTTACTCATCTTTATATCTTAAATTACAACATGAATCATGACAATCATTAAAAACTAACAACAACGAGTTCTACCGAAAAGTTAAAGGTTAAAAGTAATGTCTATTTGTAGACACTACCATCTTAACGGGCTTGGTGGAAATTTATTTTTTTATAGCAGTGAAGTTGTGAATATTGTATTTTTAGATTTAAAGGTAACATTTTGAAATCATGAATAAGGCAAGATTAAAGGAATATGAAATTAGGAGGTCGAGCTCCTTGTTGGTTTAGAAATTATTTATTAAATACATGGCAAGAAATAGAATATAATGATGTGTTTCAAATTAAAACAAAATTATGTACTAGTGTTCCTCAAGGCAGCATTTTGAGGCCCTGACTATTTATTCCTTATGTTAATGATTTTGTCCACGTTTTTAAATATTGTAAATTTTATTCTTTGTGCAAGGAGTACTATTTACTTATCAGATAAAAATATATTATTATCAGGCAGAAAAATTAATGTAGAACTAGACATCAGTAAATGAATGGAAACAAATAAAACGAAAATTAATATTACTAAGACATCAAAATAAAGAACTTCAAATTTCAAAGAATTGGAGTGTCCTAAAGTCTTATTTATTTGCTGCTGTCTAGTTCTACATTAATTTTCCTTGTTCATAAATAAATAAATTTTTATCTGATAAGTAATAGTACCCTCTACACAAAGAATGAAATTTGCAATATTTAAAAATGTAGACAAAGTCATTAACATTAAATTAAAAGTCCTTTAATTGGACAAGATAAACAATAAGCAATACAAAAATTTTATCTTAATACGGTTCATTAAAAAACTGAAATAAAAAATGTTACCGTGTTTTGACGTGTTGAATTCAAAAATAACCAGCGTTTTTTCGAAAAACTTTTTGCGTAGCTTTTGCGATACGAGGGCGACCCTACATTTGGCTACACTTCAACACACTAGAATACTTTAGATATATAGAAGATAAGTAGAAATCTTGCTCTTTCATATAAGATTCACAATCTTCTTAATAACTTAACGATTTGGGTGTCGTTGATGTATTTTTTCAACTATATAAATTTGATTGATTTTGTTGACATTGTATTGTAAGGTTAATTTTATATGTATATACAAGTGTCGTATACCATTAAAATCGCTCTTTAAATTCTACCAGACTGTTTAATTAGTTTTTGCATTATTGGAGATTTTTGTATAATAATCTGGTTATGTTAAAAATAAGGTCAGAATTTATTTGTTTTCATGAAGCTTAGCATTGTAGTTTTGGTCAAAACGAATAACAGGACAGCCATTTTTTAATAAACTCTATTACAAATTTCATCTTGCAAAGAGTGCACACCTGGTGTAGAGCATAAAGACATTTAAGGTTATGTTTAAAAATGTAAACAAATTAAATGTCAAATACTTAACTTGTAGTTTTTGCGATACGAGGGCGACCCTACATTTGGCTACACTTCAACACACTAGAACACTTTAGATATATAGAAGATAAGTAAAAATCTTGCTCTTTCATACAAGATTCACAATCTTCTTAATAACTTAACGATTTGGGTGTCGTTGATGTATTTTTTCAACTATATAAATTTGATTGATTTTCAATGTAAGGTTGCACCTGGAACAGATAAACTGTATTGTATTAAGGTTGCATGCAAGTATTTAGCAACTCACCTTGTAATTAGTTTTAAGCAAATTACGTTTCATTGACATTGTATTGTAAGGTTAATTTTATATGTACATACAAGTGTCGTATACCATTAAAATCGCTCTTTAAATTCTACCAGACTGTTTAATTAGTTTTTGCATTATTGGAGATTTTTGTATAATAATCTGGTTATGTTAAATTAAGGTCAGAATTTATTTGTTTTCATGAAGCTTAGCAATGTAGTTTTGGTCAAAACGAATAAAAGGACAGCCATTTTTTAATAAACTCTATTACAAATTTCATCTTGCAAAGAGTGCACACCTGGTGTAGAGCATAAAGACATTTAAGGTTATGTTTAAAAATGTAAACAAAATAAATGTCAAATATTTGAGTTATTTTGAAAAACCTCAAAGTGTTTTAATTTGAGACGTTTATAAATCTATGTGTTTAATTAACGAGTGCTTAAAGTTAAACGAGTGTTTAATTAATTCTACAATTGTTTATTGCTAACATGAATAATTTATGGAAATTTTACTAAATTATAATTGGATTTGGATATTAATAAAATTTAGCACACTAGAAAACTTTAAATATATAAAAGATAAGTAGAAATCTGGTTGTTCCATACAAGATACACAAGTTTTTGTTAACTTAACGATTTGGGTGTCGTTAATGTATTTTTTCAACTTGTATGAGTTTGATTGACTTTCAATGTAAGATTACATCTGGAACAGACAAACTGTATTGTATTAAGGTTGTATGCAAGTATTTAGCAACTCACCTTGTAATTAGTTTTAAGCAAATTGCGTTTCATTGACATTGTATTGTAAGGTTAATTTTATATGTTCATACAAGTGTCGTATACCATTAAATAAGCACTTTTAAATTCTACCAGACTGTTTAATTAGTTTTTGCATTATTGAAAATTTGGAAATTCATTTTGTAATGCCTTTTTATTCAGAAATATTTATGAATGGATTGACGACTCATGTATCTTTAATTCTTTGTCAAGATTAATGAAAGCAGGCAGTTGATAACTAAGTTGTCGGGAAGTAGGGTGTTGATGTTGATACTGCAACAATATAGTTGTATTTTTGTGGTGCCAAATTTTAAAAAGGAAAGTATTACCACCTTAATAAATAAAAACCGTGAGTTTTTTTGTAGTAATTAATTTTATTATTAGTACAAGAAATTTGATAACACCAAAAATAAATCAGAATTATAAACAAATTATATTCGTTACTGAAAGAACTGGTTTCTTTATAGTTAAAGAAAACAAGTATTTGTTTGAAAGGAAATTAATTATCTTCAAATAAAGTATACTTATTTATTTGGAATTAATTGAAGCTAATCAAAGAATTAAAAAGATAGAATTTTGTAGCCAGATTTTTCCTTTGCAATTTAATTTATGAATATAATTTCATAATTAAGATTTATTTCTGTCTTTTTACTTCATAGTATAAAAGAAAATTTAGTTTTTATATTCTTTTGCTGGTATCAATTTTCATTTTGTTATTTGTTATATATTAATAATAAAATATAAAAATATTGTGTTGTTATTATCTTGGAGATTTATTTATGTATGTTTTTTTGTATTGTTTTTCCCATAATTATAAGGATATAACTTACCGAAATAGCGACCCGCCTGAGAGAGTCTCAATTTTATGGAAAGTAAGGTTTTTAACAACTGCAATATTTAGTCGGGGCATTATTTTGTTTAAAGGTAAGCAAGTTGACTATTTGTTATTTCACATTTTTACAAGCTTATTGTCTGTATGCGTTATATTAAAACCCCCAATAATGCAGCATAGAAAAATGTTACATTGTTATATCTTTGTCCAAATATGTATGATAAAGAATAATATGGATGAATAAAGATTTAATGAATATTTTTTATTTAAAAATGCAAATACATTTAAAAAACATTTATTACTTTTAGTACTTTTAGTACTTTATTACTTAGTACTTTTTATTAAATGCAAATTGTTATTAAATTCTTGTTTCTATGCAAAAGGGGATAATTTTAATATTAATATAATTTACTTTACTTACAAACGTATATGTAATACTATACCTCGCCATTTCATTGAAAAATCGAACAACTTTTGACAGGGAGACGCGTTTACCGAAAACAAAGTAGGGGTAAGGATTAGTTTTTGCTTTTGTGACGCCATTGCGAGTAGCAACTGCGATTTTAAAACAAACATCAAAGTTTCATTTTAAGTCTTAAAATGTTAATTTAATATTATCAACAAATGTATAAATGATTCTTATTTAATTGGTTTTATTGGTATAAAAAATGCTTTAGAGCTACTTACCGCCAAAAGTAATGCATACCGTAACGTCAAATTATATTTTATACTAGTAGAAAAAAATTATTACTTTTTTGTAACAGCTCCTAAATGGTCTGCTTCTAAAAAACAATTTGATATAATCGTACTATATTCGTTGGAGGTTAGAGAAAAATGTTATTTTGATGTGCTGAATGCGAAATACGATACTTAATAGACTAATAGCAATTTAACGCGTTCAGTATTTTCTTGACTGTCTTCATTTAGTAAAACAAGATTTGAAATAATTTTGTGAGAAATGTTTCAGTTCTGCCCTGATATACTTAGGCAATCGAATAATCATCCCTGAGCGTAGATGATTTTGTAACTAACAAGACCTATTATTATTATTATTATTGTATACCGTAGTGGAATGAACTTTTTGTGACTGAGACAAGCATATCGTAATTCAGTTAAAAAATGCCGCTTATTTTTTGTGAACATTCTTGAGTGGTAATAATTCTACTACTAACTATACTTTTAAAAACCTTAGTGAAATTGGACACACACTTGCGTAACGTAAAAAATTCAGAATAAAGAGATCGTTAATAGCGAGAAATTTGGTCAGAAGGAAGCGAGGTCTACTCTCTGAAAACGAAGTGAAGACTAAATGGGTTGAATCAATAAGAATAGATTGAACGACCATTAGCCAAATGCATTCGTAGAAAATTAAATTAACACATTAACTTCCAATTACTTTCATAATATAGATTTAAAACAAAATACCGGGTATATAAATCAATGTTACTCTCCACATTCACAATGTGAACAACAACATCGACATGCATAGATAGGTGTTTTTAGCATCGTTTGGAGAGCAGCCCGGAAAACACAGAGGCAGGAGGAAAACAATAACTCCCCCTTAATCCGTAAAATTAGTAAAAATTCACTACGTGAGGTAAAAACATTTTATCTTGAAGTGGCTTATCGCATTTTCGTGAAGAATTTCGTAGTGAAAATAGCAATTCCCTTTTGTTTCAAAATATGCCGCAACAACTACGAATCTTGGTTAGTCTGTCTTAGGTAATATATCTCTTTAATCATTCTCTATCTATCTATCTATCTCTGGCTCTATATCTCATTCATTTTATAAAGTTTTTAGCCAATATTTGTTCTTGTAATATACTAAGTAAATTTCGTACCTTAAAGGGATTTTGGACCGGGAGTTTTGTTTACCTTAAACAGGCGGTTTTTAACCTCGTACATCGTTTACTTTGAGCATATCGTGTTTTTAGATCAGAGGTTTCGCCAACCGTGAACATGTAGCTTTCTAAAATAAAATTTTGTTTACCTTAAACTCACTCATGTATTCTCATGCCACTAGTAAAGGTGTATTTAACTAAAGTTAAATTAAGATCAACAAAAAAAAAGAGATAGCTTTTTCTAATTGTGGGCTTTGGATGTTAAATTGAACAGGTGGTATTATTGAAAAGGTGTCTGTTAATATTTGTAAGGAAGGCTTTAGAAACCAGTTTCAATTTTTAGTGGATCATCTAAGGGTTTATTTTAACTATTGATTCTATTTCTTCATTTAAAAACTACTACCGGATATTTTCTTATGAAATAAACTTGTAAAAATCATTCTTATTTAAATATTTACTGCATGTCGTTTATTTAATGTGAATTCAATAACTCTGACCATTTTTCGGAAACTTTCTTTGTTTGAATTTCAATTATTAGAGAGTACGTTCCAATATTGAGGAAATTTAATAATCAGTAAAAGAATTTACATTAACCTAAAACCAAATAAGCTGGCGCTCAACAAAAATTATAGTTCCGTCGGAGTTAGTCAACCTTTCAATTTTTCCATGCCCAAAATTGTTTTAACCGATCTTGGACTAGCTAAGCCGTAATAGTAAATTGTTAGCCTACATACAACTCTTCCAAGTGTTACAACTTTTTCGTCTAAGTGTAAGGCTTTGGAATTTATCTTGACATTACCCAAAAGAAACTGAGAGATCGATGGAAAGTAGCGCAACTCTTGTTCGAAAAATAGATCAAACAGAGTTTTCTTGACAAAAAAAACAACGTTTTAACGTGGTCACCCACCCACGCTACAGTTTGAAAATATCTAGAAGTTCAATTATCTCACCAAAAAATGTCGAGTACCTACCGGCTTCAAGTGCCATCCGGCATTTATTCAAGGTGTCAAGATATTAATTCTGTTTAATATCTCCTCTTTTAATCTATCTACGAGGGTGACACTGAAAATTCTTAGAAAATCAAACAAGGATTAGTTTTAAAAAAATTTAAATGATTTTAGTGTTTTTCAAAATATTCCCCTTTAACATCAATACAGTTTTGCATTCGATGAAACCAGTCCTCAAAGCAATGATGCCACTCTTCCTGACACACTTCAGAAACCAGGTTTTTGTAATGTTCCACTGCTTCATTTGATGACGAAAAAGTGATTCCACGCATTTTATCTTTAATTTTAGGAAACAAAAAGAAATCGCAAGGTGCTAAGTCAGGGCTGTACGGTGGAGGGTCCATGGTGCTGACTTTTAGGGCAGCCAAATACTCAGTTGTTACTTTTGCTTTATGCGACAATGCGTTGTCATGATGTAAGATTATTTTCCCATTAGCGCGTTTTTCACGAACTTTTCCAAAGATCTGTGGTAAACAGACATTTGTGTACCAATCGGCAGTAACGGTACGTCTATCTTCTAATGCTATAGTAGCAATATGACCCGTTTTAGAAAAAAAAAACTAGCAATCACCTTCTTACCAGCACTGCGAACTCTTCGAACTTTTGTAGGCTTAGGTTCGGTTCGAAAGACCCATTGAGCCGATTGACTTTTCTTTTGAGTATCATAACAATAAATCCAAGATTCGTCACCAGTGACGATATTCCAAACCAAATTTGAAGTGCCGCCTTGGAGTTTTTTTGCACCATTCAATGCGTTGTTGTTTTTGATCGGGAGTCAGTTTATGTGGAATCCACCGACAACAAAGTTTTCTCACTTCTAACTGTTGATGTTAGTTAAAAATGCTTTGTATTTAACTCATACCAATGCCCAATGTCGCCCGAAAAAAATTCATAAGATGTCCGTCGATCTTCCTCAAGCATTGCTCGAACAGCGGCAATATTTTCATCAGTAACAGCAGTTCTTGGGTGTTCTTCACGAAATTCGCCACTAAGAAAAAACCAGTCTCTTTTGAATTCGCTGTACCAATTATAAATTGTTGCCTTAGACGGGGCTTCTTTGCCAAATACACTTCTAAGCCGATCTTCGCATTGTTTAGGCGTTAATGACGATTTAAAATCGTAAAAAATCATAGCCCGGAAATGTTCTCTAGTCAAATTTATTTTTGGGTGAACACACAATCTTTAAATTATGATAATTAAAAAACTATTAGAGCAAATCGAACAAAATAAACGGCAATCAATTCGCAAAACATTAAAAAGTAGCTTTCAACTAAAAACAAATTTGATTCGTTTTTAGAAACATGGCTTTCTAGATATTATCAGTGTTCCCCTCGTACTACCCATATCAAATCTAACATACAGATCACTGTTATTTTAACCATGGTTGCAGTATACTCCATACATTCATGCACCAAAAACAAACGCTGTGTTCGGTCTGGTTGGTTTTTAAGATAATTATAAACTGAATTCTGTTCTTCGTATAAATTACGAATTGGAGATATTTAAATACATTGCGGTGGAAAGCATGGATACGCTTGGTGAACGTTTCATTAAATATAAATAGTAAAATGATTTATGCAAATCATGATATAACGCCATGATATTTATACGTAATGAGATGATTGCATAAAATATAATTAACTGTCTTAAAAATAATATTTGAGAAAAGTTTAAATTCAATGAACACGAAATCTGTAACTTAAGGTGATGTGAGGTTCTTAAAAAGTGATTGTGTGATTCGAATTTGATCAAAAACACTCTATCTAAAACTAATTAATAAATTATAATTTATTTCTGCTTTTTAACTAAATTATTACGTAACTAATTTCCATCCTGGATGATCATTAGGTGTTCTTACTTTTTATTTGTAGTCGCTTAACACTCAATCTCAGTAAAGTGTTTGTGTCATTACCATTACCATATTTCCATAGTTTGATTCCATATCCAATTCCATTCCAAAACAATAATTTATATCCTTGTAGTAGTAGCTTAATAATTTTACCAACCACCATAAACCAATTCCATATGCAGGAGTTAATTATTCTTAACAGCTTGAGATGCCTACTTGGCTGCTTGGATGTGTCCAAGCAAAAGAGGCATTTTTTCGAGTTAACTTCGTCAACCGTGGTACAGAATTGGTACAAATATTCTATACCAGCATTTTCAAAGGAAAACTTGGAAAGTTGAATTTACTCAAAAACTGTACAACATGGAGGGTGGTTAGGTTTTTAAACGTTTTCAAAGCATATTATGTTTGTTAAAATTAGCAAACTTTGAAGAGTTGAGAAAAACTGTAAATTTACGAGACTTTAAGTGAAAAATCAGTATAAAGCATTAATACAAAACCATGTGATGCGGTTTGTTCTACCTGCGCGAGTGCATTAAATAATGACAAAAGGTCGCTTTATCAGAAACACCTTTCATTCCTAAATAAATGCAGGAATATTTCAATTTAAAGTATGCGAATTCACGAAACGCGTAAAAGCATATGATGCGTTCCAGAAAAATAATGAATTATTAAACAAAAGAAAAATAAAAACAAAAGAAAATAGTTACATATTTTAATAAAGTAAATAAGTTGTGAAACTTATTCAGTGGGATAAAAAAAAGATATACAAATGTTCTATTTAAAATAAAAAAGTTGAGAATAGCCGTAGCAAATGACAGTTTCCAAATAAATCTTGGAACAATTTATATTTCTGTTAAAAGGTTTACCTATTTTATAATAGTATTTCTATTGAAAGAATTTAACCTAGATTGTTTTGGAATATTTAAATGAATTCGTGGAAATTTAAAAAGGGTGAAATAATTTTTGGAACTATTTTATAGTAGTATTGTTGGAAAGAATTTAACCCACATATTTTTTTACTAACCTTCATTCTTTGTCTTCGAATCAATTCTTCGAAATTTAAAAAGGGGCAAATAATTCCTGGAACAATATCTTTTTTTGTTTTTGTAACTATTTTATAGTAGTATTTCTATTGAAAGAATTTAACCTAGATTGTTTTGGAATATTTAAATGAATTCGTGGAAATTTAAAAAGGGTGAAATAATTTCTGGAACTATTTTATACTAGTATTGTTGGAAAGAATTTAACCCACATATTTTTTTACTAACCTTCATTCTTTGTCTTCGAATGAATTCTTCGAAATTTAAAAAGGGGCAAATAATTCCTGGAACAATATCTTTTTTTGTTTTTGTAACTATTTTATAGTAGTATTTCTATTGAAAATAATGAAAGAATTTAACCTACATTGTCCTGGAACGTTAAAATGAATTCGTGGAAATTTAAAAAGGGTGACATAATTTTAGAAACTATTTTATAGCAGAATTCTTTGAAGGAATTTAACCCACATTTTGACTTACTAAACTTTATTCATTGTCCTCGAATATTAAAATGAATTCGTGGAAATTTAAAAAGGTGAAAATAATTTTCGGAACACTTTCTTTTTCTATTAAAAAGTTTAACTATGTTATAGTGGTAGCAAGGGCGTACCCAGCGAGAAGCAGGGGGGGGGCAAGTGTCCCCCTAAAAGAAAAATAAAGGAGAATAAAGCTCTCTTCAAATTGACGCGTATATGTGGGATGCGAATCAGTACGTGTTTCACTTTGCCCTCCTTCTTCGAAACTAATATAAGTTGCCTCCCTCTAATTCAGATCCTGAGTATGCCCTTAGCTTCAGCCCCACGAGTTTTGTGCTAAGCTAGCCTGTTGGAATTTTAAATTCTTAAACTTAAATTAAATAAATAATAATTTATGTAACACAACAGATGACACGTAACTACTCGACATCGATGCACATTTCGGTATAATGTAAGTGTGGTATGTTCTCAAAATAACTAATTCATATACTTGCCTGTTTAATAAATTAATACAATCATAACAATAACATCTTTTTATTAAGGGCGTAAACAAGGAAGTTTAAATAGGGGGAAGTGGCATAAGAGGTGTGCACATGAAGCCTCAAGTGTGCACAACTTGTCAAGTTTTAAATTTGGCTATCAAACGGTGCGATAAAGATTTTATTTGTTAAAAACTAAATTAAAAACAAATAAAAACGTCTGGATACTCGATTAGATGGTGTAGAAGTGATATTAGATATCACAAAAAACAAAAACCTGGAGTAATAATGCATCATTAAGTAGTTTTTCCTTATATTTGCGTCATTAATAACTTTTTACTCGGACATCAGGTCCGTAGTACTTAATTTGTATTTATAATAATAATAATAATAATAATAATAATAATAATAATAATTATTTGATTAATAATAATTATTTGAATAATAATACGTTTATTTCTATTATCAATTACATTTACATTTTTTACATTTGAATGAGAATTCTAATAGAAATCACAGGGTTCGAATTCAAATACAGACTTACACTGTATCTGGTCTACCATTAGAACCCTGACAAAAGTTATATAAAATCATAGTTAATGCCTAAAACTAGAACGTATAATGAAAAAAAACTAGTGACAATTCTGTAATGGAGTAAACGAAAATAAATGTTCAAAACAACTAAAAAAAGTATAGGTAATTTTAACAAAACATTTAAATAAACTAGGTATTACCAGACAGATAAACAAACTGAATAAATATCAATTAAATTAGACTATTTACCTATCATCTTTAGCTAAGATAGATTTAAATGAATCTGCGATAATTATTATTGAATTTGGGACAACTCTCCAGTGAAACCAAGGCATTAAACATTCTGTTTATCAGATAATATTTTTCGAAATTTGTATTTAAAGCTAGCTAAGGACAGATTTTTGAGGGCTGAGGGAATGGAATTATATACAGTAGCTACATCAACTCTAAATGAGCTTTTTGTTAAGCTTAGAGTATGTGATGGAGTATCAATTTTCCCTCTAAATCTTAAGTTAAGATGATGAATATCATTTCGAAAAGTTATTTTGTTGTAGAGGTACGGTGGCTTACTAGATCTTATTATTTTGTGATAGAAACAGGCAGCTTGCAATATTCTCCTATTCTTCATATTGAGCCAGTTAGTTTCAAGTAGCTTATGACTAATATGATCATATTTTCTAATACCATAGATTAGACGTAAACATGAATTTTGTACTCGTTGGATACGATTGGAAGACTCAACAGTTAGGCGCGTATGATAAATCGGAGAACAAAATGTAAATTGTGACAGCACTAGTGTTTCACAAAGAAGAATTTTGACATTATGCGGCAACGAATGTCTATGCGGGTAAATTAACCTCAAGTTCATGTAGGCCTTCTTAATGCTATTACTAACGTGAGTTTTGAATCGAAAATTAGTATCAATTACTAGGCCGAGATTACAAACTTCCACTTGAATTGGCAATGCAACATCATTTACGGTCAAACGCAAGTTTAGCTTTAATTGGTCGACTTGATCTTGTTTGCCAAACAGGAGCATCATTGATTTTCGTTCGTTAATACGCAATGAACTTTCTTTTGAAAAATCGACAATGTTGTTACGATCGTTTTGTATATGTTCCATTGCTACTTGCCAATCATTAATGTTAAAAGAGTGATAAAGCTGCGTATTGTCAGCGTACATGCAAATTTTTGATGTGGTGACACAATTTGGAAGAGTGTGCGTATATAAGGAGAATAATAGTGGTCCTAAGATAGAACCTTGAGGTACTCCTCTCGAGACCATCCTCCAGTTACTCAACCCTGTAGAGAGGCGTACTCTTTGCCATCTATCAGATAGATAATTGTCAAGTAATTTTATTGCTGGACGTGATAATCCTATGCTACTTAGTACATTTAATAGAACACCGTGATCGATAGTGTCGAAGGCTTTGCTAAAGTCTAAGAGAATTAACGCTGTCACTTTTCCACGATCACTCGCAGCAATTATATCATCAATAACGTGGGACAGTAAAGTTAGACAACTGTATCCTGATCTGAAACCCGACTGGCAGTCGGGTATTATGTTATGCTCATTTAAATATTCCCTTAACTGCATATCCATGACCATTTCCAATAGTTTAGACAAAGTTGGAAGTAAACTTATCGGTCTTAGATCGCTGAATTCTTGTGGATTAGCAACTTTAGGTATGGGTACTACTAATGCACGCTTCCAGTTTGAAGGAAAAATGTTATGTTCTAGACAGCAGATTATTATATGTGTTAAATATGGCAAAATAAATGGACAACACAATCTTAACATAATACTATTAATACCGTCAAAGCCAGCAGCAGTGCTCTTAATTTTTCCTAAACATTTAAATGTTACGTCTGAATCAATAACAACAAAGTTGAATCTGTTATTGTTGTTCGGATTAATGAAATAATCATCAGAACGTAACAGGTCAGCGGTCACAGCGGGTATGGTATCCAGAAAATAATCATTAACAGCATCAGGATCATTTAAATGATGTGGTATGCTACAGTTGCTACTGGGTTTAATATTAAGAGATCTTAGCTCATTCCATAATTCTTTAGGTTCCTTAGATTCAGAGATATATTGGAAATATGCGCGTTTCTCATTTTTAATTGCTTTGTTTGTAAAATTTCGAAGCTGTTTATAATAATCCCAGTGAGACCTGGATCTAGTTACTTTAAACTTGGCATAAGCCTTATCCCTTAACTTAATTAATAGCTTTATATTATCTGTAACCCAAGGAGTCTTTTTCGGTTTATTAAAGTTTATAGTTTTAAATGGGGCATGTTTATCTAAGCAGATTAAGATGTTATTACTAAGAATGTTTACTTTGTTTTCAATTGAGGGTGCATGAAAAATTACTTGCCATGCCATGGATCTGAGATCATTTAAAAAGGCCTCCCTGTTAATGTTATTGATGAATCTACTAGTTCGAGTAACTGTTGGAGGGCCGCGAGTTAAGATGGTTAATGAACAGTAAATATTTTCGTGGTCTGAAAATTTTACATCGTTATATTGTTATATAACGTTATCGTTATATTGGGAGTGTTATCACGTATTGTATAAAAATGTTCTTTTTTTTAATTAAATAATTACAGAGAACCATCTCTAAAACGGTTTATGAAGTATACATGCATTGTCATCGGTACGCAGTAAACTTTTAAATTCATACTGGCGGAGTTATTGTCCGTTTAGGAGAATCACTCGGCGCGGCGTTTACATGTAAAAATTACTTACATACAGATAATCAATAATCGTGAAATTTGAAATTAAAAATTTAGAAATAATCATTTTTTTACAGAATTTGCAAATTTCTTAGCAATGTTACGATTATGTATTTCAATTTAATAATTGTAATTAAGGTGACAAATAAATTAAAGTAATTAATGAAAAAAATAAAAGAGTTTCATATTAACGGTGTCCTGAATAATATTTTAAACAATTTACTGAACCCAACGCTGCATTGTATTTACATGTGTGCTGTCAAATTTGTAGTCCCCTTACTCCACTGCAGGCTTCACTTTTACAGCCCAGCAATTGCATCATGCCTCTTCCCCCTACTTAAACTTCCTTGGGCGTAAACATAAGTGGTCCTATAGGCGACAAATGATATAATCCGACCCTGTACAGGGTCATATTCCGTGAGTCAACCTGTACGTACTATTGGTTTCATAATGATCTAGGACAGCAAGGGTAACATCATGCTATTTTATTCATTTTTTTTCAATATAAATGCATAGGATAAAATAATAAAAACTAGCATCATATTAGCCTTGCTGCCCTAGATCATTATAAAACCAATAGTACGTATGTGTTTATTATCATTTAGATTAGTTTTAAGACAATTATATTGCAAAAACCCTTTTGTATTGTTTTTAGAAAACTACATGATACTCAGGTCGTTTATTCAGTATTATATTCATTGTATTCATGTTAGATATTATTATATTCATTATATTGTCTACTTTTACATTTTCTAATCTATTGCAAATGATGCAATTGCAAATAAATTATTATAATTATAATTATTAATTTCTCTAAAACAACAAAGGGATTATGGGATCATGGGATATCGTGCATATATAATTAAAAAAGGAAGTGAATCTTTTTAATTGTATATGCACGATATCCCATGATTATCCCTTTGTTGTTTATATCTATGATTTTTTTTCTAGAACTGTTCAAATTGTTTAGAATTTCTTGACTAATGAGATTTTTTTGCAAAAAGAAACGCCTTTTAGTTTTTTAGTCATTAAAAAACTAAAAGGCGTTGTTGGTATTTTTATTGTTATTAATAATATTTAAAATACTTTCGCATAAGATAATACTTACTACACAACAAATACTGAGACGGCAAATAAAATTTTTGTTTTATCAAAAATAAATAAAATATTACAAAGAATAAATAATGAAAAAAATACAAATTCATCCGGAGATTATTTATTTCATCAACATATTGTACTGATGTACAGTCACCAATACAATTATAAAACAATGTACACGGAAATGGGTAAAAACGCAAACGTGTTTTTGTGCTGTATTACAACAGTTATTCCTTGCTGCTGTAGTGATCTACTACATTACCTGAAAAGCATTGAACAGATAAAAAGATTGGTATAACATATCCGTATGTAACATATTTCATATCCGTACAGTGTACAACCAATCATAGTGGTCTGATTTGACACTTCTTTATTTATAATTAATTTATTGACTTAAACTCCTGTCATAAATATAGAAGTAAAAGTAAGTTAAATCAATGTTTCCTTCTTGCAATAACACTTAAAGCATTTGAAAATAACGTGATTTGTGAAATTGTAGCTTTAACAAAGTACAACCTACTCTTATAATAAGTATAGTAGACATAGTCTATGATGGGGTTTGGTAGCTCAGTCGATAGAAGCTAGGTATAAATAAACTGAAGCTGTTGCCGATGGTGGTTCAATTCCAGCTGGGGAATAATTCTACTTCATTTTTTTTTTATGAAACAAAATTTAAAATAATAATTTTCTAGTGGAAAATGTTCAACTTCTGCAAAGTTTTAATAATTCTCTTAAAAATTGTACAGTTAAAGGGGATTTTACAAACCATATTTTAACATGGATAAAAGCATAGATTGGTTAATCCCTATATTCGATTTCTCAAGGAGACATGTAATCTATTTTGTAATTGTTTTGCTTAGTCGAAGAAAAAATATACTGTACAACTTGAGTGGAATGCCTATATCGCCCTCGAACGACCGAGGGACTTCGCCTTCGGCGTCATGGCCAAACTTCGTCCTCGTGCAATATAAATGTAGGCATCATATCCACTCTTGTTGCACACTACTATTTCAAGTGGATCTTGGCTAACTGATTTTCCATCGTATCACTGCAGCTGTATGACTGTGTATGACTCATGACAGTCGGTCATAAACTTATTGCGTATATTCGTTGCATCATAGAACGGGGATGTACCAAAACCTAATATTAAGAAACTATCTGAAAATAAGCAAAACAGATTTCACATTAAATATACTTTTATCAACTTATTATATTGCGGTGTTTTGAAAGTAAAATAAAATATGTCCACCGTTCCAAATATAAACATAAATTATATACGGTGGATTGAAATGAGAATACACCACAGATATTTTTCTTTATTCCTCTCAGCTAGCTCAGGTTTATTCAGTAAAGCATAAATTATTTGAATTACGAGAATCTTATTAATTCTTATGCCTGGAAAGAAAGAAAAACTTATGTTGTAAATACTAGAGCTCCTGCAAGCTGGACAACTGCTACTAAACTCCGAATTTAAAAGAAAAGAACACTGGATGCTTGTATTAGCATCAATTAAACACATATGTAAAATTGAAAACATAAACTTTATTTAACGAACAAAAATAAAAATCTGAATGTAAAGTAAAAAAAATGTTATTCCAAATACTACAATTGATCATTGAGAAATAAATCCTCAGGTTTGCTCAAACGTTAGAAATAGTTGTAGTGACCTGACATAGGGCCAGTACGGTCATTCGTTTGAACAGATCAACACAAATAAAATTTATTTATAAATAAAAATGTTTGTTAAGTAAAAATAAATTTTAATTAAAAGAAATTTGGTTGTTTTATTTAATTGAAAGCAAATAAATTCTCTCAAAAAATTTAGTAAACTAAACCAAATGAATTTTATGATTAAGGATGAACTTGATAAGTTACTTATTATTTAAAAATGTTCAAGTAATACTTTAATTTATTTTAAACTTTGTTTCATATATGACATTTGCGTCAAAAACATATGCTAAATATCTAACCTCAAATTAATTACAGATTTTATCCGGAGTCGAGCATAGGTTCTGCCTCGTACGTTTTATCGACTGATTTTGCTACAATTTGCCCCAACTTATATAGTTTATGCCAGAACAAAAGAAAACTGACATTTTTTCAAAACAACGGAACATCAAACAAGCTCGTGACGTCACTAATCCGGCACAGCTGTTCTTGATCATCACTAATCAATTCTATTATTACAGGATTGTAGCCCTTGAAACAAGGATCAAAAAAAGTATAACACATTAATTGTCCCAAATTGTGTCATAACGAAGATATTCAAGAAAAACGATTGACAATGTACATATCTCGTTACGATCTAAATACTTATAAAATTTAATAAATCAAGGTTCATTCTTTACAAGCTAGTTACAGGAATACATGATACAAGTAATACAATTAGTTTCTCCATAGAAACATCTTTACAATTTAATACAAACATAATTTTTACAGTACGAACTGCAATGAATACACCAATTAATGCATATACAAGTGCCAGCTTAAATATTAAGTAACGTTAATCAATTTATGCTCAAAATGTCCAGCATACAGTACTCTAAACACTTACATCAAAACAATGGTGAGAAAAAACAGGATAAGAGTCATGTTAACACGAACGATAGGATTAAAAACCTTCATTAATTAAAGTGATCAGAAATCTAATAACCAATTTCAAAAGTTAATTGTATTATATAAGTCATAATAAGATTGACCTAATTAATCTATTTTCAGCTAATTAACAACATGAAACTGAGCTGGTCTCCTGGAATATAGAAAAATCTATCTAACGTTAAACATCGTACACTGTAAATTTGAATAAGGAAATTAATTCTTCCTAACAAGTGGGAAACCGTCCCAAAGTGTAACTTGGGTTGCATAAACATATTTGTAATCAAGCAATCTAACTAATTGATATCCTTTTTCTGAAAATGAAACCTATTATTATTATACATAAGAAAGCTAAGTTATGTTTGCATGAAATTTTTATTCTTAATTTTTAATTTAAGTATTAATGAACCTAACTGTGGTCCTATGTATAGCCTTTCTATTAATTATGCCCATGACATAGCATGTCTCTCTTTTAATCTAAAACTGATATGTGTGAAACATTTATTTTGACGTTTCCGTTCTATCGTTGTTAAAATTTTCAATACGGTGATTTGACAACACCGCAATATATTGACATATCTGTAACTATGTTTATTAATAAATAATATTTCATAATATTTTAATATCTTTTCTTTATCATAATAATATTTTCTTCCTTGTTCATTCAAATACTCAGTGCAATGGCGCCACTGGGTATGTCACCTGCTGTGGTAATTTATGGTGCCATCCCATTGATATTAATTTTTTGACATCGACCTTTATTTCTTGCTCTTCACTTGCAAAAGTTAAAGTTGTAAAACAAAAAGGAAACGTAAACCTTTTTAGTGGATTTTAAAACCAAACAAAGGGTAATTTTCTGCGTTTCCAAATTATTGGTACCTTTACCCCCTTAACCTCCTCTCCCCTTACCCCCTCCCCCTTCCAAGTGACGCAACTGACTTAGTGATCCACGGGCTAGTATTAAAAAAAATAGTGAACAAAATTTGACCAACTCCTCAAAAAGGTTCGCCATCACTGATTACTAGCTGAACTGTTCCAGGAAAAAAATCCTTTCTATTCCTCTTACTAGCTTCACAGCCACAAACTATGATACAATTCCACACGATCCGTCAAATTTTCAGAATCCTAACATCCAAATAGATACTGATAATCAAAATGTCGTTTGTCCACCACTGACAAAACACAAATATACCTTTTCAAATGCACTTACGTCAATTGATAGTTTTTGTTTTGCTAAATCTAACAGTTCCATTCTTGAAGAGTACAATTCACAGGTTAGTAATTCCATTACAAGATCTATTCCAAATAATTCATTAACACAACCTCTAGAATTATTTCAACCATTTAACCACAATCAAACAGTACTACATTCTCCTACACCCATGACAAAAGCGCCAGGATCAGTTAGGGTCACGCCAAAACTGGACCCTAAGCAATAAATTATGTTTTTTAAAGCCGAATTTGGAACAGGGCCAACCTTTTGAAGCAATCACCCAGCGTTTCCTCGACGAAAATTCCCTTGGCTCCAAACAAGCACACCCTGCTCATGCAATTACAGCACCAGTAAACACGTCCCGGAGACTACAATCTGCGACAATAGCAGTTTCAGTTCCTGATAGAAGCCCCATTGCGGTTAACAATAACCTTCCTTAGAACTACACCCTACGAGAAACGTAGTTCCAGTTTCTGATACGTGTTGTCTTCCAGTCCCCACTGAACTTCCTCGTAATCTTGAAAATGCGGCACACTCTATTACAGTTTCTGATAAGTGCTACCTTCCAGTTACTAACTTTCCTTGGCAACTCCAAGACTTGTCGACACCTATCAATCCCCATCGAATCGATTTCACATGAAGAGAGTGTGCTTCGGATTAAAAGGATTTTTTATTTCTTTTTAATGTTTAGTGCAAGTGATCAACCACATATTGATCATATGCAAGTATTTTCGCGGGTGAGCACTAATGAGTCTCTCATCAACCTTAAACAGCAGTTTTTGGTGTGTTAGAACGCGAACTTTTATGGAAATAAGTAAATGGTTACGGAGTTAAACAACCTCACAGTTCAAAAATTAAAACAATGCGAACGATCCATTACTTGCAAACCGAGAAATTTACAACAACTTTTCAACTGCCATTGACCAAACTAAAATGTTTTTTCACACGAGCTTAAGCAGTTCAATTTCGCTAAAAACCTTTAGCATTATGTGAAGTGTAGTGACTTTCACGCTTACACCATCATATCCACTAAGAGCAACAATAAATAATATTAGGGACGTATTTTCTGTCACGCGGGTCTCGTCAACTAGACATTAGACAAATCCAAAGACAATACACGTAAGATCACGAGGATCAAGTTTTAGTTTTTCATTCCCCTCTACAATCATAGGATTCAAGAAGATTCTGCTATACTCTCCAATGGGCAATTCACCTAATAATTCTCCCTACATACTTAGGAAACTGCTATGCATGCTGCCTCCATTTACGAGGTACAATTCAACTTTTTTCATTCTTACTGGCTACATCATTACGCTCACATTTATCAATGTCAACCAAGATTCACTACTTAGACTAAAGCTTTTCGATTAATTTAGCATAATTATTTTTAGTTCTGAAAGTTACAACGTACAAGTAAATCATAACGCAAGCAATACTTGTTCAACGAAGAAAATATTATGGTTTCTTGGTTTTATTGATAATTCTAATTTGTTTTTCTTTTGTTCTACTAAGAATTAAAGAACGCCTCCCAAGTGATTCCTGCACCACCCCGTATAATTTAATTGTAAAAAGTTTTGCAACATTACATTGCTATCAGCAACACATGTCCTTAACTTGCCATCAGTAGTTGATGCCTTCATTCCTTGCTGTTAGCAGTCAAGGCCTTCCAGTTCCTTAATTAGATTAATTACTAGCATAAGTTCTCATTGTCTTAGCATATTAAGGAATTTACTGCAACCTATGGAAAAGATGCAACCTATCCTAAAGTTTTTTGCAGCTGGAATCTATTAAAAGTCTTACTTACAACGATACTAATAGATCTTTTTCTTATGTTGAATGTCTTCCCACGCTTTCAAACGACATAGTTCATCCTTTTTTTATCGGGAGTGTAATGTAGTGATCTACTACACATTATCTGGAAGGCATTGAAAAGATAAAAAGGTTGCCATAACAATATATAAACTACTTAATAAATAGATCTGCAAACACATGATCTTTTATTTTGTACTTTTAAAGATAAGCATATCTTTATAAATACAACGTCAGTTAAGCCAAAGACACAAGAACGTATGGTACAACCATTTTTATCCAACAATTCTTGGTATACAGGCAAAAAAATGCAGCGATTAGCGGAGCGGCAGTTACGAAACACTGCTTTAGTAAAAGTCCTGAAACTGGTATAGTACATCCTATATTGAAATAATCTACTCCAAGATTTAACACTGTTCTGTATATTATTAAGATATATTTTTGGATCTTTAGTTATTTTCGAAATAGCTTTATTCCGTTTAGTCTAGACTGAGAGTCGCACGGTCGCAGTGGTCAATAATCCTGTAATAACTGTAAATAAGATGTTATAGTCCAAGCGGCGACCCCAAGAATTTTACCGTCACCAAGATTCAGCTATGGTTTCATTAAGCTAGTCCCAGGTTACGTAAGATATCACGCTGTAGTTTAGTTCTCCCTGTACTTTTCGTCTCGAACTTTCTCATGTTCTTATTAATGGTAAATTAGAAATCTTTTGCGGTTTCCTTAACTGACATGATCTTCGTCTGCTTTAATTAAGATATAAGACGTAAATTAAAGTATGATTTTACAAAAGACGGGTAAGCTGTTTTGTTTTGCGCATTTAATTTGCTCCACCCATGTACCTTTCAATGACTTTCCCTCTAGTTAGTCATAAGTGTTTTTGCATCTACAAATCAAAATCTTTCAATTTCCAGATTTCATTGATAGCTTTTGTCTAAGAACATCTTATTAGTAATAAAAAACACATATTCTAATTGCCACTTTAATAATCGGGATTCGATCCAGATGATTGGTCACTGTAAATCATAATATCAGAGGCTTTGAGTAGGTATCACGTTAATTCTCACAATTAATGTGATATTTTGCACGGAGTTTTTAAATAGCAACCATGAAAAATTCAGTACGTATTTTACTTCGGATTGGATTATACCATGCTGATGATGTAAGATCGAAATGGCTTTCCATATCCATCGTTTTTTTAAATACACGCACTTTATTAATAAATTGTGGGTTAATAACCAAAAAAATTCTTATTAGTAAATTAAACTCCCACTTAACCAATTAGGCGATCAAATAAACTAACTACTATTATAACAATTCGTATTTATAGCTTAACCATGATGATAATGTAACCTACAGATTACAGATATTCCTGGTATGTTATTTATAATTGTCTTCATAATTTTAAATTTCACAAACATATCTTTTATGCTCTAAATAATTATAAAATAATAAAGATTCAATTCTTAAGGAGCTAATTTATAAAAAATATATTATTTGCAAAAAAAATAGCTTTGTTGAAAATAAACAATGTGAATCTTTTATATTTCAGTTTTATATCTCCTTGAGGAATATAAAATGTAATTCATTCAGAAATTAAAAAATGCGTTTTGTGTGTTGACAATATTTCAATGTCAACCTCTGCAGAGGTGTGCATTTTCGCCTCCTAACTCACGGAATGTGGGTTCAAAATTGTTTCAGGATAATAAAATTAAAATATTTCCTAGCAGCGAAAATTCAAAATACGCCTGCTGTTTCAATACGGAAATAATATTCCAATAGTATAGCACAATTCAAATGCTATTGTTCAACCTTTCTGAACTTTGTAGGCACGTTACACTTTGATAGGCTAAAGGTTCTGTAGGCTAAGATATAAAAATTTTGTGTAAATTATGTAAAAATGCAAAATTCAATAGCTACTGTTCACAGAGAATGAGACAATTACCTTGTAAGTTTCTAAATTATCTGAACATAATATATTCTTATAAAAAAATAATCTTCCTACAAAAACTACGATCATTGTTCTTAATGTTTTAATAAACAAATCATTTTAAGTTGGACCACTTGGCATGTTCTTCACTTTGGAGTTAATTAAGACTAAGAAAATATCCTCTTTAGTGTCTCTAATGTCTAATAATAATTCAATTACAAAAAAATTGTAACCTTAGAAGTTTTCTCGCGAGAAAATGTATTTTTCATCTTCTTCTCGTCTTTGGAAGTCTTCAGTTTTACAATTTAAATAAACCCGTTTTTACTGTTTTATAAAGGGTGCATCTACATGATTATTTTATTTTTATTGAATTACCATTGAAGTCTGTTGTGTGATATTTTTTGGCAATAGACGCTCCTATTAGGTAATTTTAGGATTTTACTAATACATAAATTAAAAACTAAAATTAAAAAATTGTACTTATTCCCGTTTGGACGTAATTTACGATTTAAAAGTGGGGGTGCTGGCGGTAGTTAAATCTAGTACCCCAGCTTGAATTAAATTTAACCACTTCAACTAAATTAATAAATTTCTAGCCTTAAATAATTAAGTACTAATTAAATATTAATTTGCACCAGCAAAAAATTACCTATTACCGTTTAGTTGTAATTTAAGCTTTAAAAGGGGATTACTGGCAGCATTAGGAGCTGACACTCCCACTTGAATTAAATTTAACCACTTCAAGAAATTCAAACATTTTTAGCCTATAATTAACTACTAATTAAAGACTAATTTGTACCAACGAAATTTACATAATTATCGCAATATAAACGTTATTAAAATCAATTGTTTGAAACTTCCCGCGTGACGTGATTTAACGTAGGTAAAAAGTTTGTTTAAAAAAGATTAAAATCTATCTAACGCAATGCTAAGTTCTAATTAAGACTAACTTGTATCAACAAAATTTTCATTAGTTTTGCAATATTAATGTTATTAAAATCAATTTAAATTATTTAAAACTTGCGTCCTGGGAAATAATTGTACTTTTGTAAGGTTTGTCATATGATTAAGTATACGGATGCGGAGGGAAATAAAATATTAACTATTTGAAATATAAGATTATTTTATCCTTTTGTAACAAAAATGAGTAATTCTTAAATTACAAGTATTACAAATTTTTATTAGCATTATTATTTTAATCGCGTTTGTATATAACAGAGACTTCTTAAACTCTATTGTATAATGCGCATCACACTTGCGCATGATTGGCGAATTATGTAATTGACCCAATATCAATATCGAAGTAAGGGTGATTCAACGTGACTGTCAACATTAATTAAACGTTCATTCAAAGTTGACAGTTAAGTTAAGCGGTGAATCAACTTTAATTAAACGGATATTTACTATTGACTCAACGTTGAATCAACGTTTCGTGAACTCCACAACTGCACGACGACTCGTTATTACCATAGGCTAGATAAGTTAATATAGATAAGTCACTCCCTGTAATAATTTGTTGGCATTTCACGCCATCTATTGAAGTGCGTGAAAACTAACCGGCAAAGATATAAACCTGAAGTGTAGCATCCCTGTAGATTTAAAAATTATTTTAAAACATTAAGGAATTTATGCCATTTTGCAACCTTTAAGGTTTTTAAAAATACACATCCGAAAAGTATTATATACTCGTACTGTATTAAATATACATTTTATGGAAAAATGTTTGAAATAAAAGTTGTTCAGTATTTAGTTTAAATAGAATGCAGTATCTAACATGTTCCATACTTTTCGGACACGGTGTATATAAGTATACAGGAATCTGATCAATTCAGGTTAATACAGCAAATGATATATTATTTTTTTATTTAGAGCATACCTGAAGAATAAATGTAACAAAAATAGTTATAAAACAAAACTAACTAATAAAATTATAAAATATATATAAAAATTTGCCATACAAAATTTAATATAAAATCCTTTAAAATTTCTTTAATTTAATAATCGATCTGTCCAAAGTAAGTGAATGTGTTTTAGTGTACAACAGAATAATACCAATTGTTACAAGATTTGAAAAATTTAAATAACACTTCTAAATATTTTTAATACAATTAGTAAAAACGACAATAAATATGCACGCAAACCAAATTACAAATTATTCTTTAATTAGTACTTAATTAATTGCTATATATTTTTGAATTTAATTGAAATGGGGCGCTAGCTTTAGCTTCTGCCAGCTTCCCTACTTTTAAAGCTTAAATTACGGCTAAACGAGGATAGGTACAATTTTTTTGTTGTTGCTTCAAATTAGTCTTTAATTAGTATGTAATAACTCCTCCTAGATAGGAAGGGTTTAAAATAAAACGAACTACATTGAACTAAATAAACTTTATTTTCTTTCTGTTATGGTTTAAACTCAATCTTGTACTCGTTAATAATGTGTTATATTGAAAAGTTTTTTGTGTTTTAATTATTACAAAAATGTATGATTTAGCAACTTTAAAGTTCAACGTATCATACTTCCTGCTGTCTGATGATCCTGTTAAGTATGTAATAAGTGCAGCACAATAGATATTGTTGATCTTTCAATTTGCTTTACAATAAATTCCACTTTCTTAACTAAGTTTTTTACTTAATAATTAATTTATTTGATCATTTCAAAATTTGATTAATTGAGTTTGTTTAGGTCACCACAAGTACTTAATTATGAGCTACACAATTTTGAATTTAATTGAAGTGGGGAGTACTAGCTTCAGCTTCTGTCATCACCCCCTTTTTTGAAACTGAAATTACGGCTAAACTGGGATAGGTACGAATCTTTTTTGGCCTTTAGTTAGTCCTTAATTATAGACTAAAACTTTTTGAATTTAATTGAAGTGGAGTGCTACGCATCTCCAAAAGCCCTTATGCATTTCCACTGAGACCGTTAAAAAACAACAAAAAAATCTTCTATTTAGGGGCTTCTATTCTGAAATTAAATATTGTTCCAGACACCAAATGGAAACTTTGTGTAAGCAGACCGATGGAGGAGATCGGAAAAATGCTTCGGCCTATGTAAGCATGAACTAGCTTCGTTTTTGCAGCAAAAGAAATCTTTAGTAAATATATTATAAACTAGCGATTATGAGATTTGACAAAATTACTGATCGTCCTAAAGAGTTGGAGTTAAATAGGTTCATCTTAAAGTTATATCATCTCATAATGGAAGCGTGTATATAATTTTAAAGGAGACATAGGAAATGAGGAAACCATGAGTACGTGTACGTGTGTACAAAGATAACTAATATGTAAGAATACACGTTGATGTTAGTCATATCGAATAAAATATATTGATCTACAATTTCGGGAATTGATAATGGGTAGTGAGTGGAAGTTTACTATAAATAAAAACGTAATTAATGCCCGGAATGCTCTCAGATTTATTTTGTTTTCGATTTTTTTAAGAAATAAGAAAGAACACTCTTTAGACTTTCTTATCCAAAGCACAGACAATGCAAAAGCAGTTATCCCAACAGTACTCCTTGTAAGCAGAAATTTAAAACAGACAATAAAAAATGATGAATTCAATGATCATACAAATAATTCAGGTTACATATTTTGTTTTTCATTAAACAATAACTTCTTTTGTTAGGCAGTACTCAAGGCTTAGGAAATATATGGATTGTTTGCAGTGCAAAAATTGAACATTTCACTGTATTTATTTATTTATAATCTGTATACATTAAGATATTAAATACAAAAATCTTGAGCATATTTAAAGCTTATGTTAATTTATGTAGTTTCCATTAGATAAAAACCCATGTTTATGAATTAACCCACGTTTCTTAATTTTATTTGTCAAAACTTTGTTTTTTTTAGTATATTGTATTACTAGTGTGAAAAGTTAAACATTTCGTACGCACTAGTGGAAATCACACAAGTGCAAAAAACTCACGAGGAGTGTTATGTGAACCATTTTCTACATGTCGATAGCGTTTCTTATTGTTCACTTTCATATGGCGTGGTAAAAAAAAATTAACTGTCATTTTTCTTTAAAGAATTATTATTTTATCAGAAAATCTACATTTTTGACATACGGCCACTTTAAATTTACGTACTACTTGTACATTGTACAATGCACATTGAATAGGGATGGGTATACAGAGTGGCTCATTTCCCGAAACTAACCGCAGTTTTTCAAAAACCGGTTAGACACGTCAAGTTTATTAGGAGGGGGACATGTCATATGGCTATTTCTGTTCAGCCATCAAATAGGGGCGAGGTTCACCCTAAAATTTTAGAATTTTTATTTTTTGGATTTCGAGTATTAGTTCCCGCGAAAATGCAACTCAAGGAAACACGGTATTCGTTGACCATACGTTGTCGTAAACATTTGAACGCTTTTTATTTTGACTTTAGCATGTCAGTTAAACGCCGCATCGCCGTTCGAAGTGTTCGATGTAACTGTTCATTCAACACTTTAAATGGTTTATCAATTAATTGCGCTTATCTATCGCAAACAATGAAGATGCTGAAAGAATCGCCCATTTTTTCGACCAGCGACAGATAAACATCTAAATCGCAAGTACGTCCTGGAGTTAGTAAGAACATTTCGGGAGATTGGGTCTGTGGTAAATTAAAAGCGAAATGTTAAAAATACGGTAAGAAATGAAATAGTGGAAGTGGCGGTTCTGAGCCACGTTGTTGTCGATTCTACGTACAAGGCAGTTGGCTATTGTATCAGGTATTAATCAAACCAGTATTCAACGAATTTTAAAACACCATAAGTTTCATCCCTACAAGAACTCAATGAAGATTACTTGCTTCTTTTAATTATAAAGAAGATTTGTTAATCCTCTTAATTTGGGACCCTTAAGGCTGAGCTTCAATAAAGCGCATTATTAATAGTCTTGTATTCGGAAAAATGTTAAATACCTACTCGTGAGTTCTAGCAACTTTCTCCAAAGGGTCTTAACATCCTGGTGATCATCTACTACGGGTCACCTGAACCAACCTGGCTAAATTTAATTTAGCTTATTGAGATAACCAGGTGGGTTCTTTATATCTTATTTTTGTGTGGAAGGGTTGTTTAGTTCGTTGTATCAAAATTTCAGAGTGAATTATTTGATTTATGTATTAGAATGTTCCTAAAGTTAATTTAAGTTAACAATTTAGAGAAGATCCATGACTATGATACGAAATCATTTTTTATAAGGTTCTGAATTTGTCGAGTTACTAATAAACTTAATAACGATCAAAGTATGAATTTCTAAGTATTTTTAAGTTATTTGTAACTCATTTTAGATTAACTTATAGAAGCACTAGATGCTTAACGACTTGTCTTTTGCAGTGGCATAGTCACTGGAGGGTTATGGAAGATACATCCCCCCAAGGGCCAAAAACTTAAAAAAATGTAGTATGAAGTAGATAAAATATTTGACGAACTGACCAAAAAACCACGGCGCCTAGATTTTGTTGTAATCTTTTTTGTTGAATAAAGACTAGTATTCTAAAATTATTGTTTTTTACGAACGTAACGGATAAAAACAACGTGTTTAAAATTGGTAAAAGAATAATAAAGATACCTACAGGGTCATATGAGCTTGCTGATATAGCTCAATAGATTAATTCTCAAGTAAACGGTGAGTCTGTTAACATCGATCCGAATCATAATACCCTAAAATCGATTATAAAAGCCGATCACGACATTGACTTTACAGTTGAACACTCTATCGGAACATTGTTAGGGTTTAAGAATAGAATCTTAAAAGCTAAGGAACGTCACATATCTGATTTTCCAGTTAAAATTATCAAGGTTAACTCGCTAATGATAGAATGTAATATAATAACAGGAAATTATATTAATGGTACACCGGCCCATGTGATACATCCATTCTTTCCTAGTGTTCCTCCTGGATTCAAAATAATAGAAGCACCTGAGACTGCACCCTATTTACCAATTAATGTCAATACTATTTCAAACATTACCCTTAAAATATTGGATCAAGACGGGGACTTGGTTAATTTCCAAGGGGAAACCGTGACGATAGGGCTTCATTTGAAGAGCGTGGATGATGGTGTTAAAATATGACACTCCTCGATGTTGCACTGATCGATCTAGCTATAAAAGATCGTGTTGGAAGCGGAAAATGGTTAGTCAGGCATCGGTCGCTACCCAATTGACAAGGAGTAACCGCTTATTCTTGCAAACCTTAGGCTTTATTATCCCAAAATGAATGTGCTAAATGTAAACGAAAAAGTGCTCGTCGATAACTCGATTGTTGGAGCTGAATTTCACACTCACCAACCTTATACCACTCGTTTTGAGAATAATGACGAAATTCGAATACCTATTCAAGAGGATATGTCCACTTTGCCTTCGCGTAGTTATCTATATGTAGAAGGTACTGTACTGAAAGAAGATCAGAACCATCAGCGAGTGGTAAATTTATAAACAATGGTATTGCATACCTTTTTAGTGAGATTCGGTACGAAATGAATGCAGTTGTGGTGGATTCGGTAACAAAAGTTGATCTAGCAACCACCATGAAAGCTTACCTTTCCCACAATTCGAATGAAAGCATTAAGTTACAAAACGCTGATTGGTTTCCGGATGGTACCAGCACCTTGCTAGATAGTAAAGGTAATTTTTGCGCCTGCATACCTTTATCAACACTGTTGGGGATTTTTGAAGACTATGGAAAGATTATTATGAATATTCGTCAAGAATTGGTATTAATTAGAAGCAATTCGGATGCCGATGCTCTAATATCCACCGATGCTAATGAAAAGCTTAAGGTTAACTTGCAAAAAATATATTGGAAAGTTCCACATATTCAACCAGGATTGGCGGAAGAATTATCATTAACAAAATATATTGAAAAAAATATTGACACTCAAGTCACACATATATTTACCCCGCTGTACCGCAAACGCATAAACACAGTTGGTCTATTAAAACATCGACCACTCTGGAAACTCCCCCTTACGTTATCATAGGGTTTCAAACTGATCGTGATGGTCAGTTGCAGAAAGATATGAGCGCATTCGACGCCTGTGATATTCAAAACGTGACGGTATATTTAAATACGGAAAGATATCCTTATGATCAATTAAATATTAATTATGCCGAAAATCGATTTGCTACTTTATACGAAATGTATGCTAACTTTCAACGATCGTACTATGATAAACCCAACGAACCTTTACTGGCTCCTGAAAGATTTAAGGTACTTACACCTCTAATCGTCATCGACTGTTCGCGACAGAAAGATTCCTTGTTAGGGAAAGCTGTCGTTCTTCGAGTTACTTTCGAAACTCACAAAAGCATTCCAGCGAACACTACTGCTTACTGTCTCATTTTGCACGATCGTGTATTTACGTTTAATGCATTGACGAAGCAAGTACGTCAACTATAAAGGAAATCGTTATATACGTCCAAGGACCTGTTACCTTTATTAGTATAGTCGCATGCTTCGATCATGCTAGTTATCGATGTGAAAGGTTTCAAGACTTCAGAAAAAGACTTTGCAACCAAGGAATTAGCCGTGTTTGATGGACATCGTGTGTCTCACTACGTTTTCAAACCTCCGTTCGCCTTTCGCAACTTACCACCCACGTTTCGTCAACAAGCTACTTGGTTAATGCATAATCATCATTGTCTTGATTGGAATGAAGGATTCACTCCTCCCTTTATGCTTCTTGTAATTCTGCAACGCTTGACTCAGCAGGCGGATACCGTTTACGTGAAGGGATCTGAAAAGAGCAACTACATTCGACGTTTAGTATCCCAACCGGTGGTAGAGTTACCAGAGGAACCAGCTCTCCAGGCTATGCTTCCATCATGCTTTTATCATCATCATTCACTTTGCTATTGTGCATTAAGTAATGTATACTACTTATATGAAACTCATGTAATGGATTGCTCAGAATAAAGTTTTTTAAATTCTTTAATGGTTTTATTAAAACAACATAATATGATTACAACTATTTATTCATTGTCTATTACAAACTTATATAACTATTTACAATTGAATATATAACGATTACTAAACTTTAATTCCCAATCCAGATAACACAACATAATATGATTACAACTATTTATTCATTATGTATTACAAACTTATATAACTATTCACAATTGAATATATAACAATTAATACCCTTTAATTCCCAATCCAAATAACGCACCAAACCCGCAGGAAACCCAGCAGCAAGGTTGCCATGTGAAAGTTGAGTTGCAGCAAACCATTCACTATATGATGTAACACACTTACATTTGAAAAGAATGAAATCACATTTATCAGGCAACAAGTTAATAGTATGACGTTGGAACGAATCATGTTCTGTACATGTGGAATTTTGTATATTTATAAGTTTACCATTTTTTAACAAATAATGGACTTCTACACCTGCACACGAAGTGTGTCGATAATCGTCTTCACTACGTATAACCACAGTGATCGAAAGTTTAACTCTTTCGATTAACAACCCGGTATTGTGAGTTTTATAACGCTAAAATTTAATTTCACCCTTATCTGTTGTTTCAAGAACCCAGTAATGTTGCCAACCCACTTTGATTGAACCCATTTTTGTAACTGAGGGTAAGCGACTGGCGTGACTATTTAAACTATACTCCCACGACTTTTAAAACGTGTGTTATATATACCCTCTCTATACGCTTCCTTCAAAACTGGAGCGATTACATTTTCCACGTAGCTTATTCGTCTCTGAAATCGTACCCTATCCCTTGCTACTATCTCCCATTGACTTCTGCGTGCTTGACGATGTGCATACTCCCATGTTAACATGTAATGCATTTTGTTTTTACTTTAATCAAATATCACTAAAACACCCATTTAATCCTCCTCCTCCTCCTCCTCCTCTACTAAGTCATATGCAAAGTCCTGTAGCTGTTCCTCAATGAGTTCTTTTACCAAACACTCATCACACATCTCACCTCTAATGAAGTCTTGACACAACTGCACGCCTTTTCTATATCGTTGTGCTAACTCTTGACAATATTCCGGACTCAATATCCCCGTACCATGAAGAGCTTCGTGTGCCGCATCCTCCTCTAGCGCTTCTAATTCACACCGTAGTTTCACCACAGCATTCAGTTTATCAATAGCTTTGCTTGATACGTCTTCACTGTTACGCGTCCCCATTCTGTTTCACTACGTTACGCCTAGATCATGTGTTCTTATATTCACCCGCTTTCCCCCTTTCCCCTTTTCATTCTTCCATTACACAACACACTATTTGACTTCCACATCTACTATTATCTTTTCTGGTAGATAATGCACAACTTCTAGCATTCCAAACACGTTCGGGATTTGCATCTTCATTATCGGTTCCAATATGTTTGTGATGTTCATTATGCAGTCCCCCGGCATGTCTACAACACCATGTATTATGCTATGGTAGAAATTGAAAAAATCCAATCCCTTCAGAAGGTTTAATCGATATGTCAGTAACGGTATTAACTGCCACAGTTCATATAAGGACTCCCACGCTAAATATAATTCATCACCTCCTTCATCAGTTATCTTTATGATTTTTGTTTTATCGTAAGTTCTGTTAACACGCTCAAACGAGATAGTTTTTGTACCAATTTTCAAAGGAACATCGACCTCTTCTCCTGCTTTAAAGTACTTATTAATGACTCCTTCATTGGTTATTAACTCGTTCCACTCCGTTTCATCAAACAGCATACACTGATTCTTTAATCCAGCAACTTTTATTACAGGAGCGAATCCCAAATGTGCACATAATCCAACAAATGCAACTGTTCTTTTTGATTTGTTTAAATAAAACACTGATTGATTCACTAGCGGTGCTCATTTAGCTTCCTTAGGAAGCTCGTTTGGAGCCATCAACTGCTTTTCTAGAGCTTGCGCTTTCGCATTCTCAATTGATTTAGCGAGGCTTTCCATTGTAACACTGCACTGTACACTGCAACTGCAACCGCGTTACTCTTCCCATACTTGCAATCTGCTATATATACCTACAACTTGACCTTGAATGTTGTTGGTGACCTTAAAGATACATTATCTGATGACCATGACTATACATTGTTGCCATATTGATAATCTTGGGTTCAAGGTCACCAACATTGTTGCCGTTTTGATGACCTTGGCTTCAAGGTCATCGACATTGTTGCCATATGGATGACCTAGAAGATATATTGTTGCCATTTTGATGACCTTGACGATACATTGTTGTCATATTGTTGACCACTTTAAGAAGTGAGTGGTTTTTGCGAACAAATATTGGAAACAGCTATTTATTTGAAATTTTAGTAAGAAAACAGGAACAAGAGTCACCAAGTTTTTAAAAATCGGTTGTTTTAATATTCCATACTTTAATCCCACACTGCACGGTTAAATACTTGTTTTAAAATCTACAGCGGTAAGCTCTCATCTCAACACAAAGGACATTAACCTAATGAATGTAAAGAACGCCCTTCCGGGCATTTGATGCACAACGAGGAATACGGCAATACTTCATTTTCTAACAATTAAAAATCAATTTATTAAGTTGTATCCATTTTATTTTACATGCAATCATACTCGAGTTATGTTAAAAACCTGTTAAAATTCTTGTTTAAACAATTCATTAAAAAAAAGTTTATTAAAACTATATAATTAATAGGGAACAAGCATTTTGTGTTTGATTAAATGAGTTACAAGATAAAAATTAAGAAAAAAATCGTAAATACACGAAGCTAACCTTAATTATGAACAAAAAATAATAAATACTTTCACTCAATGAATATTAACGGTATTTAAAACGCCAGATATTTTTAAACAACAAACACGTACTTCTAATAAAAAAGATAGTTAGATTTATATGCTAACAACCCATTTTTACAACGTTTTTTACAACGTTGAAACATGTTGATTTTATTTTTAAAATACACATTAATATGTGCGAGTCACCTTCCAATATAGATTTTAGTAGTAGTGGAACCCGAGAGTGATTTTTTCTTCGACGTAGGTAATGGTGTACTTGAGCCAGATATGTATGTCTCACTCCAATCTAGTGACTTCTCTTCTCTTTCTGGTGTGTCTTTACACTGTACACTCGATGTCAACATTAATATACCCCTAATAATGTTTAATTTACGTTTTAAACTGCCGTAATCATTTCTAACTTTGACAAGGTTAATAAATTGAATGTTGTTTGATGACCTTGAAGATACATTATTTGGTGACGATACATTGCTATCATTTTGATGACCTTGCGAATGCGTTGTTACCATTTTGATGACCTTGAGAATGCGGTGTTGCCACGTTTTGGTGACAGAGATAAGTTCAAGGTCACTATGTGTTAGAGAGAGATAGATTCAAGGTCATGACCATTTTGATGACCTTGAGAATGCGGTGTTGCCACGTTTTGGTGACAGAGATAAATTCAAGGTCACTATGTGTTAGAGAGACATAGATTCAAGGTCATGACCTTGACAATGCATTGTTGCCATATTGATGACCTTGAAGTTACATTGTAGCCATTTTTTGACCTGGACGATACATTGTTGTCATATTGTTGACCTTGAGAATGCCATGGGGGTGGGTTTCAGATTCCCTAATTTTTACCTACTCCTGATTAAATTTAAGTTCTACGATTGATAACGTAGGAAGATTTTTTTCTGTTTTCCACGAGACTGGCTCAGGTTCGGGTTAATATTTAACTAAAAATATGTAAATTAGTCAATTTTGTAATGACTACTCTAGCACAATAAACTTACAATTTCTATAGATATTACATATCATCTGTATTACATAATGTAATTATGCATTCATTTTGTAAAGGATAAAGCTGGATTTAATGAGTTGTGTGTATAATTAAGCTTTAATGAGATATTTTCATTGTCAATCGTTTTTGTTAATTATCTCAGTTATGGTAAGAATTAAGATTAGTGTTAATTATTATCAGCTGTGTGGTGTTGTGACGTCATGAAAAACATTCGAGAGCGGATGTTTCGAAAAATTGACATAATCTTCATCTGTTTCGCCAAATCATATATAAAGCCCAGCAAAAATTAACAATTTCAGTCGATAAAAAGCTCTTGGAGAATCCACGCTCGGCTCGAGACCAAAAATCTGTAAATTAAGTGAGGTTAAAAGTGTTAACCATATGGTTGGATGTCAACAAAGGAAATTTTTAACAAAGTATAATAGCAATTACCTGAACACTTTAAATTAAAGAAGATTTATACTAGTTAATCAACAATTGTATGGAATTGTAAACGAGTTGTTTATTAAACAAATTCAAGAAGATTTTTATTTCCATTATTGATTTAAATAATCGATGGATTTACATTTATAAAATCAGCTGACAGAATTCAAAGCAGTACTACCAATTTTAAATAAGACTGAAGTGGATCTCGACGTAGTTTATATACAAGATTGGTCAAAATAAAAGGTTTTAATTAAAGTTTTCAACAACAAAATTATAAAGACAATCTGAATAATTTCAGAATTCATTTTTCTCACTTTAAAAGTTTTTAAATAATAAAATTCTTACAAATAAAACAATTTAAGTTTCTTTATTAAAATTTAATTATCATAAATTAAATTTATCTTAACATTTGCAAATATTTTTATTTGATTACATTGATTGATGTCAGTTTGCTCAAATGGAGAACTGTTATAGCCCTATGTCAGGTTATTAACTACTAATTAACACATTTGAGCAAGCTCAGGAAAGAATTTCCTATTTTACTTTACTGTTCTGTTCTGAATAATTGTTCTTTTATTTTTTAATTAGATTTTTTTTATTCTCATTAATAAAAATAGAGACTGTGTTTTCAATGTATCTATGTGTTTATTTGATGTGTATACAATCATCCATTTCTTTTTCTTTTCACATATAGAGTTTAGCTTGCTGTTGTCCAGTTGCGGAAGTCCAAGTGTTTTGGTTGTAAGTTCTTTTCTTCCAGGTATAAGAATTAATAAGATTTCATTATTTCATTTATTTCATGCTCTATCGAATTAAACCTGAGTTAGCAAATTGGGAAAAGGAAAAATATTGGGGTATTATATTTTTCTATTTTATTAGATTTCACCGCAGATATTTTATGACGTTGTCAACGTGAGGCAAAAATTTATATATTTTATATTTTATCATTATATCACCTCAGTATGGATATCAGGTATCAGTTGTCTGGTATGGACTCAAATACTTTGCAAAAGGAACGATGAATTCATAGATAGTCACACCAGTCTGTGAAATCGACTCCTCAAGTATAATATCTAATCTTGTCTGTAAACCCACTTAAAATAATTCATAAACGCTTTACAAAATCGGACTGATCTGTTCATCCTTGCGTTCCGTCTTTATTTTTACATAATTTTAAAACCTTTGTTTGTCTGAGGATCAAAATTTAGAATAAATTTTATGTACTTTGCGGAGGGTTTTTTACAAAAATTTTCTTTTTTCCTATATCTTTGATAATATTGTAAGTAAACCAGGATGGATATCGCCGTTTAAATTACATTTGATACTCCTATGAATACATTGCGATATATTTCGAAACAAATTTAATAAAAAAGTTTCTTTGGCTGTTTCTATTTCTCATACAAACATGACATACAACATTAATTCCAGTTATGTTCATTAAAAAGACGATCGACTAAATTATGATCTCCTTGTTTAAAATTTCACATTTTTCACAAACACAAAATAGATGTAATTCGGTCATTGATAAATACAATTGTTCTAGAGAGATAGAGATGCTGTTCGAGTTCGCTGGCATCAAACCCAGTAAACGATTCTTAGTATTGTAAACATGATTACGTTATGCTGGCGAAGGTGATAAAATGAATAAATTTCTCTATTTCAAATTTAACTTGAGATCTTGATTTTAAATTGAAGTCACCTAGAATTATACAGTTTGAATCAAAAACATATGCAAACTGATTTAAATGACTAATAGAAAGAAAATAATCATCTAATTTGTAGTAAGAAGGAAATATGGCTAATCATAGGCTAATTCGATGGGTTGGATATCATTTAGACATTTAATCGAAATGAGTCTTGAGTTTTAATTCGGTAGACTCGATTGGTTGCCGTGAGTTCTTCTTTTATATAAATATTGGAATATTTATATTCTGCATCTTGGTGTAAGAATCTGGAAAATGTATAGTTAATCAAGATTGTTTTAACAGGTTTTAGACGTAGTTATTCGCTTTTGTCCAACCTGCTTACGAATTTGACGGTAATGACCGGAGCAGTGTCGGGCGTATTTTTATTCTTCTGTCGAGGGCTTGACAAACATCCTTAACGACATAGACGTAATATTCTCGTCAGGCACGAAAGGTACTACATCGTCTACCTCCATGCAGTTAGCATGGCTATACTGTTCAGACTCATTGAACTTTGCACGATTACTTGGTTTTCCTTTAGTAACCGATTGTTTTTAAATTATAATTCGTCTATTGTACATTGTAATAAATTAAAAGTTTTATTAGGCTCTTTTAACAGTTCATTAATATTTTTGTTCTGAACAAATAGGTATTCAATAGATTTGTTTAGATCCATTTATAACTCGGCGATAAGCCTCTTGTTATTTTAATCAATAGTTTTCATGTACTTTATAACATCAGCAAGTGATTATAATTGATCGTCTGATTCTATTAAACTATCATCTGACCTTCTTTTATATTTTAACTCGTTTAATGCTATCAACACATTTTAATTTCTCAAATTTCGATTGAATAATATAAGATTTTCTCGCGTTAAATTTACACAGTTGACATTAAAATCTGAATGACAAATCGCACAATTGATAATAACTTTTACTTGAAACCAGTGGCGGCCGGAGCCAAAAATACTTTTAGATGTGCTGCAGTGATGGCTCGCCAGGGGCGACAGGGTACCAACAATACTAGGAATTAAAATCATTATTTTCTGTAAAATAATTATTTTTATAACAGCAAAGTGTTAGAAACATTAAAATGTAATTAAAAAATTTAGTACTTGCAGCCAATGACTAGCGAGATTCCCAAATTATCTTATACATGATTAGGATGCTGGGGTCGGCCAGCCGATGTTGCTTTAAAAATCACGGGATAATCCACGACTTACAACCCGTACTTTATAAGTCGCTATAGCCAAATACTTCGAGTATCTGCTGGCGTAGCTAGTTTCATACAAGTCCGACAAAAATCAATCTTGCCGCACTTGGCAGTTAAAATACACACATAAACAGTCAAACCTCTTTGAATTTACCGATTGCAATTTTTAATTGCATTTTTTGCAATTAAAAGCAAATTGCTTTAAATGTAAATTGCCAGTATTGCATAAAAAGTCAAGTATTTCAGTTTAAAAATAAGAAAATTCTTTTTAAAATTAAAATGACACTATGTCGCAATATACTGCTAATGTAATTATGAGGATAAATCTGTTAATTCAGATGTTACATGTTAGAGCATAAATTAATTTTAAATTATGCGATTTGTGCTTACGTAATAAAAAATATTTAATTAAAAATTCTTCGATTTACTGGGATTTATAATAAAGTTATCTAGCTCGGTCAGCCGACCCGTGAGGGAGAGAGGGATTAAGTAGCAGACATGACGGTAGATGTTTTGGTAGCAATGGTGCATTATATGGCTAACATAAGGGGGTAATTAGTAAACCTAATATAGATTTTTTATATAAAATGTGTTTAGTCGTATAATGTTTTTGCAGTAGAAGTGTTGGGGTTGGTGCAAGTATTTAAAACTTTTTTATCGCGATGGAGAGCGTAGGAGATATAGCAAGTACTAAAGGCAACTTGACTGATTTTTTATAATATAAATCAATTTAGTGGGTTGTTTTATGACATTAAAGTTTCTATTAAACAATTGCATATTCCGCAACTGTAGCAACATGACTGAATTTATTTATAAAAACGAAATTATTACTAATGTCCCCGAAATATATAAATTATTTGGCTTAATTTTTTCCCTCCCGCATTTTCTCACAAAAACTTCTCAACGTTAAAACGGATAAAATCCTGCAGTAGAAACACCAAGTCCCAATCGCGTGTAAATAGTTTATCATTTTCAGCAATAAAACACGGGTTGGTTAGAGAATTAAAGAAAACGATACATTCTAACGGGTGATTATAAACTCTCGACATCTCAGCTGCTGTGGAATTTAAAACGTATGTGTTTTATTACTCAAAAACAATAAATTGCTGAACATCAAATAAATTACAATAATTTATTATACGTCTAAGTAATAAAACACACGTTTTAAATTTCACAGCAACTGAGATGTCGAGGGTTTATAATTACCCGTTATAACAAAATAATCTATGATCGCAACAAAAAAAATCCTAGAATCGATGTCATATATAAAAATAAATAAAATAAAAAAATTATAAGAATATGATTTTAATTTAGAGCGTTTATTTTAAATGTTTGTTTATGAATGGTGGTTTATAAAGACCACCTATTTGTTTTCCGTTATCTAAAAGTTTATTTTGGTTTTAGATTTTTTTTATTTATAAAAGCTTTAATACTTAATTTATTTTTTTTTCTTCTCCTCAAACTGTACCCTATGTATTTTCCGTTCCTATCCTATCATCAATCCTATTCCGTTTCTGGCAAGAGTGATCAAGATCACACCGCGGTTTTCGCTGGACAATTTATTTTGTTTTGTTTTATATGTACCAGACTTTCGGACTTATTAGTGTTGGTTGTACCATTAGGAAAAATTTTTGTACATACATTTACTAATGCTACTTTGAGTACTAAAAAATTAAGTCGACTAGCTAGGGTTTTACTTTGGCCGACCCTGTTGTCAAGGTACGAGCCGCCACTGGTGTGCTGCATTTCCCAGAATGTTTATGTTTTGCCTGTTTATTTTGCTAAATAAAGCGAATCGTATTTCATTGTTAATATGTGTTTTAAACTTTTCGTGTTTTTTATTTTTAATTTTTTTTGCTTAAATGTGCCAGATCTCTTACCCCCGTCTCCGTGCAATTGTCCCATGTCCATGGCCGTCAGAAAACAACACACTTGGGAAATAAAATAAAGCATTCTTTCGAATACCTGTGTAATTATATATGTCCTAAAAATGTCTTTTAATCTATGTCCCTATTAAATTGTCTTTTAATAAGAATAATAATAATTTTTACCACGATTTTTACCGGCATTTTCAATATTTAATTCGGGTTTAAGGGGATCTCACTTTTTTAACGATAACGCAAATAACGAGTATTGCACGTAGTTTCTGGGCGCGTGATCCACGAATTCTTTTGTGCCGACTTAATTGCTGACAAAAACTTCTTAGCTAAAATTAACTAATTTTTTATATGACATATGTGCCATTAGTATTTTTTTTTATTTTTAGGTTGGTAACTACAACAAAAAACATTTTAATTTAAATTGTCATTCATCTGTTTGACTTTTGTAAAATTTAGTAAAAGTTGTTACTATCCGACAAACCTAAAAATTCCTAGTTTTATAAATATAAAAAGGACGCCCTTGGCAACGCAACACTTAACACACGCAAAAACTAACTTTCTACTTATACATATTCTCGTGAAAAACAAAAATTTGTATGCACCACGAGCGTTACCATTTGATAATACCCATCGGGCGACTTTCATCCCACGAGTCCTTCAGGCCGATCGATCCAAATATAATTATCAGACAAATTGAAAACCAAATTATCGTTGTTTATTAAAAAGATATCTTCTTTTAATTAAAAGGTAAGTATAAAATTCTATGCTTTCTTTTGACATTTTCAAAATTAATTTAACATTGACAGGTTAAATAAAATTATGAATTTTATTATTTTTAAAATGATTTGTAAAAGTTATATATTCAAACACACTTATCTATTATTGACGTTTCACATAACCTTACTTCTATTCAACTTCAAAGTTAGATTTTAACCTTACACTTGTAATTATTGAAGCAGCTAGGAACACACCTTGTTCCTCTAATAAAATATTGCTACTTAATTGTTAAAATATGAATTCCCTTTTTATACAGTCTCTTAAAAACAAAGAAACTTTATATTTCAGATTTTAAATAACCCAATTAATTTATTAACTTTCATAATTGCAAAGACTAATTATATAGGGGTAACGCGGGATACTTGACCCAATATACAGTTTTTTATTTTTAAATTATTTTTACAATACCTATGGATCTGTGAATGCTGTATGTATATATCTTAGTGTCTTTTGCAAAATTTTTATTAATATTAAATGTAAATATTAAAGTTTAAAGAACTTATACATTGAATATATAAGGGTCAGGTATCCATATTCATAGGGATACTTGGTCCAAGTCCTAGATTAAGAATAAAGGTGACAATTTAAAATTTCCCTAGTTGCACTTTTACTACACAACCTTAAAATGCAGCTATTTAAAACTAACGAATGACATATTGGTAGACAGTATATTGTAGTCAAATAAATGTATAAAATTAATGAGCAATTCAAAAAACCATATCTTTAAGCAAAAAAAATCAAATTCATTGAAGTTTGCAGCACTTGAAATTTACTTTTCGATCATGAAAAAATTATCTAGAAACTGATGCAATGACTGCAGTGGTTGTTTCCTCCAAACTGCATGCTGATTCAATGCCAAGCAGTGATGCTATTAACAACTCACCAAAATTCCCACAACCTAAGAATAAACCTTGGGTCACATATCCCAAGTTACCCATAAGCTTATAGAAAATAAAATTCTGAATTTAACCATATGCAATAATTTGGTTGAAAAATAGAATAATACTTTTATCTCTAATGTCGACGAAAGAACAATTACCTATCAAAAATAATTAACTTAATTTCATAAAAACACCTTTTTACACATTCCTTTCACTACAAATAATAATAAATTTATTTTGGACAACAAATCTTACATATAGTCTCCAACGGACCTAATGCAATTTTATTTAAAATTATGGTGAAATATGTTTAAAACATGCATTGATCTTTTTTGTGTAATAGACATAATGTTCGTTTAATTATTCTAGAGCAACTATATATTAATTTATTTCTGAATGATTTTTATATGCGAATTAATATTAATTATTGTTAGAATTATTGGAGTGCCAAATCGCCTTAGTTTAGAAACTTTTTACTAGAAGTTCGTGTGTGCGCGTTCTGCACGATTTGCAGCTATTTTAAATCGTACATTTTGCGTCTGCAAATCCATTCGTTGACATATGGAATTAGCCTTCCGATTACTGCCAAAACAATGTAGTTACGCTGCGATTTCATATACGCACCACGGTATTGCGCTTGCGGACTTGTATTATCTCAGTATTTATTTAACCGACTCGCGGACTGTATACATAATAAAAAGCGTTCTTTGAAACTACAATGTATATGTATACAATATCAACAATCGATTCTGCATTTATTTTCGTTTATCAATTCTGCAGTTATTTTAATTTAATATTCTCTTTAGAAAAAAGAGCTATTATTTATAATTATTAGCACAAACTATACAACTCGATTATTATTACTTATTGATGAAGCATTTGTAGTGTTCTTTGTAATCAATTCTAAACAAACATTACAGGATGTCATCTTTAAAGCGTTATTTTAACAAGTCTGAAAGGCATACAATTTGCATTGTGTAATTGAATATACACGATTACACGGTTATCTCCGACTGAAGAGAGTAAACAAAATCGAAACAGTGTCTCAGAGTACCGTCTGTGATTTGTACACATTTATTCATTTTAGTGGGTGTGAGACTTTGAGTTATATTTTCCCCTTATTAAAATTATTTGCCTACTTTGTGTCACATTATGATATAAATATTTATATTTATATGTTTAGATTTAGTATTTAGTATTTAGATTAGGTTAGATTATTTGTAATTGACATCCTTTTATTCTAATTAATTGAATGTTATTCTCTCACATTTTATTTGACAGTATTACTAATTTTCCTAGTGCTTACAAAATGTTTCTGGTCGCTTATGACATTCTACCCTCGAAATGTATCTTCGTCAGCGTGTGGCGACTGTGACATATAACTAAAATTTTATTTTTTCCCCTATTGAACCGTTTGAACTGTCCTACACTGTTTGACTACAATAGAAACTGCCTAAAGTGACCACCTTTGGGACTGACCCAAAATAGTCAATTTAAGCAGGTGGTCACTTTGTAAAAGTGTGAATTCTTTATACACTACAACTTGCCCAAAACAGCTCACATTCGTCAGCATTAAAAATCTCCTCTGATTTAAAGCCCTTTGCAAACTCTGTAAAACGAATACGAAAATCACTTACTGTTGTGGGAACAATTTCATTATTTGCATCACCAACTAAACTTTTCTGGGAAATGTTGTTTCGTTTCCTAAATAATTGGAGCCAACCCGACGATACTTTAAAATTAGGCAAATTTGACTACTGAACAAATTTTAATGTTACTCTTTTTTTTTCTAAAGGAGTCTAAAGCATCTTCTTCGTAGCATTGTTGATATTCTAATTTTCTTTTTTTTATATTATTTACTGTCGTTTTGCTAATACCAAAATGTTCCGCTATTTTGCTTTCACTGTGATTTTCTAAAAACTCTAACATCTTTTGTTTTTCTTACAAATTTAGTTCTTTATAAACTTTTTTGAAGTCATCTTGATCGCACTACTTAACACAATGGTTTCAATCAATAAATGAAACAAGACTGATTTTATAAAACAATTTTAAAACTATCCAACGGTTACTAATGTGAAAGTTTGCAGGCAATAAATTTTTCAGAAGCAGAAATAAAGTCTTAAAACTTGGAAATACCAGAACCTAACTCATGCATTCTTAGAAATTCTTTGAATGCAATTTACATGTACATGCCTACTTAAACTTTTAGAAGATTAGTAATAACTGTTATAAGTAATCCCTTGGCTAATGGTCACATTACACAAACACAAATATTTTTTAACAAATATTTGAGATAAATGTGGTCAATGGTCACAAAAGAGAAGTGGTCATTTTATACAGTATAAATTACATTAAAGTAATAGGATTTTTGCAGGGACTGAAAAAAGTGGTCAATATGACCAGAAGCTCAGTTTAAACAGGTGGTCAGATTTACAGTTTTTACTGTATTTTAATTTAGCGACCGCAATTCTATAAGCGAAGCCTATTCTATAAATAATAATTGTTGTGTGTTACATGAATGTTATACCGATTTACAAAAATGTTCTTAGCCTCGAAGGACCACTACAAAGAAATGAAAAATAAATGATAATGCCTGGTGTCAATTTAACAACAAGAAAAAACTTATTTTAGTTTATTAACCAACACAACATAGAAAATACACATTACAAAATGAAGCAGTCTATGATGGTTACAAATTAATGCAGGCACAAGTGAATGTTGGACTGTTATATCGAGAACGAGAATGAATAAATACAAAAAAATATATAAATACAATGTGATGTGGTAGAATAAATAATATTGAATAATTGAATTCAAAACTAATGAACTTTTTCTTCTTTTTCTTTTTTTTAATAAGCTAACTCAGTCTTGTTTATTTTATTCGATCATGAAACAAATGTTGAGTCATCAACGAAATTCTTTAAATTCTAAAAAAATCAAGACTTAATAAAGGATATCCTGTACATGCTTGACGAGTTCTAGGGTGTATGTTTGTTTTAATTACCTAGATTTAATTTCATAAAAGAAGAATTTTATCCAATCTTCATTAATTGGAAAGAGCGGTTATGCAAGTAATCAATCGAGTGGTTCTAGAATTGCATACAAATGCTTATTAACTATTGTGTGTGTGTTCTTTCTGGCGTGATTAAATATTATGGCAATATATACGAGGTGTGTAAATTAAGTAATGAGACTGGTGACACTTGGGACTTGGAGGAGCGGCAGGTGAACATGTGATACGCCTTGAGTACGAGTTTGAACTCGCTAAAGTCATTTGGTTGTCCGTAGCGATTTTTTTCGTGAAACAGTTCTTTCTAGTGCGTTCTAAAAATGAGTGACATCAATCTCGAGCAACGGTGTGCTATCAGGTTTTGCTTCAGACTTGGGCACAGTGCAACGGAAACTTTTGCAAAACTTCAGCAGGCCTACGGAGACAGTGTTTTGTCAAGAGCGCAGGTTTTTCGGTGGTTTAAGGCATTTTCAGAAGGAAGAGAGTCGATTGAAGATAAACCACGAAGCTGAAGGCCTTCATCTTCAAGAACCGATGAAAATGTCAACAGAATCCGGGATCTTGTGCGTTCGGATCGTCGGTTGACAGTCATAATGATCGGAGAAGAGTTGAATTTGACCAAACATCAAGAACAACTGGGCGTTGCATCACGATAATGCGCCTTATCACACAGAAATTTTAATAAATGAGTTTTTGGCCAGTAAAAACATCCCTGTAGCTCCTCAGTCTCCTTATTCGCCTGACTTGAGTCCTTGTGATTTTTCCCTCTTCCCGAGATTGAAGAATCACCTCAAGGGAACTCATCTTGGGACACTCGAAAACATTCAAACGGCTGTAACCTACCAGCTGAAGGCTATTCCAGTATCCGAGTTCCAGCACTGCTATGAGGATTGGAAGAACCGTCTCCAGCGCTGTGTGGCTTTCCAAGGAAGTTATTTTGAGGGAGACAATATTGAATTGTAATTCTATTCGAATAAAAAATTGGAAAAAATCAGTCTCATTACTTAATTTACACACCTCGTATGCTTATTATTCTATTATATAGGTATCTTTATATAGTCCCACTCTTTGGGTTTCAGGGAGAGACTCTTAATAAATTAAACTTTCTTTTTCAGTTCAAGCACAATCATCATCTATCTCCGCAGTCCTATAATTCCTTCTCTTTGCTTGAATTTGTTTAAGACAAATTTCTCTGCTTTAGTCTAATGCCAGCTGTGGTATTCTTGAACTAAGTGTTAAGCTAAAGCTTAATGCATTTTTTTATTACTATAGTAATGATCATTATCATTTTTAAATAAAAATTTCATTCTTCAAACTACCATAACACATTGGCACACCGTTTCCCTAAGGTTCTGTTGGATCTAGACATTTTAAAAATACATTATTTTTACTGAGAACCGTTTACTAGCTAAAGTGGTAAATTGCGCGGTTGCTCGGTTCTCATGAACATTCAGGGTTAAAGGTATGATGTTAATAATTGATATTTTGTATATCTATCTATATATAGAGTCCTATATTTATTTACCATTGTTTTCCTGAGTTTCAATTTGTTTATTTGTTATTTATTTAAATCTTGTTTATTTATTTTTTTAATAATTCTTTTATATGGGATTAATTGTTTCCATACCTAATATTAAAATTTGTTTCTTAATTATTTCTAAAAATAATAAAAAGTCTAAATATTTTACTTTACATTTTTATTTAAGAGATGTTGTGAAAGTAAAAACGGATTTTACGCTTTAACAATAACAAGTAAAGAAAAATTTCATATATTTCCAGATATTGAACTAATTACTTCCATCTTGTAGCTGAGTGACACGAGTTTTATTGCAACAAAACTTCAAGCCGAAGTCAATAAAACCCATTAATAGAAACTGCAATTGTCAAAGACAATGCAAGACTTAGCTTACTATTTTCTTATGTCTTCACTCTTAACTCTGATACTTCAACTATCTGATGTTGCTTGAACTCTTACAATTACGTTGCACGACACTGCAATTCTACAGCTGCGGAAATTTGTTACAATAATTTTTGTCAATAGGTTTAGTGCGAATGATGTAATAATGCAGATGTAGTTACAAGAAAGAGAGACCTTGGATCTTTACATTAATATTACAGAGGGGAATAGAAAATTACGTATCAATTTACAGTTGTGTCATACCATGAAAATATATCATTACAAATAAACAGGGGCAACCACGACCTTACTAAAAGGGTAGTTAAGTACACAATTTCGTGTAATCGAATGTATACGTATAAAATTGCGATGATTCCAGGTTTTTAATCTTTAATAAAATATAAAAAGTAATCCAACTGTTCAACAATTCTTTATCATAGAATAAATTAAGCAAAAAAGACAATTCTCTATTGAAAAATTGGGGAGATTCAATTGTATGTATTTTGTTAGAGCAATATTTAGAAAAATATAAATTATTTATTGGATTAATTTTTAAAACTTACTGAACTTATCTGGTATGCATTTCGCATGTGTAAACGATACGGCCCAGACCGGTTGATACCGCAACTTATTCTTTGTTTTAAATTAGTCGACGAGAAGACGACACCAATTTAGTATTTTAAATTATTGAATCTTTGTTAAAACAAAATGTAGCAACCTGATTTTTTCACTAACCTTTTTAATTTGTAGATTTACTTTTTGTATTTTATTACAGTTTAAAAACCTGGAATCGCAGTAATTTTATACGTATACATTCGACTACACGAAATTGTGCACTTAACTGCTCATTTAGCAAGATCGTGGTTGCCCCTGCAAATAATAGTTATTTATGTATTAAGGGCATAAAGAAGCTTTTATGGCCAGAAGCGTTATTTCTAGCCCGAGGCGTCAGCCGAGGGCTAGGAAAAGGCTGTAGGGCCATAAAAGCAAGTTATGCCCGAAATGCATACACTATTTTATGCACAGATTAAGTTTTTATCTCAAATCTATTATTGTGCAAAAAATATAATTAAATGAGTACGTAGGTTACATCAAGCCGCTGTACGTATACTTATGTGCATATATATATATGAAGTACGTTACTATAGTTACTATCTAAAATACTTAATTTCAGCTTATTTTCATTGGTGATAAGTTTACAAATTATATTAAGAACCAATCAAGTTCTACAAATACAGCTCTGACATTTAATTGACGTTTCATTATTGCCCGTCGGATCATAAAGAGGCCCTTGGGGCATAAAGAGACAGTTATGTTTAGATAAATCTAGCAATAATAGTCTAATTATAATGCATCTGTGCATCAACAATAATTATGTCTAAATTATTGATTACGTAACTCCCCCTTTTGAAGGTTAAGTCATGGTGATGAAAATATCTGAGCTAACCCTTGAACGTAAATGATAAAAGATGTTTTTATTTACATTACATGGCGAATATTAGCAATATTATTTAATTTGACATTATTTTTTTATGTATCTCCATGGTACAGTTTAATTAAATTTTGTTTGGACAGATTTACATGTTATAACACGGCCTACTAGATTCATATAAGCTCGCTTATATTCGACCGTCTCATTTCCAGTTTTTTCATTGTTGAAAATTATTACAGATTCGTACACGGCCTACTAGATTCATATAAGATTCATAAATCTAGTAGGCCGTGGATTCGTACGTTAAATGGCGCCCACTGGCGGTAACTTTACAATAAAGTCAGAGCTCAGTCGTTAATTTTTAGGTTATACTTTATGTCAATTGTGTCAAACTGCCTCCGATTAAAGAATGTTTACTCGAATATTGACAGTAATTACTAATAAGAAATTTATTAACAACGATCAAATATTATTAGATTATGCATTAAAAACAATAGGTACATTATATTACTTTACAAAACGTTACATTAAAATTTTATTTATTATTCTTTCGATGTCTTATTTTTATAAAAAAGGCTGCCATTCCCCAAATAAAATTGATAAACTATTAAAAAAGTTACATTAAAACTAAAAAACATTCTTTAACAACCACTTTAAAAATACACCTATTTTTATGGTATTTTTTCTGGTATGCTGACAGTCTTTTCTCTATAGTCAATTCTCTATAGCTGGAGCAGCCTAAATCTTCTTTTATTTGAAGTATAAATTGCAGTCTAGGTCTAGCTAGGGTGTTCTTTCCTTCGATCATGCTTTCTATTATTATTTTTAGGTAATATCCGAATGTCTTAAAGTATGTTATATTAATCTATCTCTGCTTCTCATGATCTTCTTCATTAACTATCGTTTTTCTTGTACTTTTTCTAGTATTTCATTGCTCGATATTCGGTCAATCTATCTCGCCTTAGCATTTCTCTATAGCACCACATCTCAAAAGCCTGTATACGTCTGTTTTTAATGTGTGTAGAAGTTTAATAGTATTGACTTGATTCTATACCGTTTAGATTATGCATTCAGTTAGTTCAGAAAAGTTTCAAACTCCATCTTCTTCCTGAAACACTTCCTCTACCTTCTTACTATAAAATCTGTTAAGACGTGACACGAAAATCGTTATTTAATTATCGTTATCCTAGATTCTTAACCGCCCTTCAAAATTTTTAAATATTTTCTCCGATATCGCTTTTGATTTACATCATATAAACCAAGTTCTATATAAAGGTAATGCCTTATGAGACAAATTTTGTCAGTTTTATATTTATTTTACTGAAACAATTAGTCTTAAAATTCAAGTAGATTTCATCAGCTCTTATGCCTAAAAAATATTTATTTTTAATAATGACTGTCACATTGAGAATTCATCATTCCCTGAATACCTACTTCTAATCATAGCTTTAGTTCGTAGATCGTGCATTAACATTATGTGTTTATATCATATGATGTGTGATGCTGTGGTAATTCAAGTGCTCCAAAACCCAAAAGAGCATTTGCAATTTGCGAAATATGAAATTGTACTTACTTATACTGTGGCTATCATGTAATTATTAAGTGTTTCTAGTCTAAGAATTGAGGCATTAGTAAACATTGCGTTAACTCAGTAAAATTTTCTAAATTTTATTATACTATGTAGGATATTTTGGGTTCCTAGTTCCTACTGTAACGTATTTTTGGCATATTTATGTTCATTATATACAAATCTGTATGTACAAATACCAATAAATTAATGAAGTATTTATTACACAATAGGAAATGACAATTACTGGCATGACGTATAATCTAAAAATTAATGACTGCAGTCTGACTACAAACCAACTTTGTTGCAAAATGACCGTCAGTGGGCGCTACTTAACGTACGAATCTGTAATTTTTGGATCCTAATTTCAACAATGAAAAAACTGGAAATGAGACGGCCGTATATAAGCGAAGCTTATATTAATCTAGTAGGCCGTGGCTATAATATCTAATAGTACCATATATGATACTATCTACAATGATACTGTAACGTTATTTTAATAGTTATTTATGTACCAAGGGCGTTAGAATGAAAATAATGCAAGGAGGCGATGATGAAGTCGCCCGATGGGCATTATCATCTAGTAACGCTCGTGGTTCATACAAAATTTTATGTTTCACAAGATTATGTAGAATTAGTTTTAATTTATCTAATAATAATAAAATTATGATAAACACGTAAAAATAGTAACTTTGGTGTTGCTAAGATTCGTTTCTCTGTTTCGAAACAGTTGAAACTAGCGTCGACTTCATACATACGTTTTGTTCGGTGACGATGATGGAGCAAAAGTTTGATGTTCCGGAAGGTATTTTGTAAAAACCGAAAAGGGCCAATGAAAACTTATTGCCAACAAAATCTAGAGTAAATTATGAGAAAGAATTTCAAATTTTTGTTAACTGGAAGTTGAAAAGTAGATTAAAATGGTGAACGGTGATGTTGGCCTACTTTCAGGAATTGGTAAGTTATTATCGTGTTTTACTACTTAATGACTTCCCTACAATATGTTTGTTTATTTTGTTCCTTCGTTGCAGGCTGACAATTCTCACTATAGTCGCTTGATTTCATTTCTAAAACAAAAGCCAAAAGGATATATTCCAAAAAAGTGTAGGGTTTTGACAGGAGATCAGGTTTTGACGTTTATAAAGGATGCGCCTAATGAAACATCTTCTACATAAGGTAAAAGGATAGTTTGTTATGAGTGTTTTTGGTGCTTTGAGAAGGGATGAAATGGTTAAGATGACTATCGACGATATATCGAAGATAGTTAAAAATTCATAAAAGTTTCGTGTTGGATCTGTTTCGTTTTCAGGGACGTTTCATAGCTGTCAGTTCCATGTTAGAAAAGATGCTACCAAGTAATGTATATGTTTTTCATGTTGTAATAATAATTACTTATGTACCATGTAAAAATAAAGTTTTTGTACCGCCGTCCAATTTTATTTTAATTGTAATTGTAATATAGCAGATCTCAAAATAGTCCAAAAACTAAGCATGGCAACAATTAGGAATTTTTATTGTTTATCGGATGGTAACAACTTTTACTAAATTTGCAAAAGTCAAACAGATAAATGACAATTTAAATTCAAATGTTTTTTGTTATTACCAATATAAAAACAAAAAAGCCCTAATATGTTAGCACTAATGTCATCTAAAATATAAGTTAATTTTAGCTACGAAATTTTTGTCAGCACAAAAGAATTCGAGAATCACGCGCCCAGAAACTACGCGCAAATATTCGTTATTTGTTGTGTTGCAACATACTCGTACGCAAACATATAGTTTCTGATCTAATGATCCAAATTACTATTGAAGGTAGTAGTAGTAGTAATTATGGGGAGACTTAAGTCTAGCAAGTAGGCCTCTATGGGCCATTTTTGCCTGCTCATCCCCTTAATCACCTTCACTGCCTTCGTCTTCATCTACCTCATCTCCCTCCGTGAACCTCCTCGATTCTCTAATGAAAGTCAGGCTGTCTGTCCACGCCAGGGAGTGTAACTCCTCCTTTTCGAGCGTAACCGCCCCGAAGGTTTCAAATCTTAACCTCTCATATGTTTCACATTCCCCCAGATAGTGGTAGGATGTTTCTTCCACCCTTCCGCATCTTGGGAATATGGGATTTTGTTCTAATCCCATCAAGGATAGGTGTCTCCTCAATTTACAGTGTCCTGTCAGAATCCCTACCAATAGGTTTAGGACCCTTCGGCTTTTCCCCAGTAGCCAGGTAGTCTTTTGTAAGTTGAACCCCGCTATATGGTACTTTGCCTGTCGACAGCCTCTGCTCCTCTCCCATCTTTTCTTAGATGTCTCGTAGGCCCATTCACATAAACTTGTTGAGACATGTTTCCTTGTTATACCTAGGAAGGGTTCCGGTCCAAAGCATGTTTCCATGGCTCTGCGTTTGGCTAGCTCATCAGCCTTCTCGTTGCCTCAAATTCCTGCATGACCAGGGACCCAAACCAGTTCGACTTCTTTATTTCTTGCAGCTCCTCTAAGGCATCGCCACACTCCTGAACAAGTGGTGATCTTGTTCTGGACGAGCATATTGCCTTCAGTGCCGCTTGACTGTCAGAGCAGATGTATATTTTCTGTTCTGTCGACCTTTTTATTTCCTCCTTGGTTGCTACCGTTAGGATAGCAAAAACTTCTGCTTGAAAAACCGTGGCATACTTTCCTAAGCTTATGCTCTCTTGTATGCCTCGATTTTCTACATAGATTCCTGCTACGGAGCTTTGTTCTTTAGTCATCCTTGAGCCATCCGTGTAACACACTAAGGCTCCTGGTTGAAACTTAAGCTCTTCTTGCCCCCACTCGTGTTTAGAGGGGATTGTAAGAGCATATCCTCTATCCAACCTTAACCTGTCCTCTGCCTCGGTTGCTTTACAACTAGACAAGGGTAACTCCTTCGTCACTATTTCAGCTACCCTAGCATAGCCTGTGCAGACTCCCTGGCCTATCCACAACCCTGCGACTTGCATTTGCAAATGGGCTGCCATGGTCTTTTTCTTTATCCAGGTATTAAGACTTGGAAATCCTAATAGCCCTTCAAGTGCTGCTGTTGGGGTTGTTCTCATTACCTCGGTAATGCCTATACATGCCAACCTCTGGATGTTTGCCAGCCTGGTCGAGAAGGTAGTCCGTTCTACACTAGGCCACCATACCACTGAGCCATATTGAACTCTAGGTCTGATCACCATTACGTAGAGCCAGTACAGAATTCGAGGACTCATCCCCCAATTCCTGCCTACCGCCCGGCGCAACTGCCAGAAGGTTCCAATCGACTTGGTGACCACCTTGTCGACATGCCTCGTTCATTAACTTAACTTACTTATCGAGAGTCACCCCTAAGTACTTAACCTCCTGCACTAGTGTTAGAGGTCTGCCGTACATAATGGGTGCTCTGAATTCTTCCAAGTTTTTCCTCCTGGTGAATAGAATCATCTCTGTCTTCCATGGGTTGACTGAGAGGCCATCCTCTTCACACCACCTTTCTATAATTCTACAGGCTACCTGCATTCTGTTGCAGACGACGCCCAAAAACCCCCCGGTTACTAATACAAGCCCGTCATCTGCATATGCTTGGGCGTAGAAGCCTTCTTCTGTTAACCTCCCTAGTAGTCTGTCTATTATGAGGCACCATAAATGAGATGATAGGCAGCTGCCTTGTGGGCAACCTCCCCTCACCCCTGCTTCAACTGAACAGTCCCCCAAAGCGGCTATTACTGTCCTCTCTTCTAGCCCCGATCTTACCCACCTGACCACGGTAGGGTGTGTCCCCCTGGCCTGCAGGGCCTGGTCGATTGTAGCCAACTTTGCCTTATCTAAAACGCCTTCGATATCGAAAAAAACTGCCAGGGCTACATCTTTATAATAAAGAGCCCTCTCAACCTTATGCACGATTGCGTGGAGTGCTGTTTCTGTGGATCTTCCACGTCTGTATGCGTGCTGATGTTTGTGGAATGGGTTCTCCACCATTACCCTCTCCACAAGATACCTATCCACAATCCTTTCCAAGATTTTTATAAGAAAGGACGTTAGGCTTATGGGCCTGAAGGATTTTGCCGCTGTGTAGTCTTTCTTACCCGGTTTGGTTGAACCCGGTACTATTGGAGGTAACGCCGGCTCCTATTGTAAAGTAAACCATGAGCGGGCGTTATGAATTATAACGCCCGCTTATAATGCCCTGGTTGTTATGGAGTTGTTTATGTAGTTCGTATCACAGGTATAAACAGCAGATAATATGCAAGTAAAACATAAAATAATAAAAAATGCTGTTTAATCGTCTATTAACAACAGAAATATTATTTACATTCACTAATTTAATCTTAACTAATTATTTAACACGATAATTATAAAATGTTAACGAACTTAAATGCTAGATATTTACAAATTTATTTGAGGACTATTTATTTATTATTACAACATTTATTAAACATTTATTTATTCACTAATATTTGACTACTAATTACACAAAGCACATTTATTCAATTCACCGGTTGAATACTAATTGCCTCCCTTCTATCCGCGACGACGATTTATATCTCCCGTATAAACGTTCTAGAAAACACCGGAACATACTCGTGTATTGTACCTTGTCTAGCCGCCCGCCGATGTATCATATATCTCGAACATTGTAAGATGGGCTGGGAATCTTCTATCATGTTCGCCGCGGCATATGTTTTTTTTTCCCATTCGTTACAATACCAATTAAAACATACAATATATAAATATAACTGAGAAAGAGTTTAAATCAATTTTTTTTAATCACTCATACTGACATTGCTTCTTTGTAAATCTAATTTATTCTCGTAAACTGTGCGTCATGGAAATTTGTAATAATATTTGGTAATTCCCAAAAAACATCACTCTTTATATATTTTCTTTAAATCTTAATATAATCATTAAATTTTACTTTACTTTCAATTAGGATAATAAATTAAAATATTCCCTTTGTGCCTAAGTACTGAATCGATTTACAATAGATCTCAACAATAATAAGATATTTACTGAACAAATTCTCTACAGTAGCTTTAGTTTGGCATAAGACATAACAGGTACAATTAAAAATACTTTAACATGAGAAAATATAATTACACGAAACACTAGAAAAAAAAATCTTTTTTTTATTTCAAAAGAGATTACAAAGTGTCTTCTTTAGTTTGATGTTTCTATGAAACAAGTCGACCATAGACTATTATGTGTAATATGAATAAGGTAACCAGGCGTCCCGCTTTTGCTTCATCTGTCTCGGTGCCCATAAAATCTTCAAAATGTCACGTTTTTACTGATAATTACGATTTTACGAACATAGACAGCAAAACAAATGTGTTACGTTTATTGGTTGAAACAATAAACGTAAATCAGAACTTTTTAATTAATATTCTTCTAACTTCTAAATTACAGTAAATTAATTGTTATCCAACGAAGTTAATACTTCTTTTCAAAAACTAGATATCATTATCTTATCTTAACATGACTGTGCCGATTATAAATATCGCACACTTTATTTGAGTATAAATACAAACGCTTATTGACATTAATTACAACAAATAACCGTAGCGACATCTATATATGCCAATCACTTTTATTATCAAACAAAAATAAAATTTGTAAAATAGGGGAAACCCACTCAATTAGCAAAGGGTGTTCTTGGCAATGCCGAAGACATGAAAAATATGTATTTTTTACGTATTAATTTTTGAACGCGCCAAAAATATACTAGGAGAAACGTAATTATTACATACCATTGAGCATCACTTTAGAATATTAATTGTTGCATGCAAAAAGAATTAGCAGCACGTAATTAGAGGCACAAAGCATCTTGCTACCGAGAAGCATAAAAGATATTTAAATGTTGCTGCCTCTCCTTCTAAGTTACACGATTTTTTCCGTAAATGTAACTTTGGAAACAAAGAAAAACAATTAGGGTTAGTTGAATGGCTGTTTGAATTTCATACTATTAATAAAAATCAGTAATTCTATTAAATGTATGTAAATAAGTAAATAACAGACTACATGGAAGTCTCTAGTAATGGTATGATTCATATTTTATAAACAAGTACGTTTATTTATTGGCTTATAAATATATACACTACAATTTGATCGACTAAGTTTCCGCCTTTTAAAACAAGTTTTCTAAGTTAATTATTTTGTAGTTATATGAGAATAAAAATTTCAATTTTCTTTAAAAAATTTATGCGAGAAATTAGTTTTGACAACTTAGTTTTTACCTCACACCAAAGTAACTGGTTTAAATTGTTTATTTTTCATTCTTTATTTTAAATGTTTGTATCCCCGATTGTTTGTTATAGTGAGGGACGTTTTGTTGATTATTGTTTTTTATTTTACGTATCTCAGTTAATTGAGTTTTTCGTGGAGTTTTGTTTTCATTAATTTCTGAATAAAGGTTAGTCATAATACTTATTTTGTTAATTAGTCATACATATAATATAGTCATTTCAATTGTGATAATGAATTTCTTTCATATCATTTGACATTTTCATCTTCATTGTTATTTTTCTTACGCTGTTGTTGTTAAACCGATGACCTGCATTTGTATTGATTTGTATTGACCTGTATTGTTTTTTATGAAAAACATTTTTAAATTCTTTTACATTTCAGTTGGCTTTTCTTTTATGAAATTGGTTTTTCTTCTCTTTTAAAACATTAAATAATTGTTGTTCTCCTTTCTTAAAGTTAAACTAATTATTTTAAGGCTGTTTTCTAAATTTAATTATTTGCTTTGTTTTATTTCCCAAAATATCCCGGGAATCCTTTACTTTAGTTTATTGTCCTGGGAAATTTTATTAATAACAGATACCTTCACAAAGAACTATTTAAATCAGATTTAGATAATTGGTTTTTTTGAGTTGTACTTATATTTTCGTAATTGGTTTACGCTTTAAACTTACAAAAATGTCGAACATCATGTCGAATTGTTTATAATCTGAAGTTACAAAAGTAAAGCGAATTTCTACATTAATAAGTTTAATATCGGCTCGTAATTGATATAATATACTCCTAAAATTCTATCAAAATCTTCATGGTAATGAAGAATTTTGGATTTATTAGTATTACAATTATAGCTTAAAAATAAAGGAAAACTCCAGGAGAACTTATTTCATGTAGCATCTGTAATTGTGTCATTCTGAGTTAAAAAGTCCCACATTGCTGATATCAAGTTATGCATATAGGATAGCAGGTAGATAAAATTCCCTTTCGAATGAGCGGTCGACGAGCTTTCTATTTACATAGATGTTACGTTCACAAACATAACAGCGAAATGAACAATAAGAATTGAAAAACCTTAACTTTGAGAAAACCGTGTCTCAAGTTAAAGAAGGCTGCGCAACATCTGTTATTAGTGATCATCAAATATGAAACGTCTGTCTAAACTTCGTCGTCTCGCTACACTGATAATGTTGTGATAATGCATTTTTACTGTCTTGGGTTTGTCCAAACGATTGAGTATTTTGTTTAACGCTGGGCTGTAACATAATTATTGCATATTGTTGAAAAATGGCGATTTTTTAATTTTGGACTAATTGATCGATTAAACGACTAGTTGAACGGATGCTTAAAAACCTCTTAAAGCTTGGAAAATTACTTTTTCTTATTGTAGTGTTTTTGTATTTTTAACTTCGGGCTTACATTCTTATTTCGCATTAATTCTCTTGATTTCAAGTATTAATGTATCATTTAGTATTTTTAAGGTTAAAATAGTTGAAATAAATGTCTTCCAACTTTTCAATAATGTTAAAAGGTAGATTGCACTAATTCAATTCAGAGAGGTTTGTAAAGATAAAGGTCTCTGAGTTTTACAATAAGTTTAGAAGTGTTTCCTGGTTCACAAACCAAGTCCTGTGGTGTTCTGGATATTGTTGTTTGCGTAAGTTGCCAATCCGGTAGCCTGCTGATATTGCCTTGAGATCTGGTTCCTCGTTTTTATCAAATCAAGAATTATGTCTAAGAGAACAAAATGATCACATCGGAAACTTTATTCATATATTTTTCAACATTTTCTGGTCGCATCCAGTTGTTTCTTGTTACGTTGTATTTATTAATTTTGTATAGCTACAATTCATGATTTGTGCATAATAGTATATCGTGTTATTAAGGTTGGATGTAATATGTTGTCTGGTGAGCAAAAGCAACTATGTTTGCATTGGCGAGACGCAGCAAATGAAGAGCAAATGCAAAACTTGCAAGTTCGGTCAAAACTATTACAATATAGCAGAAGTAAGTAAGATTTGTTTAGACTTTTCAGTTTTTGCTTATATGTCAAGAGAACTTTTGTTACTTTTCCAAGATGAGTAATTGAATTATTTATTATTTAGTTAAGTAACATAAATTTAAAGGTAAGGCAGGTTTACGGAAATATAAATATGCTTAATAAATGACATAAAACATCATTATTTAAAAATTTATCTTTTAAAAAAATCAATTAAATTTTCTTGACCCTTACATATGGATATTAATAACTAGGTATAGGATTTCTATGCATTTGCATGTTTTTTCTGCTTAAAGCAAAAATATGCAGAGTTATATTTCTACATGTTTAAGCCACATATGAATCACATATGAAAATTTGAAAGTGCATATAAATGCATATTTAGGTGTTTTTCATAAATGCATGCATATTTTAGCATTTTTGAACGAGTGCGCATATTTTACCACTTTTTGAGCGTTTTACATGCTTTAATTATGAAATTTCTAACATTTTTTAAATAATTTTAGCATTTTAGACAACCAACCAAGGGCGGTTTGGTTGAGTTTAGGGGAAACCCATAATTTAAGCTTATTGTTAAATACTAGGCTTTAAAATATTTTACTGCCTTAACCATATGTGTACTTGTTAATATTTTCTAAGAAAGAAAATGTTTCAACTAAAATTTAAATACTTACATCGTGCGGTATTGTGATAAATAGGTATTAGGAAATTCCAAAAACCCTTTGACAACTTCCTGTTCATAGAAAAATTTGCCTGTACTTTTGTTTACTAATCTTGTAATCTTTCAATTAAGACAACTGCATTTCAGTTTGAAATTTTAGAGTGTAAAGATGGGTAAAGAAAAACGGTCTGTGTCTGTTACACTTCGAAGTTATGTTAAGGAATTCAGTGTTCTTGCAACTGACGATAAGGTGTTGTATTGTACAGTGTGCGACGATAAAGTGACTGCAACGAAACGCTTTCAAGTTACACAACATCTGAACACGGTTCGACATGAAAAGTGTGTTGCCCTGAAATCAAAAAAACAAACATTGTTACCGGGGTACCTTAATAATTCACGCGGTGAGTCTAGCAAATCGATCGAATTTAATAAAAAACTATGTAGTGCATTAGTGGCTGCAGATATCCCGTTAAGTAAAATTAATCACTCAGCATTTCGTAACTTTCTGGAAGAAATTTCAAAAATGCCAATACCCGACGAGTCTACACTCAGGAAAAATTATTTGCCTCGTTTATACGAAGAGACCATTAAATCAATTAGAAAACATGTAGCGAATAACTACATATGGGTTTTCATTGACGAATCTACTGACACTACTGGAAGGTGCGTAGAAACTTCATTTCCTTCGTTTTGTTAGTAAAATTTAACTAATTAAAGACAGCAGAGCAATTTACGGATGTTTTATTTTCTATTTTGTGAGTTACATATTTAATCACAACAATATTTTTGCTTGATTAAAATATAATTTTTTAAATAACTGTTTTGCTCTAATTGTTTGTAACCGACTAATTATGTAGTTCGATAAAATAAAAATTAAATTTTTGTTTTCAGATACGTAGCTAACGTTATAATTGGCGTTTTAAATTCGGAGAACAATCCCAAATCCTATCTATTAGCAATGGACGTTTTCAAGAGCACCAATCATTGTTCTGTGGCAAAATTGTTTAATGATTCGATGGCTATTTTGTGGCCGGACGGCATACAGTACAACAAAGTACTCCTGTTCGTCACCGACGCGAGACCGTACACGATCAAGGCTGGAGCAGGCTTACAAGTTCTGTACGAAAAAATGATCCACTTAACTTGTCTTGCCCATCAATGCATAGAGTTGCGGAAAAAGTGCGGGAAATATATGCTAACGTAAACTCTATAATTTCAGATGTAAAAAAAATTGTTTGTAAAGCTCCATATTGCATACAAATATTTAGGGAAACTGCTCAAGAAGTGCCTCTCCCACCTGAGCCTGTAATAACAAGGTGGGGTACTTGGCTTTCTGCAGCAGAATATTATGCAACTTATTTTGATAGTATTAAAGCATTTGTAAATAAACTTAATAAACACGATGCACTATGCATACAAAGCGCACAGGATGCTTTTAATACTAAGGAGGTGAGGGCAGAATTATTGTTTGTTTTGACAAATTTTGTGCGTTTAGCTAAAGTAATTCAGAAATTAGAAAGTCAGGGAAATTCATTAGATGAATCTCTTGAGCATGTTGAAGACAAAACAGTATAAGAGTTAATAATCGTTAAACTGAGTCATAACGACAAGATTTAAACCTTCAATAATGAAAATGGTCAGGATTTTTGTAACAAAGTTTAAAAACTAATTGTACTATATAAGTCAAATTATCTGTTTTTAGTTAACTGACAGCGCGAAACGTTGGTCTCTTGGAAAGTAGAAAAATTCATCCTACGTTAAAGATCGTAGACTCTAAATTTACACAAGAAGATTACTTCTTCTCTACAAGTGAAAAACCCATCCCAATGTGTAACTTGGGTTGTATAAACATGTATTATGATAAGCAATCTAAATGATTGATATCCTTTTTCTAAAAATGAAACTTTTATATGCATATATGAATTGAGGTTATGTTTACATGAAATTTTATTCTTGATTTCTATTTTAAATATTTATAAGCCTAACTATGACCCTATGTGTAGCCCTTATATTAATTATGCCTATCGCCTAGCATGTCCCTCTTTTAATTTAAATCTGATATGTGAAATGTTTGTTTTCACGTTTATGATCTATCGTTAATTAAAATTCTCAACGAGGTGATCTAATATCACCGCAATATGTTTAATTACTTTTAAAAATATCTAGCAATAATGCAAATATTACAACTCATTTTTGGAAATTTTTATTTAAAATATCATAATATTGCTTTAATAAACCATACCTATAAATACAATTAGTTATATTTATGTGTCCTTACAATTTAGTGGCTACATTGAACAAGCCACGTTAAAAAGGTCTTTTTACTAAAACCACCTGCCAAAGTTCAATTTTATCAGTGTGTTAAGATCGATATGTTTTTAAATTTCGAATTATTATAATTATATAATAATATAATTGTAGTTTAATGGCTAGTAATAATAGTTTATGTGAAAAAATATAGGCCTTAAATGTTGATCGTATTCTTGATTTGTAAGAACTCAAAAACTGTAACAAATTTCTAAAATGTTGCAATATTGTTGTTTGTACATAGACTATGAAAATACAACAGTCTCAGAAACGAGGAACAGATTATCGAATCCTCTAAGTGGGGAGTGATGCATGCAGGCAGTATTCATTTTATTTACCGAGAAACTATCATATATCTTGACCTATATCAATACGTATTTCATTAACGTTTTTAACAAAATATATAGCATTATCATGATTCTTTTTTGGCAATCATACTGTAGTCTGATGCAAAATATCTTCAACATTAAATATTCACAAAGGAACAAAATGCTTTTAGAACTATAAATTCATGTTTATGCGACATTAAATATTCACAAAGGAACAAAATGCTTTTAGAACTATAAATTCATGTTTATGCGACATTGTTAGTTATGGTTTGAATTCTGATAACGTGCTCTAGTCTTAAAGTTTCATAGTATCTGGAGAATTTAGAGTTGTCGGTATCCGTTGTGCGTTTTATAATTAGAAGTAATAGAAAGTACAAGAATGAATGTGGTAACTTAGCCTTCTTCGAGAAAGGAGATAATTTGTCGCAGCCTGTTTATTACCTTGTTAATACTTAATAGAGATCGAGTGTTTTTTGTCCTTTACAAATAATAATAAATAAATAGGTGAAAGTTTAAGTCTTGTATTTTAATAATTTTCTTTTTTAACTATTTTGCTTAGTAAAATTACAAATTGATCAAGTCAATTGAACGAATAGTATTTATTTCATACAAAACTATTTTTATGCTGCAATAATTATTATTTTACTCGATTTCTAGCTATTTTCATAATGAATTTTATGTGTATACAGATATCACTTAATCAAAATTCTCTGACACCATTTTAGGCAAAGTTTATTTCTTCAAATTATCATTAAGAGATTCAATTAAGAAATTCAATCAACTCATCGTGATCTAATTCCAAAAGTTTTAAAGATTAGGCGATATAAGTACATGAGCTTATAAAGATGACCGACAGAATCTTCAACTCAAATTATATGAAGATTGATTTTTAATACTTATCAATATTTGTAGGTATTATATTACAAGTGTGTTTTTGTTGATAATAGAATTAGTAGGCTTATGCATCCGCGATAGCGATATACCGTGTACTTGATTTTTTTATTTAACATTGTGACCAACAGAAAAACCCAATTACAGGTTACAAAATATAAATGTATACTACACGAAAAAACACAAATAATAAAGATGATAATATAAGTGATGACAAATGATAAAAAAAGTAAATTAAACTAGAAATGACGTACAAGATAAAACTAAAAGTAAAAATAACAACATATGAAAGAAAAATACATATGTACAAAACGAAAATAATTAAAAAATCATCATTACAATCATCCTACAAATTCTAATGATTATAAATAAAAATAGATAAGAATAATAAAAAATTAGGTAGAACCGTAGAAGCAAATTCCTTCATTAGCTGCCTCTAAAATGTACAAAGTGAAAATAATTACAAATTGATATAATATTGTATGTATCGTAAAACATAATGTTATAAAAATGATGTATGTAATTAATTATAGTTTTTCATTTTTTTAAACCTCAGAAATTTAAAAAGATTGATCTGCATTTTCTTATAACTTTTTTCTACAATGTTTACTTTCCAAATTGTTTGAGATTAGAATTTTGAGTCCGACCTTGCACTTATGTTGGACGTTTCAATGCTAACTAACTTTATTGATCTTGAAATAAATTCGTATATAAAACACATTTCGTCCTTGTTGATGCTATGTTTTTTTTTGTCTATTATATTTAACGATGACTATTGCAGTTTGTTGATCTTTAAATAAATTCACGGTCAACTTTGCACCACATTGAAATTTTTTAATACCACAAGGGCGTTATCATCACAAAGGCGTAATTAGTTTGGTGTGTGCATACGTATGCAAACTCACTGACGCCCCTGTATATGTACCCTGATAAGGAAAGAGAAAGGGTCCGCCTGCAGCACGGAATACCGGCTACCGTGCACTAACTGCAAACACAATCGAATAAACTGTAACATGATAATGTTACAAGAATAGTTTGTTGGGTGGTTGGTTGGGCGTTTGAAGAGCAATTAGGGTGGTTGGTTGGCGGTGTTTCGGTTGGCACCATGGGAATATGCCCACTTTTCTTTTTCCGGGCATACTTCTCGACCTTTACATTTAGGTATCGTGTTCCTTCTCTGTCCTATACTCTTCCTATCTGTGGCCGTACTGTTTTGTACATTGTTTGTTTTAGTGTACGTGAATGTCCTTGACATTTTCACTATACTATCTTCGAGTTTCTACTCTTCATCTTTCTTTTGTTGCTTTGGACGCCCTTTACACACTTTTGAATAACATCTAGCCGAAGTCAGCTGGCAAGGTAGTCGAACTTCTATATATTTCTTATTTGGTAATTGTCAATTTTCGGGTGGTTGGATGACCCACGTTAAAAGGTTAATTTCTTGCCGAGAAAAAACAGCTTCGGGCTCTTCTTTTGAAGCAAGGAATTGAGCTACTTTCCACTGACCTCTGGTGATTTTATTTATTACCTGATCCATGAAGTGAGAGTAATCGTCTTCTTCCTTGCTTTGCGTTTTGAAAGAGACCCACCTCCCCGTAGGCGACCAAAAAGACTTGTCTACGTCCTTTGTGCTGTATTTGACCTCTCAGGCTTTTACGTAGATTTTTTAACTTTGGAAAGAGTTGGGTGGCATTAAATATATGTCGGGGTTTATTTTGGGGTGGGCCAACGTGTTAAGATTCGTTGGTGATCAGGGTTGGTTTGTTATAAGCTGAAGCAGAAAGTTATAAGCTGTTGTTAAAGATTAGTATTTAAATACTATGTTAATATATACTGTAATGATAATTTATTTACAGGTTAATTTATTCATGCATAGCCACTATGAAATACAAAGAATACATTAGAGTTATTTGTTAATGTATTACGTTGGGTTCATGCTTAAAGGAAGAATTATTATCAACATAATATAACTGCTCACTTACATGTTGTTTATATGAAGTTTTGTTCCATATTTAAACGGTTTTTTATTTATATTTTGGCACATACGCGGTTTGCAGCAGCTCTAAAAGAAAAACAAAGTAAATTTTGTGTTGCGTTTTTTCATGCATGTTTGACATAAAGTCAAATAGTTTTAATTAGGGTAGAAATAATTTTGATTTTTGTGGAGATTTGATCTCATGCCAATAATAATAAAACCTTATAAAGGTGGGCAAATCGAACTATCGTTCAAGACGATTAATTAAATTTTAGCTTTATCGATAATCAATTATACGATAATTTTTAAAATCGTAAGTTTTAAGTATTTAAATCAAAGAATAAAGTCTGATAAAAATTGACAGGACATATAAAGGTACATCTTTATGAAAAAATACACATTAGCTAAAGCTAACGTCACTTTTTCATTATCTTTATAATCTTCAAATTCAATAAGGTAATAACAAACAGGAATAGTAATTTTTAAATGTATCAGTTATAAGTTTATTTTCATAAATCATCTTTAATTAAATTTTTCTTGACAAACTACGAAAGTAGGGTTAGATCTTTACAAATCAAGATATCAATAACTTATATATCTGCGCTCTTATATGTGCACTATGTACTCCGTTATACTATCGGGGCTCTAGTATTTCATCGATGAGGTGGAAATATTTGGAAGAAAGATTTAGTCTTTACCTCAATCCTGCCTGCATATAAACATTTTTAATTTTATTGCTGTATTATATGTGTGCGCCTTTCGGTTTTCGGTTGCAAGCAACCTTTCAAATTCTCGATGTATTGATTCGATATTGTTACGGGTCGGAAGAATCAATTCATTTAATTCGGCTTCCATCGATTGGTAAGAGAGAATTAAATTGATAATCATAAAAGTTTTGTTTGTGAGACTCTTCTAGAATTCTGTTCTTGTCTTGTTTGTAGGGTTCTAATCTTCGGAGTTTCCTATGGCTTTCAACCGAGGACAAGATAATATCCACCAGCAACTTGGTTCTAGAGTCCTGGTTCGCTTATGACTCGACTACACAATTATGAAATTAATTAGGTAGCTTAACTCTGTTTGCTTTAAGCTAAGCTATGTAATGCAAATTTGTATACAGAGTGATCATTTATTGGACTCGCCTTACATTTGTTTATTTTGTTATCCTATGAATTAATGTACAAGTACATATTTATTTTATGTATGTATTTAATAAACAAGGTGGGCAGCGAAAGGAGCGTTGCTTTAAAACCCACGTGCTCTCCACTATTTAGTTTTTTATTAATTACGCCTTAGCTAACTTTGATAAATTTAATGTAGCGAGGAAATGAGCTGGGGCTAGCCAGGTAACATCTAGGTAAAAAACAATATACGCTGACGAAACTAATGAGGTTTAACTTAGAAGAAAAAGAAATGCGAATAATCCAAACAAATTGAAGGGCTTCGGATAAAAAAGAAAAATGAAGACAGATATATTGGAATCTCAAGGATTTCTTTGTTTGCAACTCAACGTTTGACATGAATGCTTAATTAATCATCAACACACGTAAGTATCAAAAGTGTTAACATTTTAATCTGCATTATTTAAAGCAGTAAACAAAACTCTTCAAAATAATGTAAATATTTGCGAATTAATTAAAGATATTTCAATATTTAACCATGATGTGGAACTGGGGAGAAACCTTTGCAGTCTATGTTTAGTGCAAAAAGTATAGATAAACTAAAAGAACCTAACATATTGTGGTAATAGTAGAAAAAGCTGCCACAGATTTTAACACAGTAATTGTAATAATTACGTGTATCTATAATGATAATATAATAATAAACAAAAATAAATAAAAATCTACAGAACTTTTATTTTGAATAAGAAACTTGTCACAAACTTGAAAATACTAAAATTCAGTTAGCTGCTTGCAGCTATGGCTTCTTATTTCTTGTGCAATTTAAATAGTAGAAAGATCCCTATAAGGTACATATAAAATCCAAATGTCGAGTTATTGGATTATACTTTGGAATTTAACATAAAAATTTAATTTCTTTCTGGGAATTGGTAATTTATTGTTAGTTAACTGCTAGTGTCTCTGACCCGGGAAATTCCTGAGACACAAATCACAATTTATTTATGTACAGCTGTGCTTTTTCTTAAATATTATTTATTTTATTATTATTTATTAGATATATTCAAATGGGAACTTTTAGGGGAAGCGATTGGAGAATTAATTAAAACGATTTTAAAAACGAATATTTAAATTTTCATATTATTTACCTGTTTAGAATTATTATCCGACATTCCCGAGATTAAAAAAAGTCCCGGGAACAGAAAAATTGTCACGACTCAGGAACCTCTACTAACTAGGGCACAGTTTTCACTGTAGAAGTTTCTATCAAACTTCAGCATTGATTAGAATAATATTCTCTACCATTTTTCGAGATCTCTGAAAGTTACAGTTCCGTGTTAGGAGTTCTTTAGTTAAGGTCCTTGTAAGATAAATTTTCATTTGTCGTTGAGTAACGTAGACGATAGTTTTACATTTCCCAGGAAGCTAAAACAGTTTCGTGTAGATATTTCACTGAAAATAGCTTAACTAAATCATTATCTTGAAATCTGTTTTGCTACAATTAACTGATCTGTACCTATATCTGCATATAGTTAGTCGTGTTTTATGCAAGAAGGTATCGGTAGAAATCTCACTTCACGATTTTTGAAATTATTCATATTTATTTAATGTTTTTCACCATTGTTTTGTTTTAGTCACCTGAAGTATTGTATCTTGAACGAGAATGGTTGCAGTTTTGATCAATTTATATTTTTATTAATCCAGGATTTACATTTGCATCAGTTTGTCATAAGCCGTGATGTTGAGATTTATAATTTGTATTTTTCAATAGCTTTTAATTAAAATTTTTGTAAACTTTATAGAAATAGGTTACCTTTAGTAATAATGTAAATATACCATAATAATTAAGTTTTAATGAGTTTTGTGATAGCTGACAGTTTTTGTTAATTTTCTCTGGAAATATTGATTTTGGACCGTAAGTGTCCGGTGTTGTTTTATTCGTTTTTTTACCAGCTATTGTTTCATCTAATCAAAATTTTCGTTAATTATAATCATATGAAAGTTTTTGTGACGTCATAAAAAGTTGGTCATCACGAAAGTTTTCATGTTTTTTCGATTGTTTTGTCCAAAGATATAAATGGACATACGAAAAGAAACAATTTCAGTCGATCAAAGTTATAGGTTGAATCTATGCAGGATTCGGATTTAAAATCTGAAAAACAAAGTTGGGTTAGGTGCCCATATGATTTTGTAAACAATCAAATGTCGAACATTGAAGAAAATGATACATACCGTTATGTTTATTGGAACGAAGGAGAATTAACTTCTTTTTCTTAAACAATCACAGGAGATTGTGATTTAATTTATTTTATTTAAAGCAGCTGAGTGAAGGTTTGTGTAAGTGCATTTTACCAATTGCATTTGTGCATTTACCGCCATATATAGGATTATTTTACTATAAAAGATAGTTATTTTAGAATTTATTTTCTGATCAGAAACCTTAAGTGAACAATTTATATTAAGATTTTGTTATCAACTACAAGAAGTTCAATTAAGAACACAGTTCTTGGTTTTATTTAAGTCTTTAAATTTATTTTATGTTGGTTTGTTAAAATGAAACTTGTTATAACAATCATGTCATGTTAGTAACAAAATGATAATTCATTTAAACATATTAAAGAGAGGTTCTCTCAATGTAATGAGTGTGTTAGAATTCATTTTATTTTCACCATACTTTGATTTATAAAAATAGAATTCTTGTTTACAATTTCAATATTTGTTTATTATTTATGTGGTACCTATGCAAGCAATTATTGGTAAAGTTAAGACTGAACTAGCCTACTGGGAAAAGGAAACGCTATTGGGGGTGTTTTTATTTTTATTAATGCTAGCTAATCAATTGATTTTATCAGTTTAATTAACCACATAATTTATTGCCCTGCAACGTAAAGGAGTTTTCACTTGATTTATTTTTAACTAGCCCACATCATATCATAGTTATTGTTCATCCTGCAACGTTTTCTTATAAAATCTTATTGTCATTATATTGTTAAATATCACCTCAATACTTATTAAATATATGCAATCGCACAAAAACTGTTGAAAATACTAAGATTACCATTCTCAGACGAACCTTTGAACGCGTTATTTAACAAACACCACCGACTTACCCAACCCCCAATCCCGAATGATCTTACCTTCCTCTTTTAGTTACTCCCGTTTTACTCCTTTTGCTGGCATACCCTTCTAATTTCTCTCTTTCTCAGGCTTACCTTCCCTCTTCCTTCTTGTCCTCCCCCCCCGGATTACCCTCACCCCGACGTACCTCCCTCTCTAGCTTATCCCCTCCGATTAACTCCCCCGCCGAACTCTTCCCTACACTTACCAACCCATTCTCACCATAAAATTCTACATTGAATTCATATGCTTAATATACCAGCTTACAACAACAAACATTAGTTCTTAAACATCCTTATTCTACTTTTTCATCAATTATCCTAATCCGCAAAATTTTAAAATTTTGGAAAAATGAATTCAAGAGACAGGCAGAGATATCGAATTTCGTGAAAATGCACCACAGCAAATACTATGAAACCCGACTGTGAAATTTTGGTGGCATAGTAAGCAAAGGGAGGGAGAATGTTTAGTTTCAAAACCTGACGAAAAATCGCTGTAAGTGGAGAGTCGGCCTTGGGTGTATTATTGAAATGTATTGATTACAAACGGTTTAAAAACTATAAAAGTTAAATAAAAATAAAAAGTAAGCAGTGTTGAACGAAAGTGGAATAAAAATAAGTCATGTTTTAAATATGTAGATTAATAAATAATAATTGACCTATAAAATAAAGTTCAAAATGGCCGGTGTATAAGGACATAAGATTTTCGTAACCTAAAGCAGTGTTAATGGGAACACGATAAGTTTGATCTCAATAATGAAATTTTTATAATAATAGCCCCAATCTTTTACAACTTTTGCGACAATTTGCAAACGTATCTCACGATGATTTGTTTTGCCCAAACAGTATGAAACAGCTATAAATAAGCAATTGCCATCACTTAGTATCAAACTAATAGCAAATTAAACTTTAAACATTTTAATGATGCAATTGGTAGGTTGCTGTAAATTTTTATGATCGTGAATAGTTCCAAAAGTTAACACGTTGGGAATTGAGAGATTGCTGCAAGTGGATGGTCATTCTCGTGCGAATCCAAATAAATGTTTTAGATTTATTTATTTCATATTTAAATATAAAACTTAAAGAAATACATAAATTAAGTAGTGTTGAATAATCCACACAACGAAAGTTTCAATATAAAAAAGTCGTGTAAACCGGCCTAGTAGAACTCTCAAACGAACTAGAACAAAAATAAGCCCTTGTGTTTTAAATAATTTATTTATTCCAAACAGGCAAAAGCCTAATTACATGGAATTTAACTATAATATAAAATAAAATATAATAAACTTAAGGTTAATTACATGAAATTGAATAAGCATGTGAAGTGAGATACAATAAATTTTAATTTTTAAAAGTATGTAATTTACAGTAAGTTTGAACATATTGATTTGTTAATTACTATAATATTAGGCTACTTTATTCTTGCGTGGTAGTTTGTACACTAAATAGTCACTAATAAGTGTACATCGTTATGGTTTTGGGCAATATTTGCACGATTAATTTTATCTTTGCACACTTGATAACGATTTCATTCTTTTTATTTTCTAGAGAAATTATGAAGAGACACATGCATTTTTTTATGTTATTACACCCAACAACGCAACAGTTAAACAATTTAACAATCAATTATGCTAAAAACGTAAACTATTATTATAGTGCAAGGGTAAGTCAACATTATTAATGCAACGTAAAAAAATGCTGCGCGGTAAATAACGTGTGGATCTACAGTGTGTATCGCTTCTTTAACTTCAAGTCGAGGCAGTCGTGTCGGTATGATGTCATACACTAAACTCGCTATTTTTTAGGAACCGATATCTACTAAACTACTAACTAAACAGGTAATAATTTAGTCTCTAGACATACGATTTTCTTAAAATTTTGGGAAAATAGTTCGAATACTCTGATATTTAAGTGGTATTTTCTTGATTGATTTTGAATGTACAGTTTCTCTAAAATTAATTTTTCAAGTAAAACATGTGAAATAATTTAACTAAAAAAAAACTTTTTTCCAAAACAAATTAGATAGATAAGCAAGTTTTTAACATTCCTAGAGTACTATCTTAAAATAATACTTTAATAGATATTTTAGTGATTTGGGAGAAAATTTTGCTAATAAAATTATGACTCCTGACAACTTTCAAGATAATATTCCACGAATTGATCAGACTATGGTATTATTTCAAACGAATCAACTGGAACTAATGAAAGTCATCAGGAGTTTGAAAACAAATAAATCACCAGGGCTGGATCAAATAAGAACAGAAACTCTTAAAGAGGTTGCAGATCTTATTTCAATACCCTTAACAAAAATAAGAAATGAATGCTTTGATAAATCTGGAAATAAATTGGAACTTGGCAATTATCGGCCAATATTCTTAATATCCACTTTAGCTAAAATAATGTAGAAAATCATAAAAGATCGAATCCTTAAATTCATGAATAAACATAACATAATTTCAGATCGTCAGTTTGGTTTTAGAGAGGGTGAATCGACAGAAGATGCTATATGCTTTTTGACTACTTTAATCTGTGATGCTATTGATAAAACTATGGCAGCTTTAAGCATCTTTGTTGACCTCTATAAAGCTTTTGACACTGTATGCCATAAGACCATTTTGCAAAAAATAGAAAGATATGGGATTAGATAGGGATTATGAATTACTAAAAAGCTATTTAGCAGACCGTCAGCAGCAGGTTTCCGTAAATGGCACCATCAGTGAAACAATGACAGTCACGTTTGGTGTACCTCAAGGAATAGTCCTAGGTCCACTACTGCTTTTATTGTACATAAACAGCCTTCTAGATTTAAACATAAAGGGAACAATACTTAGTTTCGCTGATGATACCACAATATTTTATCGGTCAGATAGTTGGGAAAGTCTAAAACAAATAGCAGAATCTGATTTTCAAATTATCAAAAAATGGTTTGAATTTAATAAGCTCATGTTAAATATACAGTAAACTAATTACTTGCCATTTACATCTTATTCCAATAATTTACCGAAGTTACGAAACTTGAAAATCAATAAAAACACTGAAATACCCGAAGCTGAGTCTGTTAAATATCTTGGTATCATTATAGATGACACCTAAGATGAGACAAACAAACAGTGTCACAAAAAAGTTAAGGGGATTAATAGGAAGATTTAGATATTTAACACAATTTTAGACATAGTTCATCTAAAAACAGTTTATTATTCGCTAGTCCAATCTCAATTGTCCTACGGCATATTGGGCTGGGGAGGAGTGTACGAGTGCTATCTGGAAAAAATCAATATTTTACAAAAGTAGATTTTAAAAATAATATATGAAAAAATATTACCTTTCCTAGCGATAATTTATACCAACTGAGTAAAATATTTGATACTAGGCAACTATTCTGCCAAAAACTTCTTATTGCCATCCAAACAAATAAAATATCATTGCAACCTATTTCTCACCCATATCTTACCCAACACAAAGAGTTTTTAGCTAAAATCCCCAAATGTGACAAAACCATCGAACAGAGAAGTTTCACCTACCTGGGATCAAAATATTATAACATAGTACCAACAGAAATAAAAACTATAAATAAATTAACTTCATTTAAGCAAAAATGAAAGTTATGGATACAAGAAACCGATAGACAAGTACTCCACGATATTATTAAAAATGTGATATAAACTCAAAAACCTGCCCGAAATGCATTAATTCTATATAATTAATCTATTCTGGAGTACATATTATAGATACCGATTTAGACACTACATTCCTGGCTGCAACCTTTCACATTAATCCATTTAAAACCACTACTAAAGAATAACTACAAATTAATTTTTTTGTGTTTTGATATTTTTATTAACATTAACTGAAACTGTGCCACGTGGGGTTTTCGTGACTGGAGGACGTAGTCAGAGGTAGAGAGAAATTAAACACAAGTCGTAGAAAACAACTATATACTAATAACAATAAGAGAGTACCAAGGTTCACATACATACAAAGAATACATCGTGAGGAATTACATGTCCTCCTAAACTAATACAATCAAGAGGGAGGTCGGAACCAACCCTGTTCTAGCACTAGGTCTACTAACTAAGCGTAGGAGATAACCTCCTAGTGATTTACAACTAAGCTGGGTAGCCTGGTCACAACTTCCCATAATTCCGCAGGGAGTGGGCTTTTAGCCCAGCCCACTCAACTAAGCATTACATAATTTTTAAAAGTACTCACCAGCTTGCTTGTAGATGTAGTGATGGAGTCAACTTCACTGACTGGTTTTAATAGCTCAAGCAAGCTGGTTATATACTGCTGAACGAGGAAGTAATTAGCATCGTAGTGGGAATCAGTAGGCTGGAGTTCTTAGTATGAAACTAAGGAAGTTCATGCTTCCTGGTTGCAGGCTTGTGGGTAGTTTGCATTCGGGCTGCTGGTGCCTGGCATGAATCTGCAGCTGTTCGGAAGTGTGGTAGATTCTCCTTAAGGAATGTGCACCTGCTTGCAAATCGTGTAGGTTGCCTCGCATATACGGAGTAAGTAGGCGGATAAGTTGCATGCCAACTAATGCAGTTGTGGGCGAAGCGCGAGCGCTTCTTAGAAGACCTCGCATTTGTCCGCGCACATAGCTCCAAGTTGTCGATGGCGAGACCGCAGCTTCTTAACTAGCGTGGGCAACTGAGTGTGGCCTTGCACGCTATATTGTACAAACGGCAGAGAAGTTGAGTTTTGTAGGTAATATTGAAGTGTAAATATTTCCGTTTGTGACAACTGTTTAATACAAAAAAAAATATATATATATTAGAACATAAAAAATTTAACGTTGCGTAAACGCAAAATTGGGTGGATTCCACTTACGCCAATTCACAAGGCCGACCGGGGACACAATGCCCACCGTGGATACTACGCTGATAGGTGGTTTTGAACACTATGCCGACCGACGACACTAAGCCGATCCTTCAAATAAATTTTGCTACTGGACAATTCCCGACATTAGACACTATGCCGAGCGAAAGCTGTGGACACTTAGCTGACCGTGGAAAGTACGCCGACCGCATCCTGTGGACACGTTGCCAACCGTGGACACTACGACGGCCGCAAACGGTTGACACTTTGTTAACCGTGGACTCTATGCCGACCGCAAGCGGTGGACACTTTGCCGAACTTGCGGACGACGCCAACCCCTTAAATAAATATCGCTGCACACCTCGCCGATCCTCGACAAGCCGACCTTAAGACCCGTCCATAGTTACACTTCTGATTTGAATACAAACATAAAGTTCCACAAAAGCTAAAACTAATTAACCTGTTGGTCAATTTTGATATGGTTTTCACAAATCTAATCTCTGAAATGTTTTCTACACTATGACCTTAGATTGTCCACGATTGGTAAAGTGTCTACTGCTCGTGGTCGACAACGTGTCCACCGCTTGCGACCGGCGTAGTGTTAACGGTTGGAAAAGTGTCCACCGCTTGCGGTCAGCATTGTGCCCACAGTCGGCAAAGTGTCCACCGCTTGCGGGTGACGTAGTGTCCACGGTCGGAAAAGTGTCCAATAGCAAAATGTATTTTAAGGGTCGGCAAAGTGTCCAAAACGGTTATGGGTGGGCGGTACAGACCACACGGCGCCTGCCCATAGAACTGGTCCGAGAAACTCCTATCCTAGGCCTATCTGGGTAACGGTTATTAAGTAAAAAAAGTCTAGGTCCCCTGCCTAGGCTTAGAGGACAAAATGTGTGGGAGAGATACACGCAAGTGTATTCGACGATTACTCATTAACGTTGCAAAGGGAACTTTGCTAACATGAGAACCGGTGTGGGTGGATTTGATTCTCGCCTGGAATACGATCATTTATAGTAACCGTAAGGAACACGCTGTTTGATTAAAATCTAAGGAGGAGAATCGAAGTGAGGTTTATCCCGGCTCCAGGGGGGTAAATCTGGACCGATGGGAAACTGCATGCCACCAGGTAATGGCTCCGGGAGCCGTTTCTTGATTGAAGCGGCTCTAGAAACTTTACACTTAAAGGGAGTGATGCGAGAAGGGTACATAGCCTCTCACTCATAATACAACTTCACCTGAAAGGGTACATACTGGGGGTCTATAACGTATAGATTTGTAAACGAAGCGCTGTCGAGGGCACACTAAGCCTATAATCTGGTAGATCGGGGTGGCAAAACCATTAAAAAACCAAGTCCTGCCATAATTGAGGTTGGATTCGATCGGGCAGTGGTCCTCAATTCCATAGGAATTGAGGGATAGTCCGAAGCTGGACGAGGTACAATCTCCTAGGAGAAAGAGCCGACGGGTGAGCACGTTTATCGCTGCAGTACTAGCCTGGAGAGCTAGTATAGGATGGATAGTAACCTCGCTCCAACCAGTGAGTTACTGGTAGCACTGTGTAAGCAGTGCGCGCTACTTGAGCGTATCTCAATTCGAATCCTTAGTGGACCGTGCGCAATAAAGATATGGACTTTCGATCTGATGATGACCATAGAAAGTCCAATACAAATACATGTTTTCACATGAAAGGTGAAACACAATACATGTTCAACTACGGCCTTCCTTAGATAACCCAGATATTAGGCTACGAAGGCGAGAAAGCACGTAAGAGAGTGTGAGTCAGGAACATGTCCAAAACAGTCAGTCAGCGTAGGACCACGGTCGACAAAGTGTCCGCGTTGGGGTTGTGTCCGGTAGGGGTTGTGTCCGATCGGCGTAGTATCCAATACCCTTTTTCGAATGTAAATTGGCTCCTTGTGCAAGTATTGCAAAAATTTTTATTTGTAAGAGTAATTAGTTTAACGACGTTTCTGTCACCCATGTAATAGTATTCAAAATTCAATAAATTCAGGCTGTAATTTTGATAAAATAAAAGCTGAATTTAAATAGAAAAAATATGCTACATTTAGTTTCACACTATAACATCACATAGAAGTTATAGAAACCGATATAAATTAGACACAATATACTTAAGAAAATTTCGTCTGGAGTGTTGCGTTAACGCAACATTGGGTGGAGATGGGTTTATTGAATCAATACCTGCCATGACAGTAATTTTGCACTTCTATATTACACATTTTTAATCACATGTGCAATATCATTAATAAATATTTAAAAAAACAGGCGTTCGAGATTGGAACCTTGTGGGACACCTGAGTTAAATTAAGTTAAATTGTATTCAGTGCAGGATTTACGTATAAGCTACACAAGCTATAGCTTAGGGCCCCCACTTTCTTGGGGGCCCCCAAGGATACCCTCTAGTTATCCGAAAATCATGTTTGGCACTGATATATAATATCTGGGCTTATAAAGGGCCCCATATCTCAAATAGCTTAGGGCCTTATCAAATCTAAGTCCGGCCCTGATTGTTTGGATACACTATTATTAATTTTTACGTAAAAAGATCGATTTTTTAAATAAGATAGTCATCATGAGAAATTGCATCTATTTTAAAAGAATCATTAATTAAGGAAATTGTATTGTGATCATCAATATTACAGCTGGCAGGTTGGTCAGCATACATATATAGATTGAAAATATTTAGCAAATGTATTTGCAATCTCAGCTTGTTCAATAATTTCATTATTGTAGGTGTAACTTGCTGATTGACCTAATTTCTTTTTTGTGTTGATAAAATTCCAAAATCCATTTATGTCAGTACTTATATTTTTTTCCATACCAGTAATGCAATCTTCATACGCCTTTTTTGTTAAAACTTTTAGTTTTTTTCTTTCTTCTATATAATTATTGACCAGTTTATTTTTCTTATAATAATTTTTTAGTTTTAATGAATCAATTACACTTTTAAAACCACGCGGAGTATTTAGATGTCTTCCACTGTTATCAAGGCACTACTTTATTTAGAATATATTTACCTTTTCATAAAGAAATTCATTAGTGTTATGTAGTCCAGTCAATTTAGAACAAATGTTCATGAATAGTGGAAAGTTGAGGTAAGTCCGTGGATTTTTGCATAGGCCTTCCTTGTGGGTTGTTATATAACCCACTAAAAGTAAACGTAAAGTAGGTAGCGAGCTCAAAGAGAAAATGAGGGTAAACCACGCCATCTAACGGTTTTTGTCGTTTTTCTCGGAAACTAGTAGGTTTATCGAGATGAAGGAAGTTAGGTAAAATAAAATTTATTTAATTTCATACCAAAAATGTTCGAACGTTTTTTTGTACCTCGCATTCTTTTTGTGTTATCGAAGAAAGAAGATACGTCATACATGGATGAGCAATTTACAATAGTAAATTTGCTCAAGGAACTTTTGGACAAAAATGTTTGTGGTCTCATATTCGTCACGAAGCATCTAAGTAAAATTCGTTAGGAGCCGGATGCGATCGTGGTCCAATCACCTTTTACCTTAGCATCTCTTCGGAAAAATCCATCAGGCGATATTATCGTTATTCTTGGTGCCAGTCAGATGAAGGTTTCGAATTGGCAAGTTAATTCTTAGGAGAGTACACTGCACTAGACAATTTTTTATAAAAACTCAATACGTACAGGATATCTCGCCTGTTTTGAAATTCTCATTTTCTTTATTTATAAGACCTTTGGTTTTTTAAAAAGTGACACACCCTGTACATATTGGGTCGGATTAAAAAAATTGACTAGTGTATTCTTCTAAGAATTAACTTGCCAGTACGAAATTTTCATCCGATTGGCACCAAAAATAACGATAATATCACTTGATGGATTTTGGCGAAGAGATGCAAAGTTAAAAGATGACTGTACCACGATCGCATATGGCTCTCAACGAATTTTTCTTAGCTACTTCATGACGAGTATGAGACCACAAAAAGTTTCGTCCGAAAGTTCCTTCAGCAAATTTACTGGTGCAAATTGTTCATCTTGGTATGACATATCTTCTTGCTTCGATAACATAAAAAGAAGGCGAGGTACAAAAAAACATTCGGACATTTTTGGTACGAAAGCTTTAGCTTAAGCTTTATTTTACCTAACCTCCTTCATCTCGATATACCTAATAGTTTCCGAGAAAAACGGCAAAAACCGTTATGGGGTGTCGTTTACCCTCATTATCTCTTCGAGTTCAATACTTGCAACAGGCGTTGACTTTTAGGGGGTTATTTAGCAATCCACAAGGAAGGCCTATACAAAAATTCACGGACTTACCTCATCTTTCCGCTATTTTTCCTAATTTGACTGGACTAATTAACATTATTGGTGTGTAGAACTGAAAACATTACATCTTTTAAAATTAAATTAGATTTATTGTTCAAATGAAGATTATTATGAATAAATGATCTACAGTTTTGTTTCGTTTGAAGTGAATACACTAGCGCAGGATTGTAAGTATCCTCTCGTAAGAGTGTTAGTTCATATTTCTTCAAGGTGCATGTGATATCATCTTCTACTGTACAAATAACTAAATCTAACTTATTTCCAAAAGCATTATTTACATTATTAATTGAAACAAGATTAAAATCATTGATGAAATGCCAGACTGTTTGCTTTTATCCCGTGTGTTATAGGAATATACCGAACTGAAGTTATAACAGCTACCTTTATAAATGAGTTTCACTATTAGCATTTCATAATGACCTGTGCTAACACATGACTTAGTCACCCTGTACTAATTGCCCACGGCCTGCCGAATCTCCACCCCTGGTTTTATTAGTCACATTTTCATCAATTACCTCTGCATCATATATAGCATCATTTAGACTTGTTTCAGTTAATATTATTATACTAGAATTGCTCACGCTAGATTGAGTATCACGTAAAATTTTGGTAATATATCGAAAAATCATTTGGCATTAAATAATCTGCTATAGAAGCTTCACCAAAAAACTAAAAATATGATAAAAAGAATTAATTATATAACTAGAAAAAATTCAAAGTTATGATAATTATAACTTTCGTAACAAAGAAATCACTTAATGAGTGTAATCTGCATTCACTTTTAATGTAAAATTTTTATTTTATTTTTGTAATTTTAATGGTTTAGTTATTTGTCTGACTTAAATCTATAATATTTTACCTGCAAATAGAAAAAAGAATAAACTTAAAACTAAAATGAATATATAATTCATAAAATTCTTGATATATATAGTGTCATCCATTGACCATACATTTCTATATCCATATCTATCAATTGCACCTTTATACACCTGTTACCTTGTTGCTGTTAAATCTTCCTTTATATTAATACTTTTTCCTTTCAATTTCTTTTTATTGGAAAATCCTGATAACGGTAATTATATGCGGCACACTTTACAATAATTTTCCTGAGTTTATTAGCGTTGGGTTTGCGTGGACCTATGCGGTGAGAGCCATCAATCATGTCAGATTTCATGTTTAATTCCAGATTAAGATTAATTAATTTAAATTAAAGATATTTAATGCAATTGCATCAGTATTTTCGTTGGCTTCCTCTGGAACACCAAATTTCCTAATTGAGCTTCTCCTCGTGTACAGCTCTAGCCCGTCCAACTTATTAGTAAGCTATTCTTTTTCTTTCTTAGGAATAAGTACACGTTCGTCTAGTTTGTTATGGTTCTCAAATCTCTCTTCAAGACTGTTAGTGACTATATCGGCTACTTTTTTAGCTAGCGCCTCTATGAAAGTTAAGTTATTTGTATTATTTGGGCCAGCAAAGTAGTTTTCCACAATCTTTTTAGCCAGAACTGAAAAATCACTTTTTTGTGTTTGAGTTAACACCATAAGTATATAGATTGGTAATATTTGATGCACTAAAGAAGGTATGATAAAAATTGTATAAATTTGTTCGTAGTTTTCACACTGTTCTTGTTTATGGTTGTAGACAAAGCCAGCTAAAGCTTACAAAACTACGCTAAGGATTTGTGACGTCACACTAGTCGCCACAAGAATGAGAGCCAATGAATATTAAATGCAACAACCAATTTTTAAGCAATAAATATTTTCGTCTGTACACAACCTTGCTGAATTTTTTTTATAAAAATACTCAATAACAAAATAAAATATCAAACATAAAAATTAAATAAACAATTCAGATAATTCTTATTAGTTGCTAAATTTCTCTCTCTTTCTTTGCATTTGCTACATTTGCAACTACATTTGTTCTATTTCTATTTTGCTGTACTGTTATTCAATAAAATATTGGACATAACCCTAATAGCGGTTTTATATAAGTTAAATAAGCTCCTATTACAATTACTACTATTTCCAAATAAAAACTCATTATAATCGTTATTGTCATCATGTACCTTTAAAAAAATCATTGGTAGTCAAAGTTATTAAAATATTTTTTAAGTATATGTCCACAAACTCTTGATTTGGATAATTTGAACTGCTGCCTTATTTATAACTAAATATTTACTAACTTTAATAGTTTCAGACCGAATAATCTCTAGATAATTATCAATTCAGCCATTTGTTTGTGATTTTGTGAATTATACGTATATATGCACTGATACAGATCATCAACATTAAATCAATTTCTAAAACCAACTTATTTGGATACAATTCAAAATCTTCAAATTCTTGGGGCAGTTTTGAATCACCATTTGATTGTTTACTAAACATAAAGTCGTTAACATCAAAATATTTTTTAAGCAAACTATGTAAATACGTACAGTATAACTTCTCGTGTAAAATCAATCAAATACAGCTACAATAGTGTTAATTAAATGATTACGTAATAGTAACAAATGTACCTATATATGATAAATGGTGAATCTCTTTCCAAATACATGTATCTGAAGCTATAGTTAACCCTACCAGGCATACCATTACATAATTTCAAATTCTTGTTTTGGTTATACATTTAAAAACTGGTTTTTGTTGATAGATGCGATTAAATTAAATGTGAGAATTTAGAAGAGTTGTTTATATGAAGCAATGAATCATATAATTGATGCCACGAAAAACATAAATAATTAACATTAATTTCCAAACTATTGTTATCAACGTTACATTAAAGGAATATAGTGGGTTTATTAATGCGACGTGTTAATTTAGGTGTTTATTTGCTTAATCTAATAATAACATGTGGAAATTAATGATCTTTTTGTATTTCTTTTCTTACGTATGCCCATATTTCATACAACAAAATATTACACTGTATCTTGTAAAGAAAATGGTATTTATTTTACATTGCAAATTTTATTGCGTACACCATTTTTTATATATAGCCCGTGAAAACCATACTCACAAAAACATGAACATAATAACATTTGTCAATGTGTTATATTTCTAAACTGTATAGCCTACAGAATCACAAAGGCTACTTTTATATATATAAATTCCAAACCTACCAAAATATAGCTGTGCTGGAATTATCAGCTTGACCTAAATAACACTACTTTAGTTTGGCTAACCCCAATAAGTCGGAGAGGGGCGGGGTAATACAAGATATACAAGATATAAAAACAAGCGCCACTTCGTTTTAAAACAATTCTTTTTACTAAAGCTTCAAACTTCTTAGGTAAACGAAGAAATAGATCTTTTACTAACATATAGACAACTTCCACAATTTTGGTTGTACGGTGCATATACTTACAGGTTATAAGCTGAAAAGCAAATATTAAAACCACACAATAAATAAATAAAACACAAACATGTAGTAAAATGTAAACTTTCTAAGTAGGGCTTTATTGTTTAATGCAAATTGTAAACGGTAATTATACTGATTAAGGATTTTAATGTCTAGTAAAATTAACAGAATGGTGATTTGTATCACAGTGGTTTTAAATCTTAAAAACTACCCTATGACAATTTCACTACTCTCGTTTTAACTAGTTCTTAAAACTAACATGCATGAATAAATAAATTATAACGTTTTATGATTATATAGACACATAGATAAAATGACACAATTTACATATACATACAGTTTCAAACAAACATCCCACCATTCGATGACCCACGGCTGATACAGTACGGTTTAAAAGCCTTGCTTAGGGTTTTTCGTTTCACCCTCCGGTATATTCTTGTTACATTCAACCCTGTAGTCGTGTATGCAGGTACGAACCCAAAAGGGAAGACCTTCAAATTAAACCCAATCCAAAGTCAACGGGGCAGGAATAGAAATAAGACAACGAGCAACAAAACCCAAACAGAAGAGACCTAAAAATAAATCACCCTGTATATGGTTTTAATTAAAATATTTGAACCGAATTTTACCTTTCGATAAACTGAAAGGTCTTTTATTACACAATTCCTTCAAGGTAACTGATAGGGAAAATGTTACCTAAAATAAAAAAAGATTTTATGAGATTTTAGCACATGGGAGAAAATAAAAAAGGTTTACCTTAAATGGTTAACACTAAAATCTACTCCGTCTAATTGACGATTGATCACATATAAACAATCAAATGATCATATTACTGGATGCGAGATTTTCTCCGCTAAAGCGAATTACATCAAAACCAATTTTCTAATTCATCTCCCATCCAACTTCTAATGCCAAATCCACCATTTTGTTATATCAACTGCACTATATGAGAATGCGCTTGACCGCGCAGGTGCGACTTTACGATAAACAGATGGAAAGGGAAAACCAGTGACAACCAAACTAACGGAGAAGTTTGGTTTTAAACAGTGACCATCAAACAATCAATGGGTTGTGAATTTCAACGTTATAACTGTTTAATATAAAATTTTCAAAACTTATTTGTTAATATTAATATACTTTGAAAAATGATTACCTGTATCTTAATGAAATGCCTGAAAAAGGTAGGTAGGGGAAGTTTTATTAGATCAACTTAAAAGTAGCCAATAACATAACCGAAGATTATCAACGTCGAATCACTAATCATATTAATCAACAAAAATTATTAATTATTAAAATATATAATTAATTATAATAAGTTTATAACTATCAAACCATTTAATTCAATTAACTAACAAAATAATTTTATGTAAACAATGACTACTTCTGGCAATTAATGATTCTTAAAATTGATTAGACTAATGTGAGAAAAGAAATTAGAACAGCGTACAAGTAATTCCAAGCCCTCCTCCAACATGTATCTTAATGAAATGCCTGAAAAAGGTAGGTAGGGGAAGTTTTATTAGATCAACTTAAAAGTAGCCAATAACATAACCGAAGATTATCAACGTCGAATCACTAATCATATTAATCAACAAAAATTATTAATTATTAAAATATATAATTAATTATAATAAGTTTATAACTATCAAACCATTTAATTCAATTAACTAACAAAATAATTTTATGTAAACAATGACTACTTCTGGCAATTAATGATTCTTAAAATTGATTAGACTAATGTGAGAAAAAAAATTAGAACAGCGTACAAGTAATTCCAAGCCCTCCTCCAACAGATTTGGTGGAAAAAAAGATAGGTATCAACTTATCTGTAGCAATATCTGATAAAAGCTGATGAAAAGCATTTAAATGATGAGGCCTACCCCCAAAGAATACATAACAGTTACCTAATTCGCCTGATATTTACATAACATTAAGAGTTTAAAACTTACAAAACCTAGATAATGAAATTACATATACATAAATTACATACATATTCAATGTTAAAGATCTTACACTATATAAATCAAGTTCAAAGACAATTATTATAATTTTCCTGAATTAATTTTATTATCTCCAGGTTACACTTTATTATAGTTTATTCATATTTAAATACACACGTGCCCAATAAAGAAGCTTGCAGCTTGTGCTTATTATTGACACAATTTTACAGTTGTACACTTTTCAAATAGTTTTTCGAAACTGTCACTATAAGAAAAGCAGGTTTATGTAGAAAATTAAAAAATTAGAAAACAAATCAGTTTTAGACTGTTATCTCTAAATGACTTTAATGGAATAATCATAAATAAAACATTGAAAGATGTTCCCTTTATTAATTGTAATAGTAGCTGTGTGTAAGTTGACATTATTAGTCATTATTATTTACTATAATCGTATTATCTACAACTTTTACTCACTGCTTTAATTGAATTAAGACTATTATTTCAATTGTAAGTATTACTTTCAATGCGTGGTCGATGTATTTTGCATTATACAATGCTCTACCCCGCATGTTTTTAATAGAAGTTTCAGATTGCAAATTACCGTGATAAATTATACCCTATTGTTTCTGTGATTCGACGAACGCGGTCACTGGACTTAAATTCAAGAATTCCAATTTTTCGATTTTATTAAAAAGAGTTAATTTAGATACCATACGATTACCAACTGTATCAAATTTGCAGTTGATTTGTTCTTTATATTTGGTCTTGAAATTTTAGAAAATAATAAGAATAACCTAAGACATGTATATGTACAGCAGTAGAAAATGGCCTACAAATATAACGATTTTTCGCTTACCTGTATACCTAACATTTTTTTCTAAAACTGACTGGGCATTTATATAAATTGATTCATTATGTCAGAATAGCCCTCGAATACATTCTCCAAGCAGCCAAAGGATTACAAGGTTAACGAAAAATATCTTGAACATTTTTATGATGCAGGCTGATTGTATTAAAAGCACAATGTAAATGTTCAGTACGCTTCCAAAAATATTTGCATTTACAGAAGTTTAGATAATTAACATTTGAGAAATATCTTAGGTCAGAGGTTCTCAACTCCTAGGGTTCCATACATAAAATTCTGCGGTTCTACAAAAAAATCTGTTGATTCTATAATTAATAGTTTGTAACAATAAATTAATCGCATTTACTGTCTCGAGCCTTACTTTGTAGAACTCCATAATTATGAAATAAACCAAGATTAATAAAAAGTTTCACAATATTTATTGTGAAATTATAAAATCACAATTGTCAGGTTATAAATTAATAAATATTGTGAAACTTTTACTTTATGTATTTCATAATTAATTAATCTTCATAATACAAGGTCGTATATATTCTTAAATAATTATTTATGCAAATTATTGATGATTTACAAAAAATTAATAAAAAAAAATAAAGTCAACAAATTAGTCATGTTAACAGGCTTTACAGTCGTGATGCTCGTCGATCCGAGAGACTAAATTTCTTTGCCAAATTGACACATATATGAACAAAATTAAACCGAATTTTTAAAAAATATTGAAAGCAAGTTTAAATAAAAGATTCACCTTAATTATCAGTTTTTATTGATAATATTTGTCTTTTTGGTATCAACATTTTTTGTATTTTCAGTGATTGTAATATATGTTTTTGTGTTTCCAATTAATTTTGTTTTATTTTTTAATTTGATGTTTTATTTATAATCAGTAAACATTGTCCGATGTCTATCAAGGTGAAAAGAGTTCCGCGAATAAAATAAGTGGGAACCGCTGCCTTTTAGGTCATTGTCTTTCTATATTCATTTTCATTTTTACAAGCAGCCAATAGTATTACCTACGTTATTATGTCATATAAGGTAAATTGATAGGTTAGGAAAACTCGATAGACGATATTTATTTGTGGGGGGGGGGGTCAAGGAAATCTAGAAAGAAGTTGCCAAACGATAAACAACTTATCTCTATTACTAATGGAAAATATTTTAGAATAAATGAAAATATGAGTTAAGAAGGGAGAACTTTCCAACATTTGTTGTATTCATACTTTTACTTTTTTGTAGTTTTTTATCATTGCTCTGAATACTTTTTCTAAATCTTGAACTGAAAACCTGAAACTAATAATGAAATAATAACAATTATGCATACATTCTGTAGCATTTTGAATACGAATTTCATCGCTGTTGGTATGGAACAAAAGTTTATTAATTATCTGATTTCCTTATAATTTTACTCTTTGTTTTTAGTTATCTAACCGTTAATAATATTCTATTCTTCTTAATTCAAGGTCTACCTTCTACCATACGCAGCAAAAGACCTACACTATGAGCTTGTCCAATTTTATAATTGTCTCAATGATATATTGAAATTAAACAATCGTCAAAGTTCGTATCTATTTTGATTGTATTTTTATTTCTTTTTATCTGATGTATAATGGCATAATGATATCATCTGCGATGACCCGAGGACATTAATTAATTATTGCTATTGTTTACAAATGATAATAGCACTCCAATTATCAACAACTATACGTCCATTTTCATAATTTATTTAAGAAGCTAAAAAATAATTGGAGCAAGGACACTTGTATTAGAGGATTTTTTAAAGCAAACCAAAGCAATTGTATCAGTGATTCATCATCATGTTTTGGAAAATTATTGCAATCAATTTTTTGATCCGAGGTAAAAAATAAATTATTAGCATAGGACGTAAAAAGGTCATGTATTGTGCTAAAAATAGAAATTACTTACAAGAGTAATGCAATTTAAAATAAGTAAATATTTGTTTTCAATTTTTCTTGCTTGTTACCTTTAAAGCATAATTATCTTGTACTCTAAAAACCTAGTAAGATTTTAGTGGTGTCGCTAAGCCTCTTTCGTTTATGTGCCATTAATGTCGATAGCTTTACAATTATCAACAACCATACGTTCATACGTCATAAGTTATTTAAGAAGTCAAAATCTTAATTGGAGCAAGGACACCTGTAATAGAGGATTTAAACAATCCCAAAGTTAATTATGTCAGTGATTCGTTATCATGTTTTGGAAAAATATTTCCATTATTACAATCAAAGTTTTTTCTGATTGCTTGTAAAAGATATTAAAATTATGGCTAAAATAAAAACAGCACACAAGCGCAATATGTTTCAAGATAAGTAAATCTTTGTTTTTACTCTTCGACTTGTTTGTTTCCTTTCCAATAACAATTAAGTGTAACTAAGCTAAAGCTTATTTAGTTTTCGTCAGCGTATCCTGCTCGGTGTTGAAGTAGTTTTCCTCTGTTGCATTTATATTTCTTGAGTCTCTTCTGATAACAGGCGGTGGTTCTCTATCATTATCTAACGCAACACCAAATATTTAAAGCTGTTACCTGTTTAATTAAATTAGTTAGGATTTTAGTCACTGCTGATCAATGAAATGTAATTTGATAATCATATTTCTGTAATTTAGCAGTAGCCTCTGCAGTAGAGAGTAGTATTTGCAAGTGATAGCTGCAGATAATAGAAAGGCGTTTTGTCGGTTTAAAACATGGTGTGTCCTCTATCTAGCATCCAACACAATCACACACCCTTAGTTGAGCTAGCTGAACTTTCTAACTGAGAAAATGTAACCTCTCAAATTTATCTACATGAACAAATAAATCAAAGTCCTACACGCGGACATTATTTGTAACCAGCAAATTTCTTCAAACAACATAAATTATTTAATAAACCGATATACTATACTTATAGAAAATATTGCTCCCGGCGGAGACTTACTTATTCAAAATGTACTCAGATGTCGTGGGTGTTAATCACAAAGGCATACTAATTTCAGATTGAAAACAGGAATAAATGAACAATGTCGAAACTCAGATAGTTGGTTGTTATTAAAAATTAGGGATAGGAATTTGGGAAAAAATTTAAATTTAAATTTTTGTTTTTATGTTAAATTGACCACAGCAAATTTGTCTTATCAAGCTGTAACAAGTGATTATTGGCTTTTATTTAATCTTTATTAATTTAAACTCATGGAGATCTGTTAGCAGTACGTAAAGTTCACAATCTGCACAGATAAAATGTATATAACATTTATTTGCCGTTCAAAACATAAAAGAATTTCGAAGCGTTAGACATTACTTACTTAGGGATCCTCTTCTAAAATACAATTTTACTGTTATTTAAATACAAGAAGCAATTCACATGTTAATGTGGTTGAAGGTTGTAAATAATCAACTACAAGTGCCTTACTGTATGTTTGCTTTTTACGTTTTGAACAAACGGTTAAAAAACCGCTGTTACTCTTTAAAAATGCGGAACCTGAACATATGTTGTTAAAACCTGAACTTTTTACATAAAATTAATCTCTAAAGTTTCAATAACTCTCACTTCTGGACATGTTAGCATTTTTATTATTTATATTTACTTTATTGCTAACTGATGTCAAAGCAATTTTGAATCCTCATTTATTTGTAATTTTTCTAAAAGATTTATGAAAATTATCCCGTCGTTAATAAAACACAAGACTAAGAAATCTGAAGTTATTACTCATTGAGCATTACAATTCCCGCAAGGAATGCTCTATTTAAACAAGTAATAACCCTAACGAGACAAGTTCTCAAGTTATTTGCAGAAAACTAGGTCCACCATTAATTATTACCTGAACAATAAATTAACCCGAACTCATTTAAGGTCAGTTGATGACGGCAACAATAAATTTCCACACAAGAGTTTAAACAATAGCCCCACTGGTACGATACGTTAGACAAATTCTCTTTTTAACACCAAACCAAAGAAAATCCCCCTGCAATTTTACTGCCAAAATACGAAACAAAGTATATCGCTAAAAGACCTGAACACTACTCTAGCCTTCTTCTCACTAAATATAAGATGTTCAGCTTCCTTTTTTTTCAGTTTTAAGAATCGCGATTATATTTCCACCCAACCACACCATGATCATGATATCAATACTACTAATCATAAAATTCCATCAAATCTCCACACATATTATGTTATCTAAACTATAATTATGTTCCATAAAACATGAATTATGATTCTGAAAGCAATTTGTTCTTTTGTGAACATTTAATATTGAAGAAATCTGACTCGAAATAACAAAATAATTACCTAGAAAGGGGACATAAAATGGTATTAATTGTTATTAAAACGAATTGATTACTGTATGATATAGAATAAAATAGCACGTTTATTTAAAGTTTCAGTATTTTATAACCTGAAATTGTTTTGATATGGAATGTCATTATCAAAGGTAATAACAGAATGAGAAACAAATACGTTGCTAAGGTTAAGTACAAGAAATAGGTAAGTAGATACAGTACATCTATTAAACCAACAGCAACACTGTTCCATTTTTGTTAAACGCTAGAAACAAAACACACGATATTATGAAATCAAGCATTTACTGTTTGAATTATTTGTTTATCTGGGTTTATAATATTGGACAAGCATTTCGAAATTTTGAGATAAGGTAAGCTAATACACACAAACCTTCAAAAAAATTTAAACACCACGCATAACACCTTTTGGGACAGAACCACATAATTACACCTCAAAACCTTATCGAATTTTGACACTTTTGTAACAACAAAAAGTGTTAGATATTTAATTTTTTTATGTATCAATAGCTACAATTATCTAGTTACCTATTTATTTTATTTAATCATAGCAATATGTTTGTTTATCATTCTATTATTACCTTGCATAATGACATTACAAGTCGAAACAATTGTCAGGTTATCAAACACTTAATAAATCTTGTGAAACTTTAAATAATCTCCATATTTATTTTTTCATGATTATGGAGTTCCACGAAGTAAGGCTTGAGACAGTAAACTTTATTACTGTACTTTAAAAGAATTAGCTTTTATTTCGTTCATCTTTTTACAATACAATAAGCAGAAATGTTATAGATGCGCTACTAAAAAGAAATACGCTCTCGTGAGAAAGCATATATGTTTACACACCATGTTCGAATTTAATACGAAGCGAAACAAATATTCTCAACAATGAGCTCGTTGCAGAAACTCCCGTTGAATCTGAATTTAAAACACAGAATAATCTCTCACAGCACTTTATCATGTGGTTCAGCAATATTTATTTTTCATTGGTCCATATAAAATATTTATACAGAGCGGTTTTGTTTTACAAATTTTTTTTCATAAATTGAAAAGAAGTATATGTGAAATATTACTTTACAGTACCTATTTAAGAATGGCTGAATTTCAATTTAATACCTATGATTTGAATCTAATTTGAAAACGAATTTAAGAAATCTCACAGAGAAATGAAGAAAAGGCATTTTTAAATTAAAAATATCTTATTGTAAAAGTTGTATTATAATCCTTATAATAATGTATTATGATCCACATCTTTTCTTTCTAATTCCCACCTTTCTGTAATCTGATCTAAAAGTACATGCATTTACTCTTATATTTAATCTAAGCTGCTAGGCAATTTGAAATATTTTTCTGTAGAATGTCGCCGATGTTTTCTTGGTATTACTGTGGTAATAAAAATTTTTTTAAACTATTTTGGGTCAAGTCACCCTCGGTTTGTAACAATGTAGTAGCAATAAAAATTGGTCAAGCTTTTCTTTCTCTTTCCTTTATGTTTAAATATATATTTATATTCTTAGTTGCATGTTTGTGTTAAAAGTATTTTTGCATGATTACCGATCATTACCGAAATACCTATTAGCAAGTAGTCAAATACAATGTGTGGTTAGGAGACACCGTTAAATTATAGTGTTGTGATAAACCACAGTCCTTAGAATCTATTATTTGTGATTTACTTAAAAATTAATCGATCAATGTCAAGCAAAAGCTTTTTATTAAACACAAACTCAGGGTACCTTTAATGAATGAACAACTTGAGCTCAGTAATTCTCCGTTACTGGAAGTATTAGATATTTAATTCTGATTATTATTATTATTTTATTCTATATTATTATCTACCTTATCGACGTGTTTGTTTATAATTATATTACCTTTGATAATGACAGCGTAGCTGTCGAAACAATATTGTCAGGTTATATTTTAATAAAACTGCGAAACTTTTACTAATCTTTATTTATTTCATGATTATGGAGTTCCACAAAGTAAGGCTGGAAACAATAAAAAAAGCTTTTTAATTTATATCTGTTATTACCAGCATATTAATAAACACGAATAAACTCATCTGATGTTTATATAATAAATAAATAAACGATAAACTCACAGATAAATGGTACATATACAATTGGGAAAGTTGTACCTTTGTCAGACCTTATTTAAATGGTGACTAGTCAGACGTACAATTAGTAAGGTTATGCTAATTTATATTTTGCTCTATAGTTATGCTTGTTCCCTGATGATTTAAGCGCTATGTATTATGTATCAATATATGGTGATTTGGAAAAATGAAGCATCAGGGAAAATAGCGGAAAAAGGAAAACAACTAGAATTAACTTAATGAATTACAAATAATACACAATTCTAATCGCAAAAGGAATTTGGTATCGAGAAGTCTTAAGTTCCAACACAATGTGAATGTTCCTTCAAACTGTCTAACAAAGAGATTAGTAAATCCTACCTCCATGGGCCAGTGTTTTTTCGAAATATTTTTCGCTTTAGAGCGAAAAATATTTCGTGCATTTATGCGATTTATGCATATTTGAGCAATGTCGTTTCCGTAGCAACAACGAAACTGTCCACTTTCCGATAAAATAAAAATTTCCTTGTGTTATGATTTTTTTTGTAGAAAAAACGTTGTGTGGAATTTGTCTTCGAAATGACTTTGGTGGTCTAGAATGAGATTTTGACTTGGCTACGCCTCGTCAAAAGACTTTTATTGAACTGAGTATTGACTTTTATAGACTTGTTAGTGAATCGATGATTAAATTATTGCGTAAGCTAATTTAAACATTACAAAACCAAAGAATCTTGAATATCTCATTTTAATTTAAAAATTGCTTAAAAGTGTTTTAACAATTTTTTCCCATCTTGAAATGAGCATCAAAATAAGCAATTTCTATTCTTAATTTCTATTAATTACAAAACAACCAGTATTAATACTATGAATGTAATTAAGATTTTTTGTTGCTAATAATTTGTGTCACATTGAATCCACTAAGTGAGGAAGACCACAGTTCAAATACAAAGTCGTAATTTTTTTTATCGTATATCACAAAAGAATTCATTATAAAAAAATCTCTGGAAACGTGTTTTAACAGCTAGGCTGTTATCTTCAGCAATCACTGAAAAACTAAACTAAAATATAAAAGTCAACCTTATACAATGTGTGCCATAAAGTTCTGCTTTTAAAAATACTTGAAGTACGCCATGACAAGGTTAACAGGTATATGCCAAATTCGCTATTATTTTTTGAAATCGGTGAAAAATAACCTTATTTGTTAAAATATGGAAATGAAGTTTTTAATGACATCTTACGTTCACATACCGATAGACGGAGAGCCAGCAACGTATTTCGAGTTGTCATTTCAACTGTCGTGAAAATTTGGGTACTAAATCTTATGTACCTGCTGAACACTAAAAGTCGATTCTGGCAGCCCCCTGCTGCCGGGATACTACCCCAAAATCACTAAGAAGGTGAGAAATAAGATTCAATTTATTTAAAGTAACAGTCATGAAATTTTAGGAGGTTACTTTCGATAGTATTCTTTATTTATAAAAAATATTGGCAGAACATTTCCTCCCCTTCAAAATGTTGCCAAACGCTGTAAATGTTGATTTAAAAAGTGACATTTGTGTTATTTTAAAAGTCTTGAATTTTGACACAATAAATAAAGTAGGTACATGTAGGTTTACATGTTAGTGCGAGCGAGATAGTTACATAGCGGCCTGTGGGTTAGAGAGAGAGATCTTATTTTTCACCCTCTTAGTAATGTTAGGGTGGTATAACCCGGCCGCAGGGGGCTGCCAGAATTGACTTTTAGTGTTCAGCAGGTATATAAGATTTAGTACCCAAATTTTCACGACTGTTGAAATGACAACTCGAAATACGTTGCTGGCTCTTGGTCTACGAGTTTGAATAAGATATACCGATATAAGAAAAATTTAGTTTTTCTTAAATTTTAGAAATATAGCCTCGTAACTGACTACTTTGAAATCATTAAAAACACTTTAAAGAAGTGGAAAGGCAACAATTGCATATCACAATTTTCTAATAATATTGGATGGTGTAGGCATTTTTACGAATATTAAAATCATCAAAAAAAAACAAACTGATATTTTCTGGACGATTTTCCAATTTCCAAGAAAATAACTATAGTGGATAATATCTTACTTAACTCATTTATACCATAAACAACTATTGTCTCATTCTATGGATTCATGATTTTTTAATTTCATACAATTTGATACCAACTATGCACCAAGAATTGTTTTAAGTAGCAGAATACCCAACAATCTGAAATATCAAACATAATTGCTCAACTACAATATTTACAAAAGACCGTCAAAATACGTGATTAACTATTTATCTTTCCCATTTTCTCTGTTGCTTTATTAATTACCAAATGGGAATAAATCATTTTTTGTTTTTAAAACGTCATTTTTAATTGGATTGTTCAGAGGTTATGTTTATTTCTCATTTAATTTTATTTCATTTCGTATTTCAAACAATTGTTTATATACCACAATTAGTAAAATAAGGTATATCTTTATCTCCCTTGTCAATGACACCGTAGTTCAAGACGTTCTTGATCTCCGTTGTTGTTGACAACGTAAATCATACATAACAGCCACACGTAACATGCTGCTTTACAAATCTCCTTGGTTACGCATATAACGACACAGGAAAGGCAACTTGCTTCTTTATACAATAAATTCGGATGAATTTTAAAAGGGAGAAATTAGGATTGAAATACGAAATAAAAAAAAATCCTCGAAGATGTTATAACGCCTCGGCTGGCGCCTCGGCGTTATAATACATCTTCTCAGATTTAAAGTATCGCTTGATCTCCTAATTACATAATATATATTATATTACTAGGCGATGAAAATATTTTTATTAGAACTAACCTGGCTCGTAAAACATTAAAAGGATTCATAATATGTATATAATGCGAAACATTTTATAAGCTAATGCTTATAAATATACACCTTCAGTCTTAAAAAGATATTCCAAAATTAGGAATAAAAAACAACTCACGGTTCGGCTGAAACTAAAAATTACGAAAATTACGTCAATGGAATTTGATTTTTGGAGCATTCGGCATCACATCCTACCGAAAATAAAATCGTCCTTAAAATCTAAATAGTATGAATTTAATAAAAGTAAGTACTGTACCAAACTAGTTTTGAAACGATATTTTATTAGCAAAAAATGAAGTAAGTAAATTTATTGGAAAATCTATTACATACTAGGGTGTCCGTTAATTTGCTAAAGTTAAAATTTTTAAGGTCCCATCCCCTAGTTCTCTTTAAAATATCAAAAAATGGCCTGTGCAAAATTTCAGCCCATTTGGTCAATATTAACCCGTGCCACCGATAGGCTAAGTTTTATCTTCTTATGTTTTAACTTGAAGATTTGTAGACTTATGTTGTTGGAACTGCTGAACACGGATATGAAAAAATTGAAGCTGCCAGAAAAACTTTTGACAGTTGGCAGCTGTTAAAAAAAGTGGTCAACTTCACTAAAATGAGCATTTTCGAGGAACTGTCCAAGTTTTTTTGGTATCAGATTCGTGTTAATCAACTTCAACAACGTTTCGTGTTAAAACATAGAAAGATAAAAAGGTAACACCAAAAAGTCCCTAGAAATGCACCAAACCCATGTTGAATCCCATTTAAATATTGACCAAATCGGCTGAAATTTTGCACAGCTCATTTTTTGACATTTTAAAGAGATCTAGGGGGCGAGAGCTCTAACTTTTGCAAAATAACGGAAACCCTATTATATACTGTTATATTTCCCACAAACAGACTACATGGCTATTGTCTATACACGTGTAAAACGAGGATGGTATATAAGACACAACCCACTACTCTCTTACTTACCTTAAATAGAAAAAAATGCTCTCACTAAATCAAATTTGTTGTGGAAAGTATAACCCTCTACAAATTGAGACTCTCTTGCGGGTCGCTTCAACGAAATAAAGAAATAAAAATAAAATTTAAACTTGGATACCAAAATTCTATTTAATATCAATCCCAAAATAGTCTAATTCTCTTTATTTGGAGAATTAGTACCTCTGGCATCAACATATTTCTCATTTACCATAATTAACTATAGCTACTGCTTGAGAAACTGTGTTGTGATACATTTTCCAGTATCTGCACTCTGCTTTCATATGGTCGAACAATGAAACTATGAACTATGTCATTGATGACCTCTTTCAAATATTTCCATAAAAATGTCTTTAATAAGTTGAATTCTAAAACCAATTGTTTGTCTAATCGTGGTAAGGCAATTAATTTTATCCAGTCCACATCCATTTATCAAATCCAGTCATAAAGAAAATTTTGCACTTGTTATTATTAAACGAATCGCCTGTATTTAATAATCTTTCTTAAACCTCTGAACGCTTTGACGTTTTTGCAATAACCGCAAAATTTTAACCTTTTGTTTACATGTTTTTTATCAATTATTTTATTGCTCTTCAATCGCACTGCGCTTCTCTAAAGATGTAAATTGAAATAGAATTGTCACAAAAATGGTCTGGCTTTTATACTTTTCTGGTAAACAATTGAACTCTATTGGAAATTTTCCTGAAATGAAATTGGTTTCCATAATAAACTAAGGCCTCAAACGTCGCTGGAAAGTGAATGTCGATGGAACCTACTTTTAACACACTATTTATTAGCTTATTTACATAACAATACCATTTCATACCTTCCTACCTTCACAAATTTAAACCTTATATGCTAAGAAACATTATTTCCATAATTTCAGAATCAACAATATAAAAATTTCAACCAATTTCAGCATTTCAATGTACGATGCCGCAATATAATTATATGTTGTTTTACTGATATCATTTGTAACAACAGCCTCTACATTTCAAATAACTTCAATTCTGTGGTAAAGAAGCAGCTTTAAAACCCTCCACCAAAACTATTTAACCAACAGCTGTAAAATTTTGAAATAGAAAAAACATTAACCATTGAATAAACTCGTTAACATGGAAACACATTTTTTTTATTAAATGTTTAGGTAAGGTAGTAAATACTTGTATACCTCCCCATTACAACACACCTTGAGTTTTAGGTTAAATTTTGCGTTAACTTTGGCTAAAACTTAATTTAAATACCATATCAAGTAATCTTTTTTCAGATCGTTAATGAATCAAGGAAAATTAACTAAATTCTATGGAAAATCAGTTTTACAAATATCCTTTATCTGACTATAGTGTACGAGTGTGGGTATTAATTATAATTAACCATGTCTAGCTTCTTAAAGGATATATTTTTCAAAATTATAATTTAGAAAGTGAGGTTAGGCAACCAATCTAACGTGTCGCTTCGAAAGTTTATATCTAAGGTCACTTAAAACTATTGGGTAGGTGAATTTCTAATTTTGTATGTCAAAATACACAACAATATATAAGGAATTGTAACAAGTTACTACACTAAAAAGTTTATTGCCAAATTTGGAACATGTTTTTTGAATTTACAACCAAAAGTTTTTAAACTTCTAAACTACTCCGGATTTTTTCCGTGGAAAGTGTGAAGAGCATCAAACAAATACTAAATAACTTACATTAAAATATCACAGGAATAACAAAGTATAAAATTTTAAAAAACAATGTTTGTAGTATCCGAATCTTCCAATTCTTTTTCAGCTGTATCATAGGCGCCGACTATGTGGTGGCTCGAAGGCTGTGGCCCTCATTAAAACAATTTAGTGGGGGCTGAGTCCTCATTAACCTGATTAATATATTTTAGACAATACAAATTCTAAATTAAAAATCTAAAGTGGGTAGTCTATGCAATTATCCAACTGGTATGTTTTTTATGTTTTCGTATGTTTATATATTCGTATGTTTTAAAAGTTTTATACACAATTTAAAATGCAATCTTTCTCTTCGAAAATGTTTTTCTGTACAATTTTAATAAACTGCATAGTATTTTTTGTTTATTTCTCATGTGACTGGCAATAGTGTAGATTAGAATTAAAGTTATCTGCAAAATGAGTATTGCCAAAAAGGGAAATTGTCATTTTTAATCCTGTTTTGTAAAAATATATAAAAAGGAGAAGTTATCTGCCATCGCTGGAATCGAACCTTGGTCGACAGCAATTTGGGCTTATTATCACCCCGTTCTGTCTAACCGAACTATGGAATTATGTCGGCTCTTGATCACACCACATTCATTTTAAGTTGCACTAACTTAAATGATTTTCTTTAAAAACAGTGTCTAATGTTTTATTATTTTTATTTATAATTGTATTTACTTGGGAGATCTTACAAACAATTGTTTAAAAGCACAAGTTAATCTCTAAATTTGATTTGAGTATTTTAGTTTTTTACGTTGTATTGTTATTGTGTGTAGAAGTTTAATTATTCCTTTGGAAATACCTATATATGCAGACGGTGTTTGGTACGGTTAGTAAAACTTAAAACACTAAACTGGCCAGCCCCAATTAAAATTTTGAAAAGTCGACGCCTATGAGCTGTATCGAATATATGATCCAGCGCATGTCTTTTTGTCAACAGTTTTCTTCTTAAATTACTTTCTAGTGTAGTATTTTCTGAGTTTATTTTTTGCCGCAAGCAAGTTGTTTCTACTGTTTTGTTAATTCTTAAATTCAAGTGTACTTGCATTTTCTTTATATCTTGTGTAGTAAAAGAAACATTTTTACTTATGAAAGGTGATAAACTTTTAAATTGCTTTTTGAAAATGCTGCTAAAGAAACTGTGTAACATTTTGAAAAACTGAAAACTGAACAACTAAAACATTTTGCACATTCTTTTTTTCTTTAATTATGGAAGATGCTAATTCTTCTTTACATTTGAGTGAAGTGAATGCATTAACTTTTCGTGTAAAATTGTCTTTTTGATATTCTTTCAGAACAATTCTACAGGAAGAGCAGACTTCACATAGATAGTTACTGTGTATGAATAGTTGGGCAAAAAGTATTTTCGAATTATACCTTCTTGAACGTTTGTTACCGGGCGCATTTACTTACTTCTTCCAACACGTAGATCACAAACGGCAAGACAATTCTCTTCATGCGATCTCATTGTAAACAAATCCTAATAAAAAGCACCATGTTAATGCAACTGTCTTAATACACTAGCATGTGTTTTAGCGCAAACCTGTTTTTCATGGATAACTCGGATGGCGATGCTATCGAACAATAAAAATGCACGTAATCTTCTCCGCACCCTTCTTTTCCTTTATTTGATAATAAAGCATGTTTCTGGTGAGAATCTTTATGAAAATAATACTCGTATTAATGGTTTTTAATAAATAACGTTTTCTACTATCAAATACTGAAAAATTGTTTTGTTACAATAAACAAAGAAAATAGCATAGAATAATAATTATGCCCTTACGTTGCATATGATACACAACGTTATAAATAATTTAATTCTATTAAGAGAAACTTTAGACAATTTTCTTCGTAATTTTCAGATTCAGCCGAACCGTCAACTGCCTAAAAAGGTATTGTAATGCTTACGTACCTCTTCAACGAAGCGTTCCGACTAAAACGCGTGCCTACCATTTGGAAAGTTGCAGAAATGATTATGCTACCTAAACCAGGTAAACCAGCCAACGATGTGAAATCTTACAAGCTTATCTCCCTGCTTCAAATTAGTTCAAAGCTCTTCGAAAAACGACTTCTTAAAAGATTGAGGCCTTCAATAGCGAACAGTAGACTGATTAAAGCCTACCAGTTTGGCTTTAGACAGAACCATTCCACCATATACCTAATGTACAGAATCACAGTGGTCATAGAAAAACCATTGAAGAGAAACAAGTCTTTCTTGACGTGGCCCAGGCTTTTGATAAGATCTGACATGAAGGCCTGATTCATAAACTGAATAAAATTCTTCCGAAACAATATGTGAAAATTCTATTTTCGTACATATCGAACAGAGTTTTCAGAACCAAGCAGGACGAAGAATACTCCGAGCTAAAAGAAATTAATGCGGTTGTGCCTCAAGCTAACTTACTAGCTCATATTCTCTACCTGTTATACACCAGTGGCATTTTGAGTTTGTATGACGTTGAAAGTGGCCTTTCAACTCCTCAAGATTAAATGGTTTACTACCAGGCATGAAGCTAGGCCACATATTCATACCAACGCAGAAGCTCTACAGATGCTAGACAACCATCATCTAATTCGAAGATTGAAAAGGACAAAATCATTCAAGCTTGTGTAGTGTCTTAAGAAAAATGAAACCATTGTGCGCGAGTGAGAGTGATTAGTGCATTTTCAACAAGAACAAACTAAAGGACATCAATGGATGAACATAATGGATGTATGGTGTGGAGCTCATAAGTATTTAGTTTTAAGAACTATTAGATAAAAATAAATGGTTGCTCAGCTTTAATCAACAGTAATATTCCAAGTGCACGTAAAATAGCCGAATAAATCTTGACGTTTTGTGTCAGAATTGTTTGCTCAGAAATACGTTGAGCATACCCGCGCAATAAAATTTTGGGTGGAAAAATTTTCGAGACGTATTTCTTTAGAGCAAGCCATTTTGACACAAAATCGTCAAAATTTAATCAGGCTATTTTATATGCACGCGGAGTATTTGGCGCGATTATTGCCTGCATAAATAGATATTGTTTGTAAATTATCTATTGGTATTTACATTAGTACAGCTAATAAAGAAATTACAATTTTTTAATTTTCTTGTGGACTTGCAGAAAGCACGGGCTGTTACTCGGTTAGAATAAAAATTCGAGGCTCGTGGTTCCTCTCGCGCGCATTCAGCTCGCGAGAGGAACCTTCCACTCCCATCGAATTTCCATTCTAACCTCGTTACAGAATATATTATTCCATTGTCTGCACATTCACTTGTCTAAGCACTTTTGATAACGAGTTCAAAATTAGCCAGGAGCGAGAAATTTAATGGCGGTTAAATTTTGAGTTTTCAGTTTTTTCATTATTAAAGTGACAGTAACCATGGTAAGTACGCATTGTTATGTGTATAATAGTATATTAAACAACGAGTTTCATAAGGCAAGATTTATTGCACGAGTCCAAATTTAGAAAACGAGCCGCTTGCGGCGAGTTTTTTTAAGGGACGAGTGCAATAATGACTTATGAAACGAGTATTTTGTGCTATTTTGCGTCTTTTTTTCATTTTTAAATAAAGAAACCGCAATTTTAAAATTTAGGGATTTTTGTGGTAGTTGACAACACTGATGTGACATTTGAAAATTCATTGATTGACACAGGAAATTGAGTAATGTTTTTGTCAATTTTCTGTTTTTTTCAATTATTTTTTCAATGTTACCAACTTCGAAAAAGTTGGGATATTAAAGCATTCAATTGAGCTATTAACGCACTGTTTTGGGTGCTTTAACAGCTTTATTATAGACGCAAAATAGAAAAAATTAGTTTTAATGGCTCAAGCAGCACATAGGTGTTAAAAGGAAAAAATCCGTAGTTCTCTTTTTTAAAAAGGATTGACATTATTTCAATGTCTGCAATAATATATACGTAGAACCGGTTTTTACTTTTTTGCCTGCGGCGATGCGTCGCACATTCCCACAAATTCGTATACGTCAACGTGTTTTTTTGTGCTGGAGTTTTCCACTTTTCCACGTTTTTAAAATAGTTTTGTTACATTTTTTAGAATTGCCCGTGAAATATAAAATAAACAAGCGCCATTGGTGTATACTTACTATTAAATTTAAAATTCAAACAATACCGCGAAAACTGCACGTAATATACACTAATAATACACGTACGTATTGTTGGATATTTTCCCGACAAGCTTTGAAATGTAAACAAATCGCAGGCATGTTTTATCGGTATCGTTTAATTGCTTTGTGTTCACTTTCACTCAGCTATTTCATGACGTCACAATTTTTCAATCACAAACGAATATTCGTATAAATGAATATGAATATTCTTTCTCAACATTGCTTCGAAACTCCCATAAAATCTAGAATATTTAAACGCCATTGGTTTGTTCTTACCGCAAAGATTTAAAAATTCAAACCATTCCGTGCGAAATTTAAAATTTGTTAAAATAATTTCTATTTTTACATTAACATTTACATTACAATTATTCCGTTATTTGCAGTTTTTAATAAAGTGTATTATATTAATTCTTCTTTGAAATCTATAACATTTAAAAATTCAATATGATAAGCAATTTTTAATTTTTAAAATATTAGTATTTTTTCTCAAATAGATTATTATCTTTTTAAAATAACATGCCTACAATGTTTTTGTAGAGATTGTGAGATTATAAATCAAGCGAGACAAAAAACTGACTGAAAGAGGTCTGTAAATCGAGTTGCAGAGTTATTGTCATACAACCAAATCAATATTTAGAAAGAATATTTGTTAATTTTTTATTTATCAACCTATTAATATTTTTAGACTTTCTAATGCTAGTTAAACACCCTTGGCATTATGATGTCGGTGCAAAATTTTATTTTGTAATAATTTTTGGTCTACTGATTTATTATATTAAAACCTCAATTTTCAATACCATATTTATTTTTAAAATTAAGAACATAGATAGTTTCATTATTTGCTATTTAATAATATATTATGTATTAACAGCTTAATTGAATGTCTTAGGGTGGTATGTTCAGTCGTTCCTTTAGCCTTCCTTAACCTTTAATCTGCCTTAACACGTCCTTACATGCATTTTTGATGGCATAGACCATCCTTAAAATAAAGGTAAGGAACTCTAAAGGAGGCCTTAAATCAGCTTTGCTTTAAATGAAAGGAGTGCTCCTTAATTTCTAAGGTAGCTCGTGAGCTACCTTTTATCCTCCTTAAACTTTGCTAACCTTTGTATTTTTCAGTTTTTCATCAGTTATTTACTCGTTTGGACTATTTATGCTATATTGGAATTGTTAATTGTGTTCTCATGTATTGTTTATTTAGTTTAACCCTTAAACTGCCAAGCGTGGTGCAAATGCACCCCAACCATAGTTTTTTAGTTAAAAAGTCTTGAAAGTAGTTTTATAGCAACGTGAACATTTTAGTAGCTGTAAATAATTGATTTTTATGTAATATTTGCATCGTAGTATTTTTAAAATGTATTTATAGTTTCGAAAAAAATCGTCATTTTTAGTTAAATTAAAAGAGTAACGATACGGAAAAAAAGAATCCCAAATTTCTGATAGCTAGAGTTATAGATAATTCTATGTAGTTAGCAAAAAGCGATTTGGAATGGTCAAAACTTTTATAATCAATGCAAAAATTAAAATAAAATTGGAAGAATTTTGTTTTTATGAAACATTCTGTAAAAATTGGGTTGTCTAAAGTTTAATAAGGATAATTGGTTTTCCATTACGATCTTTATGCTTTTTTCGTTTAATTGCTGGATTTCCAAATGCACTAGGGTGTGATTGCAGCCACATACCAATCAAGAATCCTGAAGGAGCACGTGAAAAGATTTTTCGGAAAAGAAAAGGTTGGATGTCCCTGAACATTCAAGTGATAGCTAGGCCAAACAGTGAAATTCAGAACATTGTTATCAGAAGGCCTGGCTCAACACACGACAGTTACATATTTGAGAAAATAGGTAGATTGTCAGGATCTTTGCTAGGAGATTCAGGATACATGCAGATGTAACATGCCTTTGCTTAGTCCAGTGATACCCTACAATAATGCACATAAAACAACAAGGATGTCAATAGAAAGGCGCTTTGGAATTTGGAATAAACGTTTTTCACGTTTAACCCGAAAATTAATAAATAAATGACAAAACATTCAAGTAATAACTGCTGCTTGCGTAGTGCTACACAACATTGGCAGAATCTTGCTGAGGAAGATGTTGAAGACGATGAAGTAGTTGTAGATCCAAATTCAAATATAAAACACAGACGAGGAAATGTGATTAGAAATGCATTCATACAAAGACCTTTCCACTGAATATGAATAATAGAATAACAACAAATACTAAAAGTATTACGTGTAGTATTTCTAAACAGTAAGTAACGACATAAGTACAGTTCCGAGTAGGGCTGAGAAATCATTTTATAGATATATCGATTGTTATCGTTAATTATCGATTTTTCGAATTGTAACGGTATAATTTCTAACGGCTTCAAATACGTAGAATTTTACATTTATATTCATTAAAAATCTTAAGTTCGGTCCTGTAAGACTGCGCTTTATTTAAACCAGAACTTTGTCAAGTAAATATTTCTTATGAAAACATTTTAAGAAAAGATTGTTTTACTTTAATATAATTAAAGAACGTGGAGTCATAAAAATGATGTCTTTTAGTATTTTGCTAAATTGCATTTTGGCATAATATCAATTACTTCGTGAGAGACCTTGATACAGAACCTGTGGGAAGTACTTGGTCATCAATTGCACAAAAAGAAAAAGGAATATTTCTGTTAACATTCTGAGAATACAGAATTCAAAAATAAAGTTTTCTTTGTCTGTTATTTGCGTTTTAAAATTTAAGTCAGGTTAAGGCGTAGCAATCTTCGTCTCGACGCCAGATGAGGTGCCACTTCGTATTAGTTTGGCGCGCAATTTCTGAGGTTCTACTTTCTACATTTAAGTCGAGAATCCTATAGAAGGTCAACCAAAAAGCATCCTTATTGTATAAAAACATATGTTTCTACGCGCGAGATTCGTGATCCGAGATGATAAAAACCCTCGCTGGGGTTGACGCAGAAAGATTCGCCACGGCACCCTTACAGCAAGCGGTCGATTGCGGTCGATATTAGAGATTTTCCCACTTTAGTATGGGGTGTGCTGGTTCATCGTTTGAGTTCCGATCAATAATGGTTGATCTTGAATCACTGTTATCAAATTACAGTTAGTTATAAACCCTTTAGATTTGATATAAATCTAAATACAGTACAGTTTCAGTGCTATTTTGTGCAAAGTGCAGGTTTTAAAAGGAATTCCGTCTCGCTAAATCGTGTTCGAAAAATTTATAATTTGGTAACGCGAGTAAACAAAGTTTTGTTTCACTCTATGGTGAAGAACTATTAAAACAATTATTCCGTTTCGTTTGGTTTTAAGACCAGTGCAGTTTTCATAAAGAAAAATCATTTACTATTGATCCAGAATTTAAAGACAGATTCTCGTTCGTTTATAAATTAAATAAATCGCTTTAATTTTCAAATAAAAGTAAATCCATTACAACGTATGAACATTTTTAAATATTGGATTCTTTTTAATGGTGCTCGATCAAATTCGTTTATGAAATCATATGTGCAAATGACAGTAATTAAATCTCATTTCTGGTTTTCGTTACTGAAAATCAACACTTCAAGACAGCGTAGAGGTCAGTTACGATCTTTCGAAATAGAGGCCAGTTTCCAATTTCTACTAGACTGCTTTTGGTTGTATTCTACGAGTTTAGTTGGATAAACAATTCAAAGGTACCGTATTTTTTAAGTGATTGTTTAGTATTGCAGTTAGTTAAGAATGTTTTAGTCAAGGAATGTTGCAGTTTTTTATTAGAAAGAGAGCTCTCTACATTATCTAGCAACCTTCAATATTAATGAACTTCAAAATAATCAATATTAATAATATTTGGATTATTCTAAACTGCATAATATCCTTTAGATATCTGTTTGTAGATTCTTTTAACGAAGTCGCGTCAACATAGATTTTAATACTTGAGTAAATTTTACTGAATAATTTTTTTAGTCAATCTAATAAACTTTTTTGGTTATTTTTGGTGATTAAAGAAAGGTCTTATGTAAATCTCTCTTGATTTACTTTGGTATAATTAATTTAGAGAGGTTAGTTACTATTTAAAGAATATTGATTATGCTTGTAATAAATTTATGAGTGTGTTTTATTATTTTATTATTCATTTACACGAGAACGTTTCTACTAAACGCATCGGAACTCGGAAATTGTTTATTATTAACTGGTCAACTCCACAATTTCACATTGCAATAAACATATAAAAAAGTGTACCTTAACAATAAATTATACATGGATGATTTTATTTTGTCAAAACCACGTTAAATCATAAGGACAAACAATTTGTGGTATCACTACTATTAAAAGCAACTCAAAATAATATTAGAGTTGCTTGTTAAGTGTTATTTTATTGATATTTAAAAAAATATATCTCCTCCTTTCCTTCAACCTCCCTTTTGATTTCCTTACTTCATTGAAAATAAGGAATAACTCTGCATATGAAATTCAGTTTAAGGAAGCCTTTAGCTTAAAGTTGGCCTTTATGAAGGTTGCTTAAAGGAGTTCTTAAGGAACAACTGAGCAAACCACCCTTAGAGCCCGTAGAGTCAGTTAGCGATAAAGGGTAGCTAAGACGATAAAGGGCTCTATAACACTAATTAAGCCCGAAATGCATACGTTAGTTTATGTTCGGTCTAAGTTTAAATTAATATTTAATTTAAAATAAAAATAACTTGAAAAGTGCAAAACTTCAGTAAGGTAAGTGCAGTGATCTATTATTACTTTTATTATATGGAGACGGTGTAAACAAAAGTAGTACAAGAGGGGGTGCTCTAATTTAGCAACTTATGCTCTAAAAACATAATTATACTTAGTAAGCAGATATCTTTCTACATGCAAAGAATTTTGTAATTTCATTGTTTAAAATGAGTTTCTTCACGCCTTTTACTATGAATTAGCACAGCTTCTAAAAGTTTCTGCAATCTATACAATAGGAACTAGGAAAAGATATTTCTGCTTTTTGATTAAAACATTTATGACTATTTTTTGATTTTGTTTATAGTGCTTTATAAATCTGAATTGAGATGGGTTATTGATACCCGGATGATTAATAACGTTGATCCTGTATTTAACAGGTGTATTTGATTGGACATTTATGAATCGTTGGAGAGGAATTTTCTTTCATATGCCAAATCGTTTTAATTGGTTATAATTTATGTATTTATCTACAAATAGAGTTATATCTTAAAAGTTGATTTTTAGTTTTCTAATCGTAAACTGCAATTTAGAAAATCTATTGAAAATGATTATTATTTGTTCAATATCATCCACATACTTTTTATATTGTTTTGTTCTAGTTCTTCCATGACCAAATTAGTATGTGTTTAAAATTCCTTATCCTTAATAAATATAGAACCATTCATTATCTTTTAAATAATACATATATAGAACTTTTGTATGCTTGTATGTTTCAAAATTAAACAATAATTCGTTGTACAGTGTAGGACCTGTTTATTATTAATGTTAAGTAAATGGATAACATAAATAACCTATCACCTTCAACAGATGTGTCGCTAACATGGAATGTTTTTTTGTTTAAAATTTAAATGTTTAGAATTCCTATAGACACTTATTTTAAAACTTGGTATTAAAATACGAAAGTGAATTCAACGCTGTGAAGCATAAAGCAGTTAATGTGTTTACTTGTTAAATACTTTTATAAAATTTAACATTTAAATTAAAATTTATTGCAAATTTAAAAATTTACGTTTAAATATTTTGATGTTTGAAGTCGCTAAGCTATAGCACAGTATAAATAACATACAGTAACGTGACTATCGCAAATAGTTACCATCTACCACACAACATGCTGACATGTGCCGGCAGTATGCAGAGTGTAGTCACAGTATATATAACATACAGTAATGTGACTGTCGCAAATAATTTCTATCCACCACACTACATGCTAGCGCGAGTCGGCTGTTTCAAACACGCAACAGAACGTATCGAAATTACCAGAGCCGGCGTGCAGCATTAGTGCCAGTAAACAATGCATAGTGTTAGTCGTTGTGCCGCCAAAGGCTGTAAAAATACCTCGGAAAGAACTACAATTAGTTTTTTCAGGTTTCCGATTTCAGGTTATTTTTTCCTACATACTATTATTTTTTAATAAGTACGCTCGTAAAAACAATGCCGTATTTAAGAATTCACTTTTGTATATATTTACCAATTGAATTAAAATTGAATTACTAACACGTAATAGAATAAATAAGCGATTACGAAATCCTATATAATAAAATTTTTTATGCTGATTTATTAAAAGAATTCAACAATCTAGGTCAACGCCTTATCAACAGGTGTAAACTACAGCGTCTTTTGTTACTCTCAACTGTTAAAAAAAGTCAAAGCGTGCGTTAGGATTGTACTTTTTAGCATTTCGTGTGTCAATGTGTCTTTAATTTAATATGAATGAAAATAAATTTTATTATTATTAATTATTATTATTATAGTGTAAATTGATTTCATCTCCGCTATTTTGTACGTATGTGATTTCGGTGACCTAGATTCTCCCTTTGTTTGTTGAACAGGTATTCAAATTGTACACAGCTATGCATTTGTTCCTAATTATTTCTAAATAAAATGAAATGACTATTGCAGCGCAAGAATATGGTTAATGGCTTGAAAGAATAATGTAACTTTAGTTGGTAATTAACGACGTAACAAGAAACAACTCTTCTAACTTAGTTTAATAAATTTTTAAATATCTAAATTGATTATCGTTTTATTTATTAGATTCAATAAGTAAAACAACTTCAATCAAATGGTTCATTACACATAATTCTACTTCATATTTTACTATACTATTATATAACAAGAGATTTTGTTTACATATTTGTTCGAGACATTTTATTGAATGCGGCTCTGCGTTTTATTTACCGGCGATGCCGGCCGATAAACGTCGGTCCACTACTTCGTTTATGGGCGTGATATTCGAAGGTGGATTAATAAAATGAATGGTGTAGCATGCAAGTGAATCTACTGATTGTTATATATACTGTGGTGTAGTTGTGTTTCAAACACGCGACAGAACACATCAAATCTGCCAGTCCCGTACAACTCGAATTGTGCAGTGCGAGTGTCCCTATTACGGAATTAATAAACACAGAATCAGGAAACGATGCAGAGATTGTTTTAATTGACAAAGATTACCTTCTGATAAATTAGAAAAAACTTTATTCGATATATATGCGGTTATTTGATAAAAAATGTTTATCGGTACATACATGTGAAACATGAGTTTTATTTAATTTATTTTATCTATAGAAATACTTTTTCAACAACATTTCCAAGATATTTGTGTAAATGAAAATGTGGTCAAACGCTTTTATCCATCTTCAAATCATTAATATCTCTACATTCGTGCAATAATTTTAAATATAATAATAATATAGTATATAATTTACACGCTCGACTGCAAGTGTATTACACTTTAAAAGACGTTAACAGAAATTTTAAATCATCCAAAAGTAGTAAAAAGATAATTATATTGAAACACTTTCGTTTTGTAAATGAATATTCAATTATGTACGTTAATTTAAGTTCAGTTAATAACAAACTAATTGTTCAAAGGCGTCAATTAATTTTGTTGATTCAAACAATTCTATTTCGTATTTTATTGAATACGTTACTGGATATTATCTGCAGGCGATGTCGACCGATCAACGTCGGTGCATTGCTTCGTTTATAGGCGTGATATTCGAAGGTGGATTAAAAACATCAATGGTGCCGCATACAAGTAAACCTACTGATTGTTATATATACTGTGGCTATAGTATAGTATATCCTAATGGTATTTTAAAATCTCGCAGTCACTATCAAGACCATGTTTAAATTTTCTGGAAAATCTATTACTTTTAAGTATTTTCGTATTTTTAGATGGATTTATCCCGCGGGCATAAAATTTACTTGACTTTCTTATAGGTAGTATTCTAAATATAAAGAAAGAAAAAAACAAGAAAGACAAAACAAGACAAGAAAGTTAAAAAAATGAATTCATTCGTTCAATTTTTTTTCAAGTTTTTGTGTTAAGAATACACCAATAGCGTTTGAATATTTTAAATTATACGACAGTTTTGAAAGAATGTTGTAAAAGTTTATTCCTGAATTGGAAAGTTGTGAAGTCATGGAATAGTCGAGTTAAGGTGAAAACCAAGTTATTAAACGACATCGTGAAAACATGCCTGTGGTTTTATTTAAATTTTAGATTTTACCAGAAAAATAATCAAATATTGTTGAGTATTTTTAAAATCTTGAGTTACTATTTAATTTTTAAATTTTACGGTAACAATACATGGTGTTTGAATATTTTAGGCAATTCTCTAGAATAACGATAACGATATTATTTTATGAATGCGGAAAACTGAAAAGTCTCAGAACAAAAGACATGCTGACTCATAAGTTTTGAATATCTTGTTAAGACTGAAGGTGTATCTTTATATACGCCTCTAAAATGTTTCGCTTTTTATTATGAATCCTTTTAATGATGTTTTACGAGCTGCTTAGTTCTAACAAAAATGTTCTCAGCACATATTCTAGTAGTATAAAATTAAATGAGAAATAAACATAATCTGAACAATTCAATTTAAAAAGAAGTTTAAAAACAAAAAATGATTTATTCCCATTATATAATTAATAAAGCAACAAAGAAAATGGGAAAGATACGTAGATAGTTAATTATGTACTTTGACCACCTTTTGTAAATATTGCAGTTCACCAATTATCTTGGTATCTGTAGTTATATTATATCACAATCTTCTGAATTGTTGGTTTTACTAATAAAACAATTTTGATGCATACTATCAAATTGCATCAAAAAATCATGAGCCCGAAGAATGAGACAAAAATTATTTTAAACACAACTTCTCATTCTGTATTGTGTTCAGCTGTAAATCGGTAGAAGTAATTCCACTCCAGGTTTTGAAATTTCATTAGTTGCAATTAATTACACATGTCATTGTTTGGTTATAATAAGCATTTTAATATACAAGATGAATTTGAAATGTTGATCAATATTCAAAAATTATCACATACTTGCAGAATGGAATAATTTTACACGGTTTACGAAAGCATTTAAAAAGTCATCAGTTTTTGGAAGCATGAATGCCATTGGAATTGAGAAATGTATTATTAACAGAAACGAATGGTGAGAATGTAGTCGCGGTAAGCTCTTTGTGAAACACTGTGATACATAGATTAAAAAAAACTGTTTCCATAAATTAATATGTAGATTGTTAGGCCTTCTTTATAGAGCTGCTCGTAAGCACTTTCGCTAATAATTATTATACGCTCGTTGCATAATATACTATTAAATACCAGAAATAAAACAAAAAAGTAGGGATCACATAAAAACATTACTCAGCAGGTATAATTAAATATAAATAGAATTACCTAGAAAGCTTCTGTAAAAAATTAAGAATAAGATAGAATAGAAAAGTAATGCTAATGAAATTTGTGTAACTTACAGACACACTAACAAGAGTCACTTTATGAAATAATTACCAGTAATTTCAATAAAATCTTACTCACATCACGTGCTAATTTGGGTGGTATAATAAAATATAGAATTGCATGTGTCACGTGATTCGAACTATATAAACACGTTCATAACAACCAGGGCATTATAATGGGGCATTATCGTTTATAACGCCCGCTCATATTTCGGTACGGGTTTGTTGCACCGCAACAAATAACGAGTATTTGCAACGTAATTTCTGGTCGCGTGATCCAAAAATTGTTTTGTGCCGACTTCTGCTTTAAGCCAGTATGATTTTTTTTGTTTTCATGTTGGTGGCTACCAACAACAAACGCTTGTTCATATCTCTGACTTTTACAAATTTAATAAAAGTTGTTACCATTCGACAAACACAAAAATTCCTAGTTTTATAAATTTAGCAACATCAACAATTATAAATTAAAACTAATTTTCTACTTGTACATATTCTCTCATATATAAAATCTTGTATGCACCACGAACGTTACTAGATGATAAAGCCCATCGGGCGATTTCCAACCTTGGGGGTTCTTCAGGACTTCAGGCTGGAACATCATCGCCTTCCTGGCATTATCATCACCATAACACCCTTGGTACATAAATAACTATTAGAGGTTGTCGTGTAGGATCACTTTCTTCTATGTTCTTAATAAGTTTTTTGTCTTTTATGTTACTGTTTGTATATTTACTTACTGTACATTGGGTACTTGCTCATAATATATCCCTAATTTACGGTCCCCTTTTCTGTTATAAATTTATGTCAATTGCTAAATTTTCATTTTTTACGAGTTAATTAATTTTGGCGAGAGATTTAGAGCTGCGTTTAAAACTTTTCGATTAAGCTCTAAATTAAAAACGTTACTATATGTTGTAAAATTTTTTGACTAACAATTTACATTGACACAGATAATGAAGATACCATTCAGAAAACAAAAGCTTACGACCCTACACTTAGGATTTGTGAAAATTAGTTAAACACTCAGTTTATTTAAAACGCAATGAATATTCTGTAGTAATCGGAGACAGAATCGGAACCAGAACTTGAAAACCCTCAAGAACCTATATTTTTTGTTGCACCGGAGCCGGAACCTGTTCCGGCTCAAGTTCAGAAACCCGTATCACTGGAACCAAAAAATACCGGTTGTATTCGGTGTTTTTAGCTTCTCCGGCACAAATTAATCAGAATTTAACATTTAAAGAAGCATTTTCATTTTTTTTATATTTTAACGACCCAGCCTGTTTTGTTGTCTTGACCATGCATGGTTTGTAAAATACTGACGTTATATATAGATTTATACATGGCAATATAACCATTTATCGTTATTATTTAGTTTTATTAAAGTTTATGTCATCTTTATTAATGAGTGCTTGGACGCTGCTGGGTGACGTGCTCATCCTTAAACGGGCAATAACTCTGCCAGTATAAATTTTAGTTTATTGCATATTGATGACGTTGCAGGTACACTACATTGAAAACCTCAATCAGGGACTTGGACAAAATCGGAACGAAAACCTTAAAAACTGCAAGATCAGATGTTTGGGTCGTTCCAGAACCGCTACCTGAATCCTTATCTTTCAAAGTAAGTGTCGGAATCAGAACCTGAACCCTTATATTTTAGTTACCCTGTACCATACCGAAATTACATTTACGACCAAGTTCCTGGTAGTAACACCATAAGAGGTGTGATATCGTTGTGTATATACGAGGTCTGGCTATTAAATAACGAGACTGCGCGCACAGATGGCGTTCTAGAGGGGTAGGGGGAAAACGAATGCAATGTTGGATAGCTGGAAGTGTCTACTATGCCAGTGCGTAAAATACGTTTTTGTCGCTGTAGTAGTATTTTTTCTATAGAGGTTAGAAACGAACGTGTTTTTTTTCTCGTGCCGATAAAAATGTGTGATGAAAAACACGAGCAACGTATCAATGTGAAATTTCTCGTTAAATAAAAGAAAACTCCGACTGAGTGCTATAAGTTGTTGAAAGAGGCCTATGGTGAGAATTTTCTATCTCGTGCGCGTCTTTTCGAATGGTATAAACGGTTTTCTGAAGGCCGAGGGAGCACCGAAGATGACAAACGTACAGGTCGACCTGTCTTTGTTTCAACTCCGCAAACAGTGACCAAAATCAATGAAATTGTGCGCGGAGATCGTCGTATGAGCATTCGGATGATTGCTGAGACTGTAAACGCCGATAAAGAAACTGTCAGAAAAATTTTACATGAGTTGAACATGAAGAAAGTTTGTGCGAAATTGGTCCCAAAAAATTTGCCCCCTGAACAAAAGCTCGTCCTTTAACAGATCTGCGCAGATTTTCTTGAGAGGTTAGATGAAGAGCCTGAATTGATGGAAAACATCATCACTTGCGATGAAACATGGATATTCCAATACGATGTTGAAACTAAGCGGCAATCCATGCACTGGAAAACTCCTGCATCGCCAAGAATGAAAAAAGCAAGAATGTCGAAATAAAAATTTAAGCCATGCTAATCGTTTTTTTCGACATCAACGGCATCGTGATGACTGAATGAGTGCCACAGGGTCAATCTGTAAACCAAACTTACTATTTGAAAGTTTTGGCAACACTTCGTGAGCGAGTTCGTAAGAAACGGCCGGAGTTGTCGCAAAACAAGTCATGGATCTTGCACCAGGACAACGCACCTGCCCATAACGCGCTGTCTGTGATGCGTTATTTAGCCGCTAGAGGCACTCCAGTGCTCGAACACGCGCCGTACTCGCCCGATTTAACACCCTGAAATTTTTTCCTGTTTCCGAAAGTCAAGTCTGCCTTAAAAGGAACCCGGTTCGAGTCGATCGAAGTGGTGAAGCGAAAATCGGCGGAGCTCCTAAATGCTCTTACAAAAGAAGACTTCCAGCATTGCTTTGACCAATGAAAAAAACAAATGGAACGGTGTGTGGCGAGGGATGGGGAGTACATTGAAGGGGAGCATTCGTTTGTAGAATAATTTTTAAAATAAAACTCTTTTTCATAAGCAGTCTCGTTATTTAATAGCCAGACCTCGTATACTTTATTGAGTAAATAATTACTTCTTCATGCTTTGCTCTGTTAAAATAAAGTTTCATAATACACTAACAGCTAACGCAGCTGAGTCAAAATACATGAACTTCGTACTGAAACATATGATAGAATTTAATAAAAATTTAAGGATGGCTAAATTATTTAAAAACTATTGCATTTTATATCTATTATGAAAAAATATCTCTTTTTATCTATATGTCTCCCCACATCCTCAGCCTTCGCTCCTTTTCCTTCCTCACTAACCGCCCTACGTCTTCTCCTTGTCACAAACTCCAAACTTTTACCTACAAATTTAAAGTATGTAACACTCACCGTTTTATAAATACTTTTCCCCGTCTCTCCCACACCCCTCAGTCCCTTCTTTCCTTACTCCGTCATCCCATTCTTCTTTCTCCTTCTCGCCTTTCCCCTTTCCTCCAAATCCCAAACTTTCACCTATACCTGTAAAGCATGTGATATACACAGTTTCATAAATATTTTCAAAATATTGCTTTTTAATTGTTTTCAAACAATGTACAATTTTTATGTGCTACAGAAATTTGATGAGAACATTAAGCCAAAATTATAAAAAGCAATTATTAAATAACAGTTACATATTAATTACATCCTACAAGATGAATTGAATACGGCGTGCTTTTTTAAAACCCATTAATGATGGCATCTGGTTCACACATCATGTAGTAACTTTGCTCTTTCTCGATTGAAATAACTGTTAGAATAATAAAACGCCCCCCGATAATAATTGTTCTAAGGTTTGAGAGGCATGGTTTTAGCACCTGAACCAGTACAATTTTTTATATATCGTTCATCTTTTGTCGATGGTGAATGAACAAATATATCGCTTGTTTTTTTATATCTTTACTATTTAGCTTTACCAACAATAATACTGAATACTTATTATGTTATTTTGACATTTTAAAAACCTCAAGTTTTTTGACAGGCCCGGGACTACATGTTTGTTACTACAACTTTGTTCTAGAACGTGAAACTAAAGTTTGAAACTTTAGCATCATTTTACCGCGTTATAATAGTAGTTTAGTTATGGGGCAGTAATAATTGTCAAAAGATGCATTTCATTTAGAACAACAAAAAACGTTCATAACATTTTTTCGTATGATCAATCGGATTCTTTTTACCTGTAAAAGTATATTTTACTCAATTAAGAATTGTGACAACCCTGCAACGTCTTTAATACAAACTACTCGACATTCTCCTTATGTCGCATAATGCTGAGGTTGTAGCTTGTTGAACTTGAAATAATAATTTGTCCATAAAGTACGAGTTTTGTCTACGGTGTTATTATTAAAAGTGAGACTGTTGATCTCGAATAAATTCGTAAAGAAACACATCTTCTTTTCGCTCATGTTGCAGTTTGTTTATCTGAAAACAAATTCAAGGTCTAAGAACACCTCCTTATTTTTAAAGAAAATATTTGATTTCCTAATAAATAAGGTAAGTTAGTTAGATTAAATGATGATTTTGATTAGTTAACTTTAATTTAAAAAACATAAAAACCATTCGGCTTTATAAGAAGATTACATTACGAGTTTTAATAGGCGATGCTAATACATTTTACTAGAACTTGAAGAATTACTTTATTCCATTAAACCTTTTAAGTAAAACTGAAACCATCATAGAATAAGCATTAAACTTGTAAATTTCACAAAATGCCTCGATCTTAGGATCAAGCGTTTTCAATTAATGCGAATAGTACATGTCAACAACCAAAAACGCTATTTGTATTAAACATTTCCTTTCGCAGACTTTTCTTAGCAAATCTTTCTTTCGTATTCTGTGCTTGTAAATAAAATATTCCGTCCTGGCTTATAACATATACCAAATTCTCATTAGTCATTAGTGTAAATAGTTTGTTGCTGTTAATAACGATAAAATCTATAGACTGCACAAGACAGTGAACATGAATATATTTTTGCATTCATTAGTAATATTCGAAAATAAACAGAAGACCAATCAAACTTTTAAACAAAACATTTTCATAATTACGGCGTCAGGTTGAATGTGCGGCCCATTTGTTGTTTACTCTACAAACCGCAAATAACGGAATTAAAGGGTCACTTTTTCTTTATATCTTGAGCAGGTACATTTTAACTGAAAGTGCAGTTGTGATTGTGAAATGTTGAAAGCAATAAAACGTATTTAATTTTTTTGTACGGCAAAACAAGGACTGCGTCATTCAACAAGTGTGCTACAAAATCAACAAAGCTGACAAAGCTCAGAAACAAGGTCAAGGGCTTTAGCTGTTCAATGCTGTAAAATGAGATTCTTTCTAAGCAAGGTTGTTAGACATGGCAATACCTTTTTTTCTGAATTTCTCGAAAGCTAATTAAGATAAAAAATTATTAAGAAGTCTTTGTTCCTTTTCATGTCTTCTATCACTACTTAAAATTACCGGGTAATAACTCCTGACACCATTATAATGACAAAGTTAATTAAAATTTGTTGAAAATCAAAACGTCCCAGACTTAGTATTTTAAATTTAAACGTCTTTATTGCAAGTTTTGTACATTTCACATAGCTTTTTAGCATTATCTTAGATGTATGTATATGTATAAATGTCAATTGTAATTAACATTGTAATTCTTCACGATAACCACAGAAAGATGATAATTTTGTTATCGAGATCGATTGCTTAACGTATCCATTTGACAGCCCTGCAATATTCTTAAAATCATTAAAATCACAAAGTTAATTAGGGCATAATATTCGTTTCTTCAGCCGCTCGAATTTGACACTATAATATCTTATTTTGTATAAAAATAAAACTATTTAGGAACTGTTTCTAGTTATCATAGCAAGTGTAGAAACAGCAATTTGACGTTACGCGACACATTATTTTTCGCGGTAGGTAAGTATCTCTTCAAACATTCTAAAAAATCCTACCTAAAAGCTAGAAAAACAAAAGTACCAGACAGGGTATAAGTGAAATTTATGACTAGTATTATTCTTAATAAACAAATAAGCCTTGGTAGAGTAGGGACTAGCGTGCTTGTCTCTCAGCCAAGCGGCCCGGGGTCGACTCCGGTACCGGCAGATCTGGTTAAGGTTTTCTGCGGTTTCCCTTAGCTGTAACATAAATGTTGAATTTGTGCTATACCATCAATTAAGTCGACTTCAGCCGCACGTTAGGTCCATGTAATAGTAACAATCGCCCTTCCCCCCGTACAAGCTTTATAATTTCTGGGGCCTGGTTTACCAGGTAATGGGCAGTAGCAATTATTATTTATTATTTTTATAGTAGTCCAGTCAAGCTGTACGAAAAATGAGCTTAACTTGGAAAATAGAAGTACATAAGAATTTTTTCTTCCAGCATGTAGGGGGGGTCTAGAAAAGCTTAACTTGAAGTTTTCGACCTCAAATTCATATGAGCTTTTTCCGCCATTTTGAAAAGAAGGGATGAAGTGTCATTTTGAAATTATCTCTGTAACCGTAGGTCCGACAAAAAATTTGTATAAAGCATTTTTGTCGGACATAATACGATTGTCTACAACTTTTTCATTTTTTATATTACTCGAAAAAGTTGCAAATAAAAGTTGTAGACAATCGTAATGCTGACAAAAATGCTTTATAAAATTTTTTTGTCGGACCTACTGTTACAGAGATAATTTCAAAATAACACTTCACCCTTCTTTTCAAAATGGCGGAAAAAGCTCATATGAATTTGAGGTCGAAAACTTCAAGTTAAGCTTTTCTAAACCCCCCCCCTGCATATTAGAAGAAAAAAATCTTTTCAAAGACAATAAATGTAATGTGTTCTCCAGGAAACCGGCGAAAGATAAATCGGCCATTTTTTTTTATTTTTATTTTTATATTTACACAATTTTTATTTTTGTTTTCCCTCACAACTTTTTGATTTTTTATATTATGCAAAAAAGTTTTAAATAAAAGTTGTAGACAATCGTATTGTCGACAAAAATGCTTGTTACAAATTTTTTGTCGGACCTACGGTTACAGAGATAATTTCAAAACAACACTTCATCCCTTCTTTTTCCAATGTTTTTTCCTCATAACTGTTTCATTTTTTATATTACGCGAGAAAGTTTGAAATAAAAGTTGTAGACAATCGTATTGCCAACAAAAATGCTTTATACAAATTTTTTGTCGGACCTACGGTTACAGAGATAATTTCAAAATAACACTTCATCCCTTCTTTTCAAAATGGCGGAAAAAGCTCATATGAATTTGAGGTCGAAAACTTCAAGTTAAGCTTTTCTAGACCCCCCCTACATGCTGGAAGAAAAAATTCTTATGTACTTCTATTTTCCAAGTTAAGCTCATTTTTCGTACAGCTTGACTGGACTACTATAAAAATAATAAATAATAATTGCTACTGCCCATTACCTGGTAAACCAGGCCCCAGAAATTATAAAGCTTGTACGGGGGGAAGGGCGATTGTTACTATTACATGGACCTAACGTGCGGCTGAAGTCGACTTAATGGATGGTATAGCACAAATTCAACATTTATGTTACAGTTAAGGAACACTGCAGAAAACCTTAACCAGATCTGCCAGTACCGGAGTCGACCCCGGGCCGCTTGGCTGAGAGACAAGCACGCTAGTCCCTACTCTACCAAGGCTTATTTGTTTATTAAGCATAATACTAGTCATAAATTTCAGTTATACCCTGTCTGGTACTTTTGTTTTTCTAGCTTTTAGGTAGGATTTTTTAGAATGTTTGAAGAGATACTTACCTACCGCGAAAAATAATGTGTCGCGTAACGCCAAATTGCTGTTTCTACACTTGCTATGATAACTAAAAACAGTTCCTAAATAGTCTCATTTTTATACAAAATAAGATATTATAGTGTCATATTCGAGCGCCTGAAGAAACGAATATTATGCCCTAATTAACTTTGTGATTTTAATGATTTTAAGAATATTGCAGGGCTGTCAAATGGATACGTTAAGCAATCGATCTCGATAACAAAATTATCATCTTTCTGTGGTTATCGTGAAGAATTACAATGTTAATTACAATTGACATTTATACATATACATACATCTAAGATAATGCTAAAAAGCTATGTGAAATGTACAAAACTTGCAATAAAGACGTTTAAATTTAAAATACTAAGTCTGGGACGTTTTGATTTTCAACAAATTTTAATTAACTTTGTCATTATAATGGTGTCAGGAGTTATTACCCGGTAATTTTAAGTAGTGATAGAAGACATGAAAAGGAACAAAGACTTCTTAATAATTTTTTATCTTAATTAGCTTTCGAGAAATTCAGAAAAAAAGCTATTGCCATGTCTAACAACCTTGCTTAGAAAGAATCTCATTTTACAGCATTGAATAGCTAAAGCCCTTGACCTTGTTTCTGAGCTTTGTCAGCTTTATTGATTTTGTAGCACACTTGTTGAATGACGCAACCCTTGTTTTGCCGTACAAAAAAATTAAATACGTTTTATTGCTTTCAACAATTCACAATCACAACTGCACTTTCAGTTAAAATGTACCTGCTCAAAATTTATAGAAAAGGTGACCCTTTAATTCCGTTATTTGCGGTTTGTGGAGTAAACAACAAATGGGCCGCACATTCAACCTGACGCCGTAATTATGAAAATGTTTTGTTTAAAAGTTTGATTGGTCTTCTGTTTATTTTCGAATATTACTAATGAATGCAAAAATATATTCATGTTAACTGTCTTGTGCAGTCTATAGATTTTATCGTTAATAACAGCAACAAACTATTTACACTAATGACTAATGAGAATTTGGTATATGTTATAAGCCAGGACGGAATATTTTATTTACAAGCACAGAATACGAAAGAAAGATTTGCTAAGAAAAGTCTGCGAAAGGAAATGTTTAATACAAATAGCGTTTTTGGTTATTGACATGTACTATTCGCATTAATTGAAAACGCTTGATCCTAAGATCGAGGCATTTTGTGAAATTTACAAGTTTAATGCTTATTCTATGATGGTTTCAGTTTTACTTAAAAGGTTTACTGGAATAAAGTAATTCTTCAAGTTCTAGTAAAATGTATTAGCATCGCCTATTAAAACTCGTAATGTAATCTTCTTATAAAGCCGAATGGTTTTTATATTTTTTAAATTAAAGTTAAGTAATCATCATTTAATCTAACTAACTTACCTTATTTATTAGGAAGTCAAATATTTTCTTTAAAAATAAGGAGGTGTTCTTAGACCTTGAATTTGTTTTCAGATAAACAAACTGCAACATGAGCGAAAAGAACATGTGTTTCTTTACGAATTTATTCGAGATCAACAGTCTCACTTTTAATAATAACACCGTAGACAAAACTCGTACTTTATGGACAAATTATTATTTCAAGTTCAACAAGCTACAACCTCAGCATTATGCGACATAAGGAGAATGTCGAGTAGTTTGTATTAAAGACGTTGCAGGGTTGTCACAATTCTTAATTGAGTAAAATATACTTTTACAGGTAAAAAGAATCCGATTGATCATACGAAAAAATGTTATGAACGTTTTTTGTTGTTCTAAATGAAATGCATCTTTTGACAATTATTACTGCCCCATAACTAAACTACTATTATAACGCGGTAAAATGATGCTAAATTTTCAAACTTTAGTTTCACGTTCTAGAACAAAGTTGTAGTAACAAACATGTAGTCCCGGGCCTGTCAAAAAACTTGAGGTTTTTAAAATGTCAAAATAACATAATAAGTATTCAGTATTATTGTTGGTAAAGCTAAATAGTAAAGATATAAAAAAACAAGCGATATATTTGTTCATTCACCATCGACAAAAGATGAACGATATATAAAAAATTGTACTGGTTCAGGTGCTAAAACCATGCCTCTCAAACCTTAGAACAATTATTATCGGGGGGCGTTTTATTATTCTAACAGTTATTTCAATCGAGAAAGAGCAAAGTTACTACATGATGTGTGAACCAGATGCCATCATTAATGGGTTTTAAAAAAGCACGCCGTATTCAATTCATCTTGTAGGATGTAATTAATATGTAACTGTTATTTAATAATTGCTTTTTATAATTTTGGCTTAATGTTCTCATCAAATTTCTGTAGCACATAAAAATTGTACATTGTTTGAAAACAATTAAAAAGCAATATTTTGAAAATATTTATGAAACTGTGAATATCACATGCTTTACAGGTATAGGTGAAAGTTTGGGATTTGGAGGAAAGGGGAAAGGCGAGAAGGAGAAAGAAGAATGGGATGACGGAGTAAGGAAAGAAGGGACTGAGGGGTGTGGGAGAGACGGGTAAAGTATTTATAAAACGGTGAGTGTTACATACCTACTTTAAATTTGTAGGTAAAAGTTTGGAATTTGTGACAAGGAGAAGATGTAGGGCGGTTAGTGAGGAAGGAAAAGGAGCGAAGGCTGAGGATGTGGGGAGGCATATAGATAAAAAGAGATATTTTTTCATAATAGATATAAAATGCAATAGTTTTCAAATAATTTAGCCATCCTTAAATTTTTATTAAATTCTATCATATGTTTCAGTACGAAGTTCATGTATTTTGACTCAGCTGCGTTAGCTGTTAGTGTATTATGAAACTTTATTTTAACAGAGCAAAGCATGAAGAAGTAATTATTTACTCAATAAAGTATACGAGGTCTGGCTATTAAATAACGAGACTGCTTATGAAAAAGAGTTTTATTTTAAAAATTATTCTACAAACGAATGCTCCCCTTCAATGTACTCCCCTCCCCTCGCCACACACCGTTCCATTCGTTTTTTTCATTGGTCAAAGCAATGCTGGAAGTCTTCTTTTGTAAGAGCATTTAGGAGCTCCGCCGATTTTCGCTTCACCACTTCGATCGACTCGAACCGGGTTCCATTTAAGGCAGACTTGACTTTCGGAAACAGGAAAAAATTACAGGGTGCTAAATCGGGCGAGTACGGCGCGTGTTCGAGCACTGGAGTGCCTCTAGCGGGTAAATAACGCTTCACAGACAGCGCGTTATGGGCAGGTGCGTTGTCCTGGTGCAAGATCCATGACTTGTTTTTCGACAACTCCGGCCGTTTCTTACGAACTCGCTCTCGCAGTGTTGCCAAAGCTTTCAAATAGTAAGTTTGGTTTACAGTTTGACCCTGTGGCACTCATTCAGGCATCACGATGCCGTTGATGTCGAAAAAAACGATTAGCATGGCTTTAAATTTTGATTTCGACATTCTTGCTTTTTTCATTCTTGGCGATGCAGGAGTTTTCCAGTGCATGGATTGCCGCTTAGTTTCAACATCGTATTGGAATATCCATGTTTCATCGCAAGTGATGATGTTTTCCATCAATTCAGGCTCTTCATCTAACCTCTCAATCTCATCTGTTGACGGACGAGCTTTTGTTCAGGGGTCAAATTTTTTGGGACCAATTTCGCACAAACTTTCTTCATGTTCAACTCGTCATGTAAAATTTTTCTGACAGTTTCTTTATCGGCGTTTACAGTCTCAGCAATCATCCGAATGCTCATACGACGATCTCCCCGCCATTTCATTGATTTTGGCACTTTTTGCGGAGTTGAAACAAAGACAGGTCGACCTGTACGTTTGTCATCTTCGGTGCTCCCTCGGCCTTCAGAAAACCGTTTATACCATTCGAAAAGACGCGCACGAGATAGAAAATTCTCACCATAGGCCTCTTTCAACAACTTATAGCACTCAGTCGGAGTTTTCTTTTATTTAACGAGAGATTTCACATTGATACGTTGCTCGTGTTTTTCATCACACGTTTTTATCGGCACGAGAAAAAACACGTTCGTTTCTAACCTCTATAGAAAAAATACTACTACAGCGACAAAAACGTGTTTTCGTACTGGCATAGTAGACACTTCCAGCTATCCAACGCTGCATTCGTTTTCCCCCCCCCACCCTCTAGGACGTCTTCTGTGCGCGCAGTCTCGTTATTTAGTAGCCAGACCTCGTATATAAGAAAGTTTTAATTTCAATGTTTTATAATATGATACAAAAACATATAATATGGTACACTTTCTGCGGTTATCTCCTGAGTGCTACATACATGCATAATCCATTCCCTCTTTACCGCATCTGGAGTGGTGGGGTTTCACAAGAACTGTCATTGTAGCGCAATGGAGGTATGGAGCTATATTATAGCACCTATATTACGCTCCCCCATACTCTTATCATTCACATCACTTTTTACCGGTCACATGACGCGTGAAAGCTTGAAAACAACATAAAAATCGTACATTAATCGGAATTGTTAAAGAAAGATCGATTATTTCCAATGAGACTTGACTTTTCAAAGAATAATTAAATTGTAAATATTTGTGAATGATATAGTCGATTACAAATATAACTCGTAACCACGATTTTTATGTAATAAATGTGGGTTTCATAGTTAATTCGTGTCAGTTAAATAAAGATAATTTCATTTTAACTGACACTCATAACTATCATACCCAAATTGATTGTAGAAGGGTAGTCATTAATTATATTGTATTACTGTTGATCATCTCGTATTTTGCTACCGCAATTCAACATACAGAGTGAATATTAAGTATGGAACGCCTCAATTATCTCGGAAACGGCTTGCACGATTTTTATGGATTTTGGTGTGCAAGGGTTTTGTGATACGGCCGGTATTATGGTGGTATTTACATTGTTAACAGATCTTTCCTATTTCCGGAATAATAATGAACTTTGTTATTTCAAATAGATCACTCTATATATTTTTTGCTTTTTGAAATCCTTAAGAAATACTGATTATTTTTAATGTAATATTCCGTATACCTAAATGTCATAATTTTGGAGTTATAGCTACATTTACATTATCTCCGCCGAAGTTAAAATAATACATTTAGATGGCTATGACTGCTACAATAACAACTTTGACGTTTCAATAAATTATTATTGTTGGTGTTTATTGAAAGTCACAATGGTTCGTTTATTTGAAAAAGAACGAATTGAGATTTTAATGATATTAGGATATGGTGATATGCGTAGAAGTCAACAAGAAACGTGTAATATCTTTAATAATAATTTATATCCTAACCGAAATCTCATAACAAGATCTACTGTCAGTAAATTAGTAAAAGACAGTGGCGTGCGGTCCATGGAAGCAATGCTTCCCTTGAGAATTTATTAAAAATAAAAACCAATGCTAACAAAATTATTTTTATAAAATTATGGTTATCGTTTATTTAAATTTGTAGTATTTAATCAACTTAAAGCACAATATCAATTCCGTACAGCAAAAAGTATAATTATTTAAAGTATTGTTTTAAATTAGGCTCATTAAACTTGCAGGGAAAGATAATACCGATTCAAATGTGTTACATACATTGCATATAAGCACTGATTTCGTTGCTTATAACTGATCTTCTCCTAGCCTTGACGTGGATCAGCGGGCGTGGCGATACAGACGATGCGGTTAGCATTGTTTGGTCGTTACTTTTAGTGTGCTTCGTGCCCAAATGTTTATTTATTATAATTTGGTTATTTGTTCGATTTAGTGTTTGTTAAATTTAATGTTACTTAAGTAATGTAAATCTGCGAATGAGACTGTATTTTGTCACATTTTATTATTTCGATTTATATAAGTTGGGTTTTTTAAAGACAAATCATTCTATTTAGTTTGCTCCGTATGCAAATTTAAAATTGCATTATATTCATCACTGCAAATTCAGCTGCTTCGGTTCGCTTAGTAAGGTTCGAGTACTTCCGATACATACGATTTTTTTGTTCAGTTTGTAAATTATTAATAAAGAATTTTCTGCATACAGTTTTGGAGAGAAATTACAAATCATTGAGAAAGGCAGATCAAAACCACAACTTTCAAATTTAACAACACAGAATAAAACCTGCACCGGTATTTTGCTAAGAGCGGAAAATCGAGTTGCATTATAAATACATAGTAGTAGTTTTTTTAAAATAAAGAATAATAGTCAACAAATTCCGTAAGTATAAAGTGTAACAATTCTTCTTTGAAAAACTTTTAAGCTTAATAATTATAACACTATTTTTTATTGTACCTAGCAGGGGCGGATCCAGAGAATTATTTTGTGGGGAAAGTTTTTGGAACAATAATTGTTTTAATAAATAATAATTAAACAAACATTGTTTCTATTCTATGTATATTTATTTCTAAGTGAATCCGCGCATGTACCTAGGTATATTAAAATTAAAATCGTGGTTGCTTCCCTAGCCTAAATTCTCACCACACGCCACTGGTAAAAACGTTTAACGAAACTGGTTCAGTAAAAGATTTATTGAAATCAGGGCGCAGAAAAACTGCATCAACTGAAAACAAATCTTTAGATGTTTGTGTCCTGTTAGAAGACGATCCACACTTGAGTACTAGACAAATATCCAGGGAACTTGATATTTCGCAAACATCCGTAATAAGGATTTTACGTGATAATAAATTCCACCCATACAAAGTAACGTTGGTTCAAGAGTTGTCAGATGACGATTTTGATAGACGTGAAGAGTTTGCAGACATAATGACGGAAAAATGTTACAATCAAAACGATCCAAATTTTTTAAGTACTGTTATGTTTTGCGATGAGGCCACTTTTTTTATTAATGAAAACGTAAGTCGGCATAATTGTAGATACTGGTCACGTAACAATCCTCGTTGGATGCGTGAATCCCACACCCAATATCCAGAAAAACTGAATGTATGGGCTGGAATAATAGGCGACAACATAATTGGTCCCTTTTTCATTGAGGGTAACTTAAATGGTCCGGCGTATTTAGATTTATTGGAAAATAGTATTATACCTGAGTTGGCTCGGTTATTTCCAAATCCAAGTAAGTATTTTCAATTACATTTTAATAAAAAAATTTCATTATTGGAAACTTTCAGACAATAACAATATCTCAAACGACAATATTTGGCTACAACAAGATGGTACTCCACCTCACTATGCGCGTGTGGTGAGGTAATACCTAAATAATGTGTTTCCCAGAAGATGGATTGGAAGGCGTGGTTTTATCGAATGGCCCCCGCGATCACCCGACATGAATCCTTTAGAATATTTCCTGTGGGGTCACTTAAAAAACATCGGTTATGAAACAAAACCTGCCAATATTCAGGAATTAAAAGATAGGATTACCACAGAGATAAGAAGAATTGAGCAGTCAGGGATGTTGCAAAATGTATTGCAAAGTTTTAAAAATCGCATGGCTTGTTGTATGGAAGTACATGGACAACATTTTGAGCATCTGCTGTAATCGCCTTTACTGTATTACTCAAATTAAACGAGTTTATTCAATCGTAACCATCTAAATGTATTATTTTAACTTCGGCGAAGATAATGTAAATGTAGCTATAACATTCTTAAGGATTTCAAAAAGCAAAAAATATACAGGGTGATCCATTTGAAATAACAAAGTTCATTATTATTCCGGAAAAAGGAAAGATCTGACAACAATGCAAATACCACCATAATACCGGCCGTATCACAAGACCCTTGCATACCAAAATCTATAAAAATCGTGCAAGCCGTTTTCGAGATAATTGAGGCGTTCCATACTTAATATTCACTCTGTATAGACATTTTCCCGTATTTTAATTCCCGTTCTTTATCTTCTTTTTTGGAAGGTGTAAGATGAGTTCCCTATTTAAGCAATTTTTGTTTACATTTTAGTTAGGAACTTTTCAGATTTAGCCTTTTAGGCTTGTTTACTTATGTAGGATAAATTCAGGAGAGACGCCACGTGGGGAGAGATGCCACAGTTGTCATATCTCCACAACTAAAAAAGATAGAGATATAGTTATATCGCATTTCAATAACATTATTTGTATCTATGAAATCAAATTAGCACACGCTCGGTTTTTGCTGCGCATGACGCGTCCTTAGAGATTTATAACAAAAGTTCAACGAAAAATCACGTTAAAGTTTTAAGCGTGTGATAATTACTTGATTACTGCATGTGTAAATAGAGAGATTAAAGCAAAGTAAATACGCAATTTATTTTTTTGTGGGGATCTTTATTAAATAATAAATATATATTTTAAACGTGGCATCTCTCCCACGAACTGAGGAGAGACGCTACATAAAGTGATAACTGATTTTACAGCTAAGGAATGATCTGAAGAAGATGATGATGAAGAAGTTTTCTAAGCCTGGTAAATGTAGACCAGCGAGCGATACTGAAAATTCGTATGTAAAGTGCTGAAAAAATTATTTTTTTAAAAAACGAAAACTAATTGGATCAAGTGCTCCAGTCCTGCAAAAATGGCTTAATGAGTATTGTACAATGTATGCCCCATACTGTAACGAATGCAGGAGAGAAAATGTAAGAAAGAAAAATATAAAAATGAAGAAATAGTGCACATGGCATCTCATCTCAAAGCATGGCATCTCTCCTACAAGATCTGGGATAGACGGTACTTTCCTGACCTTTTTATTTTTTTTATGTAATTGTTGATTCTGCTTAAGAAAACTTTGTAAATATGATTATTTGTTGAAGAAGATAAATGTTTAATTAAAATATTAAATATTGAATATCTTTAATAAATACAAAAACCTTTTTATTGGAAGCTCTCAAGCAAAATGGGTGACGCCTCTCCTGAATTTACCCTATCAATTTTTTATAATTATCAGTTTTTAAAATCTTATTATACCTCCTTTTTATGTAAATAAATTCATTTATCTGTCAAACATACTAAAAGAATCAAAATTAGTAGAGTTCAATATAAGATGATTGCAATAATTAACAAAAGAGCCAAAAATATATAATTAGGACGTTTATTTCTATTGAGGATAAGTTTACAAATTTGTTACGTGCTGATTTCGTAGCACCTTGTATAGCTATGTTTTTGTGTTAAGTTGTAAAGCGTTTAGGGATTTTCTCTCTCCTTGTAATTGCCATTTTGTTTGGAACTAATTTCCTGTTCTTGATAAGAGATTTTGTCACTTCGTTTTGATCGTTCGTGTGAAGAACATTCTTTAAAGAATATTTTAGTGGCATCATCGTTAAATTAGTTTTTCCCTTACGTTGTGATATGAGAATTGCATTTGTGCAAATCTATAATTAATTTTTGGTAATGATTTCCAAGTTTTTTGGAACCTTTTGGGGATTTTCCACTTGTTCTTTTGGAGGTCAGAAGCGCACGTTCTCGTAAGTTTTTATTGTTTTAACTTTTCTATCATTTAGTCTCTTATACTTAGTTCTTTTGTTAGGTTTCGATATATAATCGTCGTTAGCCGCATATGGAGGCGGTATAATTATCTCTTAAAGTCACATTACACCGAAGGTTATTTATAAAGTGTTTGTTTGGTGCATTCTGGTAATTTGATTCTATTTGTTACAGACCTTTTTCTTTCGGGTTTACCTTTACTCATTTTATAACTTCCATTACATACACTTCGTGTATGTGTGGGTTGTTGAAACACCACTGCGTTCGAACTGGTTGGTGGAGTTCCTCTTCGAAGTGAAAAAAGATACGGGTGTATCGTGAGTCAGTTATATTATAGCAACTGCTTACATCAAAATTAACGTTTGACAATCTTTATTTTCTGTAATTAAAGCTTTACTGTATATATTTGTATGTTATAATTTTATGTGTAAAATGGTTTTTCCCTAATGTGCGTGTAGAACTTATATCTACGTATCTATTTCATATATATAATTTTGTAACGTATTATTTATTCTATTACATTGTTAGGAATATTTGCGAGTGAATACGTATGACTTTGCTCCGTAATAGTTGAATAGCTCACTACTGGAGTTGAAGGTTGCGCAATCTGATTGGTACCTATAGTCGCGATAAGTTTACCGTGCCCTTTTGTTTATTGCCTTTTGTGACTTGAAGATTAGTCAAATTTAAAGTAACTAGTCACTCGCATGAATTCTGATTTATGAAACAGTCAATTAAGATTATTAATTATTAAGAATTAATCTTTTGTAGCGGGTGGTTATAAACCGTCGACATCTCAGTTGCTGTGAAATTTAAAACGTATGTGATATGTTACTCAAAAACAATAGTTTTTTGAACGTCAAATAAATTACATTAATCTATTATACGTCTAAAAGCCAGTGTCGGTGGATTAGTGGTTTGCATGTTTGGTTCATAATCCAAAGATCGCAGGTTCGATCCCCGCCGAGCTGGTAATTTTTCATAGCGGAGAAAAATTTAAAACATATCTTCTTTTCGGATATGAAGTAAAACTGTAGGTCCCGTGTCAATGCGATGTTTGACATGATAAAGATCCCTACTGGGGGTGGGATTCCCCCAGATTCGGCTAAATTCTAGTAGGGTCGGCCAAATGATCATAGCAATCGGTGCCATGAGGTACGAAGGATGCGCCGCCATCCTGATTCCTCGCCCAAAAACAAATAAACAAATAAATATACGTCTAAAACAGTAATAAGACACATACGTTTTAAATTTCACAGTAACTGAGATGTCGAGGGTTTATAATCACCTGTTTTATATATATAAATAATTATTTATAATTATTTAATTCTCCTTTGACCCATCCAATTTTGAAGTGTTTGTACAATATAAATTCAAAATATAATATCATGAAATCCGGTATTTACCGTTTAAATTATTCTTTTTGTAACTCGGTTTATATTGGCCAAACATCTCGGAATTTTAACCTAAGATACAAAGAACACGTACGCTGTTACAATGTGTAATGATTTTTCCATCACCACATCCAAAAAAACTATTTACCTCAGCTGTTCAAGTTAAAAATGGTTTGTTTTATGAATAAATATCTATGGATTGTTATTGATGCACAATAAAGAAACGTCAAATAATGACCATTTTCCGTTTTATTAATAATTGCTATTTAAACATTTAAAAGGAAATTATCACAAAACGATTCAAGTTTGAGTTGATTCTATTGATCTGTTCTATGTACTGTACATAATAATAATTTAGTTAAAAGAATTATTAAGGGTGAGAGTTTTTCACTCGCAGCTAATCCTGAGAGGGAAAAGCAATTAAAATTAATAAAAATGTAAAACATTTTATATCTTATTAGACAATAAAATAAAATAATGTTGAGATACAATACAATCCAAAATAGCCTTGACAACGGTTACTACAGAAGCAAATCTCATTATTGAAATGCAGTATCAGAGAAGTAATGTAGTTCATTGTTTCCAAGCAGTTTATAATAATCATGATAGAACATAATGACCAAAGGCAGGCTAATTTTCGAAATAAAAAATAAACAACAGGAAGAGAAAAGGAAAAATTGCAATCTAAAAGAATGTATGTTTCTAAGGTGTAGTTATGTAAACAAGAGAGTTAATTTATATTGAGATGTCTTGAATTCATCTCATCGAAAATTTATTGGACGATATGATAGTAAACATAAAAATAATTATTTCATGCAATAAAATAAAATAAAGGATAGACATGCTAGGATGTTAGGTCTATTAAATCTAAAGGCTACATATTAGGTCACAGATAGATTTATCAATTTCTAAAATAGAAATCAAGAAAGATATAATTCCATGCAAACATAACCTCAATTTTTATATATAAAAAGTCTGATTTATAAAAAGGATATCAATCATTTAGAATGTTTCATAATAATATATGTTTTATGCAACCCAAGTCACATATTAGGATGGGTTTTCCATTTGTCTGGAAGATTTAATTTTCCTGATTAAATTTAAGGTCAACGATCGATAACGTAGGAAGATCTTTCCTGTTTTCCATGAGAATGACTCAGTTTCGGGCTAATATTTAACTAAAAATATGTGAATTAGGTCAATTTTGTAATGACTACTCTAGCACAATAAACTTACAATATATTGTATAATAATAAAGAGCATTTATTTTAATGAAGGTTTCGGCTTTGCTGATATGCTTCGATTTTTCCAAATATTGATTCTTATATAACATTTTTCACCATTGTTTTAACTCAAAACACTTGGAGGACTGTATGCTGGACAAGTTGACTATAATTTGACTTCATTTAAGTTGATTTTGATGATGGATTCTGTATAAGCATCATTGGGTCTATCAAACCGTAGGAATTTTTATGTATGTTTTTCTTCTATTGTAAAGATGTTTTTATGTAAATTTTATATGTATCAGTTACCTAGTGTAATTCTGCATTCATTTTGTAAAGGAGTAAGCTGGATTTAATGAGTTGTGTGTATAATTAAGCTCTAATGAGATTTGTTCATCGTCAATCGTTTTTGTTAATTTTCTCAGTTATGGTAAACTGTAGAATATAAGCGTCTGATATTGTTTTCATCGTTATTTTGCCAGCTACAATCCTATCTTTGTAGAATTAAGATTAGTGTTAATTTTTATCAGCTGCGTCGGTCTTGTGACGTCATGAAAAACATTCGAGAGGCGGATGCTTCGAAAAATTGACATAATCTTCATTTGTTTTGCTAAATCATATATAAAGCCCAGCAAAAATTAACAATTTCAGTCGATAAAATGCTTTGAGAGAACTCACGCTCGACTCAAGACCAAAAATCTGTAAATTAAGTGAGGTTAAAAGTGTTAATCGTATGGTTGGATGTCAACAAAAGAAAATTCAACAAAGTTTAGAGAAAAATTACCTGAACACTGTAAATTAAAGAAGATTTATACTAGTTATTCTACAATTATATGGAATTGTGAACAAGTTATTTTTAAAATAAATTCAAGAGGATTTATTTCCATTATCGTATTGAATAATCCATGGATTTACATTTATAAAGTCAGCTGACAGAATTTAAAGCAGTACTACCAATTTTAAATAACATTGAAGTGGATCTCGACGTACTTTATATACAAGGTTGGTCAAAATAAAACGTTTTGATTGAATTTTTCAATAACAAAATTATAAAGACAATCTGAATAATTTCAGAATTCATTTTTCTTATTTTAAAAGTATTTAAATAATAAAATTCTAATGAATAAAACAATTTAAAGTTATTTATTAAAATTTAATTATCATAAATTAAATTTATTTTAACATTTGTAAATATTTTAATTAATAACATTGATTGATGTCAGTTTGCTCAAATGGAGAACTGTTATAGCCCCATGTCAGGTTATTAACGACCAATTAACACATTTGAGCAAGGTCAGGAAAGAATTTCCTATTTTACTTTACTGTTCTGTTCTAAATCATTTTTCTTTTATTTTTCTTTGAATTAGATTTTCTTTTACTCTCATTAATAAAAATAAAGACTGTGTTTTCAATTTATCTATGTGTTTATTTGATGTGTATACAAGCATTTATTTCTTTTTCTTTTCACATATAGAGTTTAGCTTGCTGTTGTCCAGTTGCGGAAGTCCAAGTGTTTTGGTAGTAAGTTCTTTTCTTCAAGGTATAAGAATTAATAAGATTTCATTATTTCATTTATTTCATGCTCTATCGATTTAAACCTGAGTTAGCCAATTGGGAAAAAGGAAAAATATTGGGGTATTATTTTATTTTATTAAATTTCACCGCAGATATTTTATCATTATATCACCTCAATATATAGAAAGAGAATAACATGAAAATTTTGTCTCTGTATAAATTTAATAAAAAAGCAAGACAAACAAATGTGCAACAGTATAACCAGTGTAAAAAGACCTATATTATTTCAATGTTTTAAGCCACGCCAGTTCATCCTGTACTGAGTGAAGTTCCAGGGTCCAACGAGGGTCCAATAATCAGGTTCCTGCATATTACTCGTCCCAGGCAAGCTGTGAAAATAGAAACAACAATAAATCAAGACATCAGGTTTGTGATTACTCAAAAAGTGTTAATAAAAATCAGAGCAAGTGTTTTTAAAGAAAAAGTTATTTTCTCCAAGATTATTATTTAAGATTAACATAACTCGCCTTGAGTTTTCAAAGATCTTGCTGTAAAGCTGCAAGCGTTAAATCATGTAACCTAAAATAATAAAAGTAAATTATAATTATTTTCTAATATAACCAAGAATCAAAACTGACTTGAATCGATGTGGTTCTGATATGCAAATTGTAGGGATGTGATAACCAATGTCAATGTTGACGTTTCAAGGTGTAAAATAATGATTTCCCGTTTAGTAATAGTATATTAAAGAACGAGTTTCATAAGGCAAGATTTATTGCACGAGTCCAAATTTAGAAAACGAGCCACTTGCGGCGAGTTTTCTAAAGAATGAGTGCAATAAAGACTTATAAAACGAGTTTTTTATGCTATTTTTTCTATTTTGCGTCTTTTTAAATAAAAAAATCCCAATTTCAAAATTTCGGGATTTTTGTGGTAGTTGACAACACTGATATGACACATTGATTGACACAGAAAATTGAGTGAAGTTCTTGTCAATTTTCTGTTTTTCTTCAATTATTTTTTCAATGCTACCAACTTTGGAAAAGTTGGGCTATTAAAGCACTCAAATGAGCTATTAACGCACTGTTTTGGGTGCTTATTATAGACGCAAAATAAAAAAATTATTATAAGAACGAGCTATAGATAATTATATCATTGATTCAAATTTCCTTTTTATATAATAATCAATTTTCGAAGGATCCAATTGAAGATTTATTGATCATTGCCCAAGTCTCATAATAAGGTTAATTATAAATAAAAAGGTATAAAAGAATTTTTAGTGCTGTATTCAACCCGAGAGATATTTTTATTTATTCATGTAGGTATGTGTGCAGTTTATTAAAATATTAAATTTCATTACAAAGTAATTAAAAATCTGCGACAACAAAAACAAATTAGACAAGTGCTTCTAAAATGAGCTTTTGAAAGATACAAACACAAACAAACGGTTAATGAATCTTTAATGAATGAACAAATTGAGCTTAGTAATTCGCCTTTGCTACAATTGTTAAATATTTATTTTTAGGTAAGTATCGTATCTAAATGCCTATTTCGTGCATAGAACCTTAACAATGTGTTTGTTTATCTTTCTAATACTTACCTATGATAATGACATTTCATGTCGAAACAATTATCAGGTATGTGAATTGCAATAAATCATGTGAAACTATTAGTAATTATTTGATTTCTACTTTATTTATAGAGATAGTAAACACGATAAAAATTATTGTTTTAATAAATAGTGGGCCGGCGGTGGACGAGTTGTGTTAACGCCCGTGTTCCAAGGGTCGTGGGTTCGAGTTCCACTTAGGGCGGTGGGATTTTTCTAATTGGAAAATTTCGTCACCTCAACTATCGATGTGTGTATTTGCGTTGCAGGTTAGATGAGGGACATATCACCTTAGCTGTTAGTTCCCCCATAGTGTAGGGGTAAAATAAATAAAAATAAATAAATAAACAAATAGTTTATTTGTTTCCCTTTTATTCATCCCAGTTATCGCTCAAGTAACATGTTTATGAGGCCACAACTCATTCACACACGCAGCTTCTTTGCTCGCGAAAAGCCAATTTTAATTGTGAATAGATAAAGAATTTTGTTTCGCATGAAACTGGCTATATGTAGCCATTGTATAGACAACTATTATTATAGACAGATCTAATTGTGTATTTCTTACGTTTATTCTTTACATTCCCAGTTTAGAAAGTGAGACCTTAGTAAAAAACAGTCACTGGCTAGATTTTGAATTGCGCAAGTGTTTTACTTGGGAAATATGCAACACAAAGCCCAACGCTTATAATTCTTGGACATTATTAATACAATACAGCACGGAAATAGAAAACAATTGACAATAATATACAACCTTGGGCGACTCCTTAGATTATTTAATTTATAATTCTTCTACTAATTTGATTTAAGCAATATTAATTTCTTATTAGTTTGATTTATGAATTGACCAAAATAGCTATTATTTACTAATTAATTTGATAAAGCAGTTTGCATCTGATCCTCAATACGACTGGCCAAACATTCGATATATTTAGAAAGTATAGTGTCAATTGCATTTGTTGATTTTATTTCTTTTCGAAACAATTATTGATTACAATATAACTTTTAAAACTATTTATTTTGCTTGTACATAAAGTACAGTGTGATCCATTGAGCGAAAACGGTTTGAATTTCTAGGTTTTAGTGTATTTCACGTTGTTAGTGTAGCACTATTGAAATGTGTTGCTTCAAATTACATCGTCAACTCGTCACTTTCTCGTTTACATGGTTGTGCTTTGCCACTTTGTCCCGGGTTTTCATTGCATTTTTGCTTTATTTCGCTTGTTTTCTTATTTTACAAAAATGCTCTTTTCACAACTACGGTTTATTAGACAAGTTTATTATCAAATAAGTTTATTATTTAAAATTAACGAAGTCTATAAGCTATATTATTTTTGAGACGACACTGTAAAATAAAATAAGAATGTAATGAAAGTATTCGTGTTACACAATCATTTAGTGTGGTTGTAAATTCAAACCGCCCTCAATCATTTTGGATCACCCTGTACATAACATACAGGACAATTTTGGCAACCAAAATCTATTAAGAGTAATTAAAATTCATTCAATAATAAAGCTTCCTGGACCCTTTTGGATCAAGTCCGTCAACAACTGATACAGATATACTGAACAACTGACCTATCTTTCGATCATGTAATTTTAAACAGTTGAATCTGCACATAGACATACTTATCTGTAGTATAACTTTTTTGTAGCTTGTTTTCAAAATTTAAAATGTTGCGCAAAACCCACTTTAGTTAAATTCCACATCAAATAACCCAAATAAATTATACAGGTAGAATGCCGACTGTTGCTCTGACAACATTGAAAATGTCGGCACCCAGCAAAGTAGTATATTTGGCGTCGTCCTTTTTATCAAAAAGTGAAGCAGATTAGACCTATTCATTACAAAAAGTCTACTTGCAAAACAACGTTAGTTTGCAAGTATTAGGTGAGTCTCCAATAGCATCAAATAAGCTGGTTCGATCACAAAACTACAGTGCGAAGAAGATTAAGTCTGCTAAGTAGTTCTGCGACAGTTCATAGGGAGAGCTAACTATTTGCAAGAAGATTGCTCCAAAGTATGAAAGTCCACCAACCTCAGACGGTTGAAAAGAGGAACGAGCTAGACCTTTGAAAAATCCGAAAGCAAAATAACTGTTCAGCTCAAGAAAAGCTCAAGAATTCTGAATCATTATGAGAGTATCTTGCACGAAAAATGAGAAAGTCTATTTCTGATCACATCTACTTCAGATGAATTGGCGGCTTGAAACAATAGTTTTTTGACCAAACTAAACAAACATAAAATATAAACAAATCTTATACTTTCAAACGAAAATTCACAAGTACATAAAGAAAAATTTAAAATACAAAATCTGGTACTTACTGTATAAATGCTCCGGCTCTCATAAAAACACCCTTTCTCAAATTTCGGCTCAGGGTGCATGTATGAATTTCCATAACATTCATATTATAAGTAAAATAGGGTTTTTCAAAAGTCATAAATAAGAATGGGCGCCAGTTATTCAAAATTATTATTTAAATATGCCCCCAAATAACAAAGGGCAGTCTTAAGTTGATTCAAAATTACAAAGAAACAAAACTAGTTAATCATATTTTGAATGACGTTAACACAAATTAAATTATCAAATAATTTCAATTAAGCTAGGTCCATTTTCAGTACAATAAAGTTTAATTTGTAAATTTATTTATTCCAAAATAAAAAAAGTAAATAAAAAATATCAGATAATCTCCAATAACAATAAATGAATTTTGATGGTTATAATTTTAATAGTAAAAATAGAAAACCTTGATAAGAATTCTTATGCAAGGGACCAAAATACTTATGATTACAAAAGAAAACATTCGATGAATTGAAAACAATACAAATAAAATCTCATAGTTACATAACTTGATTTTAGTAAACAAACGTATCCTTAATATCTTGATACACAAATAGAATTTCATAATTCTTCAAAATGTCAAAAAAACACAATACAATAAAATACCGGGTTTAGTAAACTTTAGAACTTTGAATCTGGAATTTGATGCGGCAATGATGACCTGAACTTTCTTGACTGGAATTCGGGAATAGTTTATAATAGTTCGGCACTAAATCACCATAATAAACTTCTTAAACTACAGTAATTCCAAAACTTTAATTATTGATTTCACGTTTTGTTGATAACTGGAATGCATTATAAGAAGGCTGTATATTCAAACACATTAACTTAATTAAATTCTCTTCTGCAAGTATTAACTAATAAGTTTCAGTATTATTCTTTAATGCGTTGACCGAAAACAACTTTAAAATTCACTAGTAAATTGAATTTCCCACTGGAATTTCCAATGACGGAAACTGTATTTTTGGTTAATTTTTTTTATTAACACAAAACTAAAACTGTAGATTGAAGTCGATAGACTTCCTGTATTAGCGAGAGAACGCAAAACGGTAATTCATAACTTAATTTCTTGATGTGACCATAACACAGCAACCAAAACACTAAAGCAAGCCCGGCAAATCGAAGCGAAACCCCTATGGTTTAAATGGACGGCACCCGCACCACTATTAAATACTTAAACTTTTTAGCTTTATAATTATTAATCTTTAGCTCGGGATCCGACTCGGCTACTTTTTATACTGTCTTTACTAACAATCAACTGTACTGTATTCAAACTGCAACTATAGACAAGTATGTATGTCTGCTCTCCCTTGCAAAACTCAAACGAAGTATCCTGTCTGGACCGCGCTCAATAGCAAGAGTTTTTCTTTTTTAAAATTAAAAATCATAGTATTGTGAGTTTAGGGTTTACAAATCTTCATGCTCCAATCAAAAAGACTCCCGGTCTCGCCTCAACAAATCAAAACTAAGTAGTCCACGTGGACTCGATAGGGACAATTTTATTGGTTTTTACAATCAGAATATGACTCCAAAGAACCAGGTACTACGCATTTAATATTTTAGCGGGCAAATAGTGCAATGCAGATGTTGTTTTTCTCAAGACTGCAGACGCGTCAAATTATTTTTTAAACACGTAGCAAACATGAAATTCGATAAAAGCGACTACACTAAAAATTTATTATGAGCCATATTTAATAGTTTCCAAGATTTTTAACAAATAAGCTACGTTAACCAAAACACACGTGCATAAATAGAATACAGAAAGAAATAAATTATTGCCCAAATGCTTTTAATAATACTAAGAAAATTTGAAACCAACCTTTTTTAAAATAAGTTTTATGAGGTTGTTTATATCGAATGCTAACACAAGTTTACATTATGAAAATAATTCAAATTTGCAGAACCGGACTTAAGATTTTTGTAAATATGTCGACAAAATTACATTTTTCAAAGCTGATAAAAATATACCGTTACAGGCTTCTGTGCTCCATTTACCGAAAGTCTGCTATTAACTAGTAATAAGACAGCAACGAGCAAGCAATTCATATGTGTGAAGGAAAGAGAGATACGATGTATAACTCATTTAAGGACACCAATTTAAGGAGAAATATCCTGCAGCAAATATTGTATTTTCGACCTCAGAATATGTACTGGCTTGATCATCTGGCATACATAATCGACAATGAAGTGAGAACACTTAATTCTGTAATTATCTCAGACTGCCAGACTCATAAGTGCAGTGTTAGTCTGTAATTTTTAAGGAAGACTTGTCGAGTTTTTGAAAAAAACTGTCCCTAGTCCCTTGAAGGTAATCTACTTCCCTGATTGACTTAATAGGCACTAAAAAATGTTACTTTTCTGCTAATGCGCATGGTAACGTCCGAGTGACGGGTTAGGACTGCAACGACCGCTTAACAACCAAATTATAATTCCATTGCAACTGAATGAGTGAGTATAAGAATACGATGACAGATATAAAAGACAATTTTTGGGATTGATTTCGAGTTCCACCCATTCGTTACAGTTGGGTTTTATAACAACTACAACGTGTTTTGACACTAAGAAGCTGCCAAGAATATTTCGTCTTTATGCAGTGGGTGACATTAGAGCACACCAAGCCGTGTCCCGAAATCTCCAAATGAGATATTTATTAAAATGTCGTTTTTCTCGGCGAGCGCAAGCAATTACCTACTCTGAGATCCCGAAATGAACCCCATCAGATGATGTGTGTGACGAGACATGTGAATCAGTAACATAGGCAGTAACTTCTTTAACTATGGCGTTTTCGGTTTTAATTAATTTAAAACACAGCCCGAAAGAAGCTAGATCTTTACATGTACGAGTCATAATCATATGTCTGGTACATTTAAAATTAACGAATATAAAAATAACGCATAGTAGTCCAGTCAGGCTATAAGCACCTCTTCTATATTTGTGTGGTGAGGTAGTAACACGTCATATCCCAAAGGTTAATGTCAGCTATCATTTAAAATAAAATTAACTTAATTGAAAGTTCTTTAAGTTCATTTAAAGTAGTTAAGACCAACGATTTAATGAATTTCTATATACTAATCAAAGCTTGACAGATGGTATATCTATTTTAGGTTGCGAACAAGCATCAAAAATTTCTCTCTCTCTCTCTCTGGGGCTGATGTTCAGTCTATTTTCAACTTCAGCAAAAACGTCATTGATATCTCTTATTTATGATAATTGTGTAACTGATTGCCATCTTGCGTTACGTTGTTTCGTTCACGAATTTATTTAATTAGTTCTTACGTTAATTACGTAGGACTCATAAAAGACAACTCATAAAAATACTTGTCCTAGTCGTATCTGACCGGTTGAGAATTTCTGCGTGCCGTTGGTTTGCGTATGAATGTCAAATAACTTACATACGAGCTCGGGAATAGCGTCCATGCTTGACCAAATTCGCAGACTAAAAATTTTTATTTGTAGTTTTCTTAAGCGTGTTCAAAGGACTAAACATTTTAAGGCGATGTTTGGTTCGATCGGGTGCAATTATATCTTGCGGGTCTGTAAGAAGAAATACAACTGCTTAGGTGTGCGGCTATAAGTATTTGAAATCACCTGGCGGGCCTCATGTATTTATGTATGTATTTATTTAAGAATTTTCCTATTGTAGGTTCATGACCTGTAAGGAAATAAACTATTATTATTATTATTATTATTATTATTATTATTAAATCATTCGACTATTCGCATGCGCTCACAGGTTTCCAAACTGTGATTTATGTAAATAGATTATTAATTTTTTCTGGAAGAAAATTTTGGTCAAAACGGGAATTTTTTAGGTTACAAAAAGCAAAACAAAATTGAGAATCTTGGCAACACTGCCCATGTCTTTATCTTTTTCATATTATTCGGATTGTCATTGTGAATTTAAGGTAAACGGTTTAAAATTCTGATTTAGTTTACTTATGTGATCTGGTTTTCTTTTTTAAAGAACTTTGTGGTTTTTATTTTTGGAACTCTTAGTTGGTATTATATTACCTATTTAGTAAATTTCTTGTTCCTTTTTGACAGACACACTTCTACTTATGCTTTTGAAAGAATATCGAATTTTGCACTTAGTGGATTGAACCTTCCAAAATTATGGAAATCGTTAGGTAAATATTATATATCATTGAATTTCCATTGTCTTATTTTGGTTAGGTGAACTTTTAGGCATTGTTTTTTCGACTTCTTCTCCCTCTGCTTATCGACGATAGTAAAGAAGAATTTGTGACGCACTTTCGAATGAAGAAAAGTACAATAGAGATAAAAGTGCGGTTATAGTGGTCATGTTTTCAGAAAATAATTGCCCTAAGTACAACTTAAAGGGCAAGTTGTATAAATGTGGTTTAACTTTAAACTTGGCTCACTTGCTGCAGTAACGATTGTTAGAACAATTGTTGTCTAGGATATTGATCCTAGTTTAAAGTTAAGCTGTGTTTATACAACCCGCCCTTAGTGATACTACAAGCAATTAAGACAACTCAGTAGTAGTTTTGATCAAGGATATGCCACTTGCTTAGATAAAAAAAGTAAACTCACCAGCCCTGTAACTGGAATGTTTGCTACAACAACTGGCACTTAATTAATTAATCTCAACTGGCAAAAATCTTTGCTGGTAATATAATTTTTCCATGTTCAGCGAAGATCTAGTAGGGTTAGGCAGTGTAACATTAGTTCATTTTGTTGTCTTTAAATAGTCGTAAAACGTGCTACTAAATATTAGTACTATTTAGGTAAATACGTCACCACTTAAGAGCGCTGTAGCTCAGCTGATCAAAGTATGGAAAGCCACCAATACACCCCTCACCATCCACAAACTCAATAATTAAGAAAAGACGTTTGCTGTATTATGGCATCTTTCTTCCTCTTTAAATTATCGAGTGCTGAAGACGCGTAACGTTTAAATTTCTTTGTTCGGATGCAAGGCCGTCAATGTTACAGCGGCAATAGCGCAAACACGTGACAGCAATCTGCATCTTATATCGTTATATCCATCGATAAACTTCAGTAACACTTTAAACTTGTTGTGGTTATGCTAATTATTTTATTAGTGGATGTCGTATTGCGGATTTGAGATTTTAACCAATTTTTAATACGAGTATACATAAATGTACTTTAGGTCATTAGGTGGCAGCATTCTCCTTATTGAATTAAAATGCTAGGTAATAGTTCTTCCAGGTTACCATAAAATATTGAAAAAATAGAAAAAGCAAAACAGACAAATTATAAAAAGAACCTTTTAATACATACTACTTTATTTAAGTTGTAATAAGCACCTAACAAAAAGTATTGTAAAATATCTTTTTTTTGCATATTGATGACGAAATCTCATTTTCTTAATCATAGTTTTAAACATAAAGTAAAACTTTTTTGCATATTGATTATGAAAGTTTTTTTAACGAAAAATCCTAATGAAAGTAGCACCTTTTTTAATTATGTTTGTAAAAAACAAACTTCAATCTCCTTGGAGATTATTGTCAAAGAATAATATGTTTTCCTGATTTTTTAAATTTTACATAAATCCTTTTAAGACAAATTTTTCGGCTTACAATACCTATGCAAAAAAGTGTCGTGTACAGCACGTTATGAAAGTCTCTTTTTCTTTAAACTATGACTTTTATAATTAGGTGCACTGTTATAACTATTTAAATGAATATTATTTTATTTTACATCTTTATCTCGTTGGAATTCGCTGTAGGTGACTATAGTGACTATCAAGGACTACTATATATGTACTTTATTTGGTTACTTTTAGTTATATACAAGGTTATATAGTAGGCAAGTTTTTTGAAATCAATCGTAAACAAAAAATTTATAATTATCAGTGGCGTGCGGTCCATGGAAGCAATGGAAGCAATGCTTCCCTTAAGAATTTATTAAAAATAAAAACCGACGCTAACAAAAATATTTTTATGAAATTATGGTTATCGTTTATTTAAATTTGTAATATTTAATCAACTTCAAGCTCAATATCAATTCTATACAGCAAAAAGTATAATTATTTAGAGTACTATTTTAAATTAAGCTTATTAAACTTGCGCGGAAAGGTAATACCGATTTAAATGTGTTACATACACTGCATATAAGCACTGATTTCGTTGCTTATTGCACTTCTCCCCGCCAGCCGGCCAGTCGGGCCTTCGTTAGCCGGCGGGTGCCTTGTACAGCGTGTAGTTATTTTTAGTGTGGTCTATGCCCAAATGTTTATTTATTATAATTTGGTTATTTGTGCGTTTTAGTGTTTGTTAAATGTAAATCTGCGAATGAGACTGTATTTTGAAACATTTTATTATTTCAATTTATATAAGTTGGATTTTTTAAGACAAATAATGCTATTTAGTTTGTTCTGTATGCAAATTTAAAATTGCATTATCGTCATGACTACAAATTCAGCTGCTTCGGTCGAAGTTTCGAGTACTTCCGATACAACCGAATCGCGAAGATTTTGTTGTTCGGTTTGTAAATTATTAGATTTTTCTGCATACAGTTTTGGAGGGAAATTACAAATTGTTGAAAAAGGCAGATCAAAATCAGAACTTTCAAATTTAACAACAAATATTAAAACCTGCACCAGATATTTTACTAAAAAAGACCGGAAAATCGAGTTGCATTATAAATAGTAGTACTTTTTTAAATAAAGAATATAAGTATAAAGTATAAAAGTTCTTTTTTGAAAAACTTTTAAGCTTAATAATTATAACACTGTTTTTTATTGTACGTAGCAGGGGCGGATCCAGAGGATTATTTGGGGGGGGGGGCATTTTTTGAAAATAATTGTTTTAAATAAATTAATAATAATTACTATACAAACATTATTTGTTTTTATCCTATGTATGTTTATTTATCAATGTTATATATTCCACAATATTTAATAAGCATTAACTACTTTTACATTCAAAATTTATTTAACTATAGTACTAAAGTATATATTAAAACTTTGGGTGGGATTCTCCCCGTGGATCCGCGCAAGTACCTAGGTATATTAAATTTAAAATCGTAGTTGCTTCCCTAGCCTAAATTCTCACCGCACGCCACTGATAATTATCATTTGACAGTTGTAAATTCTAAAGCTTTTTAACCAAATTTCGCGTTACAATCAACCTAATCATCATATCAATCTGCAAGAAAGTTACAGCACATATTATGAAAAATTTGTTTCACTCGTTTAAACTAAAACAAAAAATATGTTCGTACAAAAGCCATAATGAGCTTGTCAGTCGAAATATTATTGTTTCTATTCACAGTGATTCTATGTTGATTGACCAATCAACAATTATTATTATTTATATTTACTAATCCTGAAACTGCATTTTGAGTACTATTGCCACTAACTGGTATCATAATGATCTAGAACAACAATGCTAATATGATGCTATTTTTTAACCTTTTTTCTAATAAAGAAAAATAACCATAGAGCCTTGCTGTCCGATATAGATAGTTATGAAACCAATAGTACATACAGTATGTCCCCAAATGCGGTTCTCAGGAGGAAAACTTTTATTATTAATTTTATGACAAAAAGACATTCTTTATAAAAGTTTTTGCTTGATTTAAAACTACTTAAAAGTATAACGAAATTTTAATATTAGGTACTTAGAATAAAGTAGAAAATAAAAAAATGCATTATTTCTTAAAGAAAAGACAACTAAGTTCAATATTCTTCAAAAAATAAAATCTCGTTGCTTGAATAAATCGTATGTAAAATGAAATAAGGTAATATTTCTCAATATTATTAATATTGCTATTTGATTGTTACTGCATTGATTCAAGCAAGACATCATGATAAAAAATATAGTAAATACAGACTTACATTGGTCGTTTTTTTCCTTAGAAAAAATGCATTTTCTTAAATTTTTTATTTTATTATAAGTAATATAAAAATTCCGTTATACTTTTTAGTAATCTTGAATCAAGCAAAAATTTTCATAGAGAATGACTTTGTTATAAAATTAATAATAAAAAAGTTTTTCCTCTTGTGTACCGCACCTGGGGGCACACTATGTGTGTGGTTGGTACAAATACGGGTAAACTGTTGTGTTGTGTCATGTATTCCATTCTCAAAATGAACTTGGTAGAGGTAGTTTGCTTCGCGATTTTAGCTTTAGACATCGAGAAAATCAAAACAGAAGATATTGGGTTCATCCAATAACCTGCCAACGCTTATTGGAGGGTCAGTTTCAACTCTACGAGGAGTTGAGAGTTTTTTGGGATTCCATAGAATGAGCATCACAAGTTTTGACGAAGTATTAAACATTACTGGATCTTCTATAAGCAATAAATAAATACATTTTTGATCCAGTCACATTGTTCCACAATGTTCGCAGAGATTTTCAAGCACAGTAATAATGAGTGTCCAAGCGAAGTTCCTTGCCTATGTAATCATCTAGTGCGCACACGAGATATTCAAATCCAGGTGTGTGTCGGCCAACAGTTCAGTCGTATTGTGGTTTCTGACAAGATTCAACAGGAAAGTTGAGTAAATGTGCGCATCTCCGTATGTTGCAACTATCTCACTCGGTCGACTAAACTGTTCTAAACTGAAAAACTGAAACAAACTGTAAACTGAAAAAAAGTTCATAGTGCACGCTAGCCCTAATTATTATGGATATGATTGTATTGATAAACGTATATTACTTATATGGTAATTAATCTTCGATTAGGATTAACCGAAGCTAGTGCAAATGGCCATAAATATTCGGCATTAGAGTTTTTGTGTTGATAACACTAAAAGACTTTAATCTTAAAAGCGACATTTCTTATTTCTTGACATTCTTTAATAATACTTTTATAATTTTGTACGCAACTTCTGTCACACATTTTATGCTAAAATAAAGTATTTGTATTGTAAACCTTACTACATATGCTTTACAAACTGGAATGGACTTTCAACAGGTAATGCGACTCAGTGACTGAGTGGTAATTCAAAATTACTGTCCAACTATATGACATCCTGCAGTTCTTTTCAAAATACATTGCAATATTCGAATCTCGTCGCTTCTCTCTTGTCTTCATTGCTTCACCTACATGTTAGTTATTATTAAATATTACCAACTGTCTTATAAAAAAGGTCTTGGCAAGACGCTACCACATATTCCTGAGACCAAAATAGGACGATTTAACTAAACTTACCTCTATCCAAAAGTGCTTCGTAAAGGCGCTATTGAACGTCAAAGATCTTCAAAAAATTGAATGATAAACATTGGGTCATCCACATGTAAAGAAGGTCAGATTTTTTAACGGTTTGGTCAATATTTTTCAAACTTTTTCTACAGATGGATATTCTAATTTCTAACATTTTTTTGTCTGTTGTTGGATTTTGCTATCTGCCATAGTTTAGGCAAGAAAGATTAATTTGGTTTGCATGCCATGCACTGCAGCCATAATGTATCTAATTTAAAGTGTGTTGGCGTTCAAGAAAAGTTAATAAAACAATAACTATCTTACTTGGTAAATCTAATGCAAACACACAGAAAATCTTCAGAGTGGCTACCATTTACATGCATACAAAAATTAATACGACATAAAGAATTAAACTATACTCTTTCATCATTTCGGCATCGTCTTTTAGTCGTTTAGTGTGTCGTATTTTGAATTCGTCTCCACAATTCCTCTTCTGTATTTACAGGTCTGGAGAATACCATGGGTTTTAAAGCTCCCCATAAAAAATAATCCATAGACATCATATCAGGAGAGCGAGGTGGCCAGTTTACGAGAACCTGATTTCACTTACCGATCCATCTATTCGGATATAGTTGATTTAGATGGTTACGGATAATAAATGTGAAATGAAGGCGTGCCCCACCATGCATGAAAACATATCTCGGCAAAGTTTTAACTAACTATAATGTATGGCAGCAGTGAATAGCAAGCAAATCAAATTAATTATTTTTGCCTAAACTATGGTAGACAGCAAGATGGAACAACAGACAAAAAATGTTGGAAATTAGAATATCTCTATCTGTAGAAAAAGTTTGAAAAATATTGACCAAACCGTTAAAAAAAACTTGAGCTCCTTTACATGTAGATCATCTTACGTAACACCCACTATTAAAAAAATGTTGTCAAAAAACTAGTTTTTCAGTACATACTCTCATCTTGCGCAAAAGCAATATTTTGTTATTTAGAAAAATATAAATTTTTTCAAGATCTTTGACATTCGATAGCGCATTAACGAAGCACTTTTGGATAGAGTTTGGTTAAATCGTCTTAGTTTGGTCTCAGGAATATGTCTTAGCATTTGTACAGACCTTTTAGAGACACCCTATATAAAAGTAAGTCTCAAGAGAAACACTTCAACTTCTCAAAAAATCTTCATGTTATGTTCTACCAGAATAGAAGAACATAAACTAATATATTAGCATAGCAAAATCATAGATTCCATATAATCAGTATATAAGGGAAATTAATATGTTTATGCACAGATACATTATAATTAGCCTAATATTGCTAGACTCATCTAAACATAGCCGTCTCTTTATGGCCCAAGGGCATCTTTATGGTCCGACGGTCAATAAAGAAACGTCAATTAAATGTCAGAGCTGTTTGTTGTAGAACTTGATTGGTTCTTAATATAATTTGTAAACTTATCACCAATGAAAATAAGCTGAAATTAAGTATTTTAGATAGTAACTATAGTAACGTACTTCGTATATAAGCACATAAGTATACGTACAGCGGCTTGATGTAACCTACGTACTCATTTAATTATATTTTTTACACAATAATAGATTTGAGATAAAAACAATCTGTGCATAAAATAGTGTATGCATTTCGGGCATAACTTGCTTTTATGGCCCTACAGCCTTTTCCTAGCCCTCGGCTGACGCCTCGGGCTAGAAATAACGCTTCTGGCCATAAAAGATTCTTTATGCCCTTAATACATAAATAACTATTATGCACAGATACATTATAATTAGCCTAATATTGCTAGACTCATCTAAACATAACCGTCTCTTTATGGCCCAAGGTCATCTTTATGGTCCGACGGTCAATAAAGAAACGTCAATTAAATGTCAGAGCTGTTTGTTGTAGAACTTGATTGGTTCTTAATATAATTTGTAAACTTATCACCAATGAAAATAAACTGAAATTAAAAATTTTGGAATAGTAACTATAGTAACGTACTTCGTATAAGCACATAAGTATACGCACAGCGGTTTGATGTACCTACGTACTGATTTAATTATATTTTTTACACAACAATAGATTTGAGATAAAAACCTAATCTGTGCATAAAACAGAGTAGGTATAGCGGGCATAACTTGCTTTTATGACCCTACAGCCTTTTCCTAGCCCTCGGCTAAAGGTAAGTACTCACAGCAGCGGATGTCATACGATTGGTCAGTTTGAGTCAAATCGTCTCAAACCGACCAATCGTATGACATCCGCCTGCGGATCCGCTGCTGTGGGTACTTACCTTAACGCCTCTGGCTAGAAATAACGCTTCTGGCCATAAAAGCTTCTTTATGCCCTTAATACATAAATAACTACTAATTGCTAATCGTTTTATGGACAAGTTTTTAGATTTAAAACTTGTAAAATAATACCTCCTTGCAGTAAAATGTTTTGGTCAAAAATACTTAAAAATATCGAAAATAAAAATCGAGAATTTATTTTAGAAAAGTATTAGATATTCTGCCACATAGACAACATTTTTTAAAAGATTTTGTTGAAAACCGCATGTTTCTATCTCAATTTATAACCATGTTATAGGTAAATTGCTTATACGATGGGCACCAGGAGTAGAAAAATTATAGTTTTTAAATAAACTAATACTCATTGCACCTTGTGGGTAGTGGCTTATAATTTATCGCTTTATTAAATCTTCGAAAGTGTCCATCGTTTTCTTTTAATGGAGTTGAATGTTAATAAATAGGGTTGAATAAAAGCTTTTAACTTCTCCGCGAAATAATTTAAAACATAATAAATTTTAAAGTTGACTGCAAAAATATGTATTATTAGGAAGAAGAAACATTTTTTTAAACAATCCATGTTTAAATATATAAAGAAAATTAAAACTACTACATGATCAGGAAATAGAATAATCTGATATCTTGTATTTCTTTCTCTTTTTAAAGTTTTTTCTCATGATTTTTATAATTAAAGAAAATTCATGAGAAGTGCAAGTCTTCTACAACTTGCTAATAACAAAACATAGACTGTTCAAAAAATGTTTCTTGTTCCTAATAAATATTTTGGTTTTAAAATGTTTTGGGAATGACTTCATCTTAAGTAAGCCGAAACTGCAGTCAACTCTAAAATTTATTGTTTTAAATATATTTCGTGGAGACGAGACTAAATACTTTTATTCAACCCTATTAATTTACTCTCGCTTTACGTTTAATAAATGTTTTCATTTGCTGTTAGTAGTTAATTCGTATATTATGCTCAAGTACCGAGATCGTAAAATTATGGCTAAAAAGGAGTTCTTTGCGTCTAAATTAAAAAAGATTATGATTGCAAGTAAAAGCAGGAACAAAATACTTAGGTGTTTTTAAATAAAATCTTGAAACTGCAGTTATTGTTTGATATTACATTTATATAACTGTTATGAATTAACTAATGAAAGGTGATCCTGCAACTAACCACATTTAAATTATCGCTTAAGCTGCCAACGCCAAATCTTCATGTCCAGTGTTGCCACATAAAATTAACCCGAGTTTAGTTTCGAAATATAACAGGATGGCGCCACTTTATTGAGCGCTTAAGAAATTTATGGGAATTACTTATTATTTAATTGTTAAGAGGTTTCTGATCAAAATTTTCCGCTCGAAAATTATAAAATGAATACCTTCATGTGGCAAAATGTCATAAAGTCAAAAATATTTAAAAATAAGCAAAATAAAAATCAAAAATTTAATAAAAATTTTCTTTAGATATTTTGCCACATAAAGAAAATTTTTTAAAACATTTTGTTAAAAATCGCATCTTTCTATCTCAATTTTTAACGATGTGATAGGTAATTTGCTGATACGCCGCGTAGAGAGCGCTCTTAAGAGCTGCCGCCGCAAGAACAAGAACATGTAACAAATATTGAACGACTTTGGCGATGTAATTTTGTGTTATTAATTTTCTTTGTAGTAATTTTTTTACATATTTTTACATATAAAACTGCATAGGTTGCTTACAAAGTGAATATTAATAGTATTTTCGGATAACTCTGGAGACCATTGTATTCTCGATCATAAGAAAACCGCGTGTGCTTTATAAACTGTTGTATTACCTGCTACTATAATGAAAATAAATCTATGTAGTTCTACCAGCATAAGCCATTTAATTTGTTTACATCAAAGCAGAACCATATACTTAATCGGTGTTGTAACACTACGTTACATGTATTTCCATTAAACAGTACCTCTTGGTTTTCGCCTGAAACTACTATCGATTTTCCATTTTTGGATAAGATGACGTTTAGGACGATTTAGTCAAATTACGAGTTTGAATTGTGTTTGCTACAGTAGGCGATGTATGCCAAGCGGTTTAATACCAATACAGTGGTTTTTAAATCTAAGACGGCTGTGAAAGCTACAGCAGCGCTTCATTTCCAGCGGTGTGTTGGACGTACGCGTTATTAATAATGTATTTTGTTAATTATTAATATTGCTTCTGATTATTCTGGTAGGTTAATAACAACGAAGGGATTTGCCTAATATACGAAAGTTAAATTCTGCGTTGCTCGAAAATAATGGGGTTACGTCAAGGCCTTTATTTAGGCAATTATTTATTAACGATTTGAAAGAAAGATTTTATTCTTATCATTTCGTAAGGTAGAATTTCCGTATGTATGTATATAGAATAAACCGGTAGGAGGGGAGTAAGCCAGAGAGGAAGATATGTCATAAGAGTGGAGGGTAAGCTGGGAGAGAGGAGCGCTAGGCTTAGAATTTTCAACTGGTTCTGTTTGGTTGCATTTATTTAAATAATCACTCGAAAATCCGAAGAATTGTAATCACGCAACAAATGTTGTACATAGGGAAAACCCTTCAACCCCTTTGACCGTCAGGTCTTGACGAAGTTTCCCTGGTAAAATTTATTTTTCATGCAGCAACAAATCATCAACCTACCTAACCATCTACAGTTTTGCCACTACTTAGCGAATGATGTTCCGCAACAAATAACAAAAATTCAATTGTACCGCTTTTTTACTAAAACTTACTCTGCACAATTATTTCTTTGATGACAATTAAATTCTGCTTAACTTATGGATAGACTACAACATGAACTAGGGTGGTACTTTTTACAAGGTATGTCCAACGAAAATAAAAACTAAGACGCTTTCTGGATAAATAAAACTCTACTAGCTATTATTATTGGTTACATCACTACTGATTCTTTTTGTGTGGTTATTAGCAAATATTTTGATCATATCGATACTGATTGTTTTGTGTGTAAATTAACTATTTTATTTATTACATCACTGCTGATTATTTCTGTGTGTTTATTACCTATTATTGTTGTTATTAATTACATCACTGCTGATTATTTTTGTGGGTTTATTAACTATTATTATTAGTGCAACACTACTGATTATTTTTGCGTGTTTATTGGCTATTATTATTGATTAAAGCCTACTTAAGCATTGATTCATTAATTTCATTAAGTTTCTGTCGCCCTTATCAAATATTATAGAATTATCATTGATTAAAGCTGGATCGTATGTCGTCTTTATTAGTTCTACAATGACTATAGCGTAACATAAGCTAAGCCACCACAGCGCATTCTGTGTCGTCCAAACTTTCAATTTTCCTATTCCCAAATACAATTTTAGTGAGGACTGTCTCATGTCGAACTTTACTAGCCTAGCCGTTCTAATCAAATTAATTCTAAGACTATCGTAACTTAAGTTACAACTATGACAGGTATTATTACTACAACTGAGAGATTCTTGCATTAATTCGTTGTCATGAAATTTACTGTCAAGTAATTTAGATCTTATTTTATTTATTTTTTCGCCTACCTAATAAAAAAGTGCTTTCTAAATGTCCTGTTTTCAGGGCATTTAAGGCTTCTTTTCTGTCCCCTTATGCCAAATACATAACTTCTACATTGCTACTTCAATATTGCGTAATATTTTGTTAATAAATAGATGATATAGAATTATTTTATTATTATTGTTAAAACAGCAAAACACGCACATGACATATGAACCGAGCACCCCTCTTTTAAATACCTTTAGCTCAACTACACGCATCTTGGATTACTGCACATAATCACGTGCTTGTAACAACCTAAAAACAAGACCCACGTTGGACCAAATTGTAACGCTCTTTTTCTAACATAAAAAAACAAATTACTTTAACTTTCAAAAGTTCTTACGCAAACTGTACAACACACAATGTTTACTGCTTACAGCACAACTCAAGAATGCCACGGCTTGAGATCTTATATTTACAAATTTAAATTTCAGGTCATCGGTATTGTTTCCAATAGCTCACTAATTATAAAAGAATAGATAAAGATTTAAGAAGACAAGAAACTACATATTATTAGAGCGCCATCTGTTTAGAAAGTCCAGTAATTTTTATAAAAATATTGACTCGATACCAGTAACGAGAAACTGGAATCAAGTCTAATAAATTTAAATTTAATATTAATAAGTCAAAATCGGTTATGTCAAGGTTAGGTTGAATAAAATATTTAAAGACTTTCATAAATATATGGCCCTGTAATATTCAGATTAATTAAATTCAATTATAGCTTTATTGATAAATGAAAAAATAAAAAAATGTAGTTTCCAAATAAAACATCGTTACAAGATTTGAATATATGTAAAAATGATACCCAATGTAAGAATTCTTAACAACAGGAATAACGCACATAAAAAATGTAGTCAAAAATACTCGATACAAAAATAATGGTTCAAATTACATCAATAATAATAAAATAAAATTCATTAAGTCACAATACCTTATTCAGATAGTTTAATCTGATTTCACCTTACAAAGCAATTGAAACAATATTGCTTTTTCATCAAACCAAACACATATCACCAAACTCGATTGCTCGATGAAATTGAAGAACCTGGAAAACACCTTACTGATGTCGCAACTAGAATTTGCTCCAAGGAGGTAAAGTTCATAATAACAATATCATTATTCTTATAAAACAGTAGCCGAAATAACCATAAAGATTTGATTATTAAATGTTTATTAAAAACATTCATCATTAATAAAGGTAACGCCACACTAAAATATATTATTTAGTTTAACACTTCCGAGTTGAGATTAGGTTAAAACGGAATCCAATAAGGAGCTTATTCCACGATAGGTTAAATTTGATAACTGTAATTGTTCATTCCAATAATTATATGTCGATCAAACAAAATTATTCATTAAAACTGAACATACCTCTGCTAAACGTTAACTGCACTGTGAATTATTTATTAAGTTTCGGTAAAAGCGATTCCAAATTAATCACTTAAATTTCGGTATAATTCACAACTTCTAAAGAACGGGAAATTTGTAGTTTGGTTAACTTACTAACCCAGAAAATCAACGGTAAATTGAAGCAAATGAGCTTTCGATACAATAGCGGCACTAGACACACAAAACGATAATAGTATAACTTAATTATACTCTTTAAGACGGCAACTTTGTTCATATTAAAAAACTATAGTATTTGAAATAAAGATTGACAAAAACTTTACCTGAGGCATCTCTCCAATAAAGATCCCCTGGAAAACGCTAGAAATTATCTTCCACTCGGCCCGTCTACTTGTTTAGTCTTTGAGGTTCTCTAGTCAACTCTTCTTAAAAAAGGATTCAAACTTACATGATGACGGGAAATCTTAAGGGGGAGCATTTCGAATAGACCAATAAAAGAACGATATGACTTTTTTAAACCAACCAAAATTAATATTTTTATACAAAGAAAGATTCAGAGCCCGGGGTTGCACAACGACAAAATTTGCAGACATGATATCTTTCGAAAACGCAGATGTGTTTATTTAAAATTTACCAATAAGCACGTACCAGGAAATCATAAATCAAGGCAAGACAGGTTTTAATAATATTTTTTCATAGAATTTCAACTTATACATATATGGGAATATTTAAAATGTTCGTTCACATCAACTGAAATCGCTGGCCTTCTTAAATTTAGAAGGCAAATTTATTCGAGAATATTCTTTTTCACGAAAACAAGAGATGGTCGATACTAACATGTGTAAAGACGGTACCATTGTTTAGAGCGGAGTCTATAGATTTTTCTAGAAGTAATTTTATTAGTCTGGAATATTTCTTTTTAAGTAATCTTTGATATTTAAGGAGTCACATTTATACCAAATACCAACACAATTTTTAATCAAGAAAAGATATACATTAATATGCAGAACCGCACTAAGGGTTTTTATCATTTATGCCAATAAAATTGCATTTCTCGGAAGTTCAAAAAATGAACCGTTACATGCTCTAGTACCACCATCCAGCGAAAGACGACGGTCTTATATTATTTATGGTCTTATGATTATGTTTAGTTAATAATATTATTTAAAAAATCTGGAGTTAGTTTCGTTTTAATTCACTCCATCACATTCCTCTAACATATTGTTTAATATTTGGAGTTTTATTTTAAAGTATAATAGAAGGTAGGCGAAAAACGTTTGTATATCACTCGGAGAGAAAAGCATTTATAGCTCTTGGTTGTCTGCACCCGCGCCCCTCGCTTTGCTCTGACTTCAAACAACTGCAGGCTGCAAATGCTAACTTTCTGCCCTTGAGACATAAAATACTTTTATCGACTAATTATAAACCTCGGATTCTAGTTTTCATATTTTAATACTCATCAAGAAAGTGACTCTATTCCTCATCGAGCATAGACATAATCTGTCGAGTCGATGGCCAGACATGATATCTACGCAAGTGATGGAGACACTTTTAGATGTTGCACATATTATTTTTCTACATCTGATAAAGAAATTACCAAAAACACGTGAAAATATTAGATTACTCTCCATATTCACAAAACTCCTAAATATATAACATGTTTTAAGTAATCTGATTGACAAACATTTATTGGTTATCTACATTGTTTTACAAATCTCTTTAATTTAATTTACGATCGTACTTTTATCACATCCACGAGTGGGAATTTTCCTACTTTTATTTGCAAGTAAGGAAAAAACTTAGTTTAATCATCAAATCTAGTACATAGTGAGCCAAATTAAACTTTCTTTAGCAGTTGTAGAAAAATGAATATTACGGAAACCTAATCGCTATGACGCCTTTTTGGATCCCAGAAAATATTTCTGCTAGATATGAAATTATTTGGTTTGTGAGTACAATTATAGTAAATTAATTAATTAAAATAACTTCTAAAGTTTTTTCTAATAAAGAAAATTACCTTTTAAATACATCTTGATCAATGTATCATCTATTTGTATATTTTTGCATTTTAAACTTCACATACTATGAATCTGCTAGGAAGAATAAGACTAATGGTATTAACACTGCCTTTTTGTATACCAAAATCTGCCGTCAACAAGAACATCTGTGTTACATGTTTCAAATACGTTCAAAAACTTATATCCATAAAAAGTTAATGTACTATTGTTATTAAAAGTGTTATTGCAAAGTATTCCAGGATTCCTTCCTATTATTTTTCATTTTATATGTTTTAGTACTGAACACCACAAAATTAACACGTGTTCCGCGTTTACAGCCATTATTCCTCACCGCTCATTTAAAAATGAAAATAAAATAACCGTAGTTATTTGTATATTAAGACTGCAAAATGGTGAATTACCGATCGAGAGAGAAATCTGACGCGCGACACGAATCGGAGCACGTAGATATCCTAAAATCGTCGATGGCAGTTTGTGCTAGATAAACATACAAGTTTTCTCTACAACATATTTAAAAGATATCAATTTTATATCCATTTAAAAGCAGCACATTAAAAGCAAACAATAGTAAAATCCACCTACGTAACCTTGACGAAAAAAATAAAGATTATCGTTGTTGTTCGTTTTGAGCAAGCGGAAAATACTTCCTCGTGTTGTCATTGAAAAAAGCACAAAAGTTCATTACAAGGTTCCATTTTCAATTCTGTAATGAAAAAGCTTGCTGGAATAGACAAAGCAGTGTTTTGGATCGCTCATAAGTTCAACTCGGTGAATCGCAAAACTTCTTGGTCACTGTGACCTGGTCGACGCGTCAATATAAAATCCTCGAGTTGGAAACTTCGAAAAGAACAAGATCAAACACCTGAATTGCTAAATGCATTCACCGGAAACTTTTCACACGAATGTCCGACTTCGAATCACACTGAGGGCGTATGTTGTTTATTTTTGTTTGTAGTTGTTGATATTATATCATAACAAATGGATAAGATACAAATTACGTTTGATTAACATCATAATAATAAAAAAAGTATTAAACAGAGGTAACTCCCACACATATACTATAAATACTAAAGCTAATTCTTTACGCGCCACTAATATACAGTGCGATTCTAAAGTATGGAATAAATTCGAAAAAAGGGAAAGTATTAATTTTTGAAAAAATTCCAAAAACACGTCAATTTTCTTTTTGAAGTCCCCACTTTTTGACATAATATTCGAATATACAGGGTGATGCGTTTAAGTGTGGTGACGTCATCGGCATTTTCTTAAATGGCAACTTGCATTTTTTATTCGATATTCTGACACTTCATCCTCTTGCTAAAATGGTAATGTAATAAGTTTGTTACCTTACATAAGGAGATTTTTGAGAAAAATAATTATGAAGACGGGAAAGTGCTATACTCACCACACTTAAATGCGAGACGCAAAGTATTGATTTTTGCAAAAATTCCAAAAGCATGTCCATTTTGTTTTTAAAGTCCGCACTTTTTGACATATCGGATATACAGGGTGATGCTTTTAAGTGTGGCGACTATAGCACTTTCCGGTCTTCATAATTATTTTTAAAAAAAATTTTTTTCTATGAGGTAACAAACTTATTACATTACCATGTTGGTAATTGGATGAAGTGTCAGAATATGAAATAAAAAATAAAAGTTGCTATTTAAAAAAATGCCGATGACGTCACCACAGTTAAACGCATCACCCTGTATATTCGAATATTATGTCAGAAAATGCGGACTTCAAAACAAAATTTACGTGTTTTTGGAATTTTTCCAAAAATCAATACTTTCCCTTTTATCCAATTTATTCCATACTTTAGAATCGCACTGTACTTAATTTTTTGAGGGAAACAAATCAGTAATTTAGCGGTAGGTATTAGCGGAGCCATTAGCGGAGCCATAAATATTTCCCATCGATACACCTTATAAATTTTAAACGACCAAAGTTACTTATTTTATAAATTAAAAGCCCACAGGATTTATCAGTAATATGGTTAATCAAGTCTTGGGCCATTTTAAGCAGACAACGAAATACAATTACAAAAACTTACGTGTTTATAAACATGTACATGTAACTTAAAAGTAAACTGCTTATTATCAGTATGTAGATTGTATTACCTTTCATGAGAACTGCTTAGTAGTATGTAGATAATATTATAATCATTTCTTACAGATAAGATAAGAAAGTTGCATATAGGAGCAGTAGACACTATCTCCTCCAAGTTCTGATTAGTTCTTATTCAAATTTAGACCTAAGCTCTAACGAGCATTTTTGTATTGTATTCTTGTAATTTGTAATTGTGATTACTTCCGCTGGTTAATAATAAAAATCCAGGGAAAACAAGAAAATTTTTAATCAAAATTTATAAAATCGTTTTATTTGAACACAAACCAAAATGAATTGGAAAAATTACGCCAGCAAGTTAAAGATCTTTTGAAGGAAAATAAAAACGCAAAAGCAAAAGCAGTCAAAAGTCAAAAGCAATCAGTAGATCCTCAAAAATTAGAGGAACCAAGTATCCCTAATTTTTCGTTTTAACGGTCAATTAAAGAAACCATCCGCCCCAAGTATACATCACCGCCGACGTTGCATTGGGACCTCGAGGAATCACATCGTCCCGACCAACCATCTTTATGGCATCACACCGGGCTGAAACCCGATTCTAGCCAGTCAAAACTATTTTATAGGTTTAACTGAAAGCAAATGACTGGAATAGTATAAAAATAATAAAATAATCAAAAAAGAACTGGATCATTTTGATACTTTTATACTTTTCCTAAAGAAAAAGTTATTTACATAATTATATTATTAAAAAATAAGGTAAAGATGTAAAATAAATAGCATTTACACAAATTCTTCTTTATTTTAAAAAATATTACGCAACTTAAAATGCTACTTTAAAATTTAAATGAAATAACGTGCAATAATTGTATTGTTAATCGTTTAATAGATACCCCTTTTCATTTCGCTTATGAGTTTATGAGTCATTATGCATGTTTATTTTTTATTATTTCTTATTCTTTATACTATAGCAAAAAAATATTAAAAATACAAACGCAAGGTCTTGCATACTTTGAAAGTTATAAACCACAAAATAAAAAGTTATTATCCGGAAAGTAAAAATCACCATTTTCTATATTAGAAGGGTATAAATTTACCTCTTTATAACAATTTTTAACACTTCAATTCTGTTTTTATAAATTATTGAAATCAATGAAAAAAACACTCCACAAAATACTTTTACGTTAACAAACAAACTACAAATACATCTACATCAGATGGGCGCCTTCGGAAGGGTTAACACTGAACTGCACTTTACGGGCATTGTCGGATTTTTTTATAGTTATTATTTGCCATAACGGTAAACGGCAAGTGGTTGCAAGTTCACTAAGCTTTCTACTAAAATACTATTTCTTAGAATACATTTGATTTTAACAATGGTTTTTAGAGTTTTGACTAGCTAGAATCAGGTTTCAGCCCTGTGTGCGGCATCTACGACCAATAAATCCTCTGTGTCCATTGACATAGTGCCCCTGTTCATCGAGGACCCTCGTCAACTAATGAGAATTAGATCATCGCAATCAACATTTCACCACTAGAATTAATAGAATAGAAGAAAAATGTAAGTTAAATTTTATACTAAAGTGAAAAGTTTTTTAAGTGGTACTAAGTGTTATATAACAATTAATTTAAATTCAAATAATAAATTTACTACTATAATTTTAACAATTTATCTTACTAGTTGATTAATAGCATTAAAAGCAATTAATTATACAATCCGCTTCAATTTATTTGATTTAGATAGACGAAAAAATAGTTGGACTTTGATAATTAATGATTGCATTTTAATTTTTATGATCATGTACAAGGTAGACGCTAAGCCGATAGGTATTGTCAATTAGTGGTATTATAAAACCTTCATTCTCGCTATGTTTGGGTGGGACAGCTGAGAGTATAACTAACATAACAATAATAATTAAAAGAAGTTAATTTAATAATAAAAGTGTATTATAATGCCAAGAAATTGTACGAATTACTAGGTGCGAATGTACTACGTGGAATACCTTAAAACAAGTATTAATAGAAAATTTTTAATTGTAGAAAATCAAATATCAGAAATAAATTTATTAATCTATTAAACCAGATTAAAACAAAAAGGAAAAGATTTTCCTATAGAATTTTATAATAAAATTATAACACAATTAGCAATCTTCAATTCGAAAATTGCTTTAAGAAATAAAAATAAAGTAATTAAAACTTATAAACTTCAAGCAAATAAAGACTTAGTATTAAAAGCATTCATATTAGCGAACTCAATGACAATTTCGGAGTTTTTATTCGTAATCGTAATCCAAATTGATACTATGGTAAAAGAAAAACTCGATATCAGATACTTTCAATTAAGACCTACTAATTTTCACTAAATTATTTTAAATGATTAGCAAATAATTCATTTAGGACCACTTATCCAATAAAACAACCCAACCTTTTACGCAACCTCAACCTCTTATACAACCTCAACCTCTTGCACAGGTCTTTTGCACCTAGACAACTCAATCCTAATTTCAATAGGCCAAACAATTCGACTAGCCACCCATATCGAAATGTATTTGTTCTAAAATAATAAGGTTATAATGGATCCAAACACAATAATAAAAGTCCTCCCATTACACAATTAACCAATCAAAATCAATTTCGAGCTAATTCGCGAAGTGTAAGTAGACAAATTCTAGCTGGTCCACAACGAAATTTTATCTCTGAAGAATTATTTTATCCTACAACGATGATGAACTTAGACAAATCAAAACTACCCCCAACATGATTAGCAAAATTTTGTCAATCACTGTTCAGACCTTGAACAACCGAAGAAAAAATATTCAATAAAGATGAGTTTTCCAACTCTTATTATCTATACCGAAATAATGAAAATAAGAAAATATTTAAAAAATATTAATAGCCCAATATTAACCCCAAATCTAATCTTCCATATATTATCATACCGTCCACCGGACAAAAACTATTAATAAATTCCGGTAGCTCTAAAACCATAATTTTCCCTAAATGTATTGATGCACATATTCCTAATTCCGTTTATCATTTCAACTTTGATATCATCACTTCTCAATCACCAAACATAATTCAATTGCTAATCTACCTATTCCAAACCTTTTTTCAGATGATGACCTTCAACTTTGCTACTTATACGATTTTTATTCTGAATGCGTAAGTTTAATTGGTTCAGATCTACTTAACAATTTATCAGCCAGAATTAATTATAAATGGATGCATATCCAAACTGATAGCACCACAATACCTTTTTATTATAACCCAACCATGATTAAACAAGAAACCCAAAGACGTAATGAATGTAATTTTTCGAGATTAAAACATAACGAATCCCAACAAAGCAGATTGGAATACCCCCACGTACTGAAATGTTTGTAACTTCACCAGTCGTTGATAAAAGTGGAGTAAAAATAACCCCAAGATTAAATTTTAATAAACATGTTATCGTGTTTTCAGCATTGATTAAATTACAAACTAATTGGTTTTAAACTAGTGTAAGAAACACTGATGAGATACAAAAACTAAATATTTACTCCCCATTGATTTTAGATGAGTATGACACTAACAATGAAGAATTAAGTACTGGCCATCTAAACGAAAAAGAAAAAACGTTATTAACTAACCTTTGTTATCAGTATAAAGATATTTTTTATTCTCCAGATATCCCTTTATCTTCCACCAATCTAACTAAACATCATATCATAGAACCAAAATAGATATCCACATGTGCATCGAGAAGAAGTAAAAAAGCAAATTCATAAAATGTTAGACGATAAAATCGTAGAACCTTCGGATAGTTCATATAAACTTCAATTTGAGTAGTTGCCAAAATGTTAGACGCCTCAGGACATCAAAAATGGCGCATTGTTATCGATTATCGTAAATTGATCTAACAGACGATAGAGGATCCTTTACCAAGAATGAAACCGTTTTAGATCACCTTGGTCGAGCCAACTGTTTTACTACTTTAGATTTCGCATCTGGTTTCCACCAGATCAAAATAGAAAAAACTGACCGCAAAAAACAGCCTCGTCAACTGAAGAAGAACACTTTCAATTTCTACCTATGCCCTTTGGACTAGAAAGTCCCCCAGACACATTTTAACGAGCTGTAAATAATGCTCTCATTGAACTAACCCCCCAATGCCTCGTTTAGCTTAGATTAGACGATATTATTTACTCTACCTCTTTACAAGAACACATAACCTGCTTAAAAAATGTTTTTAATCGATGTCGACAATCAAATATCAAAATTGAATTAGATAAATCCGAAGGTTTACATAAATTCGTAAAATATCTTGGTCATATAATAATCTCAGATGGAATAAAACCCGACCCTTCTAAAATTTCGGTCATTAAAGATTTTTCTGTACCAAAAACTAAAAATAAAAATCATTTTTAGGACTATTCGGCTATTATAGAAAATTTTGGTAAAATAACTAAGTTATTAACTGTTTATTTTAAAAAAGACAATAAATTGTACTTAAGCCTGAATTTTTTCAAAATTTCGAACATTACAAAGCAATTTTAACTAATGAACCGTTACTACAATATTCAGATTTTAATAAAATTTTTGAATTAACAACAGGCCCATTTAAATATGCATTAGGTGCAATATTATCACAATATTATCAACTCATACAATTATTATTAATACCTTTTCCAATATTTATTAACACCCGTCATTTCCGTATGATTATTCCAACCTACAATAATATATTGTTTAATACTAAAATGAGTATCCCTATCGAACTCGATCATTGCAAATTAGTTACAGTAGACACTTACTTTTGTAACCAAAATAATCACTTTGAAATTCCAAACGATACATTATGTGAAACTCAATTACTTTCTTTTAATAGTAACCAAACGTGTACCCCATATCTTTTTGATCTAACTCAAATTAAAATCTTTCAAATAAATACTGCCACTTGGCTATTAATTGTGTCTTCCAAGGCTTTTTTTATTGTAAAAATGAAAATTTCCAAAAGCCCTGATTGCACTGCGTTAATTAATTATGAGCAAATGCTATTTGTGGCAAAAACCACGCCGAACAAAATTATCACCCTAAAACTACCAAATATTAACCAATTAGTAATATCTGAATCAAATCATGTTAACATCTCCAGGATCGACTTAATTCCGATCGATACATAAAAGTTAATTGCTAAACAATCAAATCAAAATTACCGATAAAAGTTACCTAATAAAATCAGTTGATCATGTGACTACTAATCATTTAAGCACATAATCTATTATATTAACTATAATTTCTATAATTTTAATTATAGGTATTTTTGTATATTTATACTGTCAATGTAATTCTTTAAAAATAGAATTTATTGACTTTCTATGTAAAGATTATGTAGCAATAAATAATAATGCAGACAATTAAAATTTTCTTTTTTTTTGCTAATTCTAATATTGTTTTAAATAAAAACTATATTAAAATATCTTTGCGCCGAGGAGTTACGTATAAATAGGATAATAGACCTATCATTAAAACTGCTTACTATCAGAATGTGGATAAGATTGTATTATCTTTCATGAGAACTGCTTAGTAGTATGTACATAATATTATATTTATTTCTGTTCTGATTAGTTCTTATTCAAGCTTAACGATTTACAATTACCTAAAAGATTTTTGGAAAATTAAATAATAAAAACTAAATATCTTTCTTGGTTTTATTTTGCAAAATACCTACTTTTTGCACCTACCTTTTTCATGTTCCCACATCAACTTAGCTCCTGCCACTTTGTGATGCGACTTGCCATTGTATTATATTAAATTTTTAGTGCTAAAATATCTTTCATGTACTTAATTGTAATTGTATAACTATGATTACGATTACAATTAACTTACTCTAATTGTCATGTACAATTACACAAATATGATGTAGAATTGTTAATTGTAATCACAATTATATAGTAATTGTAATTGATAATTCTCCATCTCCAAGAATTTCTTTAAAATAAGTTGTTTTAATTTTTGTTCTTTTTTTTAATAAAATAAGCTTAAACTATTGGAATCAGGTTATTTTATCTAATGTAATAATGTAAAAATTTAATCAAATAAATTTGAGGTTATTTAACTAATGTTAATGTTAATCTAACTAATCTAATTTTTAAGTAAAATTAAATAAAATTAGCTAAAGTGTTAAATAAATTCTAAATAAAAGCAGGGCCCTAATACTAGTGTCTGAAAGGAATATTTTTTAAATAAATGAATACACAGTGCCCTACTTATTACGACAAAAATCAAAAGCCTAAGAAAAAAGCTAGAAATTGGCAACGTTGCAACATATTTTAGAGGCCTAATAGAGGAATCAACTCGGGGTAAAATATATCAGATGTTCCATTTTTTAAAATGTAGTTTTATTTGTCCCACTTTTATGGAACAACCTGTAAAGTTGTAAATGTTTGTACAATATGCAGCTTTAGCAACCAAGAAACGTTTGTATTAAACTTAAATATTCACTAGTCTTTAGGAGATACTAAACAATTGACCTCTAAATAGACATCCTGCATATTCCAGTTTGCAAAGCATAAAATATACGAATATCTTGATAGATCTTCTAAAGTCCTTGCCAGCTCATACATACATACATAATCATTTTCCCTTTGACGCATTTTTGCAGTGTCGGGGTTCCACACAAATTCTTATGGGAGTGCAACGGAGGTAATGGAGCTATTGTAGCAAGTACATTACGCTTCTCCATACTTTACCACTCGTACTACTTTCATACCTTATCCTAAGGAGCTCAAATACGATTGTACTACATTTTTTTAAATTTAGTAGCAACCGAGGTTTGAACCCCTGTCCCTCTGAACGAGAAGTAGGATCGCTACCACTCGACCACAAAGGGCCTGATTTAGTTTAATATAATTTTTTGAAATTGAGTTTATTATGGTTATATTATGATTTTACATTCATAGAACATGTGCATATAAGTAAAAAATTGCCCAATCTTATCATTTACAGATAAAAAATGGAAGTAAAAATGTTTGGGTCAGTTTATCGGAATTAAAAAGCTTGAAAGATTTTCAACTTGCATTGAAAGGCAGAAGAAAGAACAGACCAACCATGTCGTTCATAGCGGAATGTTCTGTTTCCTTCAAGGGGATTACTCCTGTGTCATTAACTGTATGTTCAAATGCAGGACATTTATGCTTGGGTAATTATGGCACACTTATTCTAAAAAATAACGTAAAATCCCTTACCGAAAGTGATATGTTAGTCATCATCGACTACAAAGATAATTCTCCCTGGAAGAAGATGCAGATAGATTTTCACACTTCAGAATTGAAAATAAGATTTGTAACATTTTTAGGGAACATTGTTGAAGAGTAAGTAAAACCAATCGATAGTTTTTTTTTGTGATGATCTTATTTTTGCAGATCTTCGTTAGAATCGCAAGGGAGTTCGGATAGAGGACGAGCATAATATTGGTATCTACACATATTATAATATTATAATAAATAACTTTAACTAATAAATTTCTACAATAATTTATATTGATTTATCATCACTATTAATATATTATTCCGATACTTTCTCCAAATCCATAAGATCCAATGCAAAGGCCACATATACCAAAAGAATGCCCTACCTACAAACTGCGCAATATTCTAACGAAAATAAATGAGATACTGCCTATACTTATACCAAGAACTTATAGCTTTAGCGAACTACATACTGTTTTATACTGCGCAATATTAGTAGCATCCAAAGAAAATGGAGTTAAAATACACGATAGAGACACAACCACCAAACGGATTGAAGTAAAAACGAAGTTGCAGTGGAAAAAGCGACTTGAGACAAAAATCGGAAACTTGAGAAGTAATATAAATCTTCTCACCATGTATAAAGCTGGGTTTAAAGGCTATAAACTAACAAAAATAGTGAATGAGATCTTAAAAAGCAACCGTGTACATACAATTCACGAAGAAACTAACACTACCTTAGAGGAAGTACTAGATACCCTAAAGCAAAAGTTATCAGTAACGTCTGCAAGATTAAAAAGATACACCAATAGTAACCAACGGAAGTACGAAAACAAATTATTTAGGGAAAAAGAAGGGAGTTTCTATCGATCGCTAAAAGAACAAACGGAAGTTATAGATGAAGACAACGTACCAAAAGCAGAAGAGATTGAACAGTATTGGAGAGGAATTTGGTCTGATAGTGCCGAACATAACAAAATAGCATCGTGGATAACCAATGAGAAGGAAAAACATAGGCACATACAACAAATGACATACATAAACATCACTAAAGAGCAATTCACACGTGTTATAACCAAATCTCACGATTGGAAAGCCCCTGGAAATGACTGGATTCACAATTACTGGCTTAAAAATCTTACAAGCATTCATGAGGCACTTCTCAAACATATCAACAACGTCACCGAAAATCCTGAAGCTATGCCAGAATTTTTAACACAAGGTGCAACATACCTTATACCCAAAAGAGGGAATAAAAAAGACCCCGCAAACTATCGACCAATAACATGCCTCCCAACACTATACAAATTAATAACTGCATGTGTCAGTGAAGCTATCTATAATCACTGTGAACAAAACAAAATCTTTGCCGAAGAACAGAAAGGATGTCGTAAAAATTCTCAAGGGTGTAAAGAACAACTTATCATTGACTCTGTTGTAATGAAACAGGCATGCAAAGCAAAAAGAAATATTTACACCGCATACATAGATTATAGAAAAGCATTCGACTCTATCCCTCACAGTTGGTTGAACGAAATTCTACACATATACAAAATCCATCCAAAGATTACTAATTTCTTAAAAAATATTACAACGAGATGGAAAACTGTGATGAAATTAAAAACCAAAAGTGAAGAAATAAGTACAACACCTATTGAAATAAATAAAGGCATATTTCAAGGAGACTCACTTAGCCCTCTACTTTTCTGCCTAGCTCTCAACCCATTATCAAGGCTGCTAAATGAAGGAAATTCAGGTTACAAAATTATGAAACAAGGAAATCAAGTCTACAATCTGACACACCTATTTTACGTAGATGATTTAAAGTTATACAGTGGCACACCCCAAAAACTTGAGCAAAACCTAAAAGTAGTAGAATCATTCACCCGTGATATTAATATGTCGTTTGGTTTAGACAAATACAGAACTCAAAGTATATATCAAGTGATCATCAAAGATCTGAAAATGTCAATGCTATTATACCGGAGATCAGGAAGTTGTTCGACGACTTCGTTAAATCCTTTAGTGAAACTCTCACTGAAACTCTCCGTATGTCAAGAATGGGTTCAAAGCACAGTAAAGCAGCGTCAGTCGTACTATTACAAGATGATCCTTTCAAACAATTGCCCTCTACATCTACTTTTAAGTCGCCACTAGAGTTAACAACCCAACTTTTCCCTTTATCTCCCACACAATCCCAACCTAACATAGATTCAGAGAACCTACCACCTCCTGATGAATCCTCCCTTTGCTTTCCTATTTCCCAAACCGTTAATGTTGATGATATTCTATCCCCAAAAGTATGCTCTGTATAGTTGTCATCGGTGCTAACTGTTCTAAAATGATCTAAAAATGTTTCAACTATTTCAGATGGAATGTTGGTATAATTGCCATTTCGCATCATCTGTTTCGGAGGAGTTATTGAAATGCCTGAAATATTTTTAATTCTGCGCCATATTTCTCCAATAGGGGTTTCATTATTCATCATTGATACATAATTTTCCCAAGATTCATAAACAATATTAAACAATAAAAATTATACTTACGTTAAAAGATGCTCAAGATTACCACGGCTTGAGATTTAGCTCTACCTTACAAATTTTTTAATTAAAGGTCGTAGGTATTGGTTCTGCAGTTGTCTAATTTATAAGAGATGGATAAAGGTTTCAAAAAACACAAAAACATACACAAGAAGGGCGCCATCTGATTATGAAGCTTAATAACGATAATTAAATAGATCAAATAGATTAAATAAATCTAATAAATCTGTCTGAAATCACTAATCAGAAAATGAAATCAGACCGATATAAATTTAGTGCAAAATATTAGTTAATCTCAACAAAGTCAAAAATTTAGTTTAATGAAGGTATGAATAAAAACTTTCATAATTATATGATTCAGTCTTACTGGTTTTAATTAACATTAAAATCATATTTATTTAAGAAAACACAAGAAAAAAACATAAAAAGATTACAAATTTTAAACTCAAAAATTTAAATAATAATTCCCTACCTAAGAGCTCTTGACTAATGAAATTTTAATAAATAAAAGTTGTATACCAAATTACATATAAATGAAAAACAAACTGTAGAAATATTACAAAGATTCAAAGAAAATTTACATAAATATTTAACATCCAAAAAAATACATAAATCACTGTACCTGTAGTTGTCAATAATTCGCAAACCAAAATAACGCTAAACTGCACAAATATGATTCCTGCATACATCAAACAGTCACTACAGACGGAAACTGGAATTTTCGTAGATTTTTCTTTCCATTATTCAAGGATGCAATGAATTACCCTCGTAATGTCTGTATGTGGTGAACTATTATTTAAGAATTCGCCCAAAGTAAAATAACTGAATGCAACCATAAAAGTTCCATAAGATTTGGTTATTAATTTAGTTTTGATAACCATCGGCAAATGTTCGTTGTTTTCCTTTAAAACAATCCACTTATTATTTAAATCTGAACTGGATTTATAAGGCACATAACTTGAATTTCATTATTAATCGAGATTTCGATCACTGAAGAGAACGTCTGTAATCATTAATTTTTTATCGGTATTTCGGTACGAGAATTGTTTAAACGAATGTACGATACAGTAAACTGTATTAACGCTGTTACACTTTTAATAGGAAAATACTAGATTTCCCATTCTTCAAAAACAAACATCCGGAAAAGTATTTAACTGTATAATGGTACTTTATCAACCGTAATTCTTGATTAATATCCGGAAACTTAATTAAACGGTATGATTATTAACTGTAAATTTTCTTTAAATAACAATGCACGGCATCCGATACCGGCAATTGTACTATATCAAAACTCAAAACTGGAGTGTCGCGGACCAGCAACTGAAGGCAAGGCTGTTCTTCTCTTTACCGCAACTCAGAAGCAAGTGTCGTCTGGACCGCGCTCAAAGCAAAAGTTTCTTCCCCTAGAAAACTAAAAATTATGTTATTGTAAATTTAAGATTTACAAATCGTATGCACCAATCGAAAAGACTCCCAGTCCGGTCTCAACAAATCAAAACGAAATAGTCCACGTGGACTCGATAGGGAGAATTTTACTAGTTTTTACTATTAGAATATGACCCCAAAGAACCAAATACTACGCAGTTAGTATATTAGCGGGCAAGTGGTGCGATACAGATGTTGTTTTTCTCGAGACTGCCGACGCGTCAAATTATTTTTTAAACAAGTAGCAAACATGAAATTCGATGAAGGTGACTTTAATAAAATTTATTATGAGCCATATTTAATAGTTTCCAAGATTTTTAACAAAGAAGCTACGTTAACGAAAGCACACGTGCATAAACAGAATACAGAAAGAAATAAATTACCGCCCAAATGCTTTTTACAATATTAAGAAAATTTGATACCAACCTTTTTTAAAATAAGTTTTATGGGGTTGTTTATATCGAATGCTAACGCAAGTTTACACTTTAAAAAGAACGTAACTTTGCAGAACCGGACTTAAAGATTTTTGTAAATATATCGACAAAATTACATTTATTCAGAGCTTGTAAAAATATACCGTTAAAATTTTAACTCTAAAATTTTTACCCAGTACTAAAAATTGTACATGGGGCTGCTTTTTTATTGTGTAGTAATAGAACAATAGAATTGTCTACAAATCTTTTGATATAGGTACCTGATATGGTACCTAATTAAACAAATCTTGATATCATAATTAGTTATTATCTATCGACCTCAATACACAAAAGTAATAAAGAATTAACAAACATTATAACATAGTTCGACTATAATAACTGAAGAGCAATTAAGAATTAAAAGTTAAAAAACAGTTATGTGTATTGAACTTTGTTCTTATCTTGTTTTAATTAGACGTTCTATTATTTATAATTCTTGTATGAATGGAATTTACAAAACAAGATTCTTGAACAGTTAGTTAGTAAATTGCATTAGGGCAAGATAATGTAATTTACCCACGGTTACGATAAGCAAGTTCCTCTAAAGAGAAATTAGCTTACGCAAGTGTTGTATTTCTATCCGAAAAGACAAGCTCATTTTTTAAATATTATTTGCAAATAAAACTTTTCAACAGAGCAAACCGCTAGAATTAGTCTAAATCGCCAAAACTACTGTTTAAAGATGATTATTTTGCTTTGTTCAGTTTATAGTAATGGATAACCCTCTACTGGATAAGTGAATATAGAGAACGTATAAAAGAAAGAAAACAAAGAATGCAAGGTTTCCCCATCACTGAATTGAAATTGATGTTTTATTTTTTTTGTCGATATAATTATGTCTTGGGCTCGCTTAAATTATTTCATGCAACCACAATTTCGAAACCTTTTCTCACCTCCTACCCATCTGTGTTTGAACACAATTTTTAACGACCTTTACACAAACTGACACCTGAATAGCGCGCTCTAACTTTGTCTGAACTAAGCCTTTTTTAGCAATAGTAGGTACTTTTGGGCCATGCTTTCAAATTATCAGAACTATCTAATTCAGCTAAGAATAAAACGAAGGAAGGTATAGGGCAAGTTTAATCTTTGCGTTGATTGGCTAAAATATGTGTACATAACTGGAGAAGGAAGTACTTAACTGCTATTAAAAAATATCGTGAAGAGTATACATACATACATAATCCATTCCCCTTTTACCGCATTTTGCAGTGTCGGGGTTCCACACAAACTCTTATGGGAGTGCAACGGAGGTAATGGAACTATTGTAGCAAGTACATTACGTTTCCATATACTTTATCACTCATACAACTTTCATACCTTATCCTAAGGAGCACAAACATGGTTGTAGTAAATTTTTAAAATTCAGTCGCAACCGAGGTTTGAACCCCTGTCCCTCTGAACGAGAGGTAGGATCTCTAGTGCTCGACCACGCAGGGCCGTGAAGAGTATATAAAGTATAAAAAATTTAGTAGAGAATACTATGGATAAGTTGCCATAAATTTAGGATCGGAAAGTTCCAGCGAAAAATTAACCGACAAATGAAATGAACATATGGGTGTATTATCAGTTTTGTTACATAGGCGAATAGCATGTAACAAAATCGATAATAGGTGTTAATATTATGCCAATATAAAATAATTTTTAAGGTTTTTCTAATGATTTTGTGGCATTATTTAATTCTATTTATAAATTGTTCATAAAATACACTCTCATCTTGCACATAAGTACTGATATAAATTTAATATATTTTTCAATAAATACCTACATGTTTTAAAAAATAAACGCTATTTATTTTTAAATTTCTCACAGTTTTAAGATTTAGTTGTGTAAATGCAACTTGGATCAAAGCGCCATCTTTTTTATTCTTTTTTGATTATTACTATACTTTAAAGGGTATAAAGAAGTAAAATTTGTAAAGACTACTCCTTACAAAAGTTTATTATGTTTGATTGTTGTAGACAGTCTAGCATTTTTAGTGCTGTTGGGTTTCGTAGGGTTCCAAGTAAATCTACTGCTAAGACCGGCAGCTGACACTACTCTTGTCGGCTAAAATTTTACATTTTTAATATACATTAGAGAGTCGGTCGGTCGGCGAATATGATTAGGAAGTTTACGGGTTGGTCGATGAATTGGCAGCAAATAGCGGACCTGGTACTGCAGTATTGCAGAATTTTATTTTTATAAAAATTTATGTTGGTAATTTTGTTTTTAATAACTGCACACAAACATATTATAGGAAAAATGTATCTCGGGCCGAATAATGGACCGTCAATTGCATTATAACCTCTAGTTTATATTTTAACCTTTTTCTGGGACTTTTTATTTAAACTAATGGTATACCTACTTTCTTATATTTGATCTTATGATATTTAGATTCAATAAAAGATTCGTATTAAGTGATGAAACTTTAATTTTGATTTGTTTTCATAACCTTAAAATGTATGTAGCAGAGCTTATAGCATTTAAGTAAGTTCTGATCTTTGATTCGATTGAAGAATTATTATTATTAACTTACTTGACTTGACTTTAATTATTTTACGTTATGTGTTGTTTTCACTTGCAACTTTACAATGAGTTACTTCTTTGTAAACTCAAAGTCAACTGCTAAAACTGTTGAGGTAAATTGTCCCTATTAGTTTACCTTTTACTTCTTATGTTTAGGATAAAATTCAAGTTACTTTCCGTTTAATCTTCTTTAGTTGAACTTCTTGGAAACCTGCTTGATTTGAGAAGTTGTCTCGTACAGGGCATCCTCTTCGATGATCACTCGTCTTCAGGTAAGTTATTATTTTAAATTATTATTTTATAAATATTGCAGGCCTTTTGAAACACTTGTTAAACACTGTTATTTTATTCGTAGTTTATTAAATTTTACAGAGTTAAGAATTTGGCATATTACTCATTCTGTGAAGGAAAGCTAATCAAGCTATAATTTTTTGAATGGTTTTTTGATGTTCTGAAGAACCAGGAACGATGTAGCTTGCATAGTAAACTTCTCACCACAAGAAACCGAACTGTGTATGATAGTGATGTGTTATGCCGTGATTAAACAATAAAGCAATTAGAAAAGTTTCAAACTACTCGCTAGAAAGCCACCGTAGCTACCACTAGAAACTCCCATTCGTTTAGATTGTTTTTTAATTTTCTTACTGTTACAAATTTAAATCACAATCTAGTCTAGTTTAGGTAACTGTTATTAAATTAATATACTAATGTTAATTTACTAATTTAAATTTTGTTTTGTGAAAAAAGCAAAACAAAGTTATATCTCGCAGCTGGTCGAACCTACGACGCAACGAATTTAGCTTACTACCGCCTCACTCCTACTGACTGAACTACAAAACACGTGAGTGACCGTGTATACTTCACTTATTCTAAAAGTAGGTTGCACTTATTTAAATTATTTAACATTTATTTTTTAATTATAAAAATACAATTGTTAAAGCTACACTCTCACGAATTATGGCATTTTCAAATACTTTGGGTATGATTAAAATAGGCAACATTTGATTGTAAATAAATAAATAAATTACAAACAAACAAATGTCAACTAGAATTTTATTATTTTCCGCCCATGTGCGTAACTGTGAATATGATATTTATATCCGTATTGCTTGCTGGAATTGCCTACTTTTCAATTTTAAGTCGATAATCAAAGATAAACTTGTGGGCTGGCATTATCAAAAATATTATAACAGTTCTAAGTTTGACCGGTGAGAGATATTTACAAGTTTTACAAGAAGATATTGTCCCAGTACTTGCAACACTGTTTCCTGCGGAAGAAAATTTATCGCCATCAAGACATCTGGTTTCAACAGGATGGGGCTCCGTCTCATTAACCGGTAGACGTTCATGCGTATTGAAGCGACATCTTTTAAAACAGATGAATTGCAAAGAAGGGAATTTATTGAGTGGTTTAACTAAGATCGCTTGATTTAACGCCTCTTGATTTCTTTTGGTGGTGATAACTTGACAGTAAGTGTACAAGACGAAACCTACAGATATGCAGGACTTTGTATTCAAAAATTTGTATTGAAGGGGAAATCATACTTATCATACGGGAAATAGTTAGAAATAATAAAGAAAAATTTATCAATTCCTAAACTGTGCGGCATTGGTGGGTCGCAGACTGGTGTTTGATGGGTCGCATAAAAATTTTAAAAATATTTTTCACTAAGAAACGTGCAACAGGGAATCGTTAACGTTCACATAAGAATTACTATTTCTACTTAATTACTTTGTATTGATTATCAAAAAGTTGCTAAGTAGGAATTATTATACATATTGTAACGTTCTTTTTAAAATAATAACAAAAATGCTGTTTAAATCGTCTATTAATAAAGAAAAGATTATTTACAATGCACTTAATTAAAAACCACTATAACTATAAACTATTTAACGAACTATTATTTAAATGCTAGATATTTACAAATTTATTTGAGCACTATTTATATAAAAACTATTTATGTATTACAACAATTATTAACTAATTATTCGGAGTACATTTCACTATGCCGGTCAAACATTAACTGCCCCCTTCTACTCGCGAACTCAATTTATATCTTTCATACGATGACTCATACATCTAGAATGTTTGATGACATCATATGTGGGTTTCCTATTTGTTACAATATATATACTGTGTTACTAAAGCAAGCCGTCGAACATGTAGTGATCACGTAGCGAAGAACACATCGCTCATATCTAATCTTCGCGTCCAGCTCTACCTCATGCGAGATAGTTCCAACAAAAGACTTTACATACTCCTTTATTATGTGCTCTTCCCAATTTGCTGCAAAGAAGTTAATTAGATGAACTAAAGGATATCCAATTGCGCAAAAAACTTGTTTTAGAAATATTTCAATGATGCAGATATCATTGAACATCCACATCGGAATGTGGATCTACTTTTTATGCTCATTTGATTGTTTTTCTTAATTCAGCCAAGTCTAACTGTCTGAATTTTAATAGCGTTTTTCATGAATTACTTATATTAAATTCTTCAAAATATTGATTTACGTTTTAGATATATTATCTGCAAATTCAACAATGTTTTTGACATACATTTTTTTAATTTTCTCCATTATCTTTATCAAATTTAATATCACCTATATCTATATTAACACTGGTTTTTCTTTTACTGCTAACAACTTCTTTAGTGTCCGCCACATTTTTTACTGAATAAAAGATTGAAATGTCAAGGTTTTCAATGCTCAACTGACTAGAGAAATTGGGAAAAACTTCAACAAAAGTAATTGCACAATAGAGTTAGAACTTGTTGAGGAGGTAGCTATTATCAAGTTTAGTTAAAATATTTAAAAAATTAAGACCATTATTTGAAAGTTAAAAAAAATAATGGATTTAGCCGGTTTTGAATCCAAGCATTCGCATTTCATAATTTTTCGTTGATTCACATCTGTTTATAGTACCTACTGTTGTTATTATAAAATTAGAAATTTAAAAAATAATACAGAATATTGTAACCAATACTATACCATTCGGAAATTTACCTATATTCAACTTCATTTGACAGCAGAGGTACTACGTCATGCAAGTGAATGTAGCCGAGTATATTGTACATGACAATGTGGTGAAATTAAATCAAATCAACATCTGCAAAACTCAATATTAAGTCAAGATGTGAAACAACTGGGAATAAACTTCTGAACTCTATACACGGTGTCCCACCGAAAACAAGACGAGCTCATTTTGAGGCACTAAACCGCAATTTTTCGAAAAACCATATGTAAGCTTGATGAATTTGCTTTATTTTTGCAGTTTTTTTCGTCAGATTCTAATCCCAGAATATTTCGCGAAACACATACTCAATATTCCGAAAAACTAAATGCCTGGGTTTGCGTTGTTGGCGATCGTTTGGTTTGACTTTATTTCTTACCTGTAAATTTGAATGGAGAAATGTACTTGGAATTATTAAAAGGAAACGTTGATCCAATATTAACTGATATCATAGAGAATTATGATCACTACCTCGCAGATCATTTGCATTTCCAAAAGGACGGAGCTCCTCCTTCGTTATGCACTGCCTGATCGACAGTATTTGGCTTGAAGGTTTCGGGGTTAATGAATTGGAAGAAGGGACGCTCTTGAATGGCATCCATGGTCGCCAATTTATCTCCGCTAGATTTTCTTGTGGGGTGTTCTGAAGAATAAAATTTACGTAACGCCAACGAACTCCTTAGAAGATTTACGACAACGTATACTTACTGAATGCCTTCTAATCACTACACAAATACTCCAGAACGTGCTGTGACGTTTTGAGCAGAACCTTCATTACTTAATGAACGCCGGTGGTGTCAAATATGAAATAAACTTTGAACTAGTACTGTTTCGTTGAATTTCGCGAACTAATACTTGGAATCCAAAAAATAAAAATACTACTGTAAAGCAAATTCATTAAACTTTCAAATAATATGTTTTTGCAACCACATGCATTTAAGAATTATAGGGTGAATCTCACCCCTATTTCAGGGTTGAAATGGCTGAACCGAAATAGCCATATGACATGTCCCCCTTCCTAATAAATTTGATGTGTCCAGTCGTTTTTCGAAAAATTGCAGTTTAGTGCCTGAAAATGAGCTCGTTTCGTTCTCGGTTGGTCACTCTGTATAGAGTTCAGTAGTTTCTTCCCAGTTGCTTCACATCTTGTCTTAATATTGAGTTTTTTGACTCTGTATGAAAATAGTGTAATGAAAATAGTATAAATACACCAAGCAGGGCGAAATAAACTTTGTAAGGGTAAAAACTGTCATTATTGCTTCATATAACCCTGAGACTGTATACCAGCTTATCTAGGGTGCTAAATTTTCATAGCTGAAAAGATTTAATACCCTACAGGAAGAAAATACGTAGACCACGTGTCAATGCAATGTTTGGCATGTTAGATGCCTTGGCATATGCTTCCCCTATATTTTTACTCCCAAAACAAAACAAAACCGAAATTGGTCAGGTTCAGTATTATAGTAGAATATGGTATAGACGAATAGGAAACGTTTTATTTTCGGATACTCATGATAAACGGAATTTAAAGTTGTTGAAAAATAACTGAATTGTTACAGAAGGAAACGCCGAAAGATTTATCCACTTCCACCATTGCTAACGGCGAGTTTTGATTTGAAATAATTTCAACAAAGTATACAAGTTTACACGCTGTCTCTAAACACATCAACTTCATCAATGACAAATATCATTCGTATGTAGAACTGTACTTACAAATAGATACATTCGCTAGAAAGCAATTTGCTTTTATAAACAAAGCGTAATTATAGTTTTTATTGTCCGAACTAATTCTAAATAGTTATGTTGATTAATTAAAATGTCCTGATAATAGATTTCTTAAAGAGATCAATCAGTCTGAAGATCAACAAACTACAGATTGCATTTCAACGTCAGTACCTTTACAAATAGAACAAACTGTAAAAACAATGTAAACTAAACAGGTAGAAATTATTGAAACTTGGTCATTAAATTGGCCTTGATTGTGAAACAGTATATACACATCTGCATTATGGCGTCCTTTTGCAATGTTTTGCAGAACTGCAGTGTTTGTATATCAATTTCTTTTTTTGTTTAGACACATTTTGCGCGATTGTATTTTGCGAGTCATGAAAGTGGGTATAGCGTTCATAATCCAGATTCTGAATAAGTAATACTGGTCCAAACATATTTTTTTAAAGTAAACAGTATGTACGAGTTGGGTTGGGAGTATACTCACACGAGATCTTTTCGAATTATTCACCCTATTTTGAGGATAAATTTTTTTTTGTTATTAGTATATAGTTGTTTTCTACGACTTGTGTTTAATTTCTCTCTACCTCTGACTACGTCCTCCAGTCACGAAAACCCCACGTTTGTCTTTAATTCATTTTCATGGATAGTGTTTTGTATAATCATTATGTAAATATCTATTTGTAATAATTTGCAAGATTAGGTAATGATTGTAGTAGGAGTAATTTTATACGTAGGTTGTAACGGTTCGTTTTTTTCAACTTCGGTTAATATCGGTTTTTTAATAAAGAAATAAATTGTCAAAAAACACATTAAACTTTTAAATTTATAGATCCTGTATGTGCTTGTCGGTTATTTCAGACAAAAGCAGAATCTCGTCTAGGGCACCACCTGCAAATAATATTGGGCTTTCTTTAGTAAGTAGATTTTAAGGGAAATCCCCGAAAGTTTTCGTTGGAAATGTTCTGGAACAATGTGACGTAATTATCCCTCATTCGCGTAGGAGAATCCCGCCATTTCTTTTACTGGTTCATTAAAAAATTTGCTTTTCTCAAAACCACACGATCGTCGAAATATTTTCAATTTGAACAGTAAGTTCGCAATAAACACTAAAAGAGTGCGGAGCGCTTCGGTCTATTATTGTATATTTACAGGGGTTGTTTTGCCGACGGCGCTTCCCAAATACATTAAGCGGTTTAGTTGTGAAAAATACAGAAATCTAACTTGATTTAGTTAGGATTGTTATTATAAATACCGTACCGAAATTTAATAATTAGTTTCGTATAATTTAAAGAGTTATAACTAAAGTGTAATAAGTATTTTGTTACCGTATTCCAGTTCTTTTAATAATTTCCAGAGATTAATAATACTGTTATTATTAAAGAAAAATTATAAATATCGATTTAAAAGTAACGTGAATTAAGTTTATATGGGACCCTGTTTTTAAAGAAATTTAAAAACGGAAGTTTTAAAATTAAATAACTTCTAAAACAACATAGTTAAGTCTTGTGCTACTTTTTCATAAAGAAAAACATTTTAATAATCAATCATATTAACCAGTGGTAGTTTTAGAAAAACTTTTACTAATTGAAAGTAACTAACAATCAAATTTATGTGGTTGTTCCGGTTACTTAAAAAAAAGGAATTTCAATGAAAATAGTTTTAAAACAAAACAATTATTGTTAACTTTAATTCTTTGGTCTGAAGTAAGAAGCAGTGTCAGTAATTGAGGTGTTTTCCAGATTTTGCAGCTTCATCAAGCTATTAATTTTGGTATTTAGTGCTTAAATGTGAACAAAAAGGCACTAAGTGTTAATTATTTTGTGAAGTGGAATCGAATCAAATAATTCGATCAATGTACTGTAAACTGAAGGATATTATTTTGTTAAAGTTTGAGTAAGTTGCATAATTATTCATGTATTAATTTTGATTTCTACCTGTATGTGCATATATTTTTCCCGCCGTTAAGAATTCTTACGTTGGGTATTTATTTTTTAAGATATACAACTATGTCTTAAATGAAAACTTTTTATACTTGACTTTTATTTTTATTTCGTTTATAAATAAATCTATTTTTGAATTCAACCATACTAGCTAATATTGGACCATATATTTATGAAAGTCTTTAAATATATTTCAACTAATTTGATTTTTGACTTAACTGAACATGAGTAATAATTGAATTAAATGTAATAGATCTGATACCGGTTTCTGTTTACGCATATTAGATTATTATTATCTTTTTACATAATCCCCGGACTTTCCTAAACAGATGGCGCCCAAATATACTTATTTTTGACTATAACCAGCCTTATTCCTTCGTTTTTATAATCTGTGAGCTATGGAAACAATACCCGCGTCCTGAACTTAAATTTGTTAGAGATATGTCTTGAGCAGCTGGAGTATTTATGAGTTGTGCTGTAAGTATTAAATATTTCGTTTTTAGAAAAATAAAGAAAAATAAATTGGCGCTCAATCACGGAGCCTTGTTCTTTAATTACCTTACAAAGTTGGAATATTTATTGTCTTGAAAGGTAGTGGAAGAAAGTAATTCTGCCTTGAGCAGTAGTGCAGAAAGGCATGTATAGATACAGCAGATAAAGTTTAATGTTTAATGTTAAATACAGAACGTAGAAAGTTTTATAAAAGTTAATTTACAATTGGAATTTAAGTATTTATTGTGATTATTTTAATATCATTAAACGATTATATTCAGATGTTCAATATTTATTGGATTTACTTCAACTACAAGTTTATGGTAACTGGTTTAAGAATTTTTGATGGTTACTGGTATAATTATCGAATGGAGATTTGTGTTCGACAAAAAATAATCGTTCATTGCATAGGAATAGGTGGCAATTCCAAAATGAGATAGTACCTATGTAAATGATTTGACATCTATACAAGCTAATAGAATGATTCTGATGGCCTAGTATTATATGATACATGTTTTTTTACAAGCAATCTGTGCCAGCAACCACAACTTAAAAAATCAAAGTGTTGTTTATTGAATATACTATACAATTTTTAAGAAAACCATCAGAGAACATTTATCCATCTTGTTGTTTAAGGGTTAAGTAAAGTAGTAAGCGTTTCACATCGTGCACTAATTTAGCATAAGGGCTTTGCTTAATAGGTAATTAATAATCATTAATACGGTTACATAAGAAAAATTCATTCTTTTAAATCTCAGATTTAGGTCTACATCTGTGAAACCTGAGAAAATTGTTTTTTTGTCCCACTTTACGGGCTCTAGTAAATTATAACTCTACTGGAAAACAATTCATTTGAATTTAGCTTGCGTGGTATGTTTACTGAGGACACAATTTCAAAATTGTTTTTGCGGGTAACATCGTGGGTAACTGTAATTGTGGGTATACATCGGAGGTGATTTTAACCAACCCAAACGAAAACCGTTAACCATGATCGCCCTTCATTCGTTAACACATGTGATGTATTGATTGTATTACCTACTCATTATCTAGCTAAAGACAGTGGTATATTTTTCTAAACTATTCGTTAAAGGGATAAGTAGTGGATATTTTTGGAAGTTCTGATTGCACAAAGTGTATGTGAATATAGACTATGCAAATTAGGAACTCTAAATAACGGATTACTTACCGGACAGATGGGAATGACCTACTCCGCCATAGTTTGTCAAAGATAATAGAGTTTTTCGTGGTTTGTTGAAAATACGGAAGAAGCAATCGCTTTCATCATTAATCAAAGTGGGCTTTGATTTGTAACAATTTCAACAATGTGTAAATGTTTAATCTCAAATTGTAAACACAACCTCTTTATTAGCAAATGTCAACCGTTGTCAATTGTATTTATAAATAGATACTTGGTAAGCAGGTACGTAATCTTCCTTTACAATCAAAGTGTAATTAACAACAGTTATTACCCGGACAAATTTTATGCTAATCCGTAACATGAACCTAACCGAGTTCTTAAAAAGGTCATTTGAAGATAGAAATTTATCAAGCAAACTATTGTAACTATTCCATGATATTGTGTTGCATCAATGTTTTGACACATTTAACGCACCTGAGAAGATTGAACCACCAAACGTCGTAGCAGGATTGTTAATGAATTTACAACTAAACTTCTTACATGATGTAGGAGAAACAGAAACGCTGTTGAAGGAAGGTTGGAAAGTCATCGACTAATCCCCTAAACTATGTTTTGATTAAAAGTAGAATCATTTCGGGTCCGTTTACTTGATCCCGGCTAGTTTATAAATTTCCGGCAAAACATAGCACCTGGGGCCTCTTACCTAGTACTGTCCTGCACCCAAATATTATACACCATTACCATTCCGGAGCTACTTAACGGTGCAATTGGCAGGGGTTAAGTTAACCCCAACTCCAGCATTTTGTTCTATCGTTTTCATAATCTAGCACTATATACCCCATATCTAGCATTAGCTAGCACTACAATATGGGTGGAAATAAAACAATTGAATGTTTGACAGCTAATTGGTGTGACTCCCCACGGGAGTTGGGGCAAATAAATGAATCAAATAATTGTAGCAAGTACTAGCTAGCACCTACATTCTAAAGCCAAGTGGTACAAGTTAGTGCTAGCCCCAAGTTGAAAACATAGCACTACTGTTAACACCTGCATTGAAACCTAGCACTGCAACAGAGCTGAAAATATAATAATTGACAGTCTGACAACTAGCACCCCTGAACCGGTTTTCATCACAAACAGGTTAATGCCTATGGTTAGCACCAGTTAGCAGTTAATTTTTAGAAATTACACCAAAACCGTTCATAAGTTATTCACTTTTAAATTTAAACTACAGCTAGAGGCCATACCGGTTTCGGAGAACCTAAGAAAACGTATAGATCTTCTCTTCTCGTAAGGTATAGGATAAGGAAAGAAAAAACAAAAGTAACTCCTATTAGTTAGCATCTAGTCATGCGTCTAGCCTTTAGTTTTGTTTTTATAACATATTCTGTATTATAATAATAAATACCAAGAGGGATGTAATTTTTAAAATAATATTGTGTTAAATTTATGAATTTATTGTAATTTTTTTCTCGTTACATAAACGTTTTTTGATTCTAACCTTAACTTTAGAAATATATTTTAATCTTAAAAGAAAATGGTGTTGCTAATGTTTTTACATTGTTATAGTTTAAAATTCGATATTTCGATCGAAGGCATAAATGTGTTGTCTATGTAAACTAGTTTTCTTTTTTGAAGGCCTTTGAGGTTTTATTTTTGAGATTCTTAGTTGGTATTATATTATCTATTTAGTACATTCTTCACATTTTCCATTCCTTTTTGATAAAGGTAGACTTCTAGATCTGCTTTTGGAGGGGATACTCGTATTTTTAAAACTATCGGATTTTGCACTTAATGGATTGAACCTTTAAAAATTACGGAAATAAATAGATAAATAAAAATAAATAAATTTCTTTTGTCCTATTTTGGTAATGTGAAGTTTTTATTCGTCTTCTCCTTCTACTAATTACGACAGTACAAGATCGTTCTTGAGTACGATGGCTGGTTTTTTTGGAAATCTACAAGCAAGCGATAGTGGTAAGAGTTTTGTCTAAAGCCCTCACCTTGGAAAATGAAGCCAAGCCAGGTAGAAGTCGAATATCATTAAGGTGTAACAAATTGATTTTAATGAACAAATATCTTCACTCCTTCGTATTGTATGGTTTATAATTGGTAACAGCTGTAAATATTGTTTAAGATAAGATTCATAGTTACTACAGATTAAAGGATTAAAGAGGCACTTACAAATATATAATTAGTTATTTTCAATTGTCTTTTAATAATCCTGTAAATAAGTGAGGTCCAGATCTTTTAATACGCTTTTAAATAAGTGTGGTTACACTATTTATAAATTGTTTCTACCAATTATAGTCAATTTTCATTCTGGTCATAAAAGCTACAACTCCGGTTTTGAATGTTTATCCAATTCATATCGAAGTGTCAAAAAAGAGTATACAGGGTAAACTTTTTGTTGAAAGTTCAAAATAGTAGTTTAATAAATTAAAGCGGTTCTGGAATTTTTGAACACCGGAGCCTGGGGTGGTCGATGGATAGGTATATATACTACGTACCAATTTTAAGCAAATTTTTGCAGTTTATTTAAGACACCCAAATCATATTTGGGTAAAACGGATCATTTATCTTTAGTTCATCGTCAGTGCGACACAATAGTTACCCGCCTAGTTGTGATATCAATCTATCTACTTCAAACGCTGCATACCAAATTTTTAAAAAAAGAGTATATATATATACATTAGAAATCAAAACAATAACTTACTCAAACCCGTTCTATTTAAGATTTCTCGATTCTTGATTGTCTTCTGGATTCGTCTAAGAATTGAGTATGTGAACTACATATTAATTTTAAATAAATTTTTGTAGTTTGATTAGAGGATCTTTGTTTTATCCCAACGGACTCTATCTACAGTTGACTGCACGTTTCCCGCAACGACTTTCTTTAACTCGCTTGAAGAGCACCCTATTAGTTGATTTTCAAACTTCATAACTTTTTCATCGCTTGAAAAACGCTATCCACGGAGAAATTTCTACAAAACTTGAAACAGGGAATAATCCAAAGAAAACAAGGTATCAATACTGTAGGGTGGATGATTCAGCTGACGAAACCCACAACGTCGGATGGCAGCCTGTGCTTTTTCCGTCATGCGCGCCGATGCATTGTCGCGAGTGGAGCTTTACATTTACTATGACCTTTGGATGGATATTAAGGTGGATGGTTCAGCTAACGAAACCCGGCAAAACCAAACCTTCGACTTTCTTGCACATTCCTCCAAAAATTACTTATACCGTTCGGCCAGTGTGCGAGTCATCTGTAATAGTATCTCATCATGATTTTTGCTAGTTGTTACACTGTTATAGTGCTAGCTTTTTAATGCGGGTTTTAACTAGATAGTGCTACTTACAAGATATCTAGTGCTAGGTTTTGAACGAGATGAATGGCACTCGCGGGGATGCCGCTAACCCGCCTGTCTCTTCTGACTTGTCCTCTAAATATCTTGCTAATAGTAGTAATGGTGACTTTAGAATTGAAGTGCTTGCTCGTGCTTGCAACAGGTATGATTTATCTATTTACTATGTTTAAAACGCCACCAGGGGGAGGGGGGCTAGCTATCAGTCTCGCAACCCCCATTTTTCCACACGTATCGTGGTACTATACGTATGTCGGACATGGGATATGTAGTGCTAGATTCTGAAAGTAATGGAACAAAATGGTGGAGCTGGCATTCACTTGGCCTCTCCAAACTTCACCTTTAAGCAGCTCTAAAACGGTAACGATTCTAGCTTTTATTTTTGGGTGCTAGATTATGCTAAATACTAAAGACTACAATAGCACTAGATTTTGGCAGGAATTTATTAGCTGGGCGGGGGCGGTTAACGGACCCACTACATTTGGGTAAAAAATAGTCAAATAATGATAAAGTAAAAGAAACAGTTACGGGTTGGTTAGATAAACTGGCAGCGAAGTTCTAAGGTAGGCTTTAATAAAATGATTACATTAATTAAGAGATAAGATTAATGAGTGGTATAGTGTAAATAACGCTCATGCATATTTGAGCAGGTTAAGGCAGTCTTATTAGAGCAACAAAAGTGTTGCTTTTCAAAAAACAAATGTTGTAACAAATAATTGAGCCAGTCTTTTTGAGGTATTACAGTTTGAAAGCTTTAACGATATTTTAAAGTTAAAAAATGACGTTTTTCTAACATTTTAATTTTAAAATTTTAAGAATTTAAATTAACAAGCTTTGAGATGTATTTCAAGACCGGGATTTGAAGTTTCATAGCTTCCAACTTTAAAGACTTCGGTAAATTATGGCATTAAATTCTTACAGTTTCGTAGTTTTTGTTTGGCTAATAAGCCCAGAATTACAAGTTTGTTGTTAATTACGTAGTTTTAAATTCTCAAGGTTTTTATTTTGGGATTTTGATGATACTGTTTCTGAAACTTTGTTTTCATTTAGTTTGAAGATCTCATCGTTTAAAAAGCACATACTTTTCTAAGCTTAAGTAGTTGTTATTAATGCCCAGAATAATTTTAGGAATTTCAAACAGCTCCAGAAATCTAAAGTTTACAGAGTTATAGAATTCTGGAATTTAGGCCTTTTAAAGTTTCATTCAGCTTTTAAAAAAGCTGTAACCCTGATTTTCTCTCTGTACTAAAGTCATCCAGCCGAAGTAATATTAATTATGATACGGGTTGCAAGGTGAAGCTGGAAAAGACCCAAGTCTGAAGAAAGTTTTGTACAATTTAGAGTATTACACTGCTGAAAATGACGATCCGATTATTTTTCACAGCGTAGAAATTAAAACATACATTATTTTCGAATAAGGAAGTAAATCCGTAGACCCCCATGTCAATGCGAAGTTTGGCATTCTCCTAAAATTCTCCAAATTTAACTAAAATCTAGTTGGGTCGGCCATATGATCATAGCAATCGATGCCATAACGTATTTACGAGGGATGTTTATATGGTCATAATGTATTTATGTTCTTTGTTGACGTAATTTTTTCACTTAATTGAATTGAATTATATCTGATTGTCGACTTGCTAATTGATTTTACCTAGTTTTTTTCTTAATCTAATTGTAACTTTATTTTGTCTAAAGGAATTAGAATGTCGTTTAATAAACAATTATTTTCTATAATACTCAACAAATAATAAACCTTTTAATTTCGAGAAAGTGAGGCTGTTTCTCCACATCATCAATCACGTTACTACCGTAACCAAGTTATATCTTATTACGGCGTATAACGCAAAGATATCTAGATCTTTTTCTAACAAGCGCCATTTGGCTATTCTAACATTGGTCCTTCGATGGAATCGAATCAATCAAATTACTATTTTATATTATTAGCATTAAAAAGAAAAAGGGCAGAAATTGTGATCTAACTGCTACATTTAAATTTTAACAAACGCCCATTAAGTATCATTCACCTATTATTTCAACGTCACAGTCAGTTTTGTTGGTACTGCAAGCAATATTTCATCTTCGAGTTCCTATTATTACTCGTCACTTCATGTACAAACTCAAGGTACTTTTTTAACTAATAAACCGAGCTTGTGTTATCTATTTTTGTTTTAATATCTATTTTATTTAGTTATCTATTTATTAGTTATCATAGTGACATGCTTGCTTATGTTTCTAGTACCCTTGCTAATTACAGCTTAGTTGTCGGAACAATCAGGTAAAACTTTTAATCAACTGCTTTTATCTATGCATTTCACTTCTTTTTCTTTTGATAGGGCTATTTTTGGTAATTTGAATTATCGAAATTAGTTTGCTTATTAAGCATTCAAGCTGATTAACGTCAGTATCTGGTTTCATCGTCTTTTGGGGGGGAAAGAATTATTTATTATAAGAAAGAATAATATTTATACATTTATGCTTTTCGCTATAAAATTAATCTTTGAATTCTGAACTACTTTAATGTAACAACACCCGAAGTATCAAGCGCCCTTATTTATTCACAATAATAAAAAAGAACATGTCCCTGGCCTTCCAGCTAGTGTAGCCAGATGTATATTCATATCGAACGTCCGGTTGAGCATATTCGAAACTTCTCAATTTCCATCTTCTATCGGAAGTAAGAGTGTGCATACTTTGTTGCATTAACGAATATTCGGTTCAATTGCTGTTCGGCTATTATACATATTCTAATCGTTATTGTTCTGAATCCGCTAATTATCGAATTACAATACAGAATAATTGCTTTTTGTGATCGGAATAATCCAAAAATTTTTTAAAGAATGTATTGTTTTAACAAAAACGCGGAAGATAATAATCACTTCTATTATTACTCAAAGTAGGCTTTGATTTGTAACAATTTCAACAATGCATTAAAGGTTTGGTACAAAGTGTAACTACAATTTCATTCATGACTAATGTGAATTGCTTGTCTAATTATATTTATAAATACTGGCCTAACTACGCAAATTGCTTTTTGAACGTGGGTAATAATTAGAGTTTAGTACTCCGACAAATTTTATAAATGTTGACTTACTACAATATCCTGATTCATTTTTTTAATTAGATCAATTAAAACCGAACATCAACAAACAATAAATACTGTGTTTAGACATAGCTTCATTTAGAAGTGGAGCAAACTTTCAAAGCGTGTAAGTTAAGTAGGTTAAATGAGTTTGGCTTGACAGTAATACTTGTTAAACTAATATTGCAAAAGGTTCCTTTATAATATTGTGTAGTATATTATTATACCTACAATAGACGAGTTGTTTGGGACACAGCGAGAAAAGCGAGGAGTGTTCCAAAGGAACGAGTGGTACAATACGCCTTATAAAATCAAGTATAATATACTATTTTTTCTACTTTGCGTCATTAATTTTATAGAAATTTGTAAATTCAAGCTATTAAAAACATTGCATTACCATCTAGCGATTTTTGCATGTAATATGTGGTAACACTATCAAATGACATTTCACGTTTTGTGAGGTTAGAATATGTCAAATCTAAATGTGTAAATATATGTAATATAAAACAAATTATGTTACCAATCTTGCAAAACAAGTAGTTTCCAAAACCGATTTAGTAATGGCTTCTATTATTAAATCGTTTTCAATATTACAATGATAAAGTAAAGTACCTGTAAACAAATATTTTAAATATATTATACTGCTATTGATGTACAGATACTGTGATATTTAATTAAATAAACATGAGATTTCTAATTTTATAATAATCATATAGATTCCAACCTATAAATATTTTTAATTTTGTCTTTATATATTACTTTATTTTTTATGGTTGTATTATAGCCTACAGAATCACAAACGCTACTTTTATATAGATAAATACAAAACCTACCAAAATATAGCTGTGCTGGAAGTATCAGCTTGACCTAAATAACATTACTTTAGTTTTTGCCGGCTAACCCCAATAAGTCGGCGAGGGGCGGGGTAATACAAGATATACAAGATAAACAAACAAACGCCACTTCGTTTTAAAACAAGTCTTACTACTAAAGCTTCAAACGTCTTAGATAAACGAAGAAATAGATCTTTTACTAACATATAGACAACTTCCACAATTTTGGTCGTACGGTGCATTATACTTACAGGTTATAAACTGGAAAGCAAATATTAAAACCACACAATAAATAAATAGTAATAAATAAAACACAAACATGTAGTGAAATGTAAACTTTATAAGTAGGGCTTTATTATTTAATGCAAATTGTAAACGGTAATTGTAGTGATTAAGGATTTTAATGTCTAGTAAAAATTAACAGAATGGTGGTTTGTATCACAGTGGTTGTAAATCTTAAAAACTACCCTATGATAATTTTACTACTCGAGATCTCGCTTTAACTACCACTTAAAACTAACATGCATGGATAAATAAATTGTATAAACGTTATATAAATATATATATATATATATATATATATATATATATATATATATATATATATATATATAAACATAGATAAAGTGACACAATATACATATACATACAGTTTCATACAAACATCCCACCATTCGATGACCCACGGCTGATACAGTACGGTTTAAAAGCCTTGCTTAGGATTTTTCGTTTCACCCTCCGGTATATTACATACAACCCTGTACGTATGCATGCAGTTACGAACCCAAAGGGGAAGACCTTCAAATTAAATCCAACACAAAGTCAACGGGGCAGGAACAGGAAAAACACAACGAGCAACGAAACCCAAAAAGAAAAGACCTAAAAATAAATCACCCTGTATATGGTATTAATTTTAAATATTTGAACCGAATTCTACCTTTCGATAAACTGAAAGGTCTTTTATTACACAATTCCTTCAAGGTAACTGATAGGGAAAATGTTACCTAAAATAGAAAAAGATATTGAGATTTTAGCACATGGTGGAAAATAAAAAAGGTTTACCTAAATGGTTAACACTAGAATCTACTCCGTCTAATTGACGATTGATCACATATAAACAATCAAATGATCATTTTGTTGAATGCGAGATTTTCTCCGCTAAAGCGAATTATATCAAAACCAATTTTCTATTTCATCTCCCATCCAACATCTAATGCAAAAGCCAACCATTTTGATATCAACTCCACTATTGAGAATGCGCTTGACCGCGCAGGTGCGACTTTACGATAAACAGAGGGAAATGGAAAACCAGTGACAACCAAACTAACGGAGAAGATTGGTTTTAAACAGTGACCGTTAAACAATCAATGGGTTGTGAATTTCAACGTTATAGTATTCATGAATTACAATTATTATCATAAAACAAATTTCTCATGAAAGACGAGGTTCTTTTCTTTCATAATAATTCAAATGTTTCTTAAAGGAACTATAACATGAAATTGCTAGCTCCCTCCCTTAATGTTAATTAATAAGTGACATCAAAATATTAAAACAACATAACCTGAGTTTCTTTTGACTTAAAGGATATAATTGGAGGATTGAAATTGTTTTCCTTATGAATTTTATATTTATTGATATATTTGATGATGATATATGAATAATTTAGTAGAATGTATGTAACAGTTTGCAACTCACCGAACAAACCTTTTTACACTATTAGTAGTACTACTACCTACACATCCAAAAGGATTATTAGTATGTGATTTTTTATTTTTTAGTTGGTTATGATGTCCTGGAACATTTTAAATTAATAAACTTTATGATCACTTGTACTCTGCTATATGTATCACTCTTTTTTCTTGACAAATTTTCGTCTTTTTTTTGTTATTATTCTCCTTAAGGGTGACGATTATTACTATTAACGTATCTGCTTGTATTAAAAGATATTACTGTTTTAATAATTCATTTCAAAATACTAAACTAATACATTTATTTTTTTTCTTTTTTTAATTTGCTCCAAACATAAATGGAAATGTAAAAGTCACATTCATAAAGAAAATTCATCAATAATAATTATAATTGAACATTTAACATAATATTTATAATTCCCTGTCTTATAAAATACAATCACCCTTCTTATTAAAATTTTGATGCATTCTTTAATTTTTGATTACCTTTAAACCCTTTAATATTTATTTTATTTAAAAACATCATCACAATATTGAGACGTCTTGAATTCATCTCATTGAAAATTCATTAGACGATTCGATCGTAAACATAAAAATAATTATTTCATGCAATAAAATAAAATAAAAGATAGACATGCTAGGATGTTAGGTCTATTAAATCTAAAAGCTACATGTTAGGTCACAGATAGATTTATCAATTTTTAAAATAGAAATCAAGCAGGATAAATGTTATGAAGACGTAACCTCAATTTTTATATATAAAAAGTCTGAATTATAAAAATGATATCAATGAAATGATTGATATCTAAATCTACATAGATAGTTTCATGATAATACATGTTTTATGCAACCCAAGTCACATATTAGGATGGTTTTTCCATTTGTCTGGAAGATTGAATTTTCCTGATTAAATTTAAGTTCTACGATTGATAACGTAGGAAGATTCTTTCTGTTTTCCATGAGACTGACTCAGTTTCGGGCGAATATTTAACTAAAAATATGTAAATTAGGTCAATTTTGTAATGACTAGTCTAGCACAAAAAACTTACAATCTTTTGTATACTAATAAAGATTTTATAGATATAATTTATTTTAATGAAGGTTTTGGCTTTGCTGATATGCTTCGATTTTTTCAAATATTGATTCTTATACAACATTTTTCACCATTGTTTTAACTCAAACACTTGGAGTACTGTATGCTGGACAGGATGACTATAATTTGACTTCATTTAAGTTGATGTTGAAGATGGATCTTGTATAAGTATCGTTGGGTCTATCAAAACGTAAGAGAGGAATTTTAATTTGATTTTTTCTTCTATTGTAATGGTATTCTTGTGTAAATTTTATATGTTATCAGTTACATAGTGTAGTTAGTCGGTAATTGTTTTGTCAAATCATATATAAAGCCCAGTAAAAATTAACAATTTCAGTCGATAAAATGCTTTGAGAACACTCACGCTCGACTCGACCAAAAATCTGTAAATTAAGTGAGGTTAAAAGTGTTCACCATATGGTTGGATGTCAACAAAAGAAAATTCAACAAAGTTTAGGGAATAATTACCTGAACCCTTTAAATTAATGAAGATTTATACTAGTTAATCAACAATTGTATGGAATTGTGAAGGAGTTATTTATTAAAATAAATTAAAGAAGATTTTATTTCCAATATTGATTTGGATATTTGACGTATTTACAATATAAAATCATCTGACAGAATTTAAAGCAGTACTACCAATTTTAAATAACATTGAAGTGGATCTCGACGAACGTTATATACAAGGTTGGTCAAAATAAAAGGTTTTGATTTAATTTTTTAATAATAAAATTATAAAGACAATCTGAATAATTCCAGAATTCATTTTTCTCACTTTAAAATGTTTTTAAATAATAAAAATTCTTACAAATAAAACAATTTAAAGTTCTTTATTAAAATTTAATTATCATAAATTAAATTTATTTTAACATTTGTAAATATTTTAATTAATAAAATTGATTGATGTCAGTTTGCTCAAATGGAGAACTGTTATAGCCCTGTCAGGTTAATAACGACTAATTAACACATTTGAGCAAGCTCAGGGAACAATTTCCTAATTTATTTTATTGTTCTGTTCTGAATAATTTTTCTTTTATTTTTCTTGAACTAGATTTTTATTATTCTCATTCATAAAAATTAAGACTGCGTTTTCAATTTATCTATGTGTTTATTTGATGTATATACAAGCATCCATTTCTTTTTCTTTTCGCATATAGAGTTTAGCTTGCTGTTGTCCAGTTGTGGAAGTCCAAGTGTCTTGATTGTAAGTTCTTTTCTTCCAGGTATAAGAATTAATAAGATTTTATTATTTCATATGTTTCATGCTTTATCAAATTAAACCTGAGTTAGCCATTAGTTAGCCGATATTATCAATAGAAACGGCGTAAATCGCATTTCCAATCTCAAAGATCGCCATTTTGGGTCCGCCATTTTGTATTTCTTAATTTTCTCATTGAATTCATATTCAGAAACCCCTAAAACTACCCCAACATAAATTTCGCTCAAGTTAATGGAAAACTTCCCGAGTTATTAAATTGGGAGTGTAAAATGGGGGTTTCAACCCCCCGAGGGGGCGTGCCCCCATTCTAAACATAAAATTTTATATTGGTTCAGTACTGAAAGCATTACAAAAGATTTCAAGTCTCTCTCTTTAGATAGTAAAAAATAAGAATTACGATCAGATTACCTACGACCCCTTCTTGCTCTTTACACTAGTGTTAGACCAGGGCTAGATTGTACTCATTGGAATACAGAAACTCAATTTGATTGATACAGGACAATGCTTTACTTTTAAACATTGATTAATAAAAGAGAAACAATGATATAATATTAGTGAACTTAAAAAAGAATGCTTAATACCTACCTCTCGTGATCAGATTTCGCGTAAGGGAAGTTACCTGATGTAGTAAATAAAAAATCCCCTACATTTCCTTACACAATTGCTCAAGAACTATAGCTAACAAAATGCACCTACAGTTTTTGTATTGATAAATTCGGAATCTAACTATAATTTCATATAAGTATGATGAACCTAATTATTTGAAAAAGGTGTGTTTAGCTTACAAATTCTCGATAGCCAATCAATAATTAAAGATTTACAAATGTAACATTAGCTAAAAACTATTTTTGGAGACATATGTGTAACGCATACCTTTCATTACAGTTCACGTTATCATAAACAATTGATATGTAAGAAACTGTCCCTATAATTACACATTTCATCACACTCCGATAAAAAGACAATGTTTGACAATGTTTTAATTGTTTTATTGACTGAATTGTTGTATCCTAATCAAAGACAAACATGACGTTCCAATTACTTATCTTCATTTGTTTCCAAAATACGATCTTTTCGTATTTACCACAGCTCTTTAATGTCCTATAACTGCAATTACTATAAGTACAGCATCATTGGCCACTAAACACAATAGTTCAATGTGTATTCTGAGATATTGGAGTGTTTGTTTCTCAGTATTCTTCTACAGTTAGCTTCCCTTGTGTGGCGATTTGATAAGCATTTGAAAATGATTGATTAAAGGGCAAGTATAAAAACCAAATGTTTAGTTATCGTGTAACTAAATATAAAAGTGCAATAATCAAAAAATGTTTACATGCATTCATGTAAAATATATACAGGATTGAAGGGGCTACTATCCGTTAATTTTAAGTGGTGATAGAAAACATCAAAAGGAACAAAAAAGTATGGTACAACTTTGTTCTAGGACAAACCACTTTTCAGAAAAAAACTAATAAAGTTGTAAACTTTCACATCATTTTGCTGCGATAATAATTAAACGTTAATAATTAGTTTAATTATGGAGATATATCAGAAGGTGCATCTCATCCAACACAACAAAAAACCCTAATAACATGTTTTCGTATGATCAATCGTTTACGTGTAAAATCGGATTCTTTTTACGTTTACAAATTTTTGAAAGACATTGAATTTCTAAATGACCTTTCTTTATGGCCAAGTTCACCGCGTGAACTTTCTAACTATTTTGGTTACTATTTCATGGGCTAAAGCTTTTGGCAAAACAACCAATCAATAAAATTCAAGTTGCGTTCTTCTGTATATTTGTAATTTGTTTTTTAATAATACCTAAAGTATTTGAAAACACCATAATCTGTGAAATTGTAGCTTTAACAATATTAAAAATATATTAAAATAAATATTAAATTATTTAAATATGTAAACACTACAAGATGATCTTTTCTTTTCCGCCGCAAAAAAAAATCATAAACGCTTCCTTTGGAGCGATTCGACTATCGCATTACATTGGATTGCGGGTTCACCAAATTGCTGGAAGCAATACGTATCACATCGTGTAGCAGAGATACAAAAAATGTCATCAATAGACGAATGGCGACACGTCAGATCCCCCGACAATCCAGCTGATCTTGTTTCTCGTGGTACTTCGCCAGAAATTCTGAAAGAATCCACCTTATGGTGGCACGGTCCTAACTTTCTCTCAAAGGGTCAAGAACAATGGCCCAACTTGCCGATCAAAAACATCAAGCCTGATGATCCCAATCTAGTCCAGAACAAGTCAATCATAGTCAATACGGTAACCACAGATGCAGAATATCCCATTTTTACAAAAATTTTTTCCTTTTCCAAACTACAACGCGTGGTCGCGTATTGTATTAGATTTATAAACAACCGCATTAAAAAATTAGGTCAAAATGGAGTACTAACGGTCAGCGAACTTGCTGAAGCTGAAATTTCAATTTGTAGATACATTCAAAACCGACATTTTAGTGAAGAAATAAAAATAATTACAGAGCATCAAAATCAAGCATCACATAAAATTAAATGCAAAACACTAGCCAGCTTAGATCCTTTCCTTGATTCTAAGGGGGTCTTGAGAGTGGGTGGCAGGCTAAAACACGCCCCCATTCCTTATGACCACAAATTCCCAATACTATTACCTGCAAATCATCACGTCACACAACTTATCGTAAAAAAGTACCATGTAAATGAATTACACGCTGGTCATGCCGCTACATTATCAGCTATTCGACAAAAATTTTGGCCAATATCAGGTAGAAATACTATTAGAAAAATAATTCATAATTGTTTCAAATGCAACAGAGCCAGTCCTAAAATTTCACAACAAAAGATGGGTGATTTGCCGGTCGGGAGGGTACAGCCGTCCCGCCCATGTTACGTTTCCGGCATAGATTACGCGGGTCCATTCATAATTAAATCGGGAAGTTTAAGAAATGCGCGAAAAATTAAGGCTTATGTCGCACTCTTTGTTTGCTTCGCTACCAAAGCAGTTCACCTGGAGTTGGTTGGAGATCTAACCACTGAAGCTTTCATAGCCGCCCTTAAAAGATTCACCGCCAGAAGGGGCAATGTTGGCGAACTCTTCTCCGATAACGGCGGTAGCTTTGTAGGTACTGAACGTGAATTTATGAAAAACAAAGAATTCCAAAATGAAGTCATCAACCATATGTCACAAAAATACACTCAGTTTCATTTTATTCCCCCGAGATCACCTCATTTTAGTGGTCTGTGGGAAAGATCTGTTAGAGGCTTAAAAGGTCATTTGCAACGCGTTCTAGGGGATGCGTCGCTTAATTTCGAAGAATTTTACACCCTCTTAACTAGCATCGAAGCATGCATGAATTCCCGTCCCATATCTCCTTTGTCCTCAAACCCGACAGACTTTGAGGCGTTGACGCCAGGTCATTTTTTAATTGGAGTTCCCTTGACCGCTACGATTGAACCAAATTTGACGGCGATTAAGGAATCGCGTCTTTCCCGCTGGCAAAGAGTCCAGCAATTGCAAACTCATTTTTGGAACCGTTGGAGAAGCGATTATCTGTCGCAGCTACAAGAGCGCCCAAAGGGTCAGCGAGACAGCAACACCAACATCCACGTTGGCTCCTTGGTGGTGCTAATCGAGGACAACATGCCACCACTAAAATGGCACCTGGGAAGAGTCGTCGAGGTGCACCCTGGCACCGATGGTATTGTGCGCGTGGTGACGGTCAGAACGGCGTCCGGGACTTATAAGCGCGCCATCAAAAAGGTGTGCGTTATTCCCACGAGTGAAAAGTGATAAGACAATAATAATTTTTCACCCTTTCCCTTGTATATACATATTATTATTTACGAACCTTTTAGCATGTTTTTAGTCATTGTGTGTGACTTATCTTTAATCTATAGTTATGTACCTTCATTTTATTTCTTGTATTAATTAAGATTGAAGTATTAAGTACTTCAACCCCGGGAGCATGTTGCGCCCCTCGGCCGCATCGGCTCTGGGCCTTCTCGGAATAGCCCGGACTTTCCAAATCCGGTCCCTTCTGTACCTGTCTAACTCGGTTTCAGGTACCTCATCATTATTGTATCTTGTACATTTTAGCATTCAATAAATACACTTCAACCAAGAAACATCTCTTATAATTTATTCACCCAAGACCACCTGACTGGTCCTTCGATATTTCATCTACATTAATACAACACAATTTTTTCTGATATTTTTCCAAAATATGGTATAGATATGTAATTTGTGTGTTCTGTTTGATTGTCAATGGGATATATTCTTTTGATAGCTAACCTATAATCTTTTTGTTTAATTAAAGTGTCAATCATGTTCGGATTATAATGATTTGCATGTGCTAGTTGTTTAATGGTTGATATCTCTTTGCTAAAATCTGATTTTGTTAGTGGAATAGTTAAAGCTCTGTGTACTAATGATCTGTAGGCTGCTATTTTGTGTGTTTTATGGTGACAAGATTCATTTGGTATTGTTATGTCTGTTTGTGTTGGTTTTCTGTATATGGAAAATTCAAATAGATTGTCTGCATTAATCTTGATATTTAAGTCTAGAAAGTTTATAGCCCTGTTTTGTTCTGTTTCTAGTGTAAATTTTATGTTAGGGTGGATACTATTAATAAGAGTTAAAAACTCATTGATAACTTCAAAAGAACTGTCAAAACAAGCTAAAATGTCATCAACATAACGAAACCAGAAGATAATGTGTTTAGAGAGGTTTAATTCAAATATTCGATCTCGAACTTGTCCATAAATATGTTAGCTAATAGAGGACTTAGAGAATTACCCATAGGTAAACCATCTTTTTGTAAATAAATTATGTTATTAAAAGTATTTATTTACAAATTGGAAGTATTAGATATTTAATTCTGATTTTTATCAAGAAGTATTAGACATTTTAGAAGCCTTTGAGATATACAAACACAAACTCAGGGTACCTTTAATGAATGAACAACTTGAGCTCAGTAATTCTCCGTTACTGGAAGTATTAGATATTTAATTCTGATTATTATTATTATTTTATCTAGTTACCTATGTTTGTATCTACCTTAGCCACGTGTTTGATTATAATTATATTACCTTTGATAATGACAGCATAGCTGTCAAAACAATATTGTCAGGTTATATTTTAATAAAACTGTGAAACTTTTACTAATCTTTATTTATTTCATGATTATGGAGTTCCACAAAGTAAGACTGGAAACAATAAACAATTTTCAATTTCAGTTATTTTTCTTATTGAGTGTAATGTCTTCAGCTTTTAGTTAATTGGAAGTTCAAAAAAGTCCCTTCTTTTTTAGCTTGAAAACATCATAGTTTCGTTAGTAGTATCGTCCATTAACAAGGGGATTTATTAAAATGATGTAACATATACTCAGTTTGGTGGCGCCCGCTACATTTTTTATTTGTTTCTGAATCTATTATCTAATTAGAAGCTTTTGTGATTAACACTCACGACAGCTGAGTATAATTTTACTTAATAAGATGTCTCGATCGGAACTTTAGATCTTTGGTAGGTATAGTAACATAAGTATTATGCGTTTATGGTGTTGTTTGATTGTATTGAGTGATTTCAATGTAATTTGTTTTTCGGGTAAAAAGTGTATGTATCAAATTGACGCCCATTTGTGGGGCTAATTTTTCACAAGATACTAAAATAACTATAATTGCAATATAGTTTCAAGTTCGTTAGAATTAATTAGAGATTTCTGTTTCTTAGTAAAAAAATTAAACTTAATTACTTCAACCGAACGAAATCTGTTAAAGTAGATATAGTCAATGTAGGCTTGTTCTTGAGTTTTCAGAAATCTGGTTGTCACCTTGAATGTATAATGCAGTGTGCTGAATTCATTTTTTACGGTAAGAATGTTTTGTAAAACAATCAAGAAACATCGCGAAATAAACCCAAAATAATTTGAGAAACGATAATATTATTATAAATTAATTAAATAAAATCTACGAGGGAGAATCGCAAGTTTTCAGAATAAATAACAAAAAATAATAAACCAGCGTTACATTATACACTTCTACTGTAATTGTGTAATTATTGCATATGTGTAACTAATCATATCGTATATGGGAAAAGGAGATTAAATTGTACAAAAACGATACAAAAGACTTGAATTTACTATAGTGCACGAATGACTCATATAAATTTGAGATGCAAAAAAGTTCATTATATACCCTACAATTTATTCCATTTTACTTGGAGTTCTTGTGACGATTATATGCTATGCCAAAATTCATATTAGCGCAGTTAAAATGATTGATATTGAACCTTCTTAAAATTATTTATTTCTACCTCCATAGAAACACACAACACTTGCAACATTTCACTCATTGAACCGGATTTGTTTTAAGTGTGTAGGTTATATTTTTGATTAGCTTTACACAATACGTTTTTGGAAATTATTTATAATCGATTACATATAAGTAGAATGTTTTTGTTTGATAAAAAATACCGAAAAACGTATTTGAGTGATTATATCGAATTATGAAATAAACAATTAACTTTTTACTGAATTGAGAGTTGGTTAACGGTAGTTTTCGCTACCCAAAAATTGTTCATGCATGTTATGCACTATCACAGTGACTGTGTTATCTGTTTTTATTTAGCACTCCAAACGCTTATTATAAATCTGTCTGATTATATGTGCATGTGGATAGAATATATAGTAACAACCGTTTGATATGGTTTAAATTTAAAAACTAAAAAGTGGTTGTGAAATTAAAGATGAAAGTGAAAGTAGTGAAAAGAATTTTAGAGAAACCGAAAATATGAATTCTTTAAGGCATTCAGTGTAAAAGAGTTGTTCAGTGCTTAGGTAAATAATTGTACGGTCAACACATACAAACTGACACAATTGTAAGATTCATTCGATACCTTTTACTTAATTTATGTATTCTATAATCTTGCCTTATAAGTTATTTACTATTTTGCACATTTGAAAGTGCAGAGTGTAGTGCAGTCTTTTTAACAGAAAATAAAAAGATTTGTAGTCCATGCAATACTAATTTATTTTCTTCAACTAGATTTGATCGTTTTTAATTTATTAAATTTTTGTATACTGTTTGCTGTAATAATAGGTATGCCAGTCAAGTTTTAATTCCAAAAGTCTAGAAACTAGTGAAGATTAAGGTATTCAATGCATCATTTCGTTTGTTCACTAATTAATTTTGTAAATGTAGGTGTTTACTTTCGGTATTAAGCCATAATCTATTGAGCTTTAGAAGTCTTTATTATTATTACATATAGTTTTAAAGTTATGAGCTCTAATAAATAAATTATCCATAATTAGCTGATGCCAACAATTCCAGTCTTCAACACATTTTACGTAAGATTGCTTTATTGCTTACATCAGCGGTCGCCAACCGGTGATCCGCGGGAAAATTTCGGTGGTCCGCAGAAAAATCTGGACATTATTTGCATTTTTTATGTTTTATTAATAATAAAATAAAATAATATTATAAGAAATTCTTACTATCCCTGGACACATTGTTACGGGCACTCACATTATTATGGATACTAATAGTAACAAATACTCAAAATACTTTAAACAAAAGGTTTGTTTCTGAACAGTGAATATTTACTCCCCTACCTGTTTGGCCCACTTCTGGTTTAACCGGAAATGACATATAGCGTATTTTCGGGGATGGGACACTTTGTGATTTCAAATGGAACACCTTGTATTTTTTCACAGTTGGAAAGCCCATTGTTTCCCTTTTCTGAACGTGCTATACTTATCATGGCTATTACACAGGGTGATGGTTGTATAAGTTCTTAAAATGTATACTGCATGTTATTGAAATCTTTATGTTATTCGGTATGATTTAGTTTCGGCAAAAAAGATTACACACTTAGACCCTGTACACATGGAGCGCGTTTGCCAACGCGCGTTAGCGACTACATAGGATTACAATAGACACGTTCACATGCTAACGCGCGCTTTTATGCAAGGCGTCACATAAAAGCGCGCGTTAGCCTGTGTACGCGTCTATTACAACCCCATGTAGTCGCTAACGCGAGTTAAAAAACGCTACATGTGTACAAGGTCTTAACTTTTTCACTTAAACACTTTTCTTAAAGAAACTCAAGTACCAGAGTTGTCAATAAACTAATTTGACGTTTACAAATGATGTTTCTTTAATATCCAGAGTTTACTTTGTGACTCATTATCTTTTTTCGTAGCATTTCAATAACATACATTGTTGATTTTAAGAGCTTATAAAACCACCACCCTGTATAAATCACCATGGCAAGTCTGGCACTTTCGAAAAGGGAAAACACGAGGCTTTCCAACGGTAAAAAATATACAGGGTGTTCCTTTTGTTGAAATCATTTTGTTGAAAAAATTTTGTTGTTTTGTTTGAAATCACGAAGTACCCCTATCCTCGAAACTGCACTGTCATTTCCGGTTAAACCAGAAGTGGGCCAGAAAAGACGGATACTCAGAAAAAAACTTAAATAAATAAGAAGAAGACTGGTGAAACCCGCATTTAATTATCTCAATTAGTTCAAAATTATATAGGGTTAAAAAGAGACAAAATATAACGGGATACCCAGTATGTGTGGTCCGCAGGATTTAAAATTATGAATTTAGCGGTCTGTGAGGTCCAAAAGGTTGGCGACTGCTGGCTTACGTCGTCTCACAATTTAACCTTTTGAAAATTTAAGTATTCGAAACAATACCAGCATAACAATAATTGCATTTTTTTACAACTGTGGTGATGTCTTGGTGCAGAAAGGTCACAAGTAAAATATAATTTGTATAGACACTAGTACAATAATGTAATGGTTTCTTAAAATTGAATAATAAGACAATAATGTATATCGCACCGCACCTTATTTTTCCTTATTGTTAGTTAAATTCTTTTATTGTTTAAGTCAATTTCTTGATTCATATCTTATCTTTATGGAGTTATTAAAAGGCGCTCGCCTGGCGGGTTGATTCTCCGCTGTATTTAATTATTTTGTTAATAACTTACAGTAATTAATTCCGATAAATGAATATTATTGCATATAGATTAAAAGACCAACATACATTACTAACAATTTATAATTTCGCACAGAGTGACAATGTATTTCAATTGAATGAAAATACAATCTAAATAGAAATGTTTAATACTGTACAACAGTTACTAGTTTTAATTTAATATTTAAAAAATAATGCTAAACAAAGACCAATGTACGAGTTTTTTTTTTAATTCATAAATATTGGGATTTAATTATATCCTTTAAAAACATAAAATTCACTGTTTACATTTTTTATGTAAAGAAATTAATTAGTTACTTGTTTAAGCTATTGATTCAGTTAATTCCATCAATTTTATGAATTATTTCAGGTATGTATGCTATACATCTGACACTAATTAACGTGAAAATTATATTCATAATATTTAATAAAAGAATTTTGAAAGTCACTGTTAGTTGTGAACTGATTAATGCAGTGGCGTGCGGCCCATGGAAACAATGCTTCCCTTAGAAATTATTTGAACATAAAAAAGAATGTTACCAAACTATTTTTATAAAATTACATAAGATAAGATTAGATTTATTTACTTAATTTATTATTTAATTAATTATCATTTATTTATTAAATTTGTAATATTGAATTAACTTAATACTGCCAATTTTGTGCAGCAAAAATACTAAAATAGAGTACCTACTATTTTAGGGTCATTTAATTTGCACAGGACGGTAAATGCAGATTCAAATATACTACGTATACTTGCGTGTATGCTACGACTCATTTGCTTAAAAGCTGTTTCCTAAGACAGTCGCCCGGCGTAAACTGACATCGACCGAAGCGAAAGCGGAACGAAAGAAAGCAGAGCGAAATCGGAGTGGATACCGAATTCGCTTCGATTTTGTGGAGGAGGTGGTTTTCTACAGAAAGGTTTTTGACAATTAAATCTTTGTAGATTTTAAATTTGCATTTATAAACAGCAGGGTACTGTTTCACCAAATTAATTAATTGTTCACCTTCATTAACGAAAATTTTTGACTCATTTTGCATGAAAGATATAAGCTATGTCATAGTATTAATAACAAGTTAATTCTTGAACTGAATTGCTCCGCGTTTTTCCGCTGGAATCTACCATTAACCTAACAGAACCGACGACTTTAGACTTTAGGAAACCACCTGCATTTAATTATTCGGATTTAATTTCCGTGAATGTCGGTAGGTGTCAGTTTCCTCCGGTGGTCCTAGGAAACCGCTGCTTCATTAAACACTGTATATCTGGGAATGATAATGAATTTATGAAAATTTTATTACTTTAATTTATATTAGTTATCCTTATATTAGTATTTAGTTTGATTCTACGCAAAGTTAAAATTGCTCATCGGGTGACTGCAAATTCAGCTGCTTCGGTAAAAGGTCCGATATTTCCGATACCCTTGAATCGCGCCATTTCTGTTTGTAAATTATTAGAGAAAGAATTTCCACACAGTTTTAGAAAAAAATTATAAATTGCTGATGAAGACAGACAAAAATCAAAACTTCCAAATTTATTTCTTTTTTCGTTTATTTAGTAAAGATTAAAATGTGCAACAGATATTTTAAAATTAAAGTCTACAAAAATTAGTGACTAACAGACCGTAGTAGTTTATACGCTATTCTGTTGTCCTTCCTTCTTTTTAATTATGAAAAAGGTGTTTGGAATAAATCTAAATTTTCCAATTTATCCATATATATGAGGTGCATTATAAATACTTTTTTTTATAAAGAGTATAATCTGCTATCACAAATTTCATAAAGTATAAAGCGAAAAGTTCTTATTTAAAAATCTTTTATAAGCCTAATAATTCTGATACTGTTTTTACTGCACCTAAGTATAGTAAAATCAAAATCATTGTTGCTTCCCTTGCCTAGATTCTCACCGTACGCCATTGGATTAATGTAATATACTATACCGGGTGACACAGAAAGTATAGCTAACAAAGAGAAGCGTTTCAAATTCTGTTAAGTATATTAAACAAAAGTATCTTAATCAAAGTTAATCAAAGATATTAGGCTGTGGAAGCTAGAATTTAACATTAGAATACCCAAAAAGGCTCTTCCGGTTTCACCGAAAGTAACGTCAACTTTTTTATTTTAAATAGCAACAACCTCCAATCTTTCTTAGCCAGTTGCTTTAGTCTTAAAATTCCCTGATCAATGATTTATCACAACATATTAGATTATTCTTCGAACTGGCCGCCAAATCTGAAATTTTGAAAATCATTAAGTAGTCTATCGAAGTGATAGATCTATCATAAATATTTTGTAGTAGGCACAATGCTATGTCGTATAGGATAATTACCAGTAAAAGATCAAATTTTTACTAAGGTAGTTCTGTTGTGACAGTCAGATTAAAAATCCTATAACAGTAGATGATAGGAGAAGATATTATTTTGAATTATTAAGGAGTTTTTAAATAACAAAAATTAGCTTTGTTATTTAAAAACTTATTAAAAAAGCTATAAATCACACGATATGGAGATAAATTGATAACACTGGTAATAGACAGAGTACAATGTATATAGATCGACGTAATGTAGAGCAAGACGCAAGAATTAAGACGGCTGCGTTCGGTGCCGTACGGCGATCGTCGAATCAGGCTTATTGGCGCCGTAACCTATAAATATTAAGCTTTTCTAACTTTGATGTGCCCGAATATAAGCGTGATCAAGTATTTTTGTATTTTTCAATGTATATGCAATCTAGTTTTTAAAAAGAAATATTGCGTTGCCACGTTTCGTTGCTTCGTCATAATGGCGACTCAGTTAAAACTGAACAAATATTCCACTTTCTAATTTGATTTTTCAATAACTATATGGTATGATACTCTAATTTTTAATACGTATCAGTTTATTTATTATTTAATCATATTATATTAGTTGTTCTTTAAAATGGCACAGTTCTGTCGTGCTATACAGGTGTGGAAAAACAAGAAGGAAGTATCTGCGAAACCATATGTGTGTATGATAAGGAACGTGCTAGTAAAATAAAGAAGGGTTTATATCGGGCCCCGCCTTTGCACTTCTTGTTTAGTTTGTGTTAGTGGGGTTGGGAACAACACCAACGCTCGGTTTGTAGTTTACTAAACAACTTTAATGCTCGAATGTTCCCCTACTAACAAACTAAGAAGAACAAAGGTGTGACCCGATATAAACCCTTCTTTATTTTATTAGCGCGTTCCTTATCATGCATATGGTCTCGTACGTACTTCCTACCTGTTTTTCTATATCTGTATAATAAAAATTGTTCTTCATTTACCAGTGTTTCCTGTATACTATCAATGCATTTTAACTGATTTTTGATATTTTAGATGTTTTTAATATTTTGCATAATTAAATACTACCACACAAAGAATGTCTAGTTAAATTTTAAAACAAACTGCCAGTTTTCATTTTACTGCAGAACTATTTTAAGTATAAATAGTATGATCAAAAAGTAAATTTATCAAGGGTTCATATGGAGTTTTAAACAAAACAAAAGCAAGATTTCTAATCAATTAATACAGTTGTAAGGAATTCTACTATGTATTTATGACAACTGTCAAAGTTTGAGGATAAATTTCTAATTTAAATCTTAGAATTTAACATCAAGATACTTCAGTTGTCAAAAATAGTAAAATTAATTATAACTGTACGAACTAATCATGAAACAAACTATTATTTTTCCGGAAACGAAACAAAACAAATTACTTTAACTTTCAAAAGTTCTTACGTAAACTGTACAACACAAAGTATTCAATACTTACTGTACAACTCAAGATTGCCACGGCTTGAGATCTTATTTTTACAAATTTAATTTCAGGTTGTAGGTAGTGTTTCCAATAGCTCACTAATTATAAAAAAATACATAAAGGTTTAAGACACAAGAAAATACATATTGTTAGGGCGCCATCTGATTAGGAAAGTCCAGTAATTTTTATAAAAATATTGACTCGACACCAGTAACCAGAAACTGGAATCAGATCTAATAAATTTAATTTAATTTTGTTTAGTCATAATCGGTTATATCAAAGTTAGGTTAAGTAAAATATTTAAAGACTTTCATAAATATATGGTCCTGTAATATTCAGATTAATTAAATTTAATTATAAGTTTATTTAAAACCAAAAAAATAAAAAACTTTCATATAAAGCATCGTAGTAAACAATAATAAAAATTATAGGTCAAAAGTATTTAATACAAAATGATAATTCTCTTATATTAGCATTGACAAAATAAAATTCATACAGTCACAATACCTTCTTTAATTAAGTCACTTCAACATCACCTTGCAAAGTAATTTATACAATATTGCCTTTTAAATCTGAACAAACGCTTGTCACCAGGCTCGGGCGCCAGATGAAATTGAAGAATCTGGAAAACACCTTACTGATGCCGCAACTAGAATTTGCTCCAAGGAAGTAAAGCTCATAATAACAAGTTCTCTTTTCTTATAAAACAGTAGCCGTTAATTTAGCAGTTAAATTTGATAACTATAATTATTCATTCCAATAACTGTATTTCAATCAAACGAGATCATTCATTAAAATTGAAAATGCCTATACTAAACGTTAACTGCACTGTAAATTATTTATTAAATTTCGGTAAGCGCGATTCCAAATTAATCACATAGATTTCTATATTTTTCAGAACTTTTAAAGAACCGGAAACTTTATAATTTGGTTAATTTATTAACCCCAAAAAATCACCGATAAATTGAAGCAAGTGAGCTTCCGATGCGATATCGGAACTAAGCACACAAAACGGTAGTAGTATAACTTAATTATACTCTTAAAAACGGTAACTATGTTCATATTAAAAACTGTAGAGTTCTAAATAAAGATTAACAAAAAGTTTACATGGGGCATCTCTCCAGGAGGGAGCCCCAGGAAAACACGAAAAATTATCTTCCACTCAGCCCATCTACTTGTTTATTCTTTTGTAAACTCTACTAAACTGAAAACTATTTCTCGGTGGTATGATTTTCCAAGGGGGTCGAAATTTTTTAACAATCCAATAGAAAAATAGCGGGGTTTTTGTCAGCCAACGAAATACATTCATGTCATTTGTTCAAGAACCTTCCTAACTAAACTTAAGGGGATTCCCTTTTGAATTTATACGTACAAAACTGAAGCTAATAACACACACAGATGGTGTCTAGACAGCTCGTTCCACAAAATTACTTTTGGTGGTAAATTGTTTACTAGTAAAATGTTTTAAAGCCATGAATTCGAACTTTCATACGTTTTAACTATAAGGAGATTTTTGTTAACGCCAATATTAGATTTTAGCCCTTAAAAGCTCGAAATTAAAAACAATTTTGTTTTTCTCGAACCTTCTATTTCTCGGAAAATGATCTTTTAACACTGGTGCTTTTAAAAGGGAAACTGCAGATTTTTCTAGAAACAAATTTTATCGATCTGGGAATGTTTTTTTTAAAGTGACCCCTGATATTTTAGCGGACTTATTTTATACAGAATACCAACGTATTCTTAAATCAAGAAGAAATATACAATAATATGCAGGACTGCACTAAGGGTTTTTATCAATTGTGCAAACAAAATTGCATTTTTTCGGAAGTTCAAAATACGAACCGTTACAATCACGAGCTCTTTTATTTTTACCAAATTTTCATAAGCATCCTTTTTACTTTTGATCATACTACTCGTATAAGTTAACATACAAATTATGAAATAATTAAATACACTAATAGTTATAAACATTGCAAGATCGTTACTTAGAAGTTTACCTGGGAGCACGGTATCCAACAAGCTAGGGATTAGTGAACTTATCCGTGCAAGCTCGTAGGGTTTTTGTACCTGTTGATCAGTGTACAATGTTTTATAGTATTCTGAAATGATAATATTAATTAAATAATTCTTACATTTATGGAAGCATTACAGCGCAATACGTAAGATATATGTATATGAATGTTTTAAATAAATAGGTATGTTGCTATGGTATTGATGATAAAGCGCCAGTGACAACTTTTATTTACACTTACTATGTAATTGACACTTTATAGACATTTATGATAACTAAGTAAATGAGAAGGTACAGCTACAGCCCTGAGAAGTCTTACGGGCTGCTAAAAGAAACTTGTAATAGTTATTTACGTGCCAAGCTTTGTAACTTAATCTTTATGTGTGAGATGGAAAGTTTGTGGGGCGATGGAGCGAGCCTCCATAATCCAGTGAGCCCAGTAAAGATTAATTGCAAAGCGTGTCGCGTACAAAGTTTTATTTCCATCTTCATCAGCGTTTTTTTATAAATTGTATATTTTTTATAAAAAGACATTTTGTAATCAAAGGCGGTACCACAATTTATAGCTAGGCGTTGTCATGGTGTTGTGGCTAAGCAAAAAAGTAGTTTCCATAACTTTTTGTTGATGAGCATTGTAAAATTTTACAGGTCTCTTTTAGGAGCCCGTAAAGTTTTACAGGGCTGTAGTTGTAACTACTCATTTACTTAGCTACCATAAATGCCTGTAAAGTGTCATTTACATAGAAAGTGGAAATAAAATGTTATAATGCTCATCAACAAAACGCTAATGTAATTTGTTGCTTAATCACAACACCATGAGAACGTCTAGCTATAAATAAATTGTCCTACCGCTTTTGATTAAAAAATGTCTTTTAATACACTTGCCACGTAAATAATTGTTGCTGGCTTCATAACGGACTAGCCTATAAAAAGAATCTTTACCCCTAGAGACCGAGCTCAATAAACAGAGTCAGTCTACCATAAACAGTATTATACCAATTTAGCATACAAAAAGCATACTGTATGTTTTTTCATGATTTACCAACAAATTATGTAACAATTAACTAAATTTGAAATTTCAAGATTATATTCAATCGAAAGAATTCTTACAATATTTCTATCAAATGAAAGCTAATTAAACGTTCTATCAAAATTAAATTAATAGTATATAGGGTTTCTATTTGAAATTTTCGACTTATGGGAAATTATTTTAAACAATTATTTATTTTTTTTAAATTTATTAGTTAATTTTCAACTATTACATGCTGTATGTGATATAGCATAATACTAGCAAATAGTTATGGCCAATCTATCACATCTACCTACCTAATGATTTTGAAATGGCAATGATGTTCCAGAGCAATTCAGAGAAAAGTACTAAATTTGCAATTGGCGGCCATTTTGAGGAATAATATGTTGTGATACATCATGGATTAGATAATCTTAAGCCGAAAGCAACTGGCAAAGAAAAATTGGGAATACTACTTAAAATAAAAAAATTTAACGTCATTTCCGGTGAACCCGAAACAGCCCTTTTTGGGCTTACCAAAAAGAAAATACTGAAACTTGACAATATAGAATCTGAAGATCAATGAACAAATTGAAAATGGCTTAATTTAAATTTAATTTAATAAATTATTAAATTTAAATGATTACGAATCAATTTACTATAAAATCACCCTTGCTCATTAAATTTTAGAAAACACATTATTTTAAACGTATTTTAAAATTTAAAAATATTTATAAAATTTTAAAATCTAAATATGAGTTTTACAAAAACATTAAAATCACAATTGGATAAATTAACTTTAATAAAATAATACTAATTAACAAATGTAGAACTTTCATAATGAAATAAAAAATGAGAAATAATAAAAGAATGAGAAATAAATTTTGAACCATGAAAATGACGAAAAAACTTTCTGTTAAGAGTAGTGGAATACAGCTGGAAAAAACTGAATCGCTTATCAGAATAAACGCTTAGAAAATTGTTTATTTTATTGGAAATTATTCCATAGATGATCCCTAATAATGAAGGACTTCTAAGGCATTCTCTGTACCTTTTTTATTACATATCTAACCAAATATTCTTGGTTTTTTGACTTCGACACATATGACAGTACATGAGAATGAGAATTACATACATGTTTGTACAACAATTAATCAATTCATGAATAATAATGCACGGTGAGTAATAATAATTAATTATAAATAGTAACAATAAAAACAACCTCGTTTCAACAACGCGTTTCTATTTCAAAATTTTAAAATACAAACTTTTTTTAGTATAAGTATTTAATTTCTGACTACTGATATTAAATGTATTTTTATAATACTTATCCAAATTAAACTACTTTCTATTCTAAACTTATTTAATTGTGAAAAAGTAAATTTCTATATCTGTAAAACTGTTATCTTTATATTTTAAAATCATTAGTGCCTATCTTTCATAATAAACGAGAAAAAACGCAGTCTCAAAAGATGATCTTATTAGCAAGTTTTTTGGATGTGCTTAAAATCAAAAATGGCATAACGATTTTTTGTTCCTATTAATGAGTACATTAAGATATACAATGTTAGTAAAATGCCCTGTAGAAAGATAAATCACTCTGTGTGGGATCACAAACATACGCACTAAAGAATGACAAAATCATTAAATTCTCAATAAATCAATTGAATTCTGCAGTTACTATATGTTAAACTGGAAAATAGTTCTACCCGTAATAAAAACAATTTATAATTTAATTTAAAACTAAATTTATTTAGCTCAGATAAGTAAGCAATAAGCTAAAGTACATATACAGCATACAACTATGTTGCATTTGAAATTAATCGAGTCAAAGCATTATGCACACATAGGCAACCAATTATACAGCACGCTCTTTTATACTAGTTACATATATTGAATGGTAAATAAATAGCACTATATATTGTAGCTTAATTTGATCTTCTCAGCCATAAAATATACAAAATACACAGGTATTTAATTCTTATTTGGAGTAGCTTTCTATAGTACAGGACTTACAAATAAAATACTAAAGAAAAAAGGCTGAAGGAAGATAATTAATTCATCTGATTAACTTATAATTACATAACTAACCTGATATTTACATAATCTAAACAAACTAATACCCATATTTAAGTATTTGACTTAAATTTCAATTAGAAATACTTTTTTATAAACTGAATTTACAATCTTTTATTACAACATCTACTCTGTACAACATCTTTAGTCCCAATATCATTCTCGTTTATGGATTTTTGTTCCACTAGTAATACCTGCTGTAATGCTTTGACCTTTTTCCCTATCTTTAGATTTTTGGTGACTTTTCAAAATACTTTAGAGATTTGCTTACTAGTCGGCTTCAGATTACTACACAAACATCAAACGAAACGAATTGATTGCCACCTATAATACATTGTTTAACACGTTTTTGTAGTCGATTGTTGTGAATCAACATAAATTAATTTAATTAAATAATTATAACAAAATATTATTTTTTTATATATATAAAGAAACATTCGTATAACCTACACGCTAATGCAACATTTGCATGCAACATAAACATTTCCTAAGACAAATATAATATTGTTAGTATTTACACAACTTCATAGTTTTGAAACCTTTTTAATTCGTGATATTAAACAAAATCCGTTTCTTTGTATTCAATAAGTATTAAATAAACAGATTGCCTAACAATTGAATAAAAATTTAAATATTTTATTTAATAATTGTCAGTAACACATATTGAACTGTTGCTGAATTCTGACCAGTGTAGGTTCGAACCCCGATACCAGGGGAATATTAGCTAGTCGCCTAGGCGGTGAGTGTTTTTGAATTTTATTTATTATCGTAGCTGTTAGTACCTTTCTCTAGGTAGGCAACCTTCACTCGTGGGGACAAAATGATTATTGTCTATAAAAAGGATGTAAGGATGCTAAGATCATTTTCATCAATTGTTTTATTCAATGAATTATTTGCTCCTGTATTTCGACCTTTCTAATAAAAGGAATTTTGTTAAGGTGTTTATCAAATATAAATTTTCAATCAAATAATACAATAGCTAACCTTGTTAATGTGACAATAACACATGCACTCAAAATATAAATTCTTAGTTAGACGATATATCAATGAAAGTCTTTCTTAATTATTTTAATCAACTAATAAAAACCAAATATATAATATTAATACTTAAAGATTTTAAACAAATATCATTAAACAACACTCCTAGTCAAAACATACATTTTAGAACAGTTGACATAACAATAATTAGTTAAAGTGTACTAAATGAAAATATATGTAAATGTATATATATTTTTATGTCAAAATATAATAATAGAAATCAATCCATAAATTCGCATTCAAATAATAATAATAATACTAACTACAACATTCCAAATAATAACAATTAACTTAATATCAAGCAGTTATTAGTATTCAAAATAATACAATAAATCCAATAACACATTCTAATTATGCCGTAACATTTTCCGACACATTTATAACTTAAATTATATAAACAATCATTATGAGAAATGAATAAACAAAATGTAATTAGTAACAGTATTATTAAAAATTAATATTAACAAACTATTAATATCTCTTAAAAGATTATCTAACATTAATATTGAAATCTTATCAAAAGCATGATAACAATTGCTAGTATACATGCCAAACTTATAGAGAATATACATACATTTATTAAAAAGATAAAATACAGATAATTTACAATTCTATTCCAATTTCGTGTAACAATTGTGATTTGATGCGTTGGCCAAACGTGGCAAAATTAAACAAAAGACTTTCCCAGCTTGAGCTGTAACTGAACATATAGTAGCATTTCCGGATTCGGCATGTTGAAATTCATTACGTACTCGAGGGTGATTAACAAAATATAAGATACAGTATTAGCTGTTTTTATTGAAATAATTTTCATTTCACATATGTGAAGAACAAATAAAATGAGTCGTTTTGTTTGTATCTTAATAAGCTACATTTCTATGCAAATAAAATTAAGAAATTTGATTAATTTCTATTATTAGAATAATGTGACGTCATACGCGTCAGCCGTTTGTGAAATTTCGTTTGTTTTTGATTACCTTGCAAATGTTTTGCATAGTGTATAAATGGACTGAACGAAAAAACAACTGAGTTAGCATATTCCACAGACGCGAAACCACGTCTCGCTAATTCAAATTATTATAAATCAAAGTACGGTTATATACCCATTGTTATACAAAAATAAATTTATATCATTCAAAGGTTATACTTACCGTTATGAATATCATTTATTTTATTTATTCAACTGAAAACAAACAGGCCTAATGGCCTAATTACATGTTTCAGTATAAACGTAAAATATATTTTACATAATCGCTTTACAGTAGATTGTTATTTAAATACAGATCAAGTTTCCACTGATTTCATACCTGAAAAGTTAATAAACTTACGGAATTTTATGTACAACTGGTTGCCTATGTGTGCACAACGCTCTTATACTTGAAATCTTTTAATATGTAATTAATTAATTGGTACTGATCTGGTACTAATTAATCAGAGGAATATTTGTCTGGCAAGTTGCAGTTACGCATAATAAAACCCAAAGCCTTATAGGCACTAGAACATACTTGTTCAATGTGATTCTGAAAACTGAAAGATGATGTAAACAAAACGCCAAGGTCGTTGGTAGTTGTTTTATGTTTTAAAATCTCCGTATTCATGTAATAATTGTGTTTAACAACGTCGGTCATTTTTCTGTTTGAGTAAGTAATTACACCAGCACTTATCGGTATTAAAGCAAAGTTTATTATCTATGCTCCAGTTACAAATATTATCTATATCGGTTTAGCATCCGCATATAAAAGACATTTGCTATGCTTAACAACGTCTGACAGGTCGTTAATCAACAGTAAAAACAATAATGGTTCCAGATTTGACCCCTGAGGAACACCTGACATAACTAAAAAAGGATGTTGAAATTCTGAGAAGTCCTTTTTAGCATGGGAATAAATTCTTTCAAAAAGAATAAATTCAAACAGATTGGATGGTGTTGACAAAATACATATTAGTCTGTAAACCTTCTTAACGTCGCTTTTAGAGTCTTGCTTATGTAATGGAATAACTTTAGCTGTTTTCCAAATTTTGGGAAAAATCTGTGTAGATAGTATTATTAGATTAGATTAAAAATAGTTAATAACGGCGAAAGAAATACATCGGCACAGGTTTTAAAAATATGCAGTGGAAACTCGTCCAGTCCGGAATTTTTTTTAGGTTTTAATTTTTTAAATGCTAGTTTAATGTCATCTTCTGAAATTTTATTTACGTCCATGAAATGGCTATAAATTGAATCAGGTTTATTTGCATTGTTACCAATATCATTTTTTGGAATATAGGTGGAATTGAAATGGCGAGCGAGAGCTTCTGTCACGTCCTTATTATTTTGTAATATTTTACCGTTTTCTACAAACTTTGATTCTCTACCTCTGTTTTGTTTTCTATTCTTAACTAAACACCAAAAAGACCTTGTTGTTAGAAGTAATGTTATTTTCTATTTGTTGGATGTAGGAATTATATGACTGCTTAATTAGGCGTTTTAATTCGAATCGTATTCTTTTGAATTCTGTGCTATGATACTGAGAATAACGTCTATTTTTATGATGATTGATGATACTTTTTTAATCTAATTATATTTATTATATCAGTATTAAACCAAGGTGGATAATAAGTATTAGTTGTAAAGGTAGTCTTTGGTACATAAGCATCAATACACGCATAAACCTTTTCATAAAATTTATTAACAGCCAGGTCAACATCTGTTTGTGCTTCTAAATCTGACCAATCACACTCCTTAAAAGTATTATATAATCCTAAGAAATCGGCTTTTTTATAGTTATAATGTTTTTCCGTATTGATTCTTATGCAAGGAACATAAAAGAAAACATCTAAATCAAAATTGATCGGAGGATGATGACGATCAATCGCAGAAACTAGAGGATTATCACAAGTTCTGAGACCATTAACAGTTACATTGCTTAAGATTGTAACAAGAAAATTTATTATTACTTTATTATGGAATTTCCATTGTTTTAAACTCAAGAAGGATCTTGAATTTAATAAAATCAATCCATTCTACTGTTAGATCGATATTGGAGTTTAATATCTGAAATTTGTCAAGGGAGTATGCTGTATTTCCAGTACTTGTTTTATATCCAACAGGTAGATAAAAAGACAAGTGCCTGTTTTCGGGAACACTCTTAAACAACGTAAGTGCACTTTATTTATTTCTGATCAGCAAATAAAAGAAAAACTAAGTAAAAGACAACGTAAAGTTATTTTAAAACTATTATTCAACATTAAAATTTTTTATCAACGACCACCATAGAAAGTTACATATTCCGCACAATCTAGTAACCGTGAAAACGACCAATTGCAAACAATCTCCAAACTCAACGGTAAAGTATGTGAGGAAGGAATTCTCAATAATAAGTAGTTCTATTAAAACGCCATAGATGTCACCACTTGCAATATTTATAATATTATTAATTATTTGAAATATAAAATGTTATAAATTTTAGATAAAGGTTAATTCATTTTGTTTAATTAATATTTTACATTAAATTATATTTCGAATGGAAATCCATCTAGAAAAGAAACTAAGGTCAGACCCGGGGAATTGAACCCGGATCGCTCGGTTAGTAGCTACAGCGTAACCATTGAGCTACCGAGACGCCTTTCAATGATGTTTTTTTCTCATTATATAAAGTTACAATGATTGTTATTCAATTAAAACGTAAAATTAATTAATGTTTTACATTATTATATAATTTTTAATGTAATTTTATTTATTATTATTGCTAAATTACAATAAAAACATTTATAATTTGCTACATAATGCGAGAATATTTGACATTTTGCGCATAGGTTAATAACCTTGACAATTGAATTGTGATTTATGTACATATAAATTATTTTTTGAAAACGAGTACATAATTATTTAGCTATAAGTATTAAATAGTAGATTGACTGAAATTATACAAATTGTAAACGTATTATTACTATTGTCTTTACAAATTTAATGTTTACTTTTGTCGTTTTTAAAATTCTAGATGTATCATGAGTGAATCCGATGAAGGAAAATTGGGGTGTACACTCGTACACCTCCAAACATCGTGGAAGCGGCTCACATTACATCTCTTAATTTATTGCCAAATATTTCACGTAAAAAATATGAATGCGAGTATAAATTCTAGGTTAAAAAACTTTCTTAGCTGTTGGTGGTTTATTACTTTTTTTGTTGTCGTAGATAAAGTATAGTGTGTAACGCGTGCAAAAATACCAATTTCTCACTCGTGTGATTGCGGGATTCGACTACGTTTCATGCCGCAAAATCATCACACTCGTGAAAAATTGGCACTTTTCTGCACTTGTAACACAATACACTATTTATAAATCTAGTTGAACAATCATTAATAAACGTTTCTTAGATTTAGTTACTTCTTATTGCTATCAATAATTTCTTTTTATTTTTCTATTTAATTGATAAAACTTTTGTTGTTCCTTTCACAATTTATTCATTTATTTCATGCTGTGTTATATATCTTATTTAGCTATTTGTATGATAAGAGATCATATAAACAGTTCTTGTCCATCTGCTGATTTTGCTATATGATAACCAGAGCCAACCACGACCTTGCTAAATGATATAGTAGTTAAAAGGGTCTAGTTTTTTTTTTTTTTTGTTTAGAATTTCATAATTTTATAATAACTTATTAATATTAAATTGAAAACTATTCGGACTGTTTTTATTTGAAAATCTGAAGAAACTTAAGGAATTAAATTTAGCAGTTGATTTTAAAATGATTTCGAACGGTTTTTTTACCTTAGATACTATTAGAGACGTTAGACTGTATCGTTTTAACAATAACTTGCTAAGGAAAATAAAATTCACCTCAATTCTTTTAAAACAGGTTCACAGTATCAATTGCTAGATCAACTTCAGAAAACCATTAATACAATAACAAGTATGGCAATTTTTCTACCTGTCTAAAAATTTCCAAAGTTACCCCTATTTTTAAAAGTGGATTTAATAGATTGCAAAAAATAAAAGAAAATATTATATAAACAATTACTTATTAACAAAATTACGTTAAACAAGTAATTTAAATAGTATTTTAAGAAAAATAAACATTTCTATAAAAAAAATTAGTATGGTTTTAAGCCAAATAAATCGATATCTTTAGCTATTAAGAAATTATATGACTGATGCGTTCAAAATTAAATTATTTACTAGATGTACGCATTCTGATTTGTCGACTTTCTAATGGGTTTAAGACTTTCGATTATATGCATCATCAAATACTACTGAAAATACTTTCAATGTAAGCGATCAAGAACTGATCCCTCGAGTTGATGCAGTGATAACTAGCAGAAAAATCTTACTTAAATAACATGATGTCATCTGAAAGAAAAATAAAAATGGGTGTACCTCAGGATTCTGTTCTTGGCCCTTTAATTTTAATTTAATTTCTAATTTGCATTAACGATTACCAAATTATGTTTTAGATGTACGGTGTGTATTGATTGCCGATGATACGACATTGACTTCATTAAAAGATGATAGTGAAAGTAGTAGTAAAATGGGAATCTTGCGAATGAAGAATCTTTCAAATTCTTATGAGTTTGGCTAGATTCAACTTGATCACTGTATTCAAGAAGACTAACAAAATCAGCTTTTCTTATTAGGAACTTAATGAACAAGCTGTTTTTAGATTTAGTTAAACTTGTTTACTTTTTCTGTTTCAGTAATATTCATATATCACAGCACGAGGACTCCACACATGCAAGTTGCAGTTTTGCTATCTACTAAAGAAGAGTTCTACGTATAACGAAGGGATTTAAAACGGGACTTTTTCTGGTTACCAAAAAAATATTAGAAACAAATGTAAGTAAAGGTATATATTAACAATGTCATTTCTATATATTCTATCGACACTTACGTAGGTAAAACAAACCATACAAAAATATATTGGCATTTGTGAGATTCATAATCATGCAACTAGGTATAAAAAAATAAGATTTAAAATTGACTTTTCAAGACTAGATAAAAGAGAAAATTCTGTAAGTATAAGCTATTACTGGTCTACATTTTAGAATAGTTGCCAATTAATATAAAAAATCTTCATAAAAAGCAATTTAGAAATATAATACAAGGTAAATTATTAGCATCAGAGGCGTACTGTTTCGAATAGTTTTTAAATTGTATAAATTTTTAAAGTGCAATTATTTTTTCTAGGTAGTACTGTTAATTTATGTATTGTAACGACATTACTTTTCTTGTTTAACGCCTACACTATAGGGGAATCAGCATATAATGTCGTATGCTCCTATCTAGCATGCCACACAATCACTCACACACACACACACACACACACACACACATCCACAGCCGCGGTCCATATGGCTAATTGAGGCGGCCAAACTTCTCAATTTAGAAGATTCTTGCCGTCCCAAATACAACTAGAACCCACTACCCTTGGAACGCGAATAGTATACTGGCGCAAATAAATATCTAACTATTTATATTTTAAATAATTCAGACTAGATAAAGAATTGTCGACTGCAATTTACATAAGAGCTTTCTACATATTTCTCTGAATAAATTTTTGCTCGCACCGAGAAACTGTCGCGATAAAATCGAAACATTAAAGGTCGAACAATTTTGTAGGCTAACATTTCTCGAGTCAAATGACTCTATAGCTAGTTAAAAGTTTGAGTTAAAAAAATTATCTTTGAAATATAGGAAGTTCAACTGTAATTCGATTTAATAATTTGATGTAGAATAGCAAATCTGGATTTTACAAATATATAATATGTGGAAGTATCACATAAACTATTTAAAAGTTGTCGTGGTCGCCAAAGGTAAATAACAATTTATTCTTTATTTATTTCATAACAATTTATTACATTTAAAACTTTACATTTAAAACATTTAAAACAAAACCTATCCGCTATCATTGCGATAATTGAAACATCATGGTTAATAAGATTTGTTATATATGATTTAAAGTACAATATTAGAATTTCTATAAAATGACACTTAGTTGTCCATCGATGTAACGAACATTGCATTTAACAACATACCGGTAATTAAGCACATCCACTTGGGTGTAGTTTCAATTAAAACGTTATCATCGCCACTGGTCGCTACTATCTTTAAAGGCGATTATATACATACCCTGGTTTTTATCAACACCTATGTTACTCCAACTGCGGCTGGCTCCAGGGGAATGGTAGTCCTCTAATCTAGCCGCGGTCTACGTTAGTGTGAAGTGTGGATGCAGTCTTAACAGTTGTTGACAGTAGCGTAAAAACACCGAAGCATCACAGTAAGAGCTGACCCAGAAGTGATAAGTAAAAGCAGAAAACGTTACGGCTAGAACAAAAAGAAAAATGTCCTAAAACTAAGATTAGAAACTATATTACTCTAGAATATCAAAAATCTAATAACTGACAATATAATTATAGTTTGGCTTGCAGAAATTGGTTTTTATGACCGGTATTTCACAACAATACTGATTATTCCATTAAAGAACTGTTTTAGGCTTACTCAGTTTACTGTTTAAAGTCTTAAAAGGATACTTTGAACTGTCAAATGTTATTAGGTAAGTATTTAGGAAATTTAGGGTATAAAGGTATAACTTTAAATTTTTAAAAACTCCATTTATTAAGACATAAAAAAGAAAGTTAAAAAGTAACAAAGATAAGAGACTCAAATAAAATATTCCTTTTTGTTTGTTATACCTGTTAAATGCCGTTTGGTATGACAAGGGTATAAACAGGTTTTTCCAAATTGAAATTTATATGTCTCAGAAAAATACTATTCCTAATATCAAAAGAATTAAGAGAAAGTCTAAAGTTTCAAAACAAGAAATTCCTTTCTTTGTATTTTTGTTTCGTATTCATATTATTTATTTATGTAAACTTTCTACTTAGTTTTGCAAGGCTGCGAATTTTGTAAGAAAATAATAAAATCCCAATGGATTTGCCATATTATGGTTTACAAAAACAGACTGCATATTCGATAAACATTTCATATACAAGTACAAATAAAACTTAGGTTTAAATTTAATGATTAGAAATATTCACTAAATATTTCGTTTTGAGCAAACAATTTACATTTAGATCTTCATATTTTATAAATAATTTCCAATTTAGAATATATTGTAGATTATATAAATATTACATAGCTCATAAATGTTTAACTTTACAATTAAAATATGTAAAACGTACTGAAGCGTGAAAATCTCTGAAAACTTTCTTTTGATTTTATAAAACGTTTTTGGGCGGTTACTATAAAAATATAATTATATTTTTAAACTTGAGGCTCATAAGCAGCAATGTTGGTGCTCTGTTGAAAAAAAAGTTTCTGTTGATTACGTCAGTCGACGTTAGTCCGTTGGTATTATATCACACATAATAAAGTATATGATGGTGTTTGTTTGCTAATAAACGTTTAGGTGATGCAAAATCAAATAAAATAGTGTATTTAATGAATTGGTGGTTGTTTTATTGTATTGTATTAATTTTTATTAAATGATATATAAAAAATTCATAGTGTAAATGATTTTAGACTGATTTATTTACACATTTTTTTCTTAAATAAAAAATAAGACCTATTCGTTTTTTTAACCTCAAAGTATGAAGAAGAAGTAGTATGAAGAAGCCAGAATTTATCTTGGTCTCGTATTTGGATACCGAAATAAGCAAAGTATGCCCTCCTAACAAAATCTATCACAGGTTTTCTATTGTTTTTGAAAGTATACTCACCACAAATGTAACAAAATAAATTTGCACGTCTTCTTGAGGTAGCCCTAACAGTAAATTAATTCTAAAAACAAACCAAATAAACAAGACAACAAAACTGACGTTATTATGGTTCAAATGCTATTTTAAAAAACAAAACGAAGAGTATCCCGTAAACTATACTGCCGTCATAAGCCCAAAGAGCGTATCTCAAGAATAATCAATTTTGAGATAGGTATTGAGGATTTTATAATATGATGGTCACCACAAATTTACAAAATAGAAAAAAATCTTTGTGTTGGCGTTATATTACTTTTCATTCGATAAAAATTAATTTTAAAAATTGATTTAACGCAAAGAGGACATATTTTTGAGATGCGACGATTTCACTTATGTTTTTCTTGTGTTTTGGAGATACGTCTATTTTTATTAATAGTTTATATCTATAGCATCATGAGATACGGCCATTTTTTCTTAGGAAAAGAAAACTACTATGTCGTAAAAGATTTGTAGATAGTAAAATCTAATCTATAAAAACAATTAAGATACAGCAGTATAGCTGCTACGAGAAAAATGAAGTTGGCATTGAAATTGGCGGGAGTTACTTAATAGATAATGGGTCTTATTTTAAAGACACTAAAAAAACTTCCCAGGCTCAGATATAATTTTTTTATTATATTGTTACCCACGAAGTGGGGATCACTAATTGGGAAACGGTAACAAACTTTAACCGCAGTTAAATCTGTCGGCTGCCAGCTAACTAGTCTGAGGTAGTGGGTCTCACAAGAGCTCTTCTGTAATGGGCACCAAGAGTCGAAAATAGGTCCAGTATTTGCTGACAAAATCTGAAAAGAACAACACATTTGCGACTACTACCAATGTGGTCGACTTTTCCCAATATTAATTCCTCTGATGGCTATAAATATAAATCCCCCAAACACCGCACATATAAATACTAAGTATTTAAGTGAAATATACAGTAATTTATTAACAAATAAACAAGTTAGCAAATCAGGTGTAATATTTTTACCGAAGGTGAAATACCCTTGGCAAAAAATAAAAATAGGTTATTGATTTTTATATACAAATTTGAACGAAGGGAGAATTCATGCGAGCGTCCACTATTTACTCTAAATCAATATAATAATAATCATTATAGATAAATAAATATACACTAACAAGACAAGTCTCAAAAATGTAACTGGCACGGTAAATTAACGCGAATACCTGTGATATAGAGATTGTGTGATCATTAATCGTCAGATTTTAATTGTTTAACATATACGGAGCAAAGGTTATACATATACACACTCGCAAATATTCCTAACAAGGTAAACTGATCATATAATTATAGGTATATGCAATAAATACATAGATATCAGTGCTGCACGCACACTGTGGAAAACCATTTAACACAAACACTTATAATATACAAATATACAGAAATGCTTTATATTTACAATAAAGGATTGTCAAACGTTATTGCTGCTACGAACAGTTGCTATAATATAAGAAACTCACGATACAGGTTTTCTTCAAATCTGGATAGGACCGACATTAACCAGGTAACTGTACGTTGGCAAACTCAGCATAGTAGTGTTTTAACAACCCAAATATACAACAAAGTATATAGAGGTAAAAATAAAAAGCATAATATAAACCAGAAACATAAAACGTCTTGAACAAATAAAATCAATTACCAGAATGCACCAAGCAAACATTGAATAAATACCTTGGATGGAATGTGACCTGGCGAGATAGTTCTACCGCCTCCAAATGCGGCTAACGTCGATTAAATATCGAATCTTGTCAAAAGAATCACAGTATAAAAGACTGAATGTAAAAAAAGTTAAACTACAAACTTACGAGAACGTGCTTCTAACCTCCAAAAAAGAACTAGCGGCAAATCCTTACGGTTACCAATAAAATTGGAAATCATTACCAAAAATTAATCATAGATCTGCACAAATGCAATTCCCATTTTACAACATAAAGGAAAAATTAATTTAACGGCGATGCCACTAAAATATTCATTTTAAAGAAGTTGCTTAACGAACGAACAAAACGAAGTGAAGTCTCAAGGAAGTTAGATTCAAACAAAATGGCAACTAAAAGAAGAGAGAATGCAAAAATCCCTAAACGCTATACTATATAACACAAAAGCGTAGCTATACGTATACAGGGTGCTACGAACTTAGCACGTAACAATTTGTATTTTTAAAAATAATTTTATATGTGTGCTATTGTATATATTTTTATAAAAAAAATGCATTTTATATCTTTAATTAAAGAAATATTAGTATGTGTTGTTGTTGTGTATACACATTGTTTTGTGTTGTTGTATACAACTGTAAAATATATTTTACAGTTGTGTACCACTGGGATAACAGCTGGAGTTTTTGAACTAAACACACTCGCACACAGTGAGGTAAGCCTCGTAATAAAACTAAGTTCTAACAGTAGATAAAACTGAATTCTGTTTTTCTGTTTACCTTCATCATAAACCTTATGGGATTTTACATCGCCTTTATATTTTTATAATTATAACGTACGGATTTTCGTTTTTATCGCACAAATATTTTCTAATACTTTTCTGTTCTGTTTCTTATTAACTAGTACCTATAGTAGTGTTTGCAAGCTGTATGCATATTAGGGTAGAGCGACATTTTATTTTCGGCAAATTCAAAACCCTGTGCCTAGAAAAGCTGTGACTAGTTAAAATTAAATTTTTCAGGAATTTCCATTAATAATAATACAAGATAAAAGTATTAATAATAAAATTATTTGTTATAGAGTAGTACCCGAGCAGAAATTTGATAAGGCTAGAATCAGGCCCCTATCCGGCCTGCCCTAGTTTAAACAAGGCCCAGATCAGGCAACCCGATCCGGTTCAGATCAGAAATGTAACGCCTTGGCAGATCCGAATCAGATCAGGCTATCAAATCCGGCCCTGGTCGGGCTATTCTATGTAGCTCGGATCAGGTCCCTATCCGGTCTGCTTTAGTTTAAACAAGGCTCGGATCAGGCAACCCAATCCGGTTCAGATCAGAAATGTAATGCCTTGGAAGATCCGAACCCTATTAGGCTTTCAAATCCGATCCTGGTCGGGCTATCCTATGTGACTCGGATCAGGTTATTGCATCCGGTCCGTATCGGTTCTTTCGATTCGGCCCTGACAAGCGCCTGATCTGGGTCCAGATTCAATACCCCAATTTAGATCTGATATAACTTATTTTACAATTTGATGGAATTTGTTTGCTTTCATAATAAAATTATTATTAAGGGAAAATTGGCCCATAACAACTTATTTTATTCAAAAGTTTTCGAACCAGTATGGTTGATTTACAAGATTAAACTTTTTAATAAAATTATTTTTACATTTAGACAACATTATTTTTAGAAATGTCAAGATCTTCTGTAATATTACAAAAAATTGACATTTCTATATATTTTTAAAACTAATTTCCAATGTTACGTTTGGTTGAATATTAAATTTGAAAATGAACCAAACTAGTAGTTAGTTCTAGAATAATTAATAAAATATATTGTTATAGATCATTTTCCCTTAAGAAATAATGATTACATAATTTATTGAATCAAATTTAACTTACCCAAAGTAATACTTTAATTAATATTATGCCAACTGTAAAGCGTAGAGCTTAAACTTTTTTTTTTGATAATCTTTGAGAAAGTCGAGTAAAAAAGTCATGTTTTGCAAATATTTTTTATTTAAAACATAAATCTTCACAGTAATGTTGTGGTAATATAATAATTTATTCACGTTTCTATTAATAGTGATATACAGCGTAAAAAAATAAAATGGATTACTAGTCACTCTTTTTCTGTTTTCTTTGTCCATCTTTCCCAATCCTTTGCATTATTGATAACGGACACAATAATTACAGCATAAAAAGGTTTGTCCTTTAATAATGGGGCGAGTCTAGTGTATTTAAATTCCGTTAAATGATCTCTGTAAGGCTAATCGCATTAATATAAAATTAAATTAATTTAAAATATACCTTACATGTAGTAGTGTTTGTAATTCGTAAAAGTTTATTTAAATCCACATTGCATCTCAAGTATTTCATGTTCGCAGACGTTTATCAATCACTAAAATATTTCAAGAATTGCACTTATTAATCAAATATCACATTCTTCTTTTTCTCACGAAGCTATTGATGTAAATCACTGAAGATATCGTAATGCACTGATAGCCAAAAGCTAAACGGTTTATAATTTTTTATTTTTAAAATTATTATTATTCAACGTAAGCTAATAAAAGTTAATTTCATTTGAAATCATGAAATAAATAAAGATTATTAAAAGTTTCACAGTTTTATTAAAATATACCTGACAATATTGTTTCGACAGCTATGCTGTCATTATCAAAGGTAATAACGGGTGTTTTTTTAAATTTGGCGTCAGAGCAAGCAATGAGAGTTCGATTGTGAACGCACCTTTGAATGTCGCCACGCCGCAGTGTATCTAAACCTAACCTCACTTTTAAGTTTTGACATTTTGACATTTGAAAAATAGTGGTCTATTCACAACAAACTCATAGTCATAGCTAACTAGGACGCCAAATTTAAAAAAACACCCGTTATAATTATAAACAAACACGTCGCTAAGGTAGATACAAAATAGGTAACTAGATAAAATAATAATAATAATAATAAAAATTAATAATAAAAATCATAATTAAACATCTAATACTTCCAGTAACGGAGAATTACTGAGCTCAAGTTGTTCATTCATTAAAGGTACCCTGAGTTTGTGTTTGTATATCTCAAAATAATATTAAATTCCTACATTTTTGTAATAACAAACGCAAATTAGACATTTTAGAAGCCTTTGAGATATACAAACACAAACTCAGGGTACCTTTAATGAATGAACAACTTGAGCTCAGTAATTCTCCGTTACTGGAAGTATTAGATGTTTAATTATGATTTTTATTATTAATTTTTATTATTATTATTATTATTTTATCTAGTTACCTATTTTGTATCTACCTTAGCGACGTGTTTGTTTATAATTATATTACCTTTGATAATGACAGCATAGCTGTCGAAACAATATTGTCAGGTATATTTTAATAAAACTGTGAAACTTTTAATAATCTTTATTTATTTCATGATTATGGAGTTCCACAAAATAAGGCTGGAAACAATAAACAAGTTCATTTGAAATGTTTGGCTACTAATAAAAGGCTATAAAGGACAGCAGTGGCGTGCGGTCCATGGAAGCAAGGGAAGCAATGCTTCCCTTGAGAATTTATTAAAAATAAAAACCAATGCTAACAAAATGTTTTTACAAAATTATGGTTATCGTTTATTTAAATTTGTAATATTTAATCAACTTAAAGCTCAATATCAATTCCGTACAGCAAAAAGTATAATTATTTAGAGTACTATTTTAAATTAGGCTTATTAAACTGGCACGGAAAGGTAATACCGATTCAAATGTGTTACATACACTACATATAAGCACTGCTTATAACTGCTCTTCTCTTAGCCTTGGCGTGAATCAGAGGGCGTGGTTATATAGTAGACGATGCTGTTAGCATTGTTTGGTCGCTATTTTTAGTGTGTTTCATGCCCAAATGTTTATTTATTATAAGTTTAGTTATTTGTTCGATTTAGTGTTTGTTAAATTTAATGTTACTTAAGTAACGTAAATCTGCGAATGAGACTGTATTTTGTCGCAATTTATAGAAGTTGGATTTTTTTTATAGACAAATAATTCTATTTAGTTTGCCTGTATGCAAATTTAAAATTGCATTATCGTCACGATTGCAAATTCAACTGCTTCGGTGAAAGGCTCCAGTACTTTCGATACGTCCGAATCGGTACAATTTTTTCTGCAGTTTGTAAATTATTAATAACGAATTTTCCGCATACAGTTTTGGAGAGAAATTATAAATTATTAAGAAAGGCAGATCAAAACCAGAACTTTCAAACTTAACAACAAAGATTAAAACCTGCACCGGTATTTTGCTAAGACCGGAAAATTGAGTTGCAGTATAAATACATAGTAGTAGTTTTTTTAAAATAAAGAATAATAGTCAACAAATTCCATAAGTATAAAGTGTAAAAGTTCTTCTTTGAAAAACTTTTAAGCTTAATAATTATAACACTGTTTTTTATTGTACCTAGCAGGGGCGGGTCCAGAGAAGTATTTTAGGGGGAATCTTTGGAAAAATAATTGTTTTAATAAACAATATTAAAACAAATATTATTTGTTTCTATTCTATGTATACTTATTTCTAAATTGGGGGGGGGGATTATTCCCTCCCCGTTAATTCGCGCCTGTACCTATGTGTATTCTAATTAAAAATCGTGGTTGCTTCCCTAGCCTAAATTCTCACCGCACGCCACTGAAGGACATATATAATAAGAATAACATTATAAAAATTGTTATAAAGTCACGTTCGCCTTCTCGAATATCACAACATATACATTGCCTTCTGGAAATGTCAACGTAGCGTTTGTTGGTTTCAGCAATAGATTGAAGTTAAAATACACCACACAGATTATTATGATATGACTTTAGGGAACCGTTTTACAACAATATGCAAGACTACAAATTAATATGATGTGTACATAATAGCACCATGAGTAAATAATAGCGTATAAAAACATCTATTATTTGAAAAGTTATTGTTATTAATTTATAATAATTCTAATCATATCATAATCTATTATTAAGGGCAGTTATTTCTTATATCGTAGGACCTTTATTAGTTTAAATCTCGGCAACTTGAAACGAACATCGTTTTATACAGTCACCACATTAGTTAATTTTGTGAAATATGCTTAAAAATTTACAAAACAATCACTAACCTACGCGAACACGCTGACTGCGAGATGGTACTAACAGATAAAGGCAGCTTTCATAATTATAAGTCTGCAAAGCGTAAAAATAAGTAACATTGATTATGTACTTAAGACCTTAAGAGAAAAAAAACGTTGTTAGAAATCATTATATATCTTTTTTAATTATTAAATGCCATAAAATGGTTGAAATCGCATCAGGATCAAATAAGTTAAAATTGAAATTGACAAAACTTGCTGAAATCAGGCAATCATAGTAGGGAACGCATCAGTTAATATATGGCAGGCCTTAACATGGTTGAGATCAAGCACGCCATATCAGGGTGGGATTAGTTAAAATATGGCATGCCGTACTAAAGGTTGTAATCCGGTAGTCCATATCCCAGCCTGATAGGGAACAACCTATAGGTCATTCCATAGTGGAACCTGATCAGGGCCACATATAAATTCCTTAATAGGGCATGCCGTAGTAGAACCTGACCCGGCCCAGATCGTTTTAGGGTTTGCCATAACAAATATTTGCTCGGGTAAGTCAGAAATTTGCTACTAACTAAAAGATATGTTATCTTTCAGAAAACGTCACTCAAATCGCTCTTAAATATTATTTTTTCTTTCGCCGCTGTAAAATTGAACATACACTACTATTCTCGACACGGTCGCGAATGTCATCGTAGGATGACATCGACGACACGATCCGAATAGAAACAAGCTCGGCTTCGAGATTGTTGGTATAATATAATTATACGTATTGGATTTCTGTAAACCCTGCTATTAAAATGAAATAAATCATTATTAAGTTCATAAAATATCTACTGAAATTGTTTAATTAGAAGTATTTGTTTTCATGGAGTCAATAATGTCTTTTATTTTTAAAGAAATACATTACGTATAATTTTATTATACAGACGATCTCAAAGCCCAACTTGCTTATGCAATAAATTACAGCAAATCTAAGCATTGCGGATGATACTGTATGTTCAACCTAACGTCCGATATCCATCCCAACTTGCTTATGCAATAAATTACAGCAAATCTAAGCATTGCGGATGTCATTTCCGTGTCATGTGTTCCTTCCTAAGACAAAATTCTACCCAAATTTACGTGATAACAAACCAACTTGCATGTAAGAAAATAATTGTAAAAAAATATTGTTACTATTTTCAGATAGAGTTCATTTTGTGTTTATGAATTAATTTTACTTTCATTGATAGTTAATCTGATTACGGAATTTCCGCCGACTTCGAAATGAAGCACAATAAACATTTGTTATTGTTAGTGAATTGTTTGTTAGTGAACCACTAAAGTAATTGTAATTTTGAAATGGTCTAAGATATAAATAACTTGGTTCAAAAAGTAATTAGAAATTATTATTGTATAATTGTAATTATTATTATTGTAACCAGAATTGTATAATTTAATGTTGAATGTGTAATTGTTCAAACGTCTCTTTCGAAGAAGAAGAAAGTAGAGTAATGTTGTAAAATATCATATCGTAATTTTGAACTGCCATTTTTGAACATGTTTGTATTTGTTTAAATAATTCATTATGATTGTTATTAAAGAACGACGCGTTTCATTCCGACAACAGACAGACAACCACCTCTAGACTAAATCAGAGAGTGAGACAAAATTGCTTAACTTGAGTTGGTTGGAAAGAGTTAACCAAACTTGCGTAAAGGAGGAAATTCGGAGAGTTATTGATCAAAAAGAGTCAATTTAACAATGTGTCAACAGTTTCTCAAAACACAATTCACTTAAATAGCCGTGAAATTACCAAGGGATGAACAGCAGAAGGCAGCATCTTTAACAAACAAAACACAATTCGAAAAATCTTAAATAACAATCATATGAATTTGAATAATCTTTTTAAATGAAACGTTGTAATCAATATTTCAATTTCGTCAAAATTCAAATTGATTGCAAGTACATAATTAACTTTCAGAAGCATTTTGATCATTAGCGCCGAAACAAAACAGGTTCTGTTTTGTTAGCAACAAATTAATACCCCTAACCACTGAAAGGTTTAGTTAGATTATTAGAAGTTATAATTAGATCATTATTGAATTTAGTAAAAGGTTCAGTGATTATTTTAAACGCCGAATCTGAAACATTTGACAATAAACTTTTATTGAATAAGATGCCTTTAAGGTTTCATCTTGCAGTTCGCAAAAATAAAGTGATCTGGTTTGGTTACCTTGTGACAAGGGTCGTATCTTGAATTCTACAGTTTTTCATTGTTTTGACTTATCAATCTAACTTTAACGAATCAAATTTCAACAAGAGAAGCTAAAACAATTTTGAAAAACGTGAAATTTCATTTCTGAAATTCTACTACCTTACAACATCCAACTGCACCTGTCTAACCTTTTATCTCTTTGGGTTATCCTGTCAGAATTAGGCCGTAACAAACGCTCCCTAGACGAGAGTCGTTCCAGGTGACAGTGAGCGACCCTCACACGATGGTACAAATTACATACCGTTACACATTAAGTTCCAACAAAGTAAGAACAAAACAAAACAAAAGCAAAAACAAACAAATTACTTCTTGGAGCCAACATGGGATTTACTTAATGTACTGCTTTATTACAAATTGCACTGACCGGAAGAAACAGGTACTCTAATTGTGTGAAAACCCACCTTAGCTACCCGGGCTTGCAAATTGACATATTGATCGTCTCATTCGATTAAATCTAATCACCAGGCATAAAACCTCAAGATTTATTTATATTTAGGTTGAAGTGCTTAACTTAACCTAACTTAATATGAGTGATTGAATTCGTCGTAGACGCTAGGCGAAACATTCTAATACGTAAATAAAAACACTTAGCTAAGTTTCACAAACAGGTAAATTTTATTAGCTTAATCGCGATTTCGGTTTTTACATCATTGTCAGAAGACTGAACATTAAAAAAGAATAAAAGTATATATAAAGACTAGGGCAGCAACCCGTTATAACTAAATATGTGGTAGGTACAAGGCTAAAAAGGATTAACAGTAGCTTTATTTGCAAGTATTTCCAGAACATCTGAATGAAGAATGTCCGTCTGGTGAGTGACCCAATTAAGTCTCAAATCAAATTGAAATTATATCGGATTTGTCCGTTCTGCCAACAAGCAAAAAAAACATAAGCAGTCAAAACAATAATATTTTAAACGGCAGTTCTTGGATCATTTAATTTCCTATAAATTTAATCAGTGTCAGCATAAAAATTTGATCCAACACAACATAAATTTAACAATCGAAATACCAAATTGAAAGCATGTGATAATCATCAATACGTGCGTAGATCGCATAGCTATGCCTACAATCATTTTTTTAAATTGTTTGTTTTAAATACTTCTGCAAAGGAAGCGCCATGGTAAATAAAACTGTAAATAACTTTGTAACACTGTCCTTGTGGTGACTGTTAAATAAATCTTGTTAATTTTCCTTTGTGGAAAATTAGTGTTTCATATCATTTCACTTGTAAACTGTTTGTGGTACACTTCGAATTTGGATTTACCTGAATCACGGTTACCTGGATTCAATTATGACTTACTATTTCAGAGACAAATTCAACCGTAAGCACATTTTAAATCAACCAAATAATTATTTGGAAGAATTGAAAACTAAATACATGTGGCAGGAAAACTGTCACCTGGAACGACTCTCGTCTAGGGAGCGTTTGTTACGGCCTAATTCTGACAGGATAACCCAAAGAGATAAAAGGTTAGACAGGTGCAGTTGGATGTTGTAAGGTAGTAGAATTTCAGAAATGAAATTTCACGTTTTTCAAAATTGTTTTAGCTTCTCTTGTTGAAATTTGATTCGTTAAAGTTAGATTGATAAGTCAAAACAATGAAAAACTGTAGAATTCAAGATACGACCCTTGTCACAAGGTAACCAAACCAGATCACTTTATTTTTGCGAACTGCAAGATGAAACCTTAAAGGCATCTTATTCAATAAAAGTTTATTGTCAAATGTTTCAGATTCGGCGTTTAAAATAATCACTGAACCTTTTACTAAATTCAATAATGATCTAATTATAACTTCTAATAATCTAACTAAACCTTTCAGTGGTTAGGGGTATTAATTTGTTGCTAACAAAACAGAACCTGTTTTGTTTCGGCGCTAATGATCAAAATGCTTCTGAAAGTTAATTATGTACTTGCAATCAATTTGAATTTTGACGAAATTGAAATATTGATTACAACGTTTCATTTAAAAAGATTATTCAAATTCATATGATTGTTATTTAAGATTTTTCGAATTGTGTTTTGTTTGTTAAAGATGCTGCCTTCTGCTGTTCATCCCTTGGTAACCTTTGTTTAAAATATCTAAATTTTCTTTATCAATAAATTCATTAACCTTTTGTATACAAAGATCTTTCGAAAGGATTACCAACGTGTTACCTGTATCTGTTTTAACAGAATTAAATTGTTTTCTGTAATTTTCTCTCTGATAGATTGTAGTAGTGACAGATAGGATGTTTTATGTTGTGTTTTGTCCTTTTTCAAAGATTTTTCTTCTTCTAACAGATCCGAGATTTGGAATTTTGCATAAGTGTTGTGTTAGAAGCTTTTGAAATATACAAACGTAAACGCACAGTACCTATTGATGACATTCTAGCTTGTTTTGACAGTTCTTTCGAGGTAATCAATGAATTTTTAATTCTTATTAACAGTCTTCACGCAAACATCACGTTTCAACTAGAAAGAGAACAAAATAGAGCTATTAATCTTTTGGATTTAACTATTAAAAATAATACAAACAATGAATTTGAATTTTCCATATACAGAAAACCTACAAACACTGACATCACCATTCCTAATGATTCATGTCAAGATAAAATGCACAAACTAGTAGCTTATAGATCTTTAGTACACCGAGCTTTAACTACTCCAATGAAACGATCATATTTTGATAAAGAAATTTGAACAATTAGCACATGCAAACCTTGTTAAACAAAAAGAGTATAGGTTAGCTATCAAAAGAATATTTCCAAATGACACTCAAATAAAAGACAAAAACTACATATCAATACCATACTTTGGCAAGATATGAGAACAAATTGCAACTATAATACGAAAAAAAAATACAAAATAACCTATAAAACTGACACCAACACTTCATTTTTATTCAGTGCTAAAGACAGAACACAAGATATAAAATCCAGTATTTACCGTTTGAATTCTTTTCGTAACTCGGTTTATATGGGATACAAACTCTTGAAATTTCAACATAATATACAAAGATCACGTACACTCTTATATAGAAATAAACACCCAGAAAATCTAATTATGCCAAATACCTTTTGGAATAGAATCGCTTTTTGACACCTCAAAATAACATCAAATTCTTACATTTTTGCAACAACAAACACAAATTCGACATTTTAGAAGCTTTTGAAATATACAAACAAAAACGCACAGTACCTTTAATGAACGAACAAACTGAGCTTAGTAATTCCCCTTTATTAGAAGTGTTAGATATTTAGTTTTTGCATGTATGGTATCTAATTACCTATTTTCTGTATTTATCTTTAGCAACGTGTTTGTTTATCAATCTTATCTGCCTTTGAGAATGATATTTAATGTTGAAACAATTGTCAGGTTAAGTATTTAATAAAACTTGTGAAATTTTTAAAAAATCTTTTATTTTTATCATATTTTATGATTATGGAGTTCCACAAATTATGGCTAGAAGCAGTAAATTCTATGAAAATTAAGAACGAAGAATAACCTTAGAGCTACCATTAGTTACTACCAATAATACAAAAAAAGATAATCCAATACCATTACTAACTTATTAAGTTATTATCAGGGTCAGGAAAGATGAAATGATAAGAAAATGCGTTCAAATTATTTTAGCTAATTCGTATTTATATGTAATTCACACACAAAATGTTTAGTTTTGTACATCCCTGGTCAGAGATTGTAAATCACTATACGGCTAGACGTCGGCAGGCAACCAACAGCCACCGATCCGACAAAACATTGTATTGTGCATTTTTATGAAGGTATGCAGATCGACCATCACCAATACGGACCATTCTGAACTTTTCTGCAATGATGTTTTGGAAGGGACTGTCGGTCACCTGCCACCGGCTAGCAGTATGGTGTGAATCAATACGTTTTGTCGGTCCGGTGGCTGTTGGTTGCCTGCCACCGTCTAGCCGTATAGTGTGAATGAACCTTAATTATAAGTGTATGTGTTGTAACACAAAAATAGACAACGAATTTTAGTAAATTCATTAATTACTTCTTTAAGTAATTTGATCCGCTAAAATATACCGCATGCCTATTGTTTAAAGAGCTTTTTGACAATATTAATCCTTATTATTTCATCTTTCCTGGCTCTGGTTATTACCAAACAAGTTCCAAGACAAATATGCTAAAGAGTGAGCTTTATGCAATATCTCTACTAAAATGAATACTAATAATAATAATTAATAGAGACATGCATTTTAGTAAAGCATAAACACACTATGACAACGGAGCGAAGCAATTTAAACTGCAATACTGCAATATAACACAAGCGGGTGCTTAAAAATGATGGGTTTGGAGTACCCTTGCCGCAAAAACATAAAGTGAAAATGAGTCTAATTAAAATAAACAACTTGAGTTAAAGAAATTGTCAGTGGCGTGGCACGTTTTACATAACAGCTTTCGTATTTGTAAACTATATTTCCTATAACTTATAGCGACGGAGCTTATGAAAGATGAATCAAGGGTTTTTTCCAGTGAGGTCACCTAAAATGCACGTCTCTAATAATAATTATATCTAATCAAAAAAATAAGTATCAGTATTACAATAAATTTTAATAAACAAAGATATCTGATAAGTGTGTCCTCGTGTGTTTTTCAAACTAGATGTAAGATTCCGCTTTTTTTAATGTTTCTGAAATGGTACCTATAACAGTATGTACTATTGATTTCATTATGATCTAGGAAGCAAGGCTAATATGATGCTGTTTTTGATGATCCTATGCATTTGTGACAATGATATTCAAATTATTGTAACGGGAGAGAAAAGGAACGAACCTCTTTTCGAGCGACAGGTGGTGTGTTCTGCCGCCTTCGAGAAAATGACGTATCGCACAAGCATGTAAATTAGACGTGGTTTATTCTGGCATTTTCTAAGAATACATAGAAGGTTCCAGCGTTTTCTGGTGCGTTTATATGAAGATATAAAAGCGGATGGCGGATAAAAGAGAGGCAGTCAACAGCAAGTCATTAACTGTGTATTACAAAATAAATAGTGGATATAAATGTTGTATTAGAAATTCATAGTCTGTAAATAATAGTTTTTAATGGTTTATAATTATAGCGTTAATTTATAGTGTATTCATTAGTGTATAGAAATAAATATTTGTTTGTGAATAGACGATTTAAACAGCACTTGTATTATTATTTTTAAAAAGAATGTTACAGTGGTGTCAGGTGTGGGGTTTTAAAATAAATAAAATCGCGTAATAATTAATTAAAGTGCTGTGAGAATAAAATTTTTGGTGTTAAAACATAATTTCAACAAACAATCAAAATGGTGATGAAACTATTAAAGGATCTCTTAGTAATAGATTTGAAGCGGGAGTTGGACGAGAGGGACTTGGATAGTAATGGAAAGAAAGAAGTTTTGATAAATCGGCTAAGAGAATGGCTTTTAGAACAGAAGGAAGATCCTGAAAATTACCGCTTCGAAATACCTGGACCCGCAATTGATACTAGTTTGTTGTTAAGTAAAATGGAAGAAAATTCTAGAATGTTAAAAGAGGAATTACTGGAAAAGTCCGAAGAGAATTCTAGAAAGTCCGAAGAGAATTCTAGAATTTTAAAAGAAGAATTACTGCAAAAGTCCGAAGAGAATTCTAGAAAGTCCGAAGAAAATTCTAGAATTTTAAAACAAGAATTACTTGAAAATACTAAAGCACTGGAAGAAAATGTTAAAATGATGAAAGGAGAATTGTTGGAAAATGCCAAAGCGTTGGAAGATAAAGTTTTCGAAGAATTTTTGGAGAATGCCAGTGCGTTAGGACTATTGGAAGGTAGATTGGCGGAACAAGATAGGGTAATAAAGATGGTAGAAGAGAAAATAGCCCAAATGCAATTACCACCAACAACTAAGAAAGACGATATGATCGAAATGCTGGAAGATAGAATGAGGCAACTACGGTTTCCCTCAACTTCTGAGTGGCCGTTTAATGAAGTAAAGAAACAATTTAAAGAAGAAAAGGTTCCTGCCGTAGGGATAAAAGTAAAACCACCCACGTTCGATGGAAAGATACCTTGGTCCACCTACTACAAACAATTTGAGGCGGCCGCTGGGGCCAACGGATGGACAGGCAAGGAAAAGGCCGTTTCTTTAACTGTGGCTTTGCGTGGAGACGCGTTGAACGTCCTGCAAACAATCCCAGCAGGACAGGAAAATGATTACCAATTGTTAGTGTCTAGATTGGAAATGAGATATGGAGACGCGCATCTTCAACAAGTGTATCACGCGCAAGTGAAGAATCGTATCCAGAAGAATGGAGAAAGCCTGCAGGAGTTTGAAGCCGATGTTGCGCGGCTTGTCCGATTGGCGTACCCTACGGCACCCGATTCATTTCTGGGACAACTGGCTGTGCAGACCTTCATTGATGGGTTAAGAGACGGAGAAACACAACAATCATTGAGGCTAGCACGACCAAGAACAACTGATGATGCGCTTGCTCACGCTTTAGAATTTGAAGCTGCAAAACAAGCGTCCCGAGGTCACGGGCGTGTTCGGGCCGTTGTGGAGGAAGAAGAAGGTTCTAAAGATCACCTAGAGGAGTTAGTACTGAGAGTTCTTCGGAAGGAAGAAAGCCGTAAGAAGAATCATCAAGAAGTTCGAGGGCCTCGTTGTTGGAACTGCGGCGAACAAGGACATGTAGAACGCCGTTGTCCCAAAAGAAAAGTACAACCGTCGGAAAAGTTAAAAAGGGTTGGCAAGAGGGGGCGAACGTTGACTGCGAGTGAAGATGCCCCGGAGATCACGATCCATGCCGTAACATCAAAGAATAGTAATGGCAGTTTGTTTGTAGATGGAAAGATTGCTAACCGAACTGTTCCACTACTTATTGATACGGGGGCGACAAAATCCATCGTACGCCCTGATGTTCTACAATCAAGTATGAAGCTGTTATCAACAACTACTCAACTCCGTACAGCAACAGGTGAAGTGATACCAACACGCGGAGTGGTGAAGATGAAGATTGGCATTGGAAGTGAAGAACGTGATCATGAGGTGCTGGTAGCCGATATCACTGATGACTTCATCTTTGGAATGGACCTCCTGAGAAAATTTGGTTTTACGTTGGATTTGAAAGAGGGTGTTTTGAAGGTCGGTAACGAAGAACTTCCGTTGCACCCACGAGAAGATCCGGTTGTAAGGGTTTTGCTGACTGAAGATGTGATATTGCCGGGTCAAAGCGAGATGGTTGTCGAGGCAGGTTTGGATGGAGATCTTCGGGTTGGATGTGTGCGAATGATGGAGCCTGTTTGTGATAAGAAGATCCATAGTGGCATACTGGTGGGAAAAGCGCTGATCAAGGTTGGAAAGACAGTACCGGTGAGGCTTATGAACGTTAATGTGGATCCGGTGACATTGAAGAAGAGTACCCTTGTGGGACAGTGTGTGCCAGTATTCCGAGTAGCCAGGTGTATGGCTGATGTTCCAAAACCAGCGCCCAAAGACCATGGTGGAAAATTAGTGGGCATGGTTACTAGTTCGTGCGAAGACCTTAACAGAACAGAAGTGAAAGAGGTACAGGGTTTGGTTCATCGATACCAAGATATCTTCGCTCTTGACGATAGCCAGAAGGGACGAACAGATATAATAAAACATAAAATCAATACAGGCAACTCTATGCCTGTCCGTCAGCAGCCGAGGCGTCTACCTCTAGCAAGGAGAGCAGAAGCCGAGAAGATTATTATCGATATGGAAGAACAAGGGGTCATCGAGCCATCCAGCAGTCCCTGGGCATCACCGGTGGTCCTGGTCAGTAAGAAGGACGGGTCAACGAGATTTTGTGTGGACTATCGGCAGCTTAATGACGTGACCAAGAAAGACAGCTATCCCTTACCACGCATCGACGACACGTTAGATACCCTGTCTGGTTCACGATGGTTTTCGACTTTGGACTTGAAGAGTGGTTATTGGCAAGTTGAAATGGAACCTGAAGACCGGGAGAAGACCGCGTTCACTATTGGTTCCGGACTATGGCAGTTTACGGTTATGCCTTTTGGTCTATGTAACGCTCCGGCCACCTTTGAGCGTTTAATGGAGACCATCCTGAGAGGGCTGTCGTGGAAGACCTGCCTGGTATACCTAGATGATGTGATTGTAGTCGGAAAATCATTCAACGAACATTTGAAAAACCTAGAGGAAGTGTTCCGAAGACTACGTGGAGCCAATCTGAAACTGAGTCCGAAAAAGTGCCACATATTCAGAAAGGAAGTGAAATATCTCGGGCACGTCGTATCACAAAATGGAGTGGCAGCCGACCCCGATAAGATTCGTGTAGTTCAAGAGTGGCCAACACCGAAAGATAAACACCAAGTTCGTAGTTTTCTTGGGTTATGTACCTACTACCGGCGTTTCGTTCCTGGGTTTGCCAATATAGCGAAACCTCTGACAAGGTTAACTGAAGATGGGCGCGAGTATGTTTGGAGCGGAGAGTGTGAAACAGCTTTCCAACAGCTGAAGCGTGCCCTGACAACAGCACCAATATTGAGCTATCCACGGACAGAAGGGAAATTCATACTTGACACAGATGCAAGTAATTTGGCCATTGGGGGGGTACTTTCTCAGATACAGGATGGACAAGAAAAGGTCATCGGCTATTTTAGTAAGGTTTTGTCGAAAGCCGAAAGGAATTATTGTGTGACCAGAAAAGAACTATTGGCCGTCGTGAAGTCCGTTGAGCACTTCTACAAATACTTGTACGGACGGAAGTTTTTATTGAGGACGGACCATGCAGCGTTGAAATGGCTGTTACAATTCCGTAATCCTGAAGGCCAGGTCGCAAGGTGGATCGAACGATTACAAGGATACGACTTTGACACCGAACATCGAGCGGGCACTAGTCATCGAAATGCCGATGCTCTTTCAAGAAGACCCTGTCCAACGGATTGCCGTCATTGCTCTCGTTTGGAAGAGAGGGTTTGCCAAGTATTAAGGACTACCATCGTCAACGACAATTGGTTGCCGGAAGAATTGCAGCGACAGCAGGAGGCTGATCCCGAACTAAAAATGGTACTGGAATGGAAGCGCGTGGGAGAAAGGCCTGCCTGGGAGGCCGTCAGCCCTTTCAACAGAACGCTCAAAGCATATTGGGCCCAATGGGGGTCCTTGAAGGTGGAAGACGATCTCCTGAAGCGAGTACTGGAGAGTGAAGATGGTACCACCATTAGGTCTCAGTTCGTGGTTCCAAGAAGCCGAGTGGCTACAGTATTGCGACATCTCCATGACGGTGCCTCAGGAGGACACTTCGGTGTGAAAAAGACTTTGGAGAAAGTTAGGGAGCGTTTTTATTGGGTCAATTGTAAAGAAGACGTGAAGGAGTGGTGCCGGAAATGTGAATTATGTGCCACTGGCAACGGACCCTTGGGGAAGCGAAGAGCACCTATGAGGCAGTACAATGTGGGTAGTCCTCTGGAGAGAATAGCTATAGACATTGCCGGACCATTTCCCGAAACCGACGATGGGAATAAATACATCTTAGTGGCAATGGACTATTTTACCAAATGGCCAGAAGCATATGCCCTACCAAACCAGGAAGCTGCGACTGTTGCTGACGTACTAGTCAAAGAGTTCTTCAGTCGTTTCGGAGTGCCCATGGAGCTGCATTCGGATCAAGGCCGCAATTTCGAGTCTGTACTCTTTGGAGAAGTCTGTCGATTGTTGGGCATTCGCAAGACTCGGACCACACCGTTACATCCGCAGTCCGATGGAATGGTAGAACGCATGAATCGAACAATGGGCAAATATTTGGCCAAGGTCGTCTCCGATCATCAACGAGACTGGGACCGATACCTGCATCTGTTCCTGATGGCTTATCGTGCATCGGTCCACGAAACAACCGGTCAGTCACCAGCGTCTGTGATGTTTGGACGCGAGTTACGGTTACCGTGTGATCTGGAATTTGGGTCTCCACCTATAGAGCAGGAGGTAGCCGGGAATGATTATGTCATCAACTTAAAGAAGAAGTTGGAGGATATTCACGACCGAACCCGAAATAATAGTCGAATCGCGAGTGACCGGATGAAGGCTACGTACGATGTGAGGGCCCAAGAAGGAGGGTTTCAACCTGGAGAGCTTGTCTGGTTATACAACCCGCAAAGGCGTCGTGGCTATTCTCCAAAATTACAGCGAAATTGGGAGGGTCCATACCAGGTGAAGAAACGAATAAATGACTTGATTTATCGCATCCAGAAATTGCCAAGGGGGAAACCAAAGGTGGTACACTCCAATCGTCTGGCGCACTATGAGGGAAATAATGACGCAGTCCCGGATCGGAAAGATGAGGCCGAGGTGGCTATCAAAATCGTAAGGCCTGAAGATGATCAGCCAACCTTTAGAGAATTTATGGCTGCGTTCTCTGGAACTAGAAAAGCGCGATTCGGAGTCACGACTGAGATGCAACAAGATCTCTTCCGGGTCCCTGGTGATTATTCCATTGCCCACTGTGTCTCCGCGGATCTCCGTATGTCCAGGGGGATCGCAGTAGTGTTTAGAAATAAATTTGGACGGCTGAATGAACTTCGAGAACAAAATCCCTCTGTTGGTAAATCCTTACGCTTGCCTGATCATGACCGATCCATTTACTACTTGGTAACCAAGCAGTTTTACTACCAGAAACCGAGTTACGCCGACTTGTGGAGGGCACTATGGAATTTGAGAATCGAGTTGCTTACCAGGGGAATTAACAAATTGGCAGTTCCCAAACTCGGCTGTGGGCGGGACCAGCTGGATTGGAGAATCGTTAGAAACATGCTGGAAGTTGTCTTTAGAGGTACGGACGTCAAGATCTTCGTCTGCAGTTTTGACCCACAGCCCGCATTAAGGCCAACGAAGAGTGTAGACTGTTATTTCTACCGTAATGGAACGTGTAGTCGAGGTGAAGACTGTCGATATCGTCATGACCCGTTCTACAGGAATCAGAGCATAAAACCTGTTCTGGGACAGAACAGACTTGAAGAGGGGGGCAGTGTAACGGGAGAGAAAAGGAACGAACCTCTTTTCGAGCGACAGGTGGTGTGTTCTGCCGCCTTCGAGAAAATGACGTATCGCACAAGCATGTAAATTAGACGTGGTTTATTCTGGCATTTTCTAAGAATACATAGAAGGTTCCAGCGTTTTCTGGTGCGTTTATATGAAGATATAAAAGCGGATGGCGGATAAAAGAGAGGCAGTCAACAGCAAGTCATTAACTGTGTATTACAAAATAAATAGTGGATATAAATGTTGTATTAGAAATTCATAGTCTGTAAATAATAGTTTTTAATGGTTTATAATTATAGCGTTAATTTATAGTGTATTCATTAGTGTATAGAAATAAATATTTGTTTGTGAATAGACGATTTAAACAGCACTTGTATTATTATTTTTAAAAAGAATGTTACATTATGCACTTGTTGATTAAATAAATTATTGGCTGCATATTACTTTGATTAAAATCTAATTAATAAATAAGTTTAATACATAATCATGGAATGCGTAGAATATAATAGGTATAATAAATACCCATGAAGTTAATGTATTAAAGAGTTAATTAAATCAACAGACAAAAAATAAGCCATAAAACTGAATTCAATTCAAAACTTGGAGTAGTGTTTATTAAAAAAAAATATTATAGAATTAGGTAGCAATAAAAAATTCTTGTAGATAGGTTTTCGATCACAAATAGATATATAGAAAAATATGTTACACCAGTGGCGTGCGGTGAGAATTTAAGCTAGGGAAGCAACCACGATTTTAATTTTAATATACCTAGGTACAGACGCGGATTCACGGGGGGGGGAATCACCCCCTCAAATTTAGAAATAAGTATACATAGAATAAAAACAAATAATGTTTGTTTAATTATTATTTATTAAAACGATTATTTTTTCAAAAATTTCCCCCTTAAAATAATTCTCTGGATCCGCCCCTGCTAGGTACAATAAAAAAACAGTGTTATAATTATTAAGCTTAAAAGTTTTTCAAAGAAGAACTTTTACACTTTATACTTATGGAATTTGTTGACTATTATTCTTTATTTTAAAAAACTACTATGTATTTATAGTGCAACTCGATTTTGCGGTCTTTTTAGCAAAATATTGGTGCAGGTTTTAAGCTTTGTTGTTAAATTTGAAAGTACTGGTTTTGATCTGCCTTGCTCAATAATTTGTAATTTCTCTCCAAAACTGTATGCAGAAAATTCTTTTTTACAAACTGAACAAAAAAATCGTCCAGATTCGGATGTATCGGAAGTACTCGAACCTTCCACCGAAGCAGCTGAATTTGCAGTCATGACGACAATGCAATTTTAAATTTGCATACAGAACAAACTAAATAGAATTTAAGTCTTTTTAGAAGTCTTTAGAAAATTCCAACTTATATAAATTGAAATAATAAAATGTGACAAAATACAGTCACATTCGCAGATTTACATTACTGAAGTAACATTAAATCTAACAAACACTAAATCGAACAACCAACCAAATTATAATAAATAAACATTTGGGCACCAAGCACACTAAAAATAACGACCAAACAATGTTAAACGCATCATCTGTATGACCACGCCCGCTTATCAAGGCTAGGAGTAGAGCAGTTATAAGCAACGAAATCAGTGCTTATATGCAGCGTATGTAACACATTTGAATCGGTATTACCTTTCCGTTTAAGTTTAAGTTTAATGAGCCTAATTTAAAACAGTACTCTAAATAACTACACTTTTTGCTGTATGGAATTGATATTGAGCTTTAACCCATTTAAAACCACTACTAAAGAAAAACTACAAATTAGTTTTTTTTGTGTTTTGATATTTTTATTAACATTAACTGAAACTGTTTAATACAAAAAAAATTAAATAATATATTAGAACATAAAAAAATTAACGTTGCGTAAACGCAACATTGGGAGGATACCACTTACTCCAATGCACAACGCCGACCGGGGACAAAATTCCCATACTACGCTGACTAGCGGTTTTGAACACTTTGCCGACCGACAACACTAAGCCGACCCTTCAAATAAATTTTGCTACTGGACACTTTCCCGACCGTAGACACTTAGCTGACCGTGGAAAGTACGCCGACCGCATCTTGTGGACACTTTACCAATCATGGACACACGCCGACTGCAAGCAGTGGACACTTTGCCAACCGTGGACACTATGTCGACCGCAAGCGATGGACACTTTGCCGAACTTGGACACGACGCCAACCCCTTAAATAAATATACACCTCGGCGATCCTCGACACAGCGCCGATCACAAACGGGAGACCCTTAAGAGCCGTCCATAGTTACAATTCTGATGTGAATACAAACATAAAGTTTACTAAAGCTAAAACTAATTAACCTGTCGGTCAATTTTTATATGGTTTTCACAAATATAATCTCTGAGATGTTTTATACAATATGACTTTAGGTTGTGAACGATTGGTAAAGTGTCTACCGCTTGCAGTCGACATAGTGTCCACCGCTTGCGGTCAGCATAGTGCCCACGGTCGGCAAAGTGTCCACCGCTTGCGGACGACGTAGTGTCCACGGTTGGAGTTGTGTCCGATCGGCGTAGTATCCTAACCCTTTTTCGAATATAAATTTGCTTCTTGTGCAAGTATTTACTAGAACAAGAATCAACGCTGTAACCACAACAGATTTAACCCATTTCACCATTTAACACCAGAAATGCAGGAACTTTTAACAATGTAGGATATGTACATTTGTATCCCTCATCAAGCCAATGAATAGTTTACGCAACGCTCTAATTTATAATCCCGTTTTTTCGAAACTATATAAGTTTTTTACTTTTTATATCAACAGTAACATTTTTTAATCTTTCCAGAGCCATTTTAGATAAAAATTAAAAATTTTAATTGTTCGAATAATTTTTTTAACTACGTTTTTGTCACCCATGTAATAGTATTCAAAATTCAATCAATTCAGGCTGTAATTTTAATAAAATAAAAGCTAAATTTAAATAGAAAAAAATATGCTACATTTAATTTCATACTATAAAATCACACACAAGTTATAAAAACAGATATAAATCTGGAGTGTTGCGTTAACGCAACATTGGCTGGAAATGGGTTAAGTTGATTAAATATTACAAATTTAAATAAACGATAACGATAATTTTATAAAAATATTTTTGTTATAATTGGTTTTTATTTTTAATAAATTCTCAAGGGAAGCATTGCTTCCATTGCTCAAACTCGGCTCGAAATGGAGTTGAGTTTCGAGTCGAGTCGATCCGGCTCGTTTTGGAATCGTAGTTATTTTCCAAATTCATATAGCAGCCGCGAAATCTTTTTTCTCCTCTTAGTCAGAAAACGAGCCGCTTGCGGCGACTAACTCTCGTGACTGTCAAAGTCTGCCATATTGAACATAAAAACCAAAATCTCAGTAAGCAAGAAAAAGATTAATGTTTGCACTGATTCACTACTAAGTCTATACGTTAAGACAAATCGTTGTTAACAACTTGAAAGAAATCTGTAGACTGGCTACAGATATTTACTACATATCTTTTTAAACTTTTGTCGGTTCTTTTTATTACACTTTAAACCCAAAATGTGAATTCTTAGCAAATTTTAGGTAGTTTTTTTGTGATTGTGTATTTAAGGTGCCTAAATAAACAATAAATGTGTCAGTAAGTAGCCGGTGATAGTAAACAGCTTTCAAAGAAAGGATTAAGGGATGATTCATTGCGGCTCCTTTTCATTACCCATCCGGTTTAAAACCAAATGTTAAACAAATTTTTAAAAAATCCCAAAATAAGTAGGCAAACCTTTTTAGATAAAATGTGTAATTGATTTGTTGTTGAAGAAGATTCTGGAATCCGGTTTGTTTCTTTGATCTTGTCCGTGTACTTACACCAAGGTGTCATTCACAATTTTAAACAATTTTACAAATTGTACTGCAAATGATAGAGCAAATGGACAACAACCAACAAAGCAACTTAAAGCAATAAATGTTCTCGATGCTGTGCGTTTGATACGTTTGTCATGGAGTCAGATTAAGCCAGAAACAATTAAGAATTGTTTTAAGAAATCGAGTTTTTACACAGAATGAAAATGAAAATCATTTGGAAGGATGTTTTTTCTGGTGAGGAGCTTGCAAAGTGGAATACAATAAACTCTGAGATTTCCTTCAATGAATACATGGAAATAGACAATAACGCTGTTATTTGCGGTACACTTGACAAAAATGATATCGTTTCAGAAGTTAAAACAACTAATAAAAACTCATTGTCTGAAGATGAATTAGATGATGAAGTCAGAATACCACCATCAAATAATGAAGCAAACAATGCAATCCTTATATTGCAACAATATTTTGAAAATTAAGTTGAAGAAGAATGAAAAAGAAAATTGAGTCCACTGAAAGTGAAGTGTTTGATTACATTAATAAATTAAAAGTCATCATTAATCTTAATAAAAAACAAAACAAACTAAAATTACTAATTTTCTTAATATAAGTTAATAAATCCACGACGTTACTAATTCTTAATCTTAATCCTGACGTTACCTTATAACTCTTATTACTTCAGCTGTTAAAAACTTTAAAGTGGCGTGCAGGAGTTTTACTTTTTAATATTTTGTTTGTCATTGGTGAATACATTACAACCTAATAACGGGAGAAAATAATTAAAAATTTCATTATGTTTTAAGTGTTATAGTGTAATGAAGCCATTTAAAGAAAAGTAATTGCTCAAATTCTTAGTTATAATCCGTTAAAGTACAAAATAGGGGAAATACTGTCAACTGTACAATTTTCTCGAGCCGGCTCGAAAAGCTCGAAAAACTCGACTTCAAAAACTCGACTCGACTCGGGCTCGACATACGTGAAGCTCGACTCGACTCGAATAAGGAATTGTCGAACTCGACTCGAAACTCGGCTCGATTTCGAGTCGAGTCGAGCTTGGCTCAGGCTCGAGTCCATCACTAATTTTAGATCAATGGAAATCATTTTTATGCATAATACTTACTAAAATACACCTGTGTGAATTCTAATTTATTGTTTCATAACAATCAATTGAAGCAAAACAATTGCCTACAAAATAGATATATGCGATTATTATGAATGCATTACTTACCAGTGTGTTTCAAAGTTATTATTAGTTTATGTTGGCATTCTTAAAATCGCATAATTAGTAACTTTAACCAAGACAAATGCAAAACAGCAAAGACTAATTATGGAGATGCCAGAACTCTTCTACTGTTGCTGCCATTAGACGCTGGAATACATCACGGGATTACATCACTGACCATAAGAATTTTGGTTGAGGTTTAGTACTGTGTGAAGATTGAAATTACGTCTTGAAATAATATTCAGTGGTATCAATATTACTTTTTAAGGGATAATTTTCCTACCTTACATCTCCGCCTCTGGTGACTACATTAATTGTAACACCCGCTCAGAAGATTTCATCTCACTATTACGTATAGTTTACGTGATAAATAAATAACAGTATTGACCAACACTGCAGTTGTGATATGATACACAAAACTGAGAATAGATTTTTACATTTGTAATACTCATAATAATACTCATAATACATTATATTCAACCACAAAGACGTGCATGCCAGGAAAATCGTCAATACAAATAAAAAATACAAGGTGCATACATACCACGAAACAATATTCACAGATATCATACATAATAACAAAGTAGACATCATGTTATCAGTATCAAAATAATCGTGTAATTTATCAAAGACAAAAACTTACACAATAACTTTTCTAAATTATGTTTAAACATAATGTTTGTCTTACATTTTTTTTTATTGTATTTAACCAATATATTATATATATGTGTGCAGTTGTATATACTAATACAATGGCGATTTTTTTGAATTTTTCCGTTGAATGTTTATCAGTGACAAGCTGATTTCAATTATTTGTCTCATCATTGTTATATAAACTATTCATATTAAATAATGTGTTATATGTAAATGAAAGCCATATACAAATTTATTAACAAGTTGAATCATAAAACTAAGCAAGGTACAGAGCCTGTATTGTCCGATTTTGATCAAAACAAACACTAAATGTAATAGTATTTGCCCAGCTGCCAAATAACGATAGCAAAATTTGCACATAGTTCGGAAAGTTATGTACAAAAAACAAAAAAAGAAAAATCAAGTAAAATCGAATTTGTATCGGCAGCAAATACATATACACTGTACAGCAATATCGACAGTAGCAGATCTATACAGAGTGCCGGCATCTCTATGGAGTGGAGTCACACGTAAGATGGTCATCTTACGTACGATCTTTATATATCCCGATACATTCGATGCTGTACCCTACCAAGATAAGATACAGGAAAAATCTGACGTGAGCCATCCCAAACATAATGTTTTATGTTTCTTAATTAATCATACTTATACTTTGCATTTGAGTATACGTCAGTAAAAGATGCCGTTGACGGTAAGATATTTCGTTCATGCGCTTCTGATTTTCATTGATTCTTGGCGCCCGGTATAATTACCTGTTTGATGATCCACACATCCAACACATTTCAATATAATATTGTAAATTCGAAAGTAATGATATGTGTTCTCCTAGATTATAAAAGAATAATTAATTAATATTTGTTAGGTAACACTTATGTAAAGGATAAATTACTAATTAATCTTAACTTTAACCAATAGAACTATTAGTTAATGTGCGTTAAATAGAGACACCATTTGTACGTAGGACCTTGGACAAAACAAGAACGTACTGAAAACTTACTGTAGTGCAAATTTGTTGTACTAAACCAATAAATTACTTCGCAAAAATTCAAAATTATGCACACTGATCGAGATGATTAAGTTAATAAAACCCGTTTACAACATATGACAGAGATAGCTGAATGCTGCTATATAAAATACCCGTATAAAATATATAACCGTCCGTAAAATATATGCATGAAAGCGTTTAAATGTTGTATTACTTTAACCAGCCCCAAACAGCACAGATACGTCTTAAAGACATCCGAAAGATGTAAAGTTTAGATATTCAAGACGTCTTATGGATGTCCATTTTTGCCTTACGTTATCTTAAAGACGTCTTTAAGACGTCCATTGTTACAAAATCTAACGTTTTTAAGATGTCTTTATCACAATGTCTTAAAGATGTCTTTATTACAACGTGTTAAATATGTCTTCTACAAAATATCTTTAAGACATCTGCTTGAAGATGTTTAAAACTAGGCATAAAAATAGAATTCATAACGTTAATCAAAAAAAATATATCATCTCTTTTTCTTAGAATAGAAAGTTACATTTTTTAAAATAAAGATGATCTATTCAAGGCCCTCCTTAATTATGTCTGGTTGACATTTTCAGTGTTCTTTGGGAATTAGCAAGACCTGATTGCTCTGCTCAGTCTAAAAAAGATACACTAATTTACAATATATTACATTAATTTATTATACTATGAGATAATTTAGTAATCCTTAAGAATCAGTGCCACTTATTAATATAAATTAATAAGTGCTTAAAGTTTTTTTGTTTTCTTACCATCAACTAGCTGTATTCTCGAGCTTGATCGATAATGTTAAGGTTAAAATCCTTTTAACCAGATCATAAACAGAAGATCCTCTTAACTAATTAGGCAATTCTTTATCCTAAAAAAATGCTTTATATGCTAATAAATCACAAACAAACCACTTTAGGCATTTAAAAGATGATAGTTCTCTGTATTACCAATAAGTATATACACATTAACGGCGATTGGTTGAAACAACTTGTTTTATTAAATCTTTAAAAAATAAAAATTTCAAAACCTAAATACGCAATCTAAAACAATTAAAGCAGGGATTGAAACTGTAACGAAAATAACTTTTTGAAACAGTTATTTATCGGTCATCTGCATAACTGTTATTAAAGAACCGAAAAAACAAATTTCTCTCCTTTCATAACTCTTTCAAAAAGGGAAGATTTATAATAACAGTTATCGTTTTAAAGCCCGAAAAGGAGAGATATAAAAAGTCTATAACAGGATTATAAATAATAGTACTTGTAACATTTCAATTAAGAATTGAAAGTGTTAAATTGTTTCAGATCATCTTGTTATTCATTCCTTCTATTAATAAGGAGTCTATTTTTTTGTGTTATATATGTAAATAAACAAAAGTCCCCGACGTGGCCCGGATAATGTTTATTAGATTTGCTATAATTTATTGTGTAAACAACTTGGGCTTTGCGACTGTATAAAGTATTTCTTTATTAAAATGTGTTTAACAAAACGAAAGACATAATTGACTTCATAATAATTAGAAAAACAAGGTGTCCAAAATTTTGTCTGTATTTATTTGCAAAATGTATACAAAATAATTAAATTTTGTATACACATGTTAAAGTATTATGGGTTTGCTATGGAAATAATTTAAGTGTAATTGATACCTTTACAGTCGCACATTTGAATAGCGAGTCTCAACTTCATGTAAACATAATAAGAAACAATAATCCAACAGTTATTATAATTCCAGAAAATCCAAATCCCACCATTGTTTTCTGTTGTTACTACTTATAAATTTTTTTTAAAATTAATTTTAAAGAAATATTTCAAGTGTTTGCTATAAGTACTTTATGACTGTTTTTGCGAGTGCAACCCCTAATAATAAAGACGCCATTGGGTTTAAAAGGGTTTATTATTATGCCTTTCTACACACCAGTTGGTGTATATCTGCAACTTGACAGTTTTTTAAAATAACGTCGGTCAGCGCGCGAAAAGGTGCATTTCTCCAATGGCCAGTCAGCGTTAACCTACGCGAGGCTCACGGGCCATGTGTATAGCCGCGCTGACCAAGGGCCGCGCGTCATACTGACGGTCAACGCGCGTAAATTAACAATTGTCAATAAAATTGTAATCGTTAATTGCAAAGGACAATTAAATTAATTAATTGTGCATATGTTTTGTTTTGTATGATTACAATTAATTAAACGTTAATTGCACTGACAATTAACAATTAATTAATTGTTAATCGTTAATTGTTGCTACAATTAAAATTAGTAATTGTAATTGTCATCACAACTAACAATTAAATTTTTGTGGCGACAAGAGTGCTCAAATAAAAAGCTTCTAGAAAACGATTTTCTGGTGGTTTAAAGAGTAAAAGTTAACTCATATTTTAAATTGAAGGTTATGCTTATTATATGTTAAATCCAGATTTGTCCCATGATTGTCCAGTGCAAAAGGGCACTATTCAAAATATTCCAGATTTATATGGCAAACGATTATTTAGTTGTGAAGCAATATTTCATTAAAAAGGCATTTCAATGTTTGTAGCGGTTTTTGTGAAAATCGAGATTCAATTTTGAAATTACTATTGCAGCTTATGGAGTTGTGAAACTTCACAAGCCGTTTTCTCGGTTTGATGCACCGTAAAAAATCGGGAATTTTGCTGCTTTTTAACATTTATCACTCCATATCTCGTAATCTAAGCCTTTAATCAAAAAATTTATCTCTTACAAAATAGTTTCCTGCTCTCTTGGAATGACGATGATCCCCTCGGAATAATTTTTTAGTTAATATTAAGGATACAAATGATGAAAACATGAGGTGTTGCACAATGACTCGCGCTCTCGGTCGAATCTCTCGATAGTTTTATACAATTCCTTTTTTTATAGAGACTACGCAGATTGTATATTTTAATACGTGTACAAGATGGTACAGGACAACTTAATTGTCGAAACAATATTGTCAGATTATAATTTAATAAATACTGTGAAACTTTTTATTAATAATCTTTATTTCCTACAAATATACTGTTCAAAAAATGAACTGAACTTGCTTATCTTGGCATCGGCGTATATTTTATTATTAAAAATATGATTTTGTGAATGCGTAAGTTGATATTGAAACGCAATACAATTACATATGCTTAATATAAGTACTATAAAATAAACACGGATGGTTTTACGGGAATTATTTAAATATTTAAAAAATTAAACAAATCTGTGCAAATGGTCAGTTGATTTGTTGAGCATTAGTATATTTGTACAACCAATTGACCCTATATACTTGTAAAAAGATATTTCAATTGCACTTTTTATTATTTTGGTGCGTTTGTTTACGTCTGGTACGAGGTTGAAATGTAATCTGTTGCTACAAAAACCAGAATGACATCATTATTAAATTTAAAAATTTCATAAATAGTATTATTAAGTTGTAACAATGTTTAAACAAACATTTAATTGATTGATGCCCAACACTGCCGTTATTATGTCCACGGTTGCAGATAATGCCGAGTTTTAATAAAAATAAATATTTGTAGTACTTCTAATTTTAAGAAAGATATAAAAAAATATTATCGTCTATAAGCAATTTCTGAAAGGAAATACATCTACTAAATGCTGCTCATATCATGAACATGTGCTCTTTTACATCCAGTGTATTCAATTCCTTTTATAGATTTTTAAATATCGGTCGTTTTCGGTCGTTCAAACAATAACTCTTATGAATCTCTTCCCTTTTTCGAAACAGTTATTAAGCTAGAAACCTTTATTTTCAATCGCGGATAAAGGTCCTTTATAACTCTTAAGTAAAATTATCTCGCCTTGCATAACTGTTATGAGGCCCGGACCGTTATTATTTCTCTCTTCAATCCCTGAATTAAAGCAATTAACAAACAATAAACAAACATTAACGAACAATTAATAAACGTCGATAAACGGCAAATTACAAATAATAATTAAAGCAGCAGCTTCAGAGATTTTAAACCTTTTTCTTCTTCTGTGCCATCAAACGGATGTGGGATCAAGTTCTAGAAGACAAACCCAAATATAATATCGATTCCTAACTTTTAAGTTTTTATAAACTATTACCAAATGGCAGGTAAAGAATCATTATTATTAGATAACTGAAATAAGTAACTATACATATATATAAATGTTTAAAATAGACAAATACCTTATTATTCATAAAATTAGGATCCATAAAATTATTTAATAATAAATTGTTATAAATAAGCAAATGTAGGAAACAGAAAAAGTTTTAGGAAACACTTTTATTGTAATGATATATGATATTTCATTTTATTTTAAAATGAACATAACAGACGTTTTAAAGACGTCTAAAGGTTGCCCAGGTGTTGTTTTTAAGATATCTTCAAAAAGACGTCTTTAAGACATCGTTTCTTGATCTTCAGGCGTTCAGACATAATATAAATATAAAAAAGATGTCTTTAAGACAAAGTGTGCGCTCTGGGGCGGTACTCAGCCAGTTTTTTGAGTGTTTCAGTATTTTAACTAAAAACATTTGAAAACCTGTTTACTAAAATTTTGATAAATAATAGTTGTTTGTGTATTTACTGCGCAAAATGTTACTTTGGTGGTCAAGAATGAAAGTCTTTACAATCAATAGCAAGTGCCGCGCTAGTTGAGCGTAACTCAATTCGTTGTCCCCTAAGACCCCTGACCAACGAAAGTGGGTCACGTTAAATAAAACTTTGGAAACTGTCTAAATTGCCAAACCACTTAAAGATTCTTGCAATAAGTTTCATGGGTCTCCCCTTGTAAACCTTTGTAGAAACACTGGACATGGCCAATAACCTATATAAATCATCTAATCAATCTACATTTCACTACACCTCTTTGGAACATAAATTAGATCAATTGACAACGAAATTAGATATCTCCAGCGATGTTTTTAAAATTCAAGATGCAGTTTCTAATAATGTTTCAGTGCCTAAACAGATAAACAAATTTTCAGATACTCCATCAAATTTTATCACCTTAAAAGATAGAATACAGTCTGTTTCACTTAAGATTTGTATCCTCTGAACAGGTGATGGTACATATAAAACGCAACAAAAAAAGTTCAATAGCATTGATTTTTGTAGCAAAAATTGTTTTTGAAAAGTGGTCACTGGTTTAAGAATCACAGTTGGGGCTGCCTGTACCTAACTGCATTTTTAACGTAATATCTGATACATTGATGCTAGGTGATGTCACAATTTGTTTTGACTATTATTTTAGCAGTTCCTAAACGTTGGCATCTTTAACAATTTCTTTCGATGTGCGTAAAATCAAAAATGACGTAAGGGTATTTTCATCTGTTCAGATGTTACGTATCTTAAGTGAAACACCCTCTATAAGATATTTCTTTCGTGGTAAACACTGCATTATCGTCTTCTATCATACCATCAAAAATCGCTGATCTATTTCAAAAAGAATTCATTTATTTTTCTCCCAATAACTTGATCGAAGCAAACAATGAAAACATTCCCATATTACGTATGTATGTACCTTGTCGGTGACAATAGATTATGACATTTCTAATTTTCAGCACTAACACTTGTTTTTTTTGTAGGGAATACATTTCCTATTTTTGGTTTTTTTTTCCTGTCCCTGAAAAGGTTTTTTCAAAGGTTAGTTATCCCTTGAATCCACTCACAAAAACTGCATCAGCAATTTCCAGAATTACTACAACCCTTTGACTATAATCATCATTCTATGTACAACATTCTATTAAGGACAAAATAGAAACAACATAGTCTTCAGTTAAGGCCAAGAAAGTTGGATTTTAACCAATTACATTTTTTAGAGAAACATCTGGAACAACTTTTGAAGGCTGTAACGTTACGTTTTTGTTGGTTTTCAAATAATACAATTTAGTATGCATATTTAATAAAAGATTCTAAATGCGGTCCTGAGTATTCATATATTTTCATTCAATTTAAAATCACCGTTGGTATACTACATAAAATAAACCCCATAAAATACTAAAGGTCATCTTAAAGAAGCATTCCAGACTAATAAAATTGATTTATAAGAATTTACAGACTTCATTTTAAATAAGGGTATTGTTTTCACACGTGTTAGCATCTACCATTTCATATTGTTCTTGGGAAAAGAAATATTCTCGAATAGGCTAGTCTATTAAAATTTAAATTGTCAGCTATTTTCGTCGATGTGAAAGAGTATTTGCAAATATTCCCATCTAAACAAGCTGAGTTTCTACGAAAAATATACTAATAAACCCTATTTGGTTTAAATTTATGATTTCCTTGTACGAGCTTGTCAACCAATTCCAGACAAACAAATTTTCGTTTACTGAGTGTCTGGGTTTTTGCATGTGGTACAGGTTTTAGCTACGAGTAAAGTCCCGAATTCTTGAGCGTTTTTTGTGTAAAATAATCAATTTTTATTTGCCGCGCTGTTTTCTCGTTGGTCTAGTTGAAAGCTTACCCCTCTTAAAATCCCGTCTACCGTCGAAATAGCTTTAGTTTCTACAGTTAGTTTACAGTCAGGGTTTAAAAAAGCAAGAAGAGAACACACACAGGGCGAGACGCCTTCATGTGTTAGGCGGGGTCTCGGACCCCGTGCCATGAATAAGTATTTTCAAAGTCAATTGCCGAGGGCATTTTCAGAATATTTTGCGGCGGTTAGTTAATGTTAACGTACAGTAAATACAGTGATTGTGGAGAATCAATTTTTACCGAAATCTAAATTTTAATACCGTACAGTTTCCCGATAAAAATAATAGAGTGTAATCAGTGTCTTGATGGTCGCAATTTAGTTTCTAAAGGATCTCGTTAAGGGATACAGTTATAATATGAATGACTATCGTCGCCTAGTTGAATTCTTAATGAATTAAGTTTTTATAAAATCTTGTCTGGATATAATTTGAAACCGGATAACGTTAAAACTAAATAAAATTTAAATCGTACGTTTCAGCGGACATGACTGTTAATAAAGGCAGTACTTTCTTCCTACAAACTTTTTTTAAACAAGTAATTTATTCAAGTTATTTGGCTGTATCGGTTATTTGAAAGAGGGAATTTTACTAATGAGTATTTCCCTGGAAGTACAGTATTGTGAATTTTAATTTTCGTAGTTACAGTTTATGAGTGATTGCAGAATTTAATGAAGTTTTTCAGTTTCTACATTTCAGTGACAACTGTTCATATCTGTGTTTGTAAAAGGCAATATTGTGTAAGTTTGTTTTGATCCAGTTTTGTGAATTAAACGATTTGAACAAGGTATTGTGATTTATCGACTGTTTGAGTTTTGTGAATGTTGTGTAAGTTGCTTATTGTTTATGCATCGATTATTTGTTTTGGAATTTTGTTGTATGAAAACGTTCCCATTTGCTAAGAGTTCTTATGCAGGGTATTGTTACTTTACTTAATGATTTTCTCAATGACTAGTTGTTATCTTTTTTAACCTTTTGGTTCATAAATAAACATAATTTTTAAACTTAATTAGACTGCATAGTATTGACCCATATAATTATGAAAGTCTTTATTTATATTTTATCCAACCTAACTTTGACATCACTGAATATGACTAACAAGTTGAATTAAATTTATCAGATCTGACTCCAGTTACTGGTTAATGGTATCAGGTCATTATTTAAATTACTATAATTATCGAACTTTCATAGTCAGATGGCGCCCAAATATATGTATTTTCTTGTGTCTTAAACCTTTATCTATTTTTTTTGCAGTTTGAAGCTATTGGAAAGAATACCTACGATCTGAAATTTAAATTTGTAAAGATAAGATCTCAAGCCCAGGAAATTTTAAGTTGTGAAGTAAGTATTAAATATTTTGTATAGTACGGTTTGCGTAAGAACTTGCGGAAGAAATCTAAAGTAATTTTTTGTGTTGTGTAGAAAAATAAGCGTTATAGGGCTGGTATTTTGAAGCGATCGTCCAGTGACTCGGCAACTCCGATCTACTTAATTTCAAACAAACGGGATTCTGGCCATGCATATTCAGCACCAGCAGACGCTCATCGGATGATACAAGCTGCAACAGTATTCTATAAGCTGTATTTGAAAAAGGCGTACTTTGCCATTCCCGTAGAACGCGAGGATATTCCAAAGACAGCCATCGCTACACCATTGGGCCTCTTTCAGTTCAAGCCAATGTATTTTCATTTAAGAAACGAGTCTAGTTCTTGGTCCCGTTTCATGGATTCCACAGAACTCAATTTTATATTTTTTAGAACGACGATTATACAACAAATATTTTCCAGATTAAGCAACAATAGGCTTCTCATAAATTTAAAAGATATATTTTTGGTGTTAAGAGCTCGGTTTTTTGGAACACCATGCTCACGGAATTCAACCTGAACGTTCAAAATTTTAAGCGATGCGAGCTTCCCATTACCTGCTAATCTGCAAAAAATTAGAAGATGTGTCAAACCGCTTACGCTTTATTGACGGAGGCTTACTCCTATTGAACAAAATGTTTTTTACATGAACTTTAACAATTGAATTTTGTTAAAAATATTCCGGTATTTATGTGGCGTGTAAAGAATTTCATATTTACACTAATCATAAACCTGCATGCAACAGTCCTTGAACTTGAATATCGTCACATTTTACTAGTCACATTCAACCAATTTAAAGACAATAATCCCACGGGCGTGCGGATACATTGATAAGATTTTAGCTGTATCAGTCCTTGTGGCTAACTGGATAGCACACTTTAGACTTTCCAAAAAAGTATGCTACCACAGATCATGCTCAATATTTTCAGTCTCACGTATGGAATCACCTCACATACACATTGAGAATTAAACACTTCGAGGGAATTGCATTTCACCTCTCATCGAAAGATTCAACCGTACTCTCAAACGGGCCATTCAACTGGTATTTTTTGCTGAATTTCTTCCTAAGAAATCTACCATGGGTTATGCCTAAGTTTACGAGCTACAATAAAACTTCTTTCATTCTCAGGACTTAAATAAATAAATGTACTCACGCTTTTATAAGTGTCAACAAGGTCTAAATACTTAGTTAACAAAGTTGCAACAGTGGATCGTCGCAAGTATCACTTGTTAACGAAAAGTTTATTGTTGCTTCTTAGTTTTGTTGATGAATTTAATGTTGTTCTTCCTTTCATTCTAGTAAGAAGATTTACAGAATGATACCTGTCACCACTGCCTATAATTAGTTATAACTAACTAGTGTTAGGTTTATAATGTGATATCCTCTCATTATCTTGGTATCAGCAACAACTTCCTTCTAGTTAAGATTAATTTAGTTTATATTGCAATAATTATTTTATTTATCAGATATTAACGTAATTTTAAACAACACACTATGTTAAATATCTTCTCTGTAATCAACTTTTTTATTGAATAATAGAAATTTTTATGAATACAAGAAAACCAACGACAGCCTTCCACTAAGGCCACTAAAACGTTATAGTACCTCGACTGCTGTACCTTCTTTGAGTATTTAAGATACGTATTTTCCTAGTTTATCATAATCATAACTCCTCTTGGATTGTTCCATAGATTTCTCTTTGGTCTAAAGAATACTCTAGCTAGTTGGAGTCGTTTCCAACTTACATAATCCTACAAAGCTTAAGTGCCTTTTTGCTTCTATTACCTCGATGATATCTTAATTTTTGGTAAAGATGAGTATCCACACAAGATTAATTAAAAGACAATGTTGCGATGTCTTAATCTCCATGGATTAATAATAAATGTAGATAAATATTTGTTTGGAGTTTAGTGGATTTAGACCTTTTAGGCTACTACATGTCTACTATGTATCAGGGAACTCGCAAACTTAAGCAATGGGCTATAACTAGGATTCAAGTAATAAGAATACCCACCAGACGTGAACTGGATAAAATAGATAATGGCTAACCTAATTTAATAAAGATATTCCCGGTGGCGTCTTAAAATGTTAATAACGTCAGTTGTTAATTATACCCACATTTGGTGGATCAGCTAGCAATGTTACCTATCTATACGGAGCATCACGTGGGAATATAAGTGTTTTGACAAAGTTTTTAATATAAAGGTCACATTTATATTGTAAATTGAAAATAAACGTATTCTTTGTTTGGTTTGTTTATTTTCAACGATATCGAGACTGGGATTTTTCATCTGGCGCGTCTTTGTATGAGTATTGTTCTTTGTTTGAGTATTATTCGTTCCATAGTTGCTAAACATGTTTTTTTGGAAGGCAGTGCTCTAAACTAAATCAACTTTATTAATATTATTGTGAAAACGAAGGTCTAGTAATTTATACATCTCCTAGAACTTGAATCAAATAATTTAAATTGTTTAATCAAAATAGATTTTATTTTTCAAATCGATACAGTATAGAAAAACTCCAAGAACAAATTGATCTTTTCTAACAGTTGCTATAATACTTTTAAGTTTTACATCGATGATGCTCATATCGATGAAACCTAGTACGTCGGATTAATTGTTTGCAATAAGAGTTTTGCAATAACGTCTTTTGCAGTGGGAGCACTGATTTTATCGACTAGTGAGCATTATGCGTCAATAGCTGCAACCGTTTCCGAGATATATTAAAAATCGATATTGTTCTTTGCACCATATTTCTCTGTTTTAGTTTGTTAACTTCATTATTTGGAAGGCAATTTTTTTATTTTTTTGTTTTCATTTGAGTGACCACAGATATCATCCTGGAATGAATTGCTACAATTTTATTTTGCGCCAGTATATGCTACGTCAATGTCCCAATGTCACTATTCACAAGTCTTATCAAATAATGTGCAAAAATCAGAAAGATCTATTGCTTCTCAGACATACAATTCTGTACTACGTGTTACGAAATGTTTTTAAGGCAATTGTTTATTACGTCCTTACGTAATATACATTGTTAGGTATTTTATTTATGCGTCATAATGACGTTCGTTATTATTATAGTTATATTATTATATCACTTTTAACATCATTAATATTATCATAATAATTAATTAATATCACATTCGTTCTTTGCTTCATTATTTTTTATAAACATTATCTGATAATGTCTAATAATAATAATTAATCTTATGGTATTTAATTTCATTTTGTTCTGGGAAAGTCAATCTTGCCTTATACATCAGTCTCTTGAGTCATAGAAAAATAAAACTGTTTTAGAATCTGCTAAAAATGTGATACATACAGTGGCGGATTTAACAGTTAAGGGGCCTGAAGCGTTACAAATTTTTGGGGCCCCATAGTATACATCAATTACTACAATTTATATACTTTTTATTTTTTTATCAAAAATTAAGTACATATAATTATTAATATCAGGCGCGAATTAAAGGTTGTGGTGATGGAGGAAATTTCCTCTCCAAGATTTTTAAAATAATCCGACTTCATCTCATGCCGCAGTCACACGAGTATTAAATTGGCGTTTTTGTACGTGTTACACACTATACTTTATCTACGACCACAAAAACGCATTAAAACACCAAAAGCTAGGAAAAATATTTAACCTAGAATATGATTTGAGATTGAGATGCTGGATTGTTAAAAGTAGATAATGCCCACAGTTTATGGAAAACAAGTGTTAGTTGTAAAAATTACGAAATGCGTATAACTCAATGTAATAATCGTTTATTATTTAAAATTAATTATGAACAAGTACAATTTGTTGCACTGTAGAATTCTCAACCTGCCTGCTCTAGGGATGTTTTCCCTAAAAATTAACTCATTCAACTTCTCAAGCAACTCGTCAAAAGCATTTACAAACACATTCTGATAACTACCCATCATTCAAACAATCTATCAATCTACTCAATACAATAAAACAAACCGATACACAACAAAACAAACCAGACACTTACGTTCAAAAAATCACTCTTTCAAACACACCCAACTTACACTTTTTCTTACACATCAGCTTAAAAAATAACAACAAAATCTTTATAACAATAACAACAATATCTCTCTCGCAATATCGAATAACGAATAAATGATCCATTTCCATGGGGGGTGGGGGGCAAAGCCCCTCTCTTAAGCCAACGGTCCACCCTCTTTTTTGGGGTGGAGAAGGGCAAAATCATATATCTAAAAATGCAATTTTTGCCTTTCATTCAATCGTTCTAAATTGGTGTTTTACAAGACAAGGCATTTGGTATTTGTGTACATCATGGTTTTTCCACCTCCTACATAACAACCATTGGATCTTTTAAAAAAGCTCATCCTGATACTGTGGCACCAACACGAGCTACACCGCTTTCTGCGAGTTTTAATCTGTGCAGCGTGGAGCACTACATCATTCACCCTCATGATAAACAGCTAATTCATACTGGGCTGCAAATTAATCTACCTGCAGGATGTTATGTTCGCATATCTCCACGATCTGGATTAGCACACCATCATTTCTTGGAGGTTGGTGCAGGCGTTATCGATGAAGACTACAGTGGCAACCTTTACTTCTTGTTATTTAATCATTCGTGACAATATCTTACAGTGATATGATAAGATTTATTATCCAGCAGCGTATGAAGTTTTCGAGTTAACTCCTACAGTTCGAAATTTATTTATACTGATTTATAATTTTATTTATAATATACTGATATGCTTTTGCTTATTATCCAAGATGCATTTCTTTAATAACTTACGTTTAGCTTTATATCTTATGTTTTGCATTGTACTGACTTGTATATTCTAAATATTGTACTTGATTGAATAAAAGGAAATGTACTCGATACGATTTTCTTATCCAAACTTCATTTGACTACCTTTTTTACATCTTATTAATATATTTGGAGATACTAATGTAATTGTAACTATCTAGAGGTATGATGGGTCGGACGACCGCGCAGAGTTTGCTAGAAGGCAAGCCATTCGGAGCGACAGATGCGATACATTCTTTGTAGGTCTGCTGCGAAACTGTATATTCCGTTACAAAATTTTACCTATCAGTCTGAATGCTTGCCTTTTCGCACGAAACGATTGCGTCAACCGTACACCCTTTTTACCCGCCTGTATACGATATGAACTGTTGTTCTCACATGTTTCACTATCGTCTACAAAGTGAGTTCCCATGCCAATAATTTTTATTTGTTGCATGTCCACTGCGATCCTGGGCAAGGGTCCTCGCGGGGCCTTTTGACTCGTGGGACCTGAAGCGACAGCTTCCACCGCTTGTGCGTAAATCCGCTACTGTTCACCGAATGTCTATCAGAAACCATTAATTCAAGAAATTAGTCATCATAGTAGTCGGATGACCGCGCTGATTGTGCGAGAAGACCAGCATTCGAACCGGCAGAGATGATACATTCCTCGCAGGTCTGCTGTAAAACACTATATTCTGTTACAATATTTTTCCTATCGTTCTGAGAGCTTGCCTTTTCGTACGAAACTCTAATGCGTCAACCGTACACTTTTTTACCAGTTTGTACACAATATGATCTGGTTCTTGTTTCACTTTTTGCAAGAAAGTGAATTCCCACGCCAATAATTTTCATTTGTCGCGTGTCCAGTGCGGTCCTTGGCAGGAGACCTCCGCCGGTCCCCCTTACTTGTGGGGCCTGAAGCGGCCGCTTCAACGCTTGTGCCTAAATCCGCCACTGTATACATATCTGATGGTATGATTTCCGTGTAGTTTATTGCACCCTTCCTTCCTTTCTATTGCTGCCTGTTAATACAAATGATTCTTATATACCGTAATCAATTTGACATTTTCCGTTGAACATTTCTGTATGAGACAAACTTCACATCACACCAGTCAATCAACGAAACAATAGTGGGTAATTTAGACTCCACTCTTCCACTTCATAGCATAGATTCGTGATTTTTAACTTTGTTTTGGACAGTAGCATACTTCGGTTTACGGTATTGTATGATGTCAGTCAAATAAAGTTGAATGAAGAACTGCCGATTCGGATATATGTTAATTCTAATTCTCAGAGTACTTGGATTTTGTTGCCGCTTGGACTTAAAGGATGGGATGGAAAATCGCTTCAAAAGTTTTTTCAATGTCTGTGTATTTCGTTCAGCTAGTCTGTTTGATTGCTGATGCCATGGATTACATATGTTTTGTGTTGAAAACCCCACTGTTTTGTCAGTCTTTGAACTTTCGATTTTAATAAGTTGTGCAATTATCGGTATGCATAATTACTGGTATACCATGTTGGTCAAGAATTTATTTAACGTGGACTATAAGACTATTTGTTATATCTTTATCTTATATTTTTCAACTATGCTATTTCTACAAATGTTGCAAAATGGTCCATAATTATGGTTTACCTTTATAAACAATACATCTAAACATGTCTGACAGCTTAATACTTAATTGTCTTCAATCTCTTTTTTCCTGTTTGGCCAATATAAGACTTGACTGCTTTATTTGCTTCATTTTAAATTTTTCAACTTCCAAGTGATTATAATGTATTTGTTCTCCGTTGTTTTTGGAAATTAACTTATTAATTTGCTATATTTCAAGCTTAAAATTACAATATTGTTTTACTAAATCATATATGCTTTTGTATTTGGCCATCTTTTACGAATATGTATTTTTAATGAATTTAATATATAATCTCTTTCAGTTTCCACTTTCTTAATTGTCATTAATCGTTCGAAAAATAATGACCTGGCATGAATTTCAACTTCTCGATTAGATTCTGATCATCAATAGAATTTTGTAACAAATTAGACATTTTAGAAGCTTTTGAAATATACAGACATAAACGCACAGTACCTTTAATGAATGAACAAACTGAGCTTAGTAATTCTCCTTTATGAGAAGTGTTAGATATTTAATTTTTGTTATGTATTGTATCTAGTTACCTATTTTCTGTATGTATTTATCCTTAGCAACGTGTTTGCTTATCAATCTTATCTACCTTTGATAATGACACAAAGTGTCGAAACAATATTGTCAGGTTAAGATATTAATAAAACTTGTGAAACTTTAACTAATCTTTGTATTTATATTATATTTCATGATTTACTATTCTTACTATTTACTTGTAATACACCTGATATGATTCTACACATAAAGCGTGGAAATAAATGATTTTCATCAAGTTCCCTTTGGAATTTTTTCACATGTAAATTTTTCTGTACCGCTCTACTCTTTTTGATTTAGTACTAAATTAGTTCTGTCAATAAATGAAATCAATCTGTCAAACAATTCATAGAATTTATTGAATTAATTTATTTTAAGGTTATGGTACTGCCTTCTCTATTTTCGTAGAGCGGCACGTCGTGCTTTTACATGGGGAATGCAATGGTAACGTCATGAAAATGACTTATTTCCACCCAGTATGAGCTATCACACCCAAATAGATTTCTAGTTATATTGGGTTTGTAGGTCTTCTATTTTTGCAATTTATCGCTACCATTTTATTGGTATATGTATCGACTTTTTGCACTCTCGATAGAATTGTTCTTTTGGCAATAACGAAAAATTTTAATACTAATAAAATATTATTAATAATAATAATAGATAAAGGTAATAAAACAAAAAATTTAAAAATAAAACCAAAAGTAAAGTTAAGGAAAAGGTAAAGAATAACTTTTAAATAACGAAACGAAAAGAGGCACACTTCAAACGAAAGAAAAAATAAAAAATAGAAAAAAATGACTATAAACTAATTTTCTTTTAATAAAAACTACATAACAGTATTTAAAAAAGTCGAAAACGTGTAGGGAAATCGAACCGATATCTACGTGATACCGTTTTAATAAAGCGTAGTGATTTTTGTGTCTAAAACAAACAAATAGAAGACTTTCGTGTCTAAAAGTTAAAGTTGAAATACACCACCGCGACTGGTTCTCAAAGGGAAGCTAGAGGAACAATTTATGACATAGAAATAACGATTTTAAGGTAGAACCGAGACGAGATCAAGAAACAAAGGCTTTACTATTACTTTACATAAGGTGATATGATCCTTGATGTACCTAAAGCAATGGAAATATCGGAAGACAACAAGAAAGAGTACACAAAAAGGATCTTGTAGAATCCTTATGAAAAATGGATTTCACCAGATTGCTCTGAAACTTTGCTAAAAGAGCTAAAAGTTTTCGAATTACAGCCGTTTGAACCTGGCAATCTTTGCATCCCGCGGAAACACATCGAAAACTATCTTTCAGTAAAGTTTCATAGAAATCTGGTGAAAACAATTTTCCATATATATTCTGCGGGGCCCTTTAAAATAATTTGAAAAATATTGCATACCACAAAGGAATTAAACTGTATTTCGACACATCTCCTTCAGTAGAGAGGAAGAAGACGGTGACACCCTAGATGAAATTATAACCTCATTAAAAGTCTTAGTCTGGATTGCGAAGTCGAAAGTCTTAGCCTGGATTACGAAGTCAAAAATCGAAGGGAAAGTTTACTAAAAGACCAAATAATTAGAGGCATATGAGAGGTACATTTAAAAGAACGTCTTCTTAAAGAGCCAAATTTAAATTTAGAAAAATGTATTAATCTCTGTAAAGCATTTGTAGGACTATCTAAGCTCCAGAAATTTTTCACAAAAAATCTAGCTAGGTTTTTGAATTGATAGAAGGTTCTTCCGTATAGATTGATGACATTTTAACAGTGGCGTGCGGTCCATGGAAGCAATGGAAGCAATGCTTCCCTTAAGAATTTATTAAAAATAAAAGACAATGCCAACAAACATATTTTTATAAAATTATGGTTATCGTTTATTTAAATTTGTAATCTTTAATCAGCTTAAAGCTCAAAATCAATTCCGTAAAGCAAAAAGTTTAATTAGAGTGCTATTTTAAATCAGGCTGATTAAACTTACACGGAAAGGTAATACCGCTTCAAATGCGTTACATACACTGCATATAAGCACTGATTTCGTTGCTTACCGCTCTTCTCCTCGCCTCGCCGGACGGTGCAGTTGACATCGTTATTTTTAGTGTGCTCCGTGTCCAAATGTTTATTATAATTTGGTTATTTGTTCGATTTAGTGTTTGTTAAATTGAATGTTACATAAGTAATGTAAATCTGCGAATGAGGCTATATTTTGAAACATTTTATTATTTCAATTTATATTTTAAGTTAAGTAACCTTTATGACGAAATTTAACTTTTCGAGATAAACGCATTTAAAATTTGATAGCAATATATAATAAATAAGTAAAGTGTTTTATTTATTTCTTTATATAGCCATTAATCTTAAAGGTACAGATTTTTAACCAATTTTCTTTAAAAAGGAAGGTTTAGAAGTCCCAAAACAGTTAAAATCTCAAAATCGGAAAATTTCGTCATAAGAGTCCTTTCTTCGGACAGGGTCACATTTTCTGCATACAGTTTTGAAGAGAAATTACAAATTGTTGAGGAAGGCAGACCAAAACCAAAACTTTCAAACTTTAACAACAAAGATTAAAACCTGCACCATGTATCTTATTGCTAAAAACGACCGGAAAATCGAGTTGCTTTATAAATAAATAGTAGTACTTTTTTTAAAATAAATAATAATAGTGAAGAAATTCCATAAGTATAAAATGTAAAAGCTTTTCTTTTAAAAACTTTTAAGCTTAATAATTATAACACCTTTTTTTATTGTACCTAGGGATATTAAAATTAAAATCGTAGTTGCTTGCCTATCCTAAATTTTCACCGCACGCCACTGCATTTTAATATGGAGTCGCAATGGAAAAAAGCATAACACAGATTCAAAGAACATTTTAAATAAAGCAAGGGAAGAAGCAATGTGAAATTTAAATAGAAAATATGCAAAAGTGAAATATTTGGGTCATAAATTCTCAAAAGAAAGAATTGCTTTAGATAACGATAAAATGAAAGCAATTGCAAAAATGAAAAACAGTTTACGAGAATTAACTAAAAATAATGTTTTTCTATTTGTATTATTTTGTAAAAAAATAATTTACGTGAGTTTTAAATAAAATTTGGTAGGGATACTTTGTTAAGTGGTTTGACAGTTGACAACATTATAAGTTCTAATTCTGCATTTGTTTTTCAAATTAACAGCGTAAATAAGTTTGACATTTTAAGAACAGCTGTTCAACAGTGATATCAGCTTGAAAAATAAACAGTTACTTGGAAGAAATCTTTTTCGAACACGCGAAATGTGTATCCAAATGGTTCAACGGTCCAGATTTCAATTATACATTACCTTCCTTGCCTGAGGAAAGTATATGTTTTCCTATACAACTTCATAAATTCACTTCGTTGATATAGATTGTTTGACTGAGTTTGACGGATAAAAATTTCGGAAACCCTGTCTTAATTAAAATCTAATAATATTTAAAGTACTATTAAATCTTTTGCAAAATGATTTTAAGTATTAAAGAATATTTGAATTTTGTAAAGATACAGGATTTAAGTACTTATTTATATCACATTGAAAACTTTACTGCAAAATTTGAACACTAAATTACTCTAAAAGTCCAATACATATTCCAATACATATAAAATATTGCCTCTTAGAGTGGATTGTTATAAAACTTTTGTATAATTGGTTTTCTATTTAGATTGGAATTTTAGAAAGTACTAAGATTTAAGTAAGAGTAAAAGTAGTGTAGTTTATTCTGTGTGATTTATTTTATTTATTTATGTATTTTATTTATTTAACTGTTTTGAGTGTGATAAAATTGCCAGAAATGATTAAAGATATCGTTGTTTTAGAGTGTAATAGATTTACACTAACATTGTCAGGTCTATGATCTACACGAAGATACAGATTAGATATTTTACTCTAAACGTATTCGAGTTTTAGAGTGGTCTAGTGCACTCTGGTGTAAAATTATTTTACTGAGAGAGAAAAGTATTTTTGATTTAAATCATTTCGTAAAAGGTAAATTATCTCGATTTTTAATGTGATTGGTGACAGTTCTGAATTCATTCATTTTGTGTTCTTTATTTAACTTTATGTAAAGTTAGTCATTTTATTCAACAATGTTAATTAAATCTCAGAATAACGTATTTAACGGATAAAATTTGTTAAGATTGTTCTTTTTTATAAACTTTTTGAATTTATGTCAATATTTTGCAAAAGCTGGTTTACAAATGCATTGAAATTTTAAATTCAAAACAACTTTTGTATTTATTTACACATTTTATTGTAAAACAGTTTGGAAAGCCAATATTTGCCCGTATCTAAATATGGATATCCCGATGAAATCTAATATGTACTGTGAAGACTTTGTATCTTCTCTGGTATCTAGATAAACACGGTGTAGAGTAGCAATGTCAAATTTCAAATGATAGGGGGCTTGGTTCGGCTTCCTAACCAAGACACTTTTCAAAAAATTTAATTACAGTTTTATATCTAATCCTAATCTGTATACCTAGAATATTACGTAACACTTTGATTGACTCTGATATAACGAAAATAGCAAAGAGTTTCAATTCAAATGTAGCGATTGCAGTAGATAGCACGCTATAATTGAGAGAGTTGAGAACGATCGCATACATAACCCTTGCTGTTTTCAATTGATAGTGAAATGACTATAGACACTTCACTTAATGTGTATAACGTAGTTTTTGCTTACTTATAGTAGTACACAATATTAATACAATACAAAGTTGAAATAGACGAAAACACAATTGTTCCCTTGTTTATTGTTTCCAGCCTTATTTTGTGGAACTCCATAATCATGAAATAAATAAAGATTATTAAAAGTTTCACAGTTTTATTAAAATATACCTGACAATATTGTTTCGACAGCTATGCTGTCATTATCAAAGGTAATATAATTATAAACAAACACGTCGCTAAGGTAGATACAAAATAGGTAACTAGATAAAATAATAATAATAATAATAAAAATTAATAATAAAAATCATAATTAAACATCTAATACTTCCAGTAACGGAGAATTACTGAGCTCAAGTTGTTCATTCATTAAAGGTACCCTGAGTTTGTATACAAACTATATATAGATATACAAACACAAACTCAGGGTACCTTTAATGAATGAACAACTTGAGCTCAGTAATTCTCCGTTACTGGAAGTATTAGATGTTTAATTATGATTTTTATTATTAATTTTTATTATTATTATTATTATTTTATCTAGTTACCTATTTTGTATCTACCTTAGCGACGTGTTTGTTTATAATTATATTACCTTTGATAATGACAGCATAGCTGTCGAAACAATATTGTCAGGTATATTTTAATAAAACTGTGAAACTTTTAATAATCTTTATTTATTTCACAATTGTTCCCTGCTCATCACCTAAATCATGATGGAATGCATGTCTAACCTCCAAAGTAAACATTCATGTTTACCTTTACATTAATGCTTTATAAATAGCATTTGAGGAAAAACATTTACTAAACAAGTTTGCAATGATGTGTGTATCACATTCCATAGTATTTTTATGTACCTTTGTTGTTTTCTAATTCAACCTTTCCTAGTTCTCATACCGCTTTTGTTTTTTTACTACCGTTACTTATTTTTTTGTGTGTATCACAGTTTCTATCTGCAACATTATGTTATTATTATGATTTATCTCATAAAAGTTTTTAATTATATGAAAGTTTAACTTAAAAGTAGGTTAAGAAGGTTTTTAAGATTTTTTCATGATATCGTGTACCACAGTGTATGATAACTGTTTTACATTTCTCAAAATATAAGCAATAAATTACACTGAGCTACAAATTAAAAAAAATAAATGTACAAGACCTCCCACCTATATAACTGTTTTGGTATTGAAGAATAAAGACTTTTCATACTTGCAGAATTTTCCCATCACTTCGATTTTTTTCCCAGCCTGCTGAATATACCTCATCCAGTTTTGGTGCTTTGCACTGCTCTAATGACCAAAACTTAGCCATTTCTTGTCACGTTTTGGAAATCTCTTTTCTACTGGGAAGAGAAGTGTTGCTTTACAAAAGTTCAAAAATAATGAAAATTGGTAAAGAAATGACTGTGTTATAGCCTAAAACAGACACGAAAAAACTTTTTTGTACGGCCTATAAGTAAAGCTCTACTTCACTCCCTCAAAAGAGGGAGTAAAGTAGCTGTTTTACTCCCTATATCCAAGGAAACCTAACCTACTATGCTAAAATTATGTGATTTTGGTGTTAAAGAATTTCAATTGTCATAGTGACATTAACAGTAGTTTCAAAAATTTCGGGGATCTTGCGATTAAATCCTTTAGGTCGTGCGAAAAATAGCCTATACACCACAGAACTAAAGAGCTTTTTCATCTCACGTGTGTTTATTGCCCTGGCTTACGCTCGGGAAATTAAACTTCACATTCAGGATTGAAAGATGCACTTTAGTCCATTGGCATATAATATTTTCAGAAGTTTTTCATGTTTTAGTGGTGAAGTTTATAAAATAATCTATCAAATATTTTTAGAAAACCTAAATTTGCATTAATAGTCCAGTCAATTTGTCAGAAAAACAAGCCTTACCTTGCAAAAGATCGGGTAGTTCTGAGTATTGGATATGCCATATTGAAAAACAAATGAAAATTTCGATATTTCTTCGGTTTTCAAAGAATATCTTGTAAACGATGTGTTTTACAGCGAAAGTGGTTATTTTTAATTTTAAAGTAGACTAGATTTACTACACCTGAGTGTTGGAAGAAAGAAACGGATGCTGCTAAATACAATAAATTCATAACTGAAGGATTAGATTTCACCATCAGATGCACAAAAGAGTTTTGATCAGTTATATAGTCAGATATGACCACAGAACAAACACTGATAAAGATCATGAAACGCTCTGGAGGACTGAACCGTGATCGTGGAATCACAGACAGTGTGTTTAGTCGATGGACTCTAGAAATGGTACATCTTCAGAACATCTTTGATGAAGTTAAGAAATACTGTAATATTAACTCAGTAACATCTAAGCAACATGTGAATATGAAGCCTTCTCACATTACCCGAGATAATGAGAACATGGATAAGCTCAGAGACTGGTTTTATCAACACCCTACATTTCCCAAAACTGGCTTGATCATTAATGATGATCAGAATTATCAAAACCTTGAAGAGACTGTGTTTTGGCAACTATTAAGTTCCGCAAAGTCATTCTGTACTCAAGCTGTAGCATATTTAGTCTACTTAAAAATTAAATGTTTGTCGCAAAACACATAGTTTAGGAGATATTCTGCGAAAACCAAAGAAGGATCGAAGTTTTCCTCGATTCTTCAATATATCAACCCACGTGACGAACGATCGAAAGCTTGAATTTCTAATAAAGGGTCCCAACATACAAAACATGTCCAAAAACCAAAACTACTTGACTTTTTGCACAAAATGTACAGATTGACTGCACACTGCACTATAATGACAGATTAAAACAATAAAAAGAAATTGTTGTTTTGCATATTATTGGCCATACCTCGGTCATTTGTAAACCAATTTAAAAAACAAAAATTTCCTGAAAATGAAACAAAATATATCTTTAATAAATGAAGAAAAGAAATTTTATTTGTTGAGTAAATATTATTTTGAACCGCTAAAACTTTAATTTTTAAAATAATAACCTTTTTTCGTGACTGTTTCAGGCTATAACTCAGTCATTTTTTAACCGATTTTCATTATTGTTAAACTTTTGTGAACCTACACTTCTTATCTTCCCAGTACAGAAAAAAATTCCAAGATGTGACAAGAAAAAATAGATATATATATATATATATATATATATATATATATATATATATATATATATATATATATATATATATATATATATATATATATATATATATATATATATATATATATATATATATATATATATATATATATATATATATATATATATATATATATATATATATATATATATATATATATATATATATATATATATATATATATATATATATATATATATATATATATATATATATATTGTTGTATTATTTGTTTGGGTAGTTTTGCACAAATAATAAACTTTGCTGAAGTTGTTTATTTCTCTTTTTTCAAGCTAGATTATATGTTTTAAATATAAGAAAATCATTTTTTTAAATAGAATAAAGTAGAAAAATAGTTTGTGTAATTTATTTTTGAGTTGTCCTCGTATAATATAAAAGTTTATTTAAAAGAGGTATACAATAGTTTTAACAAGCTAGTCTGTTCGTGGCAAAACAAGATGCATTTATTTAGTTGGATTATTACAAAATCTTACATGTTGAGAAAATATTAAATTATAGCTCTGACAACATTTTTGTTTTTATGAAAATTTAATAAAGTACGATAATTAATTTAGATGAGTTAACTTACTGTATGGTTATTGATTACATTATTTTATATAAATTCTGCATTGTTTTAGTTAGTTTGTTAAATTTCTTCTTTAAAATAATTTGGTTGTTGACCTGTAAAAATAAAAAGAGATAAGAGTAGAAAATGCATTGAAATGAAATTGTTATCAAAAATGTTTGAGTTTTAAAAAGGAGTATGGAAAGATAGGTGGTGCAAGTCAGTTGGAAATGACATGCCCGTAAAATTGTATTAATATTTGTATGAATTTCTAAATGAGAATTGATGGTTAGTTTATGGAAGATGTAATTATTCAAATAATGTGATGGCCAAGATATAATTGGTTTAAAAAGTAAATAAGTGAGATAAAGTTATGTGGCGAGGAGAAGAAGTGAATAAAATTTAAAAGTAGAAAGTGATAGTGGATAAAAAAATCTACCCAGTTTGCAATCACTATTATAAATGATTTTTTTTTTTGTTAGATCAACTTATAATTAAATTGAATTTTTATGCGTAAGAAATTAGAAGGGTTAACGAAAATTGTTAATTTATAAAATTTTGGAAATTTTGTTTTGAAAGGTGATTTTGTTTGTGCAAAGCATGAATTGGAAATAATAAAAATTTAATTTCTTTTATAAAAAGTGTTCTTATTGAAAGTGAGGAATCCTGAATAAGTAATAATAAAAAAATACTTACCAAAAAGGGGATCATCCTGGAACCATCGTGCAACTGGAGTTTGTATGCAGAGGCGACAACATATAAGCTGTCTTCACATCATCAATAGTGTAAGTAATTAATAACCTATACCGTATTTGTTTTATTTTGTGGTTCCAATGCGAAAAGTCAATAAATTATTTATTTTTGCAAGTTTTAGGCATCACAGAGGTGTTTTGTAGAGTGATAATTTAATTATATCATTGTACTTATTTCGAACCTTTAATTTTAAAAGACCCTGATTTGTCTGTATTGTCTCTTGTTCTGTAATCTTAGACAAGCTTAGTCGAGATCACAACATTTTGGCGCTCCAACGTGGTTGGGCAATGCAACATTTTTAGCACCTCCAACGTGGTAGGGCTGATAAATTTAAATAACATTTTTGGCAACTCTACATTTTTTTGACTTACGTGGTAGGACTTATTGATTAATTGCACAACGTTTTGGCTACCAGTAATTTGACGTTATTAACTAATGCAACAAATTTGTTGAAAAGAGGGAAATTGTATTGGGATTAAACTAGATTTTTGTCAAGCTTATTAATTAATACAGCCTTCACTCCTTCACACATGTATGAAAACAATAGGAATTGAATTAATTGCTTAAGAGTAAAAATTGAACGTGAGATTATTTTTAAGGAAACTATTTTCTTGTGTATAAAGCTGAAAGGAATTTGTTCGATCTTCGAATTAAAAATAAATTGGGGAATTTAATGTGTAAATGATAGGATATTTAGATTTCTTTGTTGAAAATAAAATATTTATTTAGAATTACAAAAAGGAAAAGGTGTGTTTGTTTATTGAATAAGAATTGATACGATAGGGAAACAGGTAAGGGATAAGTTATATGACGTCACCCAAGAATATATGCAATATTTTTGAAGAAAAAGAAAAGAAGATAATAAATCGTTGCAGAAAGAAGCTAGAGAGAGAAATAAAAATGGCAGAAGAATTTCCATTCGCCGATATGAGCATAGAAGGATTCGAAGACAAGGAAGGGGAGGAAAAGCTGATTGCTGAGCAGCAATTATCAATGGAAGATAAAATGATGTTAATGTTCAAAAAAATGATGGAAGATATGAAAAAAGAAAACAGGAGTAATTTTAAAAGAATTGATGGGAATTTTAAAAGAATTGAAGAAAATTCCAAACAATTTAAAGAAAACTTTAAACGAATTGAAGAAAATGAAAAACGAAGTGAGGAGAAATGTGATTTGATGATTAAAAAAGTGGAGGAACTTAGGGTGGAGAATGAAAAAAAACATATGGAAACACAAGGAAAGTTTGAAAGATTTAGAGAAGAAATGGAAAAAAATATGAATATAAAAATTCAAGAGACCAAGATAGAAATAAATCAAGTAGTGGACAAACAGGCAGAAAAACTTAATGAAAAACTTAATGAAAAACTCGAAGGTTTCAAAATTGAAAATGAACAAAACTTAGAAATGATGAAAATAGAAATGAAGAAAGAAGTAAGCAAGGATATGAAGAAGAAAGAGAACGAGATAAAGAATACTATGAAAGAACAAATAAAACAAAGAATTGGAACAGTTAAGGGAGAACTAGTACAAGACATAGAGTGTAATATAAATGAGTTTAAAGCAGAGATCGAAAACCGTTTGGAACAATTCAAAAGGACTCTATCATTAACCAACACCATCTCATTGACACCGTATATGTTTCAAAGTCCACCAGAACAAACGTTGATGAAATTTTATGGGGATAGAAATGTGGGAGCTAAAATATTTATAGACCAAATAAAACGATATTTTGAAAAGATACGAACACAGATGGGAGGAAATTGGACTTTTCAAGATGAGACAGACATATTGTATAAAATACTTAAGGGACATGCGGCGAAATGGTTTAGCATGAACTTAAATAAATTTAAAAATTTTGAAGATTTTGAGCAAGAGTTTATAAGGTATTTTTGGAGTGAAGATGAACAAATTAAAGCATACAATACTTTTATCCAAGGCAGGTATGATTATACGAAGAGGATCACTCGAGAACAGTATGCTATCGACCAAATAAATTTATTGGACCAAATAAGTCTTAACATGGATGAGAAGTTTTTGGTTAGGCAATTGGCAGCACATTTTGAATATCGCGTACAAGACGAAATTTTGACCAGGAAAGTAGACTCGTTTCAAGGACTGCTAGAAGTCTTGAGATTGCAAGATGCTCGGGAAGAGATGAGAAGAAATACAAGAGTAAATACAAGGAATATAGAAAATGACCACGGAAATAGAAGGGTAAACTATAATGAAGGAAGTCAGGGAGTGACTACATATAGAACACTGAATAACAATCAAGGTTTCAGAAACGATAGAAGCAAAGAAGATAGAAGATACCGACGAGATGATTATGGTAATGAGGAAGAACATAGAATAGATGAGGCTAGAGGAGTCGATGACATATGTGGGAATGACGACAAAGATGTATATGGAAGAAACAAGAAAGAAAACGAATACAAAAATTGATAATTCAGGAGGCAGAAGGGGAAGTAAGAAGTTCAAGATGTTAGGGAACTTGTTATTTTATTTTCGTATTTAGTAATGTGTAAATAGGCGTATAAAAAAAGGGATTAATCAGATAAAATAAGTTAAAAAAAAAAATTTTAAATAAGGTTTAAAAACATAAAAAAAAACATAGTAGAAAAATAATTATCACATATCAAATGGTGAACTTTTTAATTAATTTCCATGTTTAATACTTTGTAAATAAATGAAAAAGTGAAGGGGAAAATGTTGTATTATTTGTTTGGGTAGTTTTGCACAAATAATAAACTTTGCTGAAGTTGTTTATTTCTCTTTTTTCAAGCTAGATTATATGTTTTAAATATAAGAAAATCATTTTTTTAAATAGAATAAAGTAGAAAAATAGTTTGTGTAATTTATTTTTGAGTTGTCCTCGTATAATATAAAAGTTTATTTAAAAGAGGTATACAATAGTTTTAACAAGCTAGTCTGTTCGTGGCAAAACAAGATGCATTTATTTAGTTGGATTATTACAAAATCTTACATGTTGAGAAAATATTAAATTATAGCTCTGACAACATTTTTGTTTTTATGAAAATTTAATAAAGTACGATAATTAATTTAGATGAGTTAACTTACTGTATGGTTATTGATTACATTATTTTATATAAATTCTGCATTGTTTTAGTTAGTTTGTTAAATTTCTTCTTTAAAATAATTTGGTTGTTGACCTGTAAAAATAAAAAGAGATAAGAGTAGAAAATGCATTGAAATGAAATTGTTATCAAAAATGTTTGAGTTTTAAAAAGGAGTATGGAAAGATAGGTGGTGCAAGTCAGTTGGAAATGACATGCCCGTAAAATTGTATTAATATTTGTATGAATTTCTAAATGAGAATTGATGGTTAGTTTATGGAAGATGTAATTATTCAAATAATGTGATGGCCAAGATATAATTGGTTTAAAAAGTAAATAAGTGAGATAAAGTTATGTGGCGAGGAGAAGAAGTGAATAAAATTTAAAAGTAGAAAGTGATAGTGGATAAAAAAATCTACCCAGTTTGCAATCACTATTATAAATGATTTTTTTTTTTGTTAGATCAACTTATAATTAAATTGAATTTTTATGCGTAAGAAATTAGAAGGGTTAACGAAAATTGTTAATTTATAAAATTTTGGAAATTTTGTTTTGAAAGGTGATTTTGTTTGTGCAAAGCATGAATTGGAAATAATAAAAATTTAATTTCTTTTATAAAAAGTGTTCTTATCGAAAGTGAGGAATCCTGAATAAGTAATAATAAAAAAATACTTACCAAAAAGGGGATCATCCTGGAACCATCGTGCAACTGGAGTTTGTATGCAGAGGCGACAACATATAAGCTGTCTTCACATCATCAATAGTGTAAGTAATTAATAACCTATACCGTATTTGTTTTATTTTGTGGTTCCAATGCGAAAAGTCAATAAATTATTTATTTTTGCAAGTTTTAGGCATCACAGAGGTGTTTTGTAGAGTGATAATTTAATTATATCATTGTACTTATTTCGAACCTTTAATTTTAAAAGACCCTGATTTGTCTGTATTGTCTCTTGTTCTGTAATCTTAGACAAGCTTAGTCGAGATCACAACATTTTGGCGCTCCAACGTGGTTGGGCAATGCAACATTTTTAGCACCTCCAACGTGGTAGGGCTGATAAATTTAAATAACATTTTTGGCAACTCTACATTTTTTTGACTTACGTGGTAGGACTTATTGATTAATTGCACAACGTTTTGGCTACCAGTAATTTGACGTTATTAACTAATGCAACAAATTTGTTGAAAAGAGGGAAATTGTATTGGGATTAAACTAGATTTTTGTCAAGCTTATTAATTAATACAGCCTTCACTCCTTCACACATGTATGAAAACAATAGGAATTGAATTAATTGCTTAAGAGTAAAAATTGAACGTGAGATTATTTTTAAGGAAACTATTTTCTTGTGTATAAAGCTGAAAGGAATTTGTTCGATCTTCGAATTAAAAATAAATTGGGGAATTTAATGTGTAAATGATAGGATATTTAGATTTCTTTGTTGAAAATAAAATATTTATTTAGAATTACAAAAAGGAAAAGGTGTGTTTGTTTATTGAATAAGAATTGATACGATAGGGAAACAGGTAAGGGATAAGTTATATGACGTCACCCAAGAATATATGCAATATTTTTGAAGAAAAAGAAAAGAAGATAATAAATCGTTGCAGAAAGAAGCTAGAGAGAGAAATAAAAATGGCAGAAGAATTTCCATTCGCCGATATGAGCATAGAAGGATTCGAAGACAAGGAAGGGGAGGAAAAGCTGATTGCTGAGCAGCAATTATCAATGGAAGATAAAATGATGTTAATGTTCAAAAAAATGATGGAAGATATGAAAAAAGAAAACAGGAGTAATTTTAAAAGAATTGATGGGAATTTTAAAAGAATTGAAGAAAATTCCAAACAATTTAAAGAAAACTTTAAACGAATTGAAGAAAATGAAAAACGAAGTGAGGAGAAATGTGATTTGATGATTAAAAAAGTGGAGGAACTTAGGGTGGAGAATGAAAAAAAACATATGGAAACACAAGGAAAGTTTGAAAGATTTAGAGAAGAAATGGAAAAAAATATGAATATAAAAATTCAAGAGACCAAGATAGAAATAAATCAAGTAGTGGACAAACAGGCAGAAAAACTTAATGAAAAACTTAATGAAAAACTCGAAGGTTTCAAAATTGAAAATGAACAAAACTTAGAAATGATGAAAATAGAAATGAAGAAAGAAGTAAGCAAGGATATGAAGAAGAAAGAGAACGAGATAAAGAATACTATGAAAGAACAAATAAAACAAAGAATTGGAACAGTTAAGGGAGAACTAGTACAAGACATAGAGTGTAATATAAATGAGTTTAAAGCAGAGATCGAAAACCGTTTGGAACAATTCAAAAGGACTCTATCATTAACCAACACCATCTCATTGACACCGTATATGTTTCAAAGTCCACCAGAACAAACGTTGATGAAATTTTATGGGGATAGAAATGTGGGAGCTAAAATATTTATAGACCAAATAAAACGATATTTTGAAAAGATACGAACACAGATGGGAGGAAATTGGACTTTTCAAGATGAGACAGACATATTGTATAAAATACTTAAGGGACATGCGGCGAAATGGTTTAGCATGAACTTAAATAAATTTAAGAATTTTGAAGATTTTGAGCAAGAGTTTATAAGGTATTTTTGGAGTGAAGATGAACAAATTAAAGCATACAATACTTTTATCCAAGGCAGGTATGATTATACGAAGAGGATCACTCGAGAACAGTATGCTATCGACCAAATAAATTTATTGGACCAAATAAGTCTTAACATGGATGAGAAGTTTTTGGTTAGGCAATTGGCAGCACATTTTGAATATCGCGTACAAGACGAAATTTTGACCAGGAAAGTAGACTCGTTTCAAGGACTGCTAGAAGTCTTGAGATTGCAAGATGCTCGGGAAGAGATGAGAAGAAATACAAGAGTAAATACAAGGAATATAGAAAATGACCACGGAAATAGAAGGGTAAACTATAATGAAGGAAGTCAGGGAGTGACTACATATAGAACACTGAATAACAATCAAGGTTTCAGAAACGATAGAAGCAAAGAAGATAGAAGATACCGACGAGATGATTATGGTAATGAGGAAGAACATAGAATAGATGAGGCTAGAGGAGTCGATGACATATGTGGGAATGACGACAAAGATGTATATGGAAGAAACAAGAAAGAAAACGAATACAAAAATTGATAATTCAGGAGGCAGAAGGGGAAGTAAGAAGTTCAAGATGTTAGGGAACTTGTTATTTTATTTTCGTATTTAGTAATGTGTAAATAGGCGTATAAAAAAAGGGATTAATCAGATAAAATAAGTTAAAAAAAAAAATTTTAAATAAGGTTTAAAAACATAAAAAAAAACATAGTAGAAAAATAATTATCACATATCAAATGGTGAACTTTTTAATTAATTTCCATGTTTAATACTTTGTAAATAAATGAAAAAGTGAAGGGGAAAATGTTGTATTATTTGTTTGGGTAGTTTTGCACAAATAATAAACTTTGCTGAAGTTGTTTATTTCTCTTTTTTCAAGCTAGATTATATGTTTTAAATATAAGAAAATCATTTTTTTAAATAGAATAAAGTAGAAAAATAGTTTGTGTAATTTATTTTTGAGTTGTCCTCGTATAATATAAAAGTTTATTTAAAAGAGGTATACAATAGTTTTAACAAGCTAGTCTGTTCGTGGCAAAACAAGATGCATTTATTTAGTTGGATTATTACAAAATCTTACATGTTGAGAAAATATTAAATTATAGCTCTGACAACATTTTTGTTTTTATGAAAATTTAATAAAGTACGATAATTAATTTAGATGAGTTAACTTACTGTATGGTTATTGATTACATTATTTTATATAAATTCTGCATTGTTTTAGTTAGTTTGTTAAATTTCTTCTTTAAAATAATTTGGTTGTTGACCTGTAAAAATAAAAAGAGATAAGAGTAGAAAATGCATTGAAATGAAATTGTTATCAAAAATGTTTGAGTTTTAAAAAGGAGTATGGAAAGATAGGTGGTGCAAGTCAGTTGGAAATGACATGCCCGTAAAATTGTATTAATATTTGTATGAATTTCTAAATGAGAATTGATGGTTAGTTTATGGAAGATGTAATTATTCAAATAATGTGATGGCCAAGATATAATTGGTTTAAAAAGTAAATAAGTGAGATAAAGTTATGTGGCGAGGAGAAGAAGTGAATAAAATTTAAAAGTAGAAAGTGATAGTGGATAAAAAAATCTACCCAGTTTGCAATCACTATTATAAATGATTTTTTTTTTTGTTAGATCAACTTATAATTAAATTGAATTTTTATGCGTAAGAAATTAGAAGGGTTAACGAAAATTGTTAATTTATAAAATTTTGGAAATTTTGTTTTGAAAGGTGATTTTGTTTGTGCAAAGCATGAATTGGAAATAATAAAAATTTAATTTCTTTTATAAAAAGTGTTCTTATTGAAAGTGAGGAATCCTGAATAAGTAATAATAAAAAAATACTTACCAAAAAGGGGATCATCCTGGAACCATCGTGCAACTGGAGTTTGTATGCAGAGGCGACAACATATAAGCTGTCTTCACATCATCAATAGTGTAAGTAATTAATAACCTATACCGTATTTGTTTTATTTTGTGGTTCCAATGCGAAAAGTCAATAAATTATTTATTTTTGCAAGTTTTAGGCATCACAGAGGTGTTTTGTAGAGTGATAATTTAATTATATCATTGTACTTATTTCGAACCTTTAATTTTAAAAGACCCTGATTTGTCTGTATTGTCTCTTGTTCTGTAATCTTAGACAAGCTTAGTCGAGATCACAACAATATATATATATATATATATATATATATATATATATATATATATATATATATATATATATATATATATATATATATATATATATATATATATATATATATATATATATATATATATATATATATATATATATATATATATATATATATATATATATATATATATATATATATATATATATATATATATATATATATATATATATATATATATATATATATATATATATATATATATATATATATATATATATATATATATATATATATATATATATATATATATATATATATATATATATATATATATATATATATATATATATATATATATATTAATTTAACAATTATTTATAATGCAGTTAATTAAAAAGATTTTTTTTTAATTTTCTACAGTGAAACCATACTCTATGCAAGTTGAAATATTTGATTGAATTAAATGAAAAATTTTAACTTTATGAAAAACCCGCCTTATAGCATATTGATGAGAACAATTTAAGGTACATCAATGAAGAAGAGTAAATAAAATATTTTTATTTGCATTTATTTTTTCACTTTCTTTTTCTTTATATTTCTTAAATTGATAAAATCTACAAGACAAAAAATATATATAAATGATTCATTGATGAGGACAAACACACTGAAAAACACGAGTAAGTAACAGTAGCAGGCAAACATGAACGATGTCAGTGCTAATAGAAATGACGACATATTTTGCTTAGTAGCAATCTACCTGGAAGTTCTTTGGTAGTTTCGAGACTACTCTACATATTGAACTTATGTAAGAGATTTTAGATTTTTATGTAAGATTTTAGATTATACTAGGAATATAGGGTGGCAGGGGTTAGAACGCGTTAATTTTAAGAGGTGATAGAAAACATCAAAAGGAACAAAACATTCTGAATAATATTTTTCTGCCTTATGTTAATTAGCTATCGAGTAATTTAGGAAAAACATTGGCATATCTGGCAACTTTGCTTAAGTATAATCGCATCTATAGCTGGGTCTTGACCTTGTTTAAGAAAATCAAACAAACAAACTGATGATGACAGCCGTTGTTTAACAAGAATAAATATCCGAAGCAGATTAGTCGGGTGACTAACTCTACGAAAATTGTAATCGCCATTGTTCTTCTGTAAACAAAATTTGTACTTGCCTAAGAACACGCTGATTCATAACAAACCAAATGTAAAAATAAGACAATTACTAACCTACATTTTATATTTATTTTTTTCCGGAATATCTTTAAAATTTTCAAAACAAGGCGTCATCAAAATCCTTTAACCTAATTAATTACCTAATTTAAATTAGATAAATCTTCTCTTTAAAAGATATTCTCCCATAAAATCATTAAAACTTATTAAATAAACAAAGTCGTTCTTTATTGACAAATTATTTCCAGTTCAACAAACTACAAGCTCAACATTATCTCACGCTAAAAGGATATTATTTAGACAGGTGTGATCAGGCATTGGCCCAAATATTTTTTATTAAATTGTAAGGATGTAAACAAAACGTGCTTTATTCCAAATTCAATAAACTTGCTACATCAGCATTTTGTGCGAATGTGGAGCAAATTTTATTACAAACTTTACAGGGTTGTCACGTTTCTTAATTGAGTAAAATGGATTTTTAATCGTAAAACGAAATCAATTTTAATTCGGAAACGACATACGATATGATAAAATGTTATTAAACATTGCTTTCTGGAATAACTTGAATAATAATAGAAAGAACGTTATGCATTTTCGTCAATTAAATCGATTTTTCTTCTATTATTTCATTAGACCTTCTTAATTATAATCATAATAACCACTATTATATCAACATTTTACTTGATAACAATACTACCAATATAAAACAAGCTAGGTAGATATTATGTATTGTAATGATACTGCACCCACCATATTGAGACTCTTATTTATACAAGGTGCCCATTATGTACGGAATATGGTATATATCTCGGTAAATATCGACTTTATAAAAAAATTTGTTATATAAAAGTTATTTAACATTTTATTTTCCATAATAAGATAGCATTCAATTGTTTTTATTTCAGAAAACAAATGAGTAATGAATAACACTTTAATTTTTTTAAACAGCAATGTACCCTTTCATTAGGCTCATTTGATAGAGATTTTTTTTCTATTTTAGATGACCTAAAATCTTAGTACCCTTATATCAGAAAATTTTTGAAAAAAATGTAAAAAATGTTTATAAAAATAAAAAAAAATGAACAATTTTTATTTTTCCATGTACCAACAACTTAATTAAATAAACAAACTTCTGTCACAATAAAAGCCTACAATCAATTGTTAAGACAAATGAAAGAGATCTCGGACATCTAGATTCATGTTATTGGTGAAATTAACTTAATAAACAGGTTTTAGGTCATCGAAAAGAGAAAAAAAAATCTCTATCAAATGAGCCTAATGAAAGGGTACATTGCTATTTAAAAAAATTAAAGTGTTATTCATTACTCGTTTGTTTTCTGAAATAAAAACAATTGAATGCTATCTTATTATGGAAAATAAAATGTTAAACAACTTTTATATAACAAATTTTTTTAAAAAGTCGATATTTACCGAGATATATACTATACATAATGGGCACCCTGTATATGTTTATTGATAATGAATGTAGTTTATGTGCACAATAAACTCTAAAATAAAATACTCTTTATCAAAAGAATATTATATTAATTACTTTCTTTGATTTTGTAATATCACGTCATCTTTTACCTTGTATCCAAATCGGTATTCCATAATTAATAAACTCCCAATTTTGAAAAATCCGAAATAGGCCATAACTACATATATGATGAATATGCCTCACCAATAGTAAGATACAGTGGCTCAACATGAAACTTGGACGGTATGAGGAAAATGTATTTTATTAACAAAATTAATAAATATTACATAAATATGAAAAAATAAACTAAAGATATTTATAAATAAAACAATATTGCACATATTTAACTAGAAATTAACAAGAAATTCCGAAACAACCAACAGAGAAATTCCAATTACAAATTCAACATCAACATGAAACTCGGACACTATTATTTAAGTATGCTACTAAATGGTTAGAACTAAAACTCAAATTACAACATATTTAGCCATTAATATTTGGTTGGCAGTCTTTGGAAAATATGGGGTGATTGCGTATTTTTTATTCCAAATAACTCCACATATTTTCGATTGCGTTCATATTTGGAGATTGAGGAGGCGTTTCAAGCGCATATGGGCAATGATAGAGTAACCAGGAGTGTTGGGCATAATTAACTAATTTTTTCATTCGATTGGTTAGTTAGCTAAAAATTTAATCATGACTGAATAGTCCTTACTAAAGCAATCATGATTGAAAAAATAATCATAATCATGACTGAATCAAACAATCGTTAATCATTTAATCGTTAGTTTCAATCATAAATAGGTAACTAGAACCCTTTTGTACAATCTCCACAAAGTTATTGTGCCAAAATTATTATTAGGTGACACCCTATTGTTAACTTTCAAACTAAGCATCCAGAATTTATGTCAGTAGAGATAGCACCCCCCCACTATTTTCTCGATTTTAAAAAATCTTAGTGTCATGATTTTGAACTAATTTTGGGCCAATTCAAAAAAATTTGGTACTAACCACTATTCAACAGAAATGGGAATTTTAAGTGGGGATGCTAAATTAAACCAAAGCTATCACCCTCACCATATAAATAATAAATCAATTTAAACTAGGCCATAATTTTGGATTAACTAAAGACCACAGTGGTATATAACCCATTTTTGAAATTATTCAGTAATCTGGTAAATCACCGCTACCTTTACGAATAACGTCACAAAATTGAATACGTAAGAGTCTGAAGAAGTTGTGCTGTAATCTTTAACTAATTACAGCATATTCATTGTTTATAAACGTCATTTTTGGAATCATCCCCTAAACTGTCACTCCGCATAAATAGTATCACGTAGTTATATAAAACCTGAATAACTGAGTCATAACTATAATAGTATATTATGTATTAAGGGCTTAATTGAGTGTGTTACAGCCCGCAGAGTCAGTTAGCACCTGAGGCGAAAACCGAATATATAATTACTGTTATTACTATGGAGACGGCGTAAACAAGGGTAGCTATTTTTCTAGTGGGCTCTAAAAAGTTTTAGAACCCTAGAACCCTAATTTAGGAACTTACGCTCTAAAAATAGGCTACTAAATAGGTCATAATCGCCCGACTGGACATAAAATAATTAAAGACTATTTACTGGCAGATACTCATTTTTGAAATCATTTCCTAAATTAGTAAACCAACCAACCCCATGACTAGTGTCACGGAATTAAATGAAAAATGTTGATAAAACCGTGCCCAAAAAATTTGGATTAGTTAAAGGTTATTAATAAATAACTAATGTTTTAAATAATCTCCTAAATTGGAAAATCATTCATCAAGATTTATTCCAGGAAATTAAATACAATGTAAAAATATAAAAACAATTCATTTAATTTAAACCACTCGCTGACATATAATCGACTTTCGAAATCATTCCCTAAATAGAGAACTACCTCACACGGATAATGACAAGAAGCTAAATACGATAAAACTCAGGAAAACCCCATATCATAATTTTGCACTAATTAAAGACCATTCACTGACATACAATTCAATTTCGTAGTCAACCCCTAAATAGAAAACTATCCCTATGAATAATGCCAAAAAGTTAAATACGCTAATATTCAGGAAAACCCATGTTATAATTTTGGAATAATTAAAGACCATTCACCGACATACAATCCATTTTCAGAATCAAGTTCTAAATCGAAAATCACCACACATGAATAATAGCAAAAAATTCAAATACAATAACATTCAGTACAATTCAATAACTCCACATGAATACGAACCTGTTACACACTCATACTAGGTCCAGTATTAATTTTGTTAAAGTACTGCGTATACCAATGAAGAAAATTCGGGTCGTCCTTTAACAAAAATACAAGTGGGTCAACGTAAACATACCCACTTGTTCGTGTGGGCTAATTTTCTAATAGGGGTTGATTTGGAAAATGGGTTTTACTTTACTTCGTGATACTATATATGGGGAGCGACAGTTTAAGGGATGATTTAAAAAATGACGTTTGAGACAAGGAATATTCTTTAATTAGTTCAAGATTACTAACAGTACAGTTCCTTCAGACTCTTACATGTTCCACTTTGTGACATTATTCATAAGGGTAGCAGTGATTTACCAGTTTAGGGGATGATTGCAAGAATGAGTTATACACTAATCTTTGGTCTTTGATTAGTCCAAAATTATGGCGGGTTTTCATCTTTAATTAGCGGCATTATTCATGGGTGAGGAGTTACTAATTTAGGGGATGATTTCAAACATGGATTATCTGCTAATCAATAGTATTGAATTAATGCAACGCAATGACACGGTTCTATCAGCTTTCTATTATTTATTTTTGAGGATTTACAGGGGGAAATTTAGGGGATGATTCCAAAATGAGTTATACGACAATGAATAGTCCTTAATTAAGTCCAAACTCATGACAAAGTTATTCCTTAATTATATCATTTTTATTTTGTGGCATTATTTATGTAGGGTAGTTTACTACTTAGGGGTTGATTTCGAAAGGAAAAGTGAAATTATATACTAGTGAATAATCTTTAATTAGTCTAGAATTATAGCCTAGTCTAAATTGATTTATTATTTATATTTATATGGTTGGGGTGCTAACTTGAGCTTAAGTCAGCACCCCTCATTATAAATTTCCATTTCTGATTAATACACGTTGGTGTCCAAAATTTGTTTAATTGGTCCAAAATAAGTTTATAATTAGTCCAAAATTATACCACTAACATTTTTGAAATTCTACAAAGTGGGGGTGCTAACTTTACTGACGTCGCTGACGTAGTTGAAACTAATTAATCATTAATCATTAGTCATGATTAAATTTTTAGTCATATGTTTAGGACCATTATCTTGATAAAAATAAAAATCCCCTTCTATCCCTAACTTTCCAACACTATCTTGCAAATTTCCAAGATTCCCTGGACGAGCCGCAGACATGCATCCCCATATCATAATTGAGCCACCTCCATGTTTTACCGTGACACACAAATTCTTCTCAAGTTCTCGGTTGGGTCTTCTCCAGACATAACCTTTACTAACGAACCCGAAAAGGTTGAATTTGGATTCGTCTGAAGAAAGAAACTGAATTTAAAGCCTTATTTGATACGAATTTATACAAATCGTTCAAGAACGCCAACCAATAGGGCATAACAGATTAGATGTTTGTATAGTCCGAGTTTTATGTTGAAGTTGATTTTGCAGGTGTTTTCTAAATATCAAATATTCTTATCGCCATAGTAAAAATTATATTTGTTTACTGTTAAATTTTGAAAGTGTATATTTTTATTTGCTGAGTGTAATTTTCATAAAGTGTAATAATCATTTTAAAAATATCAATTTACATTTAAATTTTCATATCAAATTATTTTCTTGACAAATCAAATCAAGAAAAAAAGCACAACATGTAGATCGTGAAAAATATTTGTATTTTATTTTATAGTTTTATAATATATCCCAACTGTGATTATAACAATTATTTAACATTGATACATTTTTAAATAGAAAATCTAAAAATTTCTAATTTAAAGATTTTTGAGTTTACTGTCTCCAGCCTTACTTTATGGAACTCCATAATCATAAAATATAATAAAAATCAAAATATTAATTTAAGTTTCACAAGTTTTTAATAAATTCTTAACCTTACAATTGTTTCGACAGTAAATGTCATTATCAAAGGCAGATAAGATTGATAAACAAGCACGTTGCTAAGGATAAATACACAAAATAGGTAACTAGATACAATACATACAAAAACTAAATATCTAACACTTCTAATAAAGAAGAATTACTAAGTTCAGTTTGTTCATTCATTAAAGGTACTGTGCGTTTATGTTTGTATATTTCAAAAGCTTCTAAAATGTCTAATTTGTGCGCGTTGTTGCAAAAATGTAAGAATTTGATGTTATTTTGAGGTGTCATTAGGTGATTTTGTTCCAACAGGTGTTTGGCATAATTAGATTTTTCTGGGTGTTTATTTCTATAACAGCGTACGTCTTCTTTGTATCTTATGTCGAAATTTCTAAGTGTTTGTCAAATATAAACCGAATTACAAAAAGAACAATTAAAACAGCAAATGCCGGATTTCATGATATTTCGTATTCTTGTCTTTCGCATTGAATAAAAATGAAAAAGTATCGGTGTTAGTTTTATAGGTTGTTTTGTAATTGCTGGTTTTTATGTTGGTTTTGGAAAGTGGTACAGAACAAATTTCCGTAACGACTTTCCCGATTAAACAAGGCTTACTATGATTTTTCGGTGTTTTGCATTTATCTTCGATCGTCGTAGGCTGGTAGTTAGAATAATGGGGTTTTTAATTATCCACAAATTTATTTTATACCTATTAAAATTTTAAACTGATTTGATTTTTTTATGTACGATATATTTTGTTCTAGAACTGTATACTTCTACTGCATAAAAGTAAAACCTACTAAAAAGTTCCTAAAAATACCTACTGTTTGTCCGTAAGATTAAACTTACTAAGCCAGGTCCATAAGGGCGATCTTCGTCCAATGTTGTTATTATTATTATTATTATTAAGTTTCACTTGAATCCGCCTGGAAGTGGTTTAGCGTTTTCACAACTTATGCAAATTGATATTTTGAAAGCACCTTAGTACACGTGGTGGTAACCATTATTAACAATACTGCGCATTTGCATATTTTTGATGTTGTTTTCTAGATTAAATTTTTCATTATCTGCAGAATTTCCATCGAAAATATTTTTGGCGCTAAATACTACAAACGAACACAAATTTTTCCATAATTACATTAAACCTAATCTCCTTTTACCCAACAGATATAGTAATGAAAAACCAGAGACATTCAGATGCAACTTGAAACTTGAATATCCATTGGTTGAAATAAATGGGGCGGTACTCGATGAAAGTCTCATTTACACATACAAACACACACGGCAAACGCCAGCTTGTTACGCATGCGTTTACGTCAGTTGTTTTGAAAGTTACGTCAGTTTTTCCAACTGTGTTACACATTAGGTACATTACAAGTCTTTATTAAGACTCGCACTAATAAGGAAGTTATAATTATATGAAAGGTTAATAATAATAATGAGTTGGTTAATTTTTAGAATTTTCCTTACTGCAAAATTATTAATTAAAATGGATGATGAAAACGTCAACAATATTCAGTTGTCACCAGAAACGGCCTAAAAAGCACTACTTTTCTGTAGAGGTGAAACAAATAATTATGAACGCTTTTAAAGTGTGCGAAGAGCAGCATCCTCAGTGGAAAAAACACGAAAAAGTGGTAAATGTTGCTAGATTGATAGGAAATGTTTTAAATTACCTTCCAATCCAACTGCTTATTTACTATAATTTTAGGAATTGGTGTGACCAGTGTTCACAACATACTTCGTGAACACAAGCAACATCTTGATTATTTTGATGCTCCTAAGGCGTATCATAGACCAAGAGCTATTTTGGACAATGTTTCCGAAGAAGACAAGAATGGCATCAGAAGACTTGTTCATAGTTTTTTTCTTTTAAATGAACCTCCTACACTCGACAAAGTTTTAATGAAATTAAATGAAAATGAAGATCTTTCCAATTTTAAACGGTCTACTTTAAGAAAACTTTTAAAAGAAATAAACTTTAGGTAATTAAAACAATTACTTTTTACGGTATCTAAAAAAGCTTGTTGTAGTTTCACAGCAAGATCTAGAAACAGCATTTTGAAAGAAAAGGATGATATCATTTGTTGGAGAAGACGATATCTTCGCGAAATCAAGAAATTCCAAGAAGATGAGAAGAAAATCTATTATTTAGATGAAACGTGGGTTAATGCGGGTCACACTGTAAAAAAAGTGTGGGCTGACATGTCCATAACAAATCTACGAGCTGCATTTTTAAGAGGGTTATCGACTGGCTTAAGAAATCCATCGGGGAAAGGAAAGCCGCTCATCACCCTTCATATAGGATCTGATGACGGTTTTGTCGATAATGGATTACTGTTATTGGAATCCAAGAAAACCAATGACTACCATGAAGAAATAAACGCAGATACATTTGAACAATGGTTTAAAAATATTTTGCCCAGTCTTGAAGAAGGTTGCGTTATCGTCTTGGATAACGAAAGTTATCACACAAGAAAAATTGAGAAAATTCCGTCTAGCAGCACAAGGAAAGCTGACACATAACTGGCTGCAGAAAAAAACTATCCCCTACGAAGACAATGGTGAGAGCTGAATTGTTATCTTTAGTAAAACAGCATGCAGCTAAACCAGTGCTAACGTAATCGACGAATTAACACAGGAAAACAATTTGTTTAGTAGTTTCAGTTACAGTTCTATATTTTGCATATCGTATATTTTTATGTATTTTGTATTTTGGAATCTGCATTTTCTATTTTGTATAAAACATTTTGTGTTACATACGTATATATAGTATGTTTGTATATAATTTCTTTGTTTTATTGTAAAAAACATTTATTATATATTATAATATGTGTAAACACATAGCACTCGCTAACTTTTCAAGGCTTTTTTATTAAATTAATAAAATGCAATTTTTTAAAATGTATGGTTATTATTTATACTAGCATAAATTTCTCGAAGTGACATCATTTATAACGAATTAATAATTCATATGCAAAAATTTTCTATTGTAAATTTAACTTTCACATAAAACCAATCGGAACAATCTGTGCTGCCTTGATTTTTTTTTAACTATATTCAGTATCCGGACAATAGATGTAGTTTGGGATATTTGGAATAATTCTGGAGAATTCTAACTTTGGATACAATAAATCTGAGATTGTTTTACACGTTGTCCATCGTACGCACTGTTTCTCTGCTTATTTATATTAAGAAAAACATTAGTGACTACATCATCTACAATAAAATTTGTATCTACGATCGAAATAGGTTATGTTTTCCGACATTAGGATGTAAGCATAATCTTATCTTAAGTTTTGTATTGATGTGTGTATTTTTTTGTTATTTTTGTTAGAAACTGAGTTCACTACACCTGAATAGTGAGAAATGCTATTCATTAAGTGAACGTGATTTGAGATTAGAATGTTTAGTATTCATTAAATTAATAATTTAGATGTACATAATTAGCACACATCTATATGATTATTTTGGAAAACGGTTATTGTTCATTTGAATTATGAATGAATGAGTTTTTTTGAATGATTGTGACTTATTATTAGAATAATTTTCAAATATTATTTTCACCTGTTTAGTATCTTATTGTTTTAAATGGAAAATGGGAAAATTATTATTAACTGACAATTTATAGTTTATAAATGTACAAAAAAATCTTTTTGTTGCTATAATAAAATCATGTAGAATATTTTATTAGAACTTCCATAAAATGATTTTTAGAGTTGAATTTATGTGCATGAGAAAATGACCTTTACTCAAATATAATTTAATAATTTTTAAAATAATTTAAAAGCCTTCTCTATTCGTAAAGTTCATAATTCTGTTTAATTTTCGAATAAATCTGGGATGTTTTTATCTTAGGGCTCAAGAGTTGTGAATCCTCTAAAAGTTTTTTCAACATTAAAATCTTATTGTTTTGTAAGCAAGACCATTTCGCCACTTATGTTTTAGTTTATTTTTATAGGTGTGGATTAATAAAAAAAATATAAGATTGGCTTATGATTATATACATGTGCATGTTTGTTTAGCTTCCACTTTCTGTATAACAGATTACCATTATTAGCGTTTAATTTTATTTATTATATTTATTATTATATTATTGATTTTATTAAAACAATCATTTATTACATTTGCGATACGGTTCGTAATCTGAACAGCTTTGTTATTTGCACATCCTAATTGAAACTGATTAACTTAATTTAAAACTTTTAATAGCAGGTTTTTATTAGATTTCGTTGTGTTAATTTATTACAAACTAATAGTGACTGTACTTATTTATAGTCGAGAATATAAAATATCAAATCTATAATTCATAATTATGAAACAGCAACACTCGCCTCTTGTAGAATGATTCAATTAATAATTTTAATTCATTGATTTTCGATTTTTTTATCTAAAGGAAAATTTGAGTTTATAAAAATGAAGGAAGGACATTTCTATATAATTTACAATCAAATTTAAGATCCCACCTAAAAAAATTTTAAACAAATTTATTAAAAATCACAGAGCGCGGTAATAGTAAAAAATGTAGTCTTACCTTAAGGACCATTTTTAGATTTTTTGTTTAAATACTTAGGATATATTCTACTATAAAAAAAAGAAGAAAATAAGCTACAACACGATAATATTGTCTACGAGCTAATAAAACTACCTTTCTTGTTTCGGTTTCAAAACGATGATCTTTTAAACAATAAATAAAAGGCAGTTGTTATATTGTTATAAATTTCTTTATTCTTTTAAATTAATTCATTTGATACTTTTTTTAAATAAAAAAATTGCAAAATTACAGTTGTTTACGGCAACTTGTTTAAATACAAATTTGATACGCTTATAATATATTTGCATTAAGTAGTTACATTACATTAATAACCACTTAATTGATTAATGAACAATCAATACCCATAACAAATTAATGAAGTTGAAGTTGACTTAGTTTTAATTTATTTAAAGGTATCTCGAATAATTTACATAACGCAATTTTTATTGGTCAATAGTTTTATGGACGTTTATGTTTGCTAAACAAATAAATTGTTTGCAAATAATAATGGTTTTATATTTCCGATTATTGTTTAGACCTATTTAGATAATTCTATAGATAAACTAGAACAATATTAATAAATACGTTTTGCAAAAAAATTAATGTGACAAGCAGGAACTGCTTTCATGCAGTTAGAAAAACGTGTACAGTAGTATCATAACTATAAATAACATAAAATAATATTATAATAATAAGGATATGCACAAGGATTACCAGCGATAGATAATCCATTCTTCTTATCTCTTTTTCCCATGAGTTTCTCGTTCTTAGTCTTCTCTGGATTACCAGTCATCGTATTACCAGTCTATATAGTGCTGTCAGTAATATGGTAATGCAAATTGTTAGTAAATAAATAATATTGCTGCTTTGTCGTACAATTTGTAGTTTATGAAAATATACAACAAAATGAATGATTGTAGTCATAATAAGTTTTATATTATATATTATAGATAGATATTTACTATAATTATTAAAACATTTAATAATAATTTATTTAAACTCTTTAATTTGACATACATGGGACTATTGTTATGAATTTATCTTATTTATTGATTTTTAATCTTATTTGATTGATTTAAAAATGCATATAAATTATAGTTTCCTAAAATAGATAATTCGTGAGTAAAATCTTAGTTTATTGGAAATTAATCATTCTTGTGTTATCATTTATTAAATAAAAGTTACACGTTACAAGAGCTTACGTAGAATAGTTTTAGTGTTGTTCTAGGGGTAATGTAATTTATTTATTTATTTAATATTTTATTCTAGATGTTAAAGTAAGCAAGTTTGTTCGTTTTATTGAAATTAAGTTTGAATGTCTGAATTTAGCAATTTACATTTTACTTGCTTGTTATGTTTTATAAGGTTATGAGTATATTAGTTATGTAAGGATTAGATGATTTACCTATTGTAGATTAGATACTATCAAGTTAAATAATATTATTTGTAGTTATGTTTTATTAACATGTTCTCCGTTACAAAATTATCAATTTTTTCATCTTTTAATTCCATATTTTAAAACTGTAAAATCTAAAATGTACTAAGTATACCTCCTTGTAAAGTTCAATGATCTACTGTGGTCGATATATTCAAATTCTCATGATTCAAGTTCGCTTTTTAGATCTTTTGTTGTTTTTTTTTTAAACAGATATAACCTTTTTTTATACGTGATACATGTTTTTTTTACATTTTTTTTTGGTAAAAGATTTATTTTATATTGTTACATTTTCGCAATATCTTTTGGCAATTTTGTTACGAACTACATGTAAACTTATTTTCAGGGACTTTAGGTAAGAGAAATTGGATGTTGTTGACTTATATTTTGGCTATAAGAAAAACACTTTATTTTTACTTATAATAATTTTATTATAATAATAACAACAGTTTTCATATGCATCGTTTGGCAGAAATCGTGGATTTCATAATCAAACAGGTACAAAAATGTACTTTATTTTAGCTCTTCTTTTATAGTTGTTTTATGGTAACTACCCTGGTTGGTGATTTTCCTTCACAAAATTTACCAAAAAAACCTTGTAAGCATGTAATTTATCAAAATTTACGTCCATTCCAAATAATCAGGCATGGTATTAAGAATTATTAATAAATGGCACAAGCATGTATTGATTGTTGTGGCATCTGTTCAAACGCATTTTTTATCAATAAAGTTACCTTGCGGGTATATTCTTGTTTCGTCCGTCACGTTTCGTCCGCCGACGAAAATCTACCTGGCACTTTCTCGTTTCGTGCGGAATTAAAATGTTGGCGTTAATGACTTCTCATTTCGTGCGGTGTTACCTGCACATGTTTATGTGGGCTTATCTGAATATTGAGTATCATACTTGAGTATGATATCAACTTTAATATCCTATACTTCATAGAGCCAGCTAAAAAGTAAGCAAATTTCTCTCTCTTTAGTACTTTGTTTTACTTAAGCATTATTTGTTTACCATTAGTAGCGCTAAAAAACAAACGGAAACTTTACTCAATTTAGAATATTGATGTATAATACAGATCTACATACCTACTTTGTTATGTAGCGCTAATATTACCTGCAATTTCCTTGAAATTCATAACATAATTAAATTTGCAATATATATAAATTTGCTACTATAAGATTTAAAGAAACATTAATATGGGAAAGCTTTGCTCCCTTGCCCCCCTGCGATGTGGATGTTTTGTAAATTGCCATCTGTTAAAGCTGATACATTTTTATTCTTAATATCTAATAAATTTTTTGTTTATATGTACGTGTCCATTATTATTTCCCTTTTATGAATTAGGATCTAAAAGTAGCTAAAATAAATATTTTTTATTCAGAAAATTCATATTTGATCAAGCAGTTGAACTGGTTTAAAAAAATCATATGATTACTTAAAAAAAAGAAAAATTCTTTATTTGGTCTTAATATACTTTTTATTAATACTTTAGATTTTTTGTATTAGGATTGAAAAAATAAATAAAATACTGAGCAGAAAATCAAAAATTTGTATGTAAAAATCCCATTTTAAAGAGTATCCAAAGCCAACAAGTATTTTCCAGAAGATTGCACGAAACGAGAAGTCATTAGTACCGAATTTGATTGTCCATCTGGTTTGCGCACGAAACGACAAGGTTTTGCAGTTTAGCACGAAACGCTCACAATCCCTTGCTGTTACCCTGGGCTACGTGTGGCGTATGTCATGAAAGATGTACACTGTACAATCATTACATTATATGTTATTAAGCGCACTTAAATATCAAGATCTAGAATGACACCTAGATTAATTATTGAATTAGAATGATTGATAATTATTGATCTAGAAATGGCGATGGAGCTCTAGTTTCATCCAAATATAGATGCTTTTGTTAGTACAGGTAGAATAGTCATTCATTGTACGATATATGTAATAATAGATATTACTTTAATTGAATAACAGACTTTACTTGTTTTACTTTGAGATTCATAATTCAATTAATGGGCTTTTTGGGTTTTAAGGTTTTCTAACTGCTGACAGTGACATAAACATCTCCCACCAATATTTTACTAGCCCACGTTATAAATAAGTAATCCCCTTAGTTATAGTAAAGCAAGTGCTAATTACCGTTAGCTGCCTGCCTAACAACTTAAGTAATTCCTTTAACAACTAATTGTGTTATGTCTATATCTATCTATTAATATTACTGAATTAATACTTTGTAACATTTAACACTAATATTGTACACTAGTATTTAGATATACAATTCGTATGTTTAGTGGTCAATTAAACGTATGTGCAGGGTTTTACTTAACCTTGATCATAACCGTGTATTTGTATAGAATTTCAAGTATTACTCAATTTTTGTCCTATAATATTTCCAAGGTTAGTCGACTAATAACTTATTTGAATAATTATAATAATCATTTCAATTGTAATCTTTTAAATACAGCGCGAACAGAATGTACATGTACAAGACAAATGTAATGTCGTAAAGAAATGAGTATCTGTCTAGTTATCATAGAATACAGTTCTATCAACATTTGTAGACTGTTTGTACCCTACACTTAGTAGTTGCATGTAAATGTTTATATTCAATTATTTAATATTAATGAAAGTTTGAAAATTAATTAGTCAGGTTCTAAATATCCGTATTAATCTGTGCGTTTTGTTCTCCAATGCAATGGAATAAATAACCCCAATGCTTTAAACTTCTATTAAAATACTTTTCTAGACATCGTTTGGCAAATTGTATTTTTTTATTATTGAGAAGCATTGAGGGAAATTTTTGTTTTTACATTTTTAAAAAATTCCAAGGGATTTATGTAAGCTTGTTATATTTAGTTACGTATATACTGTTAAGTTTTTTATTAATTAACGATTTACCTTTTTATAGCTTTTATTAAAAAATTATTAATTTTGTTCAGCAAAGTCAGTGCTTACTTAAAGAGAAGTTAACGAAAAAATCAGTCTATACTAAAAATAACATCTCTTGGTCGTCTCACGTTGGGACTACAGCGAAGGAAAGATAGCCAATGTTATTCTTATGGGAGTTTGAGCTTCGTTGTTGCCACCTATTTCACCGTATGAATCTATAGAAATGTGGATTAAGATTCCAGAAGTTCTACACCTTTGAAACAGTAACCGAAAAAGTGTAATTGTAACCATACAAAAGAAAGGAGAATTTAAAAGAAAGTCTTATTAACATGTATTTGTTATTTTATTAAACATTACTTGAGATTGTTACATCGTACATGTATCTAAATATTCGATATTTTATTACTTATACTTTTTTGTTTAATTCTTTCGTCTTCAAATTCTTTCAAAATAAAAATAACGGCTGGTTAGCTCCTGTATGATCTTTTTAATCTTTTAATTCACAGGTAAATAAAGGAAGTCCCAAACGCAATTTTAACGGTAAAATGATTCATTATGATAAAATCATTCATTTGTTCAACTTGTTTCAAAAGAAACTTGCAAAAACGGAAATTTAGGAATAGCAGCAAATGCAAAGGATTTTAGTAAACAATAAACCCTTCTGGTTTTTTTTACTTTTACTTCGTGGAACTACATAATACAGTTTGTACTTACTGAAATTATATATAACGTTTTTTTGTCGGCACTATTATTTGTCACCGAACGCATATAAGCAAATTTCTTAATACAGAAATAATTATTTGGTTTCAATTTTTGATAGCTTGTGCGTCTATAGAGCTTCGCTTAGTTGTTTGGGTTTTATCGTTTGTAATTATTGTTAACATTGTCGTGTTGTTTGTTGTAACTATTCGTATTGTATTATTACACAACGCACATATTACATTATACATAAGTATGGCGGATATTGTTAAAAACAGAATGGGTTGTGTACTAAAGGTTGGTGAAAAACAGATTTTGTCAAATTTGATAAAATATCGTCTTACTGAGTCCTGGCAGTCATTAACACGACAAGAAAGTATGTATTTCACCTGATATCCGATAAGGAAAGTCATTTAAACAACTTTTTTACGTAAAATCTGTAGATTATTAAGTTTAAACGCATATACTTGTGTGGGTGTGTTGCTATATGCGGATTATTAAATATTGTTTGTTTACCCATTTTAGGTGGCGTTAGTATTTTGACAATTAGGCGATAAACCATATATGTTTTTTAATTAATTATATATTATCTTTTAAGTTAAGCATGAATTTGGTCAAGGTTATCATAACTACTGTAGGTAATTTTAAACTTATTTTGATATTTTTTTTTCAGTTTTCTGTGAAAGTTTTGGAAATCACGGTATTGTGATATAGTTATTATTTTTATTATTATCTTTATTTTTGGATTGTGTGGTTTATGTTATTGAATAAGTTGTCTAAACAATTTGGCTATAGTTTATACGAGCCGAAAAATATACTATAGTTGTGTTATTATTATTTATCCAGATTATCCTTTTGTTAAGGTGTTTTTCAATAAACTTAATTGGAAAATTATTTTTAATTAATTTTTTGTGTTTTAAATTTGGTTTGTGAAATTCTTTTGATTATAACATAATAGCTCCGCTGGCGAGACCAGTGATAACGATTATCTGACTGGAAATTAAGATATTGCCTGGATTAGATTGTTCTCTATTTGAATTTCTATAATTGGTTGTTGATTTTTACATAAGGGTAATATGTGAAAAATTTCAAGTTTATTTTATTTATTACTGTTATTTTTATGAAACCGAGGCGGCAGATTTAGTAGGATACCTTTGAGTAAACTTTGTTTTTTATTTTTCTATACCTCTACGTGTTTAGATTCCTTTACCAAATATTCATAAAAATGAACAAATGTTATACGGAGCATAAGAATAATCTGTATAATTCTCATCTCAACCAGTAGTTATGCATTAATAGATACGAGGGTGGTTTGATAAGTCAGTAACTTTTTGAATTTCCCGCGCAGTAACTTTAAATGCAACACTGCTCCCGTCAACTGCCATCTACAAATAGACAACTATAAAATTGCAGCCATTGAAAGCAAACAACCTCGTGAATTTTAACGAAAATGGAAAAAAGTGAATTTCGTGTGCTGATTAAGCATTATTTTTTGCGTAGAAAAAATCATCACCGAAACCAAGGAAAGGCTTGATAAATACTATGGGGACTCTGCACCATCAATTTCAATGGTTAAAAAGTGGTTTACTGAGTTCCGTGGTCGTACCAGCGCAAGTGACGCCGAACGTTCAAGTCGCCCAAAAGAGGTCGTCACTCCAGAAATCGTCGATAAAATGGAATGATATTGGACGCTCGGAGAATGAAAGTGCGTGAGGTGGCTGAGATTGTAGGCATCTCAACTGAGCGGGTACATCACATTTTACATGAATATTTTGACATTAATAAGCCCGATGGGTGCCGCGATTGCTCACACTCGACCATAAGCGCAACCGTCTGACCACTTCAAAGGAGTGTTTGGCGATGTTCAGCAGCAAACCGAACGAGTTTTTGCGGCGTTTCGTTACCGTAGACGAAACATGGATCCATCACACTACACCAGAGACCAAGGAACAATCAAGACAGTGGGTTTCTCCTGGTGAACGTGCACCAAAGAAGGCCAAGGTGGGTCTGTCGGCCAATAAGGTCATAGCCACAGTTTTTGGGATGCACGCGGTGTCATTCACATCGATTACCTTGAAAAGGATAACACGATCACCGGCGAATATTATTCAGAGCTTTTGGACAGATTCGATATAGATTTGAAGCAGAAACGACCGCATTTGGCGAAGAAAAAAGTGCTGTTTCATCAAGACAATGCACGGGTGCACACGTGTGTAGTCACCGTGGCAGAAAGCCATAAATTGGGCTACGAACTGCTACCCCATCCAGCATATTCTCCAGATTTAGCCCCCTGTGACTATTTCCTGTTTCCAAACCTGAAGAAATGGCTGGGCGGTAAAAGATTTGGGTCGAATGAAGAGGTTATCACTGAAACAAACGCTTATTTTGAGGGCCTATTATTTGGAAGGAATAAAAAAATTGGAAAAACGCTGGACTAAATGTATCAAGCTAAAAGGAGACTATGTTGAGAAATAAAACGCTTATTTGCCGAAATAAATATCTTTTATTCAAAAAGTCACTGACTTATCAAACCACCCTCGTATTTCACTATACTTAACTAAAAATCTAACCTCAAAATAAAAACAATATTGCTGAGAATTCGCAACGTTTTATTAATAAATGTTATAACACTATCGCAATAGTACTATAAAATTGTAGATACTGAATAGTAGTTCGTCGCTTCATGTAATTATAATTTTCCAGAATAAAAATCTGTGCCTTAAAATCGACGTTAGTAATTAGGAGTCTCTAGCTATTAAAATTCCATTGTAAAATTGGGGCAAATATTTCGTAACTTGTACTTGTAAAGTAATAAAAACCAATGAAATATTACTACTAGAATGAAGAATGAGGATAAAGTAAATAGTTTTAACAAGATTCAAATAAGGCTTTGGAAGTATAAAGTTGTTGATTGTAGAATACCACTGTATTTTCTAAAAGATTTGCGTTATTTTTAAGCGTAACCGAAACTCACTGATAGTAGATAAGCAAACAATAAAATAGATTGAAATGATTAAAAATGAGATAATTAATAATTAGAGCAAAACACAAAGTATAGTGCGATGTTATTAGCCCCAATAATTTTATTAAATAATTGAATTAAAACTTAATGAATCGGTTGATTTCGCTAGCTAGATAAAATAATCACCCCCAATATTTATGCTAACTCAATTTTGTTTATTGTATTCGTCCATGAAACAAATGTAGAATGCCATAGAATTAACTTACCTATTTTTATAACTTGAATTATCATACTCCAATATCACCTGGATGAAAGGAGTTGGACGAGAACCGTTTTTATGATCTATTATCATACCAATAGCCAATTAAAATATTTAATACACAATAAAATAAATAAACAAATTTATAAAGGAATCATATGTATGGCTTTAAAAAATTAAATGTTGAATAATAATTTTTGAACAATTTCTAATTAAACAACCATGTCACTCACATAAAGTTTCTAAACTTTCACAAAAAAAACAATATAAAGAATGCCCTTAAGAAGTCCTTAATAATAATAATAATAATAATAATGAGTTCTTTATGTTTTTTGTTTAGTTTTTATTTACTGATTTACAAAAATAAATAACTACTTACGTTGTTTAAAATTGTTAACAACAAACGCTCCTTACAACACCGCTCTACGCTTTGACAGAAACCAGCTATCAAATTAAATATCGAATATCAGTTGAGTAGATTGATTTTATTAAATCAGTTCCTTATATTTCTTTTATAACACATTTGAAAAATAATAAAATGGGACGCGAGTGACGTCAGAGCAATTTTTACAATAATAAAGGTTATCAAATTTCTTAATTCTATTACTATAAATAGGAATGTAGCTCATAACATTACAAACAAAATGATATAAGGTACTTTTATCTTAAATTGGCTAATAAGCTGTCTAATAAGTGGAAACCAACGTCAACGATAGCTGTCAAACGGATAACATAAATACTAATTACATTCTATTTACACAACTCCAAGCTATAACAACCTATGATACAGCTGCATTGCATCATCCTACAACTTTCCTGGCTAAATTAATATTATCTACAATTTAATACATAAAGAAAAACTAAACAATAGTTTTGACGTGTTAATGGCGTGATCAAGATCTTTATGTCTTTAAACAACTTAAACTAGCAAAGTCTTAAACAGTTCTACTATTTCAAATAGTTATTTCCTATTGGTAAATAAAATTCAAATTTCAATGTGTTCCTGTGTTGATTTTGTATTCGAAAATGATTTTCTCGTCACCTTATCAGCTGCTATAACCTGTTTAGGACGCTGGTATTGTACTAAAATTAGTTTAACTTAGGGTTCAAACTACTCACAAATAATATTCAGAATCTTCTTGGAACTCAACTCAACTACCAAAACCATTCACTAAACTTATTCTGTATTCTAACTATATTTGCAAAATCGCATCTCACACAAAAATACTGTTTTTCTTCGAAACTCGTATTAAAAACTAATACTAATATACAGCAAATTTAAATAAAAAGGAAGGCAAAGTAATAATGTAAACCAGGATAATATCTTCTTTTTACTAAAGATTGCTTATCTTCAGTACGATTTAGACTACGTATGTAGAAGGTCTCGTTCAACCATAACAATAGATCCAAGCTTTTGGTGTTTGTGTCTGCTTTATCATTAAAAGCAAGGTCACAGCTGCCTACAAAACAAGACAAATTTTAACAAATAACACTGTTAGAGTAAAATGACTCCGATATCATCAGCGTTACTATTAATGGGGCACACTATTCTGCAGTAGCTGATCGTATGTTTTATTCTATGGCGTATGGTCATATTGAAAATAATTTTTCATCAGATTGTTATACAGATTATTGGCATGAATTGGACATTATCGATATATTTCAATAATACAATACATTTTATCATTCATTAAATATTTTATCACCCCTATTGTTTAAAATACCTAAGCTTATAAACATAGAAACCTGAAACTATTCATTCGGTAGTTCTAACAGTTCGAAAGGACAAAATCGTATTTATTTCATATTCAATACGAGCAACTAAATACTTATTCTATTTTGCAGGACGTTTAGAATTTCTTAAGGAAATTTGATTACAATGATAACTGTATATTTATTTCTAGAATTGTTTCTTAATCACGCAGTTACTTTTAAATCGCATCAAATTAATTTAGTTCAATTTTTTTCAATTAATATTCATTAATGAACAACGTACAAATGAAATAATAATTATTGATGCAACAGTCTACAAATTCTTGTTTAAAGATGTTTAATAAGACACGCTATTTTAATTAATTTTATAATTAGTATTAACTGCAAACATCATTTATTTAGTGTATAATCTCAAAACAATAATCACTTTAATTTAGAGCTAATAATTAACAAAGAAGGAATTATCAAGAACTAGAAATATACATACGTTGTGAAATGAAGAAGAGCGTATCGCAACATTCCACTGATCAAAAATTGAATTTAAAATTATTTTTATTTTTGTTAAGAAGACAATTGATATTATGTTTTGAAAAATATTTTGACCGAATGAAATTTAAAACAATTTAAAAACCTTTTCAAAATCAGTCTACCACAGGTACAGTATAATTTTAGGTAGTGTACCACTTCCTATACAAAGCATTCTGTTTTTGATGTTGCTACTGATCTAAAGGCTAACAATTTACCTACTCACTTAAAATCACTTTGTCAAACGACGTCAGAAATGTACAATTACTCTTATCCATTTACTAGTACCATGTAAGATTAAGAATTAATCATTTTTGAATTATTTTCCACAATAATGGATTTGATCATTTTTAATTTTATGTTAACCCAAATTGTCAACTGATTTTCGTTTGATGAAATATGATGTTCGTATTTAGTAAAGTGGGTGGACGCAGGGTAAAGAGTTCAATGGCCAAGGTTCGATCCCTGGAACCGGCGAGAGAATTTTTCACGTCGGCAAAGCCTCAGTACACTTCGCCGTGATGTCAGATGGGCACGTTAAGCAGTCGGTCTCGACAATCACATAAATATCTTTCTGTGGTTGTCGTTAAAAATAACACCGCCCTATGCCACGTACATGTATGTATTTATTTCAGTGATTTTGCAATGTTAATTACAATTAACATTTATAACATAACATCACAGATTAGTGATATTTGGAATTCCTTAAAACCCATGACTTCGACGTCACTTTTCCTGGAGCTGCATAGGCAGTGTGCATATTTACATTTTCCAAGTATTTTAACTTAGTTATTTTAGTTAAAGTCCCAAAACTTGGGTGTTATTAAACTTCAAACTCATTTTTTAATTTTTAACATCAATCATTACCAAGTTTCTAAATTTTTCCTGCTTGGTTTAACGTAATGTCATAATCTTAATACTGCACAACTTTTTTGACAGTTATCGTTACTGTCGAATTCTGAGGAAGTAAATAACCTTGGACAGTAATTGCACGATTTTCTAAACATTTCATATTATATAAATATAAACATTTTGTTAAAGGCCACATTTACTTTAACGCATTTTGTTTTTTAATTCTCTAGGAGCGTGAATTTCGTTTTATTTAGGCGCCACCGTGTAGTCTCCGAAGGCCATGTTATCAATGTTGATTCTTTTTAATTTTATCTGCCTTAATTATTATTTTTTAATTCCACACATTGGGCCAAAGTGGACAAGGGACCTTGCCAAGCCCCGCGCCAAGACATTTGTGCGCCATACACACGTTGGTTATATATTCAGATATAATCGGTTATTTAAAATATAGGTTATAATAACAACTACGTAGAAAGATACTTTTTATGTTTCGGGTCCCATATAATTGATTTCGTTTGGTATAATTCAAGAAAATTAAATTTTTCCTCGTTAGACCACGCCATTATTGTTGTAAACACTTTGGTAATACTAATTGATTTAATAACATTTACAATCAAGTGTTATTAATATGGTATAATCTAGTTTACCTAAACATGCTCCACGGCAAACAAGTGACGACTGAACAGCCACCCTCATGTGGATAGACACTTGTCATGTTGGCCGAGCGCCCTTTGTCACAAACCGCCTTCGAAGCCAACCGAACCAAGTCGAGGTGAGGGACCATCCACATGTTGGCGCTCGGCAAGCCTTGTCCAACGTGTGAATGAGCAATTAGATTGTGCATAATCAATAATCAATTATAGAAAACGCTTTTACGGCGAATGACAATTCAGCGAAAACACTTTTTTGCGAATGGCAATTACAGCGAAAGAAATATTGCTACCAACTGTAGTTAGCTTAAGTTAGATTCGGTTAGTAAAACAATATTATTTTGCTTAGTACGTCTTGGTAATTATGTGAAACGGAAAAATATGTCGTACATATTTTGCTGTTACATTCGCAGTAAAGAGTTTTCGCTGTAATTGATTTGCTGAAAACGTCGTCCCCTTATCCTGGTGATATACGTAAGTCTTCCTCCATTTTTTCTATACTAATTGAATCTTAGTTTCTGTCTACGTCTCTTCTACCTTATTGTATTTATTTTCTTTATTTCTTAAAGTGTTATAATTTCTGATTCTAATTGAACTTCTCATCCATTTTGAAACCAAATATCTTCCATGCATGTCATTGAGTGATGCTATAACTATAAAATTTTATCTTTTAATTTCTTAAATACCAAATTTCATATATCAGCATCGATGCTGTTTAATTTTAAAAATAATATTTTTAAAATTGAGTTATTACCTTCAATTATTGACAGCTGTAAATAAATTTGTATGAATATTACAGGAATCTGTAAACGCTTTTAATGACATAACCTCAATTATAGATGAATAGATAAGTAGGATTTTTCAGTAAAATAAATAAATTAATTTTTTAGTTTATTTTCAAAAATCAACTGTATTAATAGTAAATGAAACTACTTTACCTGATAGATCTCTCGTAAGTTTCAAAAATATCTTACTGTATGAATTTCATTTTATAAGAAAACTTAACTCAGGTATGTTTGATAATTTTCCAAACTGAATATTTCCTTCTTGCAGGTTTGGATAAATGGCTCTTTGCAATCCAAAATAGATACTTTATAATAGTCCCTTACCAGGGTGAATTCTTCTTACGATTCTTGTGGACCCAAGTTTATTTATAGTAAGAGCACCTTTTCCCCTTCTCGTACTTTAAACAATGATGTTTATAGCAATATTTTTATGCTTTTACACTGTCTTCTGATTGAAATAAAAGTTAAATTATCAATAATATTTATTTTCACGCCTTTTTATATTTATTTATTAATTATAAAATGTTGTTTTAGGACAAAAGTAATAATTTCCAAGGGACAAATTTTATTATTTTCTTATTCAATTATTTTCTCTCTGGCAAGGATTATTAAAATTTCTAATAAGTTTTCTAAATTTACATTGTCAAAAGAATCAAATTATAATTGTGATCACAATGACTTAATTCTAACAAGGTATGTACTTACTACTCCTAACACCTAAAAACAGGTTTCCGTATATAAACTTTCTCTAAATCGTAACACAACGTTTTGCCTTTTTTAGTGTTGAAAGAATTATCAGAGTGTCTGATTTTATTAAAGCATTAAAAAATAAATAATGGAAAGCAAATCGTATTTGATCTACTAATGAAATGTAATGGAAAAAGAAAATTGTAATATATTTTTTAAGATAAGATTTTATTTGTATATAAAGCAAATAAACCCATTTTTTAAATAAGTTAAAATTTTATGAATAACTAAATTGTACTCAAACGTGAATGAAATAAACATGGTATAATATAAAAATAACACTTTATAAAAGAAACGGAATATACGGAATATGGAAGTTCCGATAATTCAATAAATTAATAGCATTAATGACATTAGTAAAATATATTGTTGAGCCACTCCAACTTTCACAAGATTCCATTATGAAAATTTGGAACATACACTATATTTACTCTGTATGCCCTCGTTCCTTAATTTATTACTTTTAGTTGTAAAATCTCATTTAACTTCTTTATTCATACCTTCTTTGTTAAAAACATGATATAGGTACGTAATGTCTCATTATGAAATCAAAGATAGGAATTAACCTGTGCTTTTAAAAAATCGTTTGTGAACTCTCCCCAAGTAAATAAAGTTACTTACTAATTCTTTTTATCGTTCTGTTTATTAGTTTAAAGAGTATTCTTATTCAGAAAAGGGTGAGAAAAATTACATTTATATCCCCTTTTAAATACAAATCATTTAAATGAGTACAATCTATTATTAAAATAAATGTGGTAGGCGTACCACCTTACACCCCAGGTCACCAAAAATCACAAATAAAACTACTGTTATTTCAAAAAATATATATGGCTAACTAAATAAATAGTAGAAAAAATTAAGAATGAAATGTATTCATATCATGTAGTACTTGGGGCATTTCCCTAGCTTGGAACAATGTGATTTGTATTTATTCGTTAGTCTCATGATTCATGACTCTATTTCTAGAATTTTCTTAAAGGTGAATAATATAACATATTTCTGAGACCTTAGTAGAAAGGTGGTTATGCATGATACACATTATTTAGTAGTTATAACAACCCCGCTCTTCGAATCGGGTAGACTTCGACGGTTATATGGTGAAAGGGGTAGTTTACAATTAACTAAATGATTGATTTATAAGCTGGGCTTGTACCACAGTACAAACAAAGAGATTATCAATTACTATACGATAAAAACAATTTACATTGACAGTTTAAATAACTATTGTAATATACAATTAATTAATTTACAAACAATGATAATGAAAGCAACGGAAGTGGTATGTATGTTTTTTTAACTTTTCTTTAATAACAGTGTAAAGATTCTTGAGCACTATATTCGCAATAAAATTGTGATAAAATTAAGTATAATGTTCTAGATGGCTCGACATATTAAAGAGCATCTTAAAGTAAAATACTATGTACTATATTTTTAATGAGGGTGTAGTGTGGGGGTAATGGTACTTTTTGTGCATCTGAACTCAATGCAAATAACACGAATACAATGAGAGTAAGAACAAATGAAAATCCGAGGGGGGAATCAGTGGGAATTACAGTACAGTACACTAAAAGGAATATAAATATTGTGAGGAATTATAGAGATATTATGCGAGGAACTATAAGAGTTATAATAAAAAAATTATATAAAAGGTACAATACTGAAGAATTGCAACCACGCAGTTGCATTCAATCCAGTTCAACCCTCAAAGTAGATGAAAGAAAGCACGTGTTTTATAGGCAAATTTATGTGACAAATTTAATCAGGATTTACAAGGTTAGAAAGTACGGTTTGATTCTTATGCAGAGTACACTTGTTGAAAATGCGCATCGGATCTCCTGCCGAAACAAACAGCTGTTAATCACTTTCCTGATCAGCTGGAATTGTTTGCAGGACATGCAACGTGTCTCTACGCAAAGCTACACTTAGAGAATTACTCCGGTGATTGATAAACTTTTGTATTTCTTAGAAAGTATTCTGTAAGCAACATCATAATAATCAACCGAGATAACGTTTCTTTAACTATATTACTCATTACATTTAAATTTTATTAAAATAAATTATATTCAAATAAATATTGTTTGTTCCAAATATTTGAAACAAAAAATAGCTTATATAAAATAGTTTCAAAAGTAAAAAGATTGCACGTATAAATTAAATACAAATATGCGTAAAGACAAAGTTTTTGTTCGTACATTCATGAAATAATTTCATATTCCAGCGGCGCATGCGCGCTGCGACATCTATGGCAACATGGTTACTAGCCACTGTCATTTCTCTTGATTCTTGTCACACGCTACTTTATTTTAATAATATCTCTGGATCGTTGCTGTGAATCTTCACGATATTTTGCAGCATGAATTCTGAATGATTCAGAGAATACAAAGGTTAGTTTTTTTCTACGCTGGCACTTTTTTGAGAAGAGATATAAGACATACACTTCACCGATTTCAAGTGACGCCATAAGAGCGCGTGTATTTCAGTGGTCAATTGAAATATTAATATCTCAGTAACTCTGCTGTCAAAATTGCTAATTTGGCCAGCTCATTCCTTAAATACTTTTCTTTACAACAGTGCAAATTTTAATTAGCTGTCACTTTTTTAAGTTTACGGAACAACCCCATAACTATTCCACTAACAAAATCGGATTTTATCAAAAAGATATCAACCATTAAACAACTAGCACCTGCAAATCATTACAATCCAAACATGATTGACACTTTAATTAAACAAAAAGATTATAGGTTAGCTATCAAAAGAATATATCCCATTGACAATCAAACAGAAGACACAAATTACATATCTATACCATATTTTGGCAAAATATCAGAAAAAATTGCACATATACTAAGAAAAACCAACAATTATAAAATAACATTTAAAACCAACACTAACACTTTTTCATTTTTATTTAATGCTAAAGACAACACATGATATCATGAAATCGGGCATTTACCGTTTAAATTGTTCTTTTTGTAGTTCGGTATATATTGGGCAAACACTTCGAGATTTTGACATAAGATATAAAGAACACGTACGTCAAGAAACGCAAATTAGAAGCCTTTGAGGTATACAAACACAAACTCAGGGTACCTTTAATGAATGAACAGCTTGAGCTCAGTAATTCTCCGTTACTGGAAGTATTAGATATTTAATTCTGATTATTATTATTATTTTATCTAATTACCTAATTTTGTATCTACCTTAGCAACGTATTTGTTTATAATTATATTACCTTTGATAATGACAGCATAGGTGTCGAAACAATATTGTCAGGTTATATTTTAATAAAACTGTGAAACTTTTACTAATCTTTATTTATTTCATGATTATGGAGTTCTACAAAGTAAGGCTGAAAACAATAAACAAAATTCATAAGTGACAATATTTGACAGTAGACTTTATCAATTAAACATTTTAGATTGAAAGAAACACACAAGAACAAAATTATAGTTTTCAATCAAATTATTATAAAATAAAATAGTAATTTGATTATTACAATGGTGTGTAAATTCCACCATTTTTCCACGTAAACATTTTTCGTGCTCTTCCAATTCATTGTTCAAATATGTCATTTTCAATTTGTTTAACAATTTTATTGCTATTCTGATTGAATGCGTTCGAAATTGTCTCTTAACTCCAGGATTTTATTTATTTATCTTTGACAGCACTATAACGATATTTTAATTATAGATGGGATGCTGTACTAATTGTTTAATTAAAGCAGAAGATTTATAATATATTGTCTATACTATGACAACTTATGTACTATCACTAAACGAACTTATTTAAAGTAATTTATTTAAACTCTACAAGAGGATTTATTTTAAACGTATAATTACTTATTATTTATTTCCATTAAAGTACTCTAGTTTATATTCCGCCACTTGTAATTGTCTTTTTCCGTATTCGTGCGGTTGTAGTATCCTGTGTAGCGAATACTCGAAGCATCGAGAAACGCCTCTATCAGGATTGTTTCATATACGCGCCGTTTCTTCGTTTTCTACATTTTTTGGCTAATTCATCAAGATACAACCAAACTCTTTGCAGATTAAGATGGCATCCTATTGAAATCACTTTGTATGTGAAAAACTCTTTACGTTTTTTAGTCATGTGTCGTCATGTGTACGTCTTGTAATTAGAACCTTTCTCGTATTAGGAAATTTTATACAAAGAATAAGAATTGAATTCCACCTTTAACGGTGTAAAGAATTTTTGTAATATTGAAAAAACTTTATTGTCTCATGCTGGTAGGTGGCGTTGCTAAACTTGTCAACACTACATCTAGTCAGCAAAGCTACGCTGACAATCAAAGTACCGCAAACAACGCCATATTGAGGCCAAAAAGGAGTGAAATGGTTGGTAATTGGTTTCTGTATTTATTTTAATTAATCCCACATTTATTTTAAGAGGTTCTTAAAATGAAATTTAAATTTTTATTATTAGATTTCACGTAGAATTCTTTTCGGACATTTGCGGTAATTCTTCTTTAAGCCTTCTAGAAATTTCTTCGGGTTTTCTGGAATTTTCTTCCATTTTACTTAAACACAAATTAGTATCGATTACGGCACCAAGTACCTCGGAACAGAAAGTCTCCGGATCTTCATCATCTTGTATTATCCAGTCTTACTCCCATTTATTTCTAAGTCTCTCCTAATTCCTTCTTCAAATGTGTCACTTTCAATTCGTTCAACAATTTCGTAGCCATCCTGATTATATTCCTTAGAATTTGTCTCTTAACACTGACTATCCTTGCATGATTTATTTATTCACACTTGATTTTATTTATTTATTTTAAACCCACTACTGACAACACTGTGACGGTGTTTTAATTAAAATAAATATTTACAATAACTTACGTCTAAGCTAATTAAAAACACAAATTATGTACTATCACTAAACAAACTTAAACTAATTTATTTAAATACTATGATGTTATTTATGTTAAACGCGTAATTATTACTTATTATTTATTTACCCCCTCTCGTGCGGTCGCCGTGTTATTATATCCCTCAAGGAGTTTTCTAGTACAATCTAGTCTGGTCAAGCACTTCCTAGTCGCTTGTAGAAAGATAAATACTTTCTGGGGTGTTCGATATACAAAGCGTTTTCTTGATTCACTACAATACATAATGACAGATTTAAATATCTAGAAAAAGGAAAATATTCGGCGGTGTATTATTACAGTAATTGGTTTTTTAGTACGATTTTAAACATACATGATGATAAATTCCTAGTAAAATTTCTGAAAGACGAACCTTAGAACCTTTAGCTGGCCAAAGAAGGATGACTTTCATATATTGGAATGGAATACGTTTTTTACCATACTATTGAACTAATTGGTACTTTTCATAAATAACTGATATTATTCTTGCCATATGTGTTGAATTTTAATACGGAGTTTTAACATGATTTCCTAGAAAGATTTGACCAATTACAAACTCAAAGAATTAGCTAAGAAATATTGAGGAAACATGAAGTTAAGAAAAATAAATTATAAAATGTATTGAGGCAATTCGGCAACTCAAGGAAATTCTAGTGAAATGAAAAAATTAGCTAAAGCATATAAAGGGAATGATAAACTTAAAAACAATTTATGATATCATGAAAATCAAAATAAGGATGTATGGAAGGAAATCTGTAGATATTACAGGGAATTTTCAAATGACGAAGAAATATGAATATTCTAGAAGAATTCAGGTACTAAAATGAACTGTAGCATATAAAGGGAATAGTATTAACTATAGTATCGTATCTCTCGTCTTTGGATCGCAATAGCTATGAAATATAAAAACCATCTATAGAATTATTTACTTCTACTGCCAGTAGTTCTGAACTGTACAGAGTAGCGCCAATGTATCTTGAGTAGCGCTAATGGAGACACAGCCACCTGTGTCAAGAAAATACGACGCGCTGACACCGCTAAACAGAGTCCCATAGTACACAGAAAATGTTAGGTTAGCGTACGCTATTATTATTTCTTGTGTTTGCAGTTATTTTAAGTATTACTTAATAACATTTATAAAAAGAACACAGAATGAAATTTATTTAAACTATTATCTATTGATATGACAGTTGTGAAGTAAATGTCAAAAATAATAGAAATAAATAATTTTATAGATAGCTTGTTAATTTCTGACAACCCTGATCCAAATACTTTTTGATCATACTATATATACTAACTATAGTAAATTAAAGGAAAAACTAGGAATTTGTATTGAGTCATTGTAAGAGAAATTGTGGGATTATGGAAGTATTTTTGGGCATCAAAGGCATTAACCTAGTTTAAAGGAATTTCAGTGTATGGAATTTGAACACTAATTTCCCCCTCGTAAAAATTGAATGGAATAAGCGGAAGTAAATTTTCTTTTAATACAGATAAATGTCAACTGGAGTAGAAGTTGTTTATCATCAAAGTCTGTATTTTGATAAAAAATATATTTTTGATGAAGAAAACGCGCCTCAAACTAAAAAACTGAGATGTAAAATCTAAATGCAGCGTCGCAATAACAAATTCCTTTTGCTTCTAATTATTACCATCTTACTATTCCTATACATATTGAGGTGAAATTTAATAAAAATTATTAATTTTTCGTTGGTTGCTATTAACATATGCAATAAAATTTAATATATAAAAAAAACATAACCCCAATATTTTTTTATTTTTCCCAATGGGCTGACTCAGGTTTAATTCGATAGATCATGAGATAAATGAAATAATAAAATCTTATTGATTCTTATACCTGAAAGAAAAGAACTTACTACCAAGACACTTGGATTTCCGCAACTGGACAACAGCAAACTAAACTCTATATGTGAAAAGAAAAAGAAATGGATGCTTGCATACACATCAAATAAACACATAGATAAATTAAAAACATAGTCTTTATTTTTATCAATGATAATTAAAAAAATCTAATTCAGAACAGTAAAAAGTATAGGAAAATCTTCCTTGAGCTTGCTCAAATGTGTAAATTATTCGTTATCAACCTGACATGGGAGTTATAACTGTTCTCCATTTGAGCAAACTGACATCAATTATAGTTATCAGTTAAAAATATTTACAATTGCTAAAATAAATTTATCTAATGAAAATAAAATTTTATAAACAAAATCAAATTGTTTATTTGGTAGAATTTTGTTACTGAAAAACTTTTAAAATGAGAAAAATAAATTCTGAAGTTATTAAGATTATCTTTATGATTTTGTTAATTGAGAAATTTAACCAAATCTATTTATTTTTGACCAACCTTGTATATAAAGTACGTCGAGATCCACATCAATCTTTTACAATTGGTAATACTGCATTTATTCACACAGCTAATTTATATTAGATTATCCAAATAAATAATAGAAACAAAAAATCTTCTTGATTTAATTTAATAAATAAATCGTTCACAATTCCATACAATTGTTGAAGAAAATAAATCTTCTTTGATTTAAATATCCAGGTAACTATTCCATAAATAGTTTGTTTACATTTGACGTATGTTTATGAAAACATATGGTTATCAGTTAACCTCACTTTATTTTACAGATTTTTGGTCTGGAGTCGAGCGTGGATTCAACCAAAGCGTTTTATCGACTGAATTTGTTAATTTTTCCTGGCCTTTTATATATTTTAGCAAAACAATTGACAACTATGACAAATCTTTAAAAACAAACGCACTTAACGTAAACCACAAACAAAATTAGAATGCGTTTTTATTCTTTTCAATTGTTTTGTTAATCATTTGCAAAATAAATGTACAAGAATAAAAACGCATTCTAATTTGTTTGTGGTTTCCGTTAATCTAGTAGGTATAATGGTACTTTATCTGTAAAAATTGATTTATTAAAACAACGTAACACTGTCAATACCTGTTTCAATGAGAATTTATGAGTTTAATGTATCACACAAATAATTACAAAAATTCAATTTTGCAATCTTCAAAGACGCCTAACTTGGCAACGCAGCACTCAAATTTAAAAAATGGCACACCAAAATGTATAGAATAAAATTCTTCAAAATGATGTCTCACTCTACTGCCTTTCCCATTTAAGATCTTTGGTTGGGTGGCTCTGGGGGGCAGGGGGGTGAAGGGGGCGATATAATTTATACGTCAAGATTCTTCCCCCTTGAAAACAAATTTGACGTGTCTCAGCGATTTTTGAAATAATTTGCCAGTTTAGCGATACTAGGGGTGGGAAGTTTTCAAATTGACACACGGTATAAATGAAAAACAAACTGTAAAAATTATTACCAGATTCAAAACGAGTTTACATAAATGTTCAGCACTAAAAAATACATAAATCACAATACCTTTAGTTTTCTGTAATTCACAAATCAAACCAACGGTAAACTGCACAAATTTGACTACAGCATACATCAAGCAATCGCCGCAAGTGCAAACTGGAAGGTCCGTAGATTTTTCTTTTCATAAATTAAAGATGCAAGGGAAAAACCCTCGTAGTATCGGTATATGGTGAAACATTATTTACAAATTCACCCCCAAAATACAATAACTGAACACAACCATTAAAGTTCCATAAGATTTGGATATTGATTTAATTTTGATAACCATCACAAAAATTCGTTGTTTTCAATAAAACAACCCACGTATTCTTTAAATCAGAACTAGATTTAGAAGGCACATAACACAAATTTATTTATTAATCGAAATTTCGATCACTGAAGAGAAAGTCTGTAAGTATTACTTTATTTCGGTACGAGAATTATTTAAACCAGAAGACAATACGGTACTGTATTAACATTATTACACTTTAATAGGGAAAGCTATATTTCCCATTCTTCAAAAGCACAAACGTCCGGAAAAGTGTTTAGCGATATAACTGTACTTTTTATTAACCGCAAATTCTTGATTAATATCCGAACACTTAATTAAACGATAAAATTATTAACAGTAATTTAACTTGGCCGGCATCCGAAACCGGCAATCGATATCCTTTTTATATTTTCAAACTTTGTATGTAATAATTGAGGTTACGTCTGCATGAAATTCATCCTTGTATAATTTCTATTTAAAATTGATAAATCTATCTGTAACCTAACATGTAGCTTTTAGATTAAATAAACCTAATATCCTAGCATGTCTATCTTTTTATTTTATTGGATGCATAAAATAATTATATTTGTGTTTACGATCTATCGTAGTCTTGAAATACTTCAAAATTTTAAATCGTCTAGTAAATTTTCAATCAGATGATTCCATATCATCTCAATATTGATAAAAATCAAAAACTGCAAAAATTTTGAAAAAGTCTATAATGTAATGAACAACATAAACTTCAAATCATTTAATAATTCTTTCTCATACAGTGTCACTTAGTGTAGGCATGTGTACATTAAGGTGGTTCTCATTTGGATCATGTTGGAATTTCGGTTTTGCCAGGTGTCCATTTGATTTAAAAAAAACTGAAAATTTTAAGACCAATACGAACTTCCTATCTCTATTCTAATCATTAGCTGTAACGAGGAGAAGTTTCCCATTTAGAATACACGCTATTTTTCAATTCCTATGCATATATTAGACCACTGGGACAAATTGTTGAGTAGAAATTTGAAAATTGTTTTTTTTAATGCACAGTGTTCGATGCTACTTTTAGGTAAAAAAAATTATATGGGGCATTCGATGTTTTCAAACGATTTACAAATAAATTCAAAATAATGCACCGTTCAGTTAGTGTTGAAGTGATGTAGAATGTCTCATATAAATTATTTTTTTCTTAAAAGTGGCATCGATGCCCGTTAATTCCATAAAATCAATTTTCAAGTTTTTTCTTAACAATTTGTCCCAGTGGTCAAAAATATGCATAAGAAAAAAGCGTGTATTTAAAATGGAAAACTTCTCCTCGTTGCAGCGAATAATTAGAATAGAGATAGAAAGTTAGTATTGGTCTTAAAATTTTCAGTTTTTATATATTTTTTTGGAAGCAGAGGTGATTGCCCCTAAAAGCTTATTCCAATCAGATTATTAAAAAGAAATCCCATATAGTTCCAGTTTTATGGCAGACACTGTATAATGTTATATCTAATGAATCTTTATCTAAAATCTGTATCAAAACTACGCCCAAACTATGTGGCTGGAGTTATAATCAGTACACTAAAATATCAAGTCTGTGATTGCAATCCCTATAATATCCGAATGCACATCAGTTACAGACCTGTCAAACACACAACATAGGAAATACAACTTAAGTGGCGAATTTAATCTATCAAGAATTTCTAGATATTACAGAAGCTGATTACATCATTTTTGCAAAATAAAAAGTTTAGATTTTAAACTAAGCACGAACTCGTAGTCTAGAATCCATTAGGTTCAGTTTTTAGTTACGTATCGTAAGTAGCGTAGTTAGCATATTCTTTACAAGCGTATAATAATAATATTAATAACTATTTCATATTTTTAAGTTATGATTTTATGCTAATTTAATTTAAATTTTATTTTCAATTAATTTTTCATATAGTAGTATTATACCGACCGTATTGATTGCCTAAATAATTCATATGTAATAACTAGATATATAAAAATCTAAATTACTTACGTTATAAGTTTAATACTGGACAAATGAGATTTCAGATACATTTATTAACTGAACTAAACTTATTAAACATTTAATGCATTTCTTTATTTAATCATAATTTCCCGTGTTTACTTTTAATTACTCATATAAATCATAAGTCTTACACATCATTGTTTTAACTTTGATTTATATATGGTATAACTTTTATTAGTAATACTATTAAATCGGTAGTAAAATGGTATATTGTCCCTTTTTTTAAATATCCAGCTGCACAGAAATTATCAGGTAGATACTTTTTCTACACACTTTCATTTAACTCAATAATAAATAAAGGATTGATGTAACGTATGTATTTACAATGCATTTTTTACTAACGAATATTTTACTTATGATGATCATTGATAAACATTCATTAATTAATTTTTAGTTATTGACAGAAGCATTCAAAACAGAGTGGCGATTAATAAATATTTTTAGTATTACTTAAACCAAAATAAAACATTTTACTGGGTCTAGACAACTTTATTATTGTCATAAACAAAAATAATAACTAACTTAAGCTCTTTCATTATATAATTATTCTAAAAGTTAGACGTAGAGAAATAAACTGTTTTAGTCTCTTGTCACCTTTAAATGTGGTATCATGATAGTTGATACATTGACACAACACCTATGATATAATAATATATAGGTATAAATAATGTTTTATATTAAGTTATATTTAGAATGCAAATTCATAGAAAAAAATGTATCACTCCGGCTGGAGTTTGCAATTTAAATATAACTTAATATAAAACATTAATTCGCGAAATAAAAAATTAACCTTTATTTAAAATATATAAATAAATATAAATAAGAAATAAATTTTAAATCAAGAAAATTACAAAAAAATTATGTTATATTTAGAAAAATTTTAACTATTTATGTATATTAAAATAATATAATGAATTTAAACTCGTTATTTCCCTTACTCCCTAAAAAAATATTTATACCGAAATCATCAATAACTTGAAATTCATGAAAATCATTAGACAATAAGTCAATCAATTAAAACCTGGTTCGTCAAGATGAAATTTTAAGTTAAAGTAAACATCGTTTACTGAAATTTAAAAAATAGTTTACGTATCTAGATTAATTTAGAAGATTCTTATAGTTAATATTAAGGTTCATTCGTTTAGTGAACGCAAAATCATGTGGAACTGTAAACCAAAGATATAAAATAATGTTATACTAAATAGTTGGTGTACTTTACTTACCATCAAGTAAATAAAAACAATCACAAGAATTTACCCAGCATTTTAAGTATTAAAAAAGCCTTAATTTACTCTATAGTAAACATTTCACAAAATATAACTTCATATAGCCAATCACAACATAGTAACCCTATGTCTGAACGTTGTACGTCCTTCGTAGAAGTTAAATTTACATCCTAATTTTTCAGTAGCGCAATACTAAAAACCTTTTACTCTTTGTTCTTTGTACCAATGTATTTACATAGTCTCATTAAAAAACTAAATTTATTTTTGTACAATAACACATTTAATCAAACATTTTTTATTTTGAAGGTTTTTCACACCATCCACGTAGGCTTTAAAAGAAACAAGTGGGTCTAAAACTTATATTTGGAGAATAATTAAATAAATAAATAAATAAATAAACATATATCACCGGTTTTTTAGGATATAGTTGCTAATCCCACATTCGATGAAATAAAATTATATCTTTTTTTAAATTTTTTTTACAAATAAACAGCCTTGGAAGCACCTCGCTTATTTTATATACTATAAATCGTGATTTTTACTTTCTAAAAATTTCTTGATAAAGAAGTTATCAATTTAAGTAACAGAAAATGAAAAATTGTATCCTTTTAAATAAAATGTCAAAGTATTAACTAGCGTTCACATGCTGGATTTTACAATTTCGAATGATGAGGTACAATAAGGTTCCCACACATTGCCGTTAATAATAACACAAACTTTATAGGATCGTATTTATTATTAAGGGTGGGTTAGTATAACCTCGGTTATAGAGCATATATAAATCATTAATTGCTACTCTTAACATTCTATTTATTAACATTATTTTCTTTTATTGTTTATTTATATTAAGAAATGGTAGGTTGCAAACAGAATGTGAATTTCTGATTATTACAAATCCGAACAAGATTCTGCATTTTATTTATAACGATGTACTAAACTTTATACAATAGATTTCTACTATGAAAAATTGGCCTATGACAATGACTTCGATTTAAGATTCGATTCGATTCGAAAATTTTAATTTTTATGTACTGATAATTATTTCGTACTAGCGACGTTGCAAGTACGCAACTAACGTTTTTTGTTATATAATGATATTAATGTTATTTATGGGCTAGTATATTAGCCCGTATGGTGTGTGTGTGTGTTTGTGAGTGCCTCAGCTGATGAGAGTCAAGAAACTCGAAACAGTCTGTCCTGGGGCTTACGCATATCTTATCAATGTCGCGTGTTAACGTCAATGTTTGAACTTTGTTGATTTTATTTGTAAATCAAAACCCACTAAGAGTAATGCAAATAATTTTATTTAAAAATGGTTGACGGTCATGCTACGAAATGCTGTAGAGACCATTTACTTTACCTCTTAGTGCGGTTGTTTCTCTGTAGGTGTCATAACATTTATATTTTGAAATTAATGTTATTTCTGGGCTAGTATATAAGTCTGGATGGTCTGTTTGTGTGTAATTCACAAGCGGATAGCTGCATCTATTGAGAGTCAAAAAAATTCGAAACAGTCTGTCCTGGAGTATCGTTTGTGAATTACACACATTTCATCAAGTTTCTGGGTTAACGACATGTTCTTTGTTGGTTTTATTTAACAAGCGTCCTGGTTTGAAGTCAATACGTTGATTTTTAGGTGTGTTTATTATTTTTAAAAATTCTTATCATTTTTATTTGAAAAATGAGAGTAACGTAAGAATAAAAATAAAATTCGAACACATTCGACGGTTAAATCGTTGCCTAATCGCACTCTACATCCATATAGGTTTTCAAGATTTTCACAACTATGTGCATAAACTTTAAACCTCTTTAAAATTCAGGATCGAAAAGCTTAACAGTTGAATGTATAAAACATTTACTCTACTTATAATTCTTTTAGCAGAATCTATAATAACCACTTGTAAGCAAAAGGGATACCTACTAAATTTTCTTATGCTCTACTTGGATACATAATATTGATATAATTACATGAATGAAATAAAAAAAAATATCTTACGTTAGAGCGATAATTTCTTACATTCTCTTCTCAGGTAATCAACTTTTTTAACTTATTGGGATACAAACTACTTTGTTATGTTGAAAACTTCCAATTCATTCATTTACACTTAACGGCATTCATATATTTACCTACTATATCTTTTCCATTGGTCATGCTTTTTATACTATTGTGCAATATTTTATTCTTATATTATATCTGACCACACAAATATAATAATTCAATGATATTACATACTATAATCTAAAAATAAAAGAAATATGTATTGTAATGATTTTTCTATCGTAACATTCACGAAAGTAATTGCCTCAACTGTTGAAGTTCAAAAAGAATTGGATAGATGATTCATGGGTTGTTATTGATACACAATAAAGAAACATTAACTGTTGACTATTTGCCGATTATTATCATTAATATAGATTATTTGAACATTTATAAGGCATTTACCACCAAAGCATCAGGGGCGCCAATTCATAATTTGCTAGGGGGGTGGGGCAGTGACATTTAAAGTGGAAATAGATATAAAGATTTAGTAGTATTAAAGGCCTTTCGACAAATTCAAAATTACAGTATAAAGAGCATCATTAAGCGCAGAGAGGAAATATGTGAATTAAATTTTAAAAAGCAAGGGGAGAATGCTAGCCAACCAATAAAGAAACATATATTGAATCATGTGAATAAAATGTAGTAAATTATTTTACTACTAATAATAAATTAGAAATGAAAACTGACGATGCTTTTTCATACTGCATACTACAAAAACCAATTTTTACAATATTAGTTAATTAACACTCAAAATCCTGAAGATTTAAATACATTTAAAGTTTCAGTATTGACAAGTACTTATTTTACATTTTATTTATTTTAATTTGAAATAAATACGTAATGAAAATTCTTGAATTCATGTCTTATTAATTGGGTATCTTTATTTTTTATTTGTAATGTATTATTTCTTGTACGTTTTTCGAATAAAAGAATAATAACAAATTATTTAAATTGTTATTAAATTAAAGATTAATGACAAATAAGATTTAAAAAAAGTTATGCTTGTAACGGGGTCCGATCTTGCATTCCACCAGCCCGTGCAGTTTAGCAAGCCACGGTTGCCATTGAACCACGGAGGCGTCACGTCAACTTTTCAGGTTTCGGCTTTTAAATTAATGATTTGCAAATAATTCATGAATTTATAATTTTTGAAGAATTGGGATTGTTATTAAGGGTAATATTTTTGGACAGTACGTTAGAATATCTTATCTATCGATTGTAACTATTAATTTCACCGACTTTTATTCGAGAACGAACTATTTGGCATATTTTAGGTTTCCCATACTGATTTCCTATAGCAAATGTTAGAACGAACACGGTGTATAAATAATCTAATGTCTTTTAATGTACTTAATGCATAAATATATAACCATAACAGAATTTACTCATATAATTGTTTTTTAGTCCATAGTTTGCTTATAATTTATGTAGCTATGAATCTTGACTGCTTCTCGTTTCAATTGGATTACATTTACACTAGCGCATGCATGATGTAAAGGCGAAGTGTCGTTAAAGTATCATGAAGAGTCGACACTTCTGACGTCATATTGTTTCGACTCTCAAGTGTCGGTACACGCGGGTAGTGTCGAGAACCCATCACTACATGATATGGATTGGATTACTTTGTTACCTTTATGTACTTTGATGGTAATATGTATTTATTCCTATACACTATGGAAGAAAATCGCTTCTTGGCTTTGTCTGACTAGGATTATTCAGTAACATCTTATAAGAGGCTCATGGCTGTTCGCACGAATAACTAATAGCTGTAATAATTATAAAATTTTCTGTAACTTTTTCAGCTTTGTATTGACAGGCGCATATAAACGAAGATGCTTCCATAAAGTCGGGCCAAGATATGATGCCACTGGAAACGATTTTAAGTATTCCACATATTCATACCTGTTCATTCGATTACAAAAGTATTGTGTTACAAATTGTTAATTGCAGATAGAAAAATATATAAGTATATGAAGATGTAAATAAAGTATGAAAAATTAAATAATAATATTAGTTGATGAATTTATATGAAGGGTCAATGTTCAGTGAATACTAACAGTTGTTTAGTGTTTACTTGTTCTTCTATAGAAAACGTCATCTATAAGTTAAAAATTTTATTTTTTAACGAAATCTAATCACTTTGATCTAATTCCTTTAAGCTACATTGTGTTTATTTGATGTTGGCTTAGTCGTTTTTTTTAACTACTCAGATTTGATTACCTAGCACCTACGATCTAAATTGCTATAGTTGCTTGAATATTACACAGTATCACAAAAATTACAGTAAAGTACCGCACCACAGTTTTGATCTATACTACGATTTCATGCAAGACATTGCTTGGACAACTCTTAGCAACTCTGCAGCACCGCAATTGTCGTCAAATTCACGCCAAGCGGAACAACATACAACTCTCAGGTCAAAGCAGCTGTTCTCATATAATCCAGTGCACAGTAACTTCTGGGACACCCTATATAACACCGATTTCTAATGGAAGTTTGATAGTTAATAAGGCTCTCTACTCAAATTTATTTTGTTGTATAAAATAGCCTTGGTAGTGTAGCGGTTAGCGTGCTAGTCTCTCACACAAGCGACCCGAGATCGAATCTCGGTGCCGACAAATCTGGTTAAGGTTTTCTGCAGTTTTTCCTTAGTTGTAACACGAATGTGAGATTTGTGCTATAATATCTTGTTAGTCGACATGATGGGCCTGTATAATAATAATAATCACACATGCTTCCTGCACAAGCTTCATAGCTTCTGTAGTCTGGTTTCCAAGTTATGGGTAGTCATTCTTATTATTATTTTTTGTAGCAAATTTTCATTGGATTTAATATTGTTCCCTTTCAATATCGACTATTTCGATTATAACAAGCTATTGATTAAAATTTTTAATTTTAAACAATAGCGCACATTACATCGAAAATCTAGAAATAAAATATGTTTGTTAATTATAATTTACTAAAGCCCCACCTAAGTTGTTATATTTTGAAGAATACTAAAAAACTACATCAAGTATACAATTAAATTTTTTAAAAAACAATCAATTAAAAGTTTGTTAAATAACCTCAATGGGCAACACATATAGCAAATAAAATCAACAAACTAAATAATACCCCACGATTGGGCGCCAATTTATAGCAAAGCTTTTTTCTGCACGATAATACAACAATAAAAACAAGGCCCCGCGGAGGGCGCCAATTTATAACAGCAAAAGTTTCTCTACAAATATTAATAATAATAATGCCCCGCGATTGGGCACCAATTTATACACTCAAAATACCTGGCCCACGTTGGACCGCCAATTTATAACGTCAAAACTTCTATAAATAATAATTATTATTATTATACTAACATTACAAGATGCTCAAGATTACCACGGCTTGAGATTTAGCTCTATCTTACAAATTTGAATTTCAGGTCGTAGGTATTGGTTCTGCAGTTGTCTTATTTGTAAAAGGAGTAGATAAAGGTTTCAGAACTCAAATAAATACACTAAAAGGGCGCCATCTGATTATGAAATTTAATAACATTAATTAAGCCAAAAAAATATTGAATTCACTAATCAGAAAGTGAACTCAAATGTACCAAGTTTTGAACAAAGATTTTGTTGTATTTATTAATATTAAAGTTAGAAAAATTAAATAAAGCATTCATAATTATATGGTTCCATTTTGCTCACTTTGTTTAAACTTGAAAACATATTTATTGGATAGTAAAAAAATATAACCAGAGAAAATAAAAGACAATGGAATCGTTAAACTTAAATTATTCAAATATTATTGAACTGAAAATATTCAAAATTTATTGAACTGAAAATATTCACAATTTATTGAAATTAAAATTATTCAAACATTAAAGAAATTAACATATTCAGTTATTATTGAAGTTAAAATATTCAAATATTATTGAAATTAAGATATTCAAATATTATTGAAATTAACATCTTAGTATTAAACCCTACCAGAGAGCTCTCTTGCGATAGTTAATAATAAATATCAACACATCCGAATAATCCATAAACAAGAATAAAGAAACTACTCAAAAATTACACAACAAAACAGATAATTCTTAGGTTACAATACCTTCATCCTCTAGATCGATTTCATACAAAGCCAATAATTACTTGCATCACAGAAACCATTACTATTACCTGATAGAGACTGGAAACGCTTCTTATTAGATGATAATTGCTGAATGTAACTTTTGATGAATTAAGCTTGAATGCACCAGGTCCAAAGAAACTATTTGGTAGTTCATTTCAACCAAACAAAACGTTCTAAATAACCATATGGTTTAAATAACTTTCGTTATTAAATCACAGTTAAAACAATCCTGTTCTTTAATATTTTTATTTGTATTAACTTGCGTCCGATAACTAACGGTAATATCTTTAAAGTTTTAAACAATTCAAAATTATTCATCACTTGCTAATTTAGTTGCTTCCAACAAAATCGATAATTATTTATTCTTGTCGGCGTATAGAACGGGAATTAATTAGTTTTATTATAAGTCCGTCTACAAATAAACGATAATCCCAAACAAATACGTTGTCGATAATTTTATTAACGATGATTCCGGAAAATTTTATGAACCACTCGATTTTTAATAACATTAATTCACTAATTTACAACTGGAACGATAAAAATAATTATTTAATGGTCCATCACGAAATATCGGACCATTTTTATCTATCAACTGTACTGTATTCAGATCATTATTATCTATAAACTGTACTGTCTCGGATCAGCAACTGAAGTCAAGTGTACCTTCTGTTTTTTAAAACGCTCGCTCTTTTCTGTCAGAATGCTTTTTATTTAAATGCAAGTCGACTTCAACCAATAACGGGGCCGCGTGGTTTGGCCTAAACGAATCAGGGCTATACAGTCCACGTGTTGATAATAAGGGAAGTTTTCTTAATTCCAATACTAGATTTTGACCCTAAAAGACTAGAAATTACGCAGTCTTGTTTTCAAGAAGGAGAAAATAGAAACACAATGTTATTTTAAAGCAAGTTTTGCAGACGTATCATGTTTTTAGGCGCAGATGTAAATAACCGAAAGGGATTTTTAACACGCAGCAAGCATCATTTATTAGATAAAGGAGATTTTTTATAATATTTTCACGGAACGCAGAACTGCAATATCGTCGAGAACTATATAAATTTTGCTGTGTTTATAAGCTTTCAAGGTTTTAACAACGAAGCCATTTTAACTAGCGCACACGTGAGTAAATAATTTGAAACACAATCTTTTAAAATAATTGTTATAGGTTTATTTGTACCAAATACTAACATGAATTCAAGTTACAAGAAGAACGTAAATTTGCAAGACCGGAATTCAGATTTTTTTAGTAAAAATGTAGACAAAACTACATGTATTCAAGACTGATAAAAAATACCGTTACACACAATATAAAATTACTTTTGATTTTGCCACTTACCAAAATACCAAGGTAAATATTAGATTTTCATTTAACTTGAAACGGATCGATCAGGTTACTGTTTCTACTATAGCCATTAAGGTTAAAGAGAAAAAATAAAATTAGTCATCTAATCAACCCAAGGTACAGCATTAGAGGTAAGATGCTGTTATCTACACACATATTTACTTGGGTCTTGTCGGGAAACAATAGATACATAATCAGCTAGCATTTATAACTTAGGAATTAAATATGAGACGGCGCAAATGTTGCGTATAAAAGTATTACTTGCTTTTACTTTCCGAAAGATGTAAGCTTAATTTTAAAAACTGAAAAATGCAATTCTAAATGTACAAAAGTTAAAAAAAAATGTTTGCGAAAAGCATTTCTGTCGTAAAGGTTTAATGAAAACATGAACGATAGGTGTTTTTACGATAATTATAACTTAAAAATATTAAATTTATATTATTGCTACCTATAAAATTATTGCAGTAAAGTAATACTCGGATATTAAAAAACATTAATATAATTGACGTTTTTGTATTTACTATTATTTTAACAACCTATTTTTAGAGCTGTTTTACACATACGAGAATTTATGCGAAATTCTTAACCAAGTTTTTGCTGAAATTTTTCAACGAAGTTTTGGTAAATAAACTTTGACGTTTATAATAATAGCTGTATTACAAATAGCAATAAAATTATCTTCAGATTTATGGTCATATGCACGCGTGTTTGCGAAGCAGGTGCGTGTTCATTGTAAACAAAGGATGACGTCGTATTAAAATATAGTTGGTGTATTCAGAAAAAATTTGTTGACTATACCTTGCAATAAGAATATTGTTGATAAATATGGGTGAGATTTCCATGCCATTTGTTTTAAAAGTTTTCAAGATATTTAATATACAATTATAAATAGTTAATCCACCTTTATTTTAAGATACAGTACAATTTAATATTAACTTATAACATACTACAACAAATCACTTCAATAAATAAAATTAAACTAAAGACATTTTGCGCACCTAGCGATTAAATGTTACCTGATTTTTAGCTTTATTATCATTGCATGATTGTTTTAATAATATTTTACAATGCAAATAGCCATTTATAAAACAGAATAAATCGATGTGTTACATGTTAACTACGAGTGTTTTGTACACAATTTTCCACGTCGATTACTCACAAATTTCTAAAACTCTTAAAGTTTTATTGTGAAATTATTCACAATAATTTCGGAATATAAATACTGTATTGCACGTCAAAATTCGTTACCAAAATTTTCTTAAAAAATTTCAGAAAATATTTAGTTAAGAATTTCGCATGTGTAAAACAGCTCTTACATCCAAACAGTATACTAAAATTTTTATAATATACTATCGTTAAAAACTAAAATTTTATTTTCCATCTCATTTATAGAAATCGGCAGTTATTTTACTTTTAGCTGCCTCCAAGATATTGTGAGTAAAACTCTGCCAGAGGAAATTTTTAACAAACCGACTTGTGGGCGTTGATTACTATTCTGATACCCCACTTCTAATAATATTGTGTGATATGAGAGTTTAAATAGCATTACCTACTTTAGTTATTTAGATTAATTAATATAACTCAATTTCCGTAAACTCATATTAGAATTATTTAAAGAAATAAAAAGAGCACAAGACGATTGTGTATAATCACATGATAACCAACGTGTGTTTTTTTAATATTAAAATATTCTCCGTTACTTATACGATAAAATAAAAATTCTTCAATTTACAAAGGTAATTATTATTATACAGTTAATGTATTAAGCCTTAATTCGCGAAACTCCATAACGATGAAATAAAATAAAATAATTATTAAAAATTTCACAATGTTTATCAGTATTTATGTATCTGACAACTGTTTTGATACCAATATTATCAACGTTTTCAAAAGTATGTAAAAGAAAGATAAACAAACACGTTGCAATTCATACAATGAAACTAAAAATATAAGGCTTCCAGTAACGCAGAATTACTTTAAGTTTAATTTATTCGTTCATTAAAGGTATCTTGTGTTTGTATATCTCATAAGCTTCTAAACTGTCTAATTTCTGTTTGTGTGTGTCATTCCGTTTGTTATGCGTATTATAATTTCAATTTACAGTTGAATTAAATGTTTAAATTACTTTTGTTTAAGCAACTAAAGCAATCTGTGTGTAACGAATAGATTTATTTAACGTTATGTGATTACTATACCCTCACGTCAGTAATATTAATGTAATGTTATCTGAAAATATTAATGTTAACAGATTAATAAATAATTATTTTAATTAAACAAAAATTCTTTTAGCCTTGATTTTACAAATATTCAACTAAAACAATTAATCAAAACTCAATATACTTGAGAAACTACTACTAATATATACCCTCAATGTACAATACTGTATTAGCATTTTCTTTTTTAAGAAGATTTATGCTGGAGTCTATGAAAAGTTTTTAATTTTTTTTTGTATCTTAAAAAGGAATAAAACACCCTAATTAATTACAATTGAATCAAAATTGAAAAATTATAGTAAATAAATACTAGCCATGATTTATTTATGTTAAGTGGGCAATTCAGATTTCAATTTTTGTAGTAAATTGTAAAAAAATAATATAATCATATTTCTCAGGAGGTTACTTAAAAAAGCTTAAATTATTTTTAAAAACGTAACAATAACTATTATCTGTAGAAAAAATCATGCGAAGAAATGTCTATATCCCGTTCACGAAAGCTACGACCTGCAATCGCACAAAATGCGTATAGTTCTCAACAAGTTCTAACAAAATCCTTTCAGTTAGAATTGAAAAAAATAATTTTTAACTTGTTGTTCAAGCAAATCGCTTATGGGTATTAATTTCTTTTAGATTAATTTAATTAGCGTGTAAAACAGTGTTATTAAGCCATAAAGGATAGAATAGCTTACTCCAAAGTGTACTTCTTGAATACAAAACCAATAAAAATGATAACAAACATAATGTATTTTCATTAAATATTAATCAGAAGTAAAAATTAAAATTTATAATCCTAATATTTAATCTTAATGATTTCTTGGTGTGTTTGACTCTTTAGTGTAAATTTAGCTTACACTTAATTTGTCTCCTAAAGGTCTGTAACTTCCCTAATTTTTATATCGTGATTTCGTTGTTAAGCGCTTTTTTATTTTTTTGCAATGAACATTGTTTATGATAAATAAATAATTAATAATTATCGATTTTACACGAAACAATAGAATATTAATATCGTTATAAGTACTTTTGAATTAATTATTTGTTTCTATCAATTTTTTTGTGTTAACCCACGCTCAGATTAAAAAAAAATAGAATGTTGATTTGATGCCTACTACTGTTTTATACTATGTACATTATTTTTCATTGTTCTCAAACTGACTTGCATAATTTGCGTAATAAATAAGACATTAAAAAATAATATCTAATACACTTTCTATTAGTAGTCAGTTTATTTTCTATTGCGTGTTCTTTGTTTTGTTATACACTTTTCTATTTCTTCTTCTTTTATGATAGATATGTAAGAGCAATAAAAAATTCAAGTAATTTCATAAAATGGTAATAATTCTTTAGCAATTTTTAAGCATTATGCGTGATTTATGGTTTTTTATTCTTCACCTGCGTTAATAATTTTAAATAAAAGTCCTGGGCGGTTATTTTCAAATACCTATTGGAGCGGCATTGATGTTGGTCAAAGCATCAAAAGCTTTCTGATTAATTATGTTTATTTGAGATGCACATAATACTTCAAATCTGCACAACATACACCTTACAATCAAATGAGTTACCTACTTATTGTTCGTTTGGCCTCTTAAAAATAATGGATATCCTCAGTGGCGCCGTTAAGAGATTTTATAAAACCAAAGCAACCCTAAATTTATTACAAAATATTATTTGGAGTAAATTATTTTTGAACATTCTGAAATGTATAACAAAGGTAACGTTCACATTGATCTATAGACGATAATGATATGGTAATCTTCACATAATGTACAATGGTTTAACACTATTGTTATTTGTACAATAAAGATGTTTACTACATACATATACTCAGCAAGATTTGTTAACAATTGAAACCCACTGCTTTTTATCTTCCCCAAAGATGACGAAGGGTAATCTTGCTTAGGTTGGTCTAGCTTTATCTACATGGGTAGACCTTAAAATAGACAATAGTCAAAATCAAGTTTAAAATCCTTAAAGTTAAACATATTTTCTTTGTAACAAAAGCAATAATACACTATTTGATATCTTTCGATAAATTCGAAAACACTAGATGTTACTGTGTAAAATCAATGTCTTACCCATTTTATTTAACCCAGTGGACCCTATGTATGGGAAGCTGTAGTTGTTATATTGTTTAAATGCTATTTTTATACATATTGTTTGTTTTAAATTCATTAATATCAACTAATTAATTAATAGGTATATAATTGACCTACAAGATCCTTTTTGAATTTATCACAAAATAATTTACCGCAAAAAAATTACATGACATTTAATTTTAGGTATAATATGAAAAACTGAAATTTAAAAACTCTCTGAAAAGGCTATTGTAATTTGATACTTGACCAACATTTCTCGTTGTTTTGAATTGTTAATTTAGTATAAATACAAACAAAGCAAATAATAAATTCTTTTGTTATGAATGCGACAGATACCCACAACAAATATTTTTCCTACACCACTGATTGATATAAGCAATGAGAATTTTTCAGACATCAATAACATTGATTCCTTATGCAACAACATTTAATAGTTGTTTAGTGTTACAGAAATTATCCGTGTATATAAACGTTTTAATGACTTCAAAATTTAGTTAAATACTCCAAACCCTGCGTTTCAGGGTTATTCTAGTCTAGTACTTCGACGAGTGCATATCGAATAATAAATCATGTTTAAACGGAATTATTGTGTGGGGGCTATACTATTTTGTTTGTTCATGGTAAATTTCATATTCTACATTTGGTTTTAAAAAATATAAATGAATTATATTTTTACAGATAGATACAGCGAAATCAAAGCGTAAGTAGATCTTTTTTAGTATTTTTAAAAAATTTTGGGGCTTTTTACAAAAGAAATCATAATTTTTTATTTTTTAAATTTTGGCATTTTATAAATATTACCCTTTAAAACTAAATTATTTTAAAAATTATATATGTACATCAAAACAGCAGTGAAGTGATATAATTTGTGTTAAAAACTTCTATTTTTTGAATTGGTTTTTAGATTTTTTTTTGTTTAAATTTAACCCATCGTTGAAAGTATTTATTTGAGGTATTCCATGTAAAGTTTGGCAATTTTAAAATCTAAATTTACTTTTAATTTCTTACTTAAATGTTGCTTAAACAATCTAATTTTAAATTAACTAATTATATATTTTGGGGGTTTTTAAATTTAAAATTGAAATTTTTGGTTTATAGTCAAATCCAACAGTTGAATATAAAGCAGTTAATGTATTCTCAAAATTTAAAAAGTTCTATTAATTTAAAAATCCATTATTAGTCTTTAAGATATTTTTTATTTACTTTGGTTAGATAAAACGTTTCAATAATAAATTAAATCTCAGTATCATATATAGTATAATTTTGTTCTTGAACGCCGAAAAAGTTTTTAAATTTAATATTTAAAAATACTCAAAATTATTGCTGAGTAAGTGATCTTTAAGTAACTAAGTTAATGAAATTTTAGATGGATTTTTTGAATAATTTGCTTAACATATATATATTAATTTTTAATCTAAAAATTATGTTATATTAAATGTTTAATTTTTTAAAAATTGTTGTAAATGTTCTTTTTTTATCTTTATAAATTTCTTTATTTAATTAAATAACACAATGCTAAATTAATTCATTTTTAAATTAACTCTTTAGTATTTTATAGTTGCAGTTAAATTTGTATATACCTACTTTAATTTTTTATTTCAAGAATTTTCACAAGAAATTGCTTTTTATTAAAAAAAAGATTAGATTATAGATTCAGTTTTAAAAAATTATTAGACATGGGATTTTGGAATTAATAAAACAAATATTAATTAAATTTAAAGTATTTTTCTTCATATTGGGGTATTTCATATGGGGATTTTTACTTAACTTTACATTTAGAATTTTTTATAAAATTCTGCATTTAGGTATGGAATAAATTTGCAACGAAGTTTTGAATTTACAACTATAAATACTTAATATTAAAATCTAACTTTTACATAACCGAACATTTGCATAGAAATTGTATAAGCGAGATGGCGCGTCAGGCTAAAAAATGTTTACGAATCATATTGTGAATATAATTGTTCCCCTAATACTTTTTATTAAACATGATATTTTGTAATTTAGAATGAATTGATTTATTGAATTACTTTAATTATTTTTACAAAACTTACGTAACTAACTAAACTATTCAATACATTTTATTTTAAATTAATTTCATTAACCTTTTTAATTTTTTTTATTAATTAAGAATTATAGTCTCTTCTGTCAAATAATAAAAAATATTATTAATATTTGCTCGGATTTATATAAAAAAATAAACTTATATATCATGTCTAATTTACTAACATTAACCATATTAATTCAGTTTAAAAACAATTAATAATTTTAGAAAATATCCCAAAACCTTGCTCAAAACTTCTAATCTGTTATAATCGATTGTAAAGCTTTCAATTATAATAATCAAATTTTATTTGTAAAATGCGTAGAAAGAAAGAAATTGTTTAATAAACAATTTTTTCAACAATTTTCTAAAATAAATTAACTTAAAACTCGAGTTAAATATATCTTCAGTCTTGCATTTCCACTAAAACTAAAGTATGTTTATAGCTCCCATTTAGAATATCTTAATCAACTCAATTTTTCATAAATAATATTTGCAAAGATTTATGTAAAAAGAGACAAAACACAACACAGATTTTTCTCATGATTGTTCTAGACCAACTGTTAAATGAATAAAAATCATTTTAATAAAAGTTTTATCTTAATAAAACAATATAAAAATAAAACAATATTAAAATTAAATAATTGTGACTAATAAGTTGCTGCTCAAATATTATCTTGATACGTAGCAGAGAGTGGAGCGTTAATAATTAATAGTTATCAGTTATCACAATTACCGCCCCTTCTGAGGTATTCATGTAACTGTAGAAACTCAACTTTGCAAATCTTCATTGCGTTGCTGTATACCACAGAATTATACAACCATACATCAAAATCGCCATAAATGTTTGTAGTCGAGATTTCTAATCATATCGTTCGAGTCGTAAAGCATTCAGGCGAAAGTCTTGAAGATCATTAGAACTTATTATCACAGATTTATTAGTCAAATTCTGTTGCTTAATTTAATTTTCATTTAAATAAAACTGCAATAAGTACAGATTACAATGAATGAAGTATTTGCAAACAGCATATCTAAAGACTTGATGCAGGCCCACCCATGGAGTCGCCCACCGAATTACATGCACTGTTCCCTATGTGAACATTGCACTGTCCGGCGACTTATCAAACCATATTTGTTCACCTCCCACTACAGTTTTATGACCGCCTGTGAGAATATGGTTCTACTATCACTCACACAATAGATTTTATACGACATAGTCAATGTGCAAAAGAACAGAGTTGTAAACTACTGCAGACCATAACAATAATGTTTTGTACATTGAACTTTTATTACCATTATGTGGTAATCATCAAAACAGTTCGGTAACAGGAAACAATGCGTCCTTATCAAACAATGTATTACTTCAATAGAACTCAAATTGATAATAATCGGTGTACTAAGCAATTAGTAACGGTTTAATACCTATACAGTAAATGAATTTAAAAAAAGTTAAAAAATGTACAATACTTGGTTTTTCAACAAAACTGGTATTTGTGCCTCAAAAGCAAACTTCTCTCTAAGTATTAGTACACTCATGTTAGAATATGGGCAACCTGCGCTAAGTGTAGGCAACTCCTAGATAATGCTTTAAGACTATAATTCCAAATCCTAAATCTTAGAATTTGACAATTTTAATCATCACACTTATTTTCTTAACAGCTCAATATGGAAACAATATTATGGTACCTGAACAAGCAGACTCATCGGTAAGTATCTAAACTGAAAATTACTCATTGTTTAATTTAATGCTCTTCATTTTATTTTACAGTCATCCGCTGAACAAACCTCAGATTCACAATTAGCCCCAAGAGATTTAAGTAGTGTATTTCAAGGAATGGGCTCTTATCCATCTGTATCATCATTAGGAGGATATCCTTCTATTTCCTCGCCTATTCCATTTAATCCCAGTTTTCCACCTGGACCTTTTGGTCAGTCAAGTACTTTTGGATTAACTGCTGGCTTGCCTTCAGCATCTTCGGGAGGATTTCCTTCAGGACTCTCTCCATTTGATAATGGTCTTCAACAACCAATTTCGGGTATGTCAATATATACATAGATATTTAGTTCTATTGGTCGTATGGTTGCGTTTTTCTTTGTGCAGAAATTATTCTAAAATTGTAAAACGCAGTTTGTATTTAAATACAATTTTTTTCTGTAATTAGCGGAAATTATTTGAAAAACCTTGAAAAAGTACCTAGGGTGGATAGAATTGATGGCTCACCGTAATCAAAATAGGACATTAATGGTTTACTGCGAAGAAACCAGAAAATGTATTTACTATCTATCGTAGATAAAGATTTATGGTCTACATATCTTTTTATTGTAACATTCAGAGTAGACCTTTGTTGTTAAAAATGTTTTAGTTAATTGTAGTATCAAAAATATTAAATCTTAATGTTTACAGCAGGTTCTGCTGGTGGATGGGGAGGTGGCTCTATAAGCGGGTTTCCAGGTAATTTCTTCTTTAAAAAATACAAAACTTCTGTTTACAGTTTCTTCTTTAAGGTATACCTTCAGCCGGTCTAGGAGGCGGTCAATCTTTTCTTCAAGGTAATTGATTTTATTATGCAATAGATATTTTAAATATTAATATCTTCAATCTTCTATTTCAGGACTGTCGCCACCAGTTTCCTACGGAAGTAGCCCATCTCTTATACCAGGTAGATTTATTATAGTACAATTTATTGCCCCCTTCTATGTAAACGACATTTGATAGGCATTTATAGTAACTAAGTAAATGAGTAGTTACAGCTACAGCACGGCACAATTTTACGGCCTCCTAAAAGAGACTTGTAAAATTCAACAATGCTCATCAACAAAATGTTAATGAAAATGAATCTGTTGTTTAATCTCTACACTATGATAATGTCTAGCTATAAATTGTGCTACCGCCTTTGATTAAAAAATGTCTTTTTATACAAAATATACAATAAATCAGGAAAAAGACGCTGGCGAACAAAATTTTGTACGCGGCAAGCTTTGCAAACTAATCTTTACTGAACTTATTGGATTATGGAGGCTTGCTCCTTCGTCGATCACCCCACAAACTTTCCAGCTCGCCCGAAAAGATTAGTTTGCAAAGCTTGCCACGTAAATAACTATTACAAATCTTTTATTATTAACATCATTTTTTTATGTACTTTAGGTTTAGCCTTACCTGGTGGTTCTCTTGGAGCTACTACTCTTGGAGGTGGTTCTCTTGGAGGTGGTGTCCTGGGAGGCGGTAATTATGGAAGTACTGTTCTTGGAGGTGGTGCTAGTGACTTTGGAGTTGGTTCCCTTGGAGGAACTAGTGGCTTAGGAGGTGGTACCCTTGGAGGTAGTGCCCTTGGAGGTGGTATTGGAAGTAGCCTAGGGGGTCTTGGTGGTCTTGGATCTGCTAGTCTTGGCGGTGGCCTAGGAGGTGGTTTTGAAAGTGGTCTTGGCGGTGGTTTTGGAGGTGGTCTTGGTGGTGGTCTTGGTGGTGGTTTTGGAAGCGGTCTTGGAAGTGGTCTAGGAGGCGGTCTTGGAAGTGGTCTAGGAGGCGGTCTTGGTGGTGGTCTTGGAGGTAGTCTTGGAGGTGGTCTTGGAGGTGGTCTTGGAGGTGGTCTTGGAAGTGGTCTTGGAAGTGGTCTTGGAGGTGGTCTTGGAAGTGGTCTTGGAGGTGGTTTTGGAGGTGGTATTGGAAACACTTTTGGAGGTGGATTGACAGGCGGTCTTGGAGGAGGTCTTGGAGGTAGTCTTGGCGGAGGTTTTGGAGGTGGTCTTAACTCTGGTTATGGTGGTCTTGTTGGTGGGTATGGAGGTGGATTAGGAGGTGGATTGGGAGGTGGATTAGGAGGTGGATTAGGAAGTGGATTAGGAGGTGGTTTTGGCGGTGGCTTTGGAAGTGGTCTTGGAAGTGGCCTAGGAGGTGGCCTAGGAGGTGGATTTGGAGGTGGTAGTGCCTTTGGAACTAGTTCCTTTGGGGGTAGTCCTCAATTCCTAGGTAATTTTAATTACAAAGCTGTGATTTTGTATTAGTAACTTAATTTATATGTTTGAACAGGACCATCTATTGGATCACCTTTGTCTTCTTTTGGCGCTGGTACACAAACCTTAGGTAACTAGACTTTGTAGAAAGCTATAATGTAGAAATGAGATACGAATAGATAACCAATTATTAAGTTGGAAAAGTCAACTTTACTAAAATGTCTATAATCCGAATTAACTTGTACAGTTATTTGGACATTCAGACACTTTATTGTTTAACGGAGAACGCTTTTCGCTCTCCTATACATCAAAAATAGTAAATATTGGGTTTTCGACTTAGCATCACAAATTAGCTCTGTCTTGAGTATTATTATAAATTTTAGGAGGAGGAATTGGTTATCCGGCATTAAGTAGTAGCCCGGGAGGCCTTATTCCAGGTAAATCTTAATAAAAATTAAATATATACCTTATTGAAAAAACTATTATTTATTTGTAAAGGAGGATTGAGTGGATTATCAGGCGGCTTCTCAGGATCAACAGCATTCCGACCACGAAGAAACACAAGAAATGGCAGTCCATTAGTACGAATATACCGACATGACAACTGGTTTAACAGAGGTCGTGCAAATAGTCACCGTCCCCAATTCCTCAACCCATTACTACCTAAAGTCCATCTTTAAATAAGATAATAATGAAGAATAAGCCGAATATTATTTTTTATAAGAAGATACACTACATGAACAATTATTATAAGCGTTTATTGTTGGAACAATATTATAAGTATTTATTGTTACCTCTAGATTATAATAATGATATGCAAGTAGGTACGTTTTATGTATATAAACTGTAATACATGCGTAACGTAAATTTTCTGTAATATGCAAGCGATTTTGAATAAAGAGCATTCACGCGATTTTTTCGTTTTTGTTGCGTCATAGTGGTGGAGGCCAGACAGAAAAAATGGAACTTTAATATTAAGACATACAATATAGAAAATGACTAACCAACGAATATTTAACACCGACTGTTAATCTTAAATTAGTTAGAAGATATTTTATTAAAAATCCTGAAGGTGTCTAAATGAAGTCTGCAAAACACGCAAACACGATTCGTATTCAACTTAAGATTATCGTAGTGATGGTATGCGAGAAAATGACATACCCCTGACTTATATAATTATTTAATTTAGAGTCTGAGGAAGCTCGTGTTTATTTTTCATGTTTTGCAAAATATTTCTAGCCATTTGCCAACTTTAATACTACTATTATATTAGTAGTAATAATAAAACAAAAGTATCAAAGGCAGTTTACTGGCCAAAGATAATACATTTATCGTCCAACAAGTACAATATTATCTGACACCGATAAAAAATGCAATGAAAGTGCTAGATGCATATTAATATATTATTTGTATAATTGAAATGATAAAATACAATAAAAAATAAAATTATCGATTAAGAGACTTTCATAACAAGGACTGTTTGTAACAGAGAATTGCAAAAACCGGTTTGAAGATTTGTCTTTGAAATGGTGCGAAAATAATGTAGACATTAAAGAAAAGGTGTTGTTAGCATATCTTGTACAAAGTGAAAATCTGTGTTCTAGGCACTTTATGAGTTGAGCATTTTATGCTCAAAACTACAATTTCTCTGTAATATTTAATTGACATTAGTTGTAGATATAACAGATTAATCGCTGATTTTGAAAGAAAGATATTGGATATCAGCCTGAGTGCGTGCGGGTGCGGGATTGTGCGTGCGTGCCTTAATTCGTGCGTGTGTGTAAGTGGGTGGGTAAGGGTGTATTTCCCGTGCGGAAAAAGTTTGGGAGCTCGTTCTTTGCGTTGGTAAGAGACCGCACGTGTTCTCTATGTGCTTCTTAGAGAGCTTCGTGCATAATGCTTTGCTATCTTGTAGTTGAACTTTGTCATGATGGCAGTAGTTGAGTTGAAGAAAAAGTGGTAATAATCCTATATGTATTCGACGCTCTGTCGAAGTCGGTTCTCATTTCGGCCACTTTCCCATTCCTTACAAAAGGCTACAAGGAAGGGTAGGATAGGTAAAGTCACTTTTTCTCTGCATTAGGCACATAAGATTATATTTTGGGGTCTTAAAGACGGCTACATCTATTCTGTCGATTGATATTTCTCCAAGTCAATAACGTAAGCCAGGAAATAGTACAGTACTGCGAGTGACTCCTCTACATTTTCTCTAACAGTGTCGTGGGAAAACGCCCACTTTATTTTGTTTGAATATTCTCTGTTTTAAGCTTTATCTAACGAAGATATATTTTTTTTGTTTTTTTTAAAGGAGGTTATGATACTTAAAGTAGCTGGGACTTGCAGAAAGGAAGAGCTATGCAACATGAACACTGCCTATACTGGTGATCATGAATATTTCATCACAGTAACAATACCAAACACCAAGACTAATATTAACGGCTACAGAAGACTACTAACATCCAAGAGAACTTTTAAATTCTAAATCGATCAGGTAATGTATTTTAATTAAGAGTACCTTTAGGTTTTCATATTAAACTATTGTAATCAATCTTATTTGTGCATTTAATCGTCCTTGAATTACATAATTATTAATACTACAGCAAAATGTTTAGTGTAAAGCAAAGCAGTAAGTAAAGCAAAAGTGTAAAATACTATTAATCATCAATTTGATTATAATTCAGAATTTCCCATGAATTAACTACTTTAAGATTAAAAATTCTTAACATTATTCTGAAATGTTTGATATGTACTAATTACAGGTTGCAATTCTTTTAAATAAATTCCTATTTCTTGTGAAGGAGGCAGACCTACGTACTCTTTTTTTGTTTTACGATCATTAAAGTAATGTTTTTGTTGCACCTCGTTTTAACTTTTAATAATTAAAATACCAGATACGGATCATTCGTTTACGAGTAATGATCTTAATTCGTAGAACAAATTCTTTATTTTATTACTAATTGCTTAATTAACATCTTTTTTAATTGGATGCTATTCTAACAAGAATTTCGATGCAGTATTTCTGCTTCAGAGCTATTGGAAACTGCCCTTAAGACCTTAATTCGCTACGTGTCACATAATTATTTTGCAGGTATAAGACTGAACACTTCAAGCTTATTAAGAATAATTTTTAATATTTTTAGAAAGATTTTGAAATTAGAAAAAAACAACCATACAAGAAAAAGGAAAACTTTATATCGCTTTTGTTGCCGGCTCATCGTAGGATCCCTATAGATCGTGGCACCTCGTTTCTTTCTGCTGCGACCATCCCATAAAGTCTATATTTAATGACTCACCAAGAGGAAAGCCAGCTCGTTAGACCTAGAATGTTAAATCAAAGCTTGCTTTTTGGAATAGCCTCCTGTGGTTAAGGTAATGTAGTATAGTAATGGAGTATCCACATGTGTGCCCAGGGAACCATAAGTATGTTGTATATCGAATCTGAAGGTTTTCTGATTCATTAACCCAATGTTCACATAACTTTGCCCAGAATTACTTACTACAATATAGTAATTCTGTTTTTTTTTTAGATCTATCTAGATGTCGGCACTAGAACAACGAACGCTGTTGTGTAAGCCATAAAACGGTTACCAATGTAATTTCTCTGTATTAGTTTCTCACATAAAAAGTAAATCAAAAATTTCTGTTAGACAATTCGAACGTTCTTGAAGCAATGTTTAACCATGGTAATACTAGGAAAAAGTAATTTAGCAGGCGTTTTCCAGTGACGCGACTACAGACCTCAGAAATCAAAAAATGTTCCTTTCATAAATGCATGTGATGCGGAATATTGTGTATGAATACTCCAATGCCCATATTTGCAGAAGTTTGTAAATGGACGAAGTTCAGCATCGTATATGATTCCTGCTCTTCCACTTCCACCAAATATACTAGTTGCAAAATTCACATCACACATTCGATCTATGTAAGATTACAATATCGACAAATCGCATTATGTAATTTCGGATTAAATATAAGATCGGAAAAGAATGAACCGTGCATTTTAAATTTTGAAGATTGGTAGGTAAAAAGCAAACGGCATGGGGCGATCTAACTTTTGCATGTTCAAAAATCGGACACTCCTTCGCTGTTAGAACAGTACTGAGAAAATGTACTGTGCACTCAAAAAATACTACAAATGGGTACAAATATGCAAAATAGATAAGCGCAATCCCAGTGTATATAATATAAATTAGCAAAAGCTCCACCATTCAAAGTAGCCCACTGTCTAGCGTCCAACTGATCTATACTATCCTACCACGCACTCCAGCATCAGTAGCAAAGGGTTAATAAATATACGTACTCGTATTTATGAAGATTTGTACATTAAATCATAAAGTTGGATCGGTCTTTAAAAATGGGAAGCACGACTGAGAAAAGTAAAAAAAAATAAATGTTACGGTTACGATTCAAATACCTACATTTACCAACCAGTAAACAGCTATCCTTAAATTCCTAAGAGATGGTATAACTAGTTGACCTAGTTACGACAAAAAGAATATATGAATTAAAAATATTTACCCTAATACGTTGAAGAGCCAAGATCAATTTGAGCTAGACGTAGCCACAAGTTACAGTAAACTTTTCCATAATAAACTTTCTCCATAGTCCTCAGAAAAGAGATAGATTGAATATATTGGATCCACACTGACAGTTCGGCAGATTTGTAGATATCGTTTTTATAAATAAATAATTGTAATATGATTCGAACTATATTTCTAATCTTGCAGGTAAATGACCATTTAGAAGTAAGAAGATTGTTATTCAAACAGAAAGAAAAACTGGGTTTAGATCATTCAACAAATTGAACTACTAGTAGTACAGGGAAGTATAGTTTTAAAAGATTTAATGTGGTATAGGCAACCAAAATTACATTAAAAGATATTCATTTGAACTTTTCATGCTTTTATTATACTTTAATTAGTTACCTCTAAAAGCTTTTAGTAATTAATTGCTGCAAGTGTATTTTAAGATATATCTATAAATATATCTTGAAAACACTATAAGAGAACAAGATTGTTTGCATTTATACACAAAATAGTATATTCCTTTAGTTTCTGTATAGTATTCCGTTCTCGTAGTTTGTCCCAGAAGTAGGGTTTACTTGATAAGAAATTGTCCTATTCTAGCTATTTTACTGCTAGTTAAAATTATAACCTAAGATCGCACACCTCGGGGGCTACTCAAAGTGATTTGACGATAGATTAGTAAAACCAAGGCTGAATAAAATGAAATACAAATAGCATTGGTATGCTACGCCAAAGATAAAAAAATACTCTAAATAATCCTTAATTGCACACAATTATTTTAAGCAGTATTATAAATATAGCACAATCAATTGTTAGAGCAGTTATTTAAGTTGTTAGGCAGGTAGCTAACGGTAATTAATATTTACTTTACCATTACCATATAGAACATTACCAATGGATACAAGTCAAACTATAATTGTGCTAAGATTTGTAAACGCATTCAGCAAATTCCATAAAAGAGAATCAAATCAAAGGGCTGCTAACAGTGCAACAAAAAAAAACGGAGCTACTGTATCAGTCTTCAATTTATATAAAGAAAGTGAAAACGCAAATAACATATACATTTGGAATAATCAAGGCCAGAAAACTGAAGAAAATATAAACTCTATGAATATATTTTTTAATTTCATATTAAATCTTGCCAAATTTTAAATCTAGTAGGATCTTTTATTTAAAAATACATCAAGCAAGCATTTTTAAAGTTCTAAAGCTTTAAAGTTCGCTGCAGATACTCAATAACATCAACGAGTCTGCACTAAATGCCATTTAGAAGACTGATTTCATAACAGAAATCCATTTTTAAATCCGTTAACACATTCATATTTGCTTAGATTCTAATAATAATTAGGTCTTGTTCATACAGCAAAGAACAAGCAGTATCGATTTATTAATTCTTTTAAACGCTAATAATTCTTTGTAAGTTGAAATTACTATACCTTTTGGTAATACTTGTTTTAACTCTCGTAAAGAAATATATTCTGTGTATGTTATCGGTTAAAAATAATTATTTTAATTGGAATTAATCTCATGTCTTATAATATGCAATATTTTTTTATTAAAAAGATTACAACAAGTTTTTTTTTTAATTTGTCATATGATTTTGCAAACGAGAAACATTTTCCCTATATATTAATTGAATAGAATAGATAATAAGAATAGATACCTGACGATGAGTTTTTAAGAAATGATAAAATTACATTTCAAATAAATAAAAATTACAGAAAGCAGTCAGCCTTATTATATATGCAACCCAAAATACTTCTAGCTATAGGTTACGTATCTGATGAAAATTGAGTATTTAAATAATAAATTTTCATACTATGAACAGTGAGCAGTACATAAAGTTAAAATTTGAGATTTTAAGCAGTTGATAGATTTTATAACAAAAATTAACTAATTATTATTATTTAATTAATTAAACACTTGGATTTATAGTTGCGTTGATGTTTTATCCATTTAAATAAAACAATTTTATAATATTTATAGAAGTTTATTAATTGTTAAACGCTACATCAATATCATCCATATTATAAAAATTAAAGCTTTACCCATTGTATTTTTTGTATTTTTATTCTTAAAATAAAAATAAAAAATAATTATTTCCATAAAGAGGTATAAATTATATATTTTCTAATAATTAATGAATGTTGTATGAAATGATTGTAAATAATTATTTAAATGTAAAAGAAATGTGTTTAAAGCTACACTTCTTTTTGCAGTCCCATTTAATAATTAAATCAAGTTTACCATTCATAACCATAATTTAAAAAAACATGAAGTAGCGTTAAACAACTATAATAATGGTGGTTAATAAATAAATAGTTTCATAATCGTTTCTGAAATTGAAATATCTTACCGGTGTATCAGGTATAACCGGCAGTGTACAAATTGCATTACTTTAATAAAAAAGATTAATACTTTCAGTGATACTTTTTAATAATATAAGTAAGTATACGGAGATAATTACACCTGTAACCATGAACTTTTAAAATAAAGAAGTTCTATAGTAAGTAAAATGAATATAGTATAGTATAGGAAGAAAAATAAAACATGTTGGTATATCTATCTGATGTGTCTGTTGGTGATGCCATTTTGCATGTTTACTTTTTATAGATATACTTTGGAGCCAAGAGTAGAAACAGTTTGATGAAGTTGGATGCCGATTTTACAATATAAAAGGTAATACAACAACAAAAGCAAAAGTATTCCGATAATTTTTGAACTTTAAAAGAAAGATTAGTAAGTATAAGCGTTCGTATATTTTTTGTAAAGTTTTGTACGTATCATAATTCAGATCTATTAAATTCATTAATACTAGTTAATTAAGCAATCTCAACATAACCATGAAGGGAGCGGAATAGCTGTAAGTAACAAATAGTACATTGAACATTAATTTAATTTATTTAATTTATTGCAGTTTTCATACAGGCGTAGCCTAATTACATGAGAAGCAAAAATCGCACAACTTCACTTCAAAAACTAAATTAGAATAAATAACAGAACATTATAGCAGATTTATAAATAACATAAAATAAAATAAAATCGCAAAGAAATTTCAAGATAACAACCAAAATAAAGATAAAATAAAGACTGGAACAGTTAAACAGTTAATAATTGTTGTGACAATACGTTATTTAGTTTGTTTATCTGTAATGATCAATCTATACCCAAAGCTGTATATACCTGGTTTACTAACTGCTGCCTATTTATGATGGGAGCCTTCTATGAGTACCTAATAGTCAAAGGTACGTGAAAAACAGTTTTAGAAGATCTTACCCATTGGTCCGGAACTCTTAGACGTAATAATGACAAATGGTATGATTCATGAATGCGGTAGTTCCATAGTTTGTAACAGAATACAACTAGACTGATTTTCCTTCTATTCTCAAGAGATATAATTTTAAATTCGCGACAAAGCGTTGAAGTTTTAATCATTAGATGATCAGGATAAATATTATACTTTTTGTAATACAATAAACGCAAGAACTTTTTTTTATGTTTTCAACAGCCAAAGTTTCAGCATAAAGATGAGGCGACCAAATGACGGAAGCGTATTCTAGCTTACATCATACCAATGTAAAGTATAGGATTTCAAGAGTCCGCTAAGAATGAAAAGTTCTTGATAATCTAGTTATGTACCCAAGAGTTTTGTATGCTGAAGCAGTTATTGTGTTGATATGATCACGGAAACTGATCATGACAAAAAAGTTTGTGGTTATATATAAGACACCTAAGTCTTTTACTGTTAATAAGCGTTTTAAGATTTTAGCATCCATCTTGTAATTAAAAAAACAATCTGCTTAGTAACACGTCTAAAGGACATGCTTCCACGTTTATCCACGTTAAAAGGTAATTTATTACAGATACTCCAACTTAAAAGCTGATCGACGTCAGCCGGCAGTAATTAACATTCTTCGAGACTATTTATTCTTATATAAATTGTCAGATCATCTGCAAACAATACACAATGAGAATTGTTAATACTTAAAACGATATCATTTATAAAGATCACAAACAAAAGTGGTCCAAGGTTAGACCCTAGCGGCACACCAGAATTTGCCTCAAGTTTTCCCGAGGTGTTCCCGTTAAACTTGACAATAAACCTCCTAGGATTTAAGTAGGAAGCAAAGAAACGCAAGATGTTCATAAAGAAGCCGATATCATGTAATTTCTTCAGCAGCAGATCATGATGATTTATCATCGAAGACCTTTGAGAAATCTCTATATATACAATCAGTAGTTAGGCTAGGACAGTTCGGCGGCAAAATCCCATGTATTTTTAAAGGGGCCTCAAAGTAAGCGAAAAGATCACAAATCCAAGATGGTGGCGGCTCGCGACAGCGTATACCGTGTAAGCATATATCATCGTTAACTTCAGATACCTTTTAAAAATACATGGGATTTTGCTATGTATATTTACATTAACAACGAATTGAGAAAAAAATCACATACACGTGTCAACTTTAAATTACGGTCGACAGGAATCGATATCAGAACAACTAGTATTTCCGTTTTTACGTTTAAATTTATATATTATCGGAGACCCACTCGTAAAGAAAAGGGAGTTCATTCACGCGTCAACGTGTTAAATACCGTACATTCCAGATGAATGAACGCTTTTAAAAGTAAAATAACACTTTTTATTAAGGCCTTTTTTAAAAATTTTGCTTCCAGGCTGAAATATAAATCCAAACATACAAGTTTTATCAACTAATAATTTCTTTTCCTTCTTTAGATGTAATGTAATAATTAAATCGACCCCATTGTAAAAGCATTAGTATACAATCAACCCTCCTTTGTTAAGAGCATTAATTTTCTAGGGGACCCTTTTTTCACCCCAGCTCAATAGGTAATTAAGATATATGTATAAAAGGGGGTGTGTATGTAATATAATACAACAGTTGCATCGTTTTAAAAGCATATTCCAGAAAATAATTATCATTTCTAACAAAAGAATTTAATTAACAGTCCTTCGAGGTCGAGTCGATCCACCCTCGGTCCTATGACGTAATATGATAACCGGTGTGTGTGTGTGTGTGGTATATAAGGAGCGGTCTCCCATGTTTTTTTAACCATTATTAAATTGGTCTTTGTAGTGAAGTGACTTCATTATTATACTGTGAAAGCGTTTCAAGTGTTTATTAATAATTGTGTAGTGAAAGTGCTTAAAACAATTGTTCCTAAATTATCATTAAATTGTATTTGCTAAAGTATATTATTTACAACAGTGAAAAATAAGTGTCAAGTCATCCAGGTGAGTTACTATTTTTATTTATTTAAAACTCTTTAAGTGTTATACAATAAAACGTGGCAATTAAATTTAAAAAAAGGGTACATTATGTTTTGTTTCTAAAAATACATTATTTAAACAATCAGGAATTTTTGACTTATATGATATAACTACAGTGTTACCGTAAAAATCTTCAACTCTTATTAAAGTATTAATTACTTATCATATCCTATCTACGTAATAATTTAAAAAATAATTATTTGATATAAGAAATTTTAACACTAATTATCCATTGAGCCTTTATTATTATTAATATTTAATAACTCTATTAACCAAGCGACCAGTGCTTTTATTACTTTTCTCAAAATCTTTTTCCTATTGCTACAACGAATAACCTGGAAACAGACTCCAAAAGCTATATTGAATATAATCAGTTACTTTAAACTAAATTAAGTCTCTATACATTTAATGGTTTATAAATTCGTATGTAAAAACTCATAAAATCGAATCACAATATAATATCCAAAGATCTGCGTACAGCAGAGAATGTATATTGAATTACAGCAATAGTATTTAAGTGAACCATGTCACCCTTAACCTCAGATAGATTAGCATTTTTGCCTGTCTGAACAAGATATTAGGTAGGTCATTAACGCAGATGTTTATCTCGCAGGCGGGCGGATATTATACCTGAGTTCGGATACAAAATCCCAAATTCGTCGCTCCATTCCATCATTGTAACAGCTTAAGTTAATTATAAAAGTTCGATTTCACACCTCTTCTCAACCGTAATTATTAGTATAGTATTATGTTTTTCTATTTCATAAAGCTCTGATGAAGCTAATATAAAACATTTCGAATTTTAACGTAATTAACGAACCAACGATCTCTATCCACATGAAACAAATACTGCTAATAGTTTAAATAATAGGTTATTATATATGATTATTTATCAATGAAAACAATAAGAAGTATATCATTTATTATTATTACAGATCTTGAAAATAGCTTCTTCTTCTTCTTCTTAAAAATGGATTACTAATTAATATCCCTTTTATATGTACGTAGAAACCGCACGAAATATCCATTTTAACAATAGATAGTCGCAGTTTTAATAAAACAAAAAGGAATTATATGTAATTTTACCATATTTCTTAAATCGAGGCGTTTAAAGGTTCAAAAATTTCTATTTACTTAACATTAGATCGATATGAACATCTGAAGGTATATACGTGTATTTTGAAATATATTAATAACATTCTAAAACTATTAATATTTACAACAGTAAAATCTCAGATGCAGGAATTTCTCTAAGAAATGCAAGTAGAGATCATAATATTTGCAACAGTAAAACTCAAATGCGGGAAATGTCTACAAGAAAAGCAAAACTAGAAGATATTTTACACTTTTCAGACAAATTTAACGTATTTTTTATTCTATTAATAATATACATACCCTGCGATCTAAAATGATATTACCTATATTATAATCAACAATAATTGGAGATTTAATTCTATAGAGCGAGATAATTGAACATTTCTTAACATTAATGCACAATTTATTCATATCAAGTCTTGATACGACGTTCTGCAAACTTAACCGTTGAGTTTATAAAAGCGCATCCCAGAATTCCTTGTAAACGACTCAAATTTAAGATCAATTCGTTCAATAATTCCTGTCTTACCTATGTGTTTTAAATGTCTACGTTTTAGATAATTCTCATTTGATTTGTATATCAATTAAATTTATAAAGTGTTCAGATAAAAAAAAGAAGAAAGAAAGGCAGGCAGGCAGGTATTAATTACAACAAAAGGGAAACTTTTCGTTTTAAAAGTTAGTTAATATGATCTCAACATCCTTTAGGTTCTAATTCTGAAATGATTAATATAGGAAATGTTTTTATCAGAGCATTTATGCGTGTTAATGCTGTATAGAATAAATTCAATTTATCTTCGTGTTCATTTAATATGCTATTGTAATTAATCTAATTATGATGCAAAGCGTAAAACAATGACATTCAACTTCATTTTCTTTCTTGCCAGATCTAGGGACTTTTCGTATATATCTCTCTCTCTTATCTAGTAGTAACGTTTGTCTGTCAAGAGAGCGAGATCAAAGCAAAATATCATTACGCGCGTTCCAATCAACAACAACCTTTCGCAAAGGGATCTGCATATTAGATCAAAACAGTTTCAAGGTTTCAACATGCAATCACCTATCACTATGTATTATTACCAACGGAATTTTATCTATTCTATACTAACCCCGGCGAACTAACCATAAAAAATATCTATAACTCGGGAGACATTATACAATATATATATATATATATATATATATATATATATATATATATATATATATATATATATATATATATATTGCTGTGGATTTTAGTGTCAAAATTTTGGTAATTTTGAAAATTATTGTAAAATTCTAAAATCGTTAAATACTAACACTTTTGAAATATTTTTATCAACTTTTCCTGTTAAAAATAAATTTAAATTATTTTATGGTGTGTCATTGATTTTGAAATCAATGTGTATACTTTTTAATAAGGTTTTGTTTTTGTAAATAGTTCGTTATTATTGCGTAAAAGTATTGTGTAATAATGTGTAATAGACGTGTCACTTTTATATAAGAATTTTAATCTGCTATTATGTATTATATGAGTGTACAGTTTGTATTAGTTCGTAAGGTGACGTCAGATTGTATAATATAATTATGTAAATAGTCAATTGTATATAAGCTTAGAAAATCATAATTTTAGGAGAGTCAGTAATATAAAGCGACGCAGTAAAGTCGTGTTAAAAAAGAATAGTAAAATGTAAATAGACACTTCACTAAATAAAGCGACGAAGTAAAGTCGTATTAAAGACTATAGTAAAATGTAAAATAGTTCCTGAGATAAAGCGAAGGAGTAAGGTCATATAAATAATATAGTTAAGTTGGTTGATGAATGAAATACGGCGAAAGTATTAAAAAGGTTGTAAATTGTAAAAGTGTATAAAGAACTACCTTTTAAAATTAATTTACTTGCTAAATAAGCAAGATAATAAATCTTCGATTAAAACCATCAATCGGTGTTTTATTTAATTAAACACAAGAAGCAAACACAAGTTCTTCGAAAAAGGGATATAGTACCCGTTATTAAAATAAAACAAAAGTGAGTTACCAAAACCAAGAGTGTGGATGGTGTTATGTGGGAAAGCCATGCAAAAGGAAGGAAGTCAACCGGAATTGGAAATCGGCACTGAGACAACATAAGTGACTTGCTCTGCCAAATTGGTTTTGGAAAGAGGGCATCTATAGAAAAAGGAAGAAGCATCGCTTTATAAAAAGGTAGGAAGTTATTTCCTTTGGTATCTGATGAAGAAAAGACTATCGTTTGTGAGGTGTAATTAAGTGATTTGAACAATTTAGCCATTAAACTTAATTAAGATTTCAATTTTAAAAAGTGTTTTCAATTTTAATTTGTATATTTTTTTAATACCACAAGAATCCACATTCACCCTGAGATGAGTCTTTATTAAATTTAATTCTGTTATGTTAAGTTATTTAACTGGCGCCCAACTCTATTACGTAAACGTGATTTAGTCAGAATTCACGTAACATTGTTATGTAACTAATGCCTTATTTAAAACTATTAAAAAGTAATTTTGATTCATATAAGAATACAAAGAGGGAAGTTGAAAAGCATTTCCAAAGTACACAGTCTTTAAAAAAATTAATTTATTTATAAATCAATTATCTACAATCTAACAGTAATTATTCGTTATTTGTAAGTATTTAATAAGTGAATATAAAAACATGTTTTTATTTTTAATTAGCCAAATTCATTTTATATATTTTTATTTTGCTAGCCGAGGTGGGAAAAGAAATCAAAATTATTCTGTTTATGCCAATTCACCGCATATAAATTTGGCGCCCAACGTGGGGCCAATTTCAATTTAAAGTTGTATATTTTTAAAACCTACAGGAATCCACATTCACCCTGAGATGAGTCTTTATTAAATTTAATTCTGTTAATTTAATTTATTTAACTGGCGCCCAACTCTCTTACGTAAACTTGAGTTAGTCAAGAACTAACGTAACATTAATTTTATATAACCATTGCATTATTAAATCTATTAAAAGGTATTTTTTTGAATCATATAAGAATTTATAAAAGAGGGAAGTTGAGAAGCATTTCCAAAGTACACAGTTTTTTTTTTAATTTAATTTATTTATAAATCAACTATTTACAAGCTAACAGCAATTATTCGTTATTTGTAAGTATTTAATAAGTGAATATAAAAACAATATTTTATTTTTAATTAGCCGAATTCAACGCATATATTTTTATTTTGCTAGCCGAGGTGGGGCAAAAGAAATCAAAATTATTCTGTTTATGCCAATTCATCGCATATAAATTTGTCGCTGTCAACGTGGGGCTTTTGAATATTAATAGGCTTTTGTAGGTTATAATAAATGATTTGGCATTTGATTATTAATAGGCTTTGATAGGTTATTTGGCTTTTATTAGCTTATTAGGTTTATATTAGAATTTTGTAGGCATATTACTGCGTATTATAGCAAATTTTTAACAAAAGCTTAGGCTTATAATAACATATTTAAAAGATATTAGAGTAAATTCTGTGAAGTGATTAATGTATGACGTCGGTTAAAAATATTTATTCTGCCGCGGAAAGTAATTTAGTATTGAAAAAGAAGTATACAGATAAAGAATTAGTTGTGTCTGAGAAGCAGAAAGCTTTAACCAGTTCAGTAATGGAGGGGAACGGCGAAGAAGGCAAGCCAGCGCAATCTGAACTTTCGCAAATGTTGGCACAAATGCAGGAAATGATGAACAAACAATCTGAAGAAAGAAGAAAAGAAAGGGAACAAGACAAAGAAGAACTGAATACAAAATTTGACAAACTGTCTGAAGACATGAAAGAAATGAAAGCAGAGATGAATGCTAGGTTTGAGGAACAATCCCAACTATTAAGCGACAGGTTCAAGAAACAATCGGAAATAATTAACAAATTAGAATTTAGAGAAGAAAATAAGAAAGATGAGGAAGTTAAACAAATTAATAATGATGAAGTAAATTCAACAGACTTAGGGAAAGTAGATGTAGGAAATAATGATAAAACTGTAGAAAATGAGTTAGGAATGGTAAATGTAAGTTATAATGTTAAAGAAGATGAAATTTTAAAGGAAGAAATAATTAAAAAGTTAGATTATAGTAGAAAAGATAAGAAAGGGGTGGTTATAGGTAAGCAAATTAGGAATAAAAAAGTAAAATTAAAATACAGACTGAAGAAAAACAGAAGTAGAATTATGTTATGTAATTTTAAGGCGAAAGAGAAAAATAGAAAGTTTATTACAGGTAGTAGGGAAAAGATTAAAATTATAGATAAATTTTGTAACAGGCAAATATTACCATTTTGTAATTTTCATCTATTAAATTATAAAAGCAGAAGAAAGAAACAAAAAAGATCTTTTTAGGAGAATTATTAAATTAGAATTATATAACCAATAGAGACAATAAACCGAAGTATGATAAATAAACTGATTTAGACTTTTATGTAACCGATTTGACTTGATGATAAACAGGCTTATGGAATTTTATACCCAATTAGGACTTATGTTTTTGTATGTGTTATTAAAAATAAGAAAGGGAATAGTTTGAATATGATTGAAGAAAGATATTTGAAATATTTATTAAAATAGGGGAAAATGGGGTTTAAAGTGTAATAATTATATGTTGAAATAATGAATGAAGAGGGAAATAATGATAGGAATATTGAAGTATATTGAATAATGATTTTTAAATTAATTAAAGATAATTGGATAATGAGAAGATAAAAGATTAGGAAGTAAATGAAGGTGAATTTGATTATGATTAGTATGTTTATTAAAAATGAAAATAAAATAGAATTGTGGTTAGAAGAAGTTAGAGGGTTAGAAGTATTTTAGAAATGAATAATATTGAAAATTATGATGAACTATTGATATTGATGAGGAAAATATTAGTAAATTAGTTAAGAGTGCATTTATTAATGAAAATGAATATGGAAACTTGATGATATGAAGAAATAGGATTCTGAAATAATTAGATGAATAGGATTGGGACGAGGTTGATAAGATGTAATTATTATTGTAAATTTTGTAGATAGCTTGTTATGATAGATTAGACTAAGGAAATGTATTGGGGATAAAATATAAAAATACAAAAATATGAATTGGTGTTTAAAAATAAATGTATGTAACATTTGTTGTGTTTAAAAGTAAAATTGCATTTACAATTTTATTTCAAACAGGAGGGGATAAATGCTGTGGATTTTAGTGTCAAAATTTTGGTAATTTTGAAAATTATTGTAAAATTCTAAAATCGTTGTTAAATACTAACACTTTTGAAATATTTTTATCAACTTTTCCTGTTAAAAATAAATTTAAATTATTTTATGGTGTGTCATTGATTTTGAAATCAATGTGTATACTTTTTAATAAGGTTAAATAATACATGTTTCTATTTATTATCAAACAGCTTACTCACCGATTACTTAAGTATACGTAACATCCAGTTGTGCGCAAGTTATTGTTGTGATGTAATTCAATTATGTAATTTCAAATGAGTATATCGACGGGTTATGTGATTCTTTAAGGTTTTGTTTTTGTAAATAGTTCGTTATTATTGCGTAAAAGTATTGTGTAATAATGTGTAATAGACGTGTCACTTTTATATAAGAATTTTAATCTGCTATTATGTATTATATGAGTGTACAGTTTGTATTAGTTCGTAAGGTGACGTCAGATTGTATAATATAATTATGTAAATAGTCAATTGTATATAAGCTTAGAAAATCATAATTTTAGGAGAGTCAGTAATATAAAGCGACGCAGTAAAGTCGTGTTAAAAAAGAATAGTAAAATGTAAATAGACACTTCACTAAATAAAGCGACGAAGTAAAGTCGTATTAAAGACTATAGTAAAATGTAAAATAGTTCCTGAGATAAAGCGAAGGAGTAAGGTCATATAAATAATATAGTTAAGTTGGTTGATGAATGAAATACGGCGAAAGTATTAAAAAGGTTGTAAATTGTAAAAGTGTATAAAGAACTACCTTTTAAAATTAATTTACTTGCTAAATAAGCAAGATAATAAATCTTCGATTAAAACCATCAATCGGTGTTTTATTTAATTAAACACAAGAAGCAAACACAAGTTCTTCGAAAAAGGGATATAGTACCCGTTATTAAAATAAAACAAAAGTGAGTTACCAAAACCAAGAGTGTGGATGGTGTTATGTGGGAAAGCCATGCAAAAGGAAGGAAGTCAACCGGAATTGGAAATCGGCACTGAGACAACATAAGTGACTTGCTCTGCCAAATTGGTTTTGGAAAGAGGGCATCTATAGAAAAAGGAAGAAGCATCGCTTTATAAAAAGGTAGGAAGTTATTTCCTTTGGTATCTGATGAAGAAAAGACTATCGTTTGTGAGGTGTAATTAAGTGATTTGAACAATTTAGCCATTAAACTTAATTAAGATTTCAATTTTAAAAAGTTATTTCAATTTCAATTTGTATATTTTTTAAACCTACAGGAATCCACATTCACCCTGAGATGAGTTATTTTTATAAAATTTAATTCTGTTATTTTAAGTTATTTAACTGGCGCCCAACTCTATTACGTAAACGTGATTTAGTCAGAATTCACGTAACATTGTTATGTAACTAGTGCATTATTTAAAACTATTAAAAAGTAATTTTGATTCATATAAGAATTTAAATAAAGAAAGTTGAAACGCATTCCCAAAGTACAGTTTTTTTTTTTAAATTAATTTATTTATAAAACAATTTTTCTACGATCTAACAGTAATTATTCGTTATTTGTAAGCATGTATTTTTGAATATAAAAACAATATTTTATTTTTAATTAGCCAAATTCATTATATATATTTTTATTTTGCTAGCCGAGGTGGCAAAAGAAATCAAAATTATTCTGTTTATGCCAATTCATCGCAATATATATATATATATATATATATATATATATATATATATATATATATATATATATATGTGCTTTTGTATCGTGTTCGCCTCCGTATACTGAACAGACGACCACAACTCCGCCATTAATAATGATTGTATATTAATTATTCTATTGTCACAGACTTTTTCTTGAACTAACACTCCTAAATCCACCAAGAGGGGTAATTTTATTTAATTTTTTAGATATACATGCTTCTGTATAGTGCGCGTTCGTGTCAGCCTCCGTACATAGACCGCTCGTATTCACCTCCGTGTATATAATTTTGGCAAATCAAGCGTTCGAGTACGCCTCCATCAACGTTGTCAAGTTTACAAGGTATAAAACTATGGTACTTATCACTATTCAGCAGATTCTGTTTATCAAGTCCGTGTTTATGTCTGCTATAATTACTGAGTTCGAGGACACCTGCTGAAAGTATGCCGTTAAACAATACGGACCTTTAAATTTATACATATAAGATATTTCGAGATATAGTTCTGTTAGAAACGAATTTTCAGATTATAATAATGTAAATTTGTTTCGTTTATATTCTAATGGAAGAAAATCATATATGTTTAATATTTTATTAAGTAATATAATGTCACGCCTACAATTTTTTTGTATTTTTAAATAATTAACAAAGGATGACATTCCTTACTGTATAAAGTATGTGCGATGTAGTAAGTAGCTAGAATCATTTCAGAACTACATTTCTAACAACAAAGTGGTTGAAAACAATTAAAGTTTATTCTTTAAACCCATTTCTTTGCTTTTGCTTTCTCACAATATATGTACAAGTCCACAGAATGAGAACGGGTTTTTGTAAAAAATACCTTTTTTCATTTCTCGACGTTATATGACCTAAATAACACGACAGACATCCCTGGAGGAAAAAAATCCTGTTGTTTTTGTCTTTGTCTGTACACCTGTTAAGTTTTGAAATTATTGCAAATATCAATGTCAAATTTGAACCAAAACTATTTGGTCTGAAAATACAGATCCAGCTCGTAAATAACCAAAATATAAACAGTGTAGCGTCAGGGTTTTTTTAAGGAGTTTACAGCATTAAAAAGTCTGTTGCAATTTAATTTTAAAATCGACAATCAAATTTAACCGAAAAATTACATCAACCATTACCATTACATCAATCATTATCGTTGAAATACATATATTAAAAATAAAAACAAACAAACATGGACGAAGTTGCAAAAGGTTTTAAATCTAGATAGATAAACACATTCTCGTTTCAAACACATAAAGTAATTATACCAGGGTTCTATCGAAATATTGATCATTTATTTGTTAATATTCCCTGAGTTATCTGTTTTGCGATGGTATTTTGAAATCTACGCCAAACAAAAAGTTACATATTGAAAGACTGTGTAAAGTTTTTGAAGTTTTAGGAAAAAATAGGTATAGATAAAAGCATAATTCACGGGGAATCGAGAAAAAAGGCGATTCTGGAAGTGCCACTACCAAGTAATGTTTCCTAACTCAAGTTGTTTTCCGCTATAATAAATCATTATCATTTATTTATTCCGAATGTACGAAATACTACATACATCAGCATTAGCTTATACCCATAAGTACTATTAAAATTTATTGGATGAAATTAAGCCTAATCTTTGAAACTTGGCAAACAGGGTGGATGTTTGCTTAATCTTTAAAGATTAGACCATCTAAGTGACCCTCGCCAACTTCAATACACTTTTTACGTCTGGATATAAAATTATTCATTACCCAGTGGTGTGAACCTTCATTTATTGCAGCGACTTTTTTCTGAAATTGAAATTCTGGAAACAACATTTATTATGTTATATTTGTACTGTATTACAAAAAGATACGTACTAGAAAAGATGAGATTTTGAAAGACATATAACCTCTTTCCAAAAAAAGATGAGGTATTGGCGAATGCAGCTTCTGGGAAGCTCGATCAAACAATACAAATCCTAGGTCAAAGATTCAATATTGCAATAAAGTATGGTAGCATTTACTACAAAAAAGGTTTGTCATTAGCAACTTAAAGATTTATATTAAATTACAATCAAATACCTACTAAAAGGTTTGTAAAAATACTCTTATAAACTGGTACAACTTTTTGACAATTCATTAATCAACCAATAGCGTGAATATTATAAAAATCTCAAACGAAAATTGGCTGTAAAGATTAGAAGACCTCAAGACAGGGATTTTTAAAAAGAAAAAGTAACTAAAAACTCCGACAAACTCAACAAATTTGCCATTTGTAAGACTAGTAGGGAGCATCGACAAAACATCGTAAAGAAATTGAAAATTTAAACTATAAAAGATTTATAACACCATTAACCCACAGTAATAATAAAATATCTAGAATTCACAAGTGATACTTCAGGGTAGACTGTTTCAAGTTTGTTGTACTCTCATCAGCTGGAGCTAATCATCTGTGAAACCTAAGCACATCATCCTGGCTTATTTACAAACCAATGACTAACATTAGCACCAAATGGTACCCGATGCGACACCTATAAATAAAAAGTAAAATTACAGTCTCTTTTGGTTGTGAAAAAGACGATAACCGAAAGTTTCTTAGGTGTTCATTCTGTTGTATGAACATCTCATCAGTTTAAAAATTTCAACTTATCTAAACTCAATAGTAAAGAAGTTAGTTATCTTTCAAATTTGTGCAGATTTCTTTCTCTTCACACACAATATGAAAAAATATTCTTGTACCCTTCTAAATGTATCGACAATAGAAATATATTTATAGTCATATCTTTAATGAATCTACGCTGAATGATGATGTCAAAAGAATGCGTTTTCAAAACAGAATAGATTTTACATTGCATGCCCCCACGAATTGGCAAAATGATAGAATCAGATAAACAGTCGAGGTTTAAAAAGTAACGTCGCCTCACTACACTAGTACAGACAATGTTCCAGATTTTCTTTTAAAATGTGGTATATGATTTGTTTCGACTGCATCCAGATAAATCTGGGTGAACGGTCAAGCAGTCGTTTGAGATGTCGGACTTCATTCCTAGTATCCGAGACTAGCCCGAAGACAGAGGGAGGGCAGTTGTTAGAGGTGTCGGGAAGCACTAGGATTCGAGACTAGCTTGAGGGCAGACCACACGGCGTTCACCCTTAGAACTGGTCGTTGTCTACCCCATCCCAGGCTTGTCTGGGTAACGGATGACGCGATCAGAATCAAATGTGTGGTAGAGTTATGCCGAGGTGTTGCGTTTACGTTTCGCCGGAGTGTTTCTCGACGATGACCCTAAAACGTTGCAGGGGGAGCTCTGTTAACAAGGGGGTCCGGTGTGGGTGGATTGAATCTTACCTGACGTCAGGGTCTTTTAAGGAGCTAAGTATCCCGCTGTCTGGCCTAGACGTTGGCCTATTGGGTGGACGGGAGACCACACGACGTTCACCCTTAAAACTGGCTGTCTTCTACCCTATCCTGCTGACGGGAAACGGATGAAGCTGTTAGAATAAAGCGTGTGGTAGAGAAATTCGTGAGAATTCTCGACGGTAACTCTGACCGATCAGGGGGAACCCTGGTAGATGAGACCGGTGTGGGCGGACTCGAATCTCGCCTAAGGGACAAGGTCATTTATGGTCACCAATAGAACCCGCTGTTTGACCGAGGTCATTTATGGTCACCAAGGACCCCGCTGCATGACCGAGGTCATGTATGGTCACCAAAGGAACCCGCTGTTTGACTGAATCTCTAATGCGGTGACTAGAAGTGAGGTTATCCCGCTTTTGGGCAATGGGAAACTGCAAGCCGCCAGGTAAATGTGCTTAGGAGCTATCCTGACCACCCTATGATCCGGACTGCAGCCGGGTACAGTGATTGGGAGAAGCTCTGAAAGCCATTACACTTAAGAATAGTTGAAGCGAATACATAGCCTCTCACTATCAAGACAACTTCACCAAATCCGGGTACGCACCGGGAGTCTATAACGTGTAGACTTAAAAGAAGCTCTGTCGAGGGCCCACCAAGCCTAAAATTGGTAGATCGGGGTGGCAAAACCGCTTAAAAACCAAGTCCTGTCACATTTGAGGTTGGATTCGATCGGGCAGTGGTCCCTCTTGATAACAGCGTCAAGTTGGGGAATAGTCCTATTGCTGGACGATGTACTTCACCCCGCATGAAAGAGGACGGGAGGGTGCTGGCGGGTGAGCAGCGTGTTAAGTCAACTGCTCGGTCACTATGCGCGACTTAGCTAGTATAGGGTGGATAGGCAACCTCGCTCCTACCAGTGAGTCAATCTGGTAGCAATTGCACGACTGTCGGTTATGCAACTTGCGCGCTGATTGGGCGTATCCCAATCACTTCCTTCTGGAAGGAACGTGGGGGTAAGTTCACACAGGTACCCCACGTAAAACAACCTTGACATTTCATGTCTGGCCTAGACGAATGGAGGAGATTCAAGTGAGGTTTATCTCGGTTAGGGAGTTCGCTCGCTAACCCATGAGAAACTGAAAATGAGAAATCGTCTAGAGACCTACACTTAAAGGATGCTGATGCGAAGATGCATAGCCTCTCGCGTTCAAGACAACTTCACCTTAACGGGCACACACCGGGGTGCTACTTTGATGGGCCCTATAAAGTAGCCTCGAAACGAAGCTCTATCGGGGGCATACCAGGCCTATAACTGGGAGATCGGGGTGGCAAACCCATTTAAAAACCAAGTCATGCCACACTTGAGGTTGGATTCGATCGGGCAGTGGCCCCAACTCTGGCTCGGTTGTACTGAACTGACTTAAGTTTGGGGAATAGTACTATTGCTGGACTAGGTACTTAGCCCCGTATGAAAGGGGACGGGAAGATGCCGGCGCATGAGCACGTATATGTTAATCGCTCCGGTACTAGCCTGGTTAGCTAATAGAGGGTGGATAGGCAACCTCGCTCTGACCAGCGAGTAACTGGGAGCAATTGCTGTGCGTTTGCGCGCTGATTGAGCTTATCTCAATTGCTTCCTCCTTTGGAAGGAACGTGGGGGTATGTTGATATGGGAACCCCACGTAAAACACATGCAAATCATGCATCCAGATAAATCTTATTTTAGTTTTTGGATGGCAATTCATCGCATCGTCTTTACAAACTCAAATTATCTCAAAATTATTTTACTAGAACATTATCATAATTTTATTTCAGCCCAACATTGTATTAGAATTGCTATTAATTAAATGTGTATTGTAACTATGTAGACTTTTAAAATTATGCTTTAGCGTTAAATTTTAAATTGCATTGACGGTATAGGAAGCTCTAGATCTACAAAAAAGAGGTAATTTACGAATGTCTCAAAAGTTTTGGCACAATGTTTAGGACTTTGTAATTTATTTTTAACAGATTGTTATCGGAAACGAAACAAGCTTGTTGTTACGTCATTTCAGTTTTGGGGTTTAAATTTGTCATTAAATTTTATAACTGTGATTTTATAAGATAGAAGTTTTATCTATAATCTTGTTGGACGGATGCCCAAACCTCAAACTATACTACTCTCTGCGAATTAATATATTACGAAGAACCTGTGGTAAACAGAATGATGAATAGAGCCAAAGGCAGGATCGTCATCTCAAGACGTAAATGATTTCACCAATTCAACGTTTCAAGATCAACAATTTGTCCAGATGTCCAGACATGGTCAAAAATACAGAAAAAGGAAAAATGTCCAAATAAGTACATCCAAATCCAGCTGCAACGGATAGCTGTATGTTATTGTTCACTGAGCAGAAACTACTTTTCCGAAAATAGAGTCTTTATTAAGAATGATGAGACATTTTTTACTCTTGGTAATTCCTGAATAAAAGGAAATTAAGGTTTCTTTGATAACATCTGATAACATCAATGAACTACCAGATAATGTAAACTATAAGGCAAAAGCTATTCCGGATAAAATGTTGGTGTGGTGTGCGATATCCGAAGCAGGGATTTCTGGGCCGATGTCGGACAAGAAAGAAGAGAAACGGTAGCTACCACATACCTGGCGATTAGCTTATACCCATAAGTTTTCTTAAAATTTATTGGATGGAATTAAGCCTATTCTTTGAAACTTAGCATTCAGGGTGGATATTTGCCTAATCTCTAAAGATTAGATCATCTAAGTGACCCTCACCAACATTCGTTACCCAGTGGAGTGAACCTTCATTTATTACAGCGACTTCTCTATAAATGCATGCTGTTAGTTCCTCAATGATTCTAAGACGACACTTTCGCTTTCAAATAGATTAGATTCTAATTAGATCGATCGACCATACGTGCCACGGTAAATATTCAAAAGGTGAATTGATTTGGCCATTATAATATTGCCTGAGGATCTTCATTGAATTTCCAGCTGTATGAGTTGTCACATTCTGCTGGAACAACAGGCCATTATTTAGTAGTCCCCGGCATCTTAATCCGGGAACAGCATAGGTTTTTAACATATGTGAGTCGAGTTGGAAGGTTACTGTAACGGAATGTCATTTTCGTGTTTGAAAAAGTATTGACCTATAATTCCAAACGATCCTACACTGTACCAAACAATGACTTTCGGGCTATGTAGGTTTTTTGTTAACGCTTGCCAATATTTTCACCTGTCCAATGACTAAAATTTTGTTTGTTGATTACACCATTCTGCATAAATTCTGTGACGCCCAAGTCGGATATTTCTATGACAATGACACGATTATTCAAGACAAAAAGATGCTTTAGAAAATAATTAAATTCAACAGAATCTCTGACAGGTACCTACTGGATGACTGCATGTGAATATAAATCTCAAAGGTATACAAGATATCCATACATAAGGTTGTGAGGAAAAATCTGCAAAATTTGGTTGCAACTCTAATTTGCTTGCATTCATCTAGAATGCTATGATACTTTCTGGGTTTTTTTATTTAAAGTGTAGTTTACTTAGCTAGTAGAATTAATTTCTAATGCATAAATAATCAAGAATTTAAACAAGAATTAACTCGAAGATAAAATTGACAAATGTTATACTTGGCATGGAATTTTGAAAAACTTTTCTGCTGTAAACATGCAGGTTCTGGAAAGCTTGCTCAAACAATACAAATCCTCGGTCAAAGATTCAGTATTGCAATAAAGCATGGTAGGATTTACAACAAGAAAGGTTTGTCATTAGCAACTCCAAAATATATACCAAATTACAATCAAATACCTACTAAAAGGTTTGTAAAAATACTCTTATAAACCGGTACAACTTTTTGACAATTCCAGAAATCAACCAATAGCATGAATACTGTAAACGAGAAATTGGCAGTAAAGATTAGGAGACCACAAGACAGGGATTGTTAAAAAGAAAAAGTAACTAAAAACTCCGGCAAACTCCAAATTTGCCATTTGTAAATCTAGTGAATCAGCAAAGACAAAACATCGTATAGGAATTGACAATTTAAAATATAAAAGACTTACTAAGACTATTTAAGACTATTAACCCAGAAAAATAATGAAATGTGTGGAATTCACAAGTGATACTCTAGGACAGACTGTTTTGAGTTTGTTGCACTGTTATCAGCTGGAGCTAATCACTTGTGAAACCCACACACAGCATCCTGGCTTATATACAAGCTAATGACTAATATTAGTACCAAATGCTAACCGATGCGACACCTATAAAATTACGGTCTCTATAGGTTGTCAAAGAGAAGATAACCGAAAGTTTCTAAGGTGCTGATTCTGTTGTATGAACATCTCGTCATCTGTTTAAAAATGCAGCTTATCTAAACTCAATAGTAAAGGAATTATTCATATTTCAAATTTGTGCAGATTATTTCTTCCCACACACTTAGAAAAAATATTCTTGTACCCTACTAGATGCAACGACGATAGAAATATATTTCTAGTCGTATCTGTAGCGAATGTACATGTTTGGTAAGGTTTGTCATTAGCAACTCCAAAATATATACCAAATTACAATCAAATACCTACTAAAAGGTTTGTTACTCTTATAAACCGGTACAACTTTTTGACAATTCCATAAATCAACCAATAGCATGAATATTGTAAACAAGAAATTCGCTGTACAAATAAGGAGACTACTAGACAGGGATTGTTAAAAAGAAAAAGTAGGGGAGAGTCTGGAACATTGGCCATGCAGGAACAGTGGCCACCTTCAACGACGATAGAAATACATTTATAGTCATATCTGTAGCGAATGTACATGTTCAACGATGTCAAACGAATGCGTTTTCAAAACAAAAAAGATTTTATAGTGCATGCTCCCACAAGTTGCAAAATAGCATAATCGGACAAACAGTCGAGGTTTAAAAAGTAACATCTCCCTACTACGCTTGTACAAACACCGAGTCAGGTTTTCTTTAAAAATTGTGGTATATGCTTTGTTTCCTGAAATGAACTGGTTTCTTGTAAATCTACAAGACAAGATTCAACAATGAAACTTTCATTAGACATTTACAACTTTTTCCGGAATGTGAACGACTGCACATAGATAAATATTATTATAGTTTTTGGATAGCAATACATCGCATCGTTCTCGATAAGCTTAAAGGTTCTCATAATTAATTTACTAAAACGTTGTCCTAATTTTATTTCAGCCAAACATTGGCCTTCAAATTCGCCAGACCTTAATTCTTTTGATTACTAAGTTAAAGCTTTACAGAGAAAAGTGAGCAGTATCCTGAAACCGTTTAAAAATAGGGAAGAATTGAAAGGGAGAGATTTAGATTTTCAAGAAACTATTCCGTGAGCTATTGTGCAGTGGAAAGCACGATTGAGAATGATCATAACTGAAAATAGGGAAAATAGTGTCATTTTATTGGTGAAACTAGTATATATAAACTCTAATACAATATATCGTATTAGAAGTGCTATTAATTAAATATGTATTGTAATTATGTAGACTTTTAAAATTATACTTTAACGAACGCGCAGCTATTTTGAGGTTGGTAACAATCGTCATTGAACTCCAAAGTATAAAGCGTTTTATCTAGGCCATCCGGTATATTTTTAAAAATTTTAAATTCTATTGATGGTATAGGAAGATATAGATCTACCAAAAAAGAAGTACTTAACGAATGTCTCAAGTTTTGACACAATCTTTAGGTCTTTGGAATTTATTATTAGCAAGTTATTATTGGAAACGAAACAAGCTTGTTGTTACGTCATTCTAATATCTTCTCAATTTTGGGATATAAATTTGTCATTATGTTTTATTAGATAGAAATTTTCAAGAGTTTCTTCAATCTTGTTGATCGGTTCCAAAACCTCAAATTGTACTATTCTTTGCGAATTAGTTTATTAAGTTTTTAAGTAGTAGTTTCAACAACTCTTGTATTATTCAAACAATTATTTAAAAAAGTTAATAAAGCTATACGTTGTTTTCTTGTAAATTGGAAAATCGCCAAAAAGTTTTATTTTGTTTTTTGATAATTTTAATATTTTTCAAAAATACCTACACCATTCAATATTATTAGAAAATATGCTCTGCAATTGTTGCCTTTCTACTCCTTTAAAGCATTTTTAATGATTTCAAAATAATCAGTAAATGTATCAAAAAATGTTAAAAAAGGAATTTTTCATGTCGGGATATTTCTTCAAGCCCGGTTTGTGAACGTAAAATGTCATTAGGAATATTTTTTCTTGATAAGATTTTTCTATATTTTAACAAATAAGGTCATCTCGATTTAAACACCTATTGTCACTTGTAAACTTTGACATGGCGTATTTCAAGTATTTTTGGAAGCAGAAGTGATTGAACAACAAAGTTTTTTCCTTTAAACAAAGAATATTAAAATGTTTCCCATATAGATCGAACTTTATGGCACACACTGTATAGTGGAACACCTGCAAAATATGCCGTTTCTCTTCATAATCATCAATTTTCTTAATTTGTAAGAGAATCGTTTAAAATAAGATATTTTGTTAATTTTGTTTGCTGTAAAAATTTGTGTATCCTATTATTGTTTATAAAAATATCATATTTGATAAAAACATTTGCTTCGTATTGTATATTTCTTTATACAGAGATTTGCCGAAAAACATTGATTTTAATGTTTGAGTATCTTAAAAACGAATGTTTTCCTGAATCGTTGTGTAGAAACGTTACTGTTCATAACTCTCAATAAATCAATAATTTTATAAAATCACTAAGCATTAGCTGTTGTTAAATTGGGTCCACTTCACGAATTTTGTCCCAAATCTAAGATTTATGCATTAAAAATAAATTCTTATTACTGTAATAAGTCATAATTTCGTAATAATTTGCAAGAATTTCAAATAAGAGCACAGTTTTAATATAATATAATCATTCTTTCCATTTAAAAAGATGTAATTATATTTACTAAGAAATACAGACAGAAACGTGATACCTTAGATAAGGAAATGACGCGTTTTTAAACGGGCTTCAGCAAAACAAATCACGAATATAAACTAAAAATATGCTAGGCAGTGTTGCCGCGAATTCGGAGGCGAAAACATCCTTTGAATGCTGTTATACATGCGGAGGTAAACGCAACCGCGTGGCGTATACATGTATATCTCGCAGCGACTCTGCGGCAATCGCTGGAACTAAAATGTATATAAGTATACGTAAATAGGTCCCGTTTGACTCCGGCTGAAAATAGGTGGAAAATGATCCTGGAGGTGTCCTGATGCCGAATAACATGGTTAGCGCGTTCGACTCCGATACCGACGAGTTGCCTCCGGATTTTGAGTCCGACTCGTACGCTGTATGTAGCGTTCGGAGGTGTATAAGTACTAAAAGCATATATATATATATATATATATATATATATATATATATATATATATGTTACATTTTAAGTTTCCGCGGATATTATATGATACTTCACTACTTTTCCGGGTTTCACTCCGCGTATTCACTATTCGGCTCCTAGAGGAACCAGACAATGGTTGACGACGTTTCGGCAAGATCACACTTGCCATCTTCAGGTCACTTCTAACTTCCTTCTGCTTCGCGTGGTTACACGATGTAGACTGACGTCTTGCTGTAGCGGTTGGTCTTTATATACGGTTACGGTGTTGCGCATGGTTGCGGTCGGCTGGTTTTTGGCGCGGCTGCGTGTCATTGGTCTCGCTTGATCCGGTGGCTTTCTCTCGCTTTCCCTTTTATCGTTCTGCTGTGCTGGTTTTCGCTTCTTGACGGTGATGCTGGTTATAGCTGGTTTCCAAGCTGATGGTAGTCGCTGTGTATCGTCCCTGGTATTAAGATTGTTCGGACGTTTCTCGATCTCAATGGCTTCTCTTATGGTTCGTCGGGTCTTATGTTGTATATTCGCTAAAACTTTTGTATTTTCGAAATCTATGTTATGAGATGTACCACTTACATGTTGTGCTAGTGAAGACGTTCTCTCATTTTTGTTGACTGCATTTCGGTGTTCTTCTCTTCTTACTTGAATTCTTCTGTTGGTCTGCCCTATGTAGGATTCCCCGCAGTCTTTACATGGGATCTCGTATACTCCTTGGCTTTCTAGTGGTATTTTTGCTTTTGCGGATGGAAGCATGTTTCCAATCTTCTTGTCGGTGTTGAAGATGGTGTCGATGTTGTGTTTTCTCAGCACTCTACTTATTTTGTCCGTGGTCCCTTTGATGTACGGTAAGTGCGCTTTGGATACCGATGTTTCTTCTTCCTTTGGCTTTGGGTCCCTTGGTGTTAACGCTTTCTTGATATTTCTGGAAGAGAAACCATTTTGTTTTAATGCCAACTTCACCTGTTCTAGTTCTTGATGTTTATTATCGTCATCAGTCAATCGTTGTGATCTAGTTATTAATGTCTTGACTACTGACTGTAGTTGCGCTGGGTGGTGATGTGACTGCGCGTTCAGGTAGCGATTTGTGTGGGTTGATTTTCGGTATACTGTGTATCCCAGGCTGCCGTCTTCCTTCTTGATTATAGATACATCTAGGAAAGGTAGTTGATTGTCCTTTTCCACCTCCATTGTGAATTTGATCTTCTGGTGTATGTTGTTTAGATGCTGTAAGAAGGTCTGCAGCTTCTCTTCTCCATGGGTCCATATAATAAAAGTATCGTCTACATATCTTAGCCATAGTTTAGGTTTGTCACTTGCCGTTTCTATTGCTCGGACTTCTAATTCTTCCATGAATAGGTTCGCTATTACCGGCGATAAAGGTGATCCCATAGGTGCTCCTTCCACTTGTTTGTACCGTTGATCTTTGTAGATGAAGTAGGTGTTGTTTAGGCAGTGTCTTGTTAACTCGATGATTTCATTTGGGACTTGGTATTTCCGTTGTATCATATCTACTGCTTCTTTTACTGGAACATTCGTGAATAAAGAGGTTACATCAAAGCTTACCAGCAGATCTCCTGGTGCCACTGTTATGTCTTTTATACGCTTGATGAAGTGGCTTGCGTTCTTTACGTAAGATTCGGCTTCTTCGGCATAAGGTTGCAGTTGCTTGGCCAGGAATTTCGCTAGAGGTTGCAGTGGTGATCCAATGGAGCTTACGATGGGTCTTAGTGGTACACCTTCCTTGTGGACTTTTGGTAATCCGTACAGCTTAGGGCATGATGACGACTTCTCTCTCGGAATTAGTTGTAACTGTTGTTCTTGACTGAAACTGCAGGCTTTTATTTTGGCTTTAGTGGTCTTTTCCAAGTATGTTGTAGGATCCGTTGAGATTATTTGGTATCCAGGATCATTTAGTAAGGTTTCTATTTTTCTTTCATATTCACCCTTATCCATGACTACGGTTGCGTTGCCTTTGTCTGCTGGTAACACGATTACGCTAGTATTCGCCCGTAGGTCGCGTAAGGCTTGGATTTCTTCGTGGGATAAGTTCTTCTTCGGTGGCTTGGCTGTTCTCAGTATACGTGACACGTCTTGACGTATAATTTCGGCGGTATTTCCTGGGATCCCTGTTATTGATGCTTCGACTCCGCAAATAATGTTTTCTATTGGAATCCGGTTTGGCGCTACTGCATAGTTAAATCCTTTCGATAGCACGCTATGTGTCGCTTCATCCAGCGGTAGATCTGAAAGATTGAAAACTACTTTCTTTGGTTCAACTTGGTGGTTGCTATAACCAGCATCACCGTCAAGAAGCGAAAACCAGCACAGCAGAACGATAAAAGGGAAAGCGAGAGAAAGCCACCGGATCAAGCGAGACCAATGACACGCAGCCGCGCCAAAAACCAGCCGACCGCAACCATGCGCAACACCGTAACCGTATATAAAGACCAACCGCTACAGCAAGACGTCAGTCTACATCGTGTAACCACGCGAAGCAGAAGGAAGTTAGAAGTGACCTGAAGATGGCAAGTGTGATCTTGCCGAAACGTCGTCAACCATTGTCTGGTTCCTCTAGGAGCCGAATAGTGAATACGCGGAGTGAAACCCGGAAAAGTAGTGAAGTATCATATAATATCCGCGGAAACTTAAAATGTAACATTAATAACCTTTACGGGAGGGTTTTAGGAGAGGAGATTCTACGAGACGTCAAGAAGTTGGAGAAGCTACGATCCAAAAGAAACAAGCTGCTGTGCAACCTCGCATTCCTGGAACGCTGCCGGGACGAGAATATAATACCAAATTCCATGAAGCTGACGTTCCACAAAAAGAACAACCAAACGAGGAACATCTTGAGAAGACCAAGCCTAGCATTGACAAGAGAAGCAATTCACGATACCAGAAGGGCGCTAAATAGCATCAACATCGATCTACTACAGTTACACCTACGTTTAAGTAACACAATTCATCCAGCTCTATGGTCCACACTAGATAACCTAACGGAGTTTCGCGCAGAAACTGACGCTAATTTGACAACTTCTAACCAGAAGAAGAAATTTGAGAAGCTACAAGCCGAACAACAGCCCAGGAAGTACATCAACCACCAAGTTGAACCAAAGAAAGTAGTTTTCAATCTTTCAGATCCACCGCTGGATGAAGCGACACATAGCGTGCTATCGAAAGGATTTAACTATGCAGTAGCGCCAAACCGGATTCCAATAGAAAACATTATTTGCGGAGTCGAAGCATCAATAACAGGGATCTCAGGAAATACCGCCGAAATTATACGTCAAGACGTGTCACGTATACTGAGAACAGCCAAGCCACCGAAGAAGAACTTATCCCACGAAGAAATCCAAGCCTTACGCGACCTACGGGCGAATACTAGCGTAATCGTGTTACCAGCAGACAAAGGCAACGCAACCGTAGTCATGGATAAGGGTGAATATGAAAGAAAAATAGAAACCTTACTAAATGATCCTGGATACCAAATAATCTCAACGGATCCTACAACATACTTGGAAAAGACCACTAAAGCCAAAATAAAAGCCTGCAGTTTCAGTCAAGAACAACAGTTACAACTAATTCCGAGAGAGAAGTCGTCATCATGCCCTAAGCTGTACGGATTACCAAAAGTCCACAAGGAAGGTGTACCACTAAGACCCATCGTAAGCTCCATTGGATCACCACTGCAACCTCTAGCGAAATTCCTGGCCAAGCAACTGCAACCTTATGCCGAAGAAGCCGAATCTTACGTAAAGAACGCAAGCCACTTCATCAAGCGTATAAAAGACATAACAGTGGCACCAGGAGATCTGCTGGTAAGCTTTGATGTAACCTCTTTATTCACGAATGTTCCAGTAAAAGAAGCAGTAGATATGATACAACGGAAATACCAAGTCCCAAATGAAATCATCGAGTTAACAAGACACTGCCTAAACAACACCTACTTCATCTACAAAGATCAACGGTACAAACAAGTGGAAGGAGCACCTATGGGATCACCTTTATCGCCGGTAATAGCGAACCTATTCATGGAAGAATTAGAAGTCCGAGCAATAGAAACGGCAAGTGACAAACCTAAACTATGGCTAAGATATGTAGACGATACTTTTATTATATGGACCCATGGAGAAGAGAAGCTGCAGACCTTCTTACAGCATCTAAACAACATACACCAGAAGATCAAATTCACAATGGAGGTGGAAAAGGACAATCAACTACCTTTCCTAGATGTATCTATAATCAAGAAGGAAGACGGCAGCCTGGGATACACAGTATACCGAAAATCAACCCACACAAATCGCTACCTGAACGCGCAGTCACATCACCACCCAGCGCAACTACAGTCAGTAGTCAAGACATTAATAACTAGATCACAACGATTGACTGATGACGATAATAAACATCAAGAACTAGAACAGGTGAAGTTGGCATTAAAACAAAATGGTTTCTCTTCCAGAAATATCAAGAAAGCGTTAACACCAAGGGACCCAAAGCCAAAGGAAGAAGAAACATCGGTATCCAAAGCGCACTTACCGTACATCAAAGGGACCACGGACAAAATAAGTAGAGTGCTGAGAAAACACAACATCGACACCATCTTCAACACCGACAAGAAGATTGGAAACATGCTTCCATCCGCAAAAGCAAAAATACCACTAGAAAGCCAAGGAGTATACGAGATCCCATGTAAAGACTGCGGGGAATCCTACATAGGGCAGACCAACAGAAGAATTCAAGTAAGAAGAGAAGAACACCGAAATGCAGTCAACAAAAATGAGAGAACGTCTTCACTAGCACAACATGTAAGTGGTACATCTCATAACATAGATTTCGAAAATACAAAAGTTTTAGCGAATATACAACATAAGACCCGACGAACCATAAGAGAAGCCATTGAGATCGAGAAACGTCCGAACAATCTTAATACCAGGGACGATACACAGCGACTACCATCAGCTTGGAAACCAGCTATAACCAGCATCACCGTCAAGAAGCGAAAACCAGCACAGCAGAACGATAAAAGGGAAAGCGAGAGAAAGCCACCGGATCAAGCTAGACCAATGACACGCAGCCGCGCCAAAAACCAGCCGACCGCAACCATGCGCAACACCGTAACCGTATATAAAGACCAACCGCTACAGCAAGACGTCAGTCTACATCGTGTAACCACGCGAAGCAGAAGGAAGTTAGAAGTGACCTGAAGATGGCAAGTGTGATCTTGCCGAAACGTCGTCAACCATTGTCTGGTTCCTCTAGGAGCCGAATAGTGAATACGCGGAGTGAAACCCGGAAAAGTAGTGAAGTATATATATATATATATATATATATATATATATATATATATATATATATATATATATATATATATAGTATATATATTTAGGAAAGTTCTTACGCCGGCAGTAGTACCTGAAGTTTGGCTTGGTTTACGGTTCGATAAAACACAACATATACCAGCACAGGATGACCGTGAGATATTATTATAAATTTACAGAGCGCGACATATTTTTCAAATTCTATTCTCTCTATAAAACAACCCGGCTATTGGAGACATAAATCACTCTAAAATATTATTATTAAAAATTAAGAAATGTATTGCTTGTTATAATTCGCGCGCGGAAGGGTATTCTACCCAAAACTCTGCAGGGTCACCTCTTCTAAAAATATTTAAATTAATCAATCGCTTTATGAAATCCATAGAGAATTATACAATCTTATTAAATAAGTCTAGAAACAGATTTATACCAGAACGTTTACTGAGGCAGAGAGAGGTTGAGAAATATGAAGCTTTTATAGAATGTATTTCGTTTATTTTGTCATCTTATCAAAAATATTATATTACATACTATAAATACTATTACAATACGACTATATTACATAGTACAACTAGAAATTAAATATTTACTTATTCTATGATTTTTCTCGCTTTAAGCTCTGTGATGATTGAAATTATTTCGTTTTCGTTTTCGAGACTGCTGCTAAGAGCTTTCTTTACAGCATACAACAGACGAAGTCGGTCCACTAGTTGATCAGGCGTACTCTGACGTATCCAATCCGGTTTCATATTGTTTAACTTTTTGGGAAGCCTAATCCCAAAGTCTGTTATTCTGTATAAATTCGGCCTGATTACATTTTCGTATTTCCAATGTTTAACGCTTATTAGTCGACCGTTGCGCCTATAGTCTTTCTTATGAGCATTAGTAAGTGAGATTATTTTCATATAGTTGTCGATATCTACCTCTGCTGGACTAGGAGAGTTTATTCGTTTAAGCGTTAGTAAATTAAACAGGCCGGATGTTCCATTGAAAAGTTTGTTTTTAATTAAAATATCTTTTCCCTGAAACTGTACTCGCGAACAACCAAATCGCCACTCATCAATGTCGTTATATAGAGCGTACCTAGTTTTTTCTACGTTTTTGTTTTCTCCGCTAGCTAATAATGCTCTATAATAGTTAGAGAATTCGTTATAATCTTTTAAGCTAGAATCGCATTCTTTTTCCTCTTCATCAGCAGATGTAACGGGAGATGATTGTTCAAGCTCTGATGAGAGATTGATAGCAACGGTCTCCGATCGCGGTATAACACGATTATCATGAGGTTCTGCTTTATCACAGTGAAAGTAGGCTAATTTCTTACGTATAGCATTACGAGCGTTTATTATTTCATCATCATTATCATCGTCCTCGCATCTTATTTCTTTATTGGCCTCAATAGCACAGGATTCATTGGTGTGCATAAGTTTCAGATTCACGTCTTTAAATAATACATTATTTCTAGGTGATGTCTTATTGGCAACAACTATGGTATCATGAACTGTTTTCAAATGACTTCTATAGTTATCGAGGCGTGTAAAATACTTTAAACAAATAGAACACTGAACTTTATATCCCTGGTGTATCTTCAAATGACGAGCAAACCCTGATCGTAAAACGCTCATGCAACATACGTCACACTCGCGTCGCCGGTCCATATCGACTAATAATTGATCATGAACTCCTATCTATATAACACATTCTTCAGGTCACTCTTAATTAACCCTGGTGTTACGTCTATCATCACCCTGTCGATCTTCCTGCATCATTAATTAACCCTGGCTAGACGTCCTTCAGCATGAATTCATCATGGCACGACACGCCTTCATCATTAATTAACCCTAGTACTACGCCTATCATCATCTTATCGATCATCCTTAATTAACCCTGGCTAGATGCCCGTTATCTTATCAATCATCCTTAATTCACCCTTGACTAACCCTGGCTAGACGTCCTTCAGCATGAATTGATCATGGTACAACACGCCTTCATCATTAATTAACCCTACGTCTATCATCATCTTATCGATCATCCTTAATTAACCCTGGCTAGATACCCGTTATCTACGGTACAAATTAATAATTACAGCTTAAACAATTCTATTCCTAAAAGACAGGAACATGCAAAAGACTTAGGTGTGATATTCGATTCTAGACTAACATTTACCAACATATAACACAGAGAATAAATAAAGCTAATCAAATGCTGGGATTTATTTTTAGAAATTCAAAATCATTTTCAAACATTACTTCATTTATATCACTTTATAACGCTTTTGTACGATGTCATCTTGAATATGCTACAGGTGTGTGGTCGCCTTTATACTGTGTCCATAAGAACTCAATAGAAATGGCCCAAAAGAAATTCTTGCGATTTTTATACTTTAAACGATATGGACATTACCATTGCCATCTAAATATTTACTCCAGGCCTTAAGGCAGCAATTGTTTTTTGCTGTGACGTCACAGTAAAGGGGTAACTGTCATGTAAAAATATTTGAGAATTATTAAAATTTTAAGAACTTAAAGAAGCAAAAACTTAATAAAAAGTAAGTCCTTTTTTAATTAACACTATCTTTCTTATTCGAATTACGTGTTTGTTGTTTAGAAATATCTGGCGTTTTTAAATACCGTTAATATTCATTAAGTGAAAGTATTTATTATTGTTTGTTTATAATTGAGGTTAGGTTCGTGTATTTACGGTTTTTTTCTTAATTTTTATCTTGTAATTCATTTAATCAAACACAAAATGCTTGTTACCTATTAATTATATAATTTTAATAAACTTCTTTTTAATGAATTGTTTAAACAAGAATTTTAACAGGTTTTTAACCTAATTCGAGTGTGATTGCATGTAAAATAAAATGGATATAACTTAATAAAATGATTTTTAATTGTTAGAAAATGAAGTATTGCTGTATTCCTGGTTGTACATCAAATTCCCGGAAGGGCGTTCCTTACATTCCTATATTTTCCTTTCCTGCCGATGACACTTTATTAGAAATATGGAAGAAGAAAATTCCAGTAGAAAACTTGAAAATTACCAAAAATGTTGGCGTGTGTGTTAAACATTTTCACGAAACTTTTGTTTTAAAGGAACACAGAGTTAAAAGACCCGATGGTATGCCTTTTTAACTTTCTAAATTTAGTTTATCTAAACTCCTTTCTTGAAAATCTATAATAGGTACGGAATTAGTGATTCCTAGAGAAAAACTAGCGTTGGCAAAGGATGCCTACCCATCCATCTTTCCTGGCCATCCAAAATATTTAACTTCCATTCCTCCTTCCGCTAGAACAGATCCTGAAGAAAGGAAAGCAGCTTTCATTGAAAAAGAGAATTCGAAATATGAAGAATGGCTTTTAAACGATAACATCCAAAGTCTAAATGACATTATAAAAGGCATACAAGAAGGAAAAATTATGTGCAAGAATTGGCTAATTAATCAGCATGAAAATAATCTTTATTTCTTTCTAATAAATTATTTACAAACACCAAGTTTAGAATATACAGTAATCTTAGATGCTAATTTTACAACAAAAGTGTTTTACAATTCTATAGAAATTAACCTCCAAAGTTATGACTATATATTAGGTAAAGAATTAATTTGTAATACTTATAATAAGCTTGAGAATTTCTTAAACGCTATTAACAACTCCTCAAAGGAACAGCCAGCAACTTTTAATGAAAAAATTGCTACATGTCGTAACCTCCTAGAAGAATGTATTACAGAATGTGATCAGAATAACATTTCTACACTAAGGTTTATTTCAGAGCAGTTACATCTTTTAATAAGCAAACAAATTAGATATAGTACTGATTTACTGCTATTTTGTTGTACATTTTTATTTACTTTTCCTAGTGCATATTCATTTCTAAGGGAACAAAACATTTTAAAGTTGCCCAATCCATTTTATTTGAAAACCTTTAATCTTCATATAATATTAATGGCGAAATTAATGAGTCTTTAAAATTTGCATTTAACACAAAAAGCAAATGCCATTCAAGATCATGAAAAGAAGGTTTGCTTATTATTAGACGAAATATATGTAAAACCTAAAATTAGTTACACAGGCAATAATATCGTAGGTATAGCAGCCAACAGTGACACTTTTCAAGCAGCATCTACAATTCAGGTTTTTATGATGAAGTCATTACTTTCGAACAATAAAGATGTGGTTGCTCTTTTACCTATAAAAAATTTAGATTCAAAATTTTTATATGAATAGACCATCAAAATTTTGACTTTATTACATAATTGTGACTATGAAGTAGTTAGCATAATAACAGATAACAATAAAGTAAATGTTAAATTATTTATACAATTAAGTGGTGAACAGAAACTAAATATTTCTATTGAACATCCCTATGACCGATCAAAAAAAATCTTTTTATTGTTTGATACTGTACATTTATTAAAAAATATTAGAAATAATTGGTTGAATGAAAAAACTAAAAGACTTATATATCCCTCTTTCGAAAATAATGCAGAAATAAGGGAAGCTAAATTGCAAGAAATTGTAAATCTATATGAATCTGAGAAAAATTCTATTGTTAACCAAGCTCCTGCCTATCTTTTAAAGCTTGTTTTCCAAACAATTTAGAAAGGCAAAATGTAAAACTTGCACTTGCTATTTTTGACGAGAAGCTAATTGCTGCCATGAGCGACCTAGGGACAAGAGAATTTATTCAGATTATTAGTCACTGGTGGTCAACAGTAAATGTAAAACATCCAAAAAAGGGAAAACATCTTCGTGACTTTCATGCAGATCCCGTTCGAAGCATGCATCAAGCTAACATAAATTATTTAAAAGAATTCGCAAAATATCTCAAAACATGGGAAACTATTACTGTTCTAGAAAATTTTAAAAGGGCTGGTAAATTGAGCAAGGAAACATTTTCAGCTTTACTGCATACAACGGAAGCTTTAATTCAAGTATGCGATTATCTCTTATATAGTTTAAGTTTTTCATATGTTATGTTAGGATCTTTTCAAACTGATGTACTGGAGCGTAGATTTGGCAAGTATCGCAGAATGAGTGGTTGTAATTATAATGTTTCCGTCCAGCAAATTATTGACTCTGAAAAAAAAATTAAAATTAATAGCTTACTAAAATTAAATCGTACTACATTAAAGGTAAGAAATATTATTGACGATATAAATTCTGACACAACTCAAGAGTATATAAATGAAGACATGCTGTTTTTACAGGACAATGATCAAATTATACATGAATTTGAAAATGTTGATATCAGTAACGATACTTTACAAACATTAGTATTTATAGCTGGTTATGTGGAATATAAAGTAACGTCCAAAACAAATTGTCAAGAATGTATTGACAGTTTTATTGTGAATAAAGAAATTATTTATCACTTACCAACTAGAGATACTTACTTTTGTAAACTTGACCGAGGTGGTTTAAAATATCCCTCGGAGCTATCACTGTGTATTGCAACTTCACTATATCAGTTATTTGAAACGATAACATCAGAACCATATGAATCGTTATTTATAAAAGCTAAAAATCAAAAAGGAATATTAAAATCACTCCTCCTAGAAATATTTGAATTCGATAAAGACACTTGCACCGCTTGCTGTAGAAATCGTTTAGCATTATACCAAAAACTTTTAACTACATGGATAAACATATTATTAAACAATTATACAAAACTAAAGACCAATACCTTAAAAGAAGACAAACATGTTGGAAAAAGAAGAAAAGTAACTACATTTACAAAAATATAAACTTCATTATTAGTCGCAAATTAGGTTAGGTTAGAATAAGTTATTTATTCACAGCAATTTATTAAAAATGTATGGAATAGTTTGTAAATTGTTATCTATAAAACTGTTATTTCTATATTTTGAATTAAATTATGTTTTCTTGTTGTCTACAAATAGTTTTTTTAAATGCTTACCACGTTGATCCATTGATGCATTTAATGGGTTATGAGATAATTATTTAATTAATATGCCCACCATATGTTTTGTGGTACCAGCTGACCTTCATGGGTCCACTGTACTTTCTTACTCTTTTACAAACGCAGATAAGAATGATAAAATATCGTATTTGTTAAAAAGTTTGAAATTTTAAATAATAACTCGTAAATGTTTATACCCCTTTACCGTGACGTCACAGATTCTACCTGAAGGCCTGGAGTAAATATCTAGATGGCATTGACAATACTCATATGATATACCATCTTCTGTATTGCGCCAAGAATTTAATGTAGTCTCATTAGAGAATAGACGAAAGTTCTCTGATGCAATATTTATCTTTAAAGTGATTAAAGGTCTGGTAGATCCGCCACAAATACTACAGAACTTAAGTTTCAAAGTTCCCCAATATAATTCTAGAATTTCTGAGGTATTTTACATAGGCCACTACAGAGCTAACTACAGGATAAATTCTCCGTTAAATCGAATGTGTAGTTTGATAAACCAAATGACCGATTGTGACATCTTTGCTACCTGCATTAATAAATTTAAAAAATATCTTAGATGCCAATTGTTTCGTTACGAGGAATTACCTCAATCACCTCAATGACTTAATTGTCAAACACTCTTGTTTTTCTCACTCATTTTAAACATGTTTTTAAGTTTACTTACTTTATGAGTTTAAGTTTACTGTACCATTTCGTTATTGGCTATTATAGTATGTTCCTAGGATAACTGCTTTACTTTTGTTATTATTACTATTATTATTATTACATTCTTTCTATGTTAATTAATATTAATATGTTGTATATCATAGTATGTTTCTAGGATAATTGCTTTAGTTTTGTTATTATTAACATTATTATATTCTTTCTTTATTACTTAATACTTAATTTATTTAATATTTATTTATATTAGTACTAAATTTTTATTATTATTTTGTGTTATATTTGCGTTTCTTTAAAGTAATTTAGGCTTGTGACCTGTAAATGGAAATGTATTTCTGTTGGTCACAATAAATAAATAAATAAATAAATCTTATCGATCATCCTTAATTCACCCTTGACTAACCCTGGTTAGACATCCTTCAGCATGAATTCATCATGGCACGACACGCCTTCATCATTAATTAACCCTATCACTACGTCTATCATCATCTATCGATCATTCTCCAACCATAATTAACCATGGCTAGATGTCCGTTATCTTATCGATCATCCTTAATTCACCCTTGGCCCGGTTCAATGCTTCGATAAATAGCTGAGAAACCCTGGTTATGAGTAATAATAATAATAATGTTTCTGCTTCTGTTTCTCTAATCTAGTAACTTTATCAATAGATCCCTTTGGTAGAGCTATGGAGAGCATGGCGTCATCAGATGACAGTTACAAGCATTCAGGGATACTTAGTTTAGAACCAGCGCTTGATTCTCGTACACGAGGATTTTCATGCATTCAGGGTAGACATAATAGCATCACATACAAATTTCTTTTTATACCCCAAATACCATTAGTACGAGATTCCTGTAATCCAAGATGGCTGCCTACAAATTACAGCGTAGTAGGCGTGATCCAAGATAGGTTAGGTTAGAACACATGATGTTTCATTTACTAGCATGATTAAGGATGAAGGGTGAAGGGTGAAGGATGAAGGGTAAAGGGTGAAGGGTGTATATTACCCTTCCCCCTTCATCCTTAATCATGCTAGTAAATGAAACATCATGTGTTCTAACCTAACCTATCTTGGATCACGCTTACTACGCTGTGATTTGTAGGCAGCCATCTTGGATTACAGGAATCTCGTACTAATGGTATTAGTAATCAAGAGAGACGCGTTTCTATTAATTTTAGAGAAAAATGCAAAGAGCCAAAAAGTGTTTAGAATGTGATTCTGCATAGGAATACGTAATTCCGGTTACCTTATTATGCAACCTCTTCACTGAGAAGCCAATTAGAGGAGAGTGAAGGGGGTTACATAATAAAGTAACCAAAATACTGTATGCCTATGCAAGATCACATTCTAAACACTTTTCGACTCTCTGAATTTTTTCCTAAAATCAATAGAAACGGCGTAAATCGCATTTCCAATCTCAAAGACCGCCATTTTGGGTCCGCCATTTTGTATTTCTCAATTTTCTCATTGAATTCATACTCAGGAACCCCAAAAACCCCCCAAGTTGATGGAAAACTTTCCCGAGTTATTAAATTGGGAGTGTAAAATGGGGGTTTCAACCACCCGAGGGGGCGTGCCCTCATTTTAAACATATTACATTTTATATTGGTCCAGTACTGAAGGCATTACAATAGATTTCAAGTCTCTATCTTTAGATAGTAAAAAATAAGAACTCAATGCAAAATTGACTCTACTTCTAGTGCAGAGCGAAGAGGTTACATAATAACGTAACCAAAATAGTGTATTCCTTTGCAAAATCACATTTTAAACACTTTTTGACTCTTTGAGTTTTTCTCTAAAATCAATAAAAACGGCGTAAATAGCATTCTGAATCTTAAATGCCGTTTTTTTAAAACCGCCATTTTGGGTCCGCCATTTCGGATTTTTCAATTTTCTCATTGGATTTATAATCAGCGACTCCAAGAACCCTCCCAACATAAATTTCGCTCAATTTGGTTGCGTTATTAAATTAGGGGTACAAAATGGGGGTTTCAACCACCCGTGGGGACGTGTCCCCATTTTAAACATATTACATTTTATATTGGTCCAGTACTGAAGGCATTACAATAGATTTCAAGTCTCGATCTTTAGATAGTAAAAAATAAGAACTCAATGCAAAAACTGACTCTACTATAAGCCTTTGTTGATTCCTCTTTTCTTTAATATTTTCTATAGTATACACTCTCTCTTTACTTATCAAATGCTTTACACAGATCGATGAAGCATGCATGTATTTCTTTATTTTAAGTTATTGTATTTTCACTAATTTGTCTGATCATAAATATTAAGTCTATCGTGCTCCTTCCTTCCCTAATCACCGTCACCACTGTGTTTCTTCTATTGTATTCCTTATATTTCTTCTTATTCTTTCTTATATTATTCGCGTTAAAATCTTTGCTGGGATGCTTGTTAACGTCATTCCGCGGTAGATATTGCAATCTCGCTTATCTCCTTTTTTTTAAATTGCAAGGGTAATTCCTGTATTACAATCTTTTGATATTTCTTATTTTTTTATTGCCTCATTCAGTAATTCTGTAAATTTGTTAATTCCTTCTTCTCCTAAGCACTTTTTATCATTTCAGGTGCAATGTTGTCAGTTCCTGATACTTTTCCTATATTTATTTTTTTTAATTGCACTTGTAACCTCTTCTTTCTTGATTTTTTCTAGCTCACATTCATCATTCATCTTCACTTTTTTCTATATTCTCTTCTTCTTCTTCGTCTTCTTCTATAATCCTTATCGTATCTTCTTTTAACTTTTTGAAGTGCTGTCTCCATCTGTCCATTGCTTTGGTCTCATTAGCAATTATCTTTCCTTCTTTATCCTTTAACTCACTACATTATGTTATATCAATAGCATTTGATTTTCGTTGTAGTTATCTTTCATTTTCAGTCCAAATTTTTCCCGTGAGCTTCTTTTTGTTCCTCTGCATGCGACTTTTGACTCTTTTCTTTGTATGTTACATAATGTTCGGACTGTTTTGTACTTAGGTATTTTATAATTCTTTTCACTTCTTTATTCCACCATTCTGTTCTTTTTACACGTGTATAGATAATTTAAGATGTATAAATATAGATAATTTAAGATGGATTTAAGTCAATTCTGTTGAATCGTCTGACCGTTTGTTGAAAGTCGAGATATTTTGTTACAGTTAACAATTTCTTACCATGTTGTATTATTGTTTGTATTGCTAAATGTTAGCGATTTCAAGTTAAGAGCAGGCTTCTCGCTGCTTTCCTACCGGATTGATAAATCTGATAGTCTTTTTAAAATCTATTTCGGTTTCATGGATTTACCTAGCAATCTTTCCTGTAGTGAGCGTAAATAAATTTCAGTTAGTGCAAAATTTTGAGCAAGTCTGTTATTTAGTGTCTAATCTTAGCTTGGTCGGTATTTGCGAATACACAAAATTATTTCAACAACAAGAATGTCACAAAGTTGCAACGCTGGGAACTTTGAGATCAATTGTTGTCCTCGACAGGAGACATTTTTTCTAAAGTGAATTTTAGATGACTAAAAGATTTGCCGTCAATTGAGTTTCGAACTAAACTCTTTTTATGCAGTTCAGTGTTCAATTAATTTAAAATTCTCGTAATTGTTTATTTTCATGTAAATGCAACTTTAATAGTGTATAAACACTGTGAAGTTTATGAAATGTATCTTAATGTTTCGAAAGATTCTTAATGAAATATAAAAAATGAACAACATTTCTGTAAAGGTAACATATTTAGATTTAAGATACCGTCAATTTGATTGACAGTGCTATAATTTTTTGTTATTAGTATTGTTAAATTCAACGCATTGAAATTCTCTGTCCCCATTCTCAAATGAAATTATGCAAAATTATTACATAGCAATAAATCAATATTATTTACAGTCCCTTTACTACATGTTTTTAAGTTCGAATTTTGTCAACAAGGCTAATATTTAATTAACAAAAGCATTTAAAAAATTTGGGAAACAGGAAGTTGTTTGTTGAAACACTTATAATAAACCTTTCTTTGCATACGATGAATTCAATTATTGTTAACTCCACGAAAAAAATGTATTTGAGGTAATTTCTACAATTGAGTTATGTAAAAAATGTTTGGATGAATCGAAAATTGAACTGAGTTATAATTTTCACACATCCGCTGCTGCATCCGTGGTCAGTATTGGGGCATGTATTTGCTAACTGCTGTTGCCAAAGCAACATTCTCGTGACAGTCGTGATAAATATGTTGTTTTTTTGAAAATATATTGCTGTGGGTTAGGTTGGCGTTTTTTAGTCTTTAAATGCCTTAGTACTGAGGTGTTGGTTTCTCATTAGCTTCTTGTTAGTACTCGATTGTTTAAATTAGAGGGTGTATTATTTTAGAGCTTAGTTGGTTCGCTAGTTTTGTTATTTTTGAGAGCCTTTCGTTAATTCTGTTGACCAATTTCTAGTTTCTATTTCACCACAATTAACATGCGCTTTATACTCATAGAGGTTAGGTTTATTGTTTTCTTGTACCAGTACAGGGCTTTACATCTTTTTATTTACTTTTCTTTAGTAAAAATTTTCTGCTTTTATAGTTTATATTTGAGTAGCGCTTTTTAGTTAAAGGATTAGTTGAGGATTGTTAACTACCTTCATACACTATTGAGGATATGTATAACCTATTGTTTATTGTTTCTAGCCTTACTTTGTGGAATTCTATAATCATGAAATAAATTAAGAATTATAAAGAACACGTGCGTTGTTACATAAATAAACATCCTGAAAAATCTAATTATGCCAAACACCTTTTAGAACAAAATCACACAATGACTCTTCAAGATAATATTAAATTCCTACATTTTTGTAATAACAAACGCAAATTAGACATTTTAGAAGTTTTTGAGATATACAAACATAAACTCAGGGTACTTTTAATGAATGAACAGATCGAGCTCAGTAATTCTTTGTAAGTGGAAGTGTTTAATTCTGATTATTTTTAACTTTTTATCTATTTACCTCTTTTTTGTATTTACCTTAGAGACGTGTTTGTTTATATTTATATTACCTTTAAAGTTTATAATGATTATAATGACACCTTAGCTATCGAAATAATATTGTCAATAACAATAACATATAGACTAGAGTGACCATAAAGAAGGATTTTCTTCTGTAAAGTCAAAACTTCATTATCCCCATTGAGAAAACAACCACAATAATATGTTTTTAGCTTGTTTCGATAGTGAAATAAGCTTTCTCTACTAAAGTAAAATTTCCTAAAAATACATTTTTTGCATTTTTGTGGTTGTATTGTAAGACGTCGAAAAATAATCAAAATCAAATAAAAAGTCATATATCTATGTTCCTGAATAAAAAAATTACGTAAAACCTCTATGTAACAATAGATCTATCTATAGCTAAATAAAATGTTTTATTTCAAACTACACTTCTAAACAAGGACTATTGCTTGTGTAAAAATAAATTCACTTCATACATGTATCAAGTTAGTTTCCTGATCACGTATTGAGATCACCTTGTGTCTTGTATACACCAACAACTTGGGACTAAAGAACTATTTTAAACAGAGATTATTTCCTTGAAGCACGTTAATAGATTTTTCGTATCAAAAATATACAGCAATTTCAAGTTCTCCTTTCAAGAAAATAGTATGTTTATTTTGAGGCAAACCATTTAGATATTAAATGTTCACAAAAGAATATATTGCCTTTGGAACTATATTTTATATTTTATGAAACATGAGTATTACACTAAAGATTGAATTTTATTCGGATAAACTCAGTCTTCTCCACAAGATCCTGCAACGGCACGCATTTTAAAAATATGACAGATAATTGGGTTCAATTTTTGTTATTGGTTACAATGATGTCAGACCTAAAGTGTGGTTGGATAGAACCTTCAGGTTTACACAATAATATAATTGCACCTCTAAGAAATTTTAAAATACAAGATTAATTCTGCTACTGGCAGTCGCACTATTAACTCGGCGGCGTAGCCGCGTAGCTTTTCACGAAGTCAGACTAACACATCCGAGGAGCGGGATTTTAGAAAGAGAGGTTTATAAAAGATTTAAGTTTTGTATTCCGTAAGTTCTGTGACCTGACTGTATCATAGTGTTTTAATTATGTAACCTAATTGTATTGTTGTTTACGGCTTGATCTTTCAAGTGGAAATTAAGCGTTCGTGTATTCAGTCTGGAAGTTGTCCGTCAATTGTTTTGGTAAATGCCGACGTGGCAAGCCATCAACAAATTAGTGATGCAATCTAGCCCTTTCAATTCTGAAGAATCCTTAAATTCATTAAGTATGGGAGTATGTTCAGTAATTTTGTGAAAGATCTGCAAAATAATTTAATAAGAATCAAAAAAGTGGAAATGTTTGTTGAGCTTAAAGATTTATTTAATGAAGAAAGTACAGAGTCTAACATTAACTGTCGTTTGTTCTTTTAGCGGCAAGGTTAAAGTGTAAAAGTTTTTTAGTAAGTTTAAAAAAAGGCAATTAAGTGTTTGGTAAACTTGGGTAACTAATGCATTGTAAGTTATTTCGTTAAATAATTATTATTAGTCTTTGCCCATGTCCTCTACGAAAGTAATAATTAAACTTTGTAATTTAGATGATGAACCCTAATTAAACTTATTTTGTAGTTCGTTTTAGATTTTTGTGTTTAAACAAAATAAAAACGGACATATTTGTTGTGTATTATATGTCTTATACTTTATTTTAGTATTTGAGACCAAGGCACTTTATTTAATAACTGAGAAATAAACATAATCAACCACCTGCTCTAAATTGGCTCAAAAATTGTTTGTAGTGAATCTTTCAAAACCATAAACAAGATGGATTTCTTTTCCCAAATTATAGATTCCCGTTGCAATTTTTCACGCAATTTAATGACAAAAGATTTGGATGGCGCCCTTTCTGATGTTATTTATTTATTCTGTTCTGTTGGTGTTGTTTAATCTGAAATTAGGGAGCGTTTGTGATTAACACTCGCGTCACCTGAAAGTAATTTGATTCAGTAAGTAGACTCATTCAGCGCTTTGAGCTTTATTGCGTTTAATCGATATGCTGTTCAAAGGTTTGTTGATATGAGTTCAAAGGTTTCACCACTACTCTTAGGTAGTAGTGCGGTCTAGTTTGTTGAGTTGTCCAGTACTCGATTGTACACGATTATAGAACTCCAAATTATTTAATACCAAGAGCCGATTTATCATACTTTTTAATTAATTATGTGTTAATTAAATCTATTAAGATTTAACTTTTCATATGTATTAATTAATAATCGATAACAGAGAACTTTTTCTCTGCATCTGCATATTGTTATAGCGTCATCCATTTATGACACTAGCGTCTACTAGCTGTTAGTTTTAGCAGTTGTAATTTTTTATCTTAGTACTTGTACTAATCACAAGATATAGAAATCCTAAAATGGTAAAGGCAAGTATTAATCCAAAATAGGAAAAGTAGTTCTGCAATAAGGCACTAAAGTTCGATTTTTTTATGACGAATGGAGATATATTTTTTAAATATTAAAACTAAAATTGATAAAATTATAAAATTGTCACATGAATGATAAGAGAAGTTTAAATTTCTCTGAAATTGTGAAGTTATGAAAATTTAAAAGAACAGAATTTAATTGTTAAATTAAAAAAAAATTTGTTTGAAATAATAGCTTCAACTTGCATAAAAACGTACAATAATGGTTTAATTATTTTACTGCCGATTTCAAAAATATATATTTTTATAAGTTATAATGTTTATAATACTTATAACAAGATTGATTCTAGATTGTATTGCTACCATTTCTTAATTTATACGCATGCAGTATTTAAAAGTGCTAGAAATAGCCGTAGCGTGTGTCGGCGGCTGCAACTCCTCAATGTTATAGTTTTGTGACGCATATACAAAGTTAAATTTTATATACTTTATTTGTTTCATTTTTCTTTGTATTTAATTTTATTATTAACTTATTTAGGTTTTTATTTACAAAGTGAAAAATAGATCAATTTCTTGCAATTTTAAAACTTTTTTAATATAATTTAATTTAAAAATATTAATTAAACAAATCAATTAATTTTTATCCAAAATTTAGAAATTTAAATTTACTTTTTAATTATTTACAATAGAATCTGTCTATTTCTGATCAATTAAAGTTGTAATTCTAAAAACAGCTACTTTGACAATAGCCGTTGCCTTTTTTAAATAAAAAAAACATTAACTTAATATAACTTTTATTATGAGACTACTAATTGTCCTAAAAATAAATCTACAAATATTAAATCTGAACCATTATTACTTCCTTAAATTGAAATCACTAAAAATAATTTTTATTTTAATAAGCACGCTTGAAATAGAAATCTTATCACTGTAATTAGCAAACAGATTGTTAAAATTTGTACTTGCATAATTATATGTTCAAATTAATTGCCATATCTTAAACTTTTATTTTTTATTTACAGAAACTAAACTTTTGTTTCTGTTTGATTGGTTTATTTTAAAACCAAAATTAGAACTGATTGCATAAATATTGTTTACATTGCAGTAACGTGGAACATGTATTAGCATAATAAAAGATCCACTACCTTTGTACTTACATTTTTTAAATATTGTTACGTTCTTTTTAAAATAATAACCAAAAATGCTGTTGAATCATCTATTATTAATAAAGAGAAAAGATTCACACTTAACACACACTAATTTAACTCCGCCTGGAGTGGCCCGTGGGTCGTATCTGCTCCTGCATATTGCGCCCCACAGCCCATTCCTGCCGGTCCCAAGCCCGGATAAAGGAGGAGGGTCTTTCTTGCTTGACATCGCTTTCCTTCAACTAGTCTTGGGTGAAGGTCTTTTCCACTTTCCTATTGATCTCACTAGATCAACTCTTGTTTTCTTCAGACCCCGATGCTATCAGGAAACGAGGGCTAGGGAATCTTTTCACCTTCTACTTCTAGTATATTCTTCTTTACTATCGACCATTGCGAGTTGCTGGTTTACGATGTGAGAATTGTAACGGGTACAATTTCCACCGGCAGTTAGTATATAGAATTTTGTATTGATTCTGGTTAAAAATCCTAAGTTCGGTCCTGTGGATCTCGCTTAACTTAAACAAGCATGTCATCAAATAAACATCTCAAATAAAAGGCACTTTTAAGAAAGGGTTGTTTCATATTTGCTGTAATTAAACAATGTAACGTCATATTGATGTCGTTTTTCGTATCTTGCTATCTGGCATTTTAATATAATATCAATTTCTTCATAAAGAAACCTTGAAAAGAAACCATGAGAAGCGCTTAGTCAACTCATTTATTGAAATATTTTGGTAAACATTTTGAGGTATTCGATTCGTAAACTCACTTTCCTTTGTCTGTTATTTGCGTTTTAAAAATTTTAAGTCAATGTAGCGTAGGAATATCGTTTACAGCAGCGTGTTTTAGTTCACACGTGTGTTTTGGCGCGCGAAGAATGGGTACTGTTTCTTACACGTAAGGTCGTGAATCCTATAGTAGGCCAAATAAAAGCGCCCTTGCCGCATAAAAACAGATGTAGTCGCGCGTAGCTAAGGGTTCAGAGTTAATAAAAGCGCGAGATGATGTTGAGACGAGGCCTGTCTTCCAAAATCGCACGCCGAGAGCGTACGTTCGATCTTGTGTTAAAAATGCCATTTTGTTGTAGTAAAATGGAGTTTGAAAGAAAACTCTAAATTCAGTTTTTCATATTGTTTGAACAATTACCGACTTTCGGATGGTCGGTGCATTTAATTAAAATCAACATGTAATAGTTATCGTTTAAATAAGTGTTCGGAAATTAACCAATAATTCGTGGTTAACAAAAGTTAGTTATTCCGTTAAATATTTTCGCGGACGTTTGTGCTTCAGAAAAGTGGGAAATTCAGTTTCCCTTATTACTGTGTAACAATGTTACGACAGCCTACAGTACCGTACTCTCGCCTAAATAATTATTGTACAGAAATAAGTTAATATTTACAGACGCTTTCTCTGTAAACGAAATTTCGGCTAAATAATAATTCGTGCTGTGTGCCTTCTAAATTCAGTTCAGAATTAATGGTTATGTGTATTGTTTTATTGAAAACAATGAAATTATGAAATGGTTATCAAAACTAATAGCCAAATCTTTTATGGAACTCTTTGGTTGCATTTTGTTACTGCCGTTTGGGGTGAATTTGAAAATTATAATTCGCCATATCCAGTTTCTACGAGGGTTATCTCGTACATCTTTAATGTATGAAAGAAAAATCCCAATCTTCCAGTTTCCATTTGCTGTGACGTTGTCGTCAAATTTTATGCAGTTTATCGTTGATTTTGGTTTGTGACTTACCAAAAATAAAAGGTATTGTGACTATTGTTTTTAGTGTTATTCATTTAGGTAAATTTCTTGCTTGAATTTGCAGTCATTTTTGTTATTGTTTCTCAATTAATAGAAGTTCATTATAAATTTTTGCTCATTAAATTCTATTATCAATAGAGCTCTCGTCGGTTGTTAAAAAGCTTTAAACTTTAATGTAATTACAAATCATTTGTATTGATTCTGTCGAATTGATTTAATTTGTCTAATCTCATTTAGATATTTGTGTATAAATTTTTGTCCAGAAAAAGACCAGTCAATATAAATTTTAATATTTGTGTTAATGCTTTTGAACGTTATTTGTCGTCGATTTAATCAAATCTTTTTGAGTTATTTTCATAATTTAATGAAAAGTTCTAGGTGGATTTTTATTGATTAATTTTGGTATAATTATAACCTAATAAATTTAGGTTGGACTTGTAATAAATATACGAGGTGTGTTTTATTTTTATCTATGCAAGGTTGTGTTTTAATTATTTTCCTGTTAATAAATGTTATTAATTCAAAACTGAATGATCTGAAAAACGGAACCATATTGGTTATGAATGCTTAAGTTCATTTCTTCAACAATTTTAAGTAAACAAAATTTTGTTTTAACTAAATATTCTATTCATTTTCTGGTTAATGAATTTAATAAATTTTAATGCTTATTCAATTAACATCTTTGAATGGTTAATTTGTAATTAACTAAGCTCAGAACCAGATGGCGCCCTTTTAAGTTTTTATTTGTGTTTGAACCCTTATCTATTCCTTTTCACAATTTATACAGCTGTGGAACCAATACCTACGACTTGATTAATTAATTTGTAAGAGAGAGTTTAAATCTCAAGCTGTGGCAGATATTTTTTTGAGTTTTCAGTTACAGTAAGTATGATGTATTTTCATAACTTTTTATAGTTATTTTTTCGGGAGAAAAAAGCTAGTGTTTCACTGGCGCCCAATCGCGGGGCCTAGTTTTGTTTGTGAGTAATTTAGTTAGTTTATTGTCATTTAGCCTGACAGAAAAAAGCTTTGTTTCAGAATGGCATACAGATCTAAGACACAAAGGATGACAACGGCGTGGAATTGGCTATTATGCTTAATTAAATATGATGCAAAATATAGAAAGGAAAAATTGTTACTAATGCAGGGGAAAGCGGATTCCCCAGATTCGGCAGGTGTGGTGGCTAGTCAACCAGGGCCCCCTCGGTCGTCATCAAGGAACTGGTTTGAAAGTAGCGAAATAAGTATAGAAAAGATAATAGATGAAGAACTTTTAAGAAAAATAGAAGAGGAACGTAATGAAATCTTTGGCAGAAGAGGGTCAGTGGTAAGAACTCCCCCTTCGGAAAATAAAAAGACATCAAGATACTCCGTGGTAACAAATAAAGAAACTAAAGGAAATGAACGTCCATACACGATAATAGATGATGACGTATTTTGTGTAGCTGATTTGGAGCGTCAGGCGGAAATGGTACACCTATTAAGAACAGACCAAGTAACACAAAAGAATGATATGGAAGTAGGGCCAGAGGCAGTAATAGTGAAACGAAAGCGCGAAGAAAATTCTCCGAATGAAAAGAGGTTGGTAGAAGAGAGGAGAAATAGAAAGAGATTGACAGAAGAATATCAGTCCAGCACATTCCGATAGTAAAAATGTCTCAACTAAATATGGATAAGCTTAGCGGAAACATGAACAATAGTCCTGAGGTAGTAATGGATCAAAGAAAAGAACTTAAGAAGCTCATAAAGCTTCTCAACAAGATGAAGAAGAACGTTGATAATTTATCCAGAGAAATGGAAAATTCATACAAAATTAAAAACAAAGTCAGAATGGCAACTGACGATTTGGTATATTGTATGGAACAACTTCGTGATAAAAATATACAAGATGCCATACAACAAAAAATTCAACAAAATGAACCATGCCCAAAGGAGAATAAAGTACAAATAAGTAGATGCACTCAGACAGAAAAAACATACTCCTCATCGGGGAGTACACAAAAGAAACATCAAACCACGCAAACGCGGGATGATCAGATTTTGTACGAGATACCAGTTGTTACAGGAGCTAAAGATTATATAGAATTAAAGGAACTAGAATGGCCCGAAGATGCCTATAAGAGAACAAAGGTGGAAGTAAGTATTCCATTCAAGACGGATATAAAGGCAGACCACATTTTCATCATGGATGCTTCCAAAGATGCTAAAGATGGATTGGTAATAAGACTGCTAGAACATCATCCGGAATTTAAAAAGCTACTAGAGGAAGAAAACCTTATCAACGAAGAACTAATATTCCTCCAAAAAAACAAGCTCTTTGAGCAAAATAGGACGACGTGTAAGAAATCACTCCTCGCATACAACCTATGTGATCAATATCGATCGCAAATATCCAAATGGTGATACAGCACAGAATGAAGTGTACAGTTATAACATTTACGAATCGTTAGGAAAAGTTAAAGATATTTTATTAAGTATGGAAACAAGGACGTACATAATGTCAATGACTGCTGGTCACGACCTTGAAGAAGTAAGAAAGACAATAAAGTGCGCGTTATACGATACCGATATCGAAGTTATTAACAACCAAAAAGAAAATAGAAGAAACCAAAACAAAAGAGAAGAAAGCCTCTCCTGGGATAGGAAACAATAATGAACAGTGACAACTACAAGGTAGAAAACACAAGTCCTGACAAGGAAAAACAATCGAGGACATTAAAATAACGGACAGTGAGAAGACTTCATATGGACAAGTCCTTAAAGATTTGAAAACCAATATAGACATCGGTGCAATCGGCATTAGAATAGATAACATTAAAAAAACAGTGGGAGGAGATCTAAGAATAACGATAAAAGAAAGTAAGGATGGAGCCTGTCAATGAGTTCAAGAAAATTGCAACAGAAAAGCTTAAAGAGCATGCAGCAATATCTGAAGCAGAAGGAAAGAAGAAGGTTATTTTGATTAGAGATATGGACGCTGCAGTTACAGAAGAAGAAATTACAGAATCGGTTTCGAAATAATTAGAAACAAAAGTGGAAAAACAGAATATTAAAGTACATACGCTTAAGAACACTAGAGATGGGTACACAAAAGTTGATACAGTAGGTATGTCCATTGAAACTGCGTATGAAATCTTGAAGCGTAGCAAAATTAAAATTGGCTGGACCCGCTGCAGAGTGACCGAAATAGTAACACCACTGCGATGTGGAAACTGCATGATGCATGGACATAAAGCCTCTGAATGTACTGCGAGTAGAATGGATAGAAGTACAACATGTTTAAAGTGTGGAGAAACGGGACATGTGCTTAAAAATTGCAACAAACAGGCTCAGTGTTATGAATGTAAGAGTGTCGGACATCAAGCGGCTACCATGTCCTGCCCTATATATAAAAAAATAGTTCTACACCTTCGTGAGAGGAAGAAGAAGCAAACGTTGCGCAAAGACACGCGCGAGATGGACAGAATGAAGGAGAATAGCAACAATGACTGAGATACTCCAAATAAACATTGGACGTGCTCACGCGGCGACTGACCTGATGTATAATAAACTAAATGAGTTAGAAATTGATTTAGTAGTGCTGGTAAAAACAAATAAAAACAGGGTAACTAACGAAGGATGGCTTAGCGACAAAAGGAAAGATGTTGCGATCAAATCTTTTGGAAACAACATTCAAATAACTGACTACGGAGCCGAAGAGGGTTAAGACCCAAGAATTTATATTGTATGGATGCTATGCGTCTCCTAATATAGACATATCCATATTTGAAGAGTATATGAATACGATACATGTGGATATTGGGAAACAAAATCCAGACAGAATTATCCTAGGTGGGGATCTGAACGCAAAATCGTGGCTTTGGGGATCCCCCGTAGAAGACAGGCGTGGAGAGATCATCATAGAATGGCTCACGTTTATGGGGTGGCTGGTTGCAAACACGGGGGACGCACCGACATTTATAAGAGGCGATTCGACCTCATATATAAACGTAACATTATACTCTGCGGGAATGAACGATGCCATTAGTAATTGGAAAGTACTCAGTGACGAATCACTCAGCTACCATCAATACATTTATTTTACTGTGCAGCGAACACCAACCAATGGGCAAGACAACCAATTAGGTTGTTATAATCGTAAAGGTTGGAAAGTGAAGTCGAACTTGATTGATAAATACACCGACAGATTAAGGGTGCATATGCAAGAAGCGTTACGAGCAGAACCTCTGCCGGAAAAAAATACAGAAAGTGTAAACAAAGCTTGTGACGAGACATTTACAAGACGATCAGAACAAAACAATAAGAAAAGAAAGGGATTATACTGGTGGAATTCTTATATACAACAGCCGAGGAAAGATTGCCTTGCTAAGAAGCGTATAATGACTCGGAAAAATTCTAGAAATAATGTAACTCGAGAAGAAAAACTATTATACAAAATAGAATATACTAACCAAAAACACGTATTAACAAAAGCAATCAAGAAATCCAAGAAAGAGGCGTGGAAAAAACTGTAGCGAACTCAACCAAAATATATGGGGCGACGCGTATAAGATAGCAACGAAGAAATTGCGTTTACTTCCGACCATAAGGTTAACAGACGAACAACAGACACAGATAGCGAAGAACTTATTTCCTACAGCACCTATAGAAACTTGGACACAGTCAGAAGTCAATGTAGAAATTGAGAATTTTACAGTGGAAGAATTACTGGCAGCCGTAACAAGGTTAAAGAGGAACGCTGCCCCGGGACCAGACGGTATAACCACAGAACTAATTAAAATTGCCGTTACATTATAACACGAATATTGTGTAGCTGCTTATAACAACATATTAAATACGGGACACATACCCACGGAATGGAAGAAAGCTCAGCTAATATTAATAGAAAAACCAAAAAAAAGTTCGAACGACGTTACCACATATCGACCTCTGTGTCTTCTAAACACAGCAGGAAAAATATTAGAACGAATGGTATATACCCGGCTAGAGGAAGAAATTAGGAACAAAGGGGGTTTATCAGCCAATCAACACGGTTTCCGTCCCACTTATTCTCCAATAGGAGCCCTGAAAGCTATTAAACTTATTGCAGAAAGTGCAGACAGAGAGAACTACGGGAGAAGAGAATATAGTGCCATGGTTGTAGTGGATATCCGCAACGCTTTCAATGCCATCCCGTGGAGGGGTATAATAAATGAACTAGAACGCAGAAACATTAGCGCATACTTGATCCGGATAATCAAAGATTATTTCCATAACAGAACACTGCTTATTGGAAACCAAGCTGCGATAAAATTATCGATGGGAGTTCCTCAGGGATCAGTTCTCGGCCCGCTCCTGTGGAACATTTTCTATGATCCACTTTTACGAATGGAGGTTCAAAAAGACGTGCACTTAATTGCCTATGCCGACGATCTATCTCTTGTTGGAAAAGCAAAAACAAAGGAACAACTAGAAGCAAAACTAAATACCGCCATGATAAGAACTAACAGATGGTTGGCCGAAAATGGGCTCGGAATAGCACCAGAAAACACAGCAGTAGTAATACTAGCAGGAAGGAACAAATTAAAATCAGTAAATGTGCACATTGGGGACAGTCTTATTAAAGTGGTCGACAATATTAAACACTTAGGGCCGATCTATTCACCTCCTTGTAACTTTATCTGCTACTTAATTGTCATGGATACCATTGTGGTAACAATTGTAACTATGGCAACTAACTTCCAGATAAATTTAAAAGGAGGTGAATAGATCGGCCCTTAGGTGTATATATATATCGACCGTAACATGAAAATGACCTCCCACATAGTTAATACAGGGAGAAGGGCAGAACAAACGGTACATTTACTCTCTCGAGTCATGTCCAACATACAGGGACCTAAATATAGTAAAAGAAAACTATATTTAACAATCATCTACTCTAAGATATTATACGGAGCTCCCATATGGCATGAGGTGATCCACTGGAGGAAATACAAAAATATACTAATAAAGGTACAGCGAAAAGCTCTCCTTAAGATATGCTCTGCCTATAGAACCTCCTCGACAGAGGCGTTGCAGGTGATAGCGGGTATTGCACCTATCGATTTACTCATTGAAGAAAGATGCGTTTGTTATGAATCACGAGACCCAAACACAAAGATACAAGCCAAGACAGACACAATGAACAAGTGGCAAAACAGATGGAACCTGCTAGAAAGCAAAGCGGCATGGACTAAGGTATTAATACCAGATATCTCAAAATGGAGTAAGAGAGATTTCGGAGAACTGGATTACTATTTCACCCAAATATTAACGAGCCACGGATGTTTCGGCACATATCTCAAAAAGATGCACTTCGCAGACAACGATGAGTGTGCGTATTGCAGAGAACAAGACAGTCCGCACCATACCATCTTTGCATGTCCAAGATGGAGAACCGAAAGGCTTCACCTAGAAATAATAATGGAGGAATTGCCTTCGCCCGAGAACTTAATACCGAGTATGCTGAAATCCGAAAATAGGTGGAAAGAGATCCATAAGAAGCTAGTGGCGATAATTAAAACCAAAGAAAAAGAAGCACGAGACAGGCAACAGTAGCAAAGACACCAGACTATTAAATCAATTGGCAGTCATTCAGGGTGATGAACATCTATTTCACTCGACCATTCCCCGTCCCGAAGTAATGTTATCGGCGGTTCCAGGACGGAGTGGACAGGGGTTCTTAGTGGGTCGCCAACCCCACACTACCCTGTAGCACGGACTGTAGGGTGTCTGACGAGCAGATTTTCCCCGACCACCACAATAAAAAAAACACACTAATTTAATCTTAATTATTTACAAAACACAATTATAAATTAACTATTAACAAACTATTTATATTTTAATCACAATATCTATTTCGTACTATTCACACACACATTTATATTCTACTTAGATATTTACCTATTACAACTTGCGTCTGCTAACGCATCTAATCACTCGCGGTTGGCTATTCCCTCTTCCGTGTAAGACGGAGTTTACATAGTGCGTAATCTTTCTAGGAAATGCACTAGATTCTTCTAGATGGTGTATTGATTGTCGTGCCGTCGATGACTCACGCCGATGTATCACACATGCAGGTAACGGCGAACCACACTGGCAGATGTTGATGAGTCATGCAATCTCGAACATTCGACGGCGGCGTTTAGAGGGCCGATTACGTTCATTACAATATTCATCAAGCAGTAAAATACAAACTGTTATACAAATTATATCATTTATTTTTATTTTGGGGAAATTGTACGTGGTATATCTTGCTTAAATTATATATATCCGTATTACAATATACTTTTACAGTCGGTTTCAGTTTTTTAAATGTGACGCATTTAGAAAATTATATTTTCTTATAATTATTCTCAAATATTTTATGTCGTAATCTAATTCTGAATGCCTACATTTTTTTTCTCTTATTGAATTTTGATGTTTGTGCGGATTATTTGAAAATATCTTATGCGTTTTAGATATTTTCTTCTAACACTGTTTTTTTATATTAATTCTACAGTCATATTTGCATTTATATATTTTTTTCCTACGACCCCATAAGAAAGGGAACAATAGCAAACGCTACCGACATTAAGAAAGTGAGTCATATAACACGCATATGTTAGGAACATAACACACGTGTGTGTTATGAAAATACGTCACGCTAAGCAATACCTAGAAATCCATGAATTTTATTTACATTAAAATGATGACATTAATGTTTAATCCAATTTTGAGAAGCATTTTAACCATTATGTATCAATTCTTTTCTTATAAATATAGCTTTAATTATTGTTTAATTAGTTATTTTAGCTATCAAAAAAATATCTAATAGATTACACCTAACATAACCTCACTATAGTACACGAAAATTATTGAAGCAAGTTTGCCAAGATTAAAATCAGCGATGCCAAATAGGAGAAAAATAAAAGTAATACTTAATTTAGTTAGGCAACCTCTTTCACACATGGCATTATGCTATTAGTTGAAGTTATATTTGTTAATTATGAAGATATTATTAAATATAAATAAAAAATAAATTATGTGCCTCTCAAATTATATTATAAATTGTAATAGTAATTCATTTAATTAACTTTGCTGCTAAACCCAAGGTTTAATTTTATACTATGTTTAAATGTTATGAAAATATGATTCATTCACTTTAACAATTGTCATAACAATACTTTTACATTTAACTTCTATTCAGCTCCAGAAAAATAAAATTAAGTTATCAAGATAACTTAATTTTATTTTCCTGGAAATGTTTTGATAGAAATTTCGTTATAATTATTCATATTGTAAAACTAAATTGTTTAAAAAATTAAACTTTATATCCTAAAAATAAATGGCTTAAGAAAATTGCTTTAAGTGTAATTTTTTTTGTTAAACATAACCATAAAAATTTTGCTTTAAAATTTTCAAAAATTATATTCTTGAAAATTTAAAAAATCTAAATTTTTTAAACATTTGAAATTTGGAGGGGTTGTAGGAAAAATATTGTACATTACACGTTGGAAAGTGACTTTTCTGCACTCGTGTGATTTACGCACTCGGCTTACGCCTCGTGCGTGCGAAAAGTTTCACTTTCCACACTAGTAATGTAATATACGTAATGTAATGTAATGTAATAAAAAACGCTTACTATTAAACAATTTAAAAAAGCTTTGTTCAAAAAGTTACTATTAACCAATTGATATACCATCTCGTAAATAGTCTATGTAATTCATTCTTTGTAAGATATTTTTATATATATATATATATATATATATATATATATATATATATATATATATATATATATATATATACTATAGTTTTTCTATTTATCTTATTTTGTGTTCTGTATGGATTGCATTATCTGTGTAATCCTGCTATTTTTTTGTTTTTTTTTGTTCTTGTACTCCAAGGGGATGATGGAAGAGCAGCTTATGCTGAATCTCCTTGTGATTCTGTAAAATTACTTTTCAGAATAAATATTATATTATTATTATTATTGTTATATACTATATGAAGTTATCAGCAAGATTTGTAAGAATAGCTTTAGAAAGAAATTTTAGAAATTACCACGACTAAAACGTTTTGGTTATAAAAATACTTTTTATAAATTTATTTAGTAGAAGTATTTTCTATGATTAAGCTATCTTATCACACAAAATAAAAACGTCTTTTTCTATGTTGTTAACTTAAAAACCTTCTTAGATAACCAAAATACATTTTTAGAGGTTTAGGAAATGATTTTTTTACCTAACATATTTTTTTATTTGTAAATAAATAAATAAAATCTATTGTATTTTACTGTACTGATAAGATATTTTTATTTCCGTTTTTTTTGTTTGTTTAGTCCCACTTTCTGGATCACAGGTTGCTTAGTTAACAATTTAATTGTTTAAGTTCTAGTAAATCAACCATTTTCTAACGTCAATCATAGACCATATATTGTAAATTGAGTGACGTTGATTTTGATGAGCATCAAAACTTAATTCGAATTTTCACAGATGTATAGTTTTCGGTAATTGTTGGATTTACATTATAATAAATTATTTTCTTTGGGTTACAATACAGGTTACACTAATATATCAATAACACAAAGAAATTTCCCCAAGAAGTTTCCCAAAGAAATTGTACAACTTTCCAGCATTTTCAGTATTCTGGAAACATTTGGAGTTCTCCCCGACACACTTTTGAGGGATTATTCTCGTTTTTTTTTTGTTTGGAAAATTCCTGTGCTGTGGAAATATTCCCGAAGAATACATTTTCAGACATTTTAGGACACTATACTCGCTAGTCTTCTTTTCCAAGTAATATATATTAAAGAAACAAGCTGTTTCTATAGTGAGTAGCTATCTGTAAGACATACATTTTATTATGTTCCAAATTGGTTTTAAAAAGTTTCCTTTAGTATTTAGAGGACGAAGTAGGCTTTTCGCGTCCATTTAAGCAAAACCTAATTTAATCATAGCGAAGAAAGATTATTTGATGTCGTTACTAAGTGCTGTTGGAAAATGAGCATTTATACCATGTTAAGAAAATCTTTGATTTACTAACTATATGGAGTTTCTTGGTCTAAGTAGTTGGATATAGGTGTGTACTATTTCAGTGACGACCCGTAATCATTATAAATAGGTGGGCAGCACTCAAAGTTAGTTTATGAGAAGTTGCTTCTCTACCCTGTACAACGCATGTTAAACGCGAGCACGGAAAAGAGTAATGGAAGAGGAACAGCGAAACGGGTACGTGACGACATTGATGGACCTTTACTGCCGAATATATCCAGCATTAGTTGTATTAAAACGGTAACACTTTTTTCTCATTGAACTAATTCGCTCGAACACATTAAATGCATTTTAAAAAAATTTGTGTCTTAATACTTCCAAGTAAAATATAGTCGAATTTTGCATTTCTAATCGTTTTAAAAGATAAAAATACTGTTACTTACATTGAAGTGACGAGATCTTTCAAACGATAGCAAAATATACATAAGAAATAAATAATAAATAAATAATAAATAAAAACCCTATTAGAGAAACGAATGGTTGCATTAAAACACCATCTAAATTACAAAACATACTAAATAAAAAGCAGTAGAAATGAATTGAATCCAGCTTATTTATATTGGTTACCGATAAGAATTAATTACTTTGCGGTTAACAGATAACATTATTTTATAGTTTCGTTCTTTATTTTATTTATTTAAAGTTTGGTAGATTTTATTACTTATAATAAACTTATTTTGTATTAAAAAGCCCGTTTTCTAGATTATTAATTATACTTAAGTTAGAATTCATTTTTGATTAGTAAGAACTAAATATGCAATAATATTACAACGTGTTTAACTTATGATGTTCGGTGCTTTATTGAAAATATTGTATATCGCCATATTATTATATGTACACAAAAGTGGTTTTAGATGTTCCCAGTGATGTCACGCTTCAACTCCTAGAAATCGTTCGTGAGACAATTTCTCATAAAGTAACTTGAAGCGGCTCTCGCACGACGGGTTTGGAAAGTTACGTGGGGTCCACGAGAGAGGTCCAGATGTTTGTGCCCCTGAATGCCTTGATGAGATCTTTGTAAAAGTGCTGTGCTTTAAAAGCCTTTTAATGCGTTTTTATTAACGATTACGATCTTTAATTTGTAGTTTATACTTTAATGACTTTGTATGAAAAATAGTTTGATCTGGGAAATTTCCCGTATTTACCTATACTAAAATAATCAATAAGAATAACTTTACCAATTGATAATGTATTTCCAAAGAATTAATATCAATCGTTTTAATTTTTTTATAATTGTTTTTTATTAATTTAAAAAAATTTAATTTCCATTTTATACTAAACTTTGAAATGTTCCAACGTGTTGTACTATTCAACGCAAAATTATAATTTTTTTATTTTATGTTAAACGCGGTGCCTAAAAATAACAATCCATACTTGAATACAAGGTAGTTGATGATGTCTAGAAAACTTTTCTTTGTTTCTGGTATCTTTTTTTCTAAAATGTTTACTTTCCAAGTTAATTAAAGTTCAAATTTTTAGCCCGATCCTGCACGATCTGCTAGCCATTCTCCTTATGCTAATGATTTTAGTTTGTTGAACTTGAAATAATTTGCCAATAAGGCACGATTTTGTCTATGCCGCAGAATGAGACTGTTGATTTTTTAATACATTCGTAAATAAAACACATGTCCTTTTTACTTATCTTATAACAGCTTTAAAACGCAAGTATCTGATTTTTCAAAAGAAAATTTGGTTTCCTAATAAGAAAAATTAATTAGATTAAAATGCAGTTTTTATTACATGGGTGGCTTTGAATTTAATTTAAAAACATAAAAGCCATTAAGCAAGTTACATTACGAGTTCTAATCAGCGATGTTAATAAATTGTTTACAACCTGAATAATTACTTGAATCTAGTAATTATTTTCAGTAAAACTGAAACAATCATGGAATAAACAAACATTAAACGTTAGGTACTGTTTATGATCTGATAACGGCAATTTACATTAAACAATCTTTCTGTCGTACTTTCTGCTTGTAAATAAAATTTTCGTTCCGGTTTATGAGATATGATTGTTATGAAAAATACCTCATTAGTGTAAATAGTTTTTTGTGGTTATTAGATTATTGATTACAGTAAAATCAGACTGCATACAGTCATGCAGACAGTTGTGTATACACAACATTTTTACGTTGTTGAATGGCATTCGAAAATAAGGAGAAGAATACAGAAGAATAAATCCAACTTTTAATCTTACATTAATAATAAATAATAATAAATGGTCTTTTATTATGACAATATAGATATATACAATAATTAAGATTACATATTATTTTACAATTAAGATACTATAATAAGAAAATATTCAAATAACATAAAAATACATTAAAGGTTGAAACATAAGATACAATTGTACCCCTATCGCCATAATTGGGCGCAGTTCAGATCTATGAAGCATAAATACAACACAGTCTGCTCTTCCACTTAACCCTAATGAAAACATAAACAAATTTATAGTAAAAATACAAGAAAGGCCTAGAGAGATTTAGGTTAAGTTAAATTTACATTTATAATTTGATTTTGTTCTGAGAGTGTGCAATTAAGTAATATTCATACGTACAAAGAAAAAAGAAAAAAGAGAAATATTGACAGAAGTTACGTTATAGCATCTGACTTTGCAAGAGAATATGAAACAGGTGATGCTTAAAAGAACCAAGTGAGAGTGATTTTGAATATGGTGAAAGCGAGTTGTAAACATTGTAGATATTGTAAGAGTATGATCTTTTAAACAATTGAGTTTTATGGATTGGAGGTGAGATGCGATTTTTGTGTCTTACGTTAATATTGTGAATATTATGCCTAAACTTTATTTTATTATAAAGATATGAAGGTTGTTTAGACAATATTATTTTATGAAATAGGACTGCTGCATGTAGCGTTCTTCTGTTGTACATGCTAAGCGAATTGGTGTCGGCTAGCTTATGACTGATATGTTCAAATTTTCTGATGCCATATATTAGTCGAAGACAAGAGTTCTACATTCTCTGAATTCTTTTGATATTGTAGCTGTCCAGGCAGGGACCAAATACTACATCACAGTAATTAAAATGTGATAGGACCAGGGATTCACACAATAATATTTTGAGCTTTCTATTTAAACAAAATCTATTGTTAAAAATGACTTAAAGATTAATGAATGCTTTACGAAGTAAATAAGAAACATGTTGTGAAAATCTCAAGTCCTCATCTAAAATTATCCCAAGATTCCTGGCACTATCTTTTAGCGGTAAGGGTGCTCGCCAATTTTGACATTTATATTTTTTTAATTAAATTTCTGGCTTTACTTTTCCCAAAGATCATAAACATAAATTTCTCAGCATTTATCTTTAGACAGTGTTGCTCAGAAATATTTACTAAATTTTTGAGATCAGCGTTAATAAGATTAGATGCGTCAGCAAAATTCTCAGGATCGAAATCTAACTGTAATTGTGTATCGTCAGCATATAGATGATATCTACTGTGTTTGATACAATTTTTAAAGTTACATGTATAAGGCGAATATAGTAATGAAGCCTGTTTATTAATAGTATATTAAAGAACGAGTTTCATAAGGCAAGATTTATTTATTTAGAGTTCAAACTTATAAACGAGCATTCGAAGCATCACACCACGAAGACAAACTTACTAGAAACACGAATCGAACGGTTTTCTCTTTATAGTAACCCTTAAAATTATTCTTTTTTTTTAAATTGGTTTTAATCGGTGTTTAGCAGATTTTACATTCCTGTTTCATGTTATTGTTTTTATACATAATTTTCATATTATCTATGTATTATATATGTTCACAACTGTACCTTACCACCTTTGGGAAGGTATCAGTAAGCAGTAATTTATGTAGGAAAATAGGAAGGATTCCATTATAGTGACCCAGTTATTTACAGTTTTCTGGGATGTTTAAGGGTCTGGGCTAAGACTTTTTACTTAAGCTCACTCTTAAGCAGTAATTGAATTAATAAATATTTACCTGTGAAATTTAATTTAATTTAATTTGACCTGTGCAATACACCTAATGTATTAATAAAATATACTTGAACGGTGATTGATTTCAAAGAGATATTTGCGTTGTTCATGAACAATGTAACAATCAATAAATATAATGGAAAGAAATATTTTGAAATATATTGATCAGTATTATTTTATAGGAGTAACAAAATAAAAACACTTGGCTAAGTTTCACAAATAGATAAATTTTATTAGTTTAATCACGATTTCGGTTTTTATACCATCGTTAGAAGACTGAACATTAAAAAGAAATTACAAGAGTATATAAATGCTAGGGTAGCAACCTGTTATAGCTAAATACGTGGTAGGTACAAAACTAACAAGGATTAACGGTAGTTTTATTTGCAAGTATTTCCAGAATATTTGAATGAAGGTCTGGTCATTCATAAGTTCCTCGTTACGTTTTTTGGCTGTATTTATTTCGTATGATTTTAAGAAATTCAATTTAAAACCTTTCTTTTCAAGGTGTAAAACTTTTAAATTTTGTATGGAGCTAGTGTGATTATATATTAAAAGACGCGCGGGTAAATTAGAGTCAAATTTCTTAGTTTTTCAGGATCTGATACGTTCATTAAACCTAATAAGAAAACTTCTACCAGTTTGACCTATATATTTATAAACACATTGATCACAATGAATTGCATAAACCCCTCATTTGTGAACCGTGTGAAGTGTTTATTGCTATTGAAATGAGGTTGTACGGTATAAATTTCTTTTAAAATTGAAGACCTGTTTTTGTTTTTTAATATTTGGTCTATGGTTTTATTACATCCGTTGTTGAGAGCTATTTGTTTTATTATGTTCAATTCCGCTAAAAGTCTTCTTTGGATAAAGGAATCATGACAAGTCTGTGAATGAACTATTGAATGCTGACACTTTCATTTTACATTTTAATATTTTCTGGATGATTTGAACAATTGGGTATTATGCTATCGGTGTGTGTATCCTTTCTGTATATTTTATACTGGAATGAATTATCTTTATGTATAACAATTAAATCTAGAAAATTTAATTGACAATTGATCTCTTTCTCTAAAGTAAACCTAATTGATTTGTTGAAAGAATTTATGAAATTTTTTAGTTGTGATAATTCTCTATCCGTGCCGTCAAAAAGTGTTATCAACATAGCGATACCAAAACAAGATTTTTTTAATTATAATGTCTGAATTTTGAAACAAAGGTTTTTTTGACCAAACTAAATAAACAATAAAAATCCCGGCGATTGGGCGCCAATTGAAAGAAAGGTTTTTTAACCTAACTAAAATAAACAATAATAAACAAATCGAACGGTAATCACAACATACTCAAACGGAAAATTACTAAATTCACTTAACGGGACTAAAATTATACCCCGCCGAGGCACGAGGCACGCCGCACAAAAACTTTAGCTGGACTCTCTGCAACTATATTCTATAAAGATCGAAACTGAAGTGAAGTGTGTCTCGGACCAGCAACCGAACGGAAGTGTCCTGTGTTTTTTAAAAACTGAAGGTTATATTATTATAATTTGCAGAGTGCAAATCGTGTACACCAATCGAAAGGACGCCCGCCCGAAATTGAACAAATCAGAACCAATGTAGTCCACGTGGAATCAATAGGTAGAATTTTCTTAGTATTTACTACTAGACTCTGGCCTTAAAGAACCAAGTACTACGCATTTTATGTTCCCGCGGACAAATAGTACAATGCAGATGTTGTTTTTTTTGTTAAGACTGCAGACGCTTCAAGTTATTAATTTTCTAACACATAGAAAACACGAAATTCGATAAAGGTGACTTACATTAAGTTTATCACGAACCATATTTAATAGTTTCCATGATTTTTAACAAAGAAGCCACTTTAACTAATGTACATGTGCATAAATAGAATACAGAAAGAAATAATTTATTGCCCAAATGCTTTTTATAATTCTAAGAAAGTTCGAGACACAGCCTTTTTTAAAATAATTTTTATAGGGTTGTTTATACCAAATGCTAACACAAGTTTACATTTTAAAAAGAACGCAAATTTGCAGAACCGGACTTAAGATTTTTAGTAAATATGTATACAAAACTACATTTGTTCAGGACTAGTAAAAATATACCGTTACAATTTGGAATTTTTTGTTCAAGATTGTCTATAAATCATTCAGCAGCCAGTGGGCTCAAGGGGGAACCCACCGTCTTTTTGTATAAAATTTATCATTGAATTGAAAATAATTTTAAAAGAACACAGATCCAAAAGTGAAAACATTTCACTCTGAATAACAATATTTATGTTGAAATTATTAAGGTTAGTGGCCACGATATTTTGAACTTCTTGAAATTAAAACAGGCGTGAAGAAGTTTTAGACGTCGAAAGAGATTAAATTGGGTGAACTAGGAACATTGCCGTTTTTAATTCTATCAATAAGATATATGGTGTTTTTATGCTGGATTTAAATTTGAAATCCAATGTGTCAATCAGTAAGTTATTAACAATTTTGCAACGATTATACTTGTAGGTACGAAACAATAGGCCTGAGTGAAAAATTGTCTTTAGTGTAAAAACTGAAATCGAGATTAAACTAATAAAATTTACTTATTTGTGAAATTTACTTATGTGTTTTTATTTCCTTATTAGAATGTTTCACCTAGCGCGAACGATGGATTCAATCAATCATATTTATAGGAGTAGTAAATACGTATACATTTTTAGTGCAGCATGTCGTATATTATTGTTGTTACTATTAAATACCGTTTGTTTTATATTTGTGAATCAGGTCGTTAAACTCACAAAATAATATGAAAGACAAACCCACTAAAATAACGATTGTGTAAAATCCACCAACGGCAAGTCGAGACTCGAGGTTCGAGCTATTTGACTCTCATCAGTCGAAGGTAGTTCGCTGGTAGATTTCACACACCCAACAGCGCACACTGGGGTGAAACTCGACTCGAGCCGGTCAAAATTAGTTTATAGGCTTAACTTAAAGCAAATTACTGGAATAGTATAAAAACACTAAAATAATCAAAAAAGATCTTTTTTATTGTTTTCGGCCTTACTTTGTGGAACTCCATAATCATGAAATAAATAAAGATTAGTAAAAGTTTCACAGTTTTATTAAAATATAACCTGACAAATTTGTGTCGACAGCTATGCTGTCATTATCAAAGGTAATATAATTATAAACAAACACGTCGCTAAGGTAGATAAAAAAATAGGTAACTAGATAAAATAATAATAATAATCAGAATTAAATATCTAATACTTCCAGTAACGGAGAATTACTGAGCTCAAGTTGTTCATTCATTAAAGGTACCCTGAGTTTGTGTTTGTATATCTCAAAGGCTTCTAAAATGTCTAATTTGCGTTTGTTATTACAAAAATGTAGGAATTTAATATTATCTTGAGGAGTCATTGTGTGATTTTGTTCTAAAAGGTGTTTGGCATAATTAGATTTTTCAGGGTGTTTATTTTTGTAATGATGTACGTGTTCGTTATATCTTATGGCAAAAAAGTGTTTGTCCAATATATACCGAACTACAAAAAGAACAATTTAAACGGTAAATGCCCGATTTCATGATATCATGTGTTCTGTCTTTAGCATTAAATAAAAATGAAAAAGTGTTAGTGTTGGTTTTAAATGTTATTTTATAATTGTTGGTTTTTCTTAGTATATTATGCCAAACACCTTTTAGAACAAAATCGCACAATGACTCCTCAAAATAATATTAAATTCCTACATTTTTGTAATAACAAACGCAAATTAGACATTTTAGAAGCCTTTGAGATATACATACACAAACGCAGGGTACCTTTAATGAATGAACAACTTGAGCTCAGTAATTCTCAGTTACTGGAAGTATTAGATATTTAATTCTGATTGTTATTATTATTTTATCTAGTTACCTATTTTTGTATCTACCTTAGCGACGTGTTTGTTTATAATTATATTACCTTTGATAATGACAGCATAGATGTCGAAACAATATTGTCAGGTTATATTTTAATAAAACTGTGAAACTTTCACTAATCTTTATTTATTTCATAATCAAAAAAGAAACTAAAAAAATTTTAGTCACTAGATCTGGATCAGTTTGATACTTTTATACTTTTTCCAAGAAAAAGTTATTTACACAATTATGTTATTGAAAAATAAGGTAAAGACGTAAAATAAATAGCATTTACATGAATTCTTCTTTATTGTAAGAAATATTACACAACTAAAAATGCTTCTTTAATATCTAAGTGAAATAACGTACAAAAATTATATCTCTTTTCATTTCGATTATATTTCAGTTTATGCATCATTGTGCATATTGATTTTTAAATATGTTATTCTTTATACTATAGTAAAAAAATATTAAAAATGCAAACGCAAGAGCTTACAAAATTTCTAAGTTATAAACCACAAAATACAACATTTATTATTCGAAAAGTAAAATTCACCATTTTCTATATTAGAAGGGTATCAACTTACCTTTTTATAATACTTTTTAGCACTTCAATTCTATTTTTATAAATTATTGAAACCAATAAAAAAACAGTTCCACAAAAAAACACTTTCACCTTAACAAACAAACTACAAATACATCTACACAGATTGGCGCCTTCGGAAGTGTTAACACTGACCTGCACTTTATCGAAATTGTCGGATTTTTTTATGGTTTTTATTTGCCGTAACGGTAAACGGCAGGTAGTTAGTAGCGAGTTCACTAAGCTTTCTACTAAAATACTAATTCTTAGAATATCTTAGATTTTAACAATGGTTTTTGAAGTTTTGACCGGCTAGAATCAGGTTTCAGCCCTGTGTACAGCGCCTTAAATATTAGCTCCGGATTAACATTAATGTCGACATCTATAGCTAGCAAAGCTAGCAACAAAAGATGTCTATAACTAATGATCGTCAAGCGAATTAATAGTGTAAAAGTTAACTATTATAAAAACGTAATTCTTTATGCATAGAATTGCTGGTTTTATTAAAAATCAGGTTTCTCTATTTTTAAAATGAAAATTGATAAAAATACATTAAAGAGAAGAAAAGAATAGCTGAGGACCCCTATCTGGCTGAGAACCGTAAGCACGTGTTGTCTGTTTGTGCATTAGTTCAACCATGTACCTAATATAATATTTAGAAAAGGGGATGGCGGACTCTTGTTTGTTCAAAAATCAAAGAAATAAATAAATGACTTATTTATGAAAATATTTGCACGCTTATTATTTAACTACATTATCATATTTATCCACATTGTTTGGCATACTTGAGCAATGTCAAGGGTAGGCGTAATTTGGAAAGATAGTTTTAATTTGTCAGCTGCCATGAATAATATATTTTTATGTGCTAATTAAAATTTGAAACAATTTTTATCTAAAATGTATAATAACTTTATTAGAAAGCAAATTTTTTTAATAAACATAAAAAAACAATATAGTTTATCTTATTGTTATTTAAATGAATGAATACTATAGGAATACTTAACGCCAGCAACATAATAGAAGATGTTTCATTACCAACCTAATAAAAAAAAAGTCACTGTCGATTGCAGTAAATAAAAATTTTAAATATTGCTTATTATTGCAACTTTTCATTTTCAAATAAAAGAATTTTCTTTACATAGTAAATTCTAAATTGTTCAGCAAGAAATCTTTGAACGAATCAGTAATTACCACATCATTGAAGAAATGCGATACGAATACAAACTGCAATTGCAATAAGTGCGAAGGTTATAAGTATGCAACACACATTACAGATACCTGTAACATAATAATCACTAAACGTAAAAAAACATATTGCAATTGCATATGGTGTGTGTCTTCCAGCGGTTGTATTTCGTATATAACACTTTATAGGTAAGTAAACTTTAATTCAAATACTATAATTGCTTTATCTTATTGTTAGTCATATTAAATTAGCCATGCTGGACTTTATTGTTCTTCTATAATAACATGAATAATTTAATAAACGTAAAACCAATTAGATTTAAAAAGTAAAATATTTTATTGATTAATATTCCTACCAACAATTAATATTTTTTGTTAGAGATGCTTTTAATTGCGTTAGTGACAGTTGGACGGAAATTAAACATTTAAATAATATAAAAACAATTCTACTCGTAGTTCATAGTACAAAAACTTGGGTTTTGCAAATACTGTGCTTGTAATTTTCAAACGATAGCGTAGGTGGAAGAAGTAATTAAAATCCACTACCACCTACTTTAATTTTTGTGCATAAGCTTAAATACTTGAAAACATTCTATATCAACAAAAGTTTTGAAAAATACAAATAATTTTGACAATAAACAGAGTTTCTATTAATTGTTATCCCTTTACATAACGCAAAAGCGGCCATATATTTTAATAATACCAAGTTAGTTTGGGTTTATGCCAAATTATAAACAAAATTACGAATAACATAGTTATGTATTCAGATTTTAGTATATTAGTCATCCTATTGTAAGGCAATTTTATTGCTTGAAAGCTTTTTTTAAAAATGAATGTTAATTCGAACGATTTTAATTTATTATCTACCTATGCACAAAAAGTAGAAAACGCGCACTGGCACAGTTTGATATAGCAAATCACTATTGCAAAATATGTGTTCTGTGTAAAATTTATAACTCATCCTTCTTTTGGATATTATCAACAATCCACCAGAGATTATTTTATAATTGGTTGAATACTAATTGCATCTTAAACGCAATTAATTTGTTGTAAACAGTTTGTATCTATTTTTAAAAAATGCGTGTGTGATTGACGATAACGTAACAGTTACAACTGAGTAAATTATAAGTAGAGTATGGTTTTGTTTGAGCTTTGCTCATGAATAATTAGTAAAAGTAGGCGCATATAATTTATGCTTTAATGTTAAATAAGATTTCTCACAATTTAATGTGAATATTCCAAAATACACCGCCTTTTTGAAAACCAATGTGTTTTAATAATAACTAACATATGAATTTCTTCAGGTAAAACAAATTAGTCGCTCTGATTAAATGATTATGTAATAATGTTTAATAACACTCTACAACATTGAGTATTGTTTGATGTATCAATATAAAATGTTCAATAATTTTTTTCTTATGAATTTCCACACATACCATATTGGAACATAGATAGGGTTGCGTATACCTTTTATTTCTTCTAAGTCGTCAAATATGAGAAATGAAAATAGACGTTTTTAAAGTTGCATTTGCAATATATACTTTCAAGACACACAAAGGACTTAAGAAGTGTCTTGCAAATCCGTATAAGACACTCTGTATTTGTTACATTTTTCTTTCGTGCAGTAATGCTACAATTCTGATTGGTATGTTAAAATCTACTCACAATTCCCAATTTCATTTTCAGTTTGTCCATCTTGCTCTTTTGGTTGTTCAACTCAAGCTTCCGTTTCCACTGTTATGTAATCTGGCTGCATTTCCGATCTAAATTTTAATGTGGATTGGTATTTCGCACGTTAATTCCCCCACCACATGGCTATTTTTCATATTCGGCTTGCGGAGTGCGGCTTACATTTGATCATTTTGCTTGTAAGACGGTGATTTAATGTACAAGGTGCGCATTTTTAGCTTACACAATTTCTGGATTAATCGACGAACTATTGCAGCTCGATTCAATTAGATTTTTTGTTTGTGAATTTACATCGAATTGTTTTTCTTTTCAAGGATCTAAGTTATCAGGTGAGTTGGTTTATTTATTTTTTGTTTTTCTTCCATTAATGATTTCGTTTGATCTGTTTTATTATGTTACCTCAATTTATCAGTTGAACACACGTGCTTTTGGTCTTTGTTAAACTCAGAACAATCCAATTGTTCTAATATCGTAACTACAGCTACCACACAACGTTAAATGAGGTTACAATTACAATGTAGATTATACCTCATTAAATTTCCAGCCCACCCCTTACAGACACTACCTTTTACGATATTGTATACACGTACGTACTATTTATTTACCATTTTTAGCATTTAGTTGCGACTCTTATTAAGAATACTTACGAAATGTAGCTTTGTACTCAGTACAATAAATAGAAGCATAACAGCACTGAAATTGAATGAAATACGTAAAAATTATTCGTTAGCCTAATAACTTCGTATATTGAGTGACGTACAATAAATTTTCTATGGATACCTAAATACAAATCACCAAGGGTTACCATTCAGAAATAAAATCTTTGTTCCTCATGTTATAATTAGTAGTTGAAGAATATAGCCCTACTGCAGTTTAACACAAGTATATCACGAATCCTATGCATTCATTGAACGCTTGCTACGCTAATATTTGTTACAGTCTTTTTTCTACTAAAGTCGCAGTAGCGTTATGTAGTACAGTAGCGTTATGCAGTACACATAGTAGCTAAACTGAATTAGGAGGTGTAGAAGGAAGAGACAGACGTACCAATACATGCCACCTCAACATTCCTTAATAGATAAGTCTAGACTAGACTAGATAAGTACTTACTATTTAATGTACAGTTGTGATCATTCGCTAGGGAACGATGAAAAAATAATGAATGCCGATTTTTTAGTTTTCTGTATAACAGACGCTGCAACTCGACCAGATTTATGAACTGGGCAATAATAATGTTAAAAAGTGAAATGTTTTTGAATACCATACAATAACCTCACATTTATATTGTACAAAAAAACTGGAAAATCGGCGGTTATGAATTTTGCATCGTTCCTTAGAGAATGATCGCAACTGTACATAAATTATTGATGGTTCCTAACAGAAATTACTAATTCTATATCACCAACTCTAGTTATCTTCGATTTCTACCTCCTATTTACTCTTGGTTCATGATTTCCACAATATTTGATTTAGAAACATTTTACATATTTTCTGCTTGATTTTTATAATTTTCCAGTTTATCAATAAACGCGTCAAAATGTCGTTACATTTTAGATTAAATCAGTTTTCCATTATCTTAATAAAAACGTTTCTATACGCTGCCTAAAACAACTTCGCTTTTAAATTATTATTTTTTTAGAAATTTAAATGATTACATCCTTACTGTCATTTCGGCGACATAACATTTATTTATACTTTTTAGTTGAATCTTCAAACTTTTGAATTAAGAAAAATTATTAAAAACGTTTCTTCTTTAGTATTTTGTATGATTTAACTTATTTTCCGTGGCGATTATGTTACTGCACTATTTTGACGCGTGCCACTCCATTCACTATTCGGTTACTAAAGGAACTAGTCAAGGTTTGACGACGTTTCGACAAGATCTATCTTTCCATCTACAGATCCCGTCTTTATTAAGTTAGATCTGGTTCGCATGGTTCACAATTTATGCTCTAATCATCTTAAATAATTAAAACTACATATCTTTCTGAAATTAGTGAAAACACAACAATATCTTGTTGATTGAAACAACACAACACGACGAATAACATTAGAAGAAATTTATAAAAAACAATTATAAAAAAAGTCTTGTAAGAATTTATAGAAAACCTTTTTATACTATATGGTTTGAAAAAATGCCTTAAAAGGGGACTTATCCCTTCAGTTAGCTGTTTGGAAATGAGCGGTAAACCGTTAAGTTGCTAAGGTCAATTTCAGACAATAAGCAAATCTAATGTCGAAGGTCCGTCACGATATCGTGTCTGGTCATTAATGAGTTAATGAAGGTGTGAGTCAATGCATGAATAAAATTGCATAAATAGTGATGGAGAGACCTTAAGAGAGAAACAGTTAATGATTATTTAAGAAAATTCATAGCAATTACATTAAATTGAACCGTTTAAAACCGTTAGAAGAAGTCTTACTTTATGTTAGTACTTGATTGAAACATTTTACATATTTTCTACACATTTACATATTGAAAATAAACTTTGATTAAGTACCCGTTATGAATTCAGAAACCTTTTACATTTTTTTCTACTTAATTTAAATTTTATAATTAAACACGTTTTTGTAATTTTGTAGATTATATTTTAACAGTAGTTTAGTGCACCAATCAGCATGATAAGGTAATGTAAAATCTGGGCGTCTACAATGTGTAACTATAATAACCGTAACATTTCAAATTTTAAACTGCATTTCAATTATTCTCTTTTCCAGCTGAAACTACTTTGACGAAGAAGATTGTCGTTTTAGAGCTTCAGTCTGAAAATATTGTATCTTCACAATAAACTGTTTTAACATTAATAAACTAAAAACCAAAAATATAATACCGTAATCACAATCGAAAGATAGAGTTATACGGTGATAACATACGGTCATAAACAACTTAAAAGATTATTTGAAATATTGGCAAGTATGTAACGATAAAAATTTATAGCCCTAACTTAAACCAACGTCGCACAATGGACGTCACTGTAACCTCAATAAAATTAAAAATACTGAAAATACAGAATACTTACTCAAATTACTTACTTTACACTAGGAACGATACTTACTGTACTTTATGCACCGATTTAAGATCTCTAATGACAAATCATCTCATAGGCGTAGGTACTGGTTTCTATAGCTTATAGATTGTAAAGAAAAACAAGGTTTGTAGAAATAATAAGGATATGGGCGCCATTTGCTCGCAAGTCATTATAATATTCAGAATCCGCAAGCAAAAAAGTATTCTGGTTATACTGATTGAATTCAATTACTAATCATAGTTAGTTAAGTTAATGTATTTTAATAACTTCCACAAGTGAACGGTCCCATAATAATATTTAATTTAAAGATTAATTTATTCGTAGATAAAATAATCTTTTGTCTAAAATGACAATAATAAGAACAGTCGTAATCATGTTTTAATAAGGATTCTTATTTAGAAAAAAGTGGTTGCATAATTTACAAACAGTTTTCATAAAAATGGTACCAATAAAGTTAAACATCGAACTTACTTCTTTTGTACAGTTTATCCGTTAATCCTTGCTAAATCGTTAGAGTTTTACAATCCTCTAAGTTTCACCAGTTTATCACTTTCACAATAATGCCCTTAAATTCACTTAACATTAGGTACAAGATATAAAGCTGTAGAACTTTGAAATATTGTTGCCGATGCAGGAATTATAACTAAGGTTGATGAACTGACGTTTATAGTAGTTATAGTCCAAGAGCTGGCGACCAAAAAGTGTAAGAGTTTTGTAAAGGCTAATATTTTAATATTAGCTTATATTTAGGGTGTAAATAAATATCGTACACAAAAGAAACTCGGATATGGGGACACTCGTCGTCAGCGCAGTTTGAAGGTTCTAACAAGAAGTAGTGTCATATAAGTGTTTTCCAAAGCTGAAAATAGATCACTAAGCAGTTTATGTAATATTCGAGCTAGTCTGCACTCGGTTCTATCAAAGTGAAGTCGTGACTGTTTTTTTGAGATACTATATTTAATAAATTAACACTGTACCAAATTTCAGCTTTTTCAAATCACGTCTTTACATTGACCTCATTTTGAAGACATGCGACCACCGCATGGGTGCTAATGCAACGCGTTCGATCATTACGACGCTGTCTGACGACTGTTTTCCAGTTGTTTTATTACATAAACTGCTTAGTGATCTATTTTCAACTTTTAGAAAACACTTAGATGACACTACATCCGAGTTTCTTTTGGGTACGATATTTATTTACACCCTAAATATAAGCTAGTATTAAAATATTAGCCTTTACAAATCTCTTCCACTTTTTAGTCGCCATCTCTTGGGCTATTGTGTCATATTTGCATTTGCACTCACATTTCGTTAATAAAGAAATGAACCCATATCATTTCAAAAGAGACTTTCATCAATTAAGAAAGATTAGCACATTGACACAAGTTTATTTCTCAGAATGTTGCATTATCATTTCATTAATAATTTAAATCCGACACCAAATTATGCAGTTCCCAATATTAGTTGAATTCGCTTCATAAATCTTAAACTACGGCACACCGGATTAATTTTTATACTACAGCAACACATTAAGCTTTACTTTTAAACTTTTAATTTTTTTGAAATATAATATAAATACAAAGATTAGTTAAAGTTTCACAAGTTTTATTAATATCTTAACCTGACAATATTGTTTCGACACTTTGTGTCATTATCAAAGGTAGATAAGATTGATAAACAAACACGTTGCTAAGGATAAATATATACAGAAAATAGGTAACTAGATACAATACATACAAAAACTAAATATCTAACACTTCTAATAAAGGAGAATTACTAAGCTCAGTTTGTTCATTCATTAAAGGTACTGTGCGTTTATGTCTGTATATTTCAAAAGCTTCTAAAATGTCTAATTTGTGTTTGTTGTTGCAAAAATGTAAGAATTTAATGTTGTTTTGAGGTGTCATACATAAAAGCCCACAGCCACCAAGACTATATGGACTGATTAAAACACATAAACACAACATGCCTATACGACCAGTAGTATCATATATCAACGCACCTAATCACACCTTGTCCAAGAAACTCAACCATATTATCAACATCATAGGATACAAATCGAAATACTCTGTCAAAAATTCATTAGAATTAGTAGAAAAACTACAGAACATACATCTTCCAGCACATTCAAAACTTGTAAGCTTTGACATTTGTAACATGTTTTCAAAGATTCCACCACAAGACTGTATTCCTTTGTTAGATAATTTCCTAGTTAATAGTAATGTAGAATTAGTAAAAAGATTAGAGTTAATTCAATTATTTGATCTTTGTATCAGTCAAAATTATTTCACTTTTAATAATATAATTTATTTACAGAAAGATGGTTTACCAATGGGTAATTCTCTGAGTCCTCTCTTAGCTAACATATTTATGGATAATTTGGAAGATCGAATATTTGAATTAGATCTTTCTAAACACATTATTTTTTGGTTTCGTTACGTTGATGACATTTTAGCTTGTTTTGACAGTTCTTTTGAGGTTATCAATGAGTTTTTAATTCTTATTAACAGTCTTCACACAAACATCACGTTTACACTAGAAACAGAACAAAATAGAGCTATAAATTTTTTGGATTTAACTATTACAATTAATACAAACAATGAATTTGATTTTTCCATATACAGAAAACCCACAAGCACAGACGTCACTATACCTAACGATTCATGTCATCATAAAATGCATAAACTAGCGGCTTATAGATCTTTAGTACACCGTGCTTTAACTACTCTAATGAAACGATCACATTTTGATAAAGAAATTTCAATCATCAAACAATTAACACATGCAAGCCATTATAACCATAACATGATTGACACTTTAATTCAACAAAAAGATTATAGGTTAGCTATCAAAAGAATATTTCCAATTGACACTCAAATACAAGACACAAACTACATATCAATACCATACTTTGGCAAGATATCAGAACAAATTGCAACTATACTAAGAAAAACTACCAGTTACAAAATAACCTATAAAACTAACACCAACACTTTTTCATTTTTATTCAATGCTAAAGACAAAACACAAGATATAATGAAATCCGGCATTTACCGTTTGAATTGTTCTTTTTGTAACTCGGTTTATATTGGACAAACACTTAGAAATTTCGACATAAGATACAAAGAACACGTACGCTCTTATAGACTTAAACATCCAGAAAAATCGAATTATGCCAAACACATTTTGGAACAGAACCACCCAATGACACCTCAAAACAACATTAAATTCTTAGATTTTTGCAACAACAAACACAAATTAGACATTTTAGAACTGAGCTTAGTAATTCTCCTTTATTAGAAGTGTTAGATATTTAGTTTTTGTATGTATTGTATCTATGTAGTTACCCATTTTCTGTATGTATTTATCCTTAGCAACGTGTTTGTTTATCAATCTTATCTACCTTTGATAATGACATATAGTGTCGAAACAATATTGTCAGGTTAAGATATTAATAAAACTTGTGAAACTTTAACTAATCTTTGTATTTATATTACATTTCATGATTATGGAGTTCCACAAAGTAAGGCTGGAGACAGTAAACGTTTTAATTTTCTGTACTGTACTATAAATTCTTTAATTTAATTGTTAAATCTATTAACTCGAAGAACCATACTCAGTATTATAAGCTATTATCATATAATTTTAACGAATAAACGAGACGAGAAAAATGGCCCCAAAACAACTGAAATTCCAACTATTGGCACATAACGGACCACACAAAAATCTCGCGGTACTTGACGAGTTTACTTCCAGCCTTCTATATGTGTTCGACCCGGCAAACTGATTTCAACCCTAATGCATTTTTAGACATATTATTTCATTGAAAAATCATTTTATTTCGTATTTTCCTCGCAAAAATAAATTCCATCTGTGTGAGAACGCTTTGGGATGACCTTTCACATTAGCGAAAGCACTATTTGATTTAAAATAACGTCTGTAATTTTAAACTAACGAAGATGTATTGAAATATACAGGGCCATACTAAGATTATTTACAATAAATGCATTTAAAATTGCATGAAAATTGAATCTAGAATTGTAACACGTTACAAGCAATGGATATCCAAAAAATATATTAAAAAGTTAATCTACAATTTTAATTTCTACGACGGTCCTACTGATGATTCTAATGAACAATTAAAAATAAGAATTGCCTTTATAAACGACTTGACTCCTTCAATAATATCACTATTTAAAGAATTTTCAATATAAAAATTGTAAAGTACAATTTATTTAAAAAGTTCTCACCTACTTTCTAAAGTGAAAGATAAGACACCGGTATTATACAGCGCTATTTATTTACGTAAATCGTATAAAATAGCGAGCTGTATAACTGGTTATCTATGTGTGCATAATGATTTTACTTGGTTATTTTCAAATGCAACATAGAGAATATTGCCCATGTTGCATTTTAGTTTAAAAGCGCTGTATACCAACAAGTTATTTCTGAAATATTTTGTTTGGGATGCCAAGGTTTTTATATAGAACAAACCGAATAATGACTTAAACAATGTATCACCCAACACAAAAGTGATTGCTGTTTAGTATAGGAAGGAATTTTAAAGCCTTAGAACACGAAGATAATTATAGAAATAAGTTATTCCTTGATATCAATAAAAGCCAGAATACAATTAACTACAAACTGGATACAAAACCAACTAAGTAGTATTGTAGCATTTGAAATTAAATCAATTCTATTAACTTTGAACACACCCTTTGTATATTTTATCGGTTTCGTTTTTATTATAAAATTCTTGTAACGGGTTTTCATTGTTTTTGTTGTTTTTAATGTGATATTAGTTTTAAATTTTAAAATTTTAATACTTATTTTTAGTGCTGTATTGAACTTGTTATAGTGTTGCTTGTTCAAAGACTAAATATAAATCTCCAAGAGTATTTTCAAAATTTATTTGTAACTCATTGTATAAATTGCTGGTTGCCTTTACCCTTATAGTCTACTCCTGATGAAGTCATTAAACATTGACAAATGATTGAGTTAGTAAAAAGAAGATTGAGTTTTACCTAGTCTACAGACCACATACTCGACATTTTCAATTTTTATAATGGTCTGTATTTTTTACGATTCTATACCTTGTCCTTGTGTGCAATATTTAATTTTCTTTTAACATTTTTATTTAACTGCAAGATGAATTAACGTAATCTAACATACCTCAATGATAAATATCACTTATATGCACGTAATATAAATAGTTTTATTAATTTTATATATTGGTACTGAAAACATACAATTAAAAAGTATTATTAAAAAATCGAAATTATTAAATTAAAGATTTATTAAAGCGTAAATTTATTAGATAGAAAATTTAAAAATTACATATATTTTTAGAAAAAATGATCTCTACGTCGAAGTCGAAGAATTCACTGCGCTTTAGTACAATTCGATTTAAAGTACATTTTAAATAGTACGGTAATAATGATTTCTCCTCCGTTTAGTAAGACGACGAAACATGAAGATTATTTACAAAACATCAAAGACATGCTCTAACTCACTGTTACATCAATTAGTCCTAAACACATTAATTATCAAGATCAACTAAACAAAGCAAATGTCCACGTTGTGTAGCCAACGGCTCTAGTTTTTATTTTAAAAACTTATAAATTACCTTCTACCACAGTATATATAACAATCAGTAGATTCACTTGCATGCTACACCATTAATTTTATTAATCCACCTTCGAATATCACGCCCATAAACGAAGTAGTGGACCGACGTTTATCGGCCGACATCGCCGGTAAATAAAACGCAGAGCCGCATTCAATAAAATGTGTCGAACAAATATGTAAACAAAATCTCTTGTTATATAATAGTATAGTAAAATATGAAGTAGAATTATGTATAGTGAACCATTTGATTGAAGTTGTTTTACTTATAGAATCTAATAAATAAAACGATAATCAATTTAGATATTGAAAACATTTATTAAACTAAGTTAGAAGAGTTGTTTCTTGTTACGTCGTTAATTACCAACTAAAGTTACATTATTCTATCAAGCCATTAACCATATTCTTGCCCTGCAATAGTCATTTCATTTTATTTAGAAATAATTACGAACAAATGCATAGCTGTATACAATTTGAATACCTGTTCAACAAACAAAGGGAGATCTAGGTCACCGAAATCACATACGTACAAAATAGGGGACGCTTTAACTTTTTTTAACAGTTGAGAGTAACAAAAGACGCTGTAGTTCACACCTGTTGATAAGGCGTTGCCCTAGATTCTTTATTATTGAATCTTTTAATAATAAATCAGCATAAAAAATTTTATTATGTAGGATTTCGTAATCGCTTATTTGTTCTATTACGTGATAGTAATTCAATTTTAAGCAATTGTTAAATATATACAAGTTAATTCTTAAATACGGCATTATTTTTACGAGCGTATTTATTAAAAAATAATAGTATGTAGGAAGAAATAACCTGAAATCGGAAACCTGAAAAAACTAATTGTAGTTCTTTCAGAGGTATTTTTACAGCCTTTGGCGGCACAGCGACTAACCCTATGCATTGTTTACTGGCACTAATACTGCACGCCGGCTCTGGTAATTTCGATACGTTCTGTTCCGTGTTTGAAACAGAACTGCTGTCTGCATACTGCCGACTCGCGCCAGCATGTAGTGTGGTGGATAGAAATTATTTGCGACAGCCACATTACTGTATGCTATATACACTGTGCTTCCACGAACCTCCATCGCTTAATTATATCGTTGTATAATAGAGTAATACATCCAATAAATTGAGGACATTTATCTTTAACAACTTATTTGTTAGTACCAATAAGTTTTATAATTTGAGGAAATAATGTTAAATAATTTATTTATTATTATAAATGTTATATATATAATTAACATCTATTAAGTTGAAATTATAGTGTAGTTTACATTTATAATTATTAGTATTATAGTGTATATGACTAGCAATTACTAACTAAAATGAGTTAATCATATTCTTTAATTAGAGGCCAGTATTATATACATATTGTAAATTTCTCAATAGCTAGTACTTACACTATAGAATTAAAAAGTATTAGAATAATAAATGCTAATATTAATATTAAATACGTAATTTTAAAGATATGTACCGTACGTTATGCATTTAATAGAATCTATCTTATGTAAAAGTCGTAGTAAGTATTTTCACAAATATGTATCAAAAATATTAGCGCGCTAGATAAACTGAGAAAGCATTTGGATTTTTAAGTAGCTTTAAATAGTTGTGAGCATATATATCGTGGATAACAGAGTCCGCTACAAGACAAGTTCTGGTTATTTAAGAATGCACAATTTTATTAATTACTTTCTGGGCTTTGCTACAAATATCCAAAATTATTTTAAAAACATTACTTGCTAAAACTATTTTTATAAAAAAGATAAATGCAAGCAACATATCCCGTTGCATCGTAGGAGTTTTCGAGAATCTGTTAACGAAGATACCTTTTTAATTAAAGCCGTAACTTATATACAATTAATCTTTCAATTTTTATAAAAGCACAATTATTGTGGTTTATATTGAGAAAGGCCTATCTCACACTGAGTAAGTGTTTCCCTTGTCTCATTTTGGTGTAAAGTAATCAACTAAGCCATTAGTTGGCAAAATAGTCTCAAAAATCGACAAAACGTATGCTGAAAAAATTAATAAGTATAAATCAAAAAATGACGGTATAAAAACCCACATTTATTTTGTATTATATTATTTGTATTATATTGTATGTATTAATAAATATATTTAGTAAGAAAAATATCTATTAAGAAATTACTAGATTGGTAGTGACTCAGTCGTTGCTGACCTATGAATCACGGGTCAAGATCCCAAGGTCAATTATTCTGAACTTCTCTTCACGGATAACTTTTTATGGAAAAACGATTCTTAATAGTTTAAAAACGATTTTTGTAATTTATAATAGTAAAAGAAAATTAAAAGTTGAATCGGTTACAGGAATTCCAAAATTAATCCTTTACAAAGGAAGATTTGTAACAATTCAAGCATTTTAACAAATTTTAATCAAAAATGAGCTAGAAAATTTACATTTTAGCTTTTTAAATTCAGAAAGATAAAAATATTCTGAAAAAGTTTCCATCTTTCAATTGAGATTTTAAATTATGATTAAATTTCCAATTTATCATAAGAAAAAGGGACCTATAAATTCTTAATTCAATTTATTATTGCAGCCATACAGTAACGCATAACAGGATATTCTGGTATATATAAAATACATGTAAATAATTAAAAATGTATATACCTACCAATCTTTATCTTTATCGTCACACTATCTGTTCTTGATTTACATTATGTATAACACTCTAAAGAACAATGGTAAAAATCTGCTGATTTTGAGGAGAGATCAACGGACAAATTATACATCATTTTGTTCGTCTTGATGTGTGGATTCTAATGGTACCATGTAAACCCACAAATGTGTTAATAACTTCCGTTCCCTCGTGAACCGGTTCTTGATTTTACCATTAAAATCCACACATCAAGACGAACAAAATGATGTATACTTTGTCCGTTGACCTCCCCGATACCAAAATCAGCAGATTTTTATCATTGTTCTTTCTTCTGGACCTTACAAATTCTGAATCTACGCGTGATACATTAGTATAAGCAGCATTCTTATTTTCTTTGGAATGATTGTATAGCTTATCATTTCACCTAAGACATCCCTGCTCTTGTACAATTAGTTACAAAGGTTTAGATCAGAGGTAGCCATAGCCAGACTCGCGAGCCGCGTGCGGCTGTGCAAGGCGCGTGGTGCGGCTCTTATGCAAATAAAATGTATGTATGAAATATGGTAAACTAAAACTGTTCAATTTCCAACAGTAATAATTATTTTATTTCATTTTTTGTTACAAAGCCATTCAAAAACATAAAAATAAAAATAAAAACGTTATTCAGAACAAACAATTTTGTAAAAAAAGAAAATTTGCTTGTGGATGCTTTACGAATGTTGTCGATCTTAGCAGCTAGCTGCCGAAAGTATAGTGAATGACTTCTTTGGGCATTTCGCACAAGCTCAGTTAAAGGCTAACCAGTTAAAACAGATCGATGCTTATGTTTAATAAATCTCAGTGCCAGTTGCATAGTTAACCTCGTAGACAAATTGATTAAGCTGTTAAACAACCTGATTTGATAAAACTTAACAACGGGTTTAAAAGGACCAATCACACTTGCTTTGAATCAAACAATCAGATGAGTTAACAACGCATCAAAATAATCATGTGGTTAACAATGCTATATACAAATGCAACCGGCCCTAAATGTTGAATACAAAGACTAATAATACGAAGTACCGAAAATTGAGGTTAGTCTGAGTGCACACTAGGGTGGAGTGAAAATTTCACTTTTTGATTCAAGGATTTTAATAGTTGGGAAAAGTTGCATTTATATGTTGTTGATTTATTTGTTATCTATATTTATATTAATAAATATTAATATTTCTGAGTTAATTTCTTTAGGTGTCACAATCGACTAGAAAATCTAGTGACTTATGGTACAGTGAGTAATACAAAATGGCAACTTTGAAAACGCGGCAGTTCACTTTCTGTCCTGTATTTGGAAGTTCCAGTGAATTGCCTGAGCATACATAACCACACATGAAGACATTATGAGGTATTATTTATATGTGAGGAATGACATGAAGGCGAAGATATCCAAAGATCGTCAGTTGGTGATATTGTGATGTTGTTTCTTTGAAAATAGAAGAAATATGGCGTAAGGCTTCCATCTCTGTAGTCTCTCACACTTGTATAATCCAACTCCTGAGGTCATTCCATGAAGATGTTTATTTGTAGTATATATTTGGTCGAATCGAAAAAAATAATGAAAAGGCAAAAACGTAAGGGAAGAGAACAACCCATAACCTCACTAGAACTCCAAGCAAGAAATGGCTGCTGAGGAGGAGGAGGATTAGGAATCGGACACATCTGAAAGTGGTGATGAGTTCAGTTCTGGTCCATCCTCCTACAAATTAGATACTGCTCAAAAGAAAGTAAAGCAAATGCGATATTCTTCCCCAAGTGTTGCCATGACAGCTGATAGGTTTATTTCATCAGCCTGTCTTTCTGATTTTGGGATAGTATCTGTGGATGACAGTTCTAAGGTAATTGACCGTAGCAAAGTGAGATGAGAACGGTCAAAAAGTAGAACTGATCTGCAACATAAAAGCACAATTTCTGATGTGTTAGGGTTTTATTTTGATGGAAGAAGAGATAAAAGACTGGTTTCTGAGAAAAAAGGCTCAATCACTGTTGCGAAATCTATAAAATAGGAACACATCTCAATTATGTAAGAGCATAATTTTCTTTATTATTGGGTTTTATGTTTGCGTTATTCATTTTGTTTTATTTTCTATGGCAAAAGAAGTATTGTTTTTTGGGATTCTTTCCTGTTTATACTTTTATTACTAAATAAATAAATAAATAAATAACACTCATTATTGTGGACATGTAGCACCAAAGTCTAGTACTTCAAAAACCATAGCTGATGAAATTGCCTGTTTGTTAGAATGAAGAGTGTGAATCTGAAGGGTTTAACTGCAATAAGTAATAATAATACTGACTTAACTTAACTTAACTTAATACTGACAGAAATGAGGGGTGCGATTAGATTGTTAGAAGAAAAACTGAAAAATCACTTAATTGGTTTGTTTTTTGCTACATACCAATGAATTACCATTAGGGCATCTCTTTCAAAAGATTGATTGAAAGATTGAGGGCCTGTTGGAAAAACGTGTCTGTGAATTTCTACCAATATCACACTTCCTCAGTTGGAAAGCAATTATTTAAGCACTGATCAGAAATATCTATATGATATAACAAATGCTGTCCCTGTTGGAAGATGCACCCTTAACCATTCAAGATGATTAACAACTGGAAATAGAAGTTTACATTTTGTTATAGAAAGTACCAACGATAAAGTTGGTGCATTTAGAATGTCACATAAATGCGTATCTATGCGTGGTCCTTTCAAATATTCCTTCCTGAAATGTGGCTTCCAAAGGTAATGTAGCTGGCCACCCCTGGTTTAGATAATCCATATGTCCGCCATCACTATTTTCAAATTTAAATATAATAATCATTGTGTCTTCTAAATTTAAAAAACATTTATCAGAATCGTCTTTTTGTTATTGCACAATCAGAGGGAAACTATATAATTTTACAATAGCAAGACATAGCAAATGGCTTGGAAATCTTATCTAGATTGGCATCTAGAGGCATTTGATTGTAATCGTTGAATGAAGATACAATGAAGAAATATATGGGTAATGTTTGATGACCTAAAAACATTATATTCTGTGAAAATAGTTTTGAATGGTGTTGAAATGTAGCGATGCTGTGAGCTAACGCATTTATGTTATGATTTTGTTTTTCACATCTGCTCCTGCAAAAAGCTTAATTGTTACAACTAGATAGGTTGGATTTTCTAAATATGTACTATTTCCACCATGTCGACTGTGTAGGTTTGTTTACCAGATTTCTTGAATGACCGTCAGCCACTTTATGTGAACGGCCTTGGCAATTGTAATTCTAATAATTTTATGACCTGAATTACCATACAATTTTCCTATGAGAGTTTTAAAAAAGTTGCATCAGGTATGAATTCAAACGAATACCGTTTTATTCTTCAAACAAACCTTATAAAGTTTGGTTTATAAACTTCTCAAGAAATACTAATTAATTGTCCACTATGCAAACTTTATCCAGTTTCATCTTTTTCAGTTACATCTTGATTCCTAGTAACTGTAGTGGTTGATCTCACTTTGAAACTATCTAGGTAAGTACAGTTCTTCTAATTTTAAAATTATCAGTTTCAGATTTATGTAATTTACGAAAAACTAGTATAAAAAGAAAACATACTTTTATAACAAGTTGTGTGAATTCAGAATATTTTTTGTTCCATCTTTCCATGAAAGATACTGCATAACAAAACTCACGCATGATTAAGACATTTTTATGGGAACACATTTGGGAGTAAAATGAGTCATCAGCAAATCGATGTAGTTATTGATAAATTATGCGTTCCGAATTCTTTTTTTTGCAATTTATGAATCAATGTATATTTAAGTTGTTGATTTTCGCAAAGAGAGAATTTTTACGATGTGGACTGTATTATGTAAATTTCTTTTTATCTAATTATGCAACTACTCTAGTTATCAGAGCTTTCTTGATAGTGTAAGAATGAGAGATGGTTAATGTTAAAAACAAAAATTTGCCTATGTCTTTTGTTTTTGAGTTATAATGGAGAATGGAATCTTTTGCTTTTTGATGACAACCACAAATCTCCCATGTTATTAAAAATAAAGAAAACCCCAACATAGTAGTATTGGAGCACTTTTATGAATAGAACTTTATTCATCAATGACAACATAAAGTTATAATCCTGATACTTTATTAGTCATGAAACAAATACCTATTACAGCAATATTTTAATTTATGAGTGGCAGCAATACTTATTATAATTATATAGATTATTATACTTAACCTTGATTAATTGATTTCAATTTTTATTATAATAGCTTCAATTGTCAATTCAACACCATTGTTGTTTGTAGTAATCAAACATCTTATGTATCTTAAAACTATATCTTTTATGAATCGTATTGCTCGTATTTTTTAGTATTAATATATAGGTAATTGATTTAGTAAACAGCTATCAAGTTTAAATAAAAGATTGATAATGTTGTTATACAAATTCAATCTTATATACCGCTTTAAGCAATAATTAACAAAGAACTGAAATTGTTATGACTAAAGAAATTAAGGAACGAAAACTGAATCAGGTCAGTGTTAAAGTGCGTACAACGTTGCAATATGAGTACTATACTATAATAGTTATTTATGTATTAAGGGCATAAAGAAGCTTTTATGGCCAGAAGCGTTATTTCTAGCCCGAGGCGTCAGCCGAGGGCTAGGAAAAGGCTGTAGGGCCATAAAAGCAAGTTATGCCCGAAATGCATACACTATTTTATGCACAGATTGTTTTTATCTCAAATCTATTATTGTGTAAAAAATATAATTAAATGAGTACGTAGGTTACATCAAGCCGCTGTACGTATACTTATGTGCATATATACGAAGTACGTTACTATAGTTACTATCTAAAATACTTAATTTCAGCTTATTTTCATTGGTGATAAGTTTACAAATTATATTAAGAACCAATCAAGTTCTACAAATACAGCTCTGACATTTAATTGACGTTTCATTATTGCCCGTCGGATCATAAAGAGGCCCTTGGGGCATAAAGAGACAGTTATGTTTAGATAGATCTATCAATAATAGTCTAATTATAATGCATCTGTGCATAAATTACGTTTATGTCCGGTCGGGCGATTATGACCTATTTAGTGACCTGTTTTTAGAGCGTAAGTTGCTAAATTAGAGCTCTAGGGCTCTAAAACTCTTTAGAGCCCGCTAGAAAAATTACTGCTCCTCTTTACGCCGTCTCCATAGTAATAACAATAATTACATATATACCATTGCACCTACCTACTTGAAGTTTTGCACTTTTTAAATTATTTTTATTTTAAAATTAAATACTAATTTAAACTTAGACCGGACATAAACTAACGTATGCATTTCGGGATTAATTAGTGTTTTAGAGCCCTTTATCGTCTTAGCGCCTTCGGTTTTCGCCTCAGGCGTTAACTGACTCTACGGGCTCTAACACACTCAATTAAGCCCTTAATACATAATATACTATTATGTACAGATACATTATAATTAGACTATTATTGCTAGACTCATCTAAACATAACTGTCTCTTTATGGCCCAAGGGCCTCTTTATAGTTAGACGGACAATAACGAAACGTCAGTTAAATGTCAGAAGTTTTTTGTAGAACTTGATTAGTTCATAATATAATTTGTAAACATATCACCAATGAAAATAAGTTGAAATTAAATATTTTGGAATAGTAACTATAGTAACGTACTTCGTATAAGCACTTAAGTATACGCACAGCGGCGTGATGTACCTACGTACTCATTTAATTATATTTTTTACACAATCATAGATTTGAGATAAAAACTGTGCATAAAATAGTGTATGTATAGCGGGCATGACTAGCTTTTATGCCATAAAAGCTTCATTAAGCCCTTAATACATAAATAACTACTTGTGTATCTTGCACTGTGAGTATGTAACCGAAACATGATGACACCATGAAATCGTTTGTATGCATTTTGAAATACTTAATTTTTTAATATTATCCTGGTAACCTCATCTATAAATGAAATATGCAATTCTCAATGACGTGATAAACCGCTGCTGCTTACCGGTAGATTTTAACTGAATTATGAAAAATCGGTTACTTTTTGATATATTTAAAATTATTTGTCAACTATAGAGTGCCATAACCTAATTCGATATCAGTATGTAAACAAACCGTATTTAAAATGTGGTAAGCAAAATAACTACCGATGACCCAGACTGATGTGACCGGTAAGTCTGCTGAATGCGCCTAATGTTTGTCAAACATAGAAAGCGAAGGTTCTTTTTTATTTGAAAAACATTTGAGATTTATTATTATATAGATATTGAACTTAGAATAATGTATTTAAAATAATATGAATATCTCGCATAAGTTAGTTAGTTAGATTCTTTATTTCCATTATATGATACATTTAATTGCTTACATGCTAAAAATACTAATTACTACCTACCGCTATATTTAATCTATAAGTACAGGTATAAATCAATTTAGTTTACATCTAATAAAATTACAACATTTACTCTTAAACTAGCTATTATTTTTTGAATTTTTAACATCCTGTGGTAATTCATTATATAATTTTAACCACTTATAGAATACATTATTTGTGAGGATGATTTTTTATGAAAAGGTAATCTAAATTCATTCATATTTCGTGTGTTATATTCATGGTATTCCCTGTTATACGTTATGAATTTTGACATGTAATGTGGTAACTGCCCGTTCATTATTCTAAAAATTAAAAACAGAGTTTTACAATAAATCCTTTGCTTTATGGTGAAGAAATTTAGCATATTCAGCTTAAGGGATATTCTAGTTCTGTTACAACTCAGAATAATCCTCATAGCTCTGTTTTGTAATTTTTGAAGTCTTTGCATATCAGTTTCCTTTATTAGGAATAGAATCGAGGCACAATACTCAAAATGTGGAGCAATAATACTCTTATATACTAATATTCTAGACCATATGTTTAATTTATTGCTTAATCTTTTTAGCAGTATTCTCTACAACATAATCTACGTGTTTGCTAAATTTTAGTCTATTATCTATCATAATTCCTAAATATTTTATATCATCAACAATTTCAGATATTTTCTCCATCAATGTTTGCCCCATTCGTTAAATTAGAGCATACCTTGTTTGATATTATCATAGCTTTAGTTTTTGAAGTATTAAGTTTTAGTTTATTGAGTTTTAACCAACTTGTTATATTTATCATGTCGGAATTTACCTTTTGTATCGCTAGTTTAACATCTATGTTCGATGCTGTTATTAAGGTATCATCTTCAAAAAGATTTATATCACAGGCATTAAGTTGCGTGTCTATATCATTGATATAAAGTATAAATAATAATGGACCTAAGATTGGCCTTTGCGGTACCCCCCAGATTGCATTGTCTTTTGGATGAATTGACTTCATAAGTAATGAGTGAATTTAAAAGATCACTGACAATTTAGCAGGCACACTGTTTTGCTTGATTTTGTACCAACCAGAAATTATTACCGGAAAACAAACTGCCAAGTCACATGTAACCACTTGCACATAACACGTGTGATGAAGGCAAATTTTTCAATTGGCGAAACCAGCCGAAACTACGTTTATAAAGGGAATGGATATTGCCGATTTCAAAGCCTCAAATTTAAAAACATGTTAAATTTTTATATATTTGTTCAAACATGCATAAAATATGTACGAAATATAAAGATTCAACTGTAAATTATTTGATGCAAAACAAATATTTTTTTATATTAAAAATATTTAATAACTTAACTACATTTAACAAATATTTGTTAAGGTAGAAAGTCACCCAAACCTTACAACTCAAGAATTACATAATTTAAGTATATTTGGTAAATTCAATGTTGCTCTTTCGATTGATACCCGAAAAACGGCATTTCACCACGTATACACCGAGAAAACGATTAACAAAGTCGCAATCAAATACATTGATGTATATGGGTTTACACAGTATGCCCAAGAACAACTTAAAAGTTTTATATTTAAACAACTCACCATGTATATGAAAAACTATGTAACAATAGTTTAGAAATTGTATTTTATATTGACGTTAAAAAAACTACAGTTTACCTCTTAGTTATTGAGATATTTCGATTATAAACTTGTATTCCAGCTGTAACCGGAAACTGATGACTGAAGTCCCTGCACATGCAAAACCCTATTATATGATCTGGCAACGTTGCTTCGCGCGGAAATTCAAATTTGATATGTTAGATGAATTTATGTTGGTATTTTTTATATTACTTGAAAATAATGATATACGTAAATAAATTAAATAGATGAAATCAAATATAATAAATAAAATTGAATGAAATAAAATGAAAACTGTATTAACATTGATTTTTCTCATTACTTGTACGTGATCCCAGACGTGGTTCGGCGATGTGGTCGCGGACTACTGAGTGCGTGCTCTATATTAAAGAGACACTATGAGTGGACAAATCAGTCTAATTTTTGATTAATAAGTGAGTAAATATGAAGTTCATTAGTAACCGTTTATATGTGTATAAAAAAGATCGAAGTTCTGTACTAAAATATTGAAAAACAGTGATAAACTTACGACCTTTTTATTGTTAGTTCCCGCTCTTGAAGCAAAGCTTTCTCGCAACTTTTTCTCGCTACTTGACTTCTCTATAATATCCCCTGCTTGCTTCAACGTTGTTTTGCTCACAGCAGACATGTCAAGTGATGTGAGAATCGCGTTGATTTGACTTGCCCCAATACCGGCATCGATAATCGTTGAAGATAAATTTTTGATTAATTAAGATTATACACAAAAAATTATAATTATAATAGGAAATAGTATTAAGAATCTTCTACCTGCTGCAAGTTTTATATTCAAAACATGACGTTTTGTAGAATCATTATTGGGGGAGTATGTTTATGATCTGTGAACGTATTTGACAACTTGGCAAGAAGGGCAGCGAATCGACCAAATTGAAGCTATACCACACACTTGTTCTTTTATGATGTCATCAAAAAATAATTTTTGGTCACAATCATATTCATGACACCGCATAAAACTATTTAACGTGCAGTATTCAATAATTCTTACCAAACTCTAACCTCACTTTGGTTTTACGTCAAATACTGATCGTACATTGCGTTGCCAAATCTTACGCATCAATGTATACTACGTTAGTAAAGCGAACAACGATGTTATCATTATTAATTTGTTTTCTGATTTAAAATGACAATTTTTGTGTGTTAAACAACAAATAAATAATTTTTTAATTTTCTATAATGTTCATATGTAAATTAAAATTTGTTAATTTTATTCATATACAGCAGCTAGCTTGACTTTAGATTTGGGTGACTTTCTACCTTAAACATAATTTATATACTACTGCGGTAATTAATCATCGTTGTTTTTTTTACTAAAAATTATTTTAGAATACTCCACTATTTGTTTTTAACGCTATTTCTAATTGTATTTAGTTATTGCCTATACATATAGTGGAGTAACGCTAAGCAAAAAAAAGAGCGTTATCTCGGAACCGGTCGAAACTACTTCGATTTGAATAATTTTTTTAAGTCTTATAAATATAAAATACTAAAACCTTTACAAAGTAGAAATTGACGCTCAAAACGGGAAATGTGGTGAAAGTCGAATAACCTAAAACCATAACCAAATGGTCCCGCACCGGTTGCTCGAGCATCTCAGAACAGGACAATTTTTGGTGTGTTATCACATCTATGTATTGGTAGTTCGAAGCCACCATTAATTTATTTTTATTTTTTTTTGGTTTAAATACGGCAGCCATATTTGTTTCGTGGTGCACGACGTTTCTTGCAGTTTTCTATGTAAACGAAAATATTGATATCGCAAGAAGAAGGTTTTAGTATTTTATATTTACAAGACTTTAAAAAAAATTATTCAAATCGAAGTAGTTTGGACCGGTTCCGAGATAAAAACGTAAGGTTACTCCACTAATATGGAGAAAGGAAATTCAAAATATTTGCAACATTATGAACATTATTGATTTATTTAATTGAAAAGATTAAATTGAACTGAACTGTAAATACATAGACTATGAATAATTATAAATATATTTCAAAGTGAAATATATTGCCTTTCTTTTACTCCTACCAATATCTGTAGGTAACTGTTGAATAATGTTTGATTTTATTTTTAACACCATACACAATACCTATTTTGTATTCTTTTTAATTAGTCGGTAACATTCTTTCCAATTAGCGCAAAATTAATATCTTTAAATTCACAAAATGATTTTATTATTTTTAATATTTTGTTATTTTCCTTTCTCAAGATTTTATTAAGTGTTATTTTAAAATAAAATGCTATTATGTTACGCCCAGTTCTCTCGGTGATTTTGGCAATAGACAATACTTCGAAATGATACACGCTGATTTTCCGTACATATAAACAGCATTTCTTTCTGAAGGTCGGACACAGAATAATGTGGGTATAATTATTTGGATTTATGTATAGATGAGGATTTTTAAATATTGAAATTATTTCATACTATTTCACTTCTTTGTTATCATATAAATCTGCATTAAACGTGTATTGTTATAAAATTGTAGGTTTTGATCATTCATTCAATACTCTACAATTACCAATACATAATAAGCGCACATTAGCTGTCATGGATGTGTTCATCGCACCTTTTATTACTATTCGTTTTTTTATATCAACCTCCTCTATACTTAAATAGCTACAGTTATAAGTTCTTTAAGTCTTTTTAGATAGAGATTAGATATTATTAATATTATTGCATTTTAAAATATACAATGGCTAGCTCATTGATAGAAAAAATAACTTTAGTCAAATTGTGAGAATTATGAAGCTGTACAAAATAGTTTCAGTTATTAACCATTCGTAACCGTATGCTCTGCATAATTTTGTCATTAATTGGAGATCAATCTATTAATAAAAATATTATCAATTCGAATTCCTATTTTAACTAATAAAACATAGAGGGAGTGGAGCCCAACAAGCAGATTAACAATAACACATAACCATACACATCATAGATAAAACAGACGCAAAATATTAGGAAAAATGGGGTTCCTGCATATTTTATGTTAATTTTGATTTTTTACGGCAAGATGTAGCCAATTGGGGGGGGGGTAGAAAAATACCCCACTTGTTGGACTTCTGACAAATGAGTTTCAATCCCCAAAAACCTCCTCCAAATGTGCATTTTGTCATATTTTGCCATTTTTTCGACGACGGCTGATTCTTATATATATATATATATATATATATATATATATATATATATATATATATATATATATATATATATATATATATATATATTGAAACAAACGTTTATCTGCACGAGAACAGAACTATAAAATGGCCCCGCGATTGGGCGCCAGTGAAACAAAGCTTTTTCAGCCGAGATAAAACCACCAAAAATATAACTATAAAAGCTATAAAAATACATGAAAATACATCATACTTACTGTATCTGAAAACTCAAAAAATATCTGCCACAGCTTGAGATTTAAACTCTCTCTTTACAAATTAATTATTCAAGTCGTAGGTATTGGTTCCACAGCTGTATAAATTGTGAAAAGGAATAGATAAGGGTTTTAAACACAATTAAAAACTCAAAAAAGGGCGCCATCTGGTTCTGATGCTTTAAATTAATTATAAATTAACTAATCAAAGATGTTATTTTGAATAAGCATTAAAATTTACTAAATCCATTAACCAGAAAATGAATAAAATATTTAGTTGAAACAAAAAAAATTTTGTTTATTACAATTGTTGAAGAAATGAAACTAAGCTTTCATAACCAATATGGTTCCGTTTTATAGATCCAGCAGTTTTACAATAATAACATTTATTAACAAAAGGAGGGGTAAAATACACATACAAAGATAAACAAATAAAACACACCTTGTACATTTATTACCAATCCAATCTAATTTTATTGGATTATAATTCTGTTCAACAGTTAATCAATAAAAAAATTCACCAAGAACGTTTCGTTTAATAAAGAAAACAAACAGGAAAACTTATTGGATTGACCACCAAATTGTTCAAAACAATTTAATTTAAACATTAACCTTTTTGTTTACTGAACTTTTCCTGAACAAAATTTATAAACAAATCTCTGAAGGAAATTAGGCAAATTATATAAGTTCAACAGTATCAGAACAAATGAATTGCAATTAAGTTAAAGCTGAAAGATTTTTTAACTATCAAGGAGAGCTCTCCCTAAAGAAAATTCATAACCATGACATTCTTAATACTTGAATTACAAACAAATACCTATATAGTATTACAGTACCTTGCATTTTCCTTAATTAAACTCATAGAATACCATACGTCAAGTCCAGTAGAAATTGGAAATTCGCTTTTCATTTGAGGAAATTGTGATAAATCTCGGCGTTGCATCAAAGTCTAAGTTCTGCATACCAAAACGTGATCCAATCTTGATTGATAATAACAGCTCATATAGTTTCATAAACCAGTAAAATCAAGCACGAAAAATAACCAAGAATTTTAATTGGTGCTTATTTAATAAAATCTTTAATTTTCACTCAGAAAAACTAATGGAACTGTTCTGAAGCTCTCAGTTATTTTAATTCACTGATTGCATTAACTGCACTCAAATTCTTTAAGAGGAATGTTAATTCTACAAAAGCACAGGAATCGATCACTACGTTTAGGATTTCTTTAAATAATTCTTCCTATAACGTGAAACGTATTTAACTTTAAAACTTTCACAAGTCACAAAAGATCGGTAAAACTATACGGAACGGTAACTAGAATTTCTCGCGATTCTATAGGATTAAAAAACTGTAATCCATTGGCACTGATTTAAAAGCAATCAATCATTATTGATCGATAATATAACCGCGCACCCAGGTCGAATCATAATATCGACCGTTCACTTGCAGGGTGCTGTTCACCAAACTCCCCGTCTCAAAATCTGTCTGCTTGTTAGTGTCCGATCAGAACCGAGCGAAGCCTTTTTATAAGCTCCCCTTTCGCATTACTCCGCGCCTCAACATCTGTTATTAGGCGGCAAGGGCGCTTGTTACATGGCCTACTATAGGATTTTAGACCTTACGTGTAAAAAGCAACACCAGAATTCTACCCGCCAAAACACATGTGTGAGCTAAAACGCTGGCTGTAGACAATATTCATACGCCACCTTAACTTAAAATTTTTAAAACGCAAATAACAGACAAAGGAAAGTGTATTTACGAAACGTATACACTCAAAATGTTTATCGAAATATTTTAATAAATGAGATGACGAAGCGCTCCTCATAGTTTCCTTTCAAGGTTTCTTTTTGAAGAAATTGATATTATTTTTTTTTTGTAAAATGCCAGGTCGCAAGATACGAAAAACGACAACAGAATGACGTTACATTATTTCATTATAGCAAATATTAAACATTCCCTTCCTAAAAGGTGCTTTTTATTTAAGATGTTTATTTGATGACAGGTTAGTTTAAATTAAGCGACGTCCACAGGACCGAACTTAGGATTTTTAACAAGAATTACTACCAAATTCTATATACTAAATGCCGGTGGAAAATGTACCCGTTACAATATATATATATATCTGTGTGTGTGTGTGTGTGTGTGTGTGTGTGTGTGTGTGCTTTTGTATCGTGTTCGCCTCCGTATACCGAACAGACGATCACAACCCCGCCATTAATAATGACTGTATATTAATTATTTTAGTGTCACAGACTTTTTCTTGACCTAACACTCCTAAATCCACAAAGAGGGGTAATTTTATTTAATTTTTTAGATACACATGCTTCTGTATAGTGCGCCTTCGTGTCAGCCTCCATACATAGACCGCTCCTATTCAACTCCGTGTAAATAATTTTGGCGAATCAAGCGTTCGAATACGCCTCCATCAACGTTGTCAAGTTTACAAGGTACAAAACTATGGTATTTATCACTATTCAGCAGATTCTGTTTATCAAGTCCATGTTTATGTCTGCTATAACTGCCGAGTTCGAGGACACCTGCTGAAAGTATGTCGTCAAACAAAACGAACCTTTAAATTTATACATATAAGATATTTCGGGATATAGTTATGTTAGAAACGAATTTGCAGATTGTAATAATGTAAATTTGTTTCATTTATATTCTAATGAAAGAAAAGAATTTATGTTTAATATTTTATTAAATAATATAATGTCACACCTACAATTTTTTTGTATTTTTAAGTAATTAACAGATGATGAATAGCTAGAATCATTTCAGAACTACATATCTAACGACAAAGTAGTTGAAAACAATTCAACTTTTTTTATTTTAAGTTTAAAGATTCATTGTAAAAAAAATTATAAGTTAAATTTAAAGCCAACCAATTTCTTTGCTTTTGCGTTCTCACAATATATGTACAAGTCCACATGAGAAAGAGTTTTTGTAAAAAAAATCCTTTTTTACATTTCTCGACGTTATAGGACCTAAATAACACGACAAACATTTTTTAAGAAAAAAAATCGAAAAATCTTTGTCGGTACACCTGTTAAGTTTTGAAATTATTGCAAATATCAATTTGAACCAAAACTATTTGGTCTGAAAATACAGATTCAGCTTGTAAATAACCAAAATCTAGCCAGTGTAGCGGCAGGAATTTTTAAGGCGTTTACAGCATTAAAAAAATCTGTTGCAATTTAATTTTAAAAATGCCATTAAAATTTAACTGAAGAATTACATCAACCATTACCATTACATCAATCATTATCGTTGAAACACAGATATTGAAAATAAAAAGAAACTTAAACCTGAAAGTTCCAAAAGATTTTAAATCCAGATAGATAAATACATTCTCGAAAGGATAAAGTATACCAGGGTTCAATCTTTCAAAGAAATATTGATCATTTATTTGTTAATATTCCCTGAGTTATCTGTTTTGGGATGATATTTTGAAATCTACGCCAAACAAAAAAGTTACATATTGAGAGATTGTGTAAAGTTTTTGAAATTTTGAGACTATGGCTTAACTGTAAAAAGAGTGTAGATTTTTCAAGATAGTGTAGAAAACATAGGAAAAAATAGGTATCGATAAAAGCATAATCCGCGGGGAATAGAGAAAAAGTGAAGGCGATTCTGGAAGTGCCACTACCAAGCAAATGTTACTAACTCAAGTCGGCTTCCGATATAATAAAGCATTATCGTCTATTCATTCCGAATATACCAAGTACATTATACCACATACATGAGCATTAGTTTATACCCATAAGTACTATTAAAATTTATTGGATGAAATTAAGCCTAATCTTTGAAACTTAGCATACAGGGTGGATATTTGCTTAATCTCTAAAGATTAGACCATCTAAGTGGCCCTCTCCAACTTCAATCCACTTTTCAAGTCTGGATATAGAATTATTCATTACCCAGTGGAGTGAACCTTCATTTATTACAGCGACTTCTCTACAAATGCATGCTGTTAGTTCCTCAATGATTCTAAGACTACTTACTTTCACTTTCAAATAGATTCCCGTTAGGTCGGTCCACCACACGGGACATGGTAAATATTCAAAACGTGGATTGATTATACCTAAACCATAAATACAAAAAATGAGTCATCAGAAATCACCTCGGCAACCATGGGAGACTCCCAAAACTTTAGTATATTCCATCTCCTCTCTATTGTTTACTTTTTCTTTTCGTGTATTCGTTACACAATAGAGAGATAGAATACAATAATGCCTTGAAAGCAACCCGCTGTCGCCCAGGTTATTTCTGATGGCTTATTTCTTGTATTTACGGTTTAGGTATAGATCAATAAAATATTGCCTGAGGATCTTCATTGAATTTCCAGCTGTATTCTGCTGGAACAACAGGCCATTATTTAAAAGTATTAATTAAAAGTATTAAATATTATTAATTAAAAGTATGGACCTATAGTTCCAAATGATCCTACATTACACCAAACAATGACTTTCGGGATATGTAGGCTATTAACGCTTGGCAACGATTTTTGCCTGACCAATGTCTAAAATTTTGTTTGTTAATTTACACCATTCTGCATAAATTCTGTGACGCCCAAGTTTTTCAAATTAAGCACCGAACCATTTTCACTCCAGTGACAAACCTACGACACAACGGTTTTTCAAGAATTAACTCCAGAAGATAATTGTTAAATTTTATACTTGGCATGGAATTTTGAAAAACTCTTCTGCTATAAACTTTTCAACATTTATTATGTTATATTTGTATTGTATTAGAAAAAAATGCGTACTAGAAAAGATGAGATTTTGAAAGACAGATAACATCCTTCCAAAAAAGATAACGTATTGGCGAATGTAGCTTCTGAGAAGCTTGATCAAACAATACAAATCCTAGGTCAAAGATTCAATATTGCGATAAAGCATGGTAGCATTTACAACAAAAGAGGTTTGTTACTAGCAACTCAAAAATGTATATTAAATTATAATCAAATACCTACTAAAAGGTTTGTAAAAATACTCTATTAAACTGATACAACCTTTCGCCAATTCCATAAATCACCCAATAGCGTGAATATTATAAATATCTGTAAAGATTAGAAGACCTCAGGAGGCAGCAAAGACAAAACCTCGTAATGAAATTGAAAATTTAAACTGTAAAAGATTTATAACACGATTAATCCACAGTAATAATGAAATATCTAGTATAATTCACAAGTGATACTTCAGGGCACACTGTTCCAAGTTTGTTGTACTCTCATCAGCTAGAGATAATCACCTGTGAAATCCACGCACATCATCCCGGTTTATTTACAAACCAATGACTAACATTAGTACCACATGGTACCCGATGCGACACCTATAAATAAAAAGCCAACCGCTCCATGCAGTAAAATTTGACATCGAACTGTATGATGAAGTGTTTTTCTTTTGCAGCATTTGTCAGGGTGATTCTGATTGTATCAAACCTAGTAGTAGGTGCAAAAGTTTCTTGATAATCTTGTCCTTTAATTTGAGAGCAACCTTTGGCACACAATCCTACTTTGTATCGATCAACTTCACCATTTGGTTTCCTTTTTACTCTGAAAACCCATCTGCAACCTATGACATTGTTTTCTTCAGGTGTAGGTACTATTTCCCAAGTGTTGTTTTTATTTAAGGCACTTAATTCTTCTTCAATGACCTTCTTCCAATTAACTGAATCTTCACAATTTGTAGCATCTTCGTATGTGGTCGGTATATCAACTTCAACCATATTTACTTCAAAATCATTTAAGTGAATTAGTGGTTTTAAGTTTATTCTTCTTCTTAACTCATATCGTGCATTTAATTCTTGTTCTTTTGACGGTTCTTCGTACTTACTTTCGTTTTTTAGTTCCGCGTGATTTTGAGTCTCTACATTTCTAACATCTGCATAATTAATTTCTTCTTTTCTTTCAGACGTTGATACATTTATTGGTAATAAGATTGTATTCGTTCTAGGTAACATTACTTGATTATTTTCATTGAATGTGACATTACGTGCGATTGTAATTTTCTTTGTTATTGGATCAAACAATCTGTAATTTGTAGATTCAGATTCGTATCCAACAAATATTAACTTTTTACTTTTGGGATCCAATTTCTTCTTCGTTTCATTTGGAATATGTATGAAAGCTTCACTTCCAAATGTTCTTAAATTATTTAATGTAGCCTTCTTCTTCGTCCATTCTTCATAAGGTGTTATATTTTGATTATTTGCTTAATATCTTAAAGGCTGTCATTATACTTATCTAATATTCAATCAAACTCCAACTTATAACAAAATTCATAATTTCCAAACTAAACTATACAGCTCCATTTATCTCTCCACTGTTGAGAAGTGGGTGTCTTTTACCCAATCCCCCACATTTGTTTGGATATATAGGGAAAAAGATACCTTATATCTACTTCCGCTTGAGGAGCTCTCAAGTCTCACGGACACGCTTATTTTGGTGCCCTCCATATATCTCCAGCGAGCCATCATTTTCCTGAATGTTCTGGACCACCCTGCAAACCTACTGCAAGTTGACTGGACTCACTGGCAAGAATCAAGATTCTAATGCAAGGTAATATCTTAAAGGCTGTTAAAACAAATGTGGGGGACTGGGTAAAAGACACCCACTTCTCAACAGTGGAGAGATAAATGGAGCTGTATAGTTTAGTTTGGGAATTATGAATTTTGTTATAAGTTGGAGTTTGATTGAATATTAGGTAAGTATAATGACAGCCTTTAAGATATTACCTTGCATTAGAATCTTGATTCTTGCCAGTGAGTCCAGTCAACTTGCAGTAGGTTTGCAGTGTGGTCCAGAACATTCAGGAAAATGATGGCTCGCTGGAGATATATGGAGGGCACCAAAATAAGTGTGTCCGTGAGACTTGAGAGCTCCTCAAGTGGAAGTAGATATAAGGTAAGTTTGTTAAAATAATTCTTATTCTACTTGATATTTTGATTTATCTTCTTGTTGCAGGGAAAAGGATAGGGATAGGATGAATTTGTGGCTCTATTCAAAATATAAATAACAGTATTAACTGCCTCCGCCCATAAATATAATGGCATATCTTTTGTATATAACATTGATCTTGCCGATTCAACAACTGTTCGATTTTCCCGTTCAGCTTTTCCATTCTGTTCATGACAGTATGGCGCACTAGGTTCTAAAATTATTCCATTTTCACTCAGATATCTATTGAAATCTTTATTTATGAATTCTAGGCCATTATCTGTTCTAAGGATTTTTATTCTTCGACCAAATTTATTTTGGCAAATTTTTACGTATTTCTTGAAACAATCGAGGGTGTCTGACTTGTGTCTTAAGAAATAAACAGTTCTATAGTTTGTACACTGATCAGTAAAGAGAACAAAATAGCGACAACCACTTACGGAATCTACAGACATCGGACCACACAGGTCGCTGTGCACAAGTCCTCCAGGTTCACAACTTCTGACTTCACTTGATTTGTAGGGCATTTTGTGCTGTTTTCCATATTGACAGCCTTCACATATAAAATTTGTTTGTCCTGTATTAGTTACACCATCAACAGCATTATTTTTCACCATTTGTTCAGTCGCTTTTATATTTATGTGCTCCAAGCGTTCATGCCATGCTTTTAGATGATTCTTTTCAGTTGCATTTACTTCTAGTTTTACAGAACAAAATAATAATTTGTAAATATTGTTATTTTCTCGAATGCCTACAGCTTTTAGCAGTTCATTTTCAAATATCTTTGCTGTATCACCCTGTTTGATGACTTTCATGCCCTTTTTGGTGATTGTACCTTCTGAAAACAAATTCTTTCTTAAGTCGGGTACATACCAAACTTCCTGTAAAATACTTTTCTTCCATACACCATTTATCCAGCATTCTATTAAGACAGAACCTCTTCCTTTTACAGGATTATTTCCCAGTTTTACAGAAAAATAATCACCCACAAAATTTGTAAGTAGTTCTCTTCTCCAAGTTATATCATTATATGTGCCGAAGCATCACTATCTAATACCCATGCTTCGGTATCTACTACACTCTTGGCCACATTTCTGTCATCTTCCACGTTGAACGCTGAATAATTTCCGTTACTTTCTTCTCTCTGAAATCTTTTATTCTGTTGGTGAGCTGTCTTCTTCCACTGCCTTCGAGCTCTGCATTCGTTTGCATAGTGCCCTTTTTTCCTGCAATTGAAACACGCTATCTTGGATCTGTTTGAATTTTCAGAATACCTTTTATTATTCCACTTTTTGTTGCCATTATTTTTTGTCGTTATAAATGCTTCTTCTGTTATCTCCATGACGGTCAGATTATTTTCTTCATCTACCAATCTTGCAACAAGATTTTGCAATGTCTGTTTCTCTTCAGCTAATGACAGCCATGCTTGTCTAAAATTCCTATATTTGCGAGGTAATGTGCCAATAATTTTTGTCACCACGGCAGTGTCACTTATCTGATCACCTGCTTCTTTGATTTGCTTAGATAGATTTTCTACTTTTGCCATGTGTTGAGCTATGGTATCTGTGGATGACATCTTGTACGAATGAAATTGTTCATGAGCTATCATTTTGCTAGTTTCACTTTTTGTTGCATATATGCCCTCTAGTTTTTTAATCATTTCACTAGACGTCTCACAATTCTCAATCAGAGTTATTTGGTTTAAATCCATTGTTGCTATTATAACACACATTGTAACAGCATCATTTTTTATCCAGTTATTTAACTCCTGTATTTTATTATTTGCAGGTTTTTCAGCATTTCCAGATGCAATTTCATATACTCCTCTGGCCTTTAATCCACATTTAACCTGAAACTTCCACTGGTCATAATTCTTACCATCAAATTTAATTATTGTTGTAGTTAAACCATTCAAATCTGTCATTTTTGCATACACAATGCAATTCACAATACAATGAATAAGTTCCCACTACTCCACTACTCTTTTTTTAGCGTTTTCTAGCGCCCATAACCTCTTGAAGTATTCAATAAAAGAGTAGTAACTATTAAATAAGTTTAATAATGGCAGTTAACAGTATTATCAAAGAAATACAAACTGAATATAAGTTTTACTACAACATCATTTGACATATTATTTTAGTAGTAGTTGTTTTTAAACAACCACCTTCTCGATATACATAAATAATGATTAATGAAATAAAGCATGTACTATATTCTTAACAGTTTTATTAAAATTTATTGGATGGGATTAAGCCTAATCTTTGAAACTTAGCATACAGGGTGAATATTTGGTTAATCTCTAAAGATTAGACCATCTAAGTGACCCTCAGCAACATTCATTACCCAGTGGAGTGAACCTTCATTTATTACAGCGACTTCTCTATAAATGCATGCTGTTAGTTCCTCAATGGTTTTAAGACGACTTACTTTCGCTTTCAAATAGCTTAGTTAGATCGATCGACCACACGGGCCACGGTAAATATTCAAAACGTGAATTGATTTGGCCATTAAAATATTGCCTGAGGATCTTCATTGAATTTCCAGCTGTATGAGTTGTCGCATTCTTCTGGAACAACAGGCCATTATTTAGTAATCTCCGTCTTCTTAATCCGGGAACAGCATAGGTTTTTAACATATGTGAGTAGAGTTGGAAGGTTACTGTAACGGAATGTCATT